>OX382241.1:13686777-15096943 GCA_947507525.1 Apamea epomidion | reverse complement strand
AGAAGAAACGAGATCAATGTGTGGAGCAAAGTTAAGTCTACTATCAATTAGGACGCCAAGATACTAGATAGTGCTCGTTTGCTCAAGCAGAGGGCAGACACAGGGTGTAATGCGACAACAATTCTGGGAGTGTGCGATAATAGTACTACTATCAGGATTATTATTCAGCGTTTGAGGGACATTGCAGATAGAGAACTTTATAAATTTGGTTTTGTCTACATTTAGCGATAGGAGGTTAAATCTTAGCCACCGGTTAACTGCATCAAAGCCAGACTGAACGTGTTGGAATGTTTCGTTCCATGAGGTGCCTTTAAACACGAGTGCCGTGTCATCTGCAAAAGCGACAATCTTTCCATTTGGAAGTTCAAGGTCACAGAGGTCATTAATATAAACGAGGAATAAAGTAGGTCCAAGGACACTTCCTTGTGGAACTCCAAAGGTAATGGGAAGATCACCACTTATCCAATCGCCAACTTTTACACACTGGAATCTATTAGAAAGGTAGTCAGTGAAGAGGTTGAGCTGTAATCCCCGAATTCCCATACCTTCAAGCTTGCTAAGCAGTCTGGGGACAGAGACTGTGTCAAATGCCTTAGCCAAATCTAGGAATATAGCCAGAACTTTGTTTTTATTATCAATGTTGTTAACAACATAGTCTGTAACTTCATGAACAGCGTCGCTAGTGGATTTATTACATCTAAAACCGTATTGAGAATTTGAGAGTAGATTGTATTTCTATAGATAATTTAGCAGTCTTTTATTCATGAGTTTATCCAAAATCTTTGACAAAGTTGGTAGTATAGAGATAGGTCTATAGTTATTGACACAATCCCTGTCACCCGACTTATGCATAGGTAGGATTTGAGATATTTTGAAAGCTTGAGGGAAAGATCCAGTTAGAAACGCTAAGTTACAGATAAAGGTCAGTGGGGTAACTAATATAGGTCTATAACGGGAGAGAACAGCTGCCGATATGTTATCTCGTCCAGCAGCGCAATTAACTTTTAGGTTTAGTATAAGTGTATTTATCTCATTTTCATCTGCTGGAAGTAATACAAAAGAATGGGGACAAATGGGTGTATGAGGTATCAGAGAGTTTGACGACGATTTTTGAGATAAGTGCTTTTCAGCCAATGATTTTCCAACATTTGCAAAGAATGCATTTATAGTGTCAACAGAATGCTGAGGATCACTAGGTGATATCAGTTCAGAAGCAACTTCTTTTGATTGGGTGGAGTTGGTGACTTTTTTGATGACATTCCAAAGCTTTTTAGAATTAGTTCCTGCATTTTCAATTTCGTTCCGCTCATATTCTATTTTCAGATTTCCTAATAAATTATTACAAAAATTCCTGTATCTAGTGTAAGTTAGTTTTAGTGTCATATTCTTTGGAGATTTTTTCGAATTAAGGTGCAGTTTATCCCTGTTTCTCATGCATTTCAAAAGACCTGGAGTTATCCAAGGCTTTAGGATTCTCTTTCTTCTTGGCAGGGTTATAATTTTTGTGCATGACTCAATAGCAGTATTTAGAGAACCAGTGAAAGTTGCTACAGCATCATTTACATCATTTAGTGAATAGAGAGGCGCAAAGTCAATACTCATGATTACCTCATCAAGGGAAGCATAGTCAGTTCTCTTTAAGGTCTTTGTTTGGCGTTTAGTAGGAATAGACATATCAATAGAAAGGATGACACTGTAATGATCAGTCAGCGAAGTTTCAGCTACCAAACATGATGCTGGAAATTTGGTTTTGAGTAGGATATGGTCAATACATGATTTTGAGTGAGTTGGAAATAAGTGAGCTGGAAGCATACCATGCGAAGCCATAAGATTCAAATAATTGCGTTTTCGTGTGTCCAATGTTGCTTCAGAGATGTCGATATTAATATCACCAGTTAGGATAAAGTTTATATATTTAGATGCAAAATTAAACAATACACTATGTAAACCTTCCAAGAAATTATCCACATTCCTAACACTGGGTGACCGGTAAACAGCTAAAATCCCAGTATGTTTCCCAAGTGTTATTAATAAACTATTACAGTCCATGATAGAAACCTCCTTCACACATGCTTGAATACCCTTTTTAATATAAACAACTACCCCTTCATTTTGTGTTCGGTTATTAGCAGTTGAATAATACGTATATTCATCCAATGTAGGTGGGTTATGAATACCAGTTAACCAGCACTCCGTTAACACTATTAGATCCCAGTCAACACAGGATCTAGCTAAGAGGGTTACCATACCAGCCATGTTGCAGTTAATGCTTCTTATATTCTGAGTAATCATTTTCAGAGATTTATCAGCAGATGAAATTAGATTTTTGCATTCATCAATGACACAAGTAGATGAATTAGCCACGGTTATTAAATCAATGTCAGTAGATAAGTTATTAAGATTATTTAAGTTATCGAATTATATTTTTTAGCAGATGTTATTCTAAAGGAGATAAGGAGGAAAAAAGTACTAGATATAAGTAGAACTAGACCGGATATTGCGCTCATCAGAATTGTAAACATCTATTTGTTTCTATATTTTTAATTAAAATCTATTATGTACAAAATATCTTTCATTTTAGTTTTAGGCTTGCCACGCTAAATTACCCACGTTTAAAAATGAAATAAAAATTTAAAGTGGACAACGATACGTGAAATCTTAACTGTCCGTTGTCCCCATTGTCCATATTTATGTACATAAGGGGGACAAAGGTAAGGAATTATATGACGTTCTGTTGTCCCCGTGACGGGGACAACGGGAATACAGGTAACCTATCTGTGTGCCAAATTTCATCTAAATCTGTCCAGCCGTTTGAGCGTGAAGAAGTAACAAACATACAAAGACACACACACACACTTACTCACAAACTTTCGTCTTTATAATATTAGTGTGATGATCTATTAATTAATTTACCGGAGAAATGTAAGCTTATCTCATTGTTTAAATCATTCAATTAAAAAAAAATAAAAAAATAAAAAAATATTTAATGAAGCAACTAGAATAACAGCAACCTCAGCTTCATGCATAGATAATGTATTTACTAATTGTAAACTAAAAGACTCGTCCTGAATTAGTGGCGTCAGGTCTGACCATCTGGTCAACTTGTACTGTTTAATTCCGATAAAAAGTTACACTTAAATAAAACTATTCAATAGTTTTCAATTCAATTCAACATAACAACAATATTTTCAACATGTTAAATTTATTTTTAGTTGCACCATTAATTATTACTGTTAACTAAACATTTTTGCTGATGTAATATGATGCTTTAATTGGCGACTGCACACTTTACACTGATGGCAATTGGTGTATGACTAATAGTGTTGCTGCAGATAGTTTTACAGTTTGATATCAGGCTTATGTGGTCATGGTTATGTTGCACATAATAATGAAAAAGTCTTCTAGAATAGAAACTTAAAAATGTGCTTGATTTTCAGAAAATGAGAAAATTTTCACTTAAAACAGTAAAGCATGTTACTTGTTAACTTATAACAATTATACGTAATATACGTGCAAAAGATTGATATTCTGTAAAAAAAAAAACGTGAAAGAAGAGTAGTACTTATTGAAGAATTTCGTCTTCATTTTTCAAACATTATAACAACTTATTTGTACCAGAATTAGACAAGACTCATTTAGAGTTTTAGACGTAATAATATGGCACCACTTACCACTGTGTTGCAATTGCATGGCCTAAACACAGTATACTTACTTTTTCCCCTTACAGTTATCAGACAAAGTTTTCGAGGTATCCCAGCTGAGGTCATCCCTAGAAGACTACCAGAGACACATAAGTGAGAGCGACAGTAAATATAAGTGTGAGATAGCCAAGCTAAAGAACAAGAACCAGGAGTTGCAGTACTCCCTAGAGGAGGCGCAGAGGGATAGGATAGGAGGCACTCCCAATAAGATACACTTGGCTTCCGGCAGTCAAGCGCCCAGCTGTAATGGGGACTTCTTGTCGGAAGGAGGGAGTTTGGTAAGATCTATGAAGATATTAAATTATCATATTCGTTGTGCAAAACCCAATCCCTCAATACATCTGCTTGTAGGCAACTAAATTTTTATCTCGATTAATCGAGTCTGGTCAAACCACGCTGGGATCGGTGCAATTCATTCATTCATTCGTGATCAGTTTGGTAACTGACGATAAAATTTGATAAAAAATTAAATAATCAGCAAAAGACGAAAATTGTAAAGACACAATTTTTACACACTTCATGATTACTGCTATCTCTTCAGAAATAATGTGAATGTTCCCCATGTTTGAATAAGGTTTAGATTAAACAATAAACATCTCCAATGGCACGTTTCTTACTGTTTTAAAAGCTTAACAAACAAAATATTCAGTGTTAAAAACATTTAGTGGCTGATTTTTCAATAGCCAAATAATTTTTATCTGTGTAATAAATATTACGATTTGACAGCTTTTGTATAGAAAAATATGCCAAACTGCCATATTTATTGTTCAGTAGGCTCATCTCGTAATTTAAAACGTTCAAAATATGGACTATATTTTGAACGTTTTAAATTACGAGATGAGCCTACTGAACAATAAATATGGCAGTTTGGCATATTTTTCTATACAAAAGCTGTCAAATCGTAATATTTATTACACAGATAAAAATTATTTGGCTATTGAAAAATCAGAAGAAGAAGTAACAAACATACAAAGACACACACACACACTTACTCACAAACTTTCGTCTTTATAATATTAGTGTGATGATCTATTAATTAATTTACCGGAGAAATGTAAGCTTATCTCATTGTTTAAATCATTCAATTAAAAAAAAATAAAAAAATAAAAAAATATTTAATGAAGCAACTAGAATAACAGCAACCTCAGCTTCATGCATAGATAATGTATTTACTAATTGTAAACTAAAAGACTCGTCCTGAATTAGTGGCGTCAGGTCTGACCATCTGGTCAACTTGTACTGTTTAATTCCGATAAAAAGTTACACTTAAATAAAACTATTCAATAGTTTTCAATTCAATTCAACATAACAACAATATTTTCAACATGTTAAATTTATTTTTAGTTGCACCATTAATTATTACTGTTAACTAAACATTTTTGCTGATGTAATATGATGCTTTAATTGGCGACTGCACACTTTACACTGATGGCAATTGGTGTATGACTAATAGTGTTGCTGCAGATAGTTTTACAGTTTGATATCAGGCTTATGTGGTCATGGTTATGTTGCACATAATAATGAAAAAGTCTTCTAGAATAGAAACTTAAAAATGTGCTTGATTTTCAGAAAATGAGAAAATTTTCACTTAAAACAGTAAAGCATGTTACTTGTTAACTTATAACAATTATACGTAATATACGTGCAAAAGATTGATATTCTGTAAAAAAAAAAACGTGAAAGAAGAGTAGTACTTATTGAAGAATTTCGTCTTCATTTTTCAAACATTATAACAACTTATTTGTACCAGAATTAGACAAGACTCATTTAGAGTTTTAGACGTAATAATATGGCACCACTTACCACTGTGTTGCAATTGCATGGCCTAAACACAGTATACTTACTTTTTCCCCTTACAGTTATCAGACAAAGTTTTCGAGGTATCCCAGCTGAGGTCATCCCTAGAAGACTACCAGAGACACATAAGTGAGAGCGACAGTAAATATAAGTGTGAGATAGCCAAGCTAAAGAACAAGAACCAGGAGTTGCAGTACTCCCTAGAGGAGGCGCAGAGGGATAGGATAGGAGGCACTCCCAATAAGATACACTTGGCTTCCGGCAGTCAAGCGCCCAGCTGTAATGGGGACTTCTTGTCGGAAGGAGGGAGTTTGGTAAGATCTATGAAGATATTAAATTATCATATTCGTTGTGCAAAACCCAATCCCTCAATACATCTGCTTGTAGGCAACTAAATTTTTATCTCGATTAATCGAGTCTGGTCAAACCACGCTGGGATCGGTGCAATTCATTCATTCATTCGTGATCAGTTTGGTAACTGACGATAAAATTTGATAAAAAATTAAATAATCAGCAAAAGACGAAAATTGTAAAGACACAATTTTTACACACTTCATGATTACTGCTATCTCTTCAGAAATAATGTGAATGTTCCCCATGTTTGAATAAGGTTTAGATTAAACAATAAACATCTCCAATGGCACGTTTCTTACTGTTTTAAAAGCTTAACAAACAAAATATTCAGTGTTAAAAACATTTAGTGGCTGATTTTTCAATAGCCAAATAATTTTTATCTGTGTAATAAATATTACGATTTGACAGCTTTTGTATAGAAAAATATGCCAAACTGCCATATTTATTGTTCAGTAGGCTCATCTCGTAATTTAAAACGTTCAAAATATAGTCCAGTCTCATCTCGGCGACAAACAAATGTCAAAAACTTGTCAAAATGTAGGGTAATTAGAGGTATTTTTGACAGATTGAGACTGAGATCAGACTCTGAACGTTCTTATAATTACGAGAAATGCCCATCTGATAAAACTTAGATAACTTTTTAAAATACGACTTGAAAAATCAGCCAATAATTAAATTTATGGCTGTTTCTTAAAGTGACAAGTTTTTTTTATTACATCACCAATTTCTTGTCGCAATTAATGTTTCCACACACTTTTCACTTCATACTTCATGATTCGCATTTTGTTTGCAGGTGGGAAGTGAGGATGCGCTAAGTTCTGTAGATGACTTGAATGTTACTGAGCAACTTAGTATGAAAGCACACTCATTAGAACAGGTAAGCACACGCTTTTTTATATTATTTTATTTATCAGTCGCTTGCATCATAAAGGCAAACCGGCACAGCAGTAAGCATATTATATAGAAGGGCGGGCGTTTTTGGGGGACTGTCTTTTGTCATTTTGACATTCGAAAAGTGCTGATTCTCAGCCTAATTTGAATAATTGACTTTTGATATAAGAAAAAAATGCATGGGCAAGAAATCAAGAATCATCATCATTTCCGCGGAAAGATGTCCACTCCTGGACGTCACCCAAACATCACCGACAAAGACAACATATTTTGTTTTTGTAATTCTGCGTGATTATTGTCATTGTTCAGGCGACCAAACTCTGCGATCGGTTTTTCATCGAGCCGAAAAAGCGATCGGAGTGGAACAAAAGAGTATTTCTCGAACATTGTTCGTCTAATAAATTCTATAACTTTCCAGGAAAATCAAAAACTAAGGATGGAATTTGAAATGCTTCGAATGGAAAATGAGAGCCTTAAATTAGAAGTAGCAAAATATGTATCAGCGTCCCAAAGACGACGAGGTGATGGCCACGACTCAGGGGACTTTAACACCTTCGGGGAGACTTCCATGGACGCCGAAGGCAGGGTCACAGGGCTCCTAGGAAGCCTACAGGTACCATTCCTGGTGGACCAAGAAGTAGAGGCGAGGGAAGAACGGATGAAGGCGTACTTTAGAAATAAGATTAGCGAGCTGAAAATGGAAAAAGAAGAGTTGAAGAGTAAGACTGAACATTATGTTAAAGAGGTATGTGTGAGCCAATGTAACTACTAATCTTTATTTTCAGCCATCCTACTAATATTATAAACGCGAAAGTTTGTAAGTATGGGTGGATGTTTGTTTGTGCTCTTTTACGTAAAAACTACTGAACGGATTTTGATGAAACTTTACAGTAATATAGCTTATACCTCAGAATAACACATAGGATTCTTTTTATCCCGATATTCCATCGGGATCTACACTTATGCGGGTCAAACCGCGGGACCCTGCTAGTATTTTCATGTTTACCAGTATTTACAAACATTGTTTTTTTTTTTTCTTGTAAATTACCTTAATGTTATGTAACATTGCGTTCTTTGCATCACCGATCGATTTAACGGGCAAGGCCGCACTAAAACAGTAGCTTTAAACTCATCATCATCATCATCAGCAGTAGTCTGATAGGAAAAGCAGTCTCCAGCAACCTTGTATGAAAATTTATTGTTTAAAAACTGGCTTATTATTATTATTATTATCATTAGGAATGCAGTGTATGAAATTATTTATTAATGTGCCACATTACCTTGGCAGAACAATTTATGAGTTACAGCAAATATCGTAGTGTTTGTAGTAAATTGTAAACAAATCTTTAATGGATACTAGAAATCTGAAATAGTTTTCGACAAGGTAAACAAACACACAGTAAATTCAAAGGTAACAAAAGGCAAGGTGTAAGATATATCAGGAGCAGCTCGGAGTCTGGATTAGTGCCAGGTCAATGGCGATAAATTGACCCCCTGTCACTTGAGACAAATTACAGAATATAGGTGTATTAAACACCTCTCGCAATCCTTTTGGGGAATACAGGCTCGATGTTTGTTATGTCGGCGTTCTATTTATACCTCTGCCCACCCCTAACCTATTACTTATTTACAGTGTGAGATGCTACGTCTCCGGTTCGAGGAGATGGAGCGCGTCAAGCAGACGGACGAGCACACGTTGAGCGAGAAACACAACACTATCAGCAGACTGGTGAGTCACACAC
The DNA here is from genome assembly GCA_947507525.1 of Apamea epomidion. NCBI lineage: Eukaryota > Metazoa > Arthropoda > Insecta > Lepidoptera > Noctuidae > Apamea > Apamea epomidion. Next base: position 15,088,458 of record OX382241.1, on the reverse strand, counting down.
ATGTTTTATACTCAGACTATTTATACAGACTGACTCATTCAAATGTGGCAGTATGGGTGAATGAGAAGACCAATTCCTGATTTTTTGTAATAGGCTCGTTGCCTAAAAAATCTAATTAGTCCGTCAGTTAGATTATCACAAAATATTGGACCCGTATTTTTTCTTTTGTCAATTATATAAAAAGTGATGAAGATATCGCCCGTTAAAGTTCCTCGCCGTTTGAAGTGTTATACAACACTATTTATACATCCAGTTGATAGCGAACATTGAATGAGGTCATTGCGTCATATTATCGATCGAAAATAAGCTTTAATTTTAATATTGCGTCGGCACGAGCTTTGACGATGCCCTGTATTTATGATTCACCAGTTTTTTTTCATCATTTATTAATGTTCGGCCTTTAAAGACATTCACAACCATTCGATACGCTGCCGTGCCGAATCGAACATCATTCAATGTTATCAAAGGAGACCTCTAAAGGCTGTTCACAAATCCAAAACCCTAAAATTCTGTCAGTTTAAATAAAATATATGACCGCCATTCTTCCGACAGCTATTTGGTGTTGGGAGCGACGCTAATCTGTAATAGAAATGGTGTCATTTTCGGTACGACAACCTGACGAATGGTTGTGAGTCAGCAGTAGTCTGATAGGAAAAGCAGTCTCCAGCAACCTTGTATGAAAATTTATTGTTTAAAAACTGGCTTATTTATCATAGTTACAGAATTAAACTTAACTTACACTTAAATTATTCTAAACGTACACTTCAAATATTCTACCATCTGAGCAACTAAATCCTTCTCACAGGAAGAAGAGCTCCACTCAACGTCGCACAACTACGAGGAACAGATGTCTGTGTTGACGGAACACGTGGCGGGACTCAACGAACAGCTCACGAGGCAGCACGACGAGATACAGCAGCTCAAGCACACGCTACACAACAGGAGGAAATAGGAGGTAGCTAGGAGGGTGTAGGCGGGGAGAGGAGGGGGACAGACGTAAGGCGTTATTTGCATCAGGGGTTGCTCTCGCGTACGTGACCAATGAACGTATGCGCTGCGTAAACATGGTGTAGGTATTTGCGATACAACTACTTCAAAGCGACGCCGGCGCCGCGTGTGCTCTAAGGGGTGCTACACACTTGTTCGGCTGTGTCGAAAAATGCCGACGAAAACGCCGTAGACGCTGCGTCCTGTACACTTATAATGGACGTGGCGTCTTCGCTAGACACAAGCTTAGCTAAACCACAAAAGTGAATGCAAAAATTAATAGTAAACTAGAATAGCATTCTACATCTACTCGTTTTTGTGTGTCTCCAAAAAAGTAGACCTACCGGATCGTTTGTGGTTACCGCAGCCGATGGACAATGTCAACACTAGAGGCATCGCAGAAAGAAAAATAAAATGTCTCATGTACCTATTTCTATTATGCTTCTGAGGTCAGTCTGCAATCTTCAGACACAATTCTTGTGTGCCCCCCTTCACCCCAAATACGTCCCTGTTAACGTACATATTGTATACTGTCAATACTATCGAATATATAAAGGAAATACATAAAATGTATGATCAAATGATCAAAATGTACAGAATGAAGCGTTCATATTCCGTAAATATATATTTGCAAGGTAACTACAAAATCAATTCAAGCAGGCGTTTGCACGGATTATTTTGATCTCCAGTTGAGTCCGAAACGAGTCGGGAATCATCGATGAAAAATATACACTGTTTTACACGATACCTGAATATTTAAGGGTAAAGATAACTCGCCCTGTTAGCATGCCAAGTAATCTAGATAGTATGAAATGGTCAGTAGCTACGATATGCTGATACTTTTGAACACCTAGTTGTTATGTAAGATAAACATACAGGGTGGCTGGGACATCGACGCGCAAACTGTAACCATGATTCTAGACCCCAAGAAAGTTTTAAGAACGTTCACAGTCTGATCTCAGTCTCCATCTGTCAAAAATACGTCTAATTTCCCTACATTTTGACAAGTTTTTGATATTTGTTTGTCGCCGAGATGAGACTGAGACTAGATTTGAGCGTTTTAAATTACGGGAATACGGGCCCAGATTGCGCATCGATGTCCCTGTCACCCGGTATAACATTTGCAACAAGGATTTGTTCATCTCTGTCCTAATATTTTCACTCTATCACCTTCTATACACAAACATACACGTTTGAATATATTTCACAAAGGAATTGTATAAAATTGTTAAAATGTCGTTGAATAAAAGAAAAATGTACACCTGCATATTGTATAAATTTTATAAAATATTTACGTCTGTGTTTAGAAAATCATGTCGAAAATAAAAAATGGTTTAATTACTAAACGTTATTAAAAATGTTCGATAAAAGAGATTTCTTCTTAAGCCCGGAATACTCATGCTATGTTGCGACAAGTGTATGAGCATTTTACACAAACGGAGAATACGCTGTAAATGATCATACTATCTAATAGCACACATACCAATCAATAGCATGTGTATTTTAGCCTTTAGTCTGATTTATCAAAAAAAGGGAAATTATAACTTGGCTACCGATATACAGTGAGAAATTAATGTCGCTGAACTGAAGACTAGAGTTATTCACGTCGTCAAGATTTGTAAGTATTCCTTGTGTACGAATCAATTCTTATGTGATTTTTCTGTTACAATGCTACTTCTACAAATAAAAAGTTAGTTTATAACTTAAGCGACATTCATTTCTCATAAAGCATACTTGCGGGCAGTCCAAAATTAGGGGATATTTGAATAATTTAAAATCTTCTTAATGCAACGAGATTTTAACACTGGCAACATTCATGTAGACGCCACTTTTTTTAATTTTTCGGAATGTTCCCCTAATTCGAAAGCCACCTTCAAAAAGCTACCTTCAAAAAGCCTTCCTAATTCAACGTCAAATTGAATGCTAGTCTAGTCTCCAATTCTTTGCATTCCTATCACCATTTTTTTTTAATGAGAAGTAATGTGGCCTATCTGATGTATATAATTGTATTAAAATCGGCTAGTGATTCGTGCTTTACTTTAGTCAATTGTTGGTAAAGCAATCGTTTTGGTTAATTTTATACTTCGTTTAAAAGTTGTAGAAAGAAAAAGAAAAAATATATTACTTGGCAGTCTTTATTTATTCTTCCTACCAAGTATCTAACAGTGAACTAATACTTAATCTTTGAAACAGTTTTCAATTGTATAAGAACTTCACTTTTTTTCGGTCATCCCTTTTGCAATGAAATGATATGTGGCCCATAGTGGCCGGCCAATGTGTAAAGGCTCTGGTTTAAGATGGGGCATTGAGATTATAACCGACGTCCAGACTGTTACTCTACAAAGAGTTTGTGTTTATAAGTTAATCTGCTTATCTTAAGTTATTAATATTTAAGCAAAACAATATGCGATGATTATGAATATGTAATTATGTGTATAAAAAGTGGTGTAGACTTTATGCGAGTATTTTGGTATGTCTGTAAATATTATGCGAAGAATTGCATATTGTTTTCTCCGCCCCCCCCCCTTCCCCACATTAGAGAGGTCGTATGCTGCAGCTTTATCGATAGCTCTTGTTTTGAGCCTGCGTGAATTATTTCTTGCATAATCTATCTCTTTGCGTACCTACTTCATCTGCAAACAAGCTATCTGCGACTAAAAACAAAAGAAGTTAAAAAAAAGGGTACGCCTCGGTAGTCTCAAAATCCTTATAAGCAGCTTTAGACTATAACTGCCGCACTCGGAGATGTAATTAACATGAATTAAGCAGCATATCTTCTGTCATATCTCTTACTGTCAAGGTTCCAATATATGCTGGATGATCCAGTTAAAAATTGATATTATTAAATAACAACTGTGACCCTCAGTTAGACCAATACAAGATGTATCTAAATACTCGCAATCAGTTCTTGCATATAATATATAAATAAGAGAAATAAATTATCAATAAATAGTTTTGAATACTTATGTTTGTTTTCTCTTAATATTTATTAGTAACTAATTCAAAAAACTATAATTAAGCCAACCAATCCCTGAAGTCAACATAAATTAATCGCAATATCCAGTTCCAGCTTAACCCTCTCCAAAGGTACGGCTTGCCTACCAGCTTCAACTTCCGGCCTATCATCAAACTTAATCCGGAATTATCGGAGGCATCCGTACCTACACTGAGTTCCGGGGCCACCGTCTTTCGGGAAATCGGAGTATCAACGAGCTCCGTGCAGGGTACATTTTTACCCGTCTGGCCGCGTCGAGCTGACTACGGGTCTGGCGAAACCATCCGTCGACCGTCCCTTTCCATGGCATCTTCAGCGTGGCACACCCGCTCCGGTGATCGTCATTGGCTGTGGTGGACAAACGCTGTAACAGATTCGTATCTGAGAGTTAACGGTCATAAGTGATTGACCCATATCCAGCCGGTAACTACGTTAGGCTTAGTTTTTTTAGTTGTACATATTAGGTAGTACCTAAGTTAGCTAGGCTGTCACACGACGGGTGTGTAGGCCGCACTGTCGTCGGAAGAGACCTGTGCGGTCGCACTACGGTGACGCGGCTGTTACACATGGTCTGTGTAGGCCGCACTATTGTAACGCGGCTGTCACGCAGGGTGTGTAGGTCTTAACTATTGTAACGCGGCTGTCACACAGGGTGTGTGTAGGCAGAAATATCATAACGCGGCTGTCACTAAGGGTGTGTGTAGGCCGTACTATAGTAACGCGGCTGTCACACAGGGTGTGTGTAGGCCGTACTATTGTAACGCAGCTGTCACACAGGGTGTGTAGGCCGTACTATCGTAACGCGGCTGTCACATAGAGTGTATGTAGGCCGTACTGTTGTAACGCGGCTGTCACATAGGGTGTATGTAGGCCGTACTATTGTAACGCGGCTGTCACTAAGGGTGTGTAGGCCGTACTATCCGTAACGCGCCTGTCACACAGGGTGTCTGTTGGCCGCACTATCGTAACCGGCTGTCACACAGGGTGTATGTTGGCCTCACTATCTTAACGCGGCTGTCATACGGGGCGTGCAAGCCGCACTATCGTAGCACGGCTGTCACACATGGTGTGTGTGTAGGCCGCACCGTGTGCCTATTGTATTGGAATCGGGGTAGGTCATAAACACGAAATAAAAACTCGCGTTATATGCACAACTTTGTATTATAACGATAATCATAAGCACCTTATAATATGTCATCTGTTACAATATTTGTTTTCAACAGTTACATTATCGTTATAAATATTTATACAAAATTTATCAATTTGTTGAACAGCGTTTTGCAAATAATTCGCTAAAGTGAGGTCATTTGTCGATCACGCATCACGCGAACAAACAGACGTCAGCAAGTAGCTGTCCGGACGTTATATGTATATCAAAACATTGCACTCGGTCGCTTTCCTGAAGCGTATTGCAAAATATTCCATATCCATAAAGTTTATTTTATATTATACCTTATTTTAAAACCGTTTATATTATAGTCCGGTACAGTCACTTGCTGTATTGAAACTGGTGGTAGATACAATAAGTATCGGATACTATCGACTGGAGTTAAGGCCTTGTTGTGGAAATCCTTTGAACAAAAAGATTTTTAAACTTCAATTGTTGATATAACGAGATCAGAGACATGGAACAGTTTTTATTCCACTAAAGAAGTACAATTCTAACAATGTGAGCTCTAAGTATTAATATATGTAGATGCTTTATGAGCATAAGGAATAATTTATACATATAAGGGCATTTGTAAGCGACAATCAAGTTTAAAAATCCATTGCTGCAACATTAGGAACTGCGGCCCAAACGATAATAGGCATGCGCCTGTAACGTGAAACTGTACATTTAACATTAACGTCATTTTACATATTACTGCAAATAACTATAAATATAAAAGTTACAAAATCTAGCTTCGTCAGTCGACAGTATCGGATACTTTGCGTTAAAACGCTTGATGATTTCCTTTCAGTCGTCACTCAATAACATGGGTAAGTTAATGTTAAAATAAAAAAATAAATAACTACATACATAGGTGCTCTGCATCTCAAACACTCTCATCCCCGAAGCTCATCTAATACATTTTATACATACATTACACATCATATCTTAAGTCGACCGTTTGAAATGGCTTCAGAACAAACTCCTTTGGCACTCTATACACACGAAATAATAAAACTTAAATAAATCGAAATACATCACCATGGGTGCCCCGAGTTTAAATAAAGATACTTCATAAAGGCAGATAGGCATATATTCTTTATATATAAACTAACGTTACGTCGAGTGTACAGACGGACACATATTTAGCTTACTCTGTGGAACATATTGTGTATTTCTAAGTAACCTATAAACTCCTAGAGCGAATGTGTAGCAAGCAAGTAAGTATGCAAGAAGCGGGCAGCACATGATAGTCTTCACATTTATCAAATAGTTTTATTTACCGTAGGACGGCTGAATTACGATTTATTACAATCCTAAATATTATTAACCGAAACACTTATGTTTCTACTTATTTATTTAGTTAGGAATTAGGTGTAGTGACATAAGCTAAATATGTTTCCGTTCCCAAAGGCGAGAATAATATAAACACGGGATTTTAAAATATGTTTAGTAATGATTAAATGAAATGCTATGTAGTTAGTTGTGCAGGTATTCTCTCGCCCGTTATACAAGTCGACTAAAATATAAGATATAATTATCTACCGTTTGACATAAAAATATACTTTACATAATTGTGAAATCCTTAGAGAAAAATATCTATGTCAAACAAATAGACAGTATAAACATGTGTCCATGTATTTGGTTTCTATAAACAATAAATTAAAGGTTTAAAGACGGGAGGCCATCAGAAGTGATCTTAAAGATTGAAGAAAACTTAAATTCCCTATCATTTACTGTATATTTTCGATCACCATTGGATCTCTCCCGTATTCTAGAACAGTATGGCTTTTAAATCAACATGATTATACATCTAAATATAGTTTAAATTAATACACGATTTGGGCTGAAATGTTCCAAAACATTTCGTAGGTGGTTCTGGCGTGGAATGGTGTTTAAACCTGTCACATAAAAAGTTATAAAAGAACGAGTAACGAAATCGAGCCGCTTTGTGATGCGTATTGAAAATGAAACGTTCTGAAAGGACAAAGCAATCAGTACAATTGAAATTTGCGAAACTCTAGAAAAACAGACATAATGTTTTTGACGTGTAATGTTAACATTACACGTCAAAAACATTATGTCTGATCGGTTTCTTAATCAGTTGAAGGAAACGAGACACAATAGGTTTATTGCTATTACGCTTAGGGGCGTTTAGTGTCCCGCAAACTGTTACAAGCTTTCAGAGTCATCAAAAAAAACTGTTGTCAAAAAACTAGATGACATAAGTCTTGACAACAGATTCAATTAATGAGGCTATCAGAAACCGGAGGTCAGTATGTCAGATTCTTCAAAGTTCAGTAAGTATGCAATCATAATGTATTCGTGAAGAACCACAGAAAGAAAACTACATCCCAGTCACTCACAATTTGCATCACTGCTCCGTATATTTAAGGTCGACAACGCGACGAATGACAGAAAATCCTTTTACATTATAATACAATAACAGCAGTGCTTTGAGTACATTTAAGTAGCAATTTATATAGCGTGATAACCGACCAATGGGGAAGCAGCACGCAAAAGCGCACGGCTTCTGATTGGCCGATTCTCAGGCGATTCGAACGCGATTGTCGACCCAAGTGGATATAAAACATCAACAAAAGGACACTACCGTAATAATATATGTGTACTAACTAATCAATATCGAGCACAATGCGTCACTCGTGTCACTCATATAGCGTCCTCTCGCTCGCACACTCTGTGACCGCGGTGTTGCCAGCGGTCAAATGTCCGGCACTTTAGAAACACGTCTTGGCATAATTTCTTGGTATAATTTTGTCATATCTGATGGGTTGCTCAATATTGTAGAGGCCGTTGACAATTCTGTTTGTATCTCTTGTTTTCAGTGTATTGAGGTGGGTGGTATTGATGTTGTGAGCCTGTCCTGCCTGTTTGCTTGTTGGCCATTTCAATGTCTACTTTCTAGCAATCTTGCCTTTCAAAAATCTTTTCTGGTGACATTGTGGCCATTGAACTGTGAAACCAACTTTTAGGTGTCTTATGGAACATAATCCATCAATTTTAAGGCATTTGGCATAGGGCTCCCTCCGCCTCCATTAACATCTAGCTTCTACCCAGGCCGAGACTCCGCCATTTTGACATCAATTTCTACAACTGTTGATTGCTAAGGCTTGAAGTACTGTGTGCGGGCTTGTTTCGTCTTGCGCTAGCACTGGTTGACATCTGGCGGCGTAGGCAGGAAGGGGTCCGCACGTTTGTGCTCGATCAACGCCTTGACGGTTGTGGAGTCGGCGGGTAGTTCTGATTTCTTGCGTAGCAAGGGTTTGCTCGCGTTGTAGCCTTGTTTTCGGAGCTGTGGAGGAGATATTTGTGTTAGTAGTGTTGTCAAGGCAGACATAATGTGTGTGCAATAAGGCATAATTTAGTTTCGTTGGTTGAGAGACAACATCACACGGGGCATAGTCTGTAATAACGGTTTAAGGGAGTGTTACACATTTTGGCACAGGTACCGACGCATGTGGGTTGCCGTTTGGCAACCCGTAAGGTGGAGATATGACCTGGTGAAGGTAGTAAGAGAGAGAGTGGGATTCGGCTTCCAACTCTGGGCCCAAAAACGAGAAAATGGTGTGCAATAGAGGAGAGCTACAGTCAGCATTGGATACGGCCTGGCCAGGAGAGAGAACCCCTTTCTTTGCCACCGTTTTGGATTTTGTTGCCCCGGCGTCAGTTAATGTGCGGTTTTAAACAGAGGGGCAATTGACGTTGGTTGTCGCTGAGATGAGATTGCGACTAGATTTTGACCGTTTTTAAATTTGGTCTTCAGTTTTGTAAATGTATAGGTACCTCATGCGCCTCCTGCTCTATACGCTGGTACGTGAGGCCGCACAGGTCGTCCTTGGGGTCGCCCGAGGCCACGCGGGCCTTCGCTTCTAGTGCCTGCCATACTTCCTCACGCTGAATTAGACGCTCGCGTTCCCTGGAGAAAATAAATTCGTTATAATATGAGAAATCTTCAGAAATGGGTAGGAAAATTATGTTTCAGGAAAATGAAAATGTTAGGAAACCGTTCTCTTGGTTAACCCTACTATAGGGGTCGTCTATATTTGTATGTAGTTCGCATACTTTACTGTCAGGTCGCTACGTTTGTAAATGGCAGTGCGGTAAACAAGGTAGCGCGCCACGTGGTACTATTCTGAGATCATGAAATATGATTATTATTTTATCATTTTTATTCAATGAGATCTGCGCGTGCGCAACTTCCTTTTTATCGGATTGCCATCATTTCACTGTCGCTACAATATAAACGCACGAGTTTAACGATGCTTCGAACACAAATAAATTGAGATAAGGACTGAAGGACGTTGATAAAGACATGAACATACTTCTGTTTTTCCTGCTTATACTGCTGCGTGCACTCATCGAACAGCTTCTGGTTCATCTCCATGAACAACTTCAGCGCGTTGTAGACGAGCCCGTGGATGGTCTTGTTCCAATGGCTCTTGGTGTTCCGGTATAAAGATGGGAACATTATGGGCAGGATGTGCGTCGCGTTGTCCGAGATCAGAGACATTATGTACTCGTTGTTCCAGTAGTATAGGGCGCGTTCTGCTACCTGGAATAGAAAGGGTTATATGGTTTAATAAAAATGGAACGATGTTAAAAATATTTGATAGAATCATTGTTGTTTGTTTATTATTGAACAATTGCTTTCATTGATGTAGCTATTCCTATGAAATAAATTGGTATAAATGGAAACTGTCAATGTTTTTTTCTATTTTAAATGTAGCTCAGTTATTGGCTGCATAATCTTACTATGATTCGTTTGCTAATAATGATCATGACGAACATTGTGCAAAAAAAAAAAACCATTGACGCGAACACCGACGTTTTCGCCAAGGAATTAGGAACCGTACAAGAATTCTTTTCTAATTTCCATCAAACTCAAACTATTTATTTCAACTAAACCAATTACAGGCACTTTTGAATTGTCAAGGTCGGTCAGCCAAAAAGATGAAGCTAGTTGCCCATTCCAAAGCGTAGTAGGTACCTATGGAGAAGAACGGGCAAGAAACTCCATGGAAACTCTTTTAAAACACAATAATATGGTTACAAAGTATTGGTTACATCATTCATGACAAAAATTATGCATTTGAGAACGATGCAGAACGTTAAAAGCGTAATGAAAACATAAAAAAAAACAGTTCAAATATTAATATATTTAAATATTAAACCACCGTGATGGAACTAATGAATTATTTTGAAGACATTTGCGTAAAGTTCCCTTGACTAATTCTATCTTTCTGTCTGCTCTATATTTTGGATTTACAAGTTAAGTTAATATATCAATAATTGTTTTCTCAACACACCTGGAAGTGCGGACTGGACACGCACTTGGCGAGCTGCTTGAACAGCGGGTCCATGATCTTCTGGAACTCGGCCGGCTCGATCACGTCCAGGATCTCCTCCATCTCGTTCAGGAACATCACCTCTTTAGGCGAGTGCGTCTTCGGCCAGTATTTTAGTAACGCCCTGGAAATTGGGAAATAGGTCTTTAGTATTATGTTGCCATAGTAAACTTTATCAGCTTTATTACAAAACAAGTATTTTCTTTAGATCCTGGTTCATCTATTTTTTAATTTCGAACTCTATTCCAACCAGATTAAAGTTCTAATTACTAAAACTGACGGGGTCTTAGGCCGCTTGCACCGCAAATTAATAAAGGCACGTTAAACGTGTTGAAACGTCGTCCTATCTGCCTTTTTCAATCGATTGACAGAAATAGAACGATGTTTTAAACGCTTTTAGTAATTTGTGGTGTAAGTGGGCCTAAGTTGTCGATTTTGTATTAAGAATTTTACCGTGCTCTGAATAAAGTTCATATTACAATAACGAACCTTTGGGCTTGGGCTAAAGTAAGTAAGTAAGTAAGTTTTGTATTAAGACGGTATAAGGTGAAGTGCGCGCGGAAAGGTTGTCTTTTTACCACGAACCGTTTTTAGTATAGAACAGGGTTTCTGATGGAGTGCTATCACTTCATAGGGACATTGAAATTATTTCAGTGGGATGAGCAGCTAAGATGAGATATATCTGAAAATTATTTATTTATTTGTTTTATTCAATTTGGTAAACTTACAGATAATTTATACAGTGTTCTTAAGCAATATATAAATGAAGGACATTAACAAGTTTCCACAAGCAGTAAGCTGACATTTAGTTGCGAATGGTGTCAGTTATATCCGTTAAATAAGAGTTTTTGAGACCTTTCTTCAAATGTAGTCAGCATGAATAAAATTAAAGAAAAATCTTAAAGTAAACGCGGCAAAATTTCGTTCTAGTAATGTCACTGCATCGTGAGATATCGCCGCAGACGCACGTAAAGATGATGCGTATTTTGTTCGCCCAAATATGGAGCTTAATTGAATTGTGTGCCCGATGCCGAGATCTTTAAACGTTACTTAGCACAGTTAGCACGTACTTTGACAAGTTCACAATTTGTCTTGTTCCATAATAAATATGTGAATAAGATCTCAGTTCAGTTTCGGCACGTGTTTCTGGTTGTCCCCACCTACGATAGCGATAAGGCTAGTTCTTCATAAGCTACATACCTAACGACAGGCTGTGTTAGCGACGGGTCCTTTTCTAAGAACTGCACGACGCAGTACGCGAGCTGCGGGTGGTACACTGACAGGGACTTCGCCTTGTGCAGCGGTAGTAGCACCTGGAAAATAAAACAAATACCTATAAACATTTATATTCACTTATATTATTTTACCAATTTTTAGACGAAAGGTTAGAATACAATAGATACTTCATCATCATCATTTATCATCGACTTGTAGCAGTCAAAGGTGAAATTCCTTTAAGTACAACACTAGTTGACGGACGGCACAATATTTTTATTATCGAATAACAGAACGCTTTTCCCGCCCATCTTGATATTCATTAACACTTATTCGCCTTATGACACCCAAGCGAGGAGAACAGCATATTGTTTGCAGGAAACTACACGGTTTCAAATTCAGTTTAGTATTTGAGTGAATAAGGCAGTAAGTTTCTTCCGAAGACAACCTCAGCCGCAAACCGCAGCGGCCACGTCGCCACCGCAGCGACCACGTCGCCACCGCAGCGGCCACGTCGCCACCGCAGCGGCCACGTCGCCACCGCAGCGGCCACGTCGCCACCGCAGCGGCCACGTCGCCACCGCAGCGGCCACGTCGCCACCGCAGCGGCCACGTCGCCACCGCAGCGGCCACGTCGCCACCGCAGTGACAGACGGTGTGCGGTTGCGATAAGTATGTAAATAACATGTGCTTACCCTCAATAAGAACATTTTGTGTTCCTCCTTAAGCGGCAACGCGAACCCGTTGATGATGGAGCCAAGGATCTCCAGCAGCTCCGCAATACCGTTGTGATGCTCCGTCTCGTAGATAAACCTGGACATACAATAATAATAAAGAATATGCCTATTCACTCTTGTTTTGAAGGCTGATGGGTTATACGTGGAAGGGAAAATAGACGCTGGCAGAGAGAATAGAATAGAATAGAATACTCTTTATTGTACACCATACAAATTACAGAACATAAATATATAAAATTAGAGAGAGTGACCACACACACAGAGAGAGAGTGAGTGTGAGTGTGAGTGTGTGTGTGTGTGTGTGTGTGTGTGTGTGTGTGTGTGTGTGTGGTGAGTGAGTTCCACACTTTGGCCGTGCGCATAATATGTGGAGGAGAAGCGATGAGTACGACTAGTCGGTATATCGAGCGAGTGGGGATGGTACCCTGCAGTACGTCTGGTAGTCCGGAAGTGAAAGGGAGGTGGATTTAGACTGCTGCATTTTTTTTATTTGATCAAGATTTTTAGTCCGAAATTTAAGGCCTGGCTTGGTAAATCCTGGTACCAAATGATAGTTGTAGGTACAAGTCAAGTCCCCGGAAGATTTGACGCATAGTGAACAGTACAAGAGGCATGTTTCACAACTTTCAGTTAATCAATTTCGGTTTACATCGACAAATTATTACAATAAAATGAAAAACATTGTAAAAATGGAGTCATATCATTAGAGTCGTTAACAGCCTTTTTACTACTGCCGATACTCGATGCTTCACAATTTTATAAGGGAAATTTATGTGGAAATGGCATCTTAGAACTTATTGCACACAGTTTCAGAAGGAAACGAATTTCAAAATAAAAAATGAGCAAAGAAAACCGAACGTTATATCATCGGAAATAACTCGTAAAGTAACGACGAGTCTGTATATTTACATAGAAAACGATTTCCACCTACATTATGCACGCTGGATGTCGATGTATCTAGTTATGCAATTCAACTTTAGATTGGACTGTTCAATTCACACATTTCACGTTGTGTTGTGTCCATATTTTTGATACAATGTTTGTGGAGGAGAAGCATATTTTATTAGTTGCAAAGGGAATATACTCAGAAAGTCCGCCTTTGTACAGTATTTTATACTGGAGTATAAAGTTTTAAATAAATTCATTTGCCTAGCCCTTTCCCAACAGTTTTTGGGATCGGCTTACAGTCTAAGCGGATGCAACGGAATATCAGTATTTTATTTGGAGCGACTACCTATCTGACCTCCACAACCCAGTCAGTGCGTAACACGACACAGTACGGTGAGGGCCTTCAGGCGCGATTTGTCCAATTCGCGATTGGTCCAATTCACCGTATTCGCAATTGGTCCAATTCGCGGTTTGTCCAATATAAATTATTTATAAAATTAAACAAAATAACACATTTGTATGTACATATTGTACTATATTTAATCATAATCATATATTATGTTGATTTTTTGTACTAATATAAAATTAAACAAAATTATAATATTATCATTGATAAATAATTTCGGAAACAGTGTCTATTTTGTACCAACCGCGAATTAGACCAAACGCGACGTGGACCAACCGCGAATTGGACCAATCGCGCCTAAAGGGGTGAGGGCACATGTAAAACGATTAACATTTTAACAAATATGTACAGCCACCAAAAGAGATAAGTAACCAGGGTCGTCGGAAACAGTTGAAGTTTAGTAAGAAACCGATGGATGTTTTCGAATGGAATTTAATTTGATAAATAAACTGTTTATTTTCTATTAACTAAATTACATTTTATTCGAAAACATCGGTTTCTTACTAAACTTCAACTATATCCGACGACCCTGGTTACTTATCTCATTTGGAGACCGTACATAATAACGGTACAAACACCTTCAGAATAAACCATCTTCAATGTCACATAGTCATAAAAAATATGCACCTAAGTAATGTATTTTAAAACGATGTCACCTTTAGCTTCACAATGGCGTGTGGACATTGAGTTACATATTTAATATTATCACTTGAATGAACAACGAGATGCAATTAGTTGTTATTGTTTGTCACGTTTCCTTGTACAGAAATAGACGGGTCATTTGTCTTGTATGCACATGTGGCAATACTAAGCAGTTTTATTGTGGTGATTAACGTGGCTCATGGTTAGGAAATTATGGCTGAAAAGGATAATTTAAACTGCTAATTTTATTTACATAGGTATTCATGGAGGTAGAGGATAGTGCCCAATATAATTCTGGTCACGCAAACGATGTGTAATTATTTTAAATTATATCCCTGTGTTCAGAGAAAATCCGTTCGATTTTTAGCTGATTTAATTGGTACCAGTCCGACGTAGAAATCTATAGTTTAGTATAAGTGATTGTTCATTACTCCGACGTAATCGACAAGTGCACTTGTACATAGCTAAACTACAGAGTAGAGCTAGAGTACAGGCTTCCGCAGACAGACGCGACGCGACTGTAGTAGAACAATTTCTGTGAAGTTTCCATATAAATTGTTTTACTAGGGTCGAGTCGCGTCTGTCTGCGGTAACCTTAATTAATGGAAAAACGCCCTAGCAGTGAAAACTACCAAGTCAAATCGACAGCTGTATTTTTAAGGTCAGAATAGGTCGACTCATCTGTCAAACGCAACAACTTTCAAGTACCTATTACTAATCAGCATCAAGTATAGATTTGGTTTCCTGTGACCAGATGCTGCACATCTGAAGGTACTACATGTTTTATTGACATCATAAAACAAACAATGATATACACGCCTTCCAACACTTGTACTTCTGTGTTGAATGCAATCGTTATCAAACCATCAGCCCTAATCGTTCCATTGTCCTACTATCTTATATCTTCAAAGGAGTATTAAGTCTAATTCTAATAATAACAATTAATGCTCCTTAGACTCTTTTAAGATACATTCTTCATTTATTACTTTTAGGTGTCAAAAGAATCGGAGGGGCAATCCTCGTAATTTTAAGAACGTTCACAGTCTGATCTCAGTCTCAATCTGTCAAAAATACGTTTAATTTCCCTACATTTTGACAAGTTTTTGACATTTGTTTGTCGCCGAGATGAGACTGGACTATATTTTGAACGTTTTAAATTACGAGATGAGCCTACTGAACAACAAATATGGCAGTTTGACATATGTTTCTATACAAAAGCTGTCAAATCGTAATATTTATTACACAGATAAAAATTATTTGGCTATTGAAAAATCAGCCACTAAATGTTTTTAACACTGAATATTTTGTTTGTTAAGCTTTTAAAACAGTAAGAAACGTGCCATTGGAGATGTTGCGACTAGATTTTGAACGTTTTAAATTACGAGAATTGGCCTTCTGTTGTTTGTTTAAAATTACAGGAAAAACCTAATAAAAATAAATAAATAAATATTAATTGCTATAATTAACTAATCTATCATAAATTATTTATTGTTGCCCGTAATTAAAAATAAATATCTCTTAAACTTTGGAGTTTATTATGGATTCCATTGGATGATTACGAAAACACAGTACGGTCAACATCAACAACAATAGTAAACTTAGAAATTTCAAAATTTAAATCATAGGAGCCAATTAAATAGTTCCCGTCTTAAAATAATTAATAGCTCTTTCACTATTATACACAAGATAGAATTAACAAGACAAGTATTCATTCAAAAACTTGACACTGTGTAAACTCATCACTCACTCCTGGTGTTGACCGTACGTGCCTGAACACCGCAGCGCTATCTCATGCACATTCACTCGACTTACCTATAGAACACATTATTGATTTGTTTCCTTATGTACGCACGGAGAACTAAGAACTTTCCGTATATCCTGTGTAGCGTTGTCTTGAGGAAGTCCCGCTCCCGAGGGTCTTCTGAATCGAACAGTTCTAGTAGCTGTGGACAATTAAAAGGTTTTTGGTTAAGAAAGCTGCTATCAAAGAACGAAAAGATCATATCGTTATTTCCCCTGACAAAGTTTATTCTGTTTATATGTATGTAACTATGTATAAGTAATTATTATTTTTCGAGTTATCCATCCCTTATGTTTCACCGGCCATGTTTTGTCTCTGCATCACCCTAAAGTTGACTGGTAGAAAATGCCTCGGGTATTAAGCCCGCCGTTGTACAGTATTTTTTGTATATTTAATAAATAAATAAAAGACGAAGCCAGGTATCCCAAGACGCGGAAGAAATTGGGAGCGGCTTTTGTTCAGGAGTGGGGATAGAATAGGGACACACCCATACAATAACGCCCGTAGGCGTTATACCGGAAGGGGATCCCTTCCTTTCACATAATATTATTTTTCTTCCTAATATACTTTGGCATAACGATTTTGGTAAATTACAGTCTATATCTATATCTATCAAAAATACCTCTAGTGTGCCTACATATTTGAAGTTTTTGAGAGATAACAATACGACTAGATCGAAAGGTTTTATATACGAGAATTGGCCTTCAGGTTTCATTCTAATGAATATTATTTCCCGTAGTATGTCAGTTGATCGGTTTTCGTTTTTTAGCTATTCAATCACAGCAGCTAACACGCGATTCGAGGATCAGGGGCTTGGCCACGCTTTTAAAACAAGGTGTTATGTCAGGATTATGAGCTGCAGTAACGCTCTAGCTTTCTATATAGTAGGAATTATGACTTTGGTAATATACTCTACTATAACACTAAACTCACGTTTTAAAACGTGAGTTTGTAGAAGCTACAGAACGCCACCTGCAACGATCCTTACTACATACTTCTTTTGATTCGTTTACGTTGATATATGTATCTCGTGTTCGTTCGTGGTGATATCACTAACATACTTAATAATCCATATGGATCCATATGGATTATTAAGTATGTTATGGCCGTTCATTGAGCTATATTCTTCACTTCACGCAGTGTTTCTGAACTAATTATTGTAACCTACTTTTTATTCTTTCCTAGAAATAAGAAATTGTTTGTTTACAAAATAATGTAGGTAGACATTTGATCCCCTAACACAGAAAGGCTCAGATTTTACAAAGGCGACCTTGTTAGTCTTCAGAAGCGTTACATTTTCGCACTATTAACATTCAACACCTCTCACCTCAAAAAGGAGGTTTCGTAAAGAAGGCTGAATAAATAGATCAAAGGGAGTAAAAAGTTTGTATTCACATGATACTGGTCGTAAACAAATAGTATTGCGATGAAAGATTCATAGTAATCGATCATGTAAGGCCGCGTTCTCGACGTCGGAGTGGGATCCCGCAGGGGCGTTGAGATTCACATCACATGCGTTTTACTCCCTCGTTCCGTGTACCGTCTCTGTATAGCAAATTATTGTAAACTTTTCAGTACTTTTCGGAATAATTAATTGGTAAGTAACTTACTAATTTAAAAAAATATCTTTTTAACCTAGTTCCAGATTTCTAGTAAAACAAACATGTAAAAATAACTGTCATCAACTAATTTGAGGAGTCACCCCGCCAATTCTCTGCCACTGCTCCCGCTATACTTCCCGCTGTCGTTGTGGACACGGCCTTATTGCTGCCATGACTGGGGTGAGTACTTATAGACATGCTGAAGTTGATGTCTGCATGGGGAGGTTTTATGGCATGCGACATTTGTTATTGATTTTCGTATCTATTACGAGTTGTGTTGAATTGATATAAATACATACTTTTATACCTGTGTGGGGTAGAAAAGGGGTTGTGGTGTATTGAATTTATGCCCGTTACAAGATGAATCTGATACTGGAATGGTAACCCAGATATAAAGTTAAATCTCAAGCTAAAGATACTGTCATTACAGATTGTGTTAAAGATTTTTTGATAATAATGTAATCATAGCCACCAATCACAATAATGGTAGATAACTATTTAGCTTTGGTTTAACCCTGAAACATTCAGAAGTAAGTAAACCGAAATCAAACTGTCGTTAGATGTGAATAACACGATATCTATACTAATCTATACGTATAATAAAGCTGAAGAGTTTGTTTGTTTGAATGCGCTGATCTCTGAGACTACCGGTCGGATTGGAAAAAATCTTTTTTTCATTTGATAGCCCAATTCTTGAGGATGGCTATAGACATGGCAAGGCTATACACCGTTAAATTTTGATCGTTTTAATCGTTAAAAGGGGTCATTGTACTCATCATTATCAACAACTACGGGACCAACACTGAAATCGTGAAAAAAAAAAAATCAGTTATAAATATATAAATATAGTAAAATCAGACATAATGTATGGATCACCAGATTTTTTTTTAAACAAATAAGAAGTTTACTCTAAAGGTGTCTTAACAAAACTAACAAGGAAAATGTTGAACTTAAACTTGGAAACATGCTCTTGTAAGTTTTCAAGTTATTTCAATATTTCTTAACTTATAACAAAACAGAGCGCAACCTAGCATCTGATAAAATAATACAATGAATTTACATTCCACATTTTCTACGGTAGAATTAGTTTTATCATCCTAAATCAATTTACGAGCGGAAAAATTGTGTTGCACATTCTTTGAATTTCACACCTTTTTAGGAAAGTACTGCTATGACTGATATTGGGCATAATGCACATACGTAGGTACTATTTATAACCTGTCCAGCAGGTAAACCGTTTTTTGACAGCTGCCTTAGAATATAATTATTCCAGATTACGTAAAAGTTAACTTTAAAATGCGTAATAAAATAAATACATAAACTACCTTATCTTATTTATGACTTCTTACAGACATTATAATACCGTACGTGTATCAGTTTTGACAAAAAAAATATATAATTGTTAGGCGTATTCCATCTGTCAATAAACGGTTTACCTGATGGACAGGGTATACCAAATATTTTTCCATAAAAATGATTTCATCAAGAAATGTGCAAGTAAAACTAAATCCAGATCAAACGTTCAACATTCCCACTGCTGGGACACAGGCTTCCTCCCTGTGAGAGAGTGAGCCGTAATCCACCACGCGGGCCCAGTGCGGGTTGGTAGATGTCACATGTCTTCGAATTTTTGGTTTTAGGACATGCCGGTTTCCTCACAATTTTTTCCTCCGCCGTTTTGAGAGCAGTGGTGTTGAAATAAATTACAAAAAATTAAAGCGCCTGCCTGGGTTCGAACCCACGGCCTACAACTCGTGAGTCACGGACGATACTATTAGGCCACCACTGCTCTGTTGTCTGTTACTTAATTGGTTAAAAAGTGTTTTATTTTTCTCAATGCGCCCAAATAAGACGTCAATGCCAAAAATAAACTATAAGCAAGATACTCTGTTGCCCTTTCGCAACGGTTCCTAATTTCGACGTTCTAATATGCTTTCAGAAATAAGCTACATTTCAATTCATCAGTCGATCTGTAGCAAATTTCCCCGTAACAGCAAGCACGAAGAGGTCTCACTCAGCCAATCAGAGCTCAAAGACTGGCAGCCATTGATAAATCAAAAGGGCATATAAATCACTCAGCAGGCGAGGATTGCTCTCGATAACGCGATCAAGGGCAACGGATGAATGTAGGCAGACTTGCTACCTACATTATATTTAGTAGAACCAGAACGTCTTTATTATGTAGAGTCAGTCAAGAAGATCAATCAACATTTCAGGGTTCAAAATATTTATAAAAGGTTCATAATTAAGAGAAAAACATCTGGTGATTTAAAAATAGAATTTCAGCACCCTAATTGCGTAACACAATATCAATCAGAATCTGAATCATTTTGAAGGATATTGCTAATCCACTGCTTCGTATGTTCGACAGCGTAAATAACGCAATGAATGTTGTTGAACTGTCAAAATGAAAGCCATTCCTACTGTGTCTTACGCAATTACGCAGGTTGAAGTATTCAAATAATCTAATCAAACCACTCAATTTGTAAGTTGTACTACAGATTGGAATCCAGAGGTACGTTTTCTAAAACATTTGTTTACATTTCATCAGAAAGTTATGGAACAGACTATATATAGTATTAACGTACCACAAACTCTTGTCTACTGCATTGTTCAATTGTGCCTCAACTTAGTTGTTTTTACTAAAGTTTTAACATAGTTTCGTTGGTGACCGTACTAGCTGCAGTAACTGCTGTCCGGAACTTCGTTTGCATACCAACTTCGATCCCCGCTACGCCCTAGAAGGGGTTGAGTTTTGAAAGAACTTTTTAAGTGCACTTCTATACCCTCTAAGACGCACACCTTTCGAGTTTCATGATTTCACCCTCATGGCGCGTTCACACAATGGTATCAGCCCCGACTTAGGAGCTTGTAGGTCGTGAGTTCCAACCCAGACAGGCACTTTACTTTGTGTATTTAATTTCATCAACACTGCTCTCAAAACGGGGAAGGAAAACATCGTGAGCAAACCGGTATGTTCTAGAGTCAAAAAATTCGAAGGCATGTGACATCCACCAACCAGCACTGGGCCCGCGTATTGGATTCTGGCCCACTCTCGCTTTAGTCAGTTAGTCATGGAATTGTTTTATATCTATCTATAGATAGATATTGTTATAAAGTTCAATTTGTCAGAGCAATTATTGTGGTATAGAGTTCTGTTGATGAAGCGAATTACGTAATTTCCAATGGTGCTGTAGTAGTAAAATAATGTAATTCATTAATTGGCCGACTACGTCTACGTGCGGCTGGTTCCCAACTTATATATTTATAGTGGTGTATGGTTTATTTCTGTTGGAAAATTCTTAGTACTTTGAATATTAATATGAGAAGCCCGTGCTCCTTTCGAAGAGAAAATGAACGGACATGTTTTGCCACGCTTGCTCAATTTGTATTAGGGATTTGAACCCAGTGAAATATAGAAAACGACGTTCGGAAGGGTCACATTGGTTCCTGCTATTTTAAACTTGGTTCGAAACTTTTCTAGAAATCTTTCAACCTATTCCAATCTCTCTAGGCAACGCCTATATCATGAAAAACATAACTGACATTGGTGAAATATTTGTATACTTTATTATAGGTACATATAGACCGATGTTTTCAACCAGCAGCATAATCACCCTATAACGTTCCCACTGCTGGGACACAGGCCTCCTCTCTGTGAGGGAGTGGGCCATAATCCACCACGCGGGCCCAGTGCGGTTTAGTAGATATTGCATGTCTTCAAATTTTTGGTTCTAGGACATGCCGGTTTCCTCACGATGTTTTCTTTCCTTACAAATAAATTACACAAAATAAAGCGCCAGCCTTTTTTTTTTTTTTTTTGAGGATGGGAAATCATCAAATGACTCCTCCCGCTCTGGGTGGAGCAGAAGGGAGTGTCAGACTCTTACTGACTAAAACCCACCCGTGTTCCTTCCTTAGCCCTTTATGTACCAGGGCAGCGGTAACCCTTTCAGACGATCCCGCTACCCCGGCAGGCTTCGGCCCTGTCGGGCCCCGTCAACTACGCTGACATCTCTTTGAGGCGCGCGTGGAACACAAACACGCCGTCCGGCACGGGCCTGGTCCTGATCGGACGGAGAGCTACCCATTGCTCTCCGCCCGCAGGCCCGCGCCTACGGTGGCCGGGAGTCGTCACGCGGCTCCCGACGCCCGGAGCGTCTCCCTCAGCGGCTGAGGCGTGAGGATCTCTCCCTCGCCCATCCCGCCACCTCCTTCGCTAGCATGACTGCTTCGCAGAAGGAGGTGACCGCCTCCCACTCCCTCTCGCCCCGGACCATGGCTTGCACCAGGGCCGACCGCGAGAGGTCGCCGCCGCTGCCGATCGCCTCTACGAGGACACGGCGGTGCTCTGCCCAAGCGGGGCAGACCTCAAAGCGCCAGCCTGGGTCCATAACTGTATCTTAGCTTTAAGCCTATTATTAACAACTTAATTCACATTATGGTATGCAAATAAATAAATGAAATGAATCCACGACCTACAACTATATAGACAGACATATATAGACAGCCCTGTTGGTCTAGTGGTTAGTGACCCTGACTGCTATGCCGGAGGTCGTGGGTTCGATTCCCACCCAGGACAAATGTTTGTGTAATGAGCACGATCATTTGTTCTGTGTTTGGGTGTAATTTATCTATAATATTTATGTATTTAGAAATATATAAGTATGTTTATCAGTTGTCTAGTACCCATAACACAAGCTCTGCTTAGCTTGGGACTAGATGGCGTTGTGTGATAGTTGTGGAATATTTATTATATCCTTTATTTCATTTTAAGACTTACAAATTACATTTTTAAATATTTTTACAAAAAGATTAAAAAAACATTTAAAAATATAAAAAATAGTAGCCCACCGGTATCGGGAACAGGGTCCAAGCTACCGGTGGTCAGGGCTCCAGAGAGAGGAACCTCCTGACAATGCGAGCCGTGTCCAGAAGTACCGCTTTCTGAATCAAGCCCTCGATCCAGCTGCCCAACGAGAGCCTCCTCAGGTGTTGGTCGAGGCTCTTGGCTATTAAGCCATTGGCTGTCACGACTATCGGCACAATGATCGCTGAGTCCACATCCCACATGTCGACAACCTCGCGAGTCAAGTCAAGATACTTGATTTGTTTATCTTTCTCGGCTTTCACGAGGTTCTCATCATTTATTATTATTATTACAAGTCGTAAGTCGGGGTCGCTGCCACTGGGCCACCACTCCAGCCAGCAGCAGTTACTGAGGGGGGGCGGGGGGGGGTGTTACTGTGGTATAATCAATCGCTAAGCGGAATTGCTTTCAATAACACACTATCAAATGCGAGATGAACGATGGCGAGTATGTAAGTATATCTGTAGATACAGATGATGAGATAATATGTATAGTATATACATATTATCTCATCATCAACATCTGCCTAGCCTTTTCCCAACTATGTTGGGGTCGGCTTCCAGTCTAACCGGATGCAGCTGAATACCAGTATTTTACCTGGAGCGACTGCCTATCTGACCTCCAAAGTCCAGTTACTGGGTAATACGATACCCCTTGGTAAGACTGGTTGTCAGTCTTTCGTAATGACTGTTAAAGATCCACGAATGACAGCCGGGACCAACGGCTCAGCGTGCTTTCCGAGGCACGGAAGTGTCTCGGTATGTACAGATGGTCACCCATCGACGGACCAACCGCGACAAGCGTAGATTAACCTGATCGATCGACCCATGCGGCTGTTATAACTAGTTAGGAGCCGCTCGCCGCTATACATATTATCTATGTATATGTTTACTATACATATAATCAAGGTATATCAGTCGTTATAGAAAATAGCCTGTTGTTCATGTCGGGCAATTTGACAAAGCAATTACTGAGATATGTAGTTGTTTTCAAGCGAAGTATGGAATTCTCTCCGTTGTTATTGTAAGTAGGTATTTGACTTGGTTTCTTTAATATTGAGATACTTGTTTCAACTTGGCAAATAAACACGTCACATTTGACGGCACGGTTGGCGCAGTGGTTAAGCGATTGACTGCTGCGCTGCGTGTCGCGGCTTCGAGTCCCACACGGAACAAATATTTGTATGACCTACAAGTTCCGGGTCTGGCTGTTTGTGTATGTGAGTTTAAATGTTTGTAAACGCACCCACGATACAGGAGAAATTCAATTAAAAAAAAAAACTATTGTCAAGTGCCTTACACCGAGGCAAAGCTTTATCCCTAATTTTCGATAATTTTTTGAAGTCCCGAGCTATGTATTTTTGGTTTTAAGGTATTCAATGTGGTCCTCACCGGACACGGTTGTTTCGGGAGGTTCCTGTTCAGCATAAAGCGGGAGGAAACGCCAGGGTGTCACCACTGTGGGGATCGCCCGGAGGACACGGTGGAGCATACGGTGGAGGTCTGCCCGGCTTGGGCGGGGCCCCGCCGTGTCCTCGTGGCGGCGATCGGCGGCGGCGACCTCTCGCGTCCGGCTCTCATACAGGCCATGGTACGGAGCGAGAGTGAATGGGAGGCCGTCACCTCCTTCTGCGAAGCAGTAATGCTCGCGAAGGAGGAGGCGGAGCGCGTGAGGGAGAGGCAATCGCTGCACCCTCGCGCGCCTAGAATTATTTGATAGCTCCAAAATACACTGCGTAAGTGTATTTTGGAGCTATCAAATAATTCCTAACATCAACAAACTAAATAGTACCGATAGGACGACTATGGGTTTTGCCAATATTTGACTAGCTCTCGAGACTTTCAACTGTTTGTTATATTTGATTACATTTTTGTATTCAGACTGGGAACGGCAATAGACATACGCAGTTTTATCCACCTTGTATGCACGCGCCAATCTAAAAACATCTTATAAACTGAGAGAAACAATTCTTACTGTAAGGTTTATAATCATCAATATTGTGCGCTTTTATAATTTCTCACGTGACGATATTACCGACATACCTACGATTACGTTGTCCGCCATAATTATTTTTTTCAAAATGGCGGCCACTCATTAAACCTATTTAAATCAGTAGCTGCCATCAATGCAAACATAAAACATAATAGGACCAAAGCCTGTAGAGCATCACGTTTCGTAGATATTAACGTTAGAAACGTGTCGGTTTACGTGGTTTGTGTCAGCTATTGATTTAAATATGAATCAAGCGAGACCACCATTTTGAAAAAAAAAAATGGCGGACAGAAGGTATGCCACGGACCTTCAAAGCCCTTTCAGTCCACGATAACGGTATAGCGTGCATGTATTTCCATACATTTTATGAACGAACATCCACGACATCGTCACGTTACAAATTATAAAAGCGCACATTCTGTTTCTATACAGCAACACATAATAATGAGGGTTATAAACAAATACAAATAGAGTGCTAGTCAGCTCTCGTATAACCTAAAATCATAATACGTTATCTGATTGATATCAAATTACGCATAATTGTCCTACATTCTATTGATCTATAAAAAGGTTTGCGCAATCGTTTCAGACAATCTGTTGTATTGAATACAACAGATTGTCAAAAAAGAAATCAGTTGATACATACATTATGTCGAGTTATGCGAACATAAATCTATGGATCAACAGTTTTATTTTTTCACGATTTCAGGGTTGGCCCCGTAGTAACAGTTGTTCATAATGATGACTACAATGACCCCTTTTAAGGATTAAAACTATCAAAATTTAACGGTTTATAATACAGGATCATATTAAATTCACAATCGAAACTTTACAGATGTGACCACATCTGTATGAAGAAACATCACATAACATCACACCTGTATTTCCCGAAAGGTTTGGCAGAGGTATACATATAGCACACCCACATTTCGCGAGTTATGTTACGTCCCATGTAATAGCCTTTTGCCATCAACAGGGCAAAAAATCCAGGCTCCAGGCTGCTAATGAGAAATTCTGGACACTGCGTAACCGAGGAATCGAACACAGGACCTCATGCTCATCCGTAGCCCTTTTTTTTTTTTTTTGTGGATGGGTAATCATCAAATGACTCCTCCCGCTCTGGGTGGAGCAGAAGGGAGTGTCAGACTCTTACTGACTAAAACCCACCCGTGTTCCTTCCTTAGCCCTTTATGTACCAGGGCAGCGGTAACCCTTTCGGACGATCCCGCTACCCCGGCAGGCTTCGGCCCTGTCGGGCCCCGTCAACTACGCTGACATCTCTCTGAGGTGCACGTGGAACACATACGCGCCGTCCGGCACGGGCCTGGTCCTGATCGGACGGAGAGCTACCCATTGCTCTCCACCCGCAGGCCCGCGCCTACGGTGGCCGGGAGTCGTCACGCGGCTCCCGACGCCCGGAGCGTCTCCCTCGGCGGCTGAGGCGTTGTCGTGTAGCGACAAATAACTAAACTTATAAAAGAAAAATGAAATTAAAGAAAGGGAGGTAGAAAACAATTAAAGGTATATTTACAAGCAATTAAAAGATGGAGATGGACTGAAGAGTGGTGTGTAGTATGTGAAGGTGGGGTGTATGGATGACGATGCGTGATAGGTGGGCTGAGGAGGCTGTAGTGGAGATCCAGATGAGGGAGGTAGACACGAGGCAGGTGCTGGCGACAGGTGCAGGTACAGATGCAGATCCAGGTGCAGGTGCAGGTGCAGGTACAGGTACAGGTGCAGGTGCAGGTGAGGGTAGCTGCTGGTGCAGATCCAGGTGCAGGTGCAGGTGCAGGTACAGGTACAGGTGCAGGTGCAGGTGAGGGTAGCTGCTGGTGCGTGTGCGGCACGGAGGACACCCGTAGGAGGGCCCACGCAGCAGGACAGGACGCAGCACGGCAGCAGGAGAGAGAGGCACGGCGGGGACGCTGTCAGCCCGCCAGGTGAGGCGGCCCTCGGATGAGGCGCGGCCCAATAGAAACAGGAGGCCTTCACGGAGGACGGAGGACGGAGGCGTAGGCAGAGTCCGTCAGGTACCGGAGTGGAGAGGTACGCTGGGTATTCCCGGGATAGGTAGCCCTGGAGTATCAGGTTTTTAGTTGCTTTCGCTTTAGAGGGGAAACCCGAACTGATCCTTGGATTGCGTGGATCTATAATGTCAGCTCGTAGAATAACATCATGTAGAAAATATGAATTTGAGTTACGAAGATGGCCAGTAATTAAATATAATAAGTTTTCATGTCCAATTAGCTAAAAAGATACAGGCAGGTAAGAATTTGAAAGAAAGGTTGCCATGGCGACGTATTAAACGTCTTTGTCAAAGCTGTCATAATAAAATATATTATTAATAAAATACGATAAAATCTATAGTTATTTTGTATCAGAAGTATAGTGATTATAGGAAAAATGATATCCATCAATGTGGGCGTAATTACCAACCCTTGGATGTCACTAAATAATCGTAGTGTCATCTTAAAGATGGAGCTGTGTCTGTGTACTGATTGTGGATGAAACGTGTCGTAATAAATAATCAGATCAGCGCCTAACGGTAACAGAATGCTTGTTCTGACCTGGAGGAATGAATGAAGATAACTGTGAGTATGTACATTATGTTACAGCGTGAGGATCTCTCCCTCGCCCATCCCGCCACCTCCTTCGCTAGCATGACTGCTTCGCAGAAGGAGGTGACCGCCTCCCACTCCCTCTCGCCTCGGACCATGGCTTGCACCAGGGCCGGACGCGAGAGGTCGCCGCCGCTGCCGATCGCCTCTACGAGGACACGGCGGTGCTCTGCCCAAGCGGGGCAGACCTCCACCGTATGCTCCACCGTGTCCTCTGGGCGATCCTCGCAGTGGTGACACCCGGGCGTCTCCTCCCGCCTGATGATATGCAGGAACCTCCCGAAACATCCGTGTCCGGAGAGGACCTGCGTCAGGCGGTAGGTGAGAGCGCCGTGACGCCTCTCTAGCCACTCCTCAAAGAGGGGTCTTACCGCCGCTATCGTGGCGTGCCCTGCGCTGGGTTGCGATAGTCGCGCCTTCCATTCCGCCATGAGACCGCGCCGGAGGTCTGTCCGCTCCGCTGCGATTTGCCGCGGGTGCGGAGTTTCCCCCCGACGTAGTGCCTCCGCGCGCCAATCATATAGGCGCGCGAGGACTATCGCCTCCAGATCCCATGGCGGATCCGTAGCCCTTGCGACCACTACACCAACGAAGCAGTAAGGGTATAAAGTTTCGCTAGTTAATTTAAATTTCACCTTGTATTACTGACGTTCACACAATACACCACTATCCGACTAAACAAAAACATTTTTGCAAAAACAAAAGAGACAACCTAAAAAAAAACCAACCAAAAAAAAAACACAATCGACTTCCAAAAAAGACACACGTGATAAATAACTTTAATTTCGGAAGTCGGTGTCGTTGGGGTGGCATTTTCGTTGTTTGCCACCGACTTCCGAAATTAAAGTTATTTTTCACTTAGCAGTGTCTTTTTTGAAAGTCGATTGTTTTTTTTTTTTGAAAAAAAAAAAATATATATTTTACACTTTTCAAGTTGTAATTTTTACCAGTAATTTTGTTTTAAAAACCAAACTACTGAACTGTTTTTGATGAAATTTTTATGGGACAAATCTGAAAGTATATCCTTAAAAAAAAAATTGCCAATCGGCTTATAAATAACGGAGTTCTGAGGTTGACTTTGACTTTGACTTTGACTTTGAACAAACATAAAAAAAAATACAGTCGAATTGAGAACCTCCTCCTTATATTTGAAGTCGGTTAAAAATAACACAGCACACACATAACATACAGAACATCACGCCTTTCGTCTTGGAGAGTTAGGCAGGTGTCCTTATAGTACACCCACATTTCACCGATTTATGTTTTAAGTTCCATGTAATTGGGGTCACAGAACCAATACTAAGTTGCCACTAACCTGTAAAACAAACTTCTGGTCGATATGCTTCTTGGCGATGTTGGGCTGGAAGTCTGGCGACTCCAGCAGCCGTAGGAACAGTTCGTAGACCAGCTGTAGGTGAGGCCAGGCCGCTTCTAACGTCGGCTCGTCTTCCTCAGGGTCGAACTCCGCGCCATTCGGGTTTGAGGAGGGCGGTAGTGTCCGGAATAGG
Organism: Apamea epomidion; assembly: GCA_947507525.1. Lineage (NCBI taxonomy): Eukaryota > Metazoa > Arthropoda > Insecta > Lepidoptera > Noctuidae > Apamea > Apamea epomidion. The sequence continues at coordinate 15,059,682 of OX382241.1, read as the reverse complement.
TTTATCGCGAACTGTGGACAAATTAAAAAGGATAAGTAAATGTTTATGTGACATCATCATTTATATAATATATGTAATTTTTATGGTGCACATAATAAAGAGAACCAGGGGAGAGGGGAGGGGGAGGCGATCTATATATTTTTATGATTGTGTTTAGTTTAGTTTGTGAGATATTCCTGCGCCAGTACGAATAAATATTTTTTCTTGCTTTTATACTAATATACACAAAATATACACACATAAGATAGACATAAAGCTGTCTATCTTATGTGTGTATATTTCTGACCATAAGTGTTGTGGTACCCGTATTTACTACCACTTGCAACGAAAAATAGCGCGCTGTTTGATTTTCAACGCTCTATTCAGCGCCGAAAGTTGAAATCCTGCATAACGTTTTTTTTTAAAAGCCCTTCAAAGTATCCTAAGCGAAATAATTTTAGTAAGCCAGAACCTAAAGGGCGATCGAGCTCGGCGAGGCCCAGGAAAATGATTTATTCAACCCGTAACGAATCAATTTCTTAGCCTTTTCCAACTATGGTTGGGGTCGGCTTCTAGTATAACCGGGTGCAGCTGAATACCAGTATTTTGCATGTAGCGACTGCCTATCTGATCTCCGCAACCCAGTATCTGGGTCCCTTGGTGAGACCGATACAATCCGCAACAAAATTAACCAGAAAAGAAAATTGGACAGCTAGGAAATTGTTATAGTTTCCGGTTCTTTTTGCATTTGATACATTTTCATGCGACAAATATAATAAATCATGGCGATCATAATGTCACACAGGCGACGGAAATAACATCGGAACGCGATAGCCTAAATGTCCCCATCCCCGACCGCCCTACTGAAGCACCATTAATAACGAAAAAATAAGAAATTATAATATCGAGACAGTTAACGCAGTTTGTAATACAACTTAACGGAGAAATATAAGGAACCGTTTTTCCAATAGAAAATCTATATACTAAAGTTGTCAAAAAATAAAAGGCCCGTTTTGACATTGACAGTTCTAGTAGTTAATAAAGATCAAATTCGCAAAACACGTATTCGTTTGTATGAAACGGACAGGTGTCAAGAACGCATTCTCAAATGTCAAAACGGGTCTTTTATTTTTTGACAACTTTAATACTAACGATCTGTTTGTTTGTTTGTTTGTTTGAACGCGCTAATTTATTTACCGATCTACCCGGATTTGGTTTATTTTTTTGCATTCATTAGCCCAATTTTTGAGGAAGGTTATAGTCTTTTTTACATAACTCTACACAAAACAAAGCAATAACGCGGGCGGACGATGCGATGCGACGGGGTGGGACGGAGGAACAGAAAAATTCACGCGGACGAAGTCGCGGGCTGAAGGAGGTCTTGCATACTCATAGAGTTTAATCAGCCTATAATGTTCCATTAATAATAATAATGTTTATTTGCCAAAAACAGTTTACATTTCCTTAAAGTCCACTCTAATAGCTAGGTTTACAAAAAAAGAAAACAAACTAAGACGCAAAGGAAGGATGTTGCTTATGAACTCCACACTAGGTCGAGCCTGTCGAGCCATTGCTGGGACACAAGCCAAGTCTTGGATATCAATGAAATATATCATAAACTCACAATTAAATTTTGCATAATTAAAACCAGGGTTCGCTGATATATATCACTATATTTATTGTCAAAAGTAGACAAATTTGACTGACAAATTTTGCAGACTCAAAGTTGACCCTAACTAACAACACTTGACAAAAAACTACAGTTTAACGAGGCATACTGAAATAAAAAATTGATAAGCCACTAAAAATAATGTTATAATATTTGTGTTGATTAAATAAGAATTATTATTAAGTAATTATTATTCATCAAAGATTATTTGTCGATCACTTTTATCATTACAACCTCAAATAATCAAAACCAAACTTTTATCCTATGTACAACTAGAACACATCTAGACCACTTGACACACACACAGAATGAGAATCGGATATACGAGGTGCATTCAATAAGTACCTAGCCTCATTGCCAGAGGGCGCTGTAGTTTCAAAAGAGTTTTACCACAGTGTAGCACATTCTTTTTTAATTCTTTTTTCAAATTTTCATTCCAATCCCTTCATTTGTTTTAATTTGACAACTTATGGAAGCGAACGTATCGATCGGTTTTACAAAAATGGAAAAAGAGCAATATCGTTCGGTGATTCGATTCCTATTTTTGGAAGGGAAAACGCGCATCGAAATCAAAGAGCGCTTGGATGCTGTGTACGGTGACTCTTCTCCATCGATGGCCACCGTCAAGAATTGGTTCAACGAGTTTGCACGTGGCCGTACGTCGGTTTTTGATGAACCACGTCCAGGTGCACCGAAAACAGCTGCTACGGAGGAAAACATTAAAAAAGTCCATGATCTCGTATTGGCAGATCGCCGATTGAAGGTTCGGGAGCTAGCTGAGACTGTAGGCATTTCAGAAGGAACAGTGCATCATATTCTTCACGAGGAACTCGGCATGAGAAAGCTGTCGGCGCGATGGGTGCCACGTTTACTCACACCGGAAAACAAGTGCAACCGTGAGACCACATCGGAGACGTGTTTGGCGCTGTTTAAGCGGAATCCAGCGAAGTTTTTGAGTCGTTTTGTGACCGTCGATGAAACCTGGATCCACTGGTACACACCAGAGACCAAGGAGCAATCAAAACAATGGATCCAGACCGGGGAACGTGCTCCAAAGAAGGCGAAAACTGTAAAATCGGCCGGAAAAGTTATGGCCACCGTTTTCTGGGATTCACAAGGTGTGATCTACATCGATTACCTCGAGAAGGGTAAAACAATTACAGGGCTTTACTATGCCGATTTATTGGGCCGATTCGACGCCGAATTAAAGAAAAAACGACCCCATCTGGCGAAGAAAAAAGTGCTGTTTCACCACGACAACGCACCGGTTCACACGTCTGCCGTTGCCATGGCCAAATTGGTCGAATTACGCTACGAATTGCTGCCCCATCCACCGTATTCTCCAGATTTGGCCCCTTGTGACTTCTTTCTGTTTCCTAATCTGAAAAAATCTCTCGCCGGGAATAGATATGGATCAAATGAGGAGGTCATCGCCGCCACGGAGGCCTATTTTGCAGAGTTTGACAAAAACTATTTTTCGGACGGGTTAAAAAAGTTGGAGCATCGCTGGGCTAAGTGTATCGAACTAAAAGGAGACTATGTTGAAAAATGAATTGCCACTTTTCCAAAATTTTCGTTTACTTTTTGTAGGCTAAGTATTTATTGAATGACCCTCGTATATCAAATACCGGATATTTTGATGTTTATTAAAACTAGCGGACACGGCAGACGTCGGACTGCCCGAAAAAGCAGCGCCACCTACCGGGTCCAATTGTGTATACCAGTGTTTTTCAACCTTTTTCATGGCGTGGCCCCGTTAGTACGGAAAATATTTCGCGACCACGTTCCCTCCGCTGCTTCTAACTTGGAATTCAAGCCTGTCACATTGGGGGGTGCCAGGGCAGAAAACCTCCACGTGTGCCTGGGGACTGGAATTCCCTTCTGGATACGTCCGGGGGGAAGACCAGTTTTCGGGCCGGTGCATCCTGGGGTGCGGGCAGCTATTTCTCATTGGGATTATTTCCCAATGAGATCTCGCTGCCCGCATGCTAATGTTCTGCCAAGAGGAACGCTCCACACAAGCTGCTATGAGGAGCAGAGCGGCAACTGTGTGGAGTAAGAGCGGGCCTGGTGTGCACTTACCCTGCCGCCGGGCAGGCAGGAGGGGTTACCCCCTCCTGCCACCGTTAATATCGTAGCCCCGAAGACTGTCAAGGTCATGTCTCTGACTTTTGACGGGGGTCGAGGGTCTTGCCTTAACCGCCCGGGCCGCGAGGTAGAAAACCTCTATAAAAAATCACCCCAAACCTCCAAGCGGCGGCGCACCGTGAGGGAGGTTGGTAGCTTGGCTAATGGGTAGCTACATGAATTAGTCGCCAGTGCGAACCACATTATTTTGAGCAAGTTATAAAGTTTGTACTCGTGGGAACAACTATGGAATTTTTAAAACAAAACAAAACACATAAGAAACGCGTAGAGGAGGGGAGTGATGCGGTGTCGGAGTCCGACGCTGCATCTGGAGGAGCGAGCACGGGAGGCTCAGTGAGCCCTTACCGTGACCAGGAGACGGCCGCTGCAAAAAGGAAGGTCCAAAGCAAGCGGCCAAGGTCAGTGGACGGCCAGGGGTCGTCGTCTGACGGTGAGCTGGCCTCGGCTCGAAAAATCCCCACCAGTAGGCGGGGAGGAGCCCGAGAAAGAGGCATGGGGAGGGGGCTTACTGCTCGGGAGGCGGCAGAAAAAGCGGAGGTGCCCGCAAAGGAGGGCGCGGTCGCTTTGGAGCCCTCAAGCGACGAGTCGGTAGAGGCTGGCGGCCCTGAGGTGGACCGCAAAAAGAAGTTTGCGGCGGTCGTGGAGGCTGCGATCCGGGACGTGGCCCTTAAGAAGTTACAGACTTCTAAAAACAAGGCCATAGTCTCGGCCAAGGCCTCCATCATGGCGGCAGCGGAGGCCATCCACCTCGGGCCCCCGCCGGACGGAATGTCCGAAATGCGGGCGGAGGTGGCCCGCTTGACAGCGGCCATGGAGCTTCTCCGAAAGGAGAACGAGGAGCTCCGAGCGGACCTGGCCGGGCTGCGAGCAGCCGGCCCCCGGGAGGTGCCGCAGGAGGGGGCGCAACATGGGCGGCCAGTACCTGCTGAGGACCGGGTCCTGAACCTGGTGCGGCAGGAGCTGGCTGCCTTTCAGAGCCGGTTCTCCGCCCTGGAGGCGATTGTCCTGCGCCCCCCGCTGGCGGCAAGCCGGCTGGCCTCGGGCCAGCGGAAGGCGGTGTCCTATGCTGCCGCCGCGGCTGTCACAGCCACGGCCACGGGGCAAGCAGAAAAGAAAAGGACAGTCCCGAAGCCCGCGAGGGCCCCAGCCCCAGCCCCAGCCCAAGCCCCAGCCCCGGCCCCAGCCTCGGCGGCGAAACGGCCGCCCCAACCGCCTCCTGCATCACCTCCGGCCGACGCCGATTGGCAGGTGGCCGGGCAGAAACGGAAGGCGAGCAAGGCTGCAAGGGCGGCCAAAAGAAAGGAGAGGCGGCAACGGCGCAAGGAGCGAGGCGTCGCGGCTAGGCTTCGTGCCCCGAAGACCGCAGCTGTAGTGATCACACTACAGCCGGAAGCGGAAAAGAAGGGCATCTCCTACCGCGACGTGCTTGCCAAGGCGAGAGCGGCGGTTAACTTGCAGGAGCTCGGCGTGGCTGAAGGCATCGGCTAAGGGTCACTGCGACTGGTGCCCGGATGCTGGAGGTCCCTGGTGCGGCTAGTGGCCCGACTGCTGACGCTCTGGCCGAAAGGCTTAGGGCGTCCTTAGATGCGGAAGAGGCCCGAGTGTCCAGACCCACCAAGTGTGCTGACATGCGCATCCTGGGTCTGGACGACTCTGCGACGGTGGAAGAGGTGGTGGCCGCCATCGTCAGGACTGGGGGGTGCTCTGCCGAGCAGGTGAGGGCGGGCACTCTCCGCCCTGACCTCACGGGGATGCAAGCCATTACGGTGAGCTGCCCCGTGTCGGCGGCCCAAAAAATAGCCGGGGAGGGCCGAAGGCTCTTGGTGGGCTGGGTTTCCGCGCAGGTGAAACTGCTGGTGCCCAGACCTCTGAGGTGCTTCCGCTGCCATGTGGGCAGTCACCTGGGAGCTAAATGCACCTCGGAGGTGGACCGCAGCAGTCTCTGCTTCCGCTGTGGTCAGCCCGGTCACAAGGCCGGCTCGTGCAATGCCATGCCGCACTGTTATCTATGTGCGGCAGCTGGTAAGCCGGCCGATCACCGGGCCGGGAGCAAGGCCTGCGCTCCACCCGCAAAAGCCAGGGGCAGGGGCAAGCCCCCCGCCACCGCCGTCACCGCCGCAGCCGCCGCCACCACTGCCGTCGCCACTGCCGCCTCCGCTATCGCTGCCGCCGCATCCACCGCGGCTGGGCCCTCACAAGGGGATCAGGAGGGGGCCGTTATGGAGTGCCAATAATGGCCCCATTACGCCTCCTCCAGGCGAACATCAACCACTGCGCCTCCGCTCAGGATCTGTTGCTCCAGAGCATGGCGCAGTGGTCGATTAACATCGCCGTGGTCGCTGAGCCGTACTTTGTCCCGCCCAGAGACGACTGGGTGGAGGACCTGAGCGGCTCAGTGACCCTAATTTCGTCGGCCGCCGCCGGTACCCCGTCCCTCGAGGCTGTCAAGAGAGGACGGGGTTGCGTGGCAGCACGGTTCGGGGAGATAGTCGTGGTAGGGGTATACTTCTCCCCGAGCCGAACTCTCGCCGAGTTCCACAACTCCCTTGCGGAGTTAAGAGTCGTCGTCGTCGGGTTCCGTTCCCTCCCCGTGCTCGTCCTCGGGGACTTCAATGCCAAGAACGTGGCTTGGGGTTCCCGGCATACAGACACACGGGGCAGAATGGTGGAGGACTGGGCTCTGGAGACAGGCCTGGTCGTCCTAAACCGGGGTTCGGTCCCAACATGCGTGCGGATGCGGGGTGAATCAGTGGTGGACATCTCGTTCGCCAGCCCCGCTCTGTCGCCGCATGTCGTCAACTGGCGTGTCTTGGAGGAGGTGGAGACCTATTCCGACCACCGGTATATCCGGTTCGACGTCTCCGCCCAGACCTCGAGCGCGCCGGTCCGACCGGCCCTGGGTGGCCCGCGGTGGGCGCTGAAACAGCTGGACCGGGAACTCCTCCTGGAAGCCTCGATCGTGCAGGCCTGGGTGTCACCACCGGACAGGCCTGCTGACATCAACGACGAGGCAGAGTGGTTCCGGGAGGCCATGTCCGAAATATGTGACGTGGCAATGCCCCGGGTCCGGCCCGGACGCGCCCGGCGCCAGGTGTACTGGTGGTCGCCGGAGCTGACGTCTCTGCGCGAGGCGTGCGTGGCTGCGAGACGCCGGTACACCAGGCACCGCAGGCTCCGTATCCGCCCTCCGGATACGGAAGCCGTGCAGGCGGAGCTGTACGAGGGGTACAGAGCGGCAAAGACCGCCCTCCGAGCGGAGATCTTGCGGGCCAGGGCGCTGGCCCGCGAGGAGTCGCTGGGGACTCTGAACAGAGACCCGTGGGGACGCCCCTACAAGATGGTGCGGGATAAACTCCGCCCATGGGCTCCCCCGCTGACGCAGAGTCTCCGGCCCCAGCTCGTGGAGGACGTGGTGAGCGCTCTGTTCCCTTCGCGAGGGGAACATACTCCCCCGTCCATGGCTCCGCCTCCTGCGATGCCAGATGCGGACCACACCGACGACGACGACGATGCTCCGGAGGTGACCGAGGTAGAGTTGAGAGTGGCGGTACGTAGGCTGAATGCCAGAAACACCGCCCCAGGACCCGACGGCTTACCTGGAAAAGCCTGGGTCCTGGCCTTGGAGGCTCTCGGGCCTCGACTAAGGGGGCTACTAAGCGCATGCTTGGAGAGGGGCCGATTCCCACTTCGTTGGAAGACGGGGAAACTGGTCCTCATCAAGAAGCCGGGGCGCCCTGCGGACTCTCCGTCCGCTTACCGGCCCATCGTGCTGCTCGACGAGGTGGGCAAGCTCTTTGAAAGAGTAATTGCAGACCGCCTTGCCGGGCAGCTGGTGCGGGTGGGGCCGGATTTGGTGGAGAGCCAGTTTGGTTTCCGCAGGGGGCGCTCTACGGTGGATGCCATCATGCGCGTGCGAGCCCTCACGACGGGGGATGCTGTGGCCCGGGGTGGGGTTGTCTTGACGGTGTCTCTAGACATCGACAATGCCTTCAATACCCTGCCCTGGAGTTGCATCAGGGAGGCACTCGGGTATCACCGGATGCCGACCTACCTCCGTCGCATTGTCGAGGCCTATTTGACGGACAGGGCCGTCATCTACCCCGGTCACCGGGGAGAGTGGAACCGGCGAGAGATGTCGTGCGGTGTCCCACAGGGATCGGTCCTAGGGCCGCATCTGTGGGATATCGGGTACGACTGGGTGCTGCGCGCCGACCTCCCTGATGGCGTCAGCGTAGTTTGCTACGCTGACGACACGCTGGTCCTGGCGCAGGGGAGGTCGCACCAGGCGGCGGCCGAAGCAGCGACACGCGGGGTTGCGACAATTGTCGAGAGGATCCGGCAATTGGGACTCGAGGTGGCATTGCACAAATCTGAGGCCATGTGTTTTCATGGTCCTCGGGACGCGCCACCGTCGGGTTCACAAATAACGGCGGGAGGGGTTCACATCGGCGTCGAGCTGACGATGAAGTACCTGGGACTCGTCCTCGACAGCCGGTGGAATTTCGTGGAGCACTTCCGACGTTTGGCTCCCAGACTGGAGCGGGCCGGGGCTGCCTTGAGGCGGCTCCTTCCCAATCTAGGGGGACCAAACGCCTCCTGCCGGAGGCTCTATGCGGGGGTCGTGCGGGCCATGGCCCTTTACGGGGCACCGATATGGGCGCGATCTTTGAGGCGGCGACCAGCCCGCCGGTTGATCGCGTCCCAAAGGGTCATGGCTGTCCGGCTCATCCGAGGATACCGCACGGTCTCCGCTGAGGCGGCGAGCCTCCTTGCCGGATTGCCGCCATGGGATCTGGAGGCCAAAGTCCTCGCCCACATATGGGAGTGGCGAGAGGAGGCAAAACGCCGGGGCGTTGCTCCGCTGCCGCGAGAAATCACGGCACAGCGGACAGAGCTCCGGCGGGATCTCATGGCGGCATGGAGAGTGCGATTGTCGCAACCCAGCGCTGGGCACGCCACAATTGCGGCGATAAGTCCCCTCTTTGAGGAGTGGCTAGAGAGGCGCCACGGCGCCCTCACCTTCCGCCTGACGCAGGTCCTCACCGGACACGGTTGTTTCGGGAGGTTCCTGTTCAGGATAAAGCGGGAGGAAACGCCAGGGTGTCACCACTGTGGGGATCGCCCGGAGGACACGGTGGAGCATACGGTGGAGGTCTGCCCGGCTTGGGCGGGACCCCGCCGTGTCCTCTTGGCGGCGATCGGCGGCGGCGACCAATCGCGTCCGGCCCTCATACAGGCCATGGTCCGGAGCGAGAGTGAATGGGAGGCCGTCACCTCCTTCTGCGAAGCAGTTATGCTCGCGAAGGAGGAGGCGGAGCGTGCGAGGGAGAGGCAATCGCTGCACCCTCGCGCTCCTAGCCGCCGCAGGAGACGCCCTGGACGGGACTCAACAGCCGACTCCCGGCCACCGTAGGCGCGGGCTTGCGGGCGGCGAGCTATGGGCAGCTCGCCGCCCGGTAAGGACCAGGCCCGGGTCGACGGCGCGTTGTGTTCCACGCGCGCCTCAAAGAGCTGTCAGCACGAACTGACGGGGTCCGTTAGGGCCGATGCCGCCGGGGCTGCGGGTTGTTCGAAAGAGATACCGTGGCCCCTGGCACAGGCAACTGAAGGAACACGGGTGGGTTTTAGTCAGTAAAAGTCTGACACTCCCTTCTGCTCCGCCCAGAGCGGGAGGAGTCATTTGATGATTTCCCACCCAGAAAAAAAAAAAAAAAAAAAAAAAAAAAAAAAAAAAAAAAAAAAGCCTGTCACATTGGGTACCTTTGGTTAAACAGAAAAATAGAATTCCCAAAATCAACCACTGAAGCTTTGAAGTATTTCATTCCATTCGGAAACTCCTATAATATTAAAGAAACGGCGGCCCCATTAAAGAGGCTTGGCGACCCCCTAAGGGGTCGCGACCCACACGTTGAAAAACACTGCTGTATACAAACCTTGTCCCGACAATAACAAACACAATAAAAAAAAACAATTTGGTGCAGTCGATCGGAAGTTATGCGCGTAAATACATTTCGGTGATTCATTTTTATTTATATAGATAGATATCGGACATTTTGATATTGATTATAAATATCAAATTTTTACGAACCCTGATTAAAACGAAATAAAACCTATTACTTGTACCTACAGCTATACGTCTAGTGTCGTAATGCATCCTCAGACATCTTCATTGTCAACACAGACATTTCGTCAATAGGCAATCGAAACTCATTCAATACAGGCGTTATTGTCCTTGTCCGTGAATTCAAATGATTACATCAATTAATTGATAGTAGATAGAATACGTATATCACATATACATGTATGAATAGTATGTATATTATTCTTTGTCTTTTTTGGTTAACAAATAATATGAAGTGAAAACGTGGACGAAGCGACGAAGTTCAGTAGGTAATGCCCACCTGCATGGGAAAATTCATTCAGATTAAACTATAGTTTAAGGTTTTGATTTATTTTTATTACACCTTGAATTGCGTACTGAAAAGGTTAATTTAAAGCTGTAATTCCTCCTGTAAGTGTCTCTTACTTAGCAAGTTTGTTTACAAATAAGACACTTAGGGAGAAATGCACTGTACTGTCTCACAATACTACCAACATAATACACTCCTAAGTCTAGCCACGCTTCATTTTTATTTATGGTTTAAAAATCTATGACTTTTAAATGGTCGTGAATTCAAATTTGGAACAATGCGATGACATTACCAAAATGGTGGCAAGTAGGCTTCAAAACTGCGCTTTTTTATGTTTTTATACATGCATGAAAATGCACGGTGGATCGATTTACGAGTCTGGGACTGCATATTGGCCCTATACTTACATACAATTTGGTCCAGTAGACAATCGGAAGTGGGGCTTCATTAATAATTCCTCGAACACCGCCGTGGCCTTCCGAATGTTCGGAGTTTCGGAGGCCTCCATCCACAAATAATAAATGATAGTGACTTTTATGTATTTGTGTCCTTGATCCTATTAGTGAGGCTGTTATTTAATACCGTAACTAAAAGAAAAGGAAACACATGGAAAGTATATACATACAGGTTTCCGTTCGGAGAGAAAAAATGTCTAACATATGCAATTTTTTACTAATCCGTGGATATAAATAGATTTTTGTAGGTAAATGTATTATGTAGGTTTTATATCTACAATGGCTTCGTAATTTTGGAATTTCTAGTAATCAAAAATATTACAAAACTACAAAGACATTGTATTTCCTAAATACAATGAATTGGAAACGTAATTAATTTTTCGTAGAAATAGTTCTTCTTGGCATGTTTTGCAGAATTTATATTTTTTTACAATGTTTGCATATTACAGAGAAGCGCATTACAGAGAGCATATCCAGAGAGCATACTCGCAGAGCATATTACACAAAATTAAATATTACACAGTTTACTGTGTAATATTTATTTTTACGAATTATATTTCCATTCAAGGCAATAAGTAAAAAATAACAACAATTACAAACACAGCAAAACCTTGTTTACTTAAACCCTTGTTTCCTTGTATAAACAACTTAGTTTTTTGCCCCAAAAAAAAAAACAGTTTTTTAATTTCGGTTGACTTCTCTCTTCCATCTACCAATGACATTTTAAGTTCATTTCATTATTTGTTTGAAGATTTAAAGCAAAATTTGTTTGTAATCAACTACACCGTCTTTAGATTGTACTCTACCTTCCACAAGTCTGTCGAAACTATTTTAATTAAAAGTTCCACTACAACACTAGCACCCGCTGGTAATAATTAATATCATCTACAACCAGTGTTGTGGATGATATTAATAATTACCAGCGGGGGACATACATTTCTATGATAAACGGACGAAACAGAAAAATCTGCCAAGCCTATTTTTCCAACTATGTATGTGTCGGCTTCCAGTCTAACCGGAAGCAACTGGATACCAGTATTTTACATAGAGCGACTCCCTGTCTGATCTCCACAACCCAGTTACTGGGTAAAACGTAAGACCGGTTGTCAGACTTTTGGCCGTCTGACTACCCGTAACGACTGTTAAAAATCTACGATGAGGCACAAAGGGATCTCGATATGTAGTGGATGGTCACCCATCCACGAAACAACCGCGGCAAGTGTAGCTTAACAGAACCGTGCTACTTTTATTGCGAACAAAACAGAATAAACCGATATTCGTTTCTTTATTTTACCTCGGACCGACGGAACCCTAAAAAGTTCCGCAAACAATTTTCCTTTGTTCGATGCATTTAAGCGTGAGAAATCTCGAATACTTTTTAAAAAAAAATGTAGGGTAGTCAAAGAAAAGTTGAAAGTAAATGAATGTAGCTATTCAGAGGGCGGTCGGGACATTCTTGGTCTTTGAAAACAATTCGTGTTTCATGAAGCGTAAGCGCAAGGGACTCACAATGCTCGTTGTTTCGTAATTTACTCGAAATTAAGGAGTTCTACTGAACATTCTGAGAATGATATTTCATGATTATAAGTCTCTTCTAATCTTTTGTACAGCTTCACGCATATTTAATAATATTCCGGTGCCTATTATTAGAGTAATTACGGAAATGAAAAAAATTAAAATGATCTCCATGATCTGTTAGTAAACAATGCTACTACTCTATAAATGACTTCCTATCAGACAAATCACTGCTCCAATACAGTCGTCCCCCTTAGTCATGATGCGTTCAGTGGCCTACTGATGTGTACCTACTCAATCTTTTATATTTTATGTGACATCCTAATAATTTGTAATAATAATGTAAATTTAATTTAATTTTTATATAACTCTTGAATGCTGTAAGGGTGGGACATAGCTGATCAAAATGTTATTATTTAAGGATTGTATTATGTACCTACCTATGATCCTATGGGGCTCTGTCTCGTATAGGGTCTAAGCATTATGCTGAATGATGGCCGTTTTGCGTGAATGTGACGCATGTTTACCCCCAACTTGTTTTTTTTTTGTGTGTTTATGTCCTTTTTTATGCGTCATGTTTGCCGCAAATAAATGCGTTTTCTTTCTTTTTTCTTTTCTTTCACAATAAAGATATTGATTGATTGATTGATTGAAATATAAGTATATGCTCAAGTTGGCACAAACAAAGAGACGCCTATGCTTAGCTGTGATTGGAGTCCAGCTGCGGTTGATAATGATGACATTTTAGACACTGTTCTATCCTTTTGGACGACTGTAGTTTCTAACTTTTCCACTGGTTTGTGAAGACAAGGTAAACTTATAATTCTGCGAATTCATAAACATCGTGTGACGTTCCATGATGGATGCCGTGGCACATACAGGGTGGCAGGGACATCGACGCGCTAACTGTAACCATGGATTCAGCACATGATACTAGACCCCATAGCGTCGAAATGTTTGGACAGTTAGCAAAAAAAAAAATCTTCTGTTTCATAGAAAAGCGCAAAATGTATGGAACAGCTATATTTTTTTATAATAACCGACGAAAAATTACGACGCTTTGGAGTCTAAACTCATGTGCTGAATCCATGGTTACAGTTTGCACGTCGATGTCCCTGCCATCTTGTATATGAACAGCTATTCCCTATTAAATCCTGAAACTTAGAACAGAACAACTATCTTTTTTCACAATACAGGTTGGCAGGGACGCGCAAATTGTAGCGATGAATTCAGCACATGTTTCTAGACAGAGCGTAGAAATTTTTCGGCACTCAAAATGTATGGAACAACTGGAATAAACGGCGAAATATTTCAATTCAGGATCCATGGTAACAGTTTGCGCGTCGATGTCCCTGCCACCCTGTATAGTGGGAATATTTTTAATCTAAGGCACAGTTGCCTTAGATTAAAATATTCCTTGCAAGGAACCCGTACAATGTCTGAAGCGTCTTATCTTTGCCACTACGGAGCCAATCTCGAATCTTGCCGTGCAGGCTAAAGAGCCAGGACGGCTTATCAGTCTCAAAGGCGCTATAGGCATTGTGGAGAGTAGGGACGTACAGACTTTGTTAAGCCTTCAAGAGCTGATTGAAAATTTTAAAGGAGGTGCTTCATTCAGTCTAGGGTTTTATCGCAGTAAAACTTCTATTAGTAGTATCTTCTTTTTCTAACTAGATATTTAATGCTTTGTCTGGGTGTAGAAAAACATCATTTTCTTGGTCTACAGTAAACAAGCTACATTGAATCAACTGTTTACGTTAGTAATTTTTTTGTACGTAAGTGGAAGAGAACTAGTATTATGAAACCTCTAAGACGACAATAAACCAGCCCGAACTTGAAAATTTGATGGCGTCTTTGGATGGAGTTTCTTGCCGCCTCTGCTCTTGAAACAACCAATTAAACGGCACCTAGCTTCTGACGTTTCATAAGTGCCCAAGTAGGTTTATGCGAAATAAAATACTTATTTAGATTTTGGGAATAAAAAATCGTGAGAAGATCAAGCAAAAGCGTCAGGATCTTCTGCATCGAGGAAATGCGATGGTTTTAAAAACCATTTAGACAGAAACGGAGTAGAAAAGATATAGAGCTACAAGCCATGCCCGACGAGATTTCCCATCGGCAAGACGAACTTCAATAGAAACTCTCATCCCCTGTTTAACCTCCTCTAGGGGATGAATTTTCAAAAATTCTTCCTTAGGGCTCATTTTCGTTATATAAGGAACTTTTGTGTAAAATTTCATGCTTCTAGACCCAGAGGTTTAAGAAGTGCGTTGTTAGTCAGTGAGTTTAAGATTTTTTAAGAAGTAAAATCGACACTCACCATATTAACCGCCTCCGGGTATATAAGTTCAGTGATAACACCCCTCTGTGACGTGACGTACTCCACCATCTCGAGGAGTGCTGCCCGTTTGACCTCCTTCCACTTGAGGTCTGACAGGGGTTCGTCGGCGAAGTCGAACAGCAGGCAGCATTGCTGCAGCTTCTGTACGAAGAGCTGTTCACGCTCCGCCGCTGGTGCATCTGGGAACAAAAAGCATCAGGTTATTTTTGCAAGGTCTTTTTGGAAGCCTATTTCTAACAGTGGACGTCTTTCGTATGCTAATGATGTCGAAGAGCCATAATATCCACAATATTTAAATTTTTAATTCGTTTTCTGGAGTTGCTTGAACTTTAAGTAGGTACAGATAACAGAAAATAGATAGAAAGGAAATTAAAAAAAATATAATAAGGAAAATCATAAAAGCGCTTTTCTACTTATTTAAAATTTTGCTCTGCCTGACAGGGTCCATAATTGTTTCTATTGATTAATACTCACATCCTGTATCTGTACATTATGGATTGCAATAAAGATCCAATTAAGACCGTCAGTGGAAGTCCATTTAGAAACAATATTTTGCACAGTAACACAGAATCTGTTTAGTGTAAACAAGAAACTTACGGACTTCATCATTATTTTTGTATCTATGACATCAAGAAGTATTCTTTTAATCGTAGAAGTTTTTGCCAAACCAACGTTTTATACGCAAAAGCTCGCAATATGCACTTGGTAACGAAAATTCATACGCGAGTTAATTCGCGGTTCGAAGCTAAACATCTGTTGTAACAGGAACATCTAGTAATATGCGATGAAAGAGAAATAGTTGCTTTTAGCTCTGAGTCCTGTCCGTTCAAAGTTCGCCGTGTTTCAAATTCACAACACAGTACTCGCTTGGAGCCAAACTTTAAAGCGTGGAATAATTTGCCGTCAAACTAGTTTCCAAGCTTTCGGAAACAACTAAATTAATATTGAACTAGGAATTAAGGTGACCTATGTTTACCTAGGGAGTAAGTTCCTCCAAAAGTTTTTGTAAGGTCTTTAAAAGAAGACTTCCGGTACTTGAAACATTTATCGATTTAATTTGTTGTCAAATTTCAATAGTTATAGTAATTTATTTCCAAACTTAAACGTACACGTTACATCAATGAGGTATCGACCCTTGAACTAGGACATCCTGTATGACAGGGGTCGAGGTTCCTCCAGTTACAAGGATCAGCATGAGAAGGCATCGACTATTTACAATTAACATTAAGTTTTTACAATAATTAAAAGAAAAAGAAAATTGAAAAAAAAAAAAAAGTTAGTAATATTTAATAAGAAAAAAAAAACAAAGCAACTGATAAGTTTGGTTGTTATTATTTTAGTCTAGCACCCGGTAGACATGATAGTTTAATTGTTCGGAGACTTGATCAGGCTACCGAGCTACAATGGTCTATAGCTAGTGGTCGTATTGACAATCTATCAACTATCCCTTTTACTTTTAGTGACAACCATTTTGGAACCCCGGTTTTCATGAGAAAGGAATCCAAGAATTTCATCATATATTCTGATTGGAACGATTTCTGGCACCCCAGCAGTGCCTTTAAAGCCAAATGGAAGCCGGAAATAATGCGATCTAGGATAACGAAGACGGAAAACGAAGGAGCGCCCTTCACTTGCGGGTCTAACTAAAGCATTCTGAGATTTACGACTCAATGTTCTAGCAAAAAGGACAATAGTTTAAGCAAAGAGACAGTTCTGCCAACAATTCAGTACTTCGTTTCGTAATAAATTTGCCACTCGCACCAGACACCCCTCCAAGGGGACCGGTGAGTTATGTCCAAAATGCGTGCCCCACAGAAACAGAAGGGGACATTTTAAATATCTGACGAAAACTTGGTGCGTAAGCACGGAGTTCAAGGAAAATGATGTTTAAAACCTTTTTTTTTTTTGCCCATCGCCCAATTTCGTGAAAGTGTGAAAGCCGCAAATTAGAGGGGGGATCCACGGAATAGCTTTGTGTTTTTCACGCAATCTGCGAGTAGTAAAAACGTGGAGTATAAGGAAGTCTTTAGAGTAGTAAATGCAGAAAAATGCGTCGGTTTCGGAGATTTCGAAATTCATATGAAAAACTTCTTCGATTTTGTTAAAAAAAAATATTTTTCTAGAGAATCCATCGGTTTACGGGGTTAAAAATAGAAGAGACCCACGTGGTTGTTTTCGTAGTGGTAGTATTAATATCTTTGGTTAAATTGTAATGCTGGTTTATCTTAAGAGTTTTCAGGGTCAAACAATATCAGCATGAGGTCAAGTATGTCAACAGACTTATGTTCGGCTTAGATAAATATTTAATTTTAGTTAGCAGTTCATCCTGGTATAAATGCAAAACTTGAACTTTTACGATGAAACAACCCAGCCATTAAGCTTTGTTTATGTAATTATGTTAGAGAAATTTTACAACCATGAGCTGTAAAAAATGCTGTTAAATGCCGCACCTAAGCTTGCATATTATAAACAAACATGTTTCCAAATGACAAAAACATTAGCAATATCTAAGTCTTCAAGACAGTCTATAAACAAGGTGTTCATGGATAATGTTGATGAGTACAAACGGCTCAAGAATAGAGCAAATGACCTCGTCGTGCTAATTTCGCTCATTAGCAAAGTTAGCGTCTATAACAAAAAGGCCGGTTGGTAGCAATTAGGCAGTTGCCTTTATCGTGAGCTCGAATATCGTTCTGCATGATTTGTCACTGGTTGTAGTGCAGGGCACAACACATTTCAGGACGTCGCAACACATTTCCCATGGCATACATACAGCACGGGGCCGACCGCTGGCCGCCGATGGGTCGATATATTTCTGCGGCGTTTTCGCTATTTCCCCCACGTCTATACTATACCCCATGTACTCATAAGATAGTCACTCACTAGCTTCACTAGTTTCAGTGATTCAGCCGCATTGTTTCGGTCGGCGAAGCTGATTAGACTCTTCAAGGCTGTCAGTGACGAGGTGTGGGCGACTACACTCTGTAGATATCGCTACTACAGCGTAGTTATCTACGTCGTACATGATAGTGTATTAAAATCTTCGTCGATGCATTCGTTTTACTTCATTATCTAGGTATAAATAAGCCAGAAATATATACGGCTATATCACACACGGATGCCGAAATTTCGCCAAACATTGTAGCTGGTATGTAAACAGAGATTAACAGCCTTCTGGGTTCGCCGCATTTGATGTCCATTATCTGCAAAGCTAACACGGGTGCATTGTTGATATTACCGACGAACCTTTCAGCGGGGGGAGCTGCACCATCAAACTTTCCTTATCGGCATTTGGTATCGTGGGGCGCTCGGGCGAGACGGCGGCCGCGGCGGGGGGCGGCGGGCTGCGCGCGTCCGGCGGCGATGGCGCCTTCTGCGGCGGGCCCTGGCCCTCCATGCCGGGGCCGGCGAACAGCGCGAACCGAAAAGCGCGCGCGACGTCCGACACGCTCTCAGAGCGCTTGGTGCCCGCTTGGCTGGCGACGAGGTCGAGGCCCGAGTGGAACGACGGAGACTTTGGGATTCCGAGCGGCGAGACGGCGCGGCGCGGTTTACTCTCAGCGGCAGCGAACATCGCGCGAGAGGGCGCGCGCGCGGCCGGCCCGGCGTGGACCATCGCTTGCGGCGGCCGGCAGCGGCATCCGAGCGGAGGCCCGGCAGCGCCGGGACCGGTGCGAGCTGCGGGGGCGGCCGGACTGCCACGCGCCGGTCTCAGCCGCGACTCGCCACTGGCGGCGCCGCGAGTGCGCGCGCACGCCCGCCGCACCCCGCTTGCGCCCCAATCGCTCTATACAACCTCGGCTAGGGTTGCCACGTCATGACATATACCATTTACATAATGTCTACATGGATTGTTACTGCAATACAATAACTCCTACACACGGGAGTGCGTCTCAATAGCTGATTGCGTCTGCGACTGGAGCACTCTCGTAATGGAGTAACGGCAGTTCCCGGATGCGACGCCGCGCCGCGAGCTCGGCGTAATGACGCAGATTCGTATTACATTGTAGCAGCCCTGTAGATATTACGACGCTTTCACAAGTCGAGGAGGTCGGGGGTCGCGAGCACGTCACTATGAGGAACAGTAAACAAATAGACTGTGTCGCGATAACCAAATGCGTAATAATATAAACAGTACCAACCAATATAATATTAATATTCATATGAGCAAGTAAACATTAATCAGCTGTGAGGCCGTTATCTTGCATGATAAATGTTGAACGTTTTGCTAATTAGAAAAAAAATACTTGAATAGATAGGCGCCATAAACGTTTTGCGCCATTGAACATTCGCAGCCAATAACCGCGCTGGCGATAAATTACAAATTGCTAGTAACGACCGAATGTAGACGGCGATGGTTTTCTGGGAAAGTAGAAGAATAACAAGGGGTATGCAAGGGTAAGTTTGTTTGGGTGAACCGCGAGGGGTCCCGCCATCCCGACTTGCGGGAGGAGAGGGGCAGTACTCCTGTGCCAGACTGGTGCGTTCTCCCTAGTATGTACCATCGATCGTTTAATTGACTTTAATTCATCCGACTCACTTCCTGGATTCATGTTGAGAAAGTGCTTCGGTGTTATTGATAAGAAGATTCAATTTAATTGCTTTCAAGATAAAATCGGCGGTCTAATTGGTATATCTTCATTTGAAGTGTCCGAAAAATATATTTCCTGTCTCAATAAAACTTTTTACATCTAAAACCTTTTAGCTAATTACCATTAAAACAACACATCGTTCATCGACTCGTTATAAGATTAAGTAGGGATTGAGATCTCTGAAACGTAACTACCCCAGATTGCAGAGAAAATTTATGTTTCCACTGGGTGCAATTTTCGCTCAATATTGCGGTCGTCGAACGCGTTCGGAAATGTGTATGTGTGTAAAAGCTTTAGGGCTATTAAGGACTAAAGGCTTCCTTACGGACGGTTGCTTAACTTCGTTATAAAATTAGCGAAACATTGGAGATGGTATGTAAATAGAGATTAATAGCCTTCTGGGTTTGCCGCATTTGACGTCCCTTATCTGCAAAACATACGACAAGCTCACATGTATAGTTGAATAAGAAAAATAAAGAAAGATAAAACGTTTATTCTCCGCAAAGGGACAAATAACATTTGGTAAACAAAAACATGAGCCATGGCATCTTTGGAAATGCCCAACAGTTGACCACGTAACGCTAAGCTGTTTGATACAAAACGCTTGAAAACTAGACGCTAAATTAGATAATCAAAACCGGCTGAAAGTGAAAACAGACCCGTGGCAACCCTGTTCGCGTCAACCTGTATATTTTCTCAAGTTTCGTAAATATTAAGGAAAAATCCATTCTTTTGGACCCTGCTCGCGTCACCCTGTACATTTTTCCAAGTTTCGTGGAAATGAAGTAAAAATCCATTCTTATGGGTCATCCATTTTTCCTTCCGACTCCCTAAAGTCTCTTTACTAAATTACGAAAGAAGTTCCGTTAGGGTGACCATATGATACGTAGGGACAAAGCTATGGCGTTTATGCACCATCACGCCTTATCCCCACGTGGGGGAATACAAAAGGCTATCATTACAAGGCTTATTTATGATCAAAGCTGTTTATATGCAGCTATCGGAAGTCGGTCGATTGTTTTCATTTAATATAGTATTAGCTCCTTCCTGGTAAACAATGAAGTACTCTACTTTCATCGGACAAGCCTTTTTGATACTGTAATTGGTTAACATATAATCATGCCTGAATCCCCAAAGGGGTAGACATTGACAGAGGTGTACACAAATATTTCACCAGTAATATTTTAGTCCTTTGTAATAGCTAGCGGGCGAGTCAATTCCACTGTTTTTATGTTATTAATCATTTCACAGTAGCTCAGTCTATTGGGTTTTCATATAAACCTTTCCCTTGTCTATTATGGAAAATGGAGGACATGTGGTACAAGATTCCCCAGAACCTAATAGCCCCTTATTCATCAAGGTAGCTAAAAGTGCTGATTTAGCGAGGTAACCAAGCGGAAGGGTCGTAGGAACCCGAAAATTTGCTTTCATAAGCGGTGCCGCTGAATAATTTATATTGACAGGTGGCTCAATAAGGGGCAACCTTTTTCTTTGATACAAAAAGATATGACTTCTAAAAATAAGGTGAACAAGTTGATAATCAAAAATCGTGAAGTACCGACAGGCACGGAACTCGCATAAGAATTCCAATTTGATCGGGATATATACCATAGAAATGTATAAAAAAACTGATATCTATGGGATATACAGAACACTAAAATCTAAGACTAGATCGACGTACTGAGGATCTACCCAACCCGAATAGTTATCTCATGAACAGAATAAAACGGAAGACCGTAAAAAACCATATGATATAGAAACCGCGCCATATTTTCGCCAACATTTATGATATCTTACGCCATTTTTCTTCGTTCCAATATGGCGGGTCGCTTTTTATTGTTATCCGTTAGTCCTAAAAGAAGTACATAAAACAAAATAAAAGCTATATTTAGAGCAGTGATGTGTAATTAAGAAGTGTGTCAAGGTTTTTGTTATATCTGCGAGTTTGTTTGTTAGTGAGAGAGCTGACAAACACCCGGACTCGGAATCGGGACAAATATCTGGAGGTCAGACTTATTTGTTTCAACTTTCAATGCGGAAACAGAAAATAGGGGAGAAAAATTCTGAATTGAGAATTCTCAAAAGTGCTCTATTTGGGAATTTTCCATTCAGATTCGTCTGAAACTTTACCCATCCTACTGCAAATGTATTTAACGTCATTATTTAGATTTCAGTTTTCGAAGATAACATTCATATTTAGGAGTAAACGGTTATTTGGAGTTTATCTACAAAACGAGTCAGAAAGTACTTTTGGGACAGCCTGTATAGTTTTAACGAAGTCGTGAGCGTCAACAATACTAAGGTTCCTTTATTACTCCTTAAAACCGCTCTATAGACTAGCATTTAATACAGTGCGCCAAAACACAAAACATTAAATCCTTCGACTTCCGCATTAAATCTACTGCAGCGAATACCCTCGGGATTCCAGCTCTGTCTTAATAGCAAACCAACGGAAGATATACAGCATGGTAAAGGCTAGGCAGCAGGTGTGCTCATATTTAAATTATCAGTCGTCCCATACGTTTGGGTCGAGGAAATATTGGAAGTTTTGTAAGGGATAAGTTAATTTTTTGCGATTATGATGTTGGCCCCACGTAAAAACTTGTTTATGGTCTGTACCACATCATACACTCTAGCTATAAATGGCCGTATATATACCTCCTGTTAGTAGAACCCGAAAACACCATAAAAACAAAACGGTTTTAAGACAAATACTTCAAGGCCAGCCTAATTAAGATAAGAGCGGAGATTAGTCCGTCACTGATGAAATTAGCAAGATTAGACGCTGAGTGGCGATGACCTGTGCCTTAATTGAGCGCTCTTAATTAGCTATCGCTGTCGTTTAGAGGATGGGCACGCTTCAAAGTGACAGCACACACCAGAGATGTATATATGTTGTATAAATCGAACCGGAGACGGTCACGGAAGATATGCGTAAGTTAATAAATGGAGTGCTCATGGCTCACAGCAATGCAAAACTTTCGTAAAATTTTGGAAGTTTATTTAGTCAAAGACTTTGTAAGATTATTTATTGAAACACTGGAAGCTGACCCCCAACATAGTCGGCAATAGGCTAGGCCGATTGATATTTATTCAAAGAGCGGAAGTTTTAATAAATCGAACCATTATGCCTAAGCTTCATTAACGCATGGGAGGAAGATCTTTTCACAGCACTAGTTCGTTACTACTAGTCGTTAGAATTCCAACCACCAAGCAACCCCATTGGCGGTGATATTAAGTGCTGCGGGGTAATTGCGTATTACACTAACAGTACAAATGGTTTTCATTTTGAGAAATCAACAACATTCATGGCGTTATTTACGTTGTTGAGCAGACAAAGTTTTCAAACATAATTATGATCAATTGATTAACAATATCCTTCAAAATGATTTAGATTATGATTGATAGTATGTTACGCAATTAGGGTGCTGGTTGTACCCGACGAAATTTGCCAATCGCATGATCTCTCCATTTTCTTACTCTTCAGTGTCCAAACCCCTAACATACAGCTGTAGATACGTAGGTATAGGACATGTCGTATCATCGCAACCCGTGTACAGTGGTGTCGTGTGATATATGTACTAGCAGTAATGTGCGCTATTGCCTTAGAGCACTCTAGTTTAATTAGTACTGGAAACGTTTGATATAATTAATTACAAGAACAGATTTCAGGGACGTTGTGTCTGTCCTTTGACGCGATACGCAATCAATACGCTATCTATGAAGTGGTAATAGATGAAACAATGGTGCATAATTATTTGATACGCGATATACAGCATGGGTATATTTTTTCTTGAATAAAGAATATGGGTCTGACAACCAGTCTTACCAAGGGGTATCGTATTACTCAGTAACTGGGTTGTGGAGGTCAGATAGGCAGTTGCTCCATGTCAATTGGTATTCAGCTGCATCCGGTTAGACTGGAAGCAGACCCCAACATAGTTGGGAAATAGCTAGGCAGATGACGAGCATGCTACTTGAATAAGCCAATTATTTCGGGTGGATTATTCAAATGAAAGAATTTGGGTCAAAAATCGTATTATTAAATAACAGAATTCTTATAACTGACACGCCTAGAAGGTCCAAAGTGCGGTTTTATAGTATCGAAGGCAAAATAAGCTAAGATTTCCGGGTCACACGAGTTCGCCGATTCATTCGCTGCACACCGACCTAGTTTCTTGATGATGTCTCAGGATATGGCATTTACGGTGCGTCCTATGCGGTGTGAACCGACTTGTGTTACTACATGCACTATAATAGTATGAAGATAGGAAAAAAGAGGCCGTGCCTAGTTTTGCCTACAAAATTTTGAATTTTGGGACAAATCGTCAGTGAGAGCCCCCAGGGGTAGAACGTAGTGGTCACTACATATATGCTCTTTGCCCAGACGCTTTGCGGGTGCTGCTCAATTTATGAGGCAATTTTGCAAGGACCAAAATCGGTCGTAGATTGTAGTAATTAAACAGTAAAATCTTCGTCTACCCTTTAGGGATAACAAAGTGATCGTGCATTACCAAGTTCCTGGCCAAGTCTTGAAATGAATTCAATTAAGAAGTTTAGAAGACATGATCCGGTTAAACATTCATGTTAATGAATCCCTTAGAAGCTGAGCTTTTAACTCAACGGAGACCTTCTAGGGGTCCCAGTAAGTTGAGATTAGGAATACGATAACTGAAATTATAACAAAGAGAGATGTAGGTAAAGATTATCAATTTATAGTAAACGATGATCGTAAAATGATGAGCGTATTATATATATTCAAGGTCACACGAAGACAGGTTGGTTTCAAAGGTATAAAAAATACAGACAAAAAACATTGGTTTTTAATAACAATAACACAAAAAGGTGTAAGCGAAAAGGACAAATTAATTAAACCACACAATCATTTCGCGATTTATTTTTAGTAAATTGGCCAAAACCGCAAAAACACAAGCCAAATCCGAAAAGGGACAAAAAAAAATCCGCCTAATAGGTCCCCTGTTCGGTATTAGGTAATTTTCTTCGCATAACACGTCACAAACGACACACAAAGCGGTCGTTGGCGAGAATTAGGACGATGTCTCTGAAGTAGCATTCACGGTGGAGACTTGCTTGCAGCGGTGAAAAGCGGAAACGGAACACGAGCACAAAGGGATGCCGAGCAAAAAGCATAGGACACATGCCACTTTATACGGCGTTTAGCGTGAAAAGCGCTTAAGGCGCTTAGGGATTCTTTCAGTGTAGCTGGAAACGAGGCGGCTTATTACTGCCTGTTTAACTTTGCACAACTGTAAGCTACTAACGCTGTTAAAAGTGGAAGATTTTAAATCAGGCATGACACTTTCATGGAAAACTCTCACCACTACGTTCTCAATACTCAATACATATGTATATCCCGTTGACGCAAAAATGTTGGATCCTTTTATTTTGCTTATAAACATCATCTACATATTATACTAATAATAAACTTGAAGAGTTTGTTTGTTTGAATACGCTAATCTCTGGAACTACCAGTCGGAAGTGAAAAATTCTTTGCATTTGATAGTCCAATTCTTGAGGAAGACTATAGGCTACTTAACATCACGCTAAGACACTTAGCGTCATGTTAAGTATCACACTAGCATTGGGGCTGCCCCGTTTCTGTAGCGCATCAGGGATGTTCGCGATGGCGCGCAGTGATTGTTTCCACGCTTCTATGCGTAAGCGGTGCGCGTCCCTGGTGCGCCGGGTGCGGGCCAGCCTCAATGCTATACTGGCAATGATCGCGAACAGGCTGGACTGCCCATGTCCGGCATTGCTGTGGCAGGCATGTTGCTGTTCCAGTGCTGGTTAGGAAATCGTAATTATTGTGTTTATTTTGTTTTTATGACCAATAATGTATGAATAATAATATGAATTTTGAATAAGTTTAATTTATGTATGTTTGTGTTGTTTTTTAAACTTTGTGCCAAATAATGAGTATTTTATGTTACTTGATCATAAATAAATAATAATTCTAATAATAAATTAAATGATTGATTAATATACCTGCAACAAGATCAATTGAAGCCACTGGCACACTGCGGGCTGGGTATAAAAGACTCATCGATCAATTAGCGTCCGTACTATAATTACGAACTTTAACAATCACCTATTGTCTTGTTTTAACGACCGCCAATGTACAGTTAGGTGCAGGCAGACGTATACACTTATCTAAACACTGAAAATATTTTCTCTATCATCGTTTTCCTGCCATTATCCCAATTAGGGTCGGCGCAACATATATTTTTCTTCTATTAGTTGTCTTCTTGGTAGTCACCCCCTTTCTAGCCATATCATCTGTCACACAGTCCATCCATCGTTTCTCTTATTATTTTATTATTATCTTTGGTCTTCCCCTAGTCTTATAGCCATCCACATTAATATTCAAAACTTTCCTCACTACGGTATGTATTAACATCGTGAGATGTTGCATACAGTCTTTCTGAAGACAAAACATTTTGTATATACCATTCAAGTGTTAACACATATTTTTACAAGTGACAGTACATATTTGTTACTCCGTTTCTTATTTCATACGGAACTTAAGCCTTGTTTACAGTTCGACATAAGTTTTTTCTTTTGTCAACGCCCAGCCATAAAGAAAAATTAAATTTGGATTGGAAGATTTGCTGCTTAGGAGGTGCAATTAAAAAACAATTTTTTGTCACATCACCCCTAAGGGGCTAAAAAGGAGAGTTGAAAGTATTGCTAATATGCCAGATTGCCAGCAATCATTCCGCACTGTACCTCTCGAAAAGAGGAGGCCTGTGTCCTGTGGCTGATTATGTTATGTACTGGTGAAATGTGTCTATTAAACAATGCTGCTAAATGAATTGATGCACATTATGAAAGTAATTTGTTCAGAATCCTTTACTGAATCGATTTATGTCATTTTTAATATACAAGTAATCTTTTAACACAATCCAAAATGGACGAAATACTATAGTACGTTTCACGAAAGAAGTCTCGGAGACGCGGCGCTACGGGCATGCGATGGAGACATAAATCTTTCTTTATTTATTTATCTCAACATCATATTACAGGTAGGTACTGGTTAATAAAATGCACAATCTTAAATAGAGAAAGGTGTGTGAGGTAGGAGGGTTGTTGTAGGAATGTTGCTAACTATAAAATAAAAATTTGTTCAACTTATTGCCGCGGGACTTCTTTCGTGAGACGAACTTTACGCTAGACCCTTATAAATGTACGTCTGTGTGCGTGCGTAGATTTGTTATGTGACCACAATTTTCTCCCACAATCAATATAACTAGTATCAGTAGTATTATATTAGTTTTTTAAGTACATTGTTACTAACAAATTATGGACTTGGTATAACTAATTTAATACATAAACAATGTTTTATACATAACAGTAAAAATTAAGTGTACATATGTATTTTGTTTGGTGGTGCTCGACATGTTGTATAGGGTGCCCAACACTTCAGGCAATATAGGCGTAATGATATGTTATGAAATACTACGAGTATGTTTATACTTAAAATGGAATCGGTCCATACAACCTTGGACAAATCAAAGATGGTTGTTTACACAGCGCCTTAGTAGGCGTCAATTATATTGCTATCTACGTTGTTGTGCAAAGCGATGGCGAGTTAGAACGATTATTGTCATTTGCCTTGGAAAAAATAAACAATGATACCATCAAGAATCAAGATGTTGTTGAACTAAATTGCTTTGTAGTTTCTGGACGTGAGATGGTTCTGCGTTTTTTGTCCGATGCAAGTCATAGCTGAGATAATATAGGGTGTGTTTAGCTTATAATTGTGTATCTATGTTGCTCAGGGCGTTAAGTAATGAGTAATGACAATAATTATGAACAAATTTTAATAATTTGCAAAACTGATACCTGATACCTAATGAAAAATTCAAGTTTTAGTATACTTAATGCCTAAAGCTGTCACCTGTCACTTGACAATGTGGAGGGGAAAATGAACCACTTGCTCGTGATTTCTATGAATATATAAATAATAAAAACTGTATTCTAGTGGTAATAGTGGATACCAATCAATGTAAGATGGTATAAAACCATTAAAATGGAAAACGAACTAAAAATTAACTTTCATAACAATCATTTATGTGCAGAAAATATACGTGTTGCCAGTTGTAAAAGTTGGTGGTTGATGAGGCTCAATTTCACTTTTCCTGATGGTCATCATCTGTCAAGCCTTTTTCCAAATATTTCGACTGCCTGTTTGATCCCCACAACCCAGTTACTGGGTAATACGATACCCCTTGGTAAGACTGGTTGTCAGACTTTCGCGCTTCTGCCTACCCGTAACGACTGTCTACAAATGACAGCCGGGACCAACCGTCCCAAGTTCATACAAACGTCCTATAGAAAAAAAAAACACTTTCAGTTTTTCCCGAGTTTTCCAATTTACCGGGTAACTTTCCCAATTTTTCTTCCCATAAAAACCTAATTCTATTACGCACATTTTAAAACCAAAAATAGCCAAATCAGACCAAGTTCTCAAGTGATACGCTTACAAACGTATAGCATTTAATTTTCATTAGTTACATAGATAGATGGATCAATTAAGCCCTATAGGTAATACATATTTTTGTTACCGGCACTCATTGTGTTTTTCTTTACAAGCTTATGACGTCACATGTTTACCGTACAAAAGATTTAACGTCCAGGTGACGCATGAGCCCTACCCACCCAGCTCACTTACTAAGGACACCTAACTGAATCATTACCTAACGGTACATGTATAATGTAATGTTTGTTCTAAAAGTACCAGACGAAAGTATAAACAAACCCTGTTCAGGTTAAATTCTTATGCAAACACTCACTAAAGGGATAGTAATACATTCATCAATTTTATACCTCATCACTTTTAACATATTAACAATTATTATTTGAATAACATTATTAAATTGTATTTAAAAATCATCGACGACAATTGAGGTTATAAAATTAACCTCAACTGTCAAATGAAAAACATCTGCAAGGTGATTTAAAATTAGAATTTCGGATTTTAGTATTCAAATAATCAAATCAAAGTATTCAATTTGTAAGTGGCTGTACAAATTCGCATCCACAGGTACTTTTTCTGATCCATTTGTTTACATTTTAAACAGATACTTTTGGAACAGACCATACATGCTGATACAGTAACACAGGTACCTATAGCTACCTACGTATGACACCCACCCACGACACCGTTCGTAATGCTCGCATACAAACTCCAACCCTTTGTAAATTCGCTCTCCCCCGAATTTTTAAACTATATTTATCTTGGCTTAATACTTCTTATACGTATTTCTGTCGCTACAATACACCTTGAAGTGAAAAAGACAGTATGAGATTTAGGGCAGGTTGTTTCACGTTCACTTGACGCACGCGTATACGTCAAAAATGGCGCTTACCGTCAAACCAAAAAAATTAAATTAAACATTTAAAAAACCCCCGACACAAAATAATAATAAAAATAGTACGAATGTAAAAAGCCTAAAACAATTAAAAAAAAAAACTATTGAAAAAATAGCCACAATTAGAACAAAAAAGGTAAAAACGTGAAACCCTATAAAAAGAAAAAAATAACCTTGAAATTATGACCCTACGTAAACGTATGAAATTTTTCGATTAAATATTGTCCCGTCGGGGGACCGCTCTAATTATTAGCCTAACGTTCTGTTAAAGTTTAAAATAGTAGCGACAAGCGACACACACACACACACACCCCCACACATACAGACACACACACAGAGAGAGAGAGACACGTTAAACTTATAACACCCCGTCGTTTTTGCGTCGGGGGTTAAAAAGCGTTGGTTCAAAAAATCTGGCTTTGGCGTACGTCAAATAATAACGATTACGTAATCGTATGTTACGTTAACCAACCTTTTGATACAATGGGCCCTTAGGGCGACTTAAAAAATTAGTTGAGTATGAGAAGTCGTCAGAAGGGTGCAATTCTAAGAAATCTTTCTTATCCGTCTCAGAATCCCAATAACTTTACAATTTCAAGTTTCTACCTTCTGTGGTTAAGTTTCTATCATTAACGGAAGTGTTATTAATTATTATATTAGGCATAGTGAAGGTCTGCACGCAACAAGAATTAAAATCATAGATATATTATGATATCATAAAAAACAAATATTTTTAGAACTGGCAACAGTAACAGCACAATTTCCTTCTCGTTTCGTGTCGACGGCGAGTGACGAGCATAATTATTTTCTTGCGAATGGAGAAAATGTGCAACGGACACGGAAAAAATAGTCACTGCAGTCCGTGACAAATGATAATCTTGTTGTGTTACTTTAATGGTCTGTTTCTCTCAATTAAAAAGTCACTTACATACCTAGTGCAATTTTCCTTAATGTCTTGTTTAGTAAACAAACGGTATGAAAACCACGAGAATCGCATCGATGTACTTATACACAATCAGCCTCCAACGTTCCCACTGCTGCGACACAGGCCTCCTCTCTTCAAGAGGAAGTTGGCTGTAATCTACCACGCGTGCCCAGTGTGGATTGGTAGATGTCACGTCATATCTTCGAATTTCTGGCTCTAGGACATGCCGGTTTCCTCACGACCTTGAACTCTGGGCCGTTACCTCTGGCCCAGCAGTGCTCTCCACACACTATGAATTACAATGAAAACTGCATCTTAATTCAATATTTAGACACAATCATTTTCTCAAAACACCATACCACCATACCTCATTACGCCATATTTATTTACCAAATAAGATGACAACACTTTACTAATGTTTTTTTACCGATACCTGGTAACCCAGTACAAAATCGTAAAAAATTATAAAGCGAAGTAATCGTGCTTGCATAATATTTATAATTGCATCATAACTCGCTACTATTTATGATAAGCATTTATAAACGCTAAATTACATTGACTTCCACTAATCATTAGACGTGATTTTTACCAACCGCTATTACAAAATGAGCCAATCACACGCTAGGATTCGAACAACCCATTCGATAGTTAAAGAATATTCAAGTTCGAAACCATAAATTCCAACGCATAAATCCGACTTCCAACTTCGAATACACTAAAATATGAGGGATCTAACATTTTGTGGTTTTCGGGTTTCATGGCGATGTGAAAACAAATTCTTTTCTATTGCCCCTTGGAAAATGGTATCCCTTGGCGAACATGAAAAATGACATCCTACAGGACCCTTCCTTGTGAAAGTAAGTGTCTGTCACGAAAGCAAAAAAGCTTTGAGTAAGGGTTGCCAGGATTAAATATTAAAAATTGTGATGTTAGTTCACATCGTAGGCATAGTTGTCAGTTGATATTAGTTTTAGCTATTGTGGAAATAAATTTGGACGTAAAACATAAAGAATTTTCACGCATGCATAAAAAACTCGCCCACAAAGTTGTATTCTACTTCGGGGTACGAAACCATAAATCACAAAAGTTCCGACTTACATTCGCCAGGGGTTTTTAACCTTGAAGAAATTTCGTACGTTCTTCATACATAATTACGTGTAAGATTAGAAAGGACTGACATTTAATAAGCTAGTTAACATTATTACCATAGTTCCAATACGAAAACGTAAGAAATGCTTGGTTCAACAATTTATTTCTCAACAGCCAAGTCATAAAAAAATAAATAAAACCGTATAACTACTTAGAGCAATCCTCACCTATACAAATTATCCTTAATTAAAGTTGCTTTTCGTGTCTGTCTGTGTGACAGCGCTGTTCTTCTAAACCACGCTACGGCTTTTTACGCGGTCTGAAAGGTCTATAGCTGTATATTTATTTATTTATATATACTTTGTTGTCCACCACAAAAAGTTAATCAAACATTATAAAACATTAATATTAAACTTACAACCAATAAAGAAATCTCAATGCTAATACGTGTTCCTAGGTCAAATCAAAAGAAGAAAGTTGATGAGGTGTGTCAAATTCAAATTTTACGGCGGTATCAAGATTTATTGGCACCAGTTGGCCGGATTAGGCTCTGTCACTAAGTTCAAAGATTAATTTACATATAGATGAACACTCGTGCACACTGTGGGTCACTGGGGTTCGACAAGTAGCTCAGCTGTGTTTTATTAGTATATGGACGATTTATTTCTAACATAAATAACATAGATATAATCTGGAGTGTATAGGCATTCGGGGTAAACCTCTTGAACTCTTCAAGGACTACCTTCAAAACAGAAAATTGGCTGTTAAAATCAAGTCATGCCTAAGTGACGAAGAAACTGTCACATACGGAGTCCCGCAAGGCAGCCTGCTGGGACCTACACTTTTCCAAATCTACATAAATGACCTATGCACGCTGCCTTTGCATAAATCACAAATCTTCACTTATGCTGATGACACCGCGATTGTGGTCTATGGTAATACTTGGAGCGAGGTAAAGAATATTGCGGAGCAGTCTTTAAAAACTGTTATGAACTGGCTGCTACTAAACCTACTTACCCTAAACGTGGCCAAAACAAACTTCATTCCCTTCTTTATGAATTATAGGAACAAAGCTCCACCAGAATTTATAATCACGGCACATTCGTGCTCTGATCTCAGTTCTTGTTCATGTGCGACTCTTACCCGTGTTAGTCACTCGAAGTACCTGGGTGTAGTGATTGATGACGGACTGAAATGGTATAACCAAATAGATAACAATGCTTCAAAAGTCAGAAGACTTATCTATATTTTCAAATCTCTCAGACATTGCGCAGACAGTACCATTTTAAAAATGGTTTATCTAGCACTCTGTCAGTCCGTGATCACCTACTGCATCCCGGTATGGGGAGGGGCTGCTAAAACCAAGTTTATTGTAGTGGAGCGAGCACAGAGAGCTGTCCTTAAGGTGATGCTTGGCAGACCATACAGATTCCCAACTACTGAGTTATATGCGGACTGCAAATTACTTACTGTGAGGCAGCTCTTTGTTCTTCGAGCCACTCTTAGAACACATAAACTAATTCCCCCATCAGATCCTACCAAGCGCATAGCAAAAAATGTATGCCCGACAGTAAGCCACAAAACTGCATTCGCTAGGCGCCAGTTTTATGTTCTGAGTATATTAATTTATAAAAATATATGTAAAGTCACCACCAGCAGTAAGCGTATATACTCGTATATATATAAACCTGATTTTCTGTTGTGTGCATTTTTCCTTTTTCACTTTTTGTTGAGCATATCAGCAGCACATCCACGACACAATTTTAAACACTTCAACACAAACTTAAACAAAAACTAAATACTACTACACACACTTCAACTTACACACCCTCACATACATACCCTCATTCTAACATATACACCCCCACTCTAACATACACACACATATACACCTCAGAAGTCGTTTCTAAATTCCTTATATCTCTTAATTGTTAACTTTAATTTAATATACATACTTTGTAACCGGCAATGTCAATGACTATTTTGTAATGTTATAACACAACATAAAAGGTTTTTGGTATCACAGTGACAGCAGAACACTGATTCTTGAGTCACAGGATCACCTAGTTTAGGAGTCAGGGTTTACCTTATCCGTATGACCTTTAGTTAACCAAGCTATGTGTCCTAGTCTTAAGCAATATCAAAGGTTTTTGTATCAATAAAGTTTTTTATTTATTTATTATATCAGAAAAAACACTCGAAATTATTTCTCTACGATTTCGTTCGCATACTCATTTGAACCTCAGTTTCCGCTCAAAAATACAATTTCTGAAACTCAACCTATAAGTCACGAGCATAAGTATACATTGTATACAGGGTGGCAGGGACATCGACGCGCAAACTGTAACCATGAATTCAGCACATGAGTTTAGACCCCATAGCGTCGAAATTTTTCGTCGGTTGTTAAAAAAAAATTGCTGTTCCATACGTTTTAACCGCGTAGGTATTGCACTTTTCTATGAAACAGAAGATTTTTTTTTTGATAACCGACGAAAAATTTCTTCGCTATGGGGTCTAAACTCATGTGCTGAATTCATGGTTAAAGTTTGCGCGTCGATGTCCCTGCCACCCTGTATGTG
Source organism: Apamea epomidion (assembly GCA_947507525.1). Lineage (NCBI taxonomy): Eukaryota > Metazoa > Arthropoda > Insecta > Lepidoptera > Noctuidae > Apamea > Apamea epomidion. Next base: position 15,026,588 of record OX382241.1, on the reverse strand, counting down.
TCACGGCATCCATCATGGAACGTCACACGATATTTATGAATTCGCAGAATTATAAGTTTACCTTGTCTTCACAAACCAGTGGAACAGCTAGAAACTACAGTCGTCCAAAAGGATAGAACAGTGTCTAAAATGTCATCATCATCAACCGCAGCTGGACTCCAATCACAGCTGCCTGCATAGGCGTCTCTTTGTTTATGCCAACTTGAGCATACTTATATTTCAATCAATCAATCAATATCTTTATTGCCCTGCCACCATGTATACACTTGGCTTTATCCAAAAGCGATTTACTCTTTTATTTTTTAACGAAATTTTATGTTGCTACGAACATAGCATTTTCGAATCCAAAGGTTTTTGAAATGTGTCGTGTTTCATTGTTGTTTTCGTTATTTCACGCGAAAATCGCTATTTAAAGTTTCAAAGTGTTGACATATTAGTGCTCGTGACTGTATGTACTTTTTAGGGGTATAGGTACCGTAGATGTGCAGTGTACCTAAATGGTACACTTCCTAAACAAAACATTTTCTGATTGTCAGATTGAGATGGTCTCTAGTGCTATACCCCTGGTTTTTAAAAGCCTGTGAAATGAATCTATTGTGAAGTCTCAGGTCAAGTGACTTGATTGGCTGTTGTTATTTCGGTCGACAACCCACTCAGTAGTTGATATGAGATACGACAGCGTGATACTTAGTTTTCGTATTGATCAGCCTTTCAGAATCCAGCACCCTAATAGGCTATTTTCCTAAAAAAATCGAATTAGTCCGTCAGTTAGATTATCAAAAAATATTGAACCCGTATTTTTTCTTTAGTCAATTATATAAAAATGATGAACATATCGCCCGTTAAAGATCCGCGTGACGTCACTTGTTTGCGACATGTTTGCAAGCAAGTGACGTCACGACCCCCCACTCCCAAATTTTGACGCGCTTTATCTTTGTCATTTTTTGTTTGATTGACAAAAGAAAAAATACGTGTCCATTATTTTTCGATAATCTAACTGACGGACTGAATACAATTATTAGTTTTTTACCGGCAACTACCCTATTGCGTAACACACTGTCAATAACCATCTGAATCATTTTAAAGGATATTGCTAATCCATTGCTTCGTATGTTCGAAAAATTTGTCTGCTCAAAAACGAAAATAGCGCAATGAATGCTGTCCGACTGTCATAATGAAAGCCATTGCTACTGTTAGTGTATTACGCAATTAGCCCGCAGTTGTTACACTGATTCCGTTGGTGCAGGTTCAGGGTACAGATCGATAAAACGTAACACAAATCAGCCGTCCAAACTTGTACAATCCAATATGAAATGCAACACAACAGCTAGGCTTGCATTTCATGTTATGTTTCATCAATCTGTAGGTTGTGCATCGTCAGTCGATCCCGGAACTGTTTTTTATAAATATAGAATTATTGATCTTTGTACACTTTATAGCTAAGTAGTGATGTCACACAGTAGTAAGTCAGCTTAGCGGCAAGGCTACGTGGGTAAACGAAGACATACGCAATGCTTTGTAAGTCGTTAAGGAGATTAGTATCGGTACAGTCAATAGCAAAAGTAGATGATCAAAATCAGAAATTCAAACCAAAGTCAAAACTGATCACGAATATAAGGCACCTGTACTAGTAGTAAATGTTTGGTATAATTTACAATCACATACTTTTGAATCACTTCGACGGCACACAGTTCTGACGCGAACTCCGTTCATTAGTATTGAATTTCTTATTTTGATCATCTACTTTTGCTGTTGACTGTACACATCTCGATATGTGCCTTTGAACTTCAGGCTGATCGCCTCACTAGGTAAGGAAAACCATTTTGAAGTTATAAAGTTAATTGACTGCCTCATGAGGTCCTGGGTCCGATTCCCAGGTCGGACAAAGTGCTATTGGGTTTTCACATCTAGAATAGGGTAGTTGCCTGGGTAAAAAATAATAATTATATTTAGTCCGTCAGTTAGATTATCGAAAAATAATGGACACGTATTTTTTCTTTTGTCAATCAAACAAAAAATTACAAAGATAAACCGCGTCAAAATTTATGAGGGTCGTGACGTCACTTGCTTGCAAAAGTGTCGCAAGCAAGTGACGTCACGCGGAACTTTAACGGGCGATATCTTCATAATTTTTTTATATAATTGACAAAAGAAAAATACGGGTTCAATATTTTTTGATAATCTAACTGACGGACTAATTAGAATTTTTTAGGAAAATAGCCTATTTCTCAGTAGCAGCTTGCCCCCTATTAACATCATCATCATCTTCCTCCACATGTTCCATGTTACTTGTGGTTGGCGCAACATGTTTCCTTCATCCTTCTCCCCTGTCAACAGTCACGCTATCATTCACTTCCTTCTCTTTCATATAATTCCTCACACAATCTATCCATCTTTTCTTACATGGGACTTAAACATAACTGGCGAAATGTGGGTGCACTATTAGGTACCCCTCTGCCTAAACCTGTAAGGAGCCTGCTCCTAAACAAATGTTGATTAACAAATGGAAAGAAACCGCCACTTATACAGAATGCATAAAATACAATTTTCTGATCCAACTATCCCATTTCCAAGTAGTTTTGGGCCGAGATGGTTTTCAATTTAACCATATGCGAATAGAATAACAATTTTCAATATTTTACGTGAATTTCAGTATTTGACCTCTACATTCCACAGTTCCACACACTACAGTACCGGGCCGTAGCGATATTACATGTACATATAAACTCATACCTTCTCATTCTCGTTGCCAGAAACTACAGAACGCCACCTGAGCTACTATCCTTACATACTCCTTTTGCTTCGTTTGCAGGCATACATCTGAAGGCCAATTCTCGTAATTTAAAACGTTCAAAATCTAGTCGCAGTCTCATCTCAGCGACAAACAAATGTCAAAAACTTGTCAAAATGTAGGGAAATTAGAGGTTTTTTCAGATCAGATCAGACTGTGAACGGTCTTAAAATTACGAGAATTGCCCCTGTGGTCATACCCGCACGCCGGTTGCGACTACAACGCGCTTGACCTTTCTGAAGAACATCAGCAATAAGGTCAGTGTTTGTCCTTCTAGGACGTCCCCTTTTTTTTTTGGGTGGGAAATCATCAAATGACCCCTCCCGCTCTGGGCGGAGCAGAAGGGAGTGTCAGACTTTTACTGACTAAAACCCACCCGTGTTCCTTCAGTTGCCTGTGCCAGGGGCCACGGTATCTCTTTCGAACAACCCGCAGCCCCGACAACCCGCAGCCCCGCTAGGACGTCCCCTCCCGGTATTACTTTTTGTTAGTCGTCTTTCATTAATCCTCTCAACATGACCAAACCATCGAAGGACACTGTTTTCTAACTTTGGTAACTACATATTTTTTTAAACTGAATTGAATAGAGCAACAAAACTAAATGGTTAAACATAATACTGTGTAATCAAGCATTTCATTTAAAACGTAAATTAAACATATTTTCTTTGGGAAAATTACAGTCAATTTAAGATCTCCGTAGAAGTTTCCACGTTTGTTTACATTTTATACTAAAGAATTTTGTACGGAGTATAGAAATACTTCGAGTCTTAATATAGTGCAGAGAAAAATATATAACTTATTTCGTGAATCGCTTTTTCATTCAGTTTTTACAAGAGCGTTTTGTGGAAGAGTACAATATTTTAAACCTTATAGTATGTATATAAATATTACAGTCAACTTAAGATCTCTGTAAAACAAAAGTTTCCACATTTGTTTACATTCTTTAGAGAAGAATTTTGTGCGGAGTATGAAAATACTTTCGAGTCTTATTTCTTAATATAGTTCGGATAGAAATAAACAACATATTTCTTGAATTGCTTTTCATTCAACTTTTACAAGAGCATTTTTTGGAAGAGTGCTATATTTTAAACTTTATAGGACCTTCACGTTGAAGTAGTGACGATTGAATATAGCTGGATAAACCATGCCAGTTCAAATGGCATGCCGATAGTGGCTAATAGCCTTCGAAGTTTAAGAAAATGGTTTTGCGATAGCTCAATCGTGCTTACGTAGTATTTAATAATAATAATAATAAAATTTATTTACTCAAGACAAAGGATTGTGGAACACGTTAAAGTAGTATGTGTATTATTCCCCATTTTGATAAAATCTAAAAATAGCATGTTCTTTGTGCAATGCAATGCATGCAAAAAGAAAAATCTATACCATGCTTGCCTCAACCTCGCCAGCAGCATTTTCCCGTCTACTTATATCATTAATCTCTCTTTTAGCGAGGGTAGAGATAGTGCTCCTGTGTCTACTTACAATTATATGCACTGTATGATGATACTGTAGTATCATTCTATTCATCTTTATTTTCACAATTCATTGCTGTACATAGAAAAAGCTAATAATAACTGCAACTAACCTTTTATAGGTGGTAGTTTCACTAGCTCCTGGTTGTGACTGTGAACGTTGAACCTGCTGGAGCCGTGTCTTCTAGGCTGGCCGTTCCAGCCAGGCGGTCGGGGCCCATCGGCGGAGCGGGGGACGATAGGCGCGGGAGGAGGCGGGCCTGATGCTAAGGCCGACAGCTGCTTCTCTGGGCGAGTCTGCAGATGTGAGAAAAGTGATCATGAGTATTTTTATAGAAGAAAAGGTTACAATATGTAACTAATATAATAGGTGTTGTATTAATTACAGACAACGACCTTTTTTGTACACACACGATTTTCTTGCCCTAAAAAACTACGGTTTATTCGCCGTGTGTAGGCACGGTCGTAAGTGTTGTATAAATCACTACGGATAGCTTGTTGACAGTCACGTTTTTTCTACGGCGTGGTTTATACTGCAATAAAACCGTGGCGTATATAAAAGGCCTTAGAAGGTGTGCAGAACAACATTATTTTTCCTTTGGGACTTATATTCTACAGACCAGTTTTATTTTTGATAGGATTATTTGTATAGAAATGCGAACAAAACCTGCTTATCGATCAGCTGCTTCCGTACAATAGAGCGTCCTCTAAAGTAGGAAGCAGCAGTCGTTCGTTTTATCTGATCATTTTATGCATATCTCGTTGTGAAGTCAACAAAGATGCGAGAAGTCGCTTCGAAATATTTACTTGTACCTACCACTCTTATCTTAAGCGACAAGGATACTAATCTCTCCAAATATCTCAAAATAATCAGCCTACAATGTTCCCACTGCTGGGACACAGGCCTCCTCTCTTCGAGAGGGAGTGGGCTGTAATCTATCAAGCAGGCCAGTGCGGTTTGGTAGATGTCACATGTCTTCGAATTTTTGGTTCTAGGACGTGCCGGTTTCCTCACGATGTTTTCCTTCACCGTTTTGAGAGCAGTGGCGATGAAATATTTTACACAAAGTAAAACGCCTGTCTGGGTTCGAACTTACGACCTGCAACTCGTAAGTCGCGGTCTTTACCACTGCGCCACCACTGCTCTCATACATCTCATTTGTTCATCATTTCAGCCGAAAGACGTCCACTGCTGGACATAGCTGGAAGCAGGAAGTATAGAACCAGTCGAAGTGGAAGTGCTTGGGGCAGGGATGAGTCCAGCAGTGGACGTCTTTCTAATTTGTTACTAATTCCATATTTTAAGTAAGTAAGTATTACGCGTGCCCAAATTAATATTCAGAACGAAATTTTGGAATTTATTACGCTGAAATAATTTACATCTTTCAGCTAATTAATTGCTTAAATATTTAACAAGCCTTATATCAGTTTATTAAATAATAAAACTCAGCCGCAATTAGTTCATTAAAATTATTATTCTCCTGATAAGATCTGTAGCTTTGAAAATGAAACTGAAATAAACAGAACATGACATCAGTTAGTTTTACGACTCCGCCTGTAATTGTACGTACGAGCACTTAACGTTATGTGGTCCTGGATATATTTTTAGATTATGTTATTATGGCAAAAGCATTGCCTTGAATATTTGACCGTAATTATTGTTGGCAGCAGCGCGGCTGAAGAGAGATTTTATGGAGAACTAACATACTCTATGGAAAAGATCACTTCTTGACTGAATTATAAAAAGACTAAGTTTCAAGTTTTATTCAATTTGCAGATCTATTCGATACTAATAATAAAGCTGAAGAGTTTGTTTGTTTCAACGCGCTAATCTCTGGAACTACCAGTCGGATTAAAAAAAATATTTTTGCCTTTAAATGCGAGTAGCCCAATTAAATGCAAATAGGCGATGTGATGCAACAGGGTGGGTCCGGGGGAACAAAAAAATTCACGCGGACAAAGTCGCAGGCAGAAGCTAGTTGGCATATAAAGATCCTGTTAATCATACTGACAAAAGTGCACCATGAAGCAAACCATGACAAATTTCATGACTTTGAAAGATACCTGAAGGCTATTTCTCGTAATTTAAAACGTTCAAAATCTAGTCGCAGTCTCATCTCAGCGACAAACAAATGTCAAAATGTAGGGAAATTTGACGTATTTTTAACAGATTGAGACTGAGATCAGACTGTGAACGTTCTTAAATTTACCAGAATTGCCCCTCAGAGCGTAAACCTTGAATTTGTGTTAGCATTTCTGAGTTTTTGGCGTACACGATAGGAAATTAAGTCTCTAGAATGGGAACGCAAAACTTGCAAAATTCATATAAAATTCAGCTTGCAAAATACTTTATCCAATACACATAGAAGCCGTATTTTAGCTTCATAGTGACTGTTCAAACCGACCAAAATAAACTAGAACATCATGGTATTAAATTAGTACTTACATCTCACACAACAAGAATTTTCAGATAAGTTCTACGGTTCAATAGTTTTTCTTTGAAGTTTCATAATAGAACTGCACGGTATGCTATGCGATAAAGTCGAATTATCGGTTCGTGCGTTATTGGAGTCCTCGGAGAAGTCAAGGTTTCTTCGAATGGAAGGAAAATCGAAGATCGAAGCAAGCACCGACATTGCTCGTGCAGATTTAATGTAGATTTGACTTGACGATTGTAGGAGATGTGTATATTTGTTTGTAATGTTGATTTTTAGCGTTTTTAAACGAATGGTATAATGAAAAGTCAGGGAAATAAAGTATCCGGGGCTGCCTTAAGGCGGCTCCTGCCCAATCTAGGGGGACCAAACGCCTCCTACCGGAGGCTCTATGCGGGGGTCGTACGATCCATGGCCCTTTACGGGGCACCGGTATGGGCGCGTTCCCTGAGGCGGCGACCAGCCCGCCCGATTGAACGCGTCCCAAAGGGTCATGGCTGTCCGGCTGGTCCGAGGATACCGCACGGTCTCCGCTGAGGCGGCGAGCCTCCGTGCCGGATTGCCGCCATGGGATCTGGAGGCGAGTCCTCGCCCACATATGGGAGTGGCGAGAGGAGGCAAAACGCCGCGCCGGGGCGTAACTCCGCTGCCGCGAGAAATCACGGTACAGCGGACAGGGCTCCGGCGGGATCTCATGGCGGCATTGAGAGTGCGATTGTCGCAACCCAGTGCTGGGCACACCACAATTGCGGCGATAAGTCCCCTCATTGAGGAGTGGCTAGAGGCGCCACGGCTCCCTCACCTTCCGCCGGACGCAGGTCCTCACCGGACACGGTTGTTTCGGGAGGTTCCTGTTCAGGATAAGGCGGGAGGAAACGCCAGGGTGTCACCACTGTGTAGATCGCCCGGAGGACGTGGACGTCCGACGGTGGAGCATACCGTGGAGGTCTGCCCGGCTTGGGCGGAGCACCGCTGTTTCCTTGTGGCGGCGATCTCTCGCGTCCGGCCCTGGTCCAGGCCATGGTACGGAGCGAGAGTGCATGGGAAGCCTTTACCTCCTTCTGCGAAGCAGTAATGTTCGCAAAGGAGGAGGCAGAGCGCGTGAGGGAGAGGCAATCTCTGCGCCCTCACGCCCCTAGTCACCGCAGGAGACGCCCTGGACGGGAGTCAACAGCCGACACCCGGCCACCGTAGGCGCGGGCTTGCGGGCGGCGAGCAATGGGCAGCTCGCCGCCCGGTAAGGACCAGGCCCAGGTCGACGGCGCGTTGTGTTCCACGCGCGCCTCAAAGAGATGTCAGCACGAACTGACGGGGTCCACTAGGGCCGATGCCTGCCAGGGCTGCGGGTTTTTCGAAAGAGATAGCGTGGCCCCTGGCACAGGCAACTGAAGGAACACGGGAGGGTTTTAGTCAGTAAAAGTCTGACACGCCCTTCCGCTCAGCCCAGAGCGGGAGAGGTTATTTGATGATTTCCCACCCAAAAAAAAGGGAAATAAAGTGTTTACGCAATTGACTGCCAAGTTAAATGGTCCATTTCATATTCAATACAGAATCGTCATTATTTGACCGTTTTTGCATGAAAATTGAGGTAGGGTATCAATTAGATAAACAATTAATATTGTTGCGCGCCACAATTAATGCCTGATGCATGGTGACATTAGTTACCACTAGCGCCATCTAGTTTCTAGTAGCAGAACTAATAGAGTCACTAGCGCCATCTATTATCGATTGGCTGAACTTACTAGAACTATCGACATCTGGTCAGACGGGGCCGGTATGTACTCGAACATTCTAGATGTGTCTACAATAGAAGGTTCTGGAATTATCTGCGGCACTATATAAGGCCGGGACTAGCCGCGACTAATCAGACTTGGTTCTGCGATAGAAGCGAATACATCGAAAGCGATCTTCAAGTGCGACTTAAGAGCGATTGTGTTTTATAATTAGTGTGTTTGAGTTGTTATTAGAGTTGATTAATTAAAGTGTAACTTTTGGTAATTTTTATCGGCAGTTTTTATTGTCACGAACCCGAAGCTCGTAACAATATCCTTGACAGTACAAGAATTTCATACAATAATCTCTTATAAGTACATCTCACGCTACATTTTGGATTGGCAATGAAATCTCACCAAAGTGCCCTAAGTGCCCGTTCCCCTGCACCTTGGATGACTTAACGAATGCCACTGATGCCGCAATCAACGTGGCCACCAACTAGGCTCGAACTATATAAAACATCGAAGAAGAGTACCATCGACACGAAAATAAGAAGAACTGTAGGTAACAAAATCCTATCGATCGAAAAGTTCGACCTCGTTTTAGTTCTGTCAAAACCAAGAAAATGTGACGTAACCTTTACAGAAGTTTCCACAACACAAACATCCCATTATTTATCAATAAACCGAAGAATAACATATATTTCTTCAATCAGCATGCAAATACTTATAAATCCTACTAATATTATAAACGTGAAAGTTTGTATGGATGGATGGATGTATGGATGGATGTTTGTTACTCCTTCACGGAAAAACGATTAAACGGAATTAGGTGAAATTTGGCACACAGATAGTTTTGAACCAGGATTAACACATAGAATACATTTTATACCGATATTCCCACGGGATCAAAACTTATGCGTGTAAAACCGTGGGGCACAACTAGAAAACTTATATAATTCTATATGTAGACTATGCATTTTCGTGTTGAATATTTCCGACATTCCCGTAGTAGTCTGCTAAAAGCATAAACCCTAGGTATACAGGTTAAGCTAGGATGTTTAAACGAGCGTTTACTTAAGGGGGATGCGCTCAGGTAGCCCGCGAAATTAAAATTCCTTAGGTTTTTTTTTTCAATTTGCATATCAGTGTCAGGTTGTATGTTAATCAAAATATGATTCGAGGCCGTAACAAATATTATGTATTTACAGAATATTAGAATCATTAGAATCATCAACACAAATCTTTAGTCAGAATTGGCCTCAAATGTCATGATTTCATGAAATGGTCATTAGTCATTCAATAGGGTAATATGAACTTAAAGATAATGGTATTGATAATGATAATGATTATAATTATGTAAATACATATTTGTTACTGTCGCGAATGATTTTTTTCTATCACATACAACCTAATACTGACCAGAAAATTACAAAAAATAAGTAAATATGATTTTCGCGGGCTACCCTGATGCTGTCGCCTTAAGCTGGGATATATAAACGAACGTGTACTTAAAGAGACGCGATCGGGAAACGAGAGGGACTCAATGTCAATGCTGTTGTGGGGGGAAGCTCTCGAATACAACGATTACAAAGCTGTCTATACTGCAGACACCTATATAACACAGACCGACATTGAATTTTATTGTTTAGCTTGCTTTTTCAGAATTTTGGTTGTGTGGATTTTCAAATCCTTTAGGAAGATTTTCAATGGAATATTTTACATCCAACTTGCTACTCAGGGTTTACTACACCTGCAGGGTAATTGCGTAATACACTAACAGTAGGAATGGCTTTCATTTTAACAGTTCAACAACATTCATTGCATTATTGACGTTGTTGAGCAGACCAATTTTTCGAACATATGAAGCAATGGATTAGAAATATCCTTCAAAATAATTCAGATTGATATTGATAGTGTGTTGTATTCAATTAGTGTTGTATGCAAAATTTATTACAATCTGTTAAACAGTTTTGGCATAATAAGGAAACAAACAAGCAAGCACGCTCCCGACATTTTCGAATTCGATTCATACAAACTTTCCAAATAATAATTCTTAGATTGAATATATTATATTCATCGCTGTTTCCCATCAAGTGATGGAAGAGATTTTTTCTTATAAGGAAGATGTTACAAGGAAAAATATTTAAAAAGCAACACTGTCTGTTTCTTCAAGAATACAAAGTTTAATTTGCGTAAAATCAATTAAGTAACATATGTTGTTACTATAATATCAATATAGTATGTAGACATAATTCACATACGCCGTGTGAAGTCAGGAATGATAAATAACCGTGTTATTTACAAGAATATAGGTACTAGAACAATAGACAACCACAAGTAAATGAGCACAAAGACTTCACAAGTACGTAAACGAGATGAGAGGTATGTTAAAAAAGGCATTACGAAAATTATTTTGGTAAAAGAACAGTCTTTTCTCTCTGCTGTACTGGCCAATTTTAGAAAAAAAGAATAGTAAATATTGGTTTGTTTAAAAACAAACCAAAAGAGAATTTATAATAAAACATAGAACACAAATTTGTAGATGCAGCGCAGTGGGCGTGGACCGATACTGTAAACATTTGCGCTTACTGGAAAACAGTAGTCCAACAAATGTCAGTGTATTTATAGCGTGGGATTATTTACGGGATGTTCCATACCAAGGTTTATTGACAATGATCGATGCAACGACTAATATATGTATTCTGCTCGAGTACGAGGGCGTCATCCATCAGACGATGACAACTAACGGATACTTCGTGCATTCCATTAATTTCACATTTTGTTGCATGTGGGTGATTCCCCAGAAAAAAAAACGAACGGTTTTTCCGAACGGAAAAATATCCACAAACACATAATTGCTTTAGAAACTACAGAATCCAAAACCACTTAACGAAATCATTACAAGAAAAGCGAAACAAATGAACAAAACCAACAAAGTAACTCCAGTCTAGTACGGTACTTCGAATAGCCCCAAATCAAAATCGATTTTCCTAAATAAATGATGAAAAGCTATACGTGGGAGGTACTGTAACAATCTATACAGCCAAAGCCAATCAGATATTAGACAATGTCAAGGTTGCTGTGAAAAGTACGCAATCAATACTTGTCTAGTTCGATAACTTTATGGTTACCGGAGTTAGAGCGTTCGAAGACGGCATACAATCGGCGGCCGATTTTTTGTGGGACCTAAATATAACAGTAGAGATTTAATGTATCAAATGGAATGTTCGGAAATGTATGCGCTAACACAGACTACTCACCGATTTTCGGCCGCATACATAAAATAATGTCGTATTAGACTAGGCACAAAATCGGTGCTAAAACTCGGCGAAATAATTTGTCCGAATGCAGGACCTACAAAAATTATTCCGTTTGCGAGCGCGCTAAGGTGCGGATTTATTTACGGCCTTTCAAGACCACGTGTGGTGATAAAACGTTCGCGTAATGTGTGTATCATGTTGCATCCCGCGGATAGACTTAGCCAAGAGACCACATCATTTGTCTTCATATTTATGATGGAAGCTTGTTGTGACTTCTCTGCTCTGTTGACACGATTTTTATTCAATTTATTCCTTGGCTTTAACTTCCCAGACAGGTTTACGATTACAGCTTCATACATAGGGATACTATTCTAGCGCGTGTTAGTATGGGAAGTGGTCTGGATAGTATCATACATAATCATAACAACCAGGAACATCGAAAAGCAAACGATGTTCTGCAATTTAAACACCGTTAGTAACTAATAAATAACAACCAAAAGGTATAGTTAAGATCCGCTTTACTGGTGCCTTGGAGAAGTATGGCTATTTTGGTATTATTTGTAGAACAATTTAGATATGTGCTAACAAAATAAATCTTGCATCTTGGGCACCTTTTACGATACAAAAATTGAATAGGTTAGGTTAGGTAGACCTGCCACATTTTTCTGATGTGGAGCCAATTTAAAAACGAAGTAAAAGTGAATATTGCCAAAATTCCAACAGGTACTTATTTCATATTTATCCATGTATAAGTAAAGGCACCGACTCACCGTACCACTTTCTCGTATGAGATTCGAACGCGTAAACGAAGCGTCACCTCAAACCTGTATCGCTTACGATTACGTAATAACTCCGTATGTCCTCACAAATGCCACACTTGGCAAATTATCATATCCAAGATCAAGACAATGTTATCTGTACGACGAATGAATTTGCAGTCTTTTGTGGATAGTTTACGGTTGAAAACAGTTTATAAACTCAAGGACATTGAGATAATCGTCGTATTTGCATGAAGATGAATCGATCTCGCGTGTGCCCTTGCACTTGACGCAACAGTGACGTTTGACAATCAAGTCTGTTATCGGAATCTGTCAATGAATGTGATCTAATCTGACATAACGAATGATGGAAGATCAACTTTGGAATGAATAATATTGCGGAAATCGAGATGGTTGAGAAATACCTCCTGACAACCCTTCACTAATGAGATACAATTAATTACTTTAATAGTTGCGCGACAAGACACATCAATAAGCTAAAATAAATGACAACATGATTAGGGATAGTTTTAAAATATTTTATTAATCACGTATTAATTTTTTTTTATTAATAAAATTCATCAGATTGAATTATAATGATTTCACTAGTTTACGATCAATCTCCTCAAAAAATGTAACCTCGGAGCGAAATGTTCCGTTTGGTATGTAAAGCGAATGGAATCACGGCAGTCCGTCTGTGACGTAGATGAACCACCGTTACTTAGAGTCTGATATTAAAGTATATTAGGAATTCCGGATGCAGCCTACTTTTTGATTAATCAAAACTCCGCGAATTCGTGTCATCTACTTGGGCACAGTGGATTTATGATCGGAATTTGGGGGCCATGCCCATTCAAGAATAAGTTTATGAAACAAAGATGCAAGATATCTAAATGCAACGTCCATTGTTGTTCGTCTGAACTTGATTTCGGTAACACTGTTATGTTAATTTTGCTATTGACTATTCATAAGAAGCGTAGAAGGTGCGAAACTCACCTTATGAGATTAAATTTTCGCATCTCTGTTTATTTTTAGACATCAAAGCTTACCGTGACGGGTGAACGGTTTCGGCGCCTCCGAAACATCGAGGAGAGAGATTGGCTGGTCAGGTTCGCTGACGAAGCGGCTGACACCAACATTTCACACTGTATCCAACACTATCACAAGCACTGAAACCGGCTCATTCCCGTTATCACTGATACGCACTGAACTGCAGCTATCGGTTATAATTGCATGTAAAAGATAAAACTGAAAAATTAATTATCCTGTCCAACGAAGCTGTCCAAACATGAAAGCACACAGACGAGCTGAAGCACAATGAAACCGCTTTGTGAGTCGAAGAACAATAAACTTTTACTATCATGCCACATAAAAAAGTTTCTCTGCAGTGCGCAGTAGCTCGTATTTTGCGAGAACCGGCAAACCTATCACTTTTCTTGGTTTGGTCAAAACACGGCGAACTTTCTCTGCAAGTTTACCATATGTGAGTCATATTAGTGCGCCGATATGTCAACGCATGAGGAAGAGAACGAAATCGAATTGAATATGGAAAGTATTGCGCGGCAAGTTCAGAAGGGAGCATTTGCAGGCGGCGAACTATCAAGATCCCTATCAACTTGTTTGTAAATTCACTCAGGAATCGGAATCAATATCAAAGGCCAGTAGATTGAAAAGTTTACAAGGTGAAGCAGAGTTTTCTAGGAAAGCGTCACGGCTGCAAACCTCGTTAGTGAGACGAGCCGGCGACGGAGGCAGTAACTCGATCCAGAGCGCGCAATCTACTGCATAAATTAACTTGTAACCCACTTCGCTTAAATTCTTTAAAACATTTTACTGCCTTATCTGTTGTTAGTACTTAAATTTTGTGACATCACTGCGGTTGTGCTAAAGTTTGGGTATTAAGGTGCAATTAAAATATAGTCAGTGCAAATATTATGTAGTTTAGATTTCGGGATGCTGCGCAGGATTACGTACACGATATGATACACGGTAGCACTTTTAGATTCACACACTGGTGGATCGTAAATTCAGTGTTCGCGTGTACACAGTGACGGCCACGTCGCTAAACTAATCACACAGGAATCGGATTTCTAAATCGTATTGTGTATTGTCGAATTACAGTTAGTTTCCTCCAATTAAACAGCAAATTGCCGCAACTAACGTTACGTTATCGTTAACTGATGACCTGGTTGCATTTTTTCGCATCGTTATTAGCTAATTGTAGGTACCAATTTGACCAAAATTTGTTTATTTATAACAAAGGATGCTAATGTTGCCCACTGCTCCAAAGCGGACGATTGGCCTAGTCTTTCGGTTGCTCTTATTTCTGTGTTTGCTCTCATAACTAGCCCAAAAACTGGATTATCTTGGGCTCTTAGAAGCTAGAAATATACTCGGAAACCCAAAACTTTCAACTTTATGGAGTGTCTGGATAATTTCGGGTACTCCTTTAGGAAGCATCAATCAAAAACGATTGATTGCCTCGACGAATTATTCTTTGCAATATAATCTGTCGAGGAAATCCATATTGTTATAATTTTGAAGACTTCGTAAACTGTCAGTAGCAGCAGTACAAATTAGAATTGTAAATGGGAACGAATGACAGTGTAATTAAAACGATCAAGGGAGGAAGGTATTGCGATTTAAATACGTAACAATTACTGAAAGGAACAAACATTGTGGTCAACTCAAGAAAAAAGTGGAGTTTAGTTGAAAATTTCAGAATGAAGAATAATTGAAAATCTGCGACAAAGCAAAATTAATATAATTGCTCAAAAGTCGAAAGTATTAAGCGCATTTGGAAGATATATCCGTGGAAGACCTTATCGAACTCCAGTAATTCTAATTATATCTCAGAACGTCTTTGATCTTGGCATGTAATTGCCAAGTGCAAAACAGATTCAAAACATCAGACACTGCAATAAAACTAGTTTCTACAGCAAAAGTAACAAAAACAAAATAAAACTCCTCGACATGAGAATCAGTTTTCAAACCTCAAAACGTAAATTCTCTCCTAATTCCTTCCAGAATGATATATTCCAATTTCCAACATCCGTAAAACGAAATGAGCTAAAAATCTTGAACTTTAAATAAACCAGATGGGCAGCGCAAACGCAATGAACGTCAGTGGAACGCCCACATGAAATAGAGAAAGCAAACAATGATGCGCTGCTCCTATTTATAGTAAATCTTGGAGATTTTCTTGCAAATGAAGGGTAAGCGAACAGCCAGAACTTTAATTAATTGCTATTTTATTTTATATCAGCCATCATCCGTTTGGCAAGGATAGTGAATGATTATGGAAAATTTTCGACCAATCCATTTGTTGGTTTATTAGAACTTAAGGATACCTATGATCTGTACATAAGTGATCGTTTACCCTCAACGAGCATGTAATATTATAAAATCCAGCGACACATACAATAACGCCTCGCAAAAGCAGTTGATAATTATAATTAAATATCGCATGCGCAATGAACGTAATTATTTAAACTATGAAATTCCGATTTTTCTTGTAAATAGCTCCATTATTCAAGTGGGTGAATGCAAATCCGCAAAGATAAGACCGTTCATTTTCATATCAAGATCATTCAAGATATGTTATTGTTACAACAAGCGACGCTCATATTGTTTACATTCGCGATAAAGCGAACAAAACAATGTGTAACGTGCTAAAGAAAGGCGGAGATTATTTATACTTTATACCACGTGATGACCGCTGAAAATAGACGTTGGCTTGGAGGCTCTAATTAACAATTGATTTTCGGAACGCGGCTTATGTCATGATGTTGGATTTTCAGGGCGGCTATTGGCCACTGTGACGTATGAAGGCCAGCCCACAGCATGACGCCCTGTTAGCAGTAATGGACAATTCATTAGCTCGATTGTAAACGCGTGGAACGCAGCATAAATACTTTTGCTCCCACCACAAGCGAATTAATCAAAGAATCTCGCAGAATCTGTAAGATGTTCATTGTGCAATTTATTTCAGCCCCGCCAATGTTGGTTTTACAAGTTTTTGACCCAGTTTTCAGTCAATAAACAATGTTCAATATACTATATTTTAATACAAGTATACACGTAATATTTTGAACAGTTACGTGAATTGACGAGGAGACAAAATTAGACGAGTGCGAAACGATCGAACGGATATGCGTAATACGGAATGAACAAGACATCGGTTTGACAGCTCATCTTGGACATGTGCCTGTGTTTTGTTTACGTGTCGAGCAAAACGACTATTTCTGCGGGTGATGAGGTATTAGAAGGCTCGGCAGAATTTTCTTTCAAAGTCAAAGCATTTATTTCAAATAGGCACATAAAAGGCACTTTTTAACGTCAAAATTTATTTACAAAAGTTTTTTAGCGAATTCATTACCGAGAAACACCTGTTTATTCAGCGGTGACTTTTGAATTAATTTTGAAATAAGAGTCCGACTAAAAATTATTAGGCCGAATTTGTTGTAACAAAAACCTATCGACATTTTCGTTTTCGATTACAAAAACGAAAATGTAGATACGTTTTTGTTTGTTAAAAGTAAAATAAAAACAAGTTCAATCTTTGAATCATTGAAATAAAATTAAAAGTTATATGACATGTGTTATTAACTTTTTACTTTTCTCAAAAGCATACATTATTAGCAAACAATCTGATAATATGTACTTATATACAAGAAAAGTCATTCTTTCCGCTATTTTCTCAGCTATGCTTTTATTTTTAGTACGGTAACTATGGATTGTCCCTGAAAAATGGAATTGATTTGTCGCCACTTCACACACAATAGCATTTTTTTCGGCCGTTAAGGAAAATAGTCAGAAAAGGATATTTCTGCCAAAAAAGAAATTCCGCCGGACTCTACATATAACCAACTAGGTCGAAAATCTTATTTTATTCTCATACGGACCTTTGCCAAAATCTTTGAAAACCAGCCAACTGGAACATGATATCCAGAATGACTACACCAATTCGTATAACATATTAATGAACGTTCGCGCTAAACATGTCAAGTTTTTGAGGTTACTGACGCAAGCGCTGGCGAAGGTCGGAACTATACTTAAATGTGTTAATATAAAACAGATCTATCTGCAATTATGCACACATGCGATAGTGAAAGTTGCGTAGAGATAACAGAGAGATACTCTCGCGTTTTACACAGAGAATTTGTATTAGTTATTCGTTTAGATTAACAGAATAAGCACATCAAGGTATTCGACGACATAGAAGTGGCACACATGATGTGGAAAAATGTGTGGCTGTTCATCAAGAGAATGTCGACAGGAGAAGGATGGAGGAAATCAGTAGATGCGGTCCCTGAGAGTAGGGTCGACTTGGATTGATTGGATCACGACGTACGATGGACGGGAGGTGTCGCCTGAGAGATTCATATTCAAGAGCTTCGTAATTTGATTTGGATAATGGTGTATTAGTATTTGGTTTCTGTGGAGTGTGTACATATAGAAATCTTTTTCTGAGACCCCGAGAGAGAGAGTTGTTTTTTTTTGCATTGAAAACAGTACGTAACTGCTATTTAGTGACAGTGTTCAGGACTTGAAATGGAACCCAAATATAATACTTAGTTGAAGACTTCACGTTTCAGAAAGGTCTATGGGGTAAAGAGAAAAGAAGGCAATTTAGTCAAAATAAGTATCGAGGTATGTTAGAATTTAAGTTAGCAGTTATAGAATGCAGCTACCATTAACACACTCTTAGTAAAATCACATCAATGATAACACCGACGAAGACATACATACAAAAGCGACGGAATTCCATAGATCTGAAAACGTAAACATTGCAAGTGAACACGGAAAATCACAATACGTATGTACAGGCTAGAAAATATCAAATCAAAACGGAATAATTGAAATATTGAAGAGAGGGTAGCGAAACGCGCGCTTGCGCTCCCGCGATCGCGTCACACGCACTGGGTCGGGTAACCAACTCATGCGAGATGCCAAATCCTCACCCAACATCTACCTACATACAAAGACGAGCTATTTACAATTTACATATCATTGATAAACAACCAATGCGTTATCACCACGCAACAAGACTCAAAATGCCACTGCAGAATTTTCAGTTTTTGCACAAGAACCAATTTCAATGTTTTGTACGTTTTTTGCAAGTTTAATGATGGAGATTGATGTAAGGTCGATTTTCTTATGTTAGCTTTGATTTGATGTTTTATAAATATTTGTGTTTCCAATTATGTTGACTGGTGTATGTTTTGATTAAACAAATCCTTCATGAATGCATATCTTTACATCATCAATGGAATCACCTATAATAATGTAAACATTCGTTTTGTAGCAAATTGCAAGTCCTAGCTACAGGTGAATTCACACTTATTTCCTTTTTCCATGTTTTATTTAGATTGTGGTTAATTAAATGCTAATTAGAGAAAACGTTTGTCATTCGTTTATCCTGCCAAGTTTGTGTCCTTGTATCTAAAATATTACAGCCTTCTAAGTAAAATACAACAAAAGGCAGATCTCACGCTACAACGCGCCACGCGACGGGGCGCGGATATCGCCCCCCTCCCGCGCGTGGTATTTTGCATACAAATTTAATAAAAACGCGTTCCCGCTCGCGGTTCCTAGCTCCGTTTCCCGCGCCCCGTCGCGTGGCGCGTTGTATTGTGAGGTCCGCCTTACTCATGAACTCTGAACTTGACAATTATAATACACAAAAAAAACTGTTCTGTATAATTGTGTTTCTGATATCATCTGTTGATAATAACATATATATATATATATGCATATATTAAAGTTAATATTATTTAATTGATCAATATTTATTAATATGAGAGAACTAGCCCTATTATCTACATATTGAAATAACCTATGATGCAATGAAGACACTATTTATAACTTATTTATTATTATTATAATGATAAATCTGACTAATGCTTAATGTTTTAATTTCTTCAATATAAACAAGCCAACAATCTTCGGTAGTTGTATGTACCTACTCAATGTCAGATAATTTAGCTTATTTAGCAAAGAATGTCAATGATACTTCTCTTTACCTCAATGAAAAGTTTTTACCAATTATAAATGATACATTAGGTATTGTATTCTTTCATAACTAGCTTCAGCCCGCGACTTCGTCCGCGTGAAATAGCTTGTTTTACCATAAAATATGTCCTATGACACTCGGCAATACAGTAGCTTCCCATTATGGAATTAATTTTCGGAATCGGATCAGCAGTTCCGAAGATTACCCCCTACATAGAAACTCACAAATTTTACCTGTTTATAATATTAAGTATAAAAGTATAGTTATGTAAGTATTTAAAGATAGTTTATGCTTGGTATTGGATATTCTTGGAACATAAATTATGTAAGTCTCACAGATCATAAGTTTAATAATATATTCTCAGTGGTAGCCCGGATTCTGGATGTGTACCTACTTAGTAATTCACGATAGCGTCGCCTTCTATCACATGGGACTAACATGACTGGCGAAATCTGGGTGTTCTACGGATACATCTCAGCATAATTCTTTGTGGGAATCAATATATCAATATCATTGTGTTAAACACATAACAACTTATACATACACTAGCTTTTACCCGCGTGCTCGCCCACATGTATGTCGGAAAATATCCCACGGGAACGTACTACCGTGAAATAATACCGTAATAAATATAACTATCGTGTGCCAAATTTCATCCAAATCCGATCAGTCGTTTTTGAGTCAATCCGGGACACTCATCCAGACAAACAGACAACTCCTAAAAACTATATTTTCGGTGAAAAATAAAAATAAAATATTCAATGGACAATTTTGATTTCCCTATTATAATATATATAGATACATAAACTCCCGTTTTCTTCCCATGGGGGTAAGCAGAAACTACGGAATGAGTTGCTATGATCCTTACGTGAATTGCAAAATTATATTTTTTAAAGTGTTTTAAATACAGAATTCAGGGATAATAATAGAATTACAGAAAATGGTGTCTTTTCGGTTGCAGTACCTATACATTGTGTGGCCATCAAACTCTATTACAGAAATAATCATTCAATTTCCATATGAATAACTGCTTGAGGAATCTATTGTTCACATAAAAGGAGTATTTCATACTTACAAGCTTTAAGGAAATGTATTTATGAAGTGCCATTATAAATATCAAGTGGTTTTGTAGTATGGTAATAATATCATAGTCAGGCGCGGTCGTAGCCCAAGTTTTCACCAAGTAGTAAGTTAGTAAGGCAAAAAACCATGCAGACTCGACAGCTTGAATGATTTTAGGGGGGTCATGACCCCCACGACCCCCCCCCCCCCTCGGACCGCGCCTGATCATACTATCATTCTGTAAGTGTGCTTCAAACTGACTTACTACATTATCCAATCATCATCATTATCATCTGCCTAGCCTGTACTCAACTGATGGGGTCAGCTTCCAATCTATCTAACCAGATGCAGCTGAATACTAGTATTTTATATGGAGCGGCTGCCTACCTGACCTCCACCACCCAGGTGCTAGGTAATTCAATAACCCCTGGGTAAGACTGATTGTCAGACTTTCAAATACATGTCTAATATAAAATGTTTTAAAGGAAGGCTAGAAAATAGGGGTGTCCAAAAACAAGATGGAAGACGATATTCATCTAACCTTGGGGCCATACTGGACCAGAGTAGCAGAGGACAGAGCACAATGGAAACAGAGGAGGCCTATGCCAAGAGACACACCAAACGGAGGGACATCTTCTAATTCCTTTTGGTCCAAATGTGTCCTGCTAATAAACAAAGTACTGAAGCTTCGGAAATGAACAGCTTTATTATCGTAGAAAGGTTAGTCATGTAATTTGTAACATTGGCTGAAGGGGCACTGTCTAATTATAGAGCCTGACAGCCTTGGAGAAGCCCCTAATTTTAGCTTATAAGACTTCACAACATTAATTACTGCATAACTGGATGACAAACTAATATCCAATTTATCATTATAGAAATGTTACATTAATTGCAATCTTAACAGCTTCTTGTAAAATAAAAGACATAATTGACATTTATGAGTTCTTTTTTATATTCTTCCATTTGGCTACCTAGATGGCTGAAGACTATTTTATTAGTACAGAATATATTATTAAGATAGAATATTTTATTTTAAATCAAAATGAGGTAAAACTGATTTTATTTCCCCAAAATAGTCCCAACATTCCGTCCAATTCATACTTTGGTCACATCTGGTATTCATGTTTTCTAATATCTTTCCACAAATTAGTAAACTCTGCTAATAGAACACATTTCAATTATTGATCATTGGCATGTTGATCAACAAATTAGGACATGGACAAGTTGATAAGCAAATTGACTGTAAAATCTTATCTATACTTATGTTATAATTTCCTCAAAAGACTATTTCAGACCAACTATTTCAGACTAACCTAACCTTTTTTTTTTTTTTTTTCTCGCTGAGAAATGCTTTATGCATCCCCGTCTCGCGGGGGACGAGACGGGGTATGTGGGACTCCCTGTCAGAATGACAGTATACCCACTAAAACTCAGCGGTGTTCCCGCATCGCCGTGATGGGAGGGCCATGGGAAACCGGCATAGCCTTTACTTCCACAGCCCTCCCGGCGCATGCCCGCCTAGATGGTATGGCGGGCCCCGCATGCCCCCCAGGTTGGGGAGCTACGGGAATGGCCGAGAACACCTGGCCATTCCCGTCCCACACTGTTGGAGGCCTGTGCGATACAGGCAACGGTGCCCCCGCACCCGTTGCCTGCTGACCTCCACGCCCGCCTAGCTGGCGGGCCCCGCATGCCCCCCGCGTTGGGGGGGCTACGGCCGCAGAGGATAGGGAGAGCGGCAACGTAACACCGACACTCCTCTTCCCCTGCGGCCCCACCGCGTCCACCATCTAACGGTGGCGGCCCCGTGAAGGCCGCGGAAGGTAGGGAGAGCGGCAACGTAACACCGACACTCCTCTCCCGCCGCGGCCTCCAATCCTCAGCCGCGATGTCTCCCATACAAGGGACATCGCGGCCCGCCTCAGGTAGGTTGCGATGTCGCCCAAGCGGCACCGCCACCCACCCGCAGGCCGCTCGTCGTCGGCTAAGCCGCAAAGCCTTGACGAGCGGCCCCCGCTGGGGTTCCTCTTAGCTTCACCGTGGTCCTCCGAGCCACGGCTACTGAGCCCCCCCGCCTCGTCAATGCGGGAACCCACCGGGGGGGGATAAGACTAACCTAACCTAACCTAACCTAACCTAACCTAACCTAACCTAACCTTTTTTTTTTTTTTTTTTTCTCGCTGAGAAATGCTTTATGCATCCCCGTCTCGCGGGGGACGAGACGGGGTATGTGGGACTCCCTGTCGGAATGACAGTATACCCACTAAAACTCAGCGGTGTTCCCACATCGCCGTGATGGGAGGGCCATGGGAAACCGGCTTAGCCTTTACTTCCACAGCCCTCCCGGCGCATGCCCGCCTAGATGGTATGGCGGGCCCCGCATGCCCCCCATGTTGGGGGGCTACGGGAATGGCCGAGAACACCTGGCCATTCCCGTCCCACACTGGCGGAGGCCTGTGCGATACAGGCAACGTTGCCCCCGCAGCCGTTGCCTGCTGACCTCCACGCCCGCCTAGCTGGCGGGCCCCGCATGCCCCCCACGTTGGGGGGACTACGGCCGCAGAGGATAGGGAGAGCGGCAACGTAACACCGACACTCCTCTTCCCCTGCGGCCCCACCGCGTCCGCCATCTAACGGTGGCGGCCCCGTTAAGGCCGCGGAAGGTAGGGAGAGCGGCAACGTAACACCGACACTCCTCTCCCGCCGCGGCCTCCAATCCTCAGCCGCGATGTCTCCCATACGAGGGACATCGCGGCCCACCTCAGGTAGGTTGCGATGTCGCCCAAGCGGCACCGCCACCTACCCGCAGGCCGCTCGTCGTCGGCTAAGCCGCAAAGCCTTGACGAGCGGCCCCCGCTGGGGTTCCTCTTAGCTTCACCGTGGTCCTGCGAGGCCACGGCTACTGAGCCCCCCCGCCTCGTCAATGCGGGAACCCACCGGGGGGGAACCTAACCTAACCTAACCTAACCTAACCTAACCTAACCTAACCTAACCTAACCAGATGCAGCTGAATACTAGTATTTTATATGGAGCGGCTGCCTACCTGACCTCCACCACCCAGGTGCTAGGTAATTCAATAACCCCTGGGTAAGACTGATTGTCAGACTTTCAAATACATGTCTAATATAAAATGTTTTAAAGGAAGGCTAGAAAATAGGGGTGTCCAAAAACAAGATGGAAGACGATATTCATCTAACCTTGGGGCCATACTGGACCAGAGTAGCAGAGGACAGAGCACAATGGAAACAGAGGAGGCCTATGCCAAGAGACACACCAAACGGAGGGACATCTTCTAATTCCTTTTGGTCCAAATGTGTCCTGCTAATAAACAAAGTACTGAAGCTTCGGAAATGAACAGCTTTATTATCGTAGAAAGGTTAGTCATGTAATTTGTAACATTGGCTGAAGGGGCACTGTCTAATTATAGAGCCTGACAGCCTTGGAGAAGCCCCTAATTTTAGCTTATAAGACTTCACAACATTAATTACTGCATAACTGGATGACAAACTAATATCCAATTTATCATTATAGAAATGTTACATTAATTGCAATCTTAACAGCTTCTTGTAAAATAAAAGACATAATTGACATTTATGAGTTCTTTTTTATATTCTTCCATTTGGCTACCTAGATGGCTGAAGACTATTTTATTAGTACAGAATATATTATTAAGATAGAATATTTTATTTTAAATCAAAATGAGGTAAAACTGATTTTATTTCCCCAAAATAGTCCCAACATTCCGTCCAATTCATACTTTGGTCACATCTGGTATTCATGTTTTCTAATATCTTTCCACAAATTAGTAAACTCTGCTAATAGAACACATTTCAATTATTGATCATTGGCATGTTGATCAACAAATTAGGACATGGACAAGTTGATAAGCAAATTGACTGTAAAATCTTATCTATACTTATGTTATAATTTCCTCAAAAGACTATTTCAGACACCAATCTATATGGTCTTCACATAATCTGACCAAGATTATGTCTGGACTTAAAAGAGACTGTGATCTCTGAGTTTGTTTCTGCCTTTCTTCTCAGAGTAGTCAGATAGGAAGCGCCAACCCTCATCTAGTTTTTAAAATATGATTGATGTGACAAAGTGTTTGTACGAACATACTTACAGAAATAAAATTATTTATAAAGAGGTACATTTTTCGAGTTTGTATGTAGGGGGTAATCTACGGAACTACTTAGACTTACTGATCCGATTCCGAATATTCTTTTATTAATGGGAAGTTTCACTAGTGTTATGTTCTAGGTTTGGTTTCCACACTTAGTCCTTCAAGTGGACCATTGTGCGTGTTCACTAGTGTTATTTAATGAGAATTTGCAATCAATTTAATTACCATATCAACTTGAATCATTTTAAAACTGCATGAACAGGATACGGATTAGTATTGTCTTTTTTTATTTGGATAATTATTTTGGACGGCTTGGTTTTATGACACTGGATAAAGTCGGCTTAGACTATTTTTACATAACCATTGTCAAAGAATCATCATAATTTATGACTTTATTGTCATACCTTTTAGTTTGGCAGACCCGTATGTTGTCAGAATAAATGTAGCTGCCTCGTTTGACATAATCATGTACCTGTTCTAAGTGGTGAAACAGCAATTAATGCAATTATACAAAAAACTTTATAAATTTTTGTTTTCAAATTCAGTACGAACTCTCCGTGTCAGTCTCCTGGCATTTAATACGTAATAATAACAAAAGTTAACAGACTAGTGTCAAAATTTACATAACCTAATGAGTAATGATGACCTTTCGGAGTAATAAGCAAATAGATCTATCTTTTCAAAGTGATGACAGCATAAGACTTTGCTACCTGACCTGGTACTGTTTACCAGTTAGAAATAAGTTGGATTCTTATCACATTACCAACGAAACAAATATGGAAATGTACTGACCACTGCAATATAAATGAATACGCAAGGCATTTTCCTTCAATAAAACTAATGAAGACTTGACCCATCAATTTATTCCCTGACGACACCTAGCATCCAATAAGAATTCAATACTAACATTACGGAAATCGTTTTTTTTTTTCTAATGTACGTATTTATAAAAACATCCTGTTGACAACAACAGTCTCAGAACCAATTTCTTTTTCGATTGCAGTAAAAATAATAGCCTTTGTGAAAATCTTGTAGGTACCACAACTTTTTTAAGCAGGTTTTGTACGTTTCTGGCGTTGTAGAACAGAAAACATCGGCCCAAGCAAGTCGAGTGCCAACGGGAAGATAATGTGATCTTACAAATTACATTAAAAACAACTCACCTCGGCCTCACTGTCGCCGTTCTTGTTTTTATCAACTTTGGTCTTCATCGCCTCCTGCGAACAACAGCTTCCACTGAAACCCTCACAACACACGCTTATCTGCTTCAAATCACCAATATGCGGAGATTTTACACACGTAAATTATGCAGCACCGCATACCTTAAACGAACTGAACTGACATGGCATAGTATAGTAGGTATTACGACGATGGAAGCGTAAAATGCCGACAACGTAAATTACCGTTTTTTTTACAACGATGAGAAAAATATTTATTTGTGGGGCGTTATAAAATTGGTTCTTTTATTCTTAAACTCACCTTTTCTTTTTTCGGCATATTAAAATAATAATTAAAGCTTTAAATACAAGTTTTTGATAACATTCGCGTGGAGAGTTTACATTTTAGTTGTCAAATACAGCGTTCTGATTGGTTGGACGGGTCACGTGACTTCGTTGACGTTGCACATAGTGATGTGAGCAATCAAAAGTATCGATTAATTATTATTAAATAATCATACACCTAAAAATGGTTTCTTGTTATTTTTATGTTTTCGAGTAGTTTTTTAGATGTTACGGTAACGGCACAAACAGAAGACATAGTAAATAAAAAAATATATATTTATTTATACCTAGGTTTATAACAACAACCAGATAAAAGAGAAATGAAACACGATCATTGTTCAAAATACTGGTATTCAGAATGACTGCACTGAACTGCGGAGAATCATACGTGCGCCCGTGCGCCGTCCGTAGAGACCATGAAGATCAGAGACTCTACACATACTCAAGGTGGTCTATTGTCGAAGCTGTAAATTGACCATGTGTAGATTATGTTCACATAAGACCAGTAGCGGACTAAGCCTGTCGGGGGCCCAGCGCGTCTAAACAAAATGATGTCCACCCCCCTGGTGTTCTTAGTTTATGTTGGTATTTCAAGTAACGTTTTGCAAAAAATGGATAGTGACAAAAAAATCTAGTAAATCGTGTGTTATATGATACTCTATCTACAACATGGGTCTCGCACCAGGCAGGATTAGATACTTCTTTCAGAGTGCATTTTCATCACATTATGCTATTCAGGGAATTTTTTATCGATAAAAGGATGCACGAATGTAGGATTAGTAGGATACAAGAGCGAGCGAGGCGAGCTCAAATTTATTTGCAACCCGTCTGGGAATTTTCGGAGGTTTCTATTGAAGGTTCATATGAAAAATGGAGTGGCTTTGTTTATGCAAAAACTTTGAAAACTAGAAGCACGCATGATGGAAGAGCAAGCTTAGTGAGCTCGAAAATATTAGTACTCAAGCCTGAGTAGGTTTGGTTCTGTTTTGACTATTTATTCAAAAACAGTTGTTCTTTTTCTTCGTGTTGCTGACACGACATATATAGTGTATAATTTATGGACACGACTGTATTTTAAATCTTGTTTTACCAAAACTTTTCCACTTCCACGGCGTCGTCGGTGGCAGCGCAGAGCTTCTTAAAATCGACAGCGTCTCTGTCAGGAAACCCGGCCGACGCCCGTTGCAAACTGTGGCAGGATACTCTTCCACGTCCTACTTAATACCTACCACCAAAGGAGCATCTCCCTGCAGGGTGTAACTTTTCGTGGTTCACTTGGAAGTCTCTGAACAGTCTCCGTACACAAGTAGGAAGATGTAAGTCCAACCCGGTAAAGTGGGGCTACCTTGATAGAACGGCAGTTGGGTGTGATTGTGGAGCTATGTCACTAACCATGCTCCATCTCCTATCCTGCCCTCTGTGTTCCAAAACATTTAGTCAAATAGGAGTTACTTACATAGTTGGCTTAGGTAAGCAGAAAATATTGTCAATTACGATAACGTCGACAAGAGCGAGCGAAGCGAGCTCGAAAATTGAAGCACCGCGTTACTTTTTCGACTTATTTATGCAAAAAAGTTAGCAGAAAAAGAAAATTAAGAGCGAGCGAAGCGATCTCGAAAATTTTCGCAATTTACATTTTTAAACATTAAATGTACAGACGCCAGCACATCAAGCTACTCGAAACTGTCAAAATTTTCCAATCAAACTTGAACCTAATGCTTTAGCTATAAAGTTGAAAATCTATTGAAGAAATTTGACAGATTGTAGTAGCTTGATGTGCTGGCGTCTGTACATACATTACTGAACGCCTTTTATGTGATTAAAAAAAACAGGTTGCACTCCGGGAGTACCGGCGGAAGTGAAAACTTGAATATTAACGTTGTGCATTTAAGATATTTTGGAATGCGGTCTACTCTCCCTCCGTTTTACGTATTTTCGATCAGGTCACGTGTCCTGAAGCGAGCTCCGTCTTACGAATTTTCGATCAGGTCACGTGTCCAGACGCGAGCTTAACATTTTTTAACCATCACAAAAAAAGTGAACAACGCCGCTAAAGAAGTTTCTACTTCAAAAATATTCTCAAGTTTAGTTTAGCGCCCCTACCCCATCAGTGCCTAGGACCAATTATTGTCCTTCGGAAAAGAGATCAATCGTCGGATTCGATTCGGCTGGGCGGCTACGCAATATTTTTTCGTCTCAAATACTGCAGTGTCTCGAGATGAAAGTCTTTCGACTGGTCAAAGACTTTCATTTTGAGACATTGCAAAAGTCGTGTTTCTAGCAAAGGTTCTCCTAAAAAAAAAGCACTTTCCATTGGTGTATTATCTTAAGGCTATTGGGCGCCAAGAACATTCCTTAACTTCGGTGCCCAAATAGTCACCTGTATAGATCATTAATAACTCCGGACTGACTAACAATTGGCAAACGTCGTGTTGGAAGCAAAGGTTGGACTTGAAAAGCTCTTTCTATTGTTATCCATATATCTTATGGTTATTGGGCTTCTGGGTAGAAACCCATAGTACGGTGCCCATAAGCCCATTCTCCTTTCTTAAAAGATGTATAGAAAATCTAACTAATTACTAAAATAAAATTATTTACACACAAATAGTAACTTCTGAGATTTATGCTATGTCACTTTATACAGGCGTCTGGATTGAGAGCGCAAGGCATTTGCTCATAAAAGTACTCACGGATTTATAAAATGGGCCCTCAGTCCAGGCGCAGTGTTGCATCTTAACATGCTGCAACCCCGTCCAATACTACAAAGCTGGATGACCCAGCTCACCAAAGCTGGCTTCCTCCAGACATTTCAGTTAACGAGATAGAGAACACTGCTGTGTGCAAAGGGCTGTACATACGTGATGGCTATAGACTCGCAAGCTTTTATATGTTATATACGTATTTTCAGAACATCTATCCAAACCATAAGACAAGTTGAGGAAATGTCAAATTAGTTTATTGAATAAATAAATTAACAATAAACAGCGTCTATCCGTAATCCGGCTTCTTCTTTTCCTTCTTTTGTTTCTTGATTTTATACGGTCCAAGTTGAAGGCGGACAAGCAAGCCACGCCACCAAGCCTGCACAATAATAGCGGAATTCATCATCTTCTCGTGGTAGAGTCGTGCTATCTCGCGTTCTTTCTTGAATTGGATCCAATTCTTCATTTTCAAGTCATGTCTCTCAAGCTAAAAAAAACCATTAATTAGAGGTACAGAAAAGAGTGGCCCGCTAGTCATGCAAGCAATTATAATATTAAGAGACACGTGCCGGGTATCTGACACAATGGACACAAAGAATTGTCTTCAAGTATCACGGATATTTTATGAAAACCGTTCAGCACTGAAATAGGGTACAGTCAGCCATATTATGACGTTCTAATGTCATCATGATTCCATTGCGAAAGAGAGAGACGAAGCTATATAAGACTGGTGGTATCTCTTTTAAGGATTGAAATCATGATGGCATTACTACTTCATAAGAGGAGAGCCCCAGGAAAGTTATTCATCAGCGGCAGCTGCCAAAGTGCTAGTGCTGAAACTCGGTAAGTTGCAGCTGCCTCAAGTTGAGAAGATGCCACATAATGGTCATTCACAATTTAACCACCCTCCTAGCAGCTCGATGAGTGTGGCCGATCGAGTGAAATGGCGTACGAGTAAAGAAGGCTATGTCCAGCAGTTAGCTTTAGGCTGATGAAGGAATGTCCAGTACTGCCTGTGTCTCCTGTCCACCCAATGATGGTAGTGGTAACTAGGAATATTTTTGAGAAATCAGGCAGACAAATAAATGCGTAGGAGCTGTGAGCAACTAGAATAAATTAAGTAGGTAACCATTTCTCCGTATCGTATATTTGTGTCACGTTTGTCTTGGTATTCATTTTTCTTAATTTGTATTTTTAGATCGATGTTTTCCATGTCTTTTTCGAATTTTTCCATCCAGTCCTCAATTTTTTGCAATGTTTCCTTAAAAACATATCAAGCAATTTTAAAAAGAAACAATGAAAATACAAAGAAAAATCTATTAATTACCCATCTAAAAATAAAGGGAAAAAATATTGTAATTTCTTAGGTTGAATAGGAAAGGTGTGTGGAAAAGGAAAGCCTTTGCCTAGCAGTGGGACATTACAGATTATTTAATCTGTAATGTCCCACTGCTCAACGCCGCTGCTCTGCTGTATCTATCTATTTAGATAGATAGGTTAAACATAAATAATTGAAAATAATAAATGTACTACCGTAATTGAAATGGTAACCAGTGTTTCCACTTCATTATGAACTCTTAATTCATGGTCAGTTCTTTGTTTATAATATTCAATCGTAGTTGAAGGCGTATTTTCGATATCAAAAATCGTCTGGATGTGTTGTTCTGTCCTTGCTTCTTGCCAATTATCTATGTAGCGATTGCTGACTTCAGCGTACAAGACTGAATCCTAAAAGCATTAACACAGAATAATAACATAACATACATAATATCACGCCTTGTTTCCTGAAGGGTTGGGCAGGGGTACACCTATAGTACACCCACATTAAGCCAGTTAGGGGGCGATCCTATTGCAATCAACCGGGCACAATCCTGATTTCGGGCTGTTACTGAGAAATTCCAGAAAGAAAGACTCAATAAGAATTTGCCCGACAGGGGAATCGAACTCGAACCCAGGACCTCATGTTCAGCAGCAGCGTTTGCGGCCACAAGACCAATGGGGCACATTCTACTTATAAATTCAATGTCGTTAATTGATTAAGGGGATAGCACTAAGGTAGTCCGCAAAATTCAAAATTTTAGAGAGTTGTATTGATGACTTTATTATTAAAATTATGTAAACACATATTTGTTAGGGTCGCGAATCATATTTTGATTAACTTACAACGTGATACTGTAAATTGCATAAAACGTAAGAATTACGCAGGGCACCCTAGCACTTTCGTCTTAAGTTATAAGGAACCCAAAAAGTTTGGTTATTTGTGTACCTACTTATTATACAAATGTAAAATATAGAGTTCTAATGTTATTTAAAAATGTAGACTTACTTCGACCCGAGTTCTTAGTTTATCAATGATAACTTCTGTGTCATACAATACGGTTTTTATTTGGTTACGTTGCTGTCTAACTTGTCTACTCAGCTCTTTACGAAGCCTATGCAGATAAAAAAGGTTAATCAATTCAGTATTCTACAGAGTGTAAGGGAAGCCATCGACGCGCAAACTGTTACCGTGAATTCAGCACATGATTCCAGACCTCCCAGCATAGGAATTTTTGGACGGTTAGTTAAAAAAATATTTGATGTTCCGTAGATTTTGTTGGTGTAGGTCCTATACTTTTGTATGAAACAGCGATTTTATTTTATTATTATTATTAGCCATTACTGTCCCACTGCTGGGCAAAGGCCTCCCTACTCTTTTTCCACCTCTCTCTGTCTCAGTCTCAGTGTCTCAGTCTTTATTAAAGGAGTCCAGCTCATCCCGCCACCTATTTTAATTTAATTTAATTTTAATCATCGATAAAATGTACCAGCGCTGGTGGGTCTTGAATCATGTCGCGGATTCATGATAACAGTTTGCGCGTTGATGTCCCGGCATTACACTTTGTATAACGATACATAGGGTAAAAAAATCAATAAAAAAATCTTACATCTTATTTTTATATTCTTCTTCCATTAGGTTTGTGCGGTGGTGATCAAGGTTCAGAATGGATGTGATGAAACTTACCAGAGGTTCGATGGTATTGGATTGTGCCAAACCTAAATATGTGGCCGTCATCACTTTAGTCACATATTTCCTAGAACAAATAATATATAATGTTCCCACTGCTGGGTCACCTCTGTGAGAGGGAGTGGGCCGTAACGTAATCCACCACGTGGGCCCAGTGCGGGTTGATAATGTCACATGTCTTCGAATTTTTTATTCTTGGACATACCGGTTTACTCACGATGTTTTCCTTCACCGTTGTGAGAGCAGTGGTGATGAAATAATTTAAAAAAGTGTAAGTAAAATAAAATCATTAAACAAAAAAAATGTAGGTACCTGTCTGAGTCAAGTTTTTTAATTTTGTATATTTTGCAGTTAAGATTTTTGACGTCTATTCCATCAAGCTCATCTTTGAATACATTGGGATCATACACACCATATTTTAAAGCTTTCAGATAGTCAATATCAGACGTTATTTTTATGACAGCCAGTTCGTTGTTGCATCTTTCTAAAGATATTCATAACCATTAATGTTTTAGTATCATGATCCTAATTAATTTAATTATAAAGTACACATAAAAATGGTAAGCACTACGCAGTAAAGCAAATAGACTGGCTCGGCATTTTATGCTAGAAAAACTGTTAACATAGGTATTATGTGTACCAGAATGCAATAACACTAATAAAAAAGACTGGGCAAATTCGAATGGGAAGTGGTCTTTGAACCAATAGTCGTATCCCACGACATACGATATAAATATCTATCCTGAAATTTTTGAATAATTGCTAATTGCATTCACAGATTTTGTAAAAAAAAATACAATCAGTTAAAAAAACACAGATTAGACCAACAGAGTTTTGAGTATAACAAAAAACAATCAAAAAAACGTCCCCCATACATGTCGTCAAAATGTTACTATTTTTTTGTCTAAAATAATATAAATTTTACTAGGTAACGTTTCGATATAGATACAAAGAGTAGCTTGAATATACATTTTTCATAATTTATAGATACTGAACGTAATTTTTCTTTACTCATGCATGACTGAAAGGTTTTTATTTTGTCATGCCCAATACTTTGTCAATAAGATAACTTTCCTTTGATATACAGTAGTAGCATCTGTCTATACATACATATACTAATAAAATAGTAACGAAGCAAAAACTGTACATTGAATATTTTTTAAACAAAATAATTTGAAAGAGATCTGGACGAGTCTGATGCCGAAAATATAGTTTTTAGATGTTTCGTCAGTTTGTCTGTAAAAACGGCTAAATGGGTTTGGATGAAATTTACCACACAGATAGTTTATAACGTACATTAGCACATAGGGTACATTTAATCCCGGTAGTATTTTCCCGTGGAATATTTTCTGACATCCACACGGGCGAAGCCGCGGAAAAAATGTAGTATATTATAAAGAATCGTGGATCACTACAAATTGTTTTTAGGAAGTTTTTTTGCTGTTCGTGACATTTCTGGTATTCGCAACTCAACGTTGGTTTCATAAAGTTTTTGATCCTTATAAGAAACAGGGATCAATTGACATTAAAAAAAAAATTGTGCGCAAAAAAAATTGTTTATATAAAGTTATGGTAATCTGTTCTTATGTAGCTACAACGGCTATGGTACCTTACAACCCGACGAAATTTCCACGCTGTTTGTTATAAAAGCGTATTTTTCCTATAAATTGCCAGGTCGGATTTTGATGCTCTTTTGCACAATGGTAACAAAAAACCGTATCGCTATTGGTCTATAGACCTCTTTTGCCCAGTCTCCTATTGGGACTTTACATTGTGTGGACAAGGTTTATTTTACATGTTGTATAAATAATATTACAGCACCCTAATTGCGTAACACACAATCAATCAGAATCGGCTTCATTTTGACAGTTCAATAACATTCGTTGCGTTATTTACGTGTTGAGCAGACTTTATGAAGGTAACCTTTTTCGAACTTAGGAAGCAATGGATTAGCAATATCCTTCAAAATGATTCAGATTGAGATTGATTGTGTGTTTCGCAATTAGGGTGCAGGTCACCCTGACTAGTCCTCTTAGGGCTGATTTTTCCATCGCCTGATAACTTTTATTCGAGAAATAAAATTGACGTTAGACAGTTTTTGTATGATATAACTGTCCTTAGTAATAGTGACTTTTATAATTTTGAAATTTTGACAATCATTTCATACAAAAACTGTCAAATGTCAATTTTATTCCTCGAATAAAAGTTATCTAGCGATCGAAAAATCAGCCCTAAGTCTAAAATAATTTCTACTGCGTTGAATGTAAGTTTTATTTGTTTAAATTTATAATTTTACCTAGAATCCAGAGTTGCGTCATTACATCTTCGAGGACAGATGTAAATAAAGATTTTAACAGAAAGGAGGAGGACCTGTTGAATACAAAAAAAAACCAAATAAAGGCAATCACAGTTTTTCAGTAACTTAAAACTTAAAAGACGCAAAAGGAGTATGTAGGGATCGTGACAGGTGGCGTTCTGTAGTTTCTGCCTACCCCTATGGGAAGATCGCGTGAGTTTATGTTAAATGCGAGAGCGCGTGAGTGTGAGCGCGTGAGTTGATGTTATGTATTTATACGGGCCTTGATGCCTGAAATATATGGATAAATAAATTATAATATAACATTACAATAATTAAAAAAAAGAACAAAATAATACCTTTCTGCAATAGGTACAACGCTCAGAGATTGGGAAACGTTTATCTCAGGAACATTTTCTAGTAATTTTGTCTTACGTAAAATCATTCCCTATAAAAAAAATTGGATAAGTTGTCTAGTTGTCATTTCCATTTTCAATTTAATTTTAAGTAAACACTACATTCACTATATAAAATATTCTCATCGATATCGATACTTGTAATTGGTGAGAAATCACATCACTATCACTATACATAACTATTGAACTTTCGGTACTGTTTTCAGGTATTTCAGTAGAAATACGAACTTTACAGTATGTACGGTCACCAACGAAAATCCACTTTGGTTTATAACCGACTTTAAAAAAGGAGGTTATGCATTCGGCGAGTAGGTACCTACCTATCTTTTTATTCTACACCGAATTCTCCGTGATTACGGACGGTATTAGCTGTGGGCCCACGGCCCGCTTTCTCACAGGCCGTGGGAGCCGTCGCATCGGATGAGGCCTGCGGTGGCATGTCGCCGCCAGTCCGATTCGTCCGGAGTCGGTAAGTTCAAAGGCGCGGCGCGAGGGTGCCTACGTCGGCCGCGGCTGTACGGGCGCGTTTCTTCTGCTTTCTCATGCATTCGTTTATCAAATGTAAATCACTGAATAAAACAACAGGGGCTGCACACGCAGCCATGCGCTCTGTATCACTTTACATGCTGGAATAGCAGCCAACAGGCCGCACCAGGCCGACAAACGCCGTGGGAATGCTCGTCACGGGCCGCGGCAGGCCTCAACAGGCGTATAGCAACGCCAGAGGTAATAAAATCAGGTGTGTATAGCTCCAGCTTCCTCATATGTGATAGAATAATTCTACCTATGCCAATATTTAAGGCATAATAGCTGCAATCAAAGTTCCCAGTCTTAATTTAGCTGCCACAAAAACTTCGTTAATATGAGTCGTTTAGTGTGTGTTAGCTGGAGTGACTTCGCCCCAACTTCCTCATTCAATACAGACAAACCAGTGAGGTTAGGGTTTTGGAGTATAGTCAGAAAAATAAGGCATAATAGCTGCACATGGAAGCAAAAACCTGAACGATAATACTTAAAAAGTGTTGAAACTACGATCAAAAACGTGTGTAAGCTGGGTTGACGTCACCCCAGCTGCTCATGTCATATCTTCCAAACGAAAGATGATATGATTGTGTATTATAGCTTAAAAAATAAGGCGCAATAGCTTCCATTGGCAGCAAAATTTTCAAATCTCTGGTCAAAATACTCTATGAGTTATGAAACCGATAAATATGTGTGTTTCCTTCCTTGTGCAGCTATTATGCCTTATTTTTCTGACTATAGTCCGAAACCCTAACCTCACTGGTTTGTCTTTATTGTATGAGGAAGCTGGGGTGACGACACTCCAGCTAACACACTCAACAACTCATATTAACGAAGTTTTTGTGGCAGCTAAATTAAGACTGGCAACTTTGATTGCAGCTATTCTAGAATTATTCCATCACATATGAGGAAGCTGGAGTTATACACACCAAAACCAGTAGTACCTGTAAGCTGGCCCTCTTATTCTATTGAAACTCCGTACTACGCTAAGCCAGCTCAAGGTCGAAGTGTTAGGTGTACCATCGAAGTGCGGTCGACTGAACCAAAGCAGTGGCACTGCTTAACACACGTGGCAATCGATCACAATACCTTTTATTTCGACAGTACACCCACGTTCATTGCGTTATTTAAGTTGTTGAGTAGATGATTTTTCTAACCTAGGAAGCAATGCAATTTCTTTCACAACCCTCGGATTGTGATTGAAAGTGTGTTACTTTGGTCTGTGAGGATAAAAATATGGATAGGTATAAGAAAATTAATTTACCGCAGTTATTGATGGATCTTCGACATTGGTCGGTTTCAGTGGCACACAGGACGCGGCCGCATTGCCGGATGCCTCCGGAACAGAGACAGGAGGCTGCGTTTCGGACATTACTTAACAAATAAATAAATTAATCACTTATAAAAATACTCTTTTCTTTTACTCAAAATAGCCTTCTGCAAAATACGTTGACAATAAGTCACATGACAAGTGAAAAAAAAATCAAATTAATGACAAGTCTAAATTTTTTTAAATTCCCTTGCGAGTGTCAAAATATGCGGCATAAACGGAACATGAACGCCCGTATCTTTTGATTGCGTTTACTTAGTACTTTGATTTTTTCACTGCTTCAAGGGATTGAAGCCCTGAGTAGGTATTTGATATTAATAAATGTATAATAAAAAACAAAATGTGATATTAATAAGGTTAGGTATTCCTTACAGCAGCATAAATTATCCGCAATATGTGTTTTTCAACTCGTAAAAACTTTTTCCCTTGACTGTACAAAACTGACGAATCGACAAAAACTGGCAAATTAAATACCTACTGGAAACTGTCGAGTTATAGCAACTGTCTAATCTGCAAAACTGACGAATCAGTGAAAACTGAGTAATCCACGAAACTGGCGAATTAAATAAACTAACGTCTGAGGGCAACTGACCAGTGATACGCGGACTCATTAATTTATTTATAAGCCTCTGTATTCTGAACTGTTTTTACTCTGTTGTATGTTGTTAAAGTATCTCTCTCAATTTAGCATAGCACAATCAGCCTATAATGTTCCCACTGCTGCGAAACAGGCTTCCTCTTAGTGAGAGGGAGTGGGCCGTAATCCACCACGCGGGCCCAGTGCGGGTTGGTGGATGTCACATGCCTTCGAATTTTTGGTTCTAGGACATGCCGGTTTCCTCACGGTGTTTTTCCCTTCACTGTTTTGGGAGTAGTGGTGATGACATAATTTACACAAAGTAAAGCGCCTGTCTGGGTTCGAACGTACGGCCTCTAAATCGTAAGTCTCGGCCGTAACCACTAGGCCACCACTGCTCTCAATTCAGCATGCCTCTTGGCAAAGACATCGTCTAGCTGTTTCCATTGAATTCCATCACGAGCCACTCTCCTAAAGAATTTAACATTTAACTCTTAAATGCTAGAATTATTTTCGGTCTACACTAATTAAGTCTCTAGATATCTAGGTGATGATATCTAGGTATCGAGTGTGGAGCTTTTCTAAGTTGTTATTTATGGCGTTCCTCAGGGAAGTGTGGTTGGTCCCACACTTTTATGGCCTTCGTAAATCCGCTGTGTAACCTGCTTCTCCTCAGTGGAAAAATCACGGCCTTTGCTGATGATACTGCAGTCACCTTTACTGGCAAGACCTGGTAGGTACCTACTTTCTGTCAGACAACTCTTTGTTTTTAAGTCAGTCCTATTCCAACACAAGACGCCTCGTTATAGTGATTGTCCTACGCGACAATCACTAAGACGATATCTTTAGATATAGTTTGTCACCGCTACAGATGTAAATGCTCATTACCAAACGATTTCTTTGCTTCCAAGGGCCACAATTATATAGTGAACTCAATATGGAAATTGAAACTATCACTCCCTGTCAACCTCGTCCCTCAAGAAATCTGTGACAAACTTTCTACTTACAAATACCTACCCAACTACCTGGATACAGAATGCCTGCTTTTCTCTGAAATTCCGCCCCTAAGACGACCCACTGATGACCCCTAAACCCTTCCATCGAGAACATAACACAAATTCTACACCCTCACGACTCACATACACGCACACACGTGGGCATGGGCACCACCACCACCCAGCCCACCACTGCCCTCGACACAATTTATTTCATAACTTCATTAATTCAACACCTGCCTGCTTTGTTAAATAGAATAACTCAAGAAAACAACAACTTCGTAGTAAACTACACTAGGTCAGCTCAAGATCAAAGAGTTAGGTACGATACTATATACGTGTAGACCAGTAGTTTACCTAAACTATGGCCTTTTTTGTGAGTGGAATCGGGAGGCATGTCAGACTTTTACTGACTAAAACACTAAGTATAAAAATATAAAAAAATATTAGGGGTTAAAGTATGAAATTGCCGATTTGTACTGAAAAATTGAAATTAGTATTTTTTTTTAAATTTAACATATTTATTTAATCAAAATTTTTACCATTATTATCTATACATTGCTGCCATCTAATATGAAGGTCATTTATGCCTTTGCGATATAACTCTCGTGATCTAGATTCGACAAACTGTGTGAAAGCATTTTGTACTGCCTCCTGAGAAGAAAACTTTTTATCACGTAGAAAATTGTCCAAATCACGAAAAAAAGGTAGGTAGTCCATTGGAGCAAGGTCTGGCGAATACGGAGGGTGACGAATGGTTTCTAATTGCAGTTCCTGTAGAGTTAAAACGGTTTCTCGTGCTGTATGAGGTCTCGCGTTATCATGGAACAATAATGGTGAAGATCGATTCATGAGTCGGGGCTGTTTCGCTGCTAGTTTTGCTATCATTGTTCGGAGTTCGGCACAGTAGACATCTGCCGTTATTGCTTGACCAGATCGGAGAAAGCTGTAGTGAATAACACCATGCTGAGACCACCAAACAGTTACCATTACCATTTTATTGGTAAGCTTTGCTTTAGGACACTGTTGCGGCGTTTGACCTGGGGGCAGCCATTACATTTTTCGCTTACAGCTATCGTAAAGAATCCACTTTTCATCACATGTCACAATTCGATCCAATAATCCTTCATTTCTGTATCGATTCAACAAGGCAACACAAGTTTCAACACGCGTTTCTTTCTGCAGATCAATCAAACCATGAGGCACCCATTTCTCATATTTTTTTATTTTATTGATTTGACGCAAATGAGTCCATATTGTTGGTAAGATAACGTTAAACCATGCCGCTAATTCCTGGGTAGTTTGGCTCGGATCGGTTTCCACCATCTCTTTCAATTCATTGTTATTCACCTGTGTGGGTGGTCTTCCACGTGGTTCGTTCTTCAAATCAAAGTTTCCATCACGAAAGCGTTTAAACCAAAATCGCATGGTGCGTTCATTAGCAGTCCCCTCTCCAAACGCAACATTGATATTGCGAGCTGTTTCTGCCGCGTTAGTTCCGCGTCGGAACTCGTATTCAAAAATAACTCGAATTTTCGAAGTATCCATCTTTCTTGTCTAAGCTGAATAAAAAAAACAACTGAAAGTCGATAATCGAATGTCGCACATTTTTTTAAAAAAGAACTTTTTATGTACCATGTGAAAAAAGTTTCACTCAAAAATCTCGAAACATGAAGGTTCTATGTCAATTGGAAGTACCTATTACAATAAAACGGCAATTTCATACTTTAACCCCTATTATATAATTACTGGGGTTACTGGTTCAGATAAGGCATTCGCCGGGAACGTCATTACACAATTTATATGATATAAAAGCTTGTCGCGAGATTTAAGTAGGTACTCGTATTTACTTAGTTTGAAAATTTTAATAGGTAAAATCAATCACATCAAGTTATTTAATTTACTTGTTTATCTAGGTACACAAGTAAATCTCGCGACAAGCTTTTATATCATATAAATATAATCTAAATATATCATATCATATAAATTGTGTAATGACGCTAAAAGTTGATAGTAGGTAAAAGTTATTTTTTTTCTTTTTAGCGCTAAATGCGCTATATAATAGAAGCTTGTTTTTAAAAAGGTTTTTTACTTTTAATTTATTTTTTACTTTTTAGTTATCGCTAGACACGTTTCTCAGTCTGTTCAGCTCATTCAACGCATCATTGTTGCAAGGTCGAACAATTCGACCTCAATATCATAATCGAGGACTCCAAAAACCCCAGTACCTACACCAAAATTCCAGACGGATTGGAACAACGGAGTTGATGTTCAGCATCTTATTTTTTTTAAACTCGCATTCGTATTCTCAGTAAGTCCTTTCATTTGATACCCATATTGTAGGCAAGCATTAAAAACTTAGTCCGCCATATAGGATTTAGAGTGACGTCACTTTATTTTTCGACTTATTCTCAGCAAGCCCATTCATTTGATACCCATATTGTAGGAATGCATTAAAAATAATTAGTCCACCATGTTGGATTTAGAAAATAACGTCACACAGCTAACCATGTATTGCCATCCAAACTGAATTTTTATACCAAATTTCAGCTCAATCGGCTGAAGATATCTGCTTCAAAATTGAATTTCAAGCTTTAGAAGTCCGCCATATTGGAGTTAGAGTGACGTCACTTTATTTTCCAGTTATTCTTAGCAAGTCCTTTCATTTAATACCCATATTGTAGGAGTGCATTAAAAATAATTAGTCCGCCATCTTGGGTGTGCCGCCATGTTGGATTTAGAATGACGTCACACAGTTAACCATGCATTGTCATCCAAACTGAACGTGCAGCTCAATCGGTTAAAGATATCTGCTTCAAAATTGAGTTGCAAGATTCCACCCGAACAAAGATACATACATATTTCAAGTTAAATAAAAGCAAGCAAGTAAAGACTTAACATAATAGACTTATTTACCGTGGTCTCGATAAGAATAAGACTGATTCATCAAATCATCACCTCTTGAAATAAGACCATAGACTAAACGCAATAAGTGAAAAAATCATAGCAAGGAAGTTTGTTTATTTTTTCTTTTTCTTCTTATCCTCAGCAAGACCAGCCCTGGGCCTCCTCGTCGGTTTGTAAGGGCCCAGTTGTAACCGGACCAGCAGGCCGCGCCACCACGCTTGCACTATAAAGGCGGAGTTCGTCATCTTTTCCCTGTAGTTGATGGCATCCTCACGATCTGCTTTGAACTGAAGCCAGTTCTTCGCTAACGCCGCGTGGGTAGCGTACTGGGAAATCAAAATGAAATAATTCAGATTTTGTTAAAATATTACCTATCTAGTTATGTAGTCTATGGAATATTCGTTCCTTTTTCGTACATTTTCTTTTATCTCGTTACTCAGTACTCTGTGGACATCACAAAAGCTAGTTTAAAGTTTTGCTCCGTTTACAGAGTGGTCCCAGTCTCGAAGCGCAACCTGTTACCATGGATTCAGTACAAGATGTGAACCCCACACGTCTCAAAAATGTCACGCCATTTATTTAAAAAAAAAATTGCTGTTCCATACATTATCACCGCGTAGGTATTGCACTTTTCTATGACACAGCAGATTTTTTTTTTTGATAACCGACTTTATATTTCTACGTTAGGGGGTCTCGAATCATGTGCTGAATTCATGTTTAGGTACATACAGTAGAGTATTATGTTTTCAATCAAATTAATCTTGAAGCAAACCATACTCATTGCATACGCTCATGAGCAGCAGACTTCGGATGTATGTATGTCTAATGTTTAATTTAATAAATGAGCTGTTTGTTTTTTTAATAATGAAATCAAATTTTATTCGAAAACATCCATCGGTTTCTTACTAAACTTCATCTATATCCGACGACCCTGGTCACTTATCTCTTTTGGTGACTGTACATCACACCTATTTTCCCAAAAGACGTATGTAATGGCGTCTAGTACAATACAACCGATGAATCATACGTACTGTTATAAATAATTTCCATCACTAGGTACTGTAAAATTGCTGATTTGAAAATTCTTGTAGGTACTATACAACGTGTTTTTTTTATATCCCATAACTCTAGGGGGTCATTGCACGCCTCATTATGAACAACTTTTACTATGGGACCAAACATGAAAGCGCGAAAAAAAATCAGCTGTTCCCTACTTTTGTGTTCCTATAACTCCTCAAAATGTAGCGAACACCAGATTTTTTTTTCGCGCTTTCAGGTTTGGTCCCATAGTAAAAGTTGATCATAATGAGGAGTGCAATGACCCCCTAGAGTTATGGGATATAAAAAAAAACACGTTGTAAAAAACTGCTCGCTATGCAAGCAGCGCAGTCAACCCACAAATTTTGTCCAATACCCGTATTATAAAGTGCTCTGTGCCAATACATATTATTATTGTAATATTTCGTGTACGGTTTTAAGTTTGTGTAGTAGCAAATAAAGCGTTTTAATTAAAAAGGAACCACGGAGTGGAGCGCCATCCTAACAGTACGTACTAACAACCGTCAAGAGAAATCGTCATACTAAGGATTAGGAATACTCTCATTGGTGAGATCTTTCCATGGGTCTTAACGATATTGGGCTTCAGAACAGACGGATTGGGTTTTCTCGAATTCCATGAATTTTCGCCTAGGCTTTATGGGGTGCTTAATTGCATCTACATATATATACAGGGTTAATGGAAAAACACCAGCAACCTCTTAACAGGTCATTGTACTCGTCATTATGAACAACTTTTACTATGGGACTAAACCTGAAATCGCGAAAAAAAAATCAGCTATTCCCTACATTTTGACGAGTTAACCGAACATAAATGTAGGGAACAGTTAATTTTTTTTTCGCGATTTCAGGTTTGGTCGGTTACCATTTCTTCCAACTCCTGTCTCTTTATCCTTGCATCATCATACTTATTCTTCATTTTCGCGATTTTGAGGTCTTGTGTTTCCATGTCCCTGTCGAATTTATTCATCCAGTTTTCCACATGCGTTAGTGTTTCCTGTAGAAGAATATATAAACCTAAATCTAATTCAAGGCGGACGGTGACTCTATTTGCGACCCATGTTCTGACTAACTCTGCAGGCAAGTCTTCGGGTGCATAAATAGCCTTCACAAGTGGCCATACCTACTTTATTAACGTCCGGAGTTTGGCGCGTCCAGCACCCATAAACCCCTTTGTACACACACATTTTTCTTGTTATGAAAAGCGAGGGTTTATTCGCCGCGTGTAGGCACGGTTGTCAGTTGTACGGATCATTAAGGAAGCTTGTTGACGGGCACGGTTTTCCTACGGTGCGGTTTATACGCCGAACCGTAAAAAAAACCGTGCCGTGTCCAAAAGGCCTCATTGCGTAAAACACCTTAATCCATTGCTTCGAAAAATTCATCTGTTCAACAACGACGTGGTTGAACCGTCAAAATGAAGGGCATTGGGATCAATTGTCGTTTTCTGAGTAGGTACGCAATTACCGCGCTGGGCTGTCAACCATGCTGAATAGCTAATATTTGCAACACGATAACGGCAACGGCGCCGATTTACGATTTACGAACAGTTCGAACCCAGGCAGGTGCTTTATTTTCTGTAAATAATTTCATCACCACTGCTCTAAAAACGGTAAAGGAAAACATCGTAGGAAATGCATGTGCTAGAACCAAAAATTCGAAGACATGTGACATCTACCAACCCGCACTGGGCCCGTGTGGTAGATTACAGTACACTCCCTCTTGAAGGAGGCCTGTGTCCAGCAGTGGGAACAGTATAGGCTGATTATGATTCATTACCTAGTTGCGCGGTTATAACCAATTATGAGGCATGAGTTAGCAAGGTAACAGCAAAATTTATAGCAGGCTAATAAGCCCTGTAAACATTTTGCCTGCCAGCCTTAAATAAACCTCGTAAAGATGCCAAAGAAACAAGTTCTGACGGGGAGACGGGAAGTAAAAAACGTGTTGTGCCGACCCCTAGTAACATGGGAGAAGGGCTGGAAGAACAAGAAAGAACTCGAAGAAAAAAGTCGTCTTACATTGATAAAAATGTTGACCAGCAGTTCGACTTCAGAGTGCACCCTCTGCTCTTGGTCAGATCTGGTCTGATAGTAGTTAAAGGCGCTGGACGGGCCTAGCTCCTTGTAGAAGATAGTCTGGTCGTTCTGCTCCGAGCGCGCGCGCTGCCAGTTCTCTACGAACCGGCTTCTGATTTCCGAGTTAAATTCTGTGTCCTGGACATTGATAAGTAGATAAAGTTTAAGAGTAACTAACGTCACTATTTAGTCCGAAAAAAAAAAAAAAAAAATATCTGTCGATTGAAAAATCAGCCCTTAATCAAATAGACGACGCTGTTCTTCCGATAGCTATTTGCTGTTGGGGGCAAGGCAAATCAGGTTATCGTAATGTGTCATTTTCGATACGATAACCTGGCGGATGGTTGTGCATAGCTATGGGTCTTGAAAAACGAATGGATTTACTTTTTTTGGGCGCAACTTTATAACCTACTCACCTGAAGTTACTTTCAGGTCTGGAAATCTTATTTACGAGTTTTTCACTTGAGTTGAAAGTACAGCCACCAGCAGGTCAAGCTACCCGAAACTGTCAAATTTTCCCAATCAACCTTGAACCTTAATATTTTGCGATTTAGTTGAAAATCTATTAAAGAAATTTGACAGCTTGTAGTAGCTTGATGTGCTGGCGTCTGTACATCAACTTACTTCGACCTCACACTTGAGTTTTTCCACGGTCAGATTAGTGTCGTAGATGACCGACTTGATGTGGTTCCGTTGTTGCCTCAGATGCCTCGTCAGCTCATGACGGACGCTAAGACATTCAAA
This sequence comes from Apamea epomidion, assembly GCA_947507525.1. Taxonomy (NCBI): domain Eukaryota; kingdom Metazoa; phylum Arthropoda; class Insecta; order Lepidoptera; family Noctuidae; genus Apamea; species Apamea epomidion. The sequence goes on along the minus strand of OX382241.1, from coordinate 14,981,816 downwards.
TATTTAGATAGGAAACTAGGTAGTTGCTTAATTAATAAACGTACGTAACATAAAACCACTATCGTAACGCCTGAAGGGGTACCTAAAGTCCGTTTCACGAAAGAAGTCCCGTAGATGCGGCGCCACTGTCGTGCGACGGAATCGTAAATATTGATTTATTTATTGATCTCGACATCATTTTTAAAGGCACTGCTTAACAAAATGCACATTCTTAAATAGAGGAAGGTATCTGAGGTAGGAGGGTTGTTGTAGGAATGTTGCTAACTGTATGATAATAACAACAGTCCACCTACCTTATAAAGGTCGATTATTTGGCATGATGGGGTGATCCTAAATCAAAGTAGGTACCTACATGGTGTCTACTTCAGAAATTAAAGCATGGCATTTCACACTCACAAAATACAAACATTTTATTATTGCTCTCCTCTTCAGCAAGCTTGACTCGGTACACCTCTCTGTCCTCTATTGTCTTGATACTGGCTGTGAGACCGCTGAAGCATCTATGTAAGGCCATATCCAGGTATGCTCGTTGCACCACATCGATAATATACTTTCTGAAAAAAAAAAAAAAAAAACATTCCGAGGCCTTCAAAGTAGGTATTTACGAGTGCTTCCATAAAAAAGCGGATTTTCCGGTACTGACTCCCGGAGGACTCCATAGATTGCTGCATCGGGGTAATTGCGTAACACACTGTCAGTATAGTAATGGGTTTCATTTTGACCATTTTGACAGTTCAACAGCATTCATTGCGATATTTACGTTGTTGGTCAGACTATTTTCTCGAACATATGAAGCAATGGCACATATGAATGGAACATATGAAGCATATCCTTCAAAATGATTCAGATTGAGGTTGATAGTGTACAGTCACGAGCACCAATATGTCAACACTAGGCAACTTTTAATTGAGATTTTTTCGTGAAATAACGAATGCAACGTTGAAATACGACACATTCCATAAACCTATGGGTTCGAAAATGCTATGTTCGTAATAACATTAAATTTCATTCAATAATAAAGGAGTAAATCGCTTTTGAATAAAGCCGAGTGTATACATACTTTTGCTCGTGACTGTACGTGTTACGCAATTAGGGAGCAGGTTGGTCTTCGGAAAGAAACGGTTACATGTTTTAGCTGGTTTTTTATGTGTGAGCGCTTAAGTTAACACTAGAGTATTTTACACTTCTTTATGCCAGCACACTGCGAAAATGGCATCGTCCATTGGAAGAGAACACAAATTAGTATTCTTTTTTTGTCCTACCTGTTAGCAAAGAGTTTGTTTAGTTTGTACTGATTGGATCCCAGGTCCTTGTGGTTGATTTTGTCCAACTCATCCGGGTTTTCTTCCTGCTTCACATGGAACTTCAAGGCGCGAAGGAGATCCATGTCCGTTTTCGTCTTCATGATTCGCAGTTCATTGTTGCATTCAGCTGGATGTGTGCATGGTGCATTAGATTAATTAAATGCTCAAGATGCCTCAACGCGATACCTCGCGATCGCAGTTTAACTCGCTACAGCGATGTCACCTCCATGTAAAACACACGTACGCACATGCCGAAGGATACATATGGTCGATTCAAATTCACGTTTCCATGTTATGTTATTTCAATTTAAACAAATATTAACTTTATTTCAGTAACAATTAAGTTGATTTCAGAGTGACAAGAATTATTCAAAAAGTCTTAAAAATGTTTGAAGTTGTAGCGTAAACTGAACTTTATTGTGTAGGCATTATGGCTCGTGATTGGTCAAATCGGTCACAACTTGTTCTGTGTTCTGTTTATAGGACTGAGCAACTGAGCTTTCAGGTGCGACTGAACCGACCGTGTTCGAACCGCCATCAAGTAGATATAGCGAGTATAGACATCGAGGTATCGAGATATCGACCGCGATCGCGAGCAGTTGCGGCTAATAGGGTATTTGCCTGGGTAAAAAAAAAAAAAAATATATTTTGTCCGTCAGTTAGATTATCGAAAAATAATGGACACGTATTTTTTCTTTTGTCAATCAAACAAAAAATGACAAAGATAAAGCGCGTCAAAATTTGAGAGTGGGGTGTCGTGACGTCACTTGCTTGTAAAAGTGTCGCAAGCAAGTGACGTCACGCGGAACTTAACGGGCGATATCTTCATCATTTTTTATATAATTGACAAAAGAAAAAATACGGGTTCAATATTTTTTGGTAATCTAACTGACGGACTAATCACATTTTATTAGGAAAATAGCCTATTGCCGTTAGGGTACGTTTCGTTGGTGGAGACAAGCAGGAATCGACCAATCACAGACGAGACGAGAGACGCGAAGTAGAAGACTTCATTCCACCAATGTCATCTGTCGGTCAGGTCGATTCTTACATGTTTCCGCTCCGCTCGGAGAGCTTCAGTGGGAACGCACCTGTATATAAACTAAGTACTCATGATTTGAATTCTCATTCAATTAATTTAATGTCTTTAAACTATCTTGGTAGGTACTTACCTAATACACGCAGCTGTGTTAAACAGTCCTCTAATATACAAGAGAACAGTGTTGCGGGCAAAAACGGAACACTGAAAAAAAATAAACGGGTTGCACTCCGGGAGTGCCGGCAGAAGTGAAAACTTGAATATTTACGTTGTGCATTTTTGATATTTTGGAATGCGGTCTACTCTCCCTCCGTCTTGCGAATTTTCGATCAGGTCACGTGTCCTGACGCGAGTGCCGTCTTACGAATTTTCGATCAGGTCACGTGTCCTGACGCGAGTGCCGTCTTACGAATTTTCGATCAGGTCACGTGTCCTGACGCAAGTTTAACATTTTTTACCAATCACAAAAAAAGTGCACAACGCCGCTAACGAAGTTTTCACTTAAAAAAATATATTTCATAATACATACCTAAAATTAAAACGAAAATACTAAGTAATACTGGCATTCAGCATCCAGTTAGACTAGATGACCTCAATATAGTTGGGACGAGGCTGGGCATATGATGAATAGGAGGCTATTCATCATCTGCCTAGCTTTTTCCCAACTAAGTTGGGGTCAGTTTCCAGCCTAACCGGATGTAGCTGATACCAGTATTTTACATGGAGCGACTGCCTATCTGACATCCACAACCAGGCTACTTGGTAACACGATACCTTTTCCTTTTCTCTCGTTACTGCAATAGCAAACGAAGCTTCTTGATCTTTTCAGCCGCTGATGATGACGAGGAAAGACGTCCACTGCTGGACATAGGCCTCCCCCAAGCATCGCCACTCCGACTGGTTTTGTACTTCTCGCATCCAGCGAATCCCTGCGGCCCTCACCTGGTCATCGGTCCATCTTGTGGGAGGTCATCCAACGCTACATCTGCCGGTACGCGGTCGCCACTCCTGAGCCTTTCGGTCCCATCGGTCAGCTGTTCTGCGAGCAATGTGCTCTGCCCACTGCCATTTAAGTTTGGCAATTCTTCGGGCTATATCGGTTACCTTAGTTTTCCTACGGGTCTCTTCATAATCTTTGACCCAAAGGGCAATGCAGAGCTTGCTTGGAGTTTTCCTACGATCGAATCAGAAAAGCTCATGCCTTGGTAAAAATATTAGCCCGTCGTGAAGGTGCTGACGTGACAGTCACATCACAGAGTACGGCGAACGGAAAGTACAGCCTCCGAACGTTGTTGTGGTTGTGGCGATGCTTGAAAATTGTAGTCAATCAAATTAATTCTTGTCATATTTTTGAGAATTTGTTCATCTTTTTGAGGCCATTTGTCCACCGCCGCCGTCAACGGGACGTCATAGAGAAACGAGATTATTCGAATTGAACGTGACGGCGGCGGTGGTCTGCGGTGGACCGCGGTGGATGGCTTTATTCTAGTTAAAAATCCTTTAGAAAGCTAACCTGTCCCCAGACGGCACCGACTGGTTCTCGTCGCCTTTATGCCGGGCGTTCTCCTGAAAACAAAGAGTTATTAGGTACATGCATTATATACGCTCTGTATTTGTATAGTCGACCTCGTTACTGCTTTATCATAGAAGTTAAACAGTAGTTTATTCTGAAATAAACTTAATTAACACTGAGATAAGGTTAATATTTGCTTAAGTGGAAATAAAGATTTGAATATGGAGTAGGTATCTACTTAAGTATTGCTACACGTGAAGGGAAACTACAAATTAGTGGTCTTATTGGTATTCCCTTCCACATTTAACCCGTCTGTCTTCAAAGCAAAAGTGAACAGGCATCTTCTGAGGGCGCTCGTTAAATCATAGACCGCCTCCATCGCTTTCCATCAGGCAAGATCGAGGACAAGAGCAGGCTCATTCAGCAACAAAAAAAAGGTAATAGGGACCTACGAGGGTAAAACATACACTTTGATATTTATCACTTCCATTATTAGTCATTTTTGATTGCGAAAACATATCTTCTCAAAATATTTAATTGTATAGGTAACAACAAAAAAATAAATCGTTTTCACAAGATCATAAAATTCCAAGAAAATTAACACGTATAAGAAATAAAAAAATGTAAAAAACGTGTAGGCCGAACCCGTCACAAAATAATCGAAATGGTTGTCATTTTGACATTTTAAATTTCAACGATTTTAGTCACTGACAATATAAAACTTGTCAGTGGTTTTATCACTAAGGTTCATGAATAACCTCTCTCTTCCTCCTAAAGTTTCTTTTATGTAGAAAGTGATTCAATATTTTCTGATGCTTGGGTGCATGTTGTGAATGTGGCCCATAGGCTCAAGATTCCTCCAGTCCCTACAGCGATTACCTTACTGGTGAGCCTACATTATTCCATAGCTGGGCACCAATGACTTCTAGCTTTTTATGCAGTGCTAAAACCCACCACCCGCATTAGACAAACGTAGTGGCCGGGTTTACGGTGGGTATATTTTCCTGCTCATAACAATTAATACAAATAAAAACAGGCCCCAAGTGTGCTACGAAGCAACGGGTGCTAAGAAAGCCCGCCGGTTGAACGCATCCCAAAGGGTCATCGCTGTCCGGCTGGTCCGAGGATACCGCACGGTCTCCGCTGAGGCGGTGAGCCTCCTTGCCGGTTTGCCGCCATGGGATCTGGAGGCCAAAGTCCACGCCCACATATGGGAGTAGCGAGAGGAGACAAAACGCCGGGGCGTAACTCCGCGGCAGCGAGAAATCACGGTACAGCGGACAGAGCTCCAGCGGGATCTCATAGCGGCATGGAGAGTGCGATTGTCGCAACCCAGTGCTGGGCACGCCACAATTGCAGCGATAAGTCCCCTCTTTGAGGAGTGGCTAGAGAGGCGCCATGGCGCCCTCACCTTCCGCCTGACGCAGGTCCTCACCGGACACGGTTGTTTCGGGAGGTTCCTGTTCAGGACAAGGTGGGAGGAAACGCCAGGGTGTCACCACTGTGTGGATCGCCCGGGGTGGAGCATACGGTGGAGGTCTGCCCGGCTTGGGCGGACCACCGCCGTGTCATCGTGGCGGCGATCTCTAGCGTCCGGCCCTGGTCCAGGCCATGGTACGGAGCGAGAGTGCATGGGCGGCCGTTAACTCTTTCTGCGAAGCAGTAATGCTCGCAAAGGAGGAGGCGGAGCTCGTGAGGGAGAGGCAATCTCTGCGCCCTCACGCCCCTAGTCGCCGCAGGAGACGCCCTAGACGGGAGTCAACAGCCGACTCCCGGCCACCGTAGGCGCGGGCTTGCGGGCGGTGAGCTATGGGCAGCTCGCCGCCCGGTAAGGACCAGCTCCCGGGTCGACGGCGCGTTGTGTTCCACGCGCGCCTCAAAGAGATGTCAGCACGAACTGACGGGGTCCGATGCCTGCCAGGGCTGCGGGTTGTTCGAAAGAGATCCCGTGGCCCCCTGGCACAGGCAACTGAAGGGACACGGGTGGGTTTTAGTCAGTAAAAGTCTGACACGCCCTTCCGCTCAGCCCAGAGCGGGAGAGGTTATTTGATGATTTCTCACCCAAAAAAAAAGGGGTGTTAAGAATCCCCGAGTGGAATCCACGTTGGTACGTGGATTTCACTCGGGGATTCTCAGCACCCCTACTTACTTAGCTTTGGTCGTTTGATGGTTCAAACGACCAAAGCCAAGTAAAAGAACAAAGAATCTCTTACACTGATTACGTAGTTGTTTCGTGTATGTACATGTACACATGACACGCATCAAACTCAGCGTATGTTCGTCTTTTCAGATTGGCTTTTTGTCGCTATAGTTGCTATGCTTACCAAAATATTAATTTCAGCTTAAACAGTGTCATAAATAAACACCAGGGTATGTATGTAACTAGTCCTTGTAACTAAAGCACAGTAGCTTACTGTACGTTTTGAACGACGGTGTTTGAAGCGTAGAGCAACAGCAGACATGGCGGCAGGGTCGGCACGGTTGCAGCAATGATAGTCGATCCAATTTCTGCTATAAACTAATCAGCACTGAAATACTATCAAACTGCGGGGTTATTTGTTAAAGGCGTCGTGGCTACAAAATAATAATCATCGATTTATTTCGAAGATGCCTAGCGTTGCCGACTGGATTACTAGCCAATAATTTAACATATCATTCATTTAGTGTTTTATACAGGGTGGCAAGGGGAGACATCGACGCGCATCCTGTTACCTTTAAAATTTCGAAATTTTTCGTTGGTTATTAAAAAAAAAACTGGCTCTTCCATACATTTTTACATTTTCCGCGTAGGTATTGCACTTTTCTATGAAACAGCAGATTTTTTTTGATAAACTACGAAACATTTCTACGCAGATTCACGAATTGAATTCATGGTTACAGTTTGCGCGTCGATGTCCCACCTTTAGGTAAAATAAAAGAATGTATTCCAATGTAAAATTTAATACCAGGCTCTGTCCACAAAATAATTTATGACTTCAACACAAGTCAATTTGGTTTAATTATAACAAACAGAGTTGGACAACAATGTCATAATTAATACAACATAATATACAAAATCATAATCGGTTAAAACTAAATCACACAGCTTAAACTTACTGATTATTATTTATACAAAAACTTAAAACAAAACGTTACAATGGGGAAGAACAAGCTTAATCATTAAACACTAATTTCTGTATAAAATTCAATACTATACACACAACATTTATAAAATAAAGTTAAGTATGTATATTTTTCGTTTCAACATTTTTTATTTACACCAATTTCTTATAAAACCGTTGTTAAGAGGTATTTTATATTTTCGTCACAATTTTAGTGTTATCTAGTGACAAAATAAACTATTACAAATTTATAACTCGGTGGAAATTGCTGTGTATCCTAGGTCTGGTTCACTTTAAAGTCTTCCTAGTACTAAGGACAGGGTGGTATGATCGTATGACAAGTAAGTGTGCATACACGAGCGACACGTGTCGACGACAGAGACAACTGCAGACGTCGACGCGTCACGGGCTTAAATACACGAGCGGTATGTTGTCGAGGGCAGTCGCCGACAAGCGTTGACGGCAGTCGCCTCTGCCACTGACGCGAGTCACTCGTGTGTGTGAGCACTAACAGATAACCAAGCGAGTTTATAGTGAGTATAAATACATAGAACAGAGTACCAGGTATAGAGTAGAAAACAGTATAAATATACTTAACAGAGTAAAGTAAATTAACCAGTTTGACTATATAAATATTTACAACGTTAAAAGACGGTAAATAATCGAATATGTAATAAATGTAAAAACAAATAAATAAAATGTACACGTTTAAATCTCATATACACGTGTCGAATTGATATTCAGTCTTAGCCATTCTCACTGTTCACTGATGCCAACTTTGAGTAGTATATTTTAGATAGGAAAAAGAAAGATTTTAGGAAAGTTTTATCAGAATTCATAGAAAATTTCATAATTGTAATATTAGATATCAAATTATTTTACCTCTAAAAGATGAAAGAATAGTTTACATACACTTAAAGTTAACACATCAGTAAACTAGCATCAAACAGAATAATTCTGCATAATCGTGCACCAACTAATTGCAAACATGATGTCTTCAGCGCTTTTCATATTATGCTACTTTAGCTCATTTTAGAGTTGAGCGCTCACTAAGGGAGAGTTCTAAATCTCGCTCACCTCTAGTCCATGTCAGGTTCTGTCCATATATATCAGTGTAAGGGTCGTTCGGGCTCACAATGTTCCAGATCATACTCTGACGTACGCAATTACTAAGTGCGGATCGTCCGAAGCGCGGACGGTCCGCGCGCGGATTGTCAGTATAGTCCGGGAGGCCTTGACTCGTAGTTAGAGCTGAATTTAGCATAGTTTAAAAAGCGCTTTAAAGCAGACTTGCTTTAATAAAATACACTTCAACAAAATTAATACTTCAAGGGCATGGAAAACAATAACCATACAATAATAAAATATCAAATTTATCTAGAACTATCTAGTTATAATATATTCTATCTAATATTTATGACTCTGATGTCTGTTGACATTGCAATTAAAATAAAATAATATTTCTTAGTACGTGTTTGACTGCAAAGTTTAGGGCTAAGATGAACTCTTCACACAATTTTAGAAATAAATCGCTTATTTGATCTATATTAGCCTAGACGAGGCAGTCGTAATTTGCTGTTTTTGTCAAAGTATCTAATGTCGAACATTATTGTATTGCACAGTTCCACAAAATAATGAACCACATTGGGACTTTACAAGGAGGCGGCATTCTGCCTTTTTATTGACAGTCTAAAGTCAGGCTAGTGTTGACTGGCTATATTCTAAGGCCCATATTATACAGTGGACATTTTTGGGTCACAGGGTAGGCCCATTTTGAACAGTGGACATTTATGGGCGTATATAATATAATGTAATGCTATACAACCCTAGTATAGTCATTTTAAATTACGTGACTACGTATAGTCGTTGTAAATGACTTATTAGTAACTTTCAATTAATTGATTGTGACTTTTATGCCATTGACATAAGATTTAAATTGCCATTATCAACGCACCTTTAAAAAGTTATAACTATACCAAAATCTGACATGATACCCAGACATAAACAGCACGTTACTTGAATATAATTTCTTCCTATGATAATTTAGAATAGCAGTGTTACGAGGTACGCAGTCCGGCACTAGGTGCGCCCGCGCGTGTCCGTGTGTGGCGTGCTGGGAGCGAGACACCCCACAGGCACCGACATCACTTACTCGACGATGGCTGACCGCGTTCTTCTGGAAAGAGGATATAAAGAACTTTGTTAATAATGTAACATAACATCACGCCTGTACGGCAGAGCTGTATACACCGTTAAATTTTGATCGTTTTAGTCCTTAAAAGGGGTCATTGTACTCATCATTATGAACAACTTTTACTACGGGACCAACCATGAAATCGTGAAAAAAAAAATCAGTTGATCCATAGATTTATGTTCGCATAACTTGACATAATGGATCAACAGATTTTTTTTTTCACGATTTCAGGGTTGTTCAGTAATATGTGATTGTTGTTGTTCATAATGATGAGAACAATGTTGCAATGATGAGCAATTTTGAGGATAAAAACGATCAAAATTTAACGGTGTATAGTGTACACACATTTCGCCGTTATTTTTGTGTCCCATGTACAGACGCCAACACATCAAGCTACTACAATCTGTCAAATTTCTTTAATAGATTTTCAACTTTATCGCTAAAGTATTAAGGTTCAAAGTTGATTGGGAAAAGTTGACAGTTTCGGGTAGCTTGATGTGCTGGCATCTGTACTAGGGGGCAAACCTATTGCCTATTAAAATATACTTTCTTGATATTCAGGGTGTAGCGGTAGGGTAGCCCACGAAATTCAAAATTTCATACGTTTTTCCAATGTGCAGATCAGTGTCAGCTTTCGCCTTATGGAATCTAAGTCTGCGTGGCTGAAATGGGAAGGGTGGGCCAGGATCATCACACAGTGGCGACACACACACAGTGACGGGTGTACACAGTGACGGGTGTCGACAGTGAGGCAGGTCAAAAACGCTGCCGTGACGATTTAGAATCGATCCTGACCAACTGACCGGAGAAGATAAAACCCAAAGAAAATTGGTAAAATATGGGGGAGACCTTTGCCCAGCAGTGGGACATAGATTAATTTAAAAAAGCAAATATAACTTTCTAAAAATCGCAATGTAAACGGCGCCTTAAATGCGTCACACACTTTCAACCACAATCTGAATCATTTTGAAGGATATTGCTAATCAATTGCTTTATATGTTTCAAATTCTGTGTTGACTGTACTTTACCCATCTCTCGTATACTATTCCTGTTATAGTTTCTCTGTCCCCTAGTGACTACTATTGTGTATTTTAATATGCGTCACACTTGTATTGTGCTAATAAATACTTATTATTATGTCGTTTATTCATTTAATTGTCTTATTTTATTATATTTTTAAATATTAGTATAAAAACAAAAAAAAAAACATTTAAAAATATATATTAAGTATTATTATTATATGTTCGAAAATTTGACTGCTTAAAAACGTAAATAAGTAATTAATGAAAGCTGTTGATCTGTCAAAATGAAAGCTATTGCTACTTTTAATAAGTTACGCAATTACCCCGCGGGTTTCCAAAGGTATAACCCAAGGCTTATATAATTAAGAAGTTGAGTGTATAGACTAGTGCATCATAAAATGCTGTTATAATAATTTATGATAGATAAAATGTATGTACTGTAACAGCATACAAACTGCGACTGGAACTATCCAGATTGTTTAGTCATCATTGAATGCATATGTTACAAATAATGGCACAAATAATAATTGAGGGAGGTCTGATATTATAAACGTCCTCATTCTTAACCGACTTCAAAAGAAGGAGGAGGTTCACAATTCGGTTGTTTTGTTTTTTAATATTCATTGTTATATTTTATAAATTTGTCTACTGAGACATTGTGACTTATAACATCGCTTTGGATGAGTCTGTGAAGCTGTTATAATTGTAATTTAAATAAATAAATAAAAGTTTTTTACTATGACATAGGTACTTATAGTCTAAATAAGCGATCTTTGACGTATCACGTTTCTGAATAATCCACCCGAAATAATTGGCTTGTTCAATTAGCATGTTTATCATCTGCCTAACTATTTCCCAACTGTGTTGGGGTTGGCTTCCAGTCTAACCGGATGCAGCAAACATGGTGCGACTGCCTATCCGACCTCGATAACCCTGTTACTGGGGCACACGATTCCCCTTGGTAAAACTGGTTGTCAGACTTCCTGGCTTCTGACGATTACGACGACATGACGACTGCCAAAGATCCACGTATGACAGCAAAGACCAACGGCACGTAAAGATGGTCACCCATCCAAAGACCGGCCTCGCCAAGCGTAGCTTAACCTGACCGATTGACCCGTACGGCTGTTATTAATAAACCACGAGCCAAGTAACATGATATTATACAAAAATCTTAAAGGAAACTTCTCGAACAGATGCATTAAATTATCCTTTTTACTGTCTCACAAAGCAGAACCATCTGCACTTCCTACTCTTTACTCATACATACAAATAAATCAATGTTTAACTTACCGCTTTAGTAAATAAACAGAGATAAACTAAACAACTATAAAGTACACAAATTAACGATCTATGACTAACAGGATAAAGCCAAGTGTGTGCTCTGTTTAAATACTGCTGCAATTTACTAGATACATAGGGCATGCATTTTCCTGCTTTCGAAGGAGCGGGTAATACCCGTACAAGTGCAACGCAGTAGATGTAACGTTGAATTTGAAGAGTTTTATATCGATTATCGTTTCGATATCGATAATTGCTATGACTTTAAAGGAGATTTAAAATATTATCGATTTGCTGTAGATAAGTTGAAGAATATGAGATTTAAGCTTCAGTCAACAATAGCACTACTAAGGATTAGGAAGGAAAACTCATCGCTCTAGTGGCCCTGATTGCATATAGGTAACTTGATTATAAATCTTAACTTTCAAACATAAAGTTTAGTATCGTTTGCAATACGGGGCGGCAGGGACATCGCCGCGCAAACTGTAACCAAGGATTCAGCACATTAGTTTAGACCCCATAGCGTCGAACATTTCGACGATTATTAAAAAAAAATATTGCTGTTCCATACATTTTGCGCTTTTCTATGAAACAGAAGATTTTTTTTTTTGATAACCGACGAAAAATTTCGATGCTATGGGGTCCAAACTCATGTGCTGAATTCATGGTTACAGTTTGCGCGTCGATGTCTCTACCACCCTGTATAGGTAACTTGATTATAAATCTTAACTTTCAAACATAAAGTTTAGTATCGTTTGCATTATATTTACTTACTATGTTGATTGAAAAGTAAACATATTTCTAAAATATTTATGGAAAAATAAAACATAATTTCTAAACAAAAAAAATTAAAAAAAATATATATATATATTTTGCAAAATAAAACCACAACATTATTTGCGGTCTTATTTTTCCGGCCGTTTTTGATGCGTTCATCTGAAATCTACTACAGTTGTCGATCGAAAGAATGAAGCCACTTTTATCATCATTATTTTTTTAAACTTAGAGTAACGTTAAGTAAGATTTCAAAAGACGAGCCAGTATAGATCTGAAGGCCAATTCTCATAATTAAATACGTTCAAAATCTAGTCGCAATCTCATCTCAGAGACAATCAATGTCAAAAACTTGTCAAAAATTTAGCGAAATTAGAAATATGTTTGACAGATTGGAACTAAGACCTGAGGGCCAATTCTCGTAATTTTACGAACGTTCACAGTCTGGTCTCAGTCTCAATCTGTCAAAAATACATATAATTTCCCAACATTTTGACAAGTTTTTGACATTTGTTTGTCGCCGAGATGAGACTGCGACTAATTTTGAACGTTTTAAATTACGAGAATTGGCCTTCTGACTGTGACGTTCTTAAAATTACGAGAATTACCCGTCTTAATATAAAATGTATTCATTCATACGTCAAAAGCTCAAAAAATACATTTTCTAAACTAGCATAGTATTCTTGACGCATTGAGTTTAATCGATTAAAAATTACAAGAAAAGATAGTATTTTTTTGGTCGTAAAGGAATAATTGACAGTTATTTTGATTCATGAGTATTATGGATGACATATGTGTAAGTTTAGCTTTATCCTTATTTTTGTGTTACATAGTCTTAATTTGAGGCCTTTGACCAGCAGTGGGACAGTAGAAGCAAAATAAAATAAAAAGTTTGTTTCCCGATTATTCAAAGATTTTTTGTTTGAAAGGATATACTTCTCAGATGGTCCCAACAGGTGAGGATCTAATAATGGGATCCTGGAGAAATTGACGAAACACTTCAAACTCAAATTAAAGAGTACAGAAAATATGTGGATGTGTTATTCTTAAAGCCGTCTTCGAACAAGGCTATAATATTGCAATTTTATTTCATTGCTCGAGTAACAAAAGTGCTGCAAAGGAGGTCAGCAAAAGCCCATACAACTTTGCCCAAACATGTACCGCGAGGTACACGAGCACCAAATCGTAGAGAAAAAATAGAGGAATTCGAAAATAATTGTGTTTTTATCCATAAATCATTTAAAACTATATAATAAATTATTTAAAGTTTTAATAACCTGTAACACAATTAAATCATATGGCAACTTTGCATGTACGGGTTGACATTAGGAGTATATGTGTTCTGTAGACATTATTTCGTAGGTAAATGTCATTCACATGGTATTCCGTTCGTTCCTGGCTTGATCTAAGTTAAGCTGGGATATGTCGGAGATCAGAGTCCCATCAAGTTGGAACCCTTGGATGTCGACGCTAAGAAACTCATTTATTTATCGAGTTTGTTAATCGCTCTGATAGACTTCTTACACTGCTTCTAATATTGAGTAGGTACTGTTCATCAACATTCACACCTTGTATTCAGCTACTTTTGGGTACCTATATGCATCCTTATTTAAGTTACGTAGATACATAACTTTGCCTAACGAAAATCGATTATACAATGAGAGTTATTATTGAATTCAGATTGAATTATACTATTAAAATATTTGAAATGAAACAAACAACAGCAGCTGAAGCCGACAGCAGACAACTGTCAACTTGACAGTTTTTTTTTTAATACGTAAGGTAATGGTCCAAGGTATTATAATTGTTGTGCCGCCGGGGCTGCGGGTTGTTCGAAAGAGATACCGTGGCCCCTGGCACAGGCAACTGAAGGAACACGGGTGGGTTTTAGTCAGTAAAAGTCTGACACTCCCTTCTGCTCCGCCCAGAGCGGGAGGAGTCATTTGATGATTTCCCACCCAGAAAAAAAAAAAAAAAAAGGTATTATAATTGTGCCCAAAATGGCGAGCTTTTTATTACGTTAAAAGTTATTTTACGCTCGTCCCCGGGTAAACATAAGAAAAATATATAAATGCAATATTATTCAGTGTAATCTAGTGTATTTTATGCCACTAAGTGTACCTCGGTACTTCGTTTGGGCAGATTTTGGTGGCATGCTTTTGTGTGTAAAGAAATTCTACTAAAAATATTTTTGTTACCTAGTAGGTATAATACCTGTTATTTTATGCGTACTAAAACCATTCATCTTATGTTTTTTCAAGTCATTAACTGCCACCGCGGTCACCGGTGTGCGCCAACAATAGATTTTCTATTGTGTCTGTTGTCTGGCAGTCAACGTGTTCAACAGTGGTTTTAGAAGATGATCGCCATTTTTCCCTGGACCGTTTCAGAATATTGTGCTGGATATCATAAAATATCTCATTGAATGGTCACCAAAGGAGATAAGTAACCAGGCTCGTCGGACACAGTTGCAATTTAGTAAGAAACCGATAGATGTTTTCGAATAAAATTTAATTTGATAAATAATACTGTTTGTTTTCTATTATTTAAAATATATTTTATTCGAAAACATCCATCGGTTTCTAGCTAAACTTCAACTACATACAGGGTTATTTTTCAAAGACCAGCCAAATTTAAGGATGTGGTACAGACCATCAAACTGAACGACTTTCTCCATAGGACTAACATCGTAATCGCGAATAAAAATTCAGCCGTCCCATACATTTAGGTCGAGTAGGTATTGAAGTTTTCTATGGAACAGTTGATAAAATTTTCGCGATTACGCTATTTGTCCCATGGAGAAAGTTGTCCAGTTTGATGGTCTGTACCGCATCCTTAAATTTGGGTGGTCTTTGAAAAATAACCCTGTATATCCGACGACCCTGGTTACTTATCTCCTTTGGTGACTGTACCTGTTCCTAATGTAACGATAATGTTTCGATAAATGTGTGACAGTGTCAACAGTTACTTACTGTAATTTCTTAGCGCTTCTTCTCTTTCGTGTGCGTCGAAGTACCACAACGTGATGGCATATCTGTAAAATACAAGCATGGTGGTCAATTTAACATTATCCAGCGCCGATGTCGCGATTAGATTAATTACCTACCTATTGTTGCGAAACTCCCTCCTTTCCTGTCCGAAGGGCAAGTCTTCCATGCCATTACAATGTACCCCGATACCCCTTGATATGCTGTAGCTGTAGCACCATGAAACAAGGTTTCAGGGGCTAGTGCGAATCTTGGGGTTCATTCGATTAATCGAGTCTGGTCAAACCACGCTGGGATCGGTGCAATTCATTCATTCATACCTATTCCTGCGGGATTCCGGGAGTCCTGCGACATTTTGTGCACTAACCCGTAAGGGGTAATAGTCATAAGTAAAGCTTTCACTTTGTCAATCCTTTCGTCTACACTTCGTTCGCTATTTAGTTTCTAAACATGTAAACAAATACTTGTTTTTAGAATAAAAACTTTAATGCCCACACATTAAGTTCAGTTTGCCCTCCAACTTCAAATATTTTTTTTAAGTTGATGTTGATATTAGTTGTCTGCCAATAACATCAATTGGAATCAAGGTTTTGAATACATTTTACTAAGAACACTGTAACAGTCACGAATCATGCAGATGTCGCTACTGGTTCCAATTGTCGTAGATCATCTGATTATCGCAGTAAAAAAAACGTATTATATAAAACCCGCGCCGTTCAAGAAACGAATTGAGACAAACGGCTAAACAAAGGGGCTTATCATGTCCTTTCACTCGCACCGTATAATGTGCGAGTGAGAGGCAACGTTTAGCGCCGCCATTTTCAATTCATTTCTTTACGACAAAGGATATAATATGATAAGCATTTATATTGACCTGGTGCTATAGGCAGGTTGAACTTCGTGCGGGTTCCGTCTATCTGACCAGAAGAACAGCATCCTGTCAAAGATGGGCGCTATGTCTGCTACTTGATTCGTACCTTCAGGGAATACTCTGTGAACAAAGCAGAAATAATTTAGCATCATCATTCTCCGGCCCGGGGTAAGGCGCAACATGTCTTTTTCGTCCATAATTCCGGGAATTCGTTCTTGACACCTGTCAGTTTCATACAAACGAATACGTGTTTTGCGAATTTGATTTTTATTTGTTACTAGAATTGTCACACTGACAGGTGTCAGGAACGCATACTCTCGACGTCCGGACTGTAGTAGTCATCTCGGTAGTCAACCCCTTTCTAGCTATATCATCATTCACACAGTCCATACAGTAGAAACAATTTGGTAAATTGTAAAGGAATCAAAATATTTGACGTCATGTTTAAAGAAAATCATAGTTGTAAAAGTTCTATCATTCAAAAAAGTCAGCAAGATGCAAAAATAATGGCGACATCATCTTTTGATTTATTTTTCGCTACAACTCCTTAATTTTATTGCATGGCATCTGGCCAAGCTGTTTTATGTTTTATTTCGGCTATCATTAAATTAATTTGATTTAATAATAAAAAGTAAGAGATCAAAAAGTAGGTTGTTAAAAAAATGGCATCCTCTAATGCCCTATATACTAATAAAAGCGTTTAGCGCTAAATATATTGTTTAAACTATAATTCTCCCAACCGATACCCTAATCGCGTAACAAGCTATCAATCTACCAATATCCTTCAAAATAATTCAGATTGAGACAAATTTTTCTTGCTTCATCTGTTCGCTTCTCCTCCTCGTTTATTATGCGCACAGTCAAAGTGTGGAACTCTCTGCCGGGATCTGTTTTCCCTTCCACATTTAACCCGTCTGCCTTCAAAGCAAGAGTGAACAGGCATCTTCTGGGCACGCTTGTTCCATCATAGGTCAAGAGCAGACCCAAATAGCAATAAAAAAAAAGATTGTCTACTCAACAATATAAATAACGCATTGCATACTGTTGAACTATCAAAATAAAAGCCATTGCTACTGATAGTTACTCAATTATCCCATTCCTTTTTGGATTTGTGTTCTTTATATGCGTCATGTTTACCGGATATACAGGGTGAAATTAAATTCATGGGCATCCTTTTAAGGGGTCATTGTACTAATCATTATGAACAACTTTTACTATGGGACCAAAGCCGAAATCGCGAAAAAAAAATCAGCTGTTCCCTACATTTATGTTCGCATAACTCGTCAAAATGTAGGAACAGCTGTTTTTTTTTCGCGATTTCAGGTTTGGTCCCATAGTAAAAGTTGTTCATAAAGATGATTACAATGACCCCTTAAAAGGATGACAATGAATTCAATTTCATCCTGTATCCGTATTTTCCTTATTTGTTTTCTTTTAGTTTCATTCTGGATCTATCTTTAAACAATTGACAGAAACAGAATGATGTTTTAAATTCGTTTAGCGATAAACGTGTTTAGGGCTTTTAGGCGCAAGCTGGCCTTAGGCCGTTTAACTTGAACGTTGTTAGAACAAAGATCAAAATAAAAAAATGGCTCGTTGGTTTAAAACTGGGGGGTAATAGCGTAACACACCATCAGTAGCAATGGCTTTCATTTTGACAGTTCAACAACATTCATTGCGTTATTTACGTTGTTGAGTAGACAAAATTTTCGAAAATACGAAGCAATGGATTAGCAATAACCTTCAAGATGATTCAGATTATGATTGATAGTCTGTTACGCAGTTAGGGCGCATGGCCTAAACTCCTAAAGAATGAATCTTGTTTTGTAACAAGGCCGTAAGAGTGTTTATTTACCTGAGCAGTCCTCCGCAACGTTTGACGTCCCAGTCGAGATTCAGATAGTAGATGGCGGTGATGCAGCGGCCATCTTTGTTGGGGTTGTCCACGTGTTTCACATAGTGACTGCCCGAACCTGGGTAACAAGCCACCATCGCCTGAGGGACAAATAATTATAAAAATTAAACGACACGCTTGTTGAACGACAAAATAAAAAACAAAATAAAGTTCAGTTTACGCTATAACTTCGAACATTTTTGTAACTTTTTCAATAGTGCTAGTCACTTTGAAATCAACCTAATCACCATTAAAATAAATTTTATAGATATTTGTTTAACTTGAAATAACATCAATTTTAAACATACATTTGAATATTATACTTTAGAGCATTTGTTGATTGTTCTATCTTTATTTCCGCAGTAAGACCGCCCCTTAAACCACCATCATGACTTTCAGATGTTCGTTTCGGTAAGAAATGGCGCAACAAAGTCCATTTAGCAGATCGAAAACACCTTTTTTTAAATAATCCATCAAAAAGAATTATCATACTAAGTCTATTAATTAATTATAAATAAAAGATATGACACATAACACTGTAAAGATAACACTGCTCAGACAAATGATAAGTCCAAATAAAATCGTTTTCATATTAAAAAAAAAAAATGTTATTAACTTATCCCAAGTGACAGAGGCAAATAGATTGAAAAAAAAATTAGATTTCTTGTATTACCGATGACCCATCCACCCCGCCCACCCCAATATTCGGGTGGGCCTCTTTTACGACGTGTAAGTGACACCTAAATTAATATAAGTGCACTGTTGGATTTTCAACTTCCGACGCTAAGCTGAGCGTTGAAAATCCAACAGCGCGTTTTTATTTAAGCATTAGCTGTTGTCTACGATCCAGAATGAAAAGTAGTCTATGTTCTATATCTTTGCCCAGGTCGTGGTCTATCTGTGTGCCAAATTTCATTCGAATCCGTTCAGCCGATTAGCGTGAAAGCGTAACAAACAAACAAACTCTCTTTTGCATTTATAATATTAGTTAGTGAAAACGGCTGTTATGGGTGGTTTTACACCGGCGCGGCGAGGCGTAGATGAGATGGGCGGAAATTGAAAATTTTATGGCAAAATTTCTATCCATAACCTGCCCATCTTTGGCGAAAAGGTCTAGTGCGAGGATTTGGAATTGAAATTTTGTTAGTACAATATTGAACTTTATTGCTTGAAGAATACAGTATTTATTTACTTTATAAAACGGATATACAAATCTCGCACCGGCCATCGAGGACCTGCACGGTGTCTCTCTGTCAAGCGCCGACTCGCGACTTTAGTCCTATTATATATTATATAGTGCATATAACTATACTGCCACCTACGCATTCCTAACACTGACTCATATTATTTGATTGTAAACATTTGCTTGGCACGTGTATGATATACTTTCTTTGGTACTTGAAGAAGTAGAATATATAATGCTCCATGAAGTATTGATTTCATAGTGAAAAAAAATATGCGGCTTATTTAAATATTTGTTAGAAAGAGATATTGGCAGCGTGATTTTATAATTTGCATGGTAGGTTTAATGAATGCATAGTATTGATGGACGCATAATAGAATTAATGAATGCATAGTAGTAATTTATCCAGTAATATACGAAAAAGAAATGGATGGACTGTGTGAATTATAATATGGTTAGAAAGGGGGTGACTACCGAGATAACGACTAATAGAGAATAAGGTAGTTGCCTGGGTAAAAAAATAATAATTATATTTAGTCCGTCAGTTAGATTATCGAAAAATAATGGACCCGTATTTTTTCTTTTGTCAATCAAACAAAAACTGACAAAGATAAAACGCGTCAAAATTTGGGAGTAGGGGTCGTGACGTCACTTGCTTGCAAAAGTGTCGCAAGCAAGTGACATCACGCGGAACTTTAATGGGCAATATTTTCATCATTTTTTATATAATTGACAAAAGAAAAAATACGAGTCCAATATCTTTTGATAATCTAACTGACGGACTATAGTTTGACCGAAACTGCTGTACCGCGCCCTAGGAATGCGCGGCGAGGCGGGGGGCGGGACGCCGTGAGCGATGACGAATGAGCGGCCTGCACTACCCCCTCGTCTCGCCACGTACATACCGAAGACGCGGTACAGCGGTTTGGGTCAAACTATAATTAGATTTTTTAAGTAAAATGGTCTAATATGGAAGAGAAAGACATGTTGCGTCGTCCCCGAATAAATTGTAATAAGGGCGGAAGAATGATGACGAAAATGAAATATTTTAATATCAGATTGACGAAGGACAAAAAATCCTGCTAAACAAAATTTTGCAAAAATAGATATGTAGGTAATCTAATACCCAGATTGCAAACTTTACAAAAAGCAAATATTCTAAGCGAACAAACATTATCTTGAACAATTAAAAATTTAAGACCGTATTGGAATATCCATGTCGACAAAGAACAAACCCGGCATTATTATTTACTTCCAATTAATGAATAATAAAATCGAGTAAACATATTAAATCAAAACAAACCGGATCTAGGACTGTCCGGGGTAAAACAGATATAATAGCCAAACTTCCAAAAGTATTTTGGGCTAACTTTTAAAAGTGTTTTTAATTTATGGGAAATTTGTCAGGTGTGTGATTGGTATGGTAATCACGTGCAAAATATTATCATTGCTACGCTCCTAGAAGACATTAAGGAGTTAAATAGATCGCGTGATGGGTGGATGGGTGGTCCTGTTCAGTATGGGCAAGTTATAGAGCAGTTCTTTTATAGTCTATTGAGGTAGGCCTGTTTATATTATTGCCATACTACCTACTAGTAGGAGTACTATTTGGCAATTTGAATATGAAAAAGTGTCGGTTCATAACTGTTGCGTTACATACATAATGTTTATTTCTGGTGGCTCAATAATAATGGTATTGCAGTGTGTTTTTAACCATGTTCATTTGTATATATTTTTTAAACAATGAAGTTTTTAATTTCGCAACATATATGTATTGTGCCGCATGCATAGTGACGATAGGCAACAGTTTCCACACGGTGGGTGTCTGAGGACGGACGGCGCCCCCGAGGCCGGCCCAGGAAGAGGTGGTGAGACGTCCCAAACACGTACCACAAGGGTTGGATCGAGGTGGCCCTGGAAATGGCTTGGAAGGATTTGAGGAAGGGCTTTGCTCAGCAGTGGGACAGTGTACGCTAAAGAGAAGGAAAAATATAAAGGGTGGCAGGGCCATCGACGTGCTAACTGTAACCATGGATTCAGCACATGAGTTTAGACCCCATAGCCTCGAAATTTTTCGTCGGTTATAAAAAAAAATCATCTGTTTCATAAAAAGTGCAATACCTACGCGGTCAAAATGTATGGACCAGCCTTATTTTTTCGATTACCTAGAATGTTTAGGTTGATATTTCCGTAAACACTAACACGCCATACCGACGCGTGCCACATTATCAAGACCTATGTTATCTTATCAGATCACAGCTTGTTTTGCGCCTGTAACCAAATTGTAATCTTTATTAGTTCTAGACAGTTCAGTAGGTTATAAGGAAATGACTTCATATAATGAATTGCCGTCGAGGTAGACCACGACGAAGGTGGTGTGGCGATCTGATAAAGTTTGCAGGGTGGTCAACATGGCCAAAGATCTCACACGACAGGGAAGGAAAACCCCCCACGCATACCCATACTGTGTCCCTTTGCCCAGCAGTGGGACAAAGTATGGGCTAACAAAACAAAATATTTAAGTAGCTCTAATTTACTTACCATAAACGCATCAAAAACATCGTACAAGACGCCGGCACATCAAGCTACTATAATCTGTCAAATGTCTTTAATAGATTTTCATCTTTATCATTAAAGCATTAAGGTTCAAGGTTGATTGGGAAAATTTGACAGTTTCGGGTAGCTTGACCTGCAGCTGGCATCTGTACATAATATTCTCAGCTTAAAAAAAAAAAATTTTTGACCATCCAGCCTAATACATAAGCAACACTAAAATCATCAAAAGTAATTGTGAAAAATACCTCGGACTTAGGTTAGACAACAAAATCACTTGGCAAGCACATATAAAAAATAAAAACAACATCGTCAATGGGATCAAAGCGCGGGTACATTTATAACATTCCAAAAAAAAACCGCTACAATATTTAAACTCATTAGTTCGCTCACACATAAATTACCTAATCGAAATCTGGGGATGCACCACCAAGTCTACGATTAAAGATCTACAAATAGCAAAAAATAAAATAATTAAACTTCTATTCAACTACTATCACACACCTACATCCGAACTATACAAACACACCAAACTAATAAGCATTCATCAACTTTACCCATCCAATTCCTGCATTCTCATTAAACAAATTCTTAACAAAACCATACACACACAATTATCCTTTATCATAAAAACATCCAAACACAGCCAAAGAAACTCCAACCAAATACAAACACACCCCCCGCGGACGCAATATGGCAGGAAAAACATAAAATACGAAGGTGTACAACTTTATAATCATTGATTAATCATCTACCGGCAGCAGATACCAGGAGCACATCCTCTTTTAACATATTCAAAGCTTATCTTAAGCAGTACGTCACTAACAACACAAACTTATTAAGTTAACGACATACGGCACATAAAATGCCACATCGTACCTACCTACATAAAAAATAAAACTATTAGCTAGTGGACTACACTTACCATAGTTATGTATTTATTCGCTAATAGTTTTGTTTATTTTTTTATTTATAAGTGAACAATGTATGTTCTTTTAGAATAAATAAAGAATGTTTGAACTCAAAACGTCAAACTCTAAAAACTTTTTAGATTTGGAAATCCAAACTACAAAGATTTTTTTTTTAAATCTAGGCAATGTGTTTTATACAGGGTGATTTATTTTCTTGATCTACAATTTTGTCACATTAAAATTAGCTTCAGTGATTCTTTGTGGAAATTAATACTTAAAAAATTCTAGACAAATGGTAACACCACTAGACTTTACACACCCATTCTCCTTAACCCAACCTCAAGTTCATAACAAACATGGTCGCCCATTCATATCGTGGGTAGTCAAATGGGACAGAAAAATCATCTGTTTCTCTAATAGAACAGTACTGTTACAATAAATAACGGAGATGTTTGTTATTTATTATCTTTTGGCAGAGTGCGCCACTGTTGGCTGATTTATGTGGTACTCTTGTGGTCGTAAGGCTGTAGTTTTTATTGTTCAGCTACCTAACTTTGTGGTATTCTAATTGCTCCGTTGGTCTCGTGGTCGCAAGCCCACTGCTGAACGAAGGTTCCTAGGTTCGATTCCCAGGCCGGGCAGTGTTATTGTTTTTCCCTTATGAATTTCTTATAACAGCCCGGAGTTTGGAAGTTGGCGGTGTGATACCCCAGTGCCTCAGAAAGCACGTTAAGCCGTTGGTGCTGCGCTTGAACTCTCTGCGGTCGTGTCAGATTGCCGTTCTATTGGACTAAAAGCAAGGGAGGAGAGGGTGCACGCCGTGTCTGCACACACACTTGTCCACTATAATATCTCCCGCGCCAAAGGCTAGTCTCCGTTGAGACTGGCCGCCATGGCCGAAATACGGTCTGGTACCAAATATGTATCAGGAACCTGACCAATGATGCAGTAGCCGATAAGTGAATTGCGAATTCTCCAATTCGGCGCCGGCGCACCTAGCTTGCCGATATTATCTGCCGGTACTTAAAGACTACTCACGTACGTGCAACTTTTGAAACTATCAAGTGGGTCAGATAAGAGAACGTATCGAGTTTAGTAGTACATATGTTTTGCCGGTTGTTTCAATATTTGTGGATTTGGCGAATGGTTCAAATGAAGTTCAGCGTTTGGGTGACAAGACAACTTCAAAGAGTGTTGAATAGAGATGTTCTATGGAATGCGAGAGGATAAGTTACAATTTTATTTCCAGCTGACAGACGACAAAAAAAACTTTAAAGTCTGGTGAGTAATTCTGTACTTTGAGCCAATGGTCCTCATAATTTACATGTACTTCTGATTTAGATAGTTTTTGCAATGAAATTAGAGTTGATCTAATTGCCTACTTTAACATTTATGAAAAGTCTATAAACTTTTTTATTGCTACGTCAGAATCAGTGACTATATGCAACGTAAGTAAACCCAAAATATTTCGGCTTCGCGGCGTATATACTTCAGCCTATTTTGTGGAGTCAAGTGTGTAAACTCGGTTTTCCCTTCATAACAGTTTGCAAAATAAAAATATTACTTGTAAGTATGTTTATTGATACCTACCCTGAAGAAGTACGTACAACCTACAATAATACGACGATTGGTATTTCCCACGAACGAATCAACTGGTTTTGTTATGGCTTTCGATGGGTACTTACTAAAATCATTATTTCACTAAGTACTACACTATTTTTGTTGTGAGGCATTTTTTGACAAAACTGTACATAAGTACCAACATGAATTGGGTTGTAGTTGGCCATGAAACTTTGTTATTAATTAATTTATTTAAGATATGAATGGGTGTTTCCTATACTACTACTGCAGGCATATTTAAAAGTAGTTTCAGATTTTATTATTAGATTTTTAAGAGTGATTATAAACTTTATAAAGTAACCCAAAATAAATAATAATTGGATTAACTTTTCAATAGTCAAATAACTTATTATATCTGGAAGAATAAATATGATACTTTGGCATAATTTTCTATACAAAAGCTGTCAAAACGCAATATTTATTCCTCAGATAAAAATTATCTGACTATTGAAAAATCAGGCCTAAATGCAGTAGTAGTGATCTATCTAACTCTATAATATCAATATGAATGTTTTAGTTATAATTACTTTTATTTGTAAACATTGCAGAGATTATTTAATATTTTATTATACAATTAACTATTTATAGTATAAACAGAGGTTGAACCGCTAATCCTCTTTGCGATAACATACGCTACGGCAAGCCGCGTCGAGGTCTGCCACCCAATCAATGTCGTTATTTCCTGATTCCGAAGCACGTGCGCACTTTTTGAATGAAGAATTTTGGGTCCCGCCAAAAAAGAATAAACAGTAGTTTTTTGAGTTTTTATAACGCCACTAGGGAATGGGGATGAATGATGCAGACAGCTTTTCCGTACAGACTGTTCTTCATTTATGTAGGAAGTTGAATCTCTGTAAAGATCTCATAGATATCAGTCTAATACATTATTGAATAAAATTTAAATACAGCATACTTTTTCAAATCAGATTTAAAAAAATAATTTTGTGGGTATTTTGTACCGCAAGGGTTGAATCGAGGTGGCTCTAGAAAGGATGCCTGGACTGATTTGAGGGAGGCCTTTGTTCAGCAGTGGGACAGTGTAGACTACCTAAAAAAAATGGAATTGACCATGGAAATATGGAATTATCTAATTTCTAATACTTACACTTAGTTTTAATTTAATTCTGATAAGTTTAAATTACTTATATTTGACTGCACGCTGCCACGCTTTCTCTCGCCATTTGAACGTACTCAAAACAATGGTAGGTCTCTTCAAACACATGTAAATTATTGATAAACATTATGATGGAATGTTCAGTAAACTACGTGACCGAATGTGTGTTTGATTATATTAGTAACTAATGAAAATAATTCAACTGCGGCGAAGGTACTGAACTGTCCAAGGGTTTTGTATTCCCGCTTCTACAATGTAGGTAAGACGTACTTGACACACATAATTATGACAATGAAACGTAGTTGAGTAATTTTTGAGGTTTTTTCCGAAGTGTTTTTATCGAATCTATAGAAGTTATGCAAATGGATCGTTTCCTTACTAAACAGAAACCAGATGGATGTTAAAAAAACAAAATATATAATTTAAAATATTCTAGTTTGCTAAAAGCTTTCTGTTGTCAATTCATCAACACTCCGACCTTCCAAAATATAAAAAAAATCGCAATAGCAAACCACACAGTTTCTGTGCAAATTTAACGCTTTCAGAGTCAAAGTCAACATTGCTGGCCTGCTGGCCAGCAGACGAAGAGCTGTGCCACTGCTAAAGCGGAAAAAGATGTGTATCAAATT
The DNA here is from genome assembly GCA_947507525.1 of Apamea epomidion. Classification (NCBI taxonomy): domain Eukaryota; kingdom Metazoa; phylum Arthropoda; class Insecta; order Lepidoptera; family Noctuidae; genus Apamea; species Apamea epomidion. The sequence continues at coordinate 14,955,826 of OX382241.1, read as the reverse complement.
AGATTGGTCGTGTTAATCGAACAATACTAGTTTGTAAACAGAGGGATGTCGGCGTGGGATTCGCTTACGATTCTTACTAATGTTTACAGTGCCCCCCGCCCCGCACCCCGCGCGCCGCTCTTTGCCGCCATGCTACAAGTCACGTACGCAACGCCTCCACAGCGCATGCGTGGACGCGCGCGTTATTTTGGTTTTTATCGCGCAAACTAGCAATCCCTTCGAGCGATATTACTTTAGCGAAATGATAACGATAGCGTTGCCGCAGAATACATTTGTAGGTGGTTCTGCAATTTGTTGAATATGCTCAAGTTTTTTTTTTGTAGGGTAAGTACCTACCTACTTTGCAACCTAGGTAGGTGTACTAAGAGGCAAAATGGCAAAGTAAGTTTTAATAAAAACATATTTTTTTTTTTGTAATATGTAGGTACTTAATACATTAAAAATAATATAGTTTAACCGCACGTGCGGTTAAACTATTTTGTTCGACAGGATTTCACAATCTACCTAGATATTCTTCATATTTTTTATTATTCTCTAATCATCACTTAATTTGCAATTTGTATGCTTACTCGGAGTTCATAAATAAAAAGATATTCACAACAGGTAAGCATTTTATCAACGAGGCGCCTAACCAACCAACGCGTATAATATTTAAAAAGTGACCCACTTTTTGACCACCCAAGAACGGGAGTACGGGACCACTGGGACAGTGGCCCTAATACTAAACGCCAGGTTTCCTGTGGGGATATATTTATTAAGGGCTATTTCTAGATAATGGAAGATATAAATAGGTACCTCTGTGGATTTTAAAGTATATCTACGTATAGGTAGATAGGCAAAGAAAATAGTAGCTATCTACTAAAATCCGTCTATAAAAAATCATCTAACAAATTAAAAAAAGCAGCCAGAAAACAGGAAACCCTTTGCAGATAAGAACAAATTGCCATACTATCAAGATAAGCTTTGCCGGCGTTTCCGATTAGATCTAAGGCACGGGCGCTACCCATGACTAAACACCACATGGGCTCGTAAATAAAACCTCCGGAAACCAGTAAACTTACACCGTATGAATGGAACGAAAATCATTCGAGATAACGCCAAGCTATCGGCAGCTGATAAACTAAATAATAAATCAATTATATTATTATTGTGTAGATATTATGATCTCACCGAGCTACAGACACGGTAATATCACTATATTACCGTACTACAGAGGTCGACTCATTGTGAACTTGATGAGAACAGACTGTTAGGCGACTTGAATCATTTCATTTTTGTGAGAGAAATTATTAGGAATAATTTAGAAGTCTTGTAATAGACTGCCGAGAATATAAACACAAAGAAAAAAGTATGGAAAGGAGAAATTGCAGCAGCGACTAACAATGTAGTGCGACTTGGAGATTCCATTCATAGGCCCAGTTAATGGTACCTAAGCTAGCTATAAAGGGCATAACGACCATAAATGGCTGAACAAAACCGATAGGTACTTCATTAAAAGCATAGGTACATACAAACCCCAAAATTTTACCACAGTAATTAATTTAACATAAAAGTTTAACACCAAATGTTCAAAAACAATAGGTTAAAGTAGAGAAAAAACATAATTTCCATTAAAATTTGATGTAGCCTTAGACAAGGTTGAATAGTAAGGCTATTTAAGTTTATACACGACAAAAAAGAGACAACTGGCGATTTCTATAACAATAGCCCAGAAGATTTGGTGGTAGGTAGAGCCAGTGTGACATTGTGTTAAGTTATCGCGACAAGGTTCCGTTAGGGACAGCTATTTCAAATAGATGAATGAAGTCTGGCAATCAATGGAACGATTAGTCAGTACTATTCTCTTGCCGTTATTTGGGGTCAGCGCAACACGGTCTTGAACTTCTTCCAAATATTATAAACGTGAAAGTTTGTATGGATGGATATTTGTTACTCTTTCACGCAAAAAATACTGAACGGATTTGGATGAAATTTGGCACACAGATGGTTTATAACCAGGATTAACATATAGGATACTTGTTATCCCCATATTCCCACGGGATCGAAACTTATGCGGGTGAAACCGCGGGGCGCAGCTAGGATTTTATATAATTACTAGGTTCTGCCCGCGACTTCGGTCGCGTAAAATGTCTTGTTCCCCCGACCCATCCCGTCGCATCGCATCGCCTGCCCGCGCTACTAGTTCCTTTTCGCGTCCTTTCTTACCTTTTTTTCTTTTTGCTCGGCTCCTAGCGTGATGTTAATGATCCTCAAGAATTGGGCTATCAAACGGAAAAATATTTTTTCAAATCCGACTGGTAGTTCCAGATATCGGGTGGTGATAGTTACTAAAATGTTCGGCAACTTGGGCGGTCAGCCCCTGTACCACCTCGCTGACTGGCCAGTATTTCAGCTATGGCATTCGAAGGCCCAGACGGTGATGGCGGGATAAGCTGGACTCCTTCAACAAGAACTGGTCTTTAGAAGCTTTAAACAGAGAGAAGTAGAAAGAAAGTAGGGGGGCATTTGCCATGCAGTGGGGCATCACAGCCTTTTAATAATAATTCGAATGTAGTTTGTGCCCATACGACACAAGATCGATGATACTAAGTTTACTGTTTCTTCATGTTTTTAACTTCCATCTCAACTGATCCATTTTGTTTTTGAGTAAGGCTGGGAAGCGGACCGGTTTTTCGTTTAAACATTACAAAGTCATTTATATTTAAATTAGTACTACCTACAATAATATTTAAATTGTATACCTATGTAAATATTTAACTAGCACGTGTCGACTATAAGGATAACAATTATCATAACAGTGAATGTGCCGTTGAAATCCGGCCTGATTATGAAGTGGGTGACAAAAATATGCCTTTTGATACAACATACTTAATTTGATTGACCTTTTTTGTTCAACATTTATAGGCTTAGGAAAAGCTGACCTGAAGACTTGGATGCGTTAGTGACTGCTTGGCAGGACAAGGCAACATATGTAGAGAGAGAAGTGGAAAACTATGGACAGAATAGGTTAACAAAAAAAATGTTTAGGTATGTACAGACGACAGCACATCAAGCTACTACAATCTGTCAAGTCTATTTAATATATTTTCAACTTTATCGCTAAAGCATTAAGGTTCAAGGTTGATTGGGAAAATTTGACAGTTTCGGGTAGCTTGATCTGTACACAAAACAAAAGAACAATATTTAGAAACGGAATACATCTTTAATTAGTACAATCATTGGCTTTATTTATTCCACACGTTGATGATGATGACAATTAAACATCTATATCTTTATGAATAAATGAATTATTAAATGGAAAGTCACCATTGATAAAATATGTTTGATAATTCATCAGGTGATATTCGTAATCTTAGTATAACAACAGACTAAGTACATTGGCATTTACAGCTTTACACTGTACGTTGTGACGACAATGTTGCACAAATATCAAACATGGGGGGCTTCCCTATTCACACAAGGCATGGTAAAGAATATCCTTAATCAGTTGTAACAGTTCACTATTGTATTATATCACCATCTGGTTCTGTGACTCAATAGGCAATACATGCAATACGACACCTATACAAAGCTTCGTCATGTTGGTAATATTCTTCCACAAAAGCCATTAATGAAGAGTTGAAGTTGAGTACAAAAAGACACGATAACGGATTTGAGACAGATGGGAATCGATGGTCAAGTCGGTTTAAGTGCAATGCATTCAATTTCAATAATCATGCATCATCGTTTACAACCACCGGGGCGTCATTTGTCCTTACAATTTGGAAAGACAGAAATTTTTCAAAAAATTCTGTAGTTAAAGATGGCCTTGTATCTTTAAATGTATCAGCAACGAAGCAAAACTTAACAGGAAAACTATCGAAGTTATGTCTAGCATAAACCTCATTTGGTAAAACGCTATTTCAGTTGAAGAATAATAATCAATCAAAATATAATAAAATAAAATAAAATCGAAGTATAATATAATCAAATACACCTCGATATGTTCCACCTAGTTTTCGGTGGAATTATTGATTTGATAGGGGCATTAGAGGATTACAAGTGTAGAAATAAAGTTTAAAGTAGAACATATGAAAGTGATTAAAATATTAGAAACTCTTTATATATCCGCAGTCTGGATGATGCGATTATGAGCCAAATGATGAAGTCACTATCACCAAACTTAAGAATTATACCGAAAACAAAAACATCAATAAAATGAGTGCATCCGTTTGAGAGCTACTATGCCTCAGACAAACAGAACCACCGACGCAGTCTTGAAACTTAAAATACCACTTGTATCAACGGTCAAAAATGAAAACGTGAATCAATTCAATTATTACTCGATTGCTACTGTAGATCCTCAATCAAAATCAACATTCAATACAAATTCTTAGTAATTCAACAAGGATTACCACGAACATATTGCCAAAACTTAGCCGTTAAAGCCGAGGTCAGCTTACGTCAGGCCTCGTATAAAGTAACGAACAATTTCGCAAGAGATCATTATGCAACCGAAGAGAGGAACGCTTAGAATTAGTCATCGTTATGTGGTTACGTTGCGGTTTATTTGGGTAGTATGTGAACAGCTGGCGACCAAAACACGTGCCGAACATGGACCACAGCTTTAGCATAAGAAATTAATTAATTTTCTGTATTCCGTTACTGAGTTTCGCCTAGGCTTTTTCAATTAAGGCGACTGTATGTGTATTTATTCGTATCAATTTTTTTTACATGGTGAAACTGTCATTTGATCTCCACTATCCACTACCCTTTTCCGGGCAGCACTGGTGTTCTAAGGGTCAGATACCAGTTGTCAGGCTTTCGGGTCTTGCTGACGAACTAATATTCCTGTAATAACTGGGACTTGCGACGACGACAACGCTCCAAAGCATGGATACGGCTCCAGACAGGCAAAACAATGAGTATGTACTCTTGCGCATTTTTGCTCAAGCCTCCAAACGTGAGTTCAGTAACGCTTTCGATTGCCATTTAGCATATTTTCGGCACATTCTGTTGTTATGTCAAAAGGGACAACTGTGAAAGCGTTGCGTGTGAATTTAGGCAAGTTTCTAATTTAGTAAATGATGCATGACATCTTGGATTAATATGTTCATGCTAAATTAGAGGTGAAGTAATAAAACGTTTGAATTGATTGGTTTTCCTCGTAAATGCGTAAGAGTTGGTGATCCAATCGAAGTATGACTTTCCTTAAACTTACGAACGGTAAATGGTTTAACATCTCATTCAAAAAGTAATAGAAATCAACCTACTAATACGAAGTACCTACTTATAGTGTCAAGATTCAAGTTAAACTGGAATCATCATATAACAGATGGGAAAGTAAATATTGCATTGAATTCGAATGCGAGAATTATTCATATTTGCCATGCTAGAGCTTACTAGCTGGTTGAGGTATATAGACGAGCATACACTTGTCTTTGCAGACAGGCTCATGCTAAATAGCGACATAATGATGATTGCCGATTGCTCCCCAAACTTAACGCAGAAGATTTGCAATATTTTACATGGTTGTAATTTCATCGGCAATGGCACCCGTTTTCCAAACCGGAATACAGCAATGATATTTGATGTCAGATTTGAGTAAAGTATTGCCTTGGCCCATCTGTTTCTTAAGCAGCTCTATTACCGACGGTATAATGATAATTTATACTTATATCTATAGTTATATTATGTACCTTTGTCCTTCCATTGATAACGTAGTCACCCATTTTCCCATTGTTGGCCATCTTGTTCGCTCTCAGTATGATATTGTCAACCTGGAATACAAAAGGTATTAAGTAATTGCGTTTCGATTGCATTATCACAAAGGAACGTAATGTGATCGCTCGTTATAAGTGGAAAATTTCCAATGTGGAGTAAAATTGATGTAGATTGGGTAATCATTTCAGATTAACTTGTTACGGATGCAGCGTTATTTCTGATATAATCTAACAGGCATAATTATATATTGTGATCTCTTCTCAATTGGGGAAAATCTTAGCTTAATGAAGATGTACCTATGCGAGAAACACATATCTGGTAAATGTGGCGATGCTTGCGGGAGGTCTATCTCCAGTGTAGGGAAGTCTTTCGGCCGAAATGATGATGATGAATAGAGCAAAAGTAGAACCCCACGCACTCACAAGGGTAAAGTCAAAACACTGAATCGAATTGTTTGCTAATCCTAATATCAATAAAACTCAGGTAAGTATATAATTGTCTCTTATCTGATTAAACATACGTGCGTTGTGGCATCTGTGATAGGTACTGATTACATTCTTCGGAAAGGTATTCATATTTTGTCATCTCAAATCAATGTTATAAGATAAACTAGAGAATTGTTATTTAAAATTAGGCCAGCAGTCTGTTGTAGATAGTGTCCTAATTAATTTTGGCAAACAATGGAATGCCTGTGTAAGCAATCTTTGGCGCCGCCTTCTGTATATTTTTTTAAATTTATTTATCATTTATATAAAAGAATACAGGATTATTCATATTAAATAACAACCAAAAACCATTAAGGTTTAAACTATAAATATATATACTAAATTGAAACGATATCAGTAATCAGTCGATAACACTAAAAGCCCTTGAGTTCCTGCTATTTATTGTTTACTTTATTTATCTGCAGTATATTGTTTTATGGGTCTATCGGATACGTCTACGTATTTCTTTTAGATGCACAGCACGACCCAAGATGTGTCCTCGCTGGGCCCGTGAACATCTGACCAGTTTCATATTTGTATTGTACTATGGGATGTATTATATCTGTACCTATAGGGTATGGTCCAAAGTGGGATCTTGCGAGACCCCCTTACTGCCTTGCTCGGGAGACTAGGTAACCATGACATCGGTTCATTGTTCAAACATTATAATCAAGTACAAGGTAAAGGTGGTGATAGGGAAGAAGTATTGAGTACAAAACACATTGGTTACTTTAGACACAAACTCAACACATAAAAGAGTGCAACAAAACTCTCACATTCCGTTGCTTATCGCTAACAGGACCCTCAAGAGCTATTGAGTGGAAGTATTTCTAAGCACATCGATATTTAGATAATTTCCAGACGTCCTTATAGATGTCTGCAAACATTACACTTAAGCATAATATGTATACATATAAACTTTTTAGAGGCATTCGACAAACATGGACACTTGACCAAAAAAATTAACGAAAATTGATTTGCAAATAACTGGCGACCTCTGCAGCTAGCTTAGAACAGATAAATATGAATGTATTTTAGAGTTCACCGCTTTAAAGACATTTTCTAAGTGTTTGTGAAAACAGAATGAAAATCCATCAAGCAGTTTAAGACGTAGTCAGCAAATACATAAGCAAATGACTTTTTTATAAATATAATTTAGATATTTTGGTATTAGGAATGCTATGAGAAAAAGAGCGTGTAATGTACTTACATTAATTACTTATTTAGTGCCGCAATACGTGGTAATTATGGAATTATTATCATATGGCCCACAATATGATGGTCATAAAAAGATGACGTATGCGTTATGCCTAGCTTTATGACTTGTGTTCGTCATTTTATTTCTATTTAAGAACATAAACTTACATTGTAGACTGGTGACCTCATAGAAGACATTTACATATCAGAGATACTTCAAGACTTGAAGGTAGGAGTGTAGGACACGAGAAGCAATACACGAGCGCGAAGAAGAAAACCTTCCAAGTCTTCGTCGTGTCACTGCCACGACAGTAATTCTAATTTTGTTGGCCCGAAAACTTCGCCAGCTCTTCGGCATTATTCCATATGTTTTCATAGAAATTGTTCTGCAAGAATTGCGTCGCGCTGTTGCGTCGCGCCGGTTTTCGGGAGCCTCGAAGTGGGCATATAAAAAAGAAGTATCAGAAACTTCGTATAGAAACGAAACTGGGGCTGCAGTCTCGACATTCATAGCGATCGCTTTACGACCGAATTCGGTCGCAATGTCCTGTCACTCCATACATTACACCTGTCAATCCGGGACTTTGCGACCGAATTTGGTCGTAAAGCGATCGCTACGAATGTCGAGACTGCAGCCCCTGGACGTTTCTAACGCCCCTGCGCAGTAGTTAATATCGCAACGATTTCGAATGCGAATAAAATGTTCAACCAGTCAAGATTGCACCTGATCCAATACTAACTGGTTGAAAAGTTGACATCATAGATCCCGAAACTGAACAGTCATAGCGCGATATTGAGCGTGTTTGGCCTGGGACAGTTTCTTAAAAATGGCGACAAGTTTCATGTATTGTATACATTTCCGTCTGTCTGTATCAACAAAACGTTACGTGCTTGTCGTCATTAACTCGACCCCGCTGTTGTCAAACAAGCGGACAATTTGTGGCAAATGTAGCTCTTTCTACGCAAATATTGCAAATCCGCTTGACAAACAAGTGTTGAAAGATGATAATATTATTACGTGTTGGTCGTTGATACCAGATTTGGAAAGCTAAGATGGGTTTTTTTTATGAATGGGTTTTGATGTTAATCAACTTTATATCAATGGTTTGCTTTGTGGAAATCCTCAAAATGTAAAAGAGGGTTGTAGCATGCTCCTATTGCTGACTCGATATAATGGCTCAGCGCGTCAAGACGTGAATAGGGTTCTGGGATCTCCGGTGTATCGCAGCGGTATACCAGCTAACGTGAACGGTACGTGGTTACGTGACTTGCAATACCCTTAACTAGGTGAACCTAGTTAAGGGTATTGCAAGTCACTGGATAATAAATCCTAAACAAACAAATAATTTAGTGTCATCCAGCTTTCGGGCCTCCCTTTCACAGAGAGGAGGCCTGTTTCCCAGCAGTGGGAATATTATAGACTGATAGTGATTATGCTACTATGCTAGCATTCAGGTTTTTCAATTTTTTACCAACTTACTTATAACATACTCTTCGCCAATAGAAAATATTATCCTAATGATTATAATTCTGTAAATACATATTTGTTGCGGCCGCGAATCATATTTTAATCAACGTACAACTTAGTACTGACCAGCAAATTGCAAAAAACGTAAGAAAATTTGAATTTCGCGGGCTACCTTGGAGCATCCACCTTAAGATTATTTTTGTTATTTAATGAGCATTGCACGAAGAAAATGTTTATCAGTTAATTACATACCGTCACTAAGAACTTCTGACGACACTGGCCAAATAAACATTTATGCAAGCATTTAGTTTTATTGCATTGTTTTCATTAATGATGCAGAGTACAGTAGCTAAAATAATCGTAATTTAGACTAGCACCTAAGGGAAATTATTTTACAATTTTCCTGTGTTTTGTCAACAATATATTATGTGACCTGGATCACGTAGTAAGCATGGCGTTTTCCTACTGGGTTTGGTAATTCTGAACTGTAATCGGTAATAAATTATTGGTGTTAGTTTTCCTTTGATAGGGTGCTCTGGCTAAATGGGCATTATCAGTTGGAGTCTGGCTTCTGGATTTATGCGGGAATTAACCGGGATTAATGAAAATACGTTCGCCCCCTATGCTGGTCTAAGATGTGGGTGTTTTAGAAAAAGATACACAGGGTGGCAGGGTCATTGACGCGCAACCTGGGCCCTAATTCACTATGACCACTTAACGATACCTTACTTCGAAACCACGTCAATTCCTTAGCTAATCCCGTCAATCTTGCGTTGATTTCGCGCGGTTTTGTTCTTTTGTCATAGAGAATTACGGCCCTGTTACCATGGATTCAGCACATGATTCTGAAACGATTTGCGTTGAAATTCTTGATCGGTAAACAAATAAAAATTGCTGTTACATACATTTTGACCGTGGGTATTGCACTTTTCTATGAAACAGCTTTTTTTAATAACCAACGAAAAACTCTAACTCAGGGGCAATGCCGGACTAAGACTACTTAATGCCCTTAGCAATCCACGCATGTGGGGCCGGCGATTTTTAAAGATTGGCGCACGTCTTGTAATATCTTGCTGACAAACAGCCTTGCCTTTCATGTGCTAGAAAATATTTTTACGGTGCTGTTAATGCTTATGGTGCCCCGAGAACTGAAGCAATAGCTTAATTTGCTTATGGGCTAATCCGGAACTGCTTAGGGGGTTCAAAATCATGTGCTGAATTCATGATTACAGTTTGCGCGTAGATGTCACTACCAGCCTGTATACTTCTTGTGTAGAAGCGGAAATTTCGCTTCGTTCCCGCTATGACTGCTTATAGAGGCGTAAAATACGACCATTTTTGCTTACGAAGTATTATTTCTTTTGATACGTCTCCGCAAATACTCCTTAACAACAACTTTTCCTGCATATCATCAGGCGGGAGGAGACGCCCGGGTGTCACCACTGCGAGGATCGCCCAGAGGACACGGTGGAGCATACGGTGGAGGTCTGCCCCGCTTGGGCAGAGCACCGCCGTGTCCTCATAGAGGCGATCGGCAGCGGCGGCGACCTCTCGCGCCCGGCCCTGGTACAAGCCATGGTCCGGGGCGAGAGGGAGTGGGAGGCGGTCACCTCCTTCTGCGAAGCAGTCATGCTAGCGAAGGAGGTGGCGGGATGGGCGAGGGAAAGATCCTCACGCCTCAGCCGCCGAGGGAGACGCTCCGGGCGTCGGGAGCCGCGTGACGACTCCCGGCCACCGTAGGCGCGGGCCTGCGGGCGGAGAGCAATGGGTAGCTCTCCGTCCGATCAGGACCAGGCCCGTGCCGGACGGCGTGTATGTGTTCCACGCGCGCCTCAAAGAGATGTCAGCGTAGTTGACGGGGCCCGACAGGGCCGAAGCCTGCCGGGGTAGCGGGATCGTCCGAAAGGGTTACCGCTGCCCTGGTATGTAAAGGGCTAAGGAAGGAACACGGGTGGGTTTTAGTCAGTAAGAGTCTGACACTCCCTTCTGCTCCACCCAGAGCGGGAGGAGTCATTTGATGATTTCCCATCCACAAAAAAAAAAAAAAAAAAAAAAAGGGGCAATGCCGGACTAAGACTACTTAATGCCCTTAGCAATCCACGCCTGTGGGGCTCCCTATCCACTCGTCACCTTGTACTTTTTTAAACAATAGACGAACGATTTTTAAAGATTGGCGCACGTCTTGTAATATCTTGCTGACAAACAGCCTTGCCTTTCATGTGCTAGAAAATATTTTTACGGTGCTGTTAATGCTTATGGTGCCCCGAGAACTGAAGCAATAGCTTAATTTGCTTATGGGCTAATCCGGAACTGCTTAGGGGGTTCAAAATCATGTGCTGAATTCATGATTACAGTTTGCGCGTAGATGTCACTACCAGCCTGTATACTTCTTGTGTAGAAGCGGAAATTTCGCTTCGTTCCCGCTATGACTGCTTATAGAGGCGTAAAATACGACCATTTTTGCTTACGAAGTATTATTTCTTTTGATACGTCTCCGCAAATACTCCTTAACAACAATACACAACACAATAGAACAATACTCCTTTGGGGGATATACCCATGATGTTATATATGAAAATAAGGCAATTAATACATACTTGACTAATTAACTGTCTGATGTACTGACAGTTGGACTCCTTGCCGTCGATCCAATGGATCAGGTCGCTCCTGATGGTCTGTGCTTCTGTGCTCGCGGGGTTCGATACCAGCTGACCAGCCTGAATTATAAAGTATATATTAGATATATTCTAGGTTCAATTTCTCGTTTTTAAAAAGAAATCGATAGAGTATAGCATAATCAGCCCAAAATGTTCCCACAGCTGGGACACGGCCTCCTCTCTGCGAGAGAGTGGGCCGAAATCCACCAAGCGGGCCCAGTGCGGGTTGGTAGACGTCACATGCCTTCGAATGTTTGGTTCTAGGACATGTCGGTTTCCTCACGATGTTTTCCTTCACCGTTTTGAGAGTAGTGGTGATTAATAATTTGTCTCCAAAGGAGATAAGTAACCAGGGTCGTCGGATATAGTGAAAGTTTAGTAAGAAACCGATGGATGTTTTCGAATAAAATTTAATTTGATTAATAGAAAACAAACAGTTCATTTATCAAATTCAATTTTATTTGAAAACCTTCATCCTCCTCCTGTCTGGGTTCGAACCTACGACCTTACACTCGTAAGTCTGGTCCCGTTACCACTGCTCTCATGTGAATATATAGTATGGTAAGTACATAATAAAGAATATTCTATCTACACTATTCTAACTCACTACATAGCGTAAGCAGTGATTGAAGGATTATAATAAACTAATGGATTATAAGCACCTGTTCTTCTAAGGGCGAATTTCACCAAACTGTTTCATCTAGAATAAGTCTTACCCTGAGAATAAATTTTGAATTTTTGAAAGTTTATCCATACTAGAACTGGATGTCAATTTTATTATACGGATAAAAGATGTCTGACTTTGGTAAAATCAGCCCCAAGCGTTATAGCCAGACATAATACAATTGGCATTAGCAGTCAAATGATCCCAAGAAATTAATATTTACACAGTTCTATTCTCTGCAAAATCAGTCTATATTTTGATAATCCCAAACTCATTGGTTCATAAATTTTTGCTGTCAGTAAAATATGAACCTGTGAGTTTGGTTTTATTATAGACAGTAAATAAATAAATAATAAGATTATTGTATTAAAAAAAAACACAGAAGATTAGACATACACTAAACATGATTGTACAAGCCGTGGGCAAAGGCAGTTTGAACAGCTGGCTCCTGAACTAAGTAAAAAGATACTTGTATCTCAAGAGAAAAAATTAAATATCTAGAGATGACATTGTTAGGTCTCTTTCTGGTACAAGCTATTGGTTAGACTATTATGTAAATAAATGATTGCTAATGGTATTAAATATTTAAGAAAGTTTTTTTTGCAATTTGTCAATTCAACTTAAATTTTATTTAAGCACCCACTTTTTTGTTGGTAAATTCAAAACCAAAATATAACCAATGGTACTATCATGGTTTTTTTTTTTACATTAGGTTGCAGTACAAACAACAGACTAAGCATATGTATGGACGAAGTGATCGTATAAGGGTTCCGTTTTTCCTTTTGAGGTACAGAACCCTAAAAACACAATTATTAACTAACAGCAGCTATTCAGAGACCGGAAAAGAGGGTTTCAACTATTTTAACTTTGATAATCTAAAATGTTTGCTCAAAAATATACTGGTTGAAGATGAGAATGGATTTTATGCATTTAATTAGATAAGGGCTGATTTTCAATCATCTGATAACTTTATTCAAGGAATAATTTTGAAGTTCTGACAGCTGTCTCATACAAAAACTGTCAAACATCATTTTTATTGCTCAAATAAAAGTTATCTAGTGATGGAGAAATCAGCCCTAAGTCATATTTGTTAAGATTTGTACTTATTAATATGCAAGTTTTTCTCTAAGATATTATGGTATTGTAACTAAATCAACTGTACCTTCGGATTAAGGGCTAATTTAATTTTTCAACAGTCAGACAACTTTTATCTGAGGAATAAATATTGCAGTTTGACAATTTTTGTACAGACAATATGCCAAACTGTCATAATTATTCTTCAGATAAAAGTTATCTGATTATTGAAAAGTCAGCCCTAAATCTATCAAAACATTCAACAACGGCTAAGAAAATAACATAAAAACGCGCCTGTGGTCCCCAATGGGTTGGGCAGAAGTGTACTTATAGTACAGTCACAAGCCCTAATATGTCAACACTTGGAAACTTTAAATAGCGACTTTTGCGTGAAATAACGTCAACAACAATGACATCCGACACATTGCAAAAACCTATGGGTTCGAAATTACGAATTCAAAAGAATTATGTTCGTAGTAACATAAAATTTCATTAAAAAAATAAAGGAGTAAATCGCTTTTGAATAATGCCAAGTGTATACAAGCTTATGCTTGTGACTGTACACCCACATTTTGCCAGTTCTGTTTAAGTCCCGTGTAAGAGGGGCGGGCCTATTGCCTTCAACCAGGCACAAATCCAGACTGCTGGCTGCTATTGCCTTCAACCAGGCACAAATCCAGACTGCTGGCTGCTATTGCCATCAAGCAGGCACAAATCCAGACTGCTGGCTGCTATTGCCTTCAACCAGGCACAAATCCAGACTGCTGGCTGCTATTGCCATCAAGCAGGCACAAATCCAGACTGCTGGCTGCTATTGCCATCAAGCAGGCACAAATCCAGACTGCTGGCTGCTATTGTCATCAAGCAGGCACAAATCCAGACTGCTGGCTGCTATTGTGAAATGCAAGATGGATAAACCCAATAACACTTTGCCAGACCCGGGAATCGAACCTAGGACCTCATGCTCAGCAGTAGTTCTTGGAACCACTAGCTAGACCAACATCATCATCTGCCTAGCCTTTTGCCAACTATGTTGGGGTCGGCTTCCAGTCTAACCAGATGCAGCTGTATACCAGGGCTAATACTAGCTAGTCCAAGGAGAAAGAAATTTAATAATAATTTTATCAGAGGAATAATTTAAAATTTTTGACAATTCTTCCATACAAAAACTTTCAGACGTCAATTTTATACCACAAATAAAAATTATCTTGACGGCACGGTTGGCGCAGTGGTTAAGCGATTGACTGCTGCGCTGCGTGTTGCGGATTCGATTCCCGCACGGAACAAATATTTGTATGGCCTATAAGGAGTTGTTCCGGGTTTGGCCGTTTGTGTATGTGAGTTTAAATGTTTGTAAACGCACCCACGATACAGGAGAAATTCCTAGTGGGGTAGTTCTTTATAAAAAAAAAATTAAATAAACTGTTGACAGTAAAATCAGCCCCTAAAAAATAACATTCAGTAGGTACTATGTTCTACTTCTGTCTTTACTAGCACGCAAAGGGAATAAACTAATAATTTATTTTTATCAAAACCTGGTAGGAATAACAAGATAAAAAGTTAATAATACTCTGTTTAATTTATGGTGATAACAAGAAAAGGGAGGCTTATGCTCAGATGATGATGATCATGAATATGGCATTATGTTAAATACTTGTTTTAGACCATAACAAGAAAATTGGCTATTTGATTAATCATACCCCATATTACTTGGTATTGGTGCAACACATTTTTTCTTCTATTCAACCCTATCAACTGACTCTTTAATTCCTTTTTCTTTCATTATATTATCTCTCAAACAATCTATCCATAATTTCTTTGCTGTTCATTCATCAACAGTTATATCATCACTCTTCTGTGTTTCATTTAAAACTATTGTATATGTGCCCTGTATTTAAAACTATTTACTGTCAAACTTCCTTTTGCAATGTATGCTATACAAAAACAAACTCTTTTTGTTTGTTTATATAATGATCAGTGAATGATGATTACCACATAATATCCAGTTACAGTTGAATGAGATATTAATTTCTAGCACAAAATGTGTTTTTTAAATATTATTTTTTACCCCATTCTGTTTTGTTCGTAGAAACCCACAAAACTTATAAGAAAAAAAAGTTATTTCTACTTTATTGACAAGGCTTTTGCTATGTGTTTTAATAGCTACTTCCTCAATTCCAGTTTTTTTTAGTATTTACACCACATTTCAGTCTTATGCATCACACGTGTTGTTATGTATCACACTTACTCGGATGTTTTATTTATGTTGGTTAATAACTCTAATCCTTTTCAAAATGCATTGCTCATTATTTGTACTGCATGTTGTTTAAATAATAAACACACAGCAATGTTGTCTTAGTGACTATATTTATTATTATTTTGTTTTTGCAGATATTTTTGAACACATAATCATATTTAACAAGTAAAATAATTGTGAAATATGACTTTTAGGCTTATAAATAGAAAAAATGAGGTCATGTGGTTCAGAATAACAAACTTACTGTAAATATTCCTGATCTATACATTGATAACACTTCTTTTAACACCATCTCTCCCCGCTCCTTACCAAGGAAATTGTTCAGCACACAAACACCATACTGAGTCATGTCTCTGATCACTCTATGACATATCTCGTAACAAGAGTCACTTGAATCCATGTAGTAACTATTAGGCATGTGATTAAACGGTGCCCCACTGCCTTTTAACGAGGCCTCAGGGTACTCCTTCACCCTCGTTCCCTGCTCAGGCCTATAGTTAGGCAGTACAGGCATCTTTACTGTGTCAGTCCTGTTCACCGCCCGCAACACATTAGAGGTACTTGGCGTGGGGAAGTCCACTGTGCTCAACAGTTGCGCAGACTCGCGCAACACCTCTTGCTCAGAGGAGCCCTCGTAAGTTATGGCACTACTAGTCCTAAGCTCGTGGTTTGTATACACTACACTAGATATCACACTGCTGTCATTGTGTTCCGATGCTGTCGATGAGCCTTCCTCAGTTTGTTTAACGTTTTCAGTTGATATTTGTGAATTATGTTTACTAACAATATCCGTGATACCCTCCTTGCCACAATTTTTCACGTTTTTCGTTTTAGTTTTTTTTAAATGTCTTGTATCACTACCCTCGTTCGAGATATCCTTCTGTTTCTCTTCTGTGACGTCGGAAGTTCCGTCTTTTACTTTTTTCGTGGCTTCTTCACCAACTTTAGAACGTTCACCTGAAATATCACTTTTGGAACCCTGCTTCGGTAACTTGGGTGCACATTCACTCTTGTGTCTTCTCCAGTCTTGACGTTGGTGTTCTGTATTACAATAATAAATGTTCAGACAACGAGCGCACCTCCGATGAGTTTTCTCGTTGCAAACGGCGCAACAAGCAAGGCCGCCTCCTTGATTCATTCTAAATAATTTCTCCCAAGGGCCGGCCCCTACGACATGTCAACTGAAACAAATGTCATCGACGACGTGACAGTTAGCGGACATCAAAATGGTGACTATTAGATTACGATAAATATTATTCTTCCCTTTTCTCGGATAATTTTGTGTTTTTGGATTATAATTAGGTATAGTTCTTACCACATAAAAAAATATATTTTATGCATTGATATTCGTCATAATCGTTTGATTATAAAGCACTGTGATGACTAATGAACAAAATTAAGTTAGATCCACACATTAGGATTAGTAATATTACTTGAATCTTTGTGGATTTTTAGTAATCTAATTTAACTCTGATTTTTAATTTGATAGACTAATATGACAGCTGCGAACGACCTTTTTTGTCAACATGACATTATTTAGTATATATTAGCTGTCATTTTGGTCTAGCATATTATAAATCTGAGTTTAAAAATCTTTGTTAATTGTGGTGTTGCCATAGTTGAACTGACTGAATAATTATTTTAACGCATTTAGGGATAGGTGCTTCCTGCCGTAAGTTTTTCCACCTCCATCATCGCCCTGCCATGCCACCGCAACCGTGGCTACCTAAAACAATACTGTGAAAGGACTGTACCCATGGAATTAGTATTTACTACATAGCACAAGAGCAGTGGTGGCCCAGCGGTAACGGCCCCGAATTAAAATACACTCCTTTGCAAAAAAAAAAAACGGGCACCTTACAGTCATTGGCTTTTCTATGGATATTATTAATATTTTTTATTATCAATGAGAATATAGTTTTTAACACATAAATCTTGGAATCGATGTTATGGTCACTGTAAACAGAGTCGTGTTAAAATGGACATTTTTATGGGTATAATGAAATTAAGACTACGAGTATTTTTATGGTATTTTAATAAAAAAAGACATAAAAAAATAAATTAATAACGAGTATGACTTCCCCTTGCAGCGATTACGGCATGCCTTGGCATGCTTTCCACCAGGCTTTTGATCGTGTCCTGTGGAATGTGTTCCCACTCAGCCGAGATCACATGTTTAAGCTCTCTGATGTTTTGTGGAAGTGGTTGGATAGATCGTACTCGCCGTTTTAGGAGGTCCCAGACGTGCTCAATGGGGTTAAGACCGGGGCTCCATGCTGGCCAATCCAAACGACGAATACCGATCTCTTGCATATAAGCATCTACGTCGCCAGAACGGTGGGCCCAAGCATTATCGTCCATGTAAATGGCATCTTCGCCAATTACAGTCAGTGCGGGTTGTGCATGTTGACAAAGGATTTCAGTTATGTACAGACGCCAGCAGATCGAACTACCCGAAACTGTATAATTTTCCCAATCAACCCTGAACCTTAATGCATTAGCGATAAAGTTGAAAATCTATTAAAGGAATTTGACAGATTGTAGTAGCTTGATGTGCTGGCGCATTACCTTTGGGCATTTAGTGCGCCATGTTCAATGAATACTATCTCGGTACGATAGCTGGAAGTTACGCCCGCCCAAAACATAACGACCCTCCACCATAAGGGGTGATTTCTTCAAAACACACGTCGGCGCCGTAGCGTTCCCCTGGTCTTCGTAACACTCGCTGACGTCGGTCCTCACCATTGAGACAAATTCGAGCCTCATCGGAGAAGAGTACGCTACTCCAGTTACCTAGTGTCCAAGATAGGCAATTTCTAGCGAACCTTAATCGAGCAATCCGGTGCTCACGAAGTAACTTGGGGGCCCGCGCTGGTCGTTGACTGCGTATATCAGCCGCTAAAAGCCTCCTCCTCACTGTCCATAGGCTAACTTGTGTTCCTCGTACCTACCTCTTCAAGGTTTCTTTTGAGGTCTATGTAACTGCATTTGCGGTTCCTCAGCGCCTGAGTTACTAAAAGTGGTCGTCTCGTGGTTGTGTGCAACGTTTTCTCCCAGAACCTTGCCTTCTCTGGACGGAACCTGTCTCTTGGTATCGAGTCCAGCTTCTTTGGACGGTTGAACGACTCACGTTTAACCGCTGTGAGTCGTAACATTGGCTACACCCCTCTTCCAGCAGCGCTATATTTTTACTAGCTCTTATTGCTTTTTGTGCCATTACATTCGACACAAAGATATCTGTTTTAGTCACATTAAGGCAGGATTATGCCACTAACATAAATTATTCTACTAAAAATAACGAGAAGTTAGTTTTAGTCGCCTGATAACCTTTTAACCGCAAACTCGCGAAAAGTAAGTAAAAAGTCACAAACTGAAAAAGTGATTATTATTTAAAAAAACAAAAGTTTCGAATTTGGAATTAGCTTTTTTCATACCCAGACTCTTTATTAAGTGCTAGCAACATAGTTTGGCTATTAAAACCTCTTTAGAACTAAATGATTAACAATAATGTAGAAAAATCAAAACCGCCCGTTTTTTTTGCAAAGGAGTGTATGAACGGTGAAGCCAAAATATCTTAAGGAAATCGGTATGTTTTATAACCAAAAAATCGATGACATACAGGGTGGCAGGGACATCGACACGCAACCCGTAACCATGAATGCACATAATTTTAGTGTAGATATTTTCAGTGGGTTAACAAAAAAATAATCAACTGTTTCATAGGAAAATGCAATACCTACAAGCGAACAGCTAACTTTTTTTAAAATAACCGATGAAATCTATCGACGTGAGGGTGTTCAGAATCATGTACTGAATTCATGGTAATAGGTTGCGTGTCGGTGTCCCTGCCAGCCTGTATATGACATCTACCAAGCCCCCACTGAACCCACGTGGTTGATTACAGCCTACTACCTACTACCCTCTCACTGAGAGGAGGCCTGTGTCCCAGCAGTGGGATTATAAGCTACTTACGATATATGTAGTACAACAGGGCAAAGATAGCTCGTTTTGCTTTTATGTGAACGTTTTTGCCTCCCTGATAGAACATCTACTGTACTCAGCAGCAGCTATTAAGGATGTGTATCAACCTCAGTAGCTACTGCTGAGTGAGCAGTAAGCTAAATATTAGAGCTAAAGTTTGGCAAATGAATTTTGAGCCTTGGAATTAATCGAAACTTTTTAATGTAACAACGACACGGTTGGCGCAGTGGCTGAGCGATGGACTGCTGCGCTGCGTGTCGCGGGTTCGATTCCCGCACGGAACAAATATTTGTATTGCCTACAGGTAGTTGTTCTGGGTCTGGCTGTTTGTGTATGTGAGCTTAAATGTTTGTAAACGCATACAGCACGATATAGGAGTAATTCCTACTGTGGGGCAATGTTTTAATTAAAAAAATGTCAACATTTAAAAAAACTATTTGCAGCCTCTGTTTTACAAACGAATATATTGACTTTGTCTTTGAAATGTCAAATGAATGACATCCGAAATAGAAAGTTTTAGGCTATTGTATTTGTTTACATTGATGTTATCATTAATTAATAAACCGCCGAAAAAAATATAATCATTAGATTCAGTAATACAACTTGTTATGTTAGGATAATCCTAAAATGCCAAGATTTCATGAAATAGTCATTCAGTAGGATTACTTGATCTAAGAGAGTTGTGTTGATGACTTTAATGATTATAATTTTGTAAATACATATTTGTTACGGCCGCGAATTATATTTTAATCAACGTACAACTTAGTACTGACCAGCAAATTGCAAAAAACGTAAGAAAATTTGAATTTCGCGGGCTACCTTGGAGCATCCACCTTAATAACTATGTTCCTAAACTAATGTAAGTATACCTAAGTAATTTTGAGTCGGCGCCAAACAATCAATAAACTAAGATCACTAAATTGTTTTAAATTTAAACGGCGCCGACTCAAAATTATCTAGGTATATTTACATTAGTTTAAGAACTTAGTTATTAAGGTTAAATAATAAAGGTTTATTATTTTTTGCTTTTCAGTTTTTTCGGCGGTTTAATTTTTTTGTTAAAAAGTTTTTAATTTATAATTTTTGGTGGCTATAATCTACTAATTGTTTGCAAAAGGGCAGGCATATGTGGCACTGAGTAGAGTAATAATACTGTTGCGCGCCACAATTAATGCCTGATGCATGGTGACATTAGTTACCACTAGCGCCATCTAGTTTCTAGTAGCAGAACTAATAGAGTCACTAGCGCCATCTATTATCGATTGGCTGTACTTACTAGAACTATCGACATCTGGTCAGTTGGGGCCGGTATGTACTCGAACATTCTAGATGTTCTACAATAGAAGGTTCTGGAATTATCTGCGGCACTATATAAGGCCGGGACTAGCCGCGACCAATCAGATTCCAGCCTGATCCTTCATTAATGAAGAGCCAGCTCGCGTCGTAGCTGAACTTATAAATGTAAATTCACGACCGTGACCTCTGAGTTTGTTTCGGCCTTTCTTCTCAGAGATAGTCCTAGGAAACGCCGTGCTCATCAAAGCACTAATAATAAAAATTCGATCCAGCCTGTCCCATCTTGTTGCCCTCTCTCAGTGACGCCCTAAGCCGAGGTTCGATCCCCACAGGGGGTGCCCTTAGCGTGCAGTCGCTTAATTTTAATTTAGTTTTAAGCCCTGGCTGGAGCCTTTCTTAAGGCAACCACAGGATAGTCCGGTTAAGTAGTCACGACCTCTCAAGGTCAACTACGAGATGCCATTTATAAAATAAAAAAAAAAGCGACCAATCAGACTTGGTTCTGCGATAGAAGCGAATACATCGAAAGCGATCTTCAAGTGCGACTTAAGAGCGATTGTGTTTTATAATTAGTGTGTTTGAGTTGTTATTAGTGTTGTTTAATTAAAGTGTAACTTTTGGTAATTTTTATCGGCAGTTTTTATTGTCACGAACCCGAAGCTCGTAACAATTGGTGTCAGAAGCAAGGATTAAAATCATGCCGATTTCACCTAAAGACGACACGGAGGGTATCCGTACCCGAAGTCAACGCCAACAGGAGACGGACCAGAGACGTTTTGGTGGAGCTATGCCGCAGAGGTCGGAGGGCCAGCTACCAACCACGGAGGCTGAACCGTCCGCAGCAGCTCCAGCATCAGCAGCACCAGACTTTGCTGCCCTGATGATGATGCTGCAGGAACAGGCCCGCCGACAGGAAGAACAGGCTCGCCGACAGGAGGAACAGGCTCGTCGGTTGGAAGAACAGCTCCAGCGGGACAAGGAGGAACAGGCCCGTCGGTTGGAAGAACAGCTGCTGCGTCACAGAGAGGAACAGGCCCGTCGACAGGAGGAACAGGCTCGTCGGTTGGAAGAACAGCTCCAACATGATAAGGAGGAGCAAGCGCGCCGCCAGGAGGAGCAAGCGCGCCGCCAGGAAGAGCAGATGCTCCTTATTAAGGGCCTTCACGCTACTTTTGGGAAAGACATGAAGGAGGTGAAGGATAAGGTTGCTCAATATGACAACCGCCTGTCGGAAGCTGAAACCCGGATCGACCTAGTAAATAATCGGGTTGACAACGTGGTGGCTGACGTAACAAAAACCGTGATGGCTGACGTAAAGAAAACGCTGGATTACCTTAAACTTAGGGATGGAATCGCAGCACCCATAGCTACAACACCTTCGCTACGTGGATTCAAAGTGCCACCGTTCGACGGAACTTCTTCCTGGTCGGCCTATAAAATCCAGTTTGAGGCTGTCGTGAAGGCGAACGCTTGGAGTAAAAGTCAGGCCATGACTGCCCTCACCCTAGGCCTGCGCGACCAGGCCTTAACTGTTCTGGAAGCTCTCGGTAAGGAAGTGTCTTACGAGCAGCTCCTTGAGGCATTGGAGGCTCGGTATGGCGACGCTCACCTGGAACACGTGTTTCGTGCGCAGCTCAAGGATCGCGTGCAACGCAGTAATGAAAACCTGCAGCAGTGGGCCCTTGAAGTGGAGAAGCTGGTGCGTAAAGCTTACCAGTCCGTACCTGCGCTTATTGATGGGAACCTGGTGCAGGCATTCATCGACGGCATCCGCGACCTTGAAGTTAGAGCTGCTGTGAGGCTCGGGCACCACGGGACGCTTAAGGACGCCTTGGCCCATGCACTGGAGGTGGAAGCCGTGCGGCAGGATCATCGTTCCCATCGCATCAGGGAAGCTGCAGCGGCTACAGTTCGCGACCGCAATAGAGGGTACAGCCCTAGGTGCTACGGCTGTGGGGAAAGGGGCCACCTTCGATCCAGTTGCTCTAAGCGAACTGCAGAAAGGGTAGACAATGACCGTCCATGGAAAGTGGGACGAACTTTGGTCAGAGCCACCGACATGTCAGGGGTACGTGTGCCGAACCTTTGTGATCAGGACCAGATTATGAAAAAAGGCACATTGGTTTGTACTAGGCAAGAAAGTAAAGAAGTCGTACCTGTGAGGACGCTCAAGACAGACCTCAGCAACGAGTGGAAGGAAAGCCTACAACGTGCACAGCAGGAAGATTCCGACATAAAGCCGATTCTGGAGTGGATGAAGGCCAGAGCTCCTAAGCCCAGGTGGAGCGACGTCTCAGCAATGAGTTCGATCACAAAAAGCTATTGGGCCCAATGGGACAGCTTGGTGATTCAGGATGGAGTCCTGTGCCGTAAATGGAAAAATGCTCGGGGAGACAGCTGTCATTTGCAAATGGTTGTCCCTAAAGCTCAAGTACCGGATGTTCTACAGCTGTACCATAATGGTTGTTCAGGAGGTCATCTGGGAGTAAAACATACTCTACTGAAGATACGAGAACGGTTTTACTGGGTCCACTGTCGGGACGATGTCAAGGAC
The DNA here is from genome assembly GCA_947507525.1 of Apamea epomidion. Classification (NCBI taxonomy): domain Eukaryota; kingdom Metazoa; phylum Arthropoda; class Insecta; order Lepidoptera; family Noctuidae; genus Apamea; species Apamea epomidion. Next base: position 14,932,490 of record OX382241.1, on the reverse strand, counting down.
TGGTGTCGCAAATGTACAAGTTGTGCAGCTGTAAAGGGACCTCAGACTCGTAGTAGAGGTGCATTGAAATTGTACAATGTTGGCGCACCATGGGAGAGGATAGCCCTTGACGTTGCGGGGCCGTTTCCGGAAAGTGAAAGTGGTAACAAGTATTTCATGGTTGTGATGGATTACTTCACTAAGTGGCCGGAAGTCTTCGCCATCCCAAATCAAGAAGCTTCGACAGTTGCAGATAAATTAGTTTATGAAGTCTTCTGTCGGTTTGGTAGTACCTTTAGAGATTCACAGTGATCAAGGAAGGAATTTTGAGTCCCAAATATTCCAGGAAACTTGTCGAGTTATGGGTATTCATAAAACAAGAACAACTTCTTACCACCCACAATCGGATGGAATGGTGGAACGATTTAATCAGACATTGGAGAGGTACCTAGCAAAAGTTGTGGAAAATCGGCAACGAGATTGGGACAAGCACACACAACCGTTTTTGTTGTCATATCGAAGCGCTGTTCATGAAAGTACATCGGTGACACCAGCTTTCGCAAACTTTGGAAGAGAATTAAGGCTGCCTGCAGACCTGATCACCGGAATACCACCTGATGCCCCACGCAGTATAACCGATTATGCGAAAAACTTGCGAAACAAAATGAATGACATTTATGAGCACGTCAGACAATCGGGCCAGCAAATGTCTGAAAAGATGAAAACCCGTTATGACCGCAAAATGAACAGTAAAGGGTTCGTCGAAAGTTCACTAGTATGGTTGCATAATCCAGTCCGCAGCAAGGGGAAATCTCCTAAGCTTCAAGCTAAATGGGATGGACCGTACCGGATTGTGACAAAGATCAATGACATAACCTACCGGATACAGAAAGGTGCAAGAGGTACTCCTAAGATCGTCCATGCGGATCGATTGGCGCGTTATTATGGAGCCGATAATGCTCGGGACGAGCATGTCTTAGGAGGGGGCAGTGTTGCGCGCCACAATTAATGCCTGATGCATGATGACATTAGTTACCACTAGCGCCATCTAGTTTCTAGTAGCAGAACTAATAGAGTCACTAGCGCCAACTATTATCGATTGGCTGTACTTACTAGAACTATCGACATCTGGTCAGTCGGGGCCGGTATATACTCGAACATTCTAGATGTTCTACAATAGAAGGTTCTGGAATTATCTGCGGCACTATATAAGGCCGGGACTAGCCGCGACCAATCACACTCGGTGACCCCGATGACCCCATAACCCTCCTCCAGGAGAGCGATAGGGCAACCAGCACAGCTCACAATAACAAAAAACCGACATTCCGACCCCGCCGCCGGGGTCCATCGCGACGTCCCCAAGTAAATTCACCACCAGCCCGACCCTTCATTGATGAAGAGCCAGCTCGCGTTGCAGCTGAGCTATTAAATGTAAATTCACGACCGTAACCTCTGAGTTTGTTTCGGCCTTTCTTCTCAGAGATAGTCTTAGGAAACGCCGTGCTCATCAAAGCACTAAAAATATAAATTCGATCCAGCCTGTCCCTTTGCTGCCCTCTCCCAGCGACGCCCTAAGCCGAGGTTCGTACCCCACAGGGGGTGCCCTTAGCGTGCAGTCGCCTAGTTTTCATTAGTTTTAGCCCTGGCTGGAGGCTTTAAGATTTCTTAAGGCAACCACAGGATAGTCCGGTTAAGTAGTCACGACCTCTCAAGGTCAACTACGAGATGCCAAATTCTAAAAAAAAAAAAAGCGACCAATCAGAGTTGGTTCTGCGATAGAAGCGAATACATCGAAAGCGATCTTCAAGTGCGACTTAAGAGCGATTGCGTTTTATAATTAGTGTGTTTGAGTTGTTATTAGTGTTGTTTAATTAAAGTGTAACTTTTGGTAATTTTTATGGGCAGTTTTTATTGTCACGAACCCGAAGCTCGTAACAATACATACACAACTCTGTATTCAAATCTGTGAGTGAACAATAAAACACCCCTATTGTCCCACCGTTAGGGTTGGATTTTTTTTCCAAATTTATATGGGACCAACTTTGGGGTATACCCCTTCCAATAAAAAAAGAATTTTCAAAATCGGACTACTCTGTAAAAAAAATATATATATATATAGACGCGTCGACTTGAGAACCTCCTCCGTTTGTTTTTTTTTCGACGGTTAAAAATGGTTTAAACAGTGATGTGCGACAGTTTCTACAAACCATGATAAGTAAATTTGACGAGAAACGAGATGCTTACGACAAAAATTACTGCATTTAATTGTTGTAACGAACTGTAAATGTGAGGATACCATGGTTTACCAAATATAGTTTTTGTACCTATTTACTTAATTATATTTTATTTCAAATTGTTATGGTATGTATATAAAAAAGGTACGTACAGAAAAACACGTTTTATAAAATTATTTATTTAATGAAATAATGTAATACATATTATGAATAATTTTTTTATTTATTTCGAGACTTTGTCAAATGGGTGCTTGGAAATGGGTTTTAACTTAACTAAAAATAACGCCTATGAAATGGAAAATACCTGTCGAATATGCTTATTTTTGGTTGATGTAAGTTACAATGAAAATTAAATAAATATTATTCTTATTTACAAATACAAAAGGGAATAAAATGATTTGTGATGAATGAGTAAGGGATCATGAATAAAAACAGACTAGATTAGTTCTACGTCGAGCCACGTTCTTGATTCGTGTATATAATTTTCCAAGGTTTTTATAGTTTTAAGCAGTAGTGTGTTGGACTATGAGTTTATTATTAAAGTGATGGAGAGCGAGACTCAACGAGAGGAACTAAAGAGTGCGTAAAGGCGCGCGTAGTATTAATTTACGCGCACCTCTGCGCTTACCTAATAATAGTTTCTTATACTAATATAAAACATAACAAGATACTTGTCTTCTGAATCTTAGAAATTATGACAATACATTTTTATTAAATCTTTTCACGTCTCTTGCATGTACTCGTATATGTCATAGTTTCCTAGAATCGGAAATTATGATTCCTTCTACTTTGCGATAGTTACAATATTCTCTTCATGCTTTAAACCATATTACTATGATCATATGAACCTTATTAATATTGTGACTACCGCATAGTTCACGGGACTTATCAGAGATTCTTTCAGGAGAATGCGACCATCACCTATCAGTCTCTAATCATACTTACGTTCACTGGCGACATCTGATCAATGTCTTTTAAAACTTAACTCTGTACTTCCAATTAAATTTTTACTTTCACTAATAACACGTATTTTCATCTCCAACAATAATTTACGGTTTCGTAACTTTGAACAGGCCCATATTGCGAACACATAATTTTGTTCCGTAAGTACTAAGTTTATATAAAATTACAAATACAGAGGTAAGATATTAATTGAATATAACTACGTTACTCAAAATTCTAGCCAATATTATTTTGGACCCTATAATTACTTTAGTACCTGTACTATCATTACAATAGCTTCATTAACGAGTAACGTAGGTAAACCATCCGCTTTACAGTATTCAAGTAATACTATACGTAAATTACCACGTCTACACAGATATGACATAATATACAAAAAAATCTTAAATTCTCCGATCTGTTCATAGGCTCTTAACTTAGGCATTAGATAAAACACAGGTTAAGGGATCTATTATAGTCAATAATCCTAGATATTCTTTAGTAATTGTGTAAATTGGATAAGTTTATCATGTAAATAGAATTATAATATTTTAAGTCAATAATTAGCAGGTAAATTCGTATGTGCTATGAAAGTCTGATCCCGGCATTATAATTTTATTGTCACGTCAAGTCCAAGCTATTTCAAAGACAAAATATTTTTGTCTATGAAAGTCTTATTCTTTTTACACTTGGTAGCACATTCAGTGACATTGTTTTTTGCGGGAAATTTGATTTGTCATATCCATGTTCTACAGTAAAGTTTTAAAGCATTTTTTCTGTCTTATGGTTTGGTTATACTCTTGTTTGGTCATCGTTTAGGGGTGGGATAGGGGGAGGAGGGGCGTGTAGTACTCTTGCTAGTTCCGCTTTCTCATCTGCAGAAAGGACGTAGACTGGAGGAGCGGCTGGTAAGAACCGTTCTGCTTTCTGCGGCTCCCGTTGTAATCTCGCGCGATACAGCATCACGAGGACACATAGCACGCTGATGATGAACGCTGAAGTAGCTGCTAGGACTATAAGTGCGGTGTGGTAGGAAGTAGTTGCAGAAACCTGATGATAGGATAAAAATAAATGAGTTAAACTTGGATGCTTTTTTAATTTTGTTGCTTTGCTTTAGTACTGCGTAGAGAAGTTTTGAGCATTGAAGTAATTCCATAATAGTCTATGGTAGTAGACCTACCATAATTTACCATAATTTAGGATTTAGGTAATTTTTTTTCAAGGAAGCATACAACACAAAATAATTATTTAAATGAATGAATTAATTATTTTTAATTAATATTTTGTAAGTTGTTTGTTAATCGGTTGAAGGACGTCAAACGAGACATATAGAAGTTTTATTGTTATTACGTCTGGGGGCGTGTAGTGTCCCGCAGTTTAAATACCTATCGAACTTGCATTCAAACTTCTTAAAGCAACTTACCTAAGTACTATAATTAAACAAATACTTAACTTACTTATCTAATAAAGACAAATATCATATAAACTTACAGTAGATTCGCTAAGTATCTCCCGTTGCTGCATCGCGGACCGGTTGGGTGTGGCTAGTCGGTACTCGCTACGGATGACGTCTGCTCCTAACACGACCTCATCGCCTTCCTTGTTACCTGCTAGTTTTTCTTGTTTCACCTGTACACAGCATAACAGAGGGTTCAGAAGTGGTCTTTGTTGATTTTTTAGGTAGGTAGGGAATATTTCTGGTGAGAACATATAATATATGATTAAGTTTAGAAATGTCATCAGATGCTAAACTTAATAAAGTAATCAGACCGGTGCGTAGTTTTACAGTGCATGTACCTACAGTTCGCTAATATCTGGCGCAGTTGCTCCATTAAAAAAGAAAATGTTTTATAGCTAGTCCCTTCCCACTGGTAACGCATATATTCTCTCGAGCATATACTCTGGCTATAAGAGTAGGGTAAGACCAAAGAAAAGATGGATGGATTGTGTGATAGATGATATTGCTAGAAAGGGGTTGACTACCGAGATGACGACTAATAAAGAAGTATGGAAGGAAAAACATGTTGCGCCGACCCCAAAAAAATTGGTCTAGGGGCAGCAGAATACGGTTACAGTCTCATGCCTTTATACTCACCAAGTTTTCGATATAGTAGACATAGTCAACAGCCCTCGAGCCAGTAAGCACGGCCCTTAGCTTCGCAGTATTTCTATCCCGTGTCATGGCCACAGGTACCCTTGCTCCCAATGCTGCCAGTCTCGCCGCCAAGCCTGCTCGAGCTCGCTCCGCACCTGCTTGTTCCACGTTTAGGAGTTCTAACTCGAGGATTGCTGTATCTATTTGAGTTAGTTCTGTAACAAAAGTGTGTGGTTAAGTTTGATTGTGGCGTCATCTACATCGCTACATGCAAACTACGCTTCACACTGACGTCACGCAAATTCCTGCAACGCGCAAGCAGAGTTTACCGCGCAACTACGTCCCAACATCAATGGTCGGGCAGTTGCCCACCAGACACGACACTCGTCTGGTTGGAAGATGCTCCCTGTTCTATCGAGAATGATGATGAACTTTACGCCCAGTTCCTCATAGCTCTATACTGGTGACCCCGACATGAAGATCTCGTTCCTTTTTAAGACCTTCCAATTCTTCCAATTTTAAACACTATTGCTCGGGCACTTATATCATAGCTGTCTGAAATCCAAACGAGTGCAGACATCACTCTGTGTTTTGCAACGCCGTCGATTCAGGGTACCAATGGCACTAAAATGCTCTTTATGACCAGATCTTTATCCCATTACACGAGGTACTTTGATAAAGATCGCAATTGTTAGTTCTTCTTATCGAGTCGATGGTAAATTATTAAATGAGTTGGAGCCAGTAGGTGGCCACGCCAATCGCGGCATCAGTAGCGTTTTTTAGGTCCCCAGAATTACAGATGCGAATGGTGGAATGCGATGCGATGCGTGCGAATGCGATACTCCAGACAGTGGTGTGCATTGGTTTTCAGAACAGGTAGGCAGGCACTTTAAGTAAAAAGTAATTTATTTACCGGCTATAAAAAAAACACGTGAGTGATCAGTGAACCCCCAGCAGGAACGAAGTTCAAAATGAAAATCCAAGATGTATGTTATTTGTGTATTTGTGATTTTCGCAGCCGCCATCTTGGATTTTCGTTTTGACTGTAGGTATTATCGGCTCCAGCACCCTCGAAAACCACGAAAACGACACCCATGACGAAAAATTCGAAATTTATTGCAGCCGCCATCTTGGATTTTCTTTTCTCCCTCACTATCGGCGACCTCATTAAATATCCCTTTCTTCCTTCGCACGGCCAAATTACGAAGTATTATTTTTAATTTTAACATTTATACTCGGTTGGTTACTAGAGTAGGCATGCCTACTTTAGGGTGATAAATTGCGAAGATCGAACGTCATAGTATTAGGTACGCGTGAGACGTACGTGTTTTTAATTTTGTCGTATTAACTTGAACGAGTAAAGACCAGACAATGTGCGAATAGTACGGGAGCCGAGTAGCCCGTCCGACGACTGCCTATTGCCGCGCGTATTTGTATGAAGATTTTGTTTTTTGTTAGGTAGGTATGATAATTTAGTGAGTTTCTTAATTGTGGGACACACACACTAAAATGTAATTGACAGGCTTATGGTGATTTATCGAGGTAGGCACGGCTTATATGCCTTTATGCAATGCACGCCACTGGCTCCAGACCAAACCATGCCCATGCATGGTTTGCTCTGGAGAATCGGATTCGCACTGGGTGTAGGTTGGTCCATAATCCCCCATTTTGCTAGATTGTGCTTATTACTGGACTTAGGACGGTGGCCTACTTGGGTCCGCAGTAGAGTAGTTAATTATCGACGACTAATTGAGTCGTCGATAATTGACTGGGGACGGTACAACAACTTACCACAAGGATCGGGTGCAGGCGCGTCGGCGACGATTCCCGCGTGTTGCCTCCTCTGCCCCGCGGCGTCCACGCACCAGCATCGTCCGCGGGAACATTGTCGCGGGGAGAACTCGCCGTCTTCGAGACAACGGGGCCGGAGACCTTCACCACCTAATAGTGAAAGTATTTTTTTAAAGATTTCTTTTGTCTTGAGGTATCATCATGTTAGTTTGGTCTTTCGGTTGTTTATATACGTTCAAGTTCAAGACCGTTTGCACCACATATACAATAACACATGAAATCATATAATTTGGTAAAATAACATGTTTTTTTTTATTGTCTTTGTATGTGTTGAATCTTCAACGGGCCGTAGTAAGGGATCAAGACTAGTAATTTAACCCAATGCACTTCTATGCAAAGTATATACCTATTTCTATGTCTTGTACTACTCATGAATTGTCCTTTAACCCATTCCCTGTCCCATGAACCACATATGGTTCAATTTGATTGTTTAACTATATTTTATCTACTTCGTGGACAGTGAAAGTATAAAACTAGTTAACTTCTTAAGACTTACCGTTCTCAATTTCCTCTTGCATAAACTGACACTTGGTTTTAAACACGAACTTATCCACATTAACTTCAAGATTCTTCTCCAATCTTCTGGTAGTGTCTGCAGCTTTAGGCTCCACGACCTCCGACACTAACGGGAGTTCGTCTGTGTCTTTTACCTGTTCAAGTATATTATCTAAAGATTCGTCTTCCCGAACTTCGGCTTCAAGCTCGAAATCATCATCTTCGTTGTCGTCGTCGTCGTCAAATTCGTCTACTCTGTACGCAGTCATTTGTCTGATAAGTTCTTCCAGTACTGAAAAAGGAATATTGAAAGTTGCTTTAGCGCATGTTTTACGAGGACATCCACCACAAAAAGCTTAAATATATCTATGTTATTTCAAATACATCCATTTGGAGATTAACTCGTTGACTTTTTAGAAGTAGACAGCAGTACCTATACCAATGTATTTATTGAACACAGCTGTCCCGACAGAGTTTGTCCTGTCGAAATTAGAAATTTCCATAAAAAAGGACATTCAGTTTTTCCTGAATTCGAACAATTTCAGGGTAGGTTCTTCTTTTTTTTCATACAAACCTGATTCGGACTATTACGAACATTTTAAAACAAAAAATAGCCAATTCAGTCCAGCCGTGCTCTTGTGGTGCGCTTACCAACGAACAGCATTTACATTAATACAGGCTGATTTTTTAAAGACCAGCCGAATTTAAGGATGTGGTACAGACCATCAAACTGAACAACTTTCTCCATGGGACAAATAGCGTAATCGCGAAAATTTTATCAACTGTCCCATAGAAAACTTCAATACCTACTCGACCTAAATGTATGGGACGGCTGAATTTTTATTCGCGATTACGATGTTGGTCCCATGGAGAAAGTTGTTCAGTTTGATGGTCTGTACCACATCCTTAAATTTGGCTGGTCGTTAAAAAATCAGCCTGTATAATAGATGATAATGATGAATAGTTCACCTTATGCTAATACCACTCTTGGCTTCTTTCTTCACCACCTGACATAGTGGTGATTTGAGGTCAACAAGTTAGATTTTGTTTTATTTTCTTGGTTACGAAATGAAACAGGCCTTTTATACATAAGATTCAAATATTACCTTCGTCGGCTCTAGCTCGTTCGTCGGACGGGTCTCGTGGCAGATACTTGCGCGCTTGTCTGAAATTGCACGAAGGTTTAGCGCCGCGCACTAAGGATCCCTTCAGAGGTTCTCCATGGGCGCTTACACACCAACATACATCTGTAAAAAGATTGAGTGTTTTTAGATGATAGTATGGATCGGGCAAAATATTAGAAAAGTAGGTAGGTCTTCCAGAAGCGAATATTAAAAAGTTTTGGTTTTGATTAAACTAAATTACGGAAGGAGGTAGAGAAAGTCAACTTCAAGTCATGATTTGTGGTTTTTTGAAACAATCACCATAATTTTGTCAATCTTACGTTCTATGATAGTAAGCATTGAACACAGGAGTTATTGCAGGCAAAGAAAGTATTTTAAAGGAATCGTACCAGTTAAATTGGCAGACTTTGGACATCACATATGTCTAAAATACATTGGTTTTACTTTTTCACTGGATGAGACTTGTCAATCTGCAAGTAGTTTATAATGGAGTATGTTGACTCACCAATATGCGACATACACTGCACCGGTTCCCAGGCTCCACTGGCATCGCATTTGGGTATAAACGTTCCCTTGCCGTACTTCTGTGTCGCAGCCTCGTTCTTCTCTTGTAGCCTCTCGCATGGGCTCAATACTATAAAATAAAGAAGAAAATTTTAGCCTTAGATAAAAACATGGCTGTCGTATACTCTCAAAACGACACGAAATAAGGTGTCTTTAGCTTAGCAACATTATGAAATAATCAGGCCCATTAGTCGCATGGTGCTCTTTTAACTAATCAGCAGTCATTTATCTTGGACTCATGCTATCGTCATACTCATCTAGATTTCTACAGTTTCTATTCTACTCAAATTCAACTTTCAGCATCTAATCTGTTTATAATTGAAAATACGCATAAGCTCTCTAACTTTTTGTCCCAGATTGCCCAAAGTGCCAATAAAGCTAACCATGCTATTAGAATGTAGGGTGTAAGTGTGGATACACACGAGTGACACGTGTCGACGACAGAGGCAAGTGCAAGCGTCGGCGCGTGTCGTTCGTGTATTTGAGCACGGTGCTCACGCGCGAGACGCGACACGCGTTGACGGCTATCGTCGACACACGTCGACGGTTCCCGTGGTCTCTATCGTCGACGCGTGTCACTCATGTGTAATTATGCACACTAAGGGACATCGACGCGTAAACTGTTAGCATGAATTCAGTACCTGATTGTAGACGCACCATGAAGCATTGAAATAAAAGTCGGTTATTTTTTTAAATTGTGCTGAATTCATGGTAACACTTTGTCCGTCTATGCCCCTTACACCGTGTATAGTGCAAGAATTTAGTGGAGTTAACACAGGTACATAACAATATAACATGTATATACAAAATAAATAACGACATGCCTTCTTCTTTCACAATGTGGCTTGTGTTCCCTTTTTTACTTTTCAATCTCGCAGCTTCCCCTTCCACTGTTTTGAAAGACAAAAACTTCTTAGTTGAAGCAAGAAAAGAAGTCTTGGCTGCTGTATTTTATTATTTTCACGATTTTTGCTATAATTTTGGATACCCTAGGCTCAAAAAACCTCATCTGTTGATCTATAGCGATTGGTTGTCGATAAAAACTAGTAGACAATCAAATCACTTCAATTGATGTAAGGCTCATAGAAAGTGAGGGTAGTTACTTCAGTATGCATATTTACAAATCAAATAAAATTATGAAGCTCTTGAAAAATCGAAAGCAAGAAAATATTACAGTGTAGTAGCCAAACACCATAAAAACTGATGGTAAACTCACCAGGGCACACATTATTGCATTCCTCCTTAGTCCTGAAGTTGTTATGGTTGCCGGAGCACCCGTGGTACTTGAACCGCTCGCATCGGTTGCGCGCGTGGTTGAAGTGCCATCTCGTCGTGTTCAGGACTTCGCCTTCTGTGCAACTACCCTCGTCTTTGTTTTCGAAGCATACCGTGCCTGGATGGCGGAGAAGAGTATTGAATTTCACACGCATAGATTAACGGGAATATCGTTCGATAGCCTGTCTTTGTTTGCCTTTTGTTACAAACAAGAATTTGTTACTTAGTGGGTACCTGAATAAAATCGTGTGACTGTACAACTTTTAATGTTAAAAATTCCGGTTGTTTGTCTGTCTATTACGCGGTTTTTCTTTACAAACGGATCGTTGACTGGGGAAATGGGTGCTTTAAATACCCACCATTAATACTTCAATGAAAGACTCCCTGGACATTTTTACCTTAATATGAGCTATCCATTAAATAAGCCAATGTGAGATTCGCCAAAATAAACTTTCTTGCTATGCAAAGTAATACTCACGTGGCTTCGGACAGCAAACCGACGGTGTAGAATCATGAGGAGCAAATCGACAGGCGTGAGTGGAAGGGCAGGCGGCCGCACTGGGGCCGCACACGAGGGGCCCCGAGTTATCTGGAGCACTCAGCGGCTGCAGCCCGTCGGGGCATTGAGGTGCGGGGGAGCAGCGAGCTAGTGGGGGGCACGAGTTGCCCTGGGGGATGGAGATAAGGTTGAAGTTTAGATGCAATTAAGAAAAAAGAAACGACATAGACAAAAACATAGAAAAATACTAATAAACTGGATTTTTGCATTATGGTGAGTCTTAGGAGGTTAAAATAAATGATTTTTCCCCAGGTATTTCGTATGATAAACTAGAAGTGTGCAAGTACGTTATCAATATAATTTTCATCAGCCAGTTCGTCTGTTGGTCCATCTAGTGGTAGGTTTTTGGAAACTGACTTTCTACAAATGACAAAGTTAAGTAATTTTTTTTCAGAGCTCGTATGTAGTGTAAAGTTAATCAGAGTAAGAAGTGATCACACGACATTTGAAGTTATTTGAACGCTAACTTTCACAACTGAGCCCATGAAACCTTACCTCACACTCCAAAGGCACAAGTTCGCAGGTCTCATCGGGTGTACACTTTGCGTCAGTGCAAGGATCCTTGCAGGCACATGTAGGACATCCCTTGTCATCTAACTCCCAGCCGTGGGAGCACACCAGATCTTCTGCACAGGTTGGTTTGGGGCAGCTTATGGGAGCTTCGCAGTTCGGTGTGGAGTTCGTTACTCGGGTGCCGAGGAGCTAAAGGAAAAGGATTTTTGTAAAATAATTTTTAAAGTGGTTTTTGAAGATTTTGAGGGCTTGATTTACATTTTGTGTCAACGATTACTGTCTGTGTGTTTTTGCTCAATGGCAATTATAATTGGTCCATTGGTAATAGCCGATGTTTTAATTATTTGCAAACTGCCAGTTTTGGTCAGAAAACTCCGTACATGAAGAAGTAGCTAATATTGTCAATTCATAACCATCGTATAAGTTTAATTATATTATAAGAACAAGTAACATGTAAATTACCTCATTCCCAGCAGTGTCGACACACCAGCAAGCCTTATCAGAGCCTCTACACTGCACCGTGTCGTAGGCACCGTCTTCCTTGCACTTGGGTACCCACGTCCAGGCGGGCGGACTGCCGCTCTCCGCGGCTGTGTGGAGAGCTAATGCCCTGGGGAATAAAATGTAGTATGAATATTAGATTTTAAGGTACATGTAGCATCAAACTTCAACAACAACAAAAGGGTTTACTTTTGTGTCGAAATCCAGTCGAGTAAGCGAATTTTTGGGACTTAAACCGAAATATGGTAAAACGTATCAAAAGAAAGTCCACGTATAAATTCTGTTAGAACTTCAACTCCACATCACTTCAAGGTTCTGATGACACTTAAAAGAACGACAGTGCAAAATACAGTAATGATGGATCGTAAAACCATCGATTCTCTTAACACACTAAAACGCAGTTTTGGTTGTCAGGAACCCTATATAGATCTGGTAATCAGTTTTTCAAAGATCTTGACTTCTCCTGAATCTAAATCCTAAGTCCTCACCTCGGGATTTTGGAACTGAGACGACAATTTCTCTACGCAAGGATATTTTCCTAGCGAAAAAGGCTATTAATTATAATCTTACCTTCTCTGCTGACAAGCAGTCTGATGCACCGCCTTAGTGCAAGCAGTACCGCAGCCGGTAGCACAGCATCGTTCAGTAGCTCCGCACTCCGCGTCTGTTCTGCACGACCACTCGCACGCTCCGTTTGAAGGCACTAGGTAAGGACATTGTCCTGGTTTCTTTGGAAGACCTAGAAATGAAAGGAATGATGTTGAATACGAAATCATAGCTCGATTAAGGTCGCTCGAGAATTCGTGGGATTATTGATTTTATGGTTTCTCCCATGGAGGGTTGCATCCAGTTGAATTGGAAGCTGAATTCAACATAGCTGGGAAAAGTATAAGCAGATGTTGATAATCACAGGCAGGCACAGGTGGACAATAATCAGCATCGCAAGCCACATCGACAGTAGCACACGAGCGTCCTGCAGCGCACGTGACGCCGGCGCAGGGGTCGCGACACCTGCACGTGGGGCAACGGCCGGCGCCTAGTTCGAAGCCGTAGTCGCAGCCCATGCGGCAGGTCAGCTCTAGGCAGGTCAGGTTGGCACGGACTCTGTGAAGGGGGTAAAAGTGAGAAATGAAATTTTAAATAAGAAATAGACCTACTTATTTCACTGTCCCTGATAGCAATCCAGAGGAATTAAAAATGGAGCATAATTTGTATAAAATTTTCCGCTTGATAAGTTACCCAAGTAATCCATTACCGGAGTTGGAGAAATAGGCGAATCTTTAAATAAAATTATTTTTAAGTTTTGAACTTTTTTCCATAAGATTTCAAACCGGATTTTTTTTTGGATCGGCATTCAGAATATCGAAGAAGGATTTCAGCTGGGAAAAGTTAAAATTCCATTCTAAATACACCAATTTACAAAACAGAACTAAACTTTTAACCAAAATAGTCTCTTCTAAGTTTTATGTGGATCTTTTACCAGTAAGCTAAGAAGATGACTTGGGAATGGACGCAGAGAGAGACTATCCTTGCTAGACCGACGTCCTTAAAATAGCGGCTGGGATAGGCTGGGTTCGGAAGTTACAGAACTGTTGTGGTTGTTTCGGCGCATCTTGGGAGAGTTGATTTGAAATAGGTAGCTAAGAAGATTCTTCTATAGGCATCAAATAAAATCTTACCTGTCACAATCCACAGCCGTAGTATTCTTTTCAATCATGGTGCTTGTATCTGGTATCTCCGTACCAAAGGTGTCGACACACCAGCATCGTCCGTTGGCGCACTGCTGCGGTGTAAAGGACCCGTCTGGCTTGCACGTAGGTGCAGGGAGGGCCAGCTTCATTCCGTCCACCGTGCCTTCCATCTTCTCGTCGAAATCACGGAGGTATTCACACACTGGATAGAAAAGGAAATACTGATAGTCCGGAAGTAAAAGGCTAAGATACAGGCACATTAAATGATACTTCTTCTTTAAAGATAATGTGTTGAGTTATAACAATTTGGGATTGTTATATTGTTTGTAACCTGAATACGGCAAAGCTTAAAAGCTTGCGAATTTTGCAGGCTTGTTAATAGTTTGTTTAGATGCACGATGCTTTTATCAGCTTCATGTTCTGTAAAAGCTAAAGAGTTAAAGCTATTGAGTTCATCACCTTCCTCTTTTGCCCCACTTCATAACATAAACCCTCTCTCCCTCTATCACTCTCTCCCTTTTACACGGACATAAGGATATTTTGTCCAAGTGTTGTAATAAACCTAATTTTAATATGTTGTTGACTTTCATGACCTGGCTGACTTACCAGGAACTAGTAAATACTACGCTACTTATGCTTAAATACTAACTTGTAGGAGTATCATCAACTCTGTCAGTCTGTAGCTTCATCTTGGCAGGATCCACACACACGGGCCCACAGTTGGCAGTAGAACAGCACAGCAGGTCGTTGTCACAGTCGCCTTCAGGACATGCTACTGTGGAGTTCAGACCGCATACCGCTTCCGCTTCTGTGCCGCAGGATTCGAAGTTTATCTGGAATGATAGTGGAGTTGTAAATGTTAGGTAAGTGATGGAGAGGTATTGTCAAATATTTTGTTAGGTGTCGTATTGCTGATTGCCTTTATACATTTCGTTAAAATCGAATGACGATAGATTCGTCTTTGCCAACAGGATTGAACAATTTTGCCTTTATGTATAAGAAGAGAGAGTTTTTGATCAAGGATCACTGGCATCTGTGCTAGCAGTATATTTCTCACTGTTAGCATAGCTTTTATAGTTATTTCTGTTAAAAAACTGTATTATCACAGCATGGTTGGTTCATTAGCTGAACAATTGGGTTCATAATGCATGCTTTGGGTTTTCCTTCTGAAAAAAATTGTATGGTAAGCCAGAGTGGTTCTGGGTATGACTATTTGTAAAAGTACACATTCCTAGCAACGTCTTTACATCAAGCCACTTACCTCCATAATATCAGTTTCCGTGGCATTATCAATATAGTGCGGGTCTGGACAACAGACGGCAGTACCACTTCTCCTCGACCTGGTGCACGCGTGGTTGTCGGGACAGTCGGCGTCGGCGCCACAAGTCTCAGGGGCTCCGTCCGCGTCTGAAGCCGGGACTCCAGTCTCGCAGGGGTTCTCGTATGATACTTTTGGACGACCTGCAGGGAACAAAGACGGATATTGACGTGTTCTGTAAATAAATCTACGACTGCAAAATAATGATGAAGATAGAGATACTCGTAGATAGAGCAACTCCCAAACTATGCGCTGACTTCAGCATAAAATCGCAAACTATGAGCAGTAGAACAAAGTGGCCAAGGGAACTATGTGACATAACACATAAGAAATAATAAATATTTCCTCACAAATAGGATATCCAGTACACAGATCCCCAAAGCACTGCGCTTCCCTAACCCTGATGCACTCTTCACCATCAGGACATGGGAAACCAGCACAAGGGTCGTCGCATTCACAGGTAGGACATCCATCAGCCCCTGTCTTATATCCGTATTCACAGACGGCTGCACATAGAGCTCTGGCACAGGAACCTAGGCTTCTGGCACCACTGCGGGCTGGTAGTGGGGTTGCAGAGCATTGGACTGATGATGAGGGACCCATTGTGCCACGGAGCTTGTTGCCTTCCGAGTCGACGCACCTGGTGGAATTAAGTTGAGCTTAGTTAGTGAAGGTGAATTTAGTGCTAGGAATTGGAAGAAAGCATTTTTCGGATTCAATTTTATATTGGGCTTCGTAAAGCTTAATTACTTCACCCCTTATCGAATTATCTAAGACAAGTGGGTCACTTTGTGAGCTAACGCTTGAAATGTCAGAAATTGCTTGATCACTGTCTATAAAGAAATTACGTTCAGCAATGGACCTAAAACCCAAGTCTCAAAGCTTTCAGAATTCGAAAAATTCTCACGAAGACTGAAGATTATTGTCTAAGTTTTGTACAGACCCCAATTTAAAAAGATAAAATTTATTTTGTACTAACCAGCAAACCAATCCATTCCTGGAGCACTGTCGCGACACAAATGACCCATCTTCAGCGCACTGCGGTACATAACCTCTACCCTCCTTTTCACTCACGACCAATAATTCAGCCAACATCTTCTGTTGCGTACACATCGTCACATTGTGTGGTAGAATGCAATGCTTGCCGCATTCTCCTCCATCGCAACACTTCTGCATTGAAGGACATTCCAGGTCATGGGCACAGGGAGTTCCGCATTCCTCAGTCGAGGCATGAGCAGGACATGTTCCGGCTTTTTGGAGTTCTAGAGATGCTGGGCAACATACGCCGTAGTCATTTCCTGTAAAGATAAATGGTTTGATATTTTTTTGTTGGCTGAGGATAGTGGCCGCCATTGCAGGCGAAATGCTGGCGCAATACTATGCCCGGTTTTTGGGGTATTTTCAACCGGAGTTTTCCATTCTATAATTTTATTGGTTCGATATCTTCCGTTTTTTTTCGTTTCTTTGAAAACTTAGTAATAACAGAACTTACATGGCGAAGACGAAGACATATGCCAAAAGCGGATTTTAAGCTAACAACAAAAGTGCTTAAAAAATGGTATTATATTAGGACTGTTCCACAAACCTGAATCAACAAGGCATCTATACAAAGGCGGGCAGTTCGGTTTCCCTGGATCAGTACCACACAAGAATGGCCGGCTGGTCTCAGATATCAACAGCGGCTCTCCCACTGGGCAGATGTTCATAAGACTACGACCACGTTTACCTGCAAACATCAAGGTTTAACATAACATGCGAAATATGGAGTTCGTAATTGTTTAACTACCATAAGTGTGCATATAGACGAGCGGCACGCATCAACGGCAGAGACAAAGTGCCCCTCGTGTATTTGAGTACGGTATGGTGCAGTTGCCTTTGTCCTTGACGCGTGCCGCTCGTGTGTAGGTTAAATGTCACTTGCATGTCGTAAAACGTCAAAGTCTATTTTTATAATTAATTTCAACCTTATTGAAGCTTCACTTTACTGGGACTTCTTGTCAAAAGTACTCGTCAATTTTCCCTTGGGAGACTACAAGTGTAGGCACACGTACAGGGGGAAAGTCGACAAAATATAGGGAACAGCTGTTTTTATTCGCGATTTCAGGTGGACCATAGTAAAGTTGTTCATAATGATGAGCACAATTACCCCTTTTCAGGTTTTCAGTTATTATAATTACACCTCGTTTATGAATAGGTATGTTGTCAAGGTTAAGCTGCTCAGCCGTGATAAAGACTTGTATTTGCAAAGACATTAAATTATTTACTTGACAATATCTTAAATCTCTTTGTGTATTTGCATATTTGCTGTAATGCGTGCGATATTCATAATTCTGGTGTTATGTTATGTATGCCGACGGTATTTTGCATACCGTTTCATTAACAAGCTTCCTTGTTTCGTGAATATGTAATCTACTTTGGTATCGTATCCGGTTGTGTTTTTTCTGCTGTCACGATTGTTTACAATGTTCAATGTAGCTAAAACACTTTAGGCACGGTTACAATATTACCGTGCTTGAGGTGTTGTACGTATATCTCTTCTTGAAGCTAGCATGTCTAATTTAATTTATGAATCAAATACGCGAGATTACTTCGGAAGAAAAACAAAATGGTTCCTCTTCTGCATTGAGAATAAATATTTAAACTTAAAGAACAGAACGAGTGTTAAAGTCATCATTATTCAGTTGCGGATGGTAGCACGTTAAGCTGTTGGTTCTGTACCTGACCTCTCTCCCGTCGTGTCGGATTGCCGTCACTTTCGACTATGAGAGTGAGAGAAGAGAGAGTGCACTGTGTCTGTGCATACACTTGATTGGCCTCCATGGCCGAAACACAATCAGGAGGATTATTACTTACAAGTAGGCACGGGTGGACAAGGTGGCTTCAAGCACGGCGCCTCCTCCAGTTGACAGGACAACATTCCGGGACACGTGACGGACGAGCAAGGGTCTCTACACTTGCAGAGAGGACACCCTCGCTGGTCCAGTTCGAAACCTAACGGACACAGCATCCTGCATGTGTGTGCGGCACAGGGGTCCACTCGAGAACAGTTGACAAGCGCTGCGGCTGGTGCTCTGGTTCCAGGTAACTGGGAAATGGAAGCAAGCATTAATCATATTTGCGTATTTTCAATATTTGATCAAACTCTGTCTAGATATAAGTCTAGCGCACACACAGCACTGTTGGATTTGGAACAATATAAAATTAACAGCGGCCTTAATTATCAAGTAAATAGAATGATTTCTTTAGATGTTTGATGAAAAGTCCATCAAACGGAGCATGTGCATGTTCTCACTGCCTACTTTAAGATACAAGTGTTTGTTGCATTTTTCGGTTCAGAGTTCACAGTGATGATGAATGGGAATCCTATTGCTAACTAGCTAAAATCTCGACATCAGAGCCATCTGGTCGGATATCTATTTTTGCAATTTTTCGGGAGAGCGAAAATAAACATTGAGAATAAATAATTGAAGATTAAGGAGAACACTGCTTTAATTATAATTATAGCCGTGTTCTCCGTCTTCCGTGTTCGTGTGTGTAATCTTCAAAATTATATAACAATTATTTATTTTCAATGTTTATTTTCGCTCTCCTGAAAAGTTGCAAAAATGGATATCGGACCAGATGGCTCTGATGTCGAGAAATATTCTTGCTAAGTAAAATTGCGTCGAGAATCGGCCAGTAAGGCCTAACTATCTGATTAGCTATCTCCTAGTTCTCACCTCAAATCCAGCAGCATCAACACACCAGCAGGTGCTGACGATCTCGTTATCGCATTGTATCTCCTCGAACTCTCCATCTGTGAACCTGCATCGAGGTGCCCTCATCGCATGCAGCTTGCCTCGGCCACCGCGACTGTTGTCCGCGGCTAAAGCGCGAGATATCCGCTCAGATGATAGTTTCACGTTCTCACAACCTGAGGGAGAATTTCAAGATTAGAACATACATTGTGAGGGACAGTTTTGAGTATGAATGTGTAATAATATTTTTATTTTTACTGTGCCCTACAGGGTCCGCACCTTAGCTCAAAGCCATTGTAAGATCTCGTTAATATTATGAAACGCAAATAAAGATATATCAATGTGTATGGTTTTAAGAAAAGAGGAAGACTAAAGGAAGGATGCATGGATTGTCATGATTTAGTTAGAACTACACAAGTGGCAGGTCAGACAGGTAGGGTATGAACGTGGATGGGTGTAGGGGAGACCAAAGAAACGTTGGAAAGGGATGAATACTGAGACGACGGCTGATAAAGATGTATGGAATAAAAATATCACAAAGATCAAATGTAAATTTAAATTCAAATATTTTATTGGAACAAAAACCTACTACAATTTTGTGTACGTTAATACTGCGTTAGTTTAGTAACTGTGTCGCAGTTATTAGTGCCCACTCCAGGAGCGAAAGACCACTGAGTTCCAATAACAATAAATTTGGTTACACTTATAGGTAGAAATTAGACATAAGCATTAATAATAATAAAACTAGAACTAGACATTTGTTAATAATAGTTGTAGCAGTATAAGAGGGCGTGTGTGTGTGTGTGAGTGAGTGTGTATGTGGGGGAGGGTGTGTAGGTGCTGCGTCTGTGTGTGTGGGAAGGGTGCGTATATATGTATGTTGAGGATCTGATATGAATATAATTAAGTTTGTATGAGGCTCTCTGTTTCGTCATAAGTCAGGTTTTGGAGCCATTTTTCAATTTTAAGTTTACACTCTCGTAACGAGAGCGGATATATATTTAACAGGACTAAAAAAAAAATAAACTGGGCTAAGGCAAGGGAGAAGATGAATGATGATACGTAAGTAACATTTGGAACTTGTAGTATCCTATGTAGACCGTTTATGAACTTATGATCCTTTGCGAAACTTCGTATGTATACAGAGGAACTTTGTATCCCACATAAACCGCTACTTAGTATATAGCTTTGTTTTCAAGTGTCACGTCGCTCTATATTTGTTATGAGGGCTTGGATTAGTCAACAAAGCGAAGTTTCGTGTGTTCTTAGTTCTTACGTAAAAAATTAGTGAAAAGTTCCCGCTAAGCCTCGAAAGTAAGCCTAGTCACGTGTCCAAAAGTCTGACAGCAGGTTCACCGTTGAATTATCATCATTGTTGAGTAATTTGGTTGTAGCAATCAGATGGCAGTTGCTCCTCAAGTTTTAAATCGTGTCACTACATTAAAAATATTGAAAGTCAGCAGCATCTGGTTCAAAGTCAAAGTCAAATCATTTATTTCGAATAGGCACATAAAAGGCACTTTTGAACGTCAAAAATTAAATTAAGATAAATTGATTCTAGTCGCCCCTTCCAAAAGGTGGTCTTCTTATGGAGAAGAATTGGCGAGAAACTCCACCGTTACTCTTTTAAAACGTGGTTATACTTTTAGCTACACTTAAAGCCTAGTATTCATTGGCAAAATTTTTTTCCGGCAACATATTTTAGTGTCGGGGGAATCGTATTCATTGGAAAACAAAAGCTGAGCAACATTGATTGCTTCCAAGAACATTTTATGTTGCGGGAAATAATGTTTCGCAACTGTTGCTTGAAGTTTTACAATGAATTCGAGACTTAACTTTCTTAGGTTATGGCTAGACTATTTGAAGAGTTACCAGTAAAAAGCGGGTCAACACAAGCTCGCCCACATGTTGTTGAGCAGCATATCTTTTCCCCGCACTCATCGTCTGTGGTGCACGGAGTCGCACGCGCAGGACATGCACTTGCTTCCGCTGGACACCTTCCTCGGAGCTCCGCGTTAGCTGCAAATGAAGGAGTAATGTTAAGTTTATGGATGATAAATAATGCGTACGTTATTAAAAAAATCTGCCGTTTTATAGAAAAGTGCAAATTCATTCGCGGTCAAAATGTATGGAACAGCAATTTTTTTTTAATAACCGACCAAAAATATCACCGTAGGAGCATCTGTATAATTACTTTCTGTTTTAAAACAAAGGTGCTATGTATAGATTGTATCTAGTTGCTGTTTTCTGTGTAGGTATAGCCTGTATTCGATTTCAGTAATCTGGGGCAGAATATTGGCGCAACTAAAGCGATAAGGATCGAATGCTATTACGGCTCGGATAGGTAAGTACTTAAGTAAGTGTGAAGAAAACGCTTGATAGGCACCTGATAGCTTTAATTAGCGCAGCCAATTAATTTATAAGTGCAGTAACTGGGTTTTTAAAGACGGTAAAATACTGTGATGATGTTTACCGCTTTTCAATTGCTGTTTTTATATCGGAAAGTGTGAGCGTCATTCTAATCACCAATGTCGGGTGACAAGTTTTGTAGCTTCATCTATAATTCTGCTATTAACAATCTCTTCGAGTTTTTTAAATGAACTGGGGTCTTTTTGGAGATAAAAAAAGCGGCTTTTTACCTTGCTGCAGCAGCAGTGCGCAGGCGCAGAGCAGCGCCGCCCTCACCGCCACCGACATCGCTGCATCACACACGCGAACGCTGCAAAGAAAAGAAAATATTCTTTAGTACATTTAAACATATGAACGCTAACGTTGGCAAATTGTTGGGGTTTAGTGTGTTCTTGAGGGGAGACTGTGAATCGGCAAATGCAAGGGTAAGGTAAAGACACCCTCAGGCTAGATGGAGCGACAATATTTTCAGAGTTGCTGAAAGTATTAGGATGAGAGTATCCGATATCTACCAGAAGACTGTATTTCTATAATAATATATGTCTTTATTTAAAAATATACATGCACAACAATGCGGGTAATCAAAGCTTCGAACAGTGAAAATTGAGAAACCAACAACAAAAAGTTGATGACTTTAAGCTGATGATGATGAACACAGACGTGCCGTCGACACTATTATATGATAAATTATAAATGCAATTATGATATGATTCATCAGAATTAATGGGTTATTGTATATGTGGCTGTTTTCCTCATGGTCGAAGTACGACAACGTATGAACAGGTACTCAGATGAATACAATATAAATCATTGTCAAGAAGATTTCTTTATCTGATCACGTATGCAAGGGAGGTCTTTGTAACATTTTTATGTAGTTACTCTTGCATCTGAGTCATACAAATAGTTCGACTTTAACAAACATGGGTTTCGGCCTTGCGGTTGATTTTATTCGGTGCCTACCATTGTTAAATGTTAATTAGATATTTTAAAGTCTGTTACACATCGCTTGTATGTATTGTCAAAGTACCTAAGTGGCTTGTAGAATTCTAAGAAGCATCGCACCTGTTTTTAAAAAGTTTGAAGATTGTCAAGTTCTAGGAGCTATCGAATTCGTGGAACCTACACAATACATGTTCTACGTTCTATGGGGATGCTTAGAATAATAAAATAATAATCTTTTAATTCATAATTGTAAGTAAACATGAAACTTAACAACTATGTTAGCAACATATAGAATGGACAAATAATGGACGATCGGGCAATTTCCCCGCAATGATACCTATTCAGGACACGGACCCTCTGCAGCTGCGACAGTCTGATCGCACTGATCTGTACTGTGACCAAATAGAAATCTTTGTGACTATCAAAATACTTCACGGGATATGTGGGGAAAACCAAGTATCTAACGTGACGTGGCTATAAAGCAACCTCTGAAATCATTTAAAACCTAGGTAATACCAACTAGTAACCATTATAACCTGTAACTACTAAGTAAGCCAGCGTTTATGTAAATGAAACATTATTGTTTCAACTCAACAAACACTTAGCAGATAATTAACCATTAACTTTTTCTAGTTAAACAAAGGTAAACAACCAGGAAACGAGGCATGAAAATATCTACATTGTTCGCATTTCCTTACCAATAGTTTAGCGTGTGATCATTCGTCAAGATTAATGTACAAGTTTGGAACTGGCTGGAAAAGCTTTTACTTGGTCAGGCACTCAGGCCCAAAAGAGACGAGTTGTTAGTACGTTGGTTGTACGCATAACGAACCAACCAGTCAATCACGTCTCCGTGACGTGTGCGCATGCAGTCTACGGTTTGAATTCCGAACGCGCGCGAATGCGTCCTCGCGCCACTTCGCGGTTACATACATCGGGCTTTCCCGCGCAGGCCGATGCACATAGAATTCATTTTATTGTTCTTTAATTACAAAAAAATACTTTAACGTAATTTGTCGAAGTTTATGTTCACGTTTTCTCGCTTCTATTGTAGTAGTTTCTCTATTTGTTGTAAGGAAGTGACGTAACTGCCGAGCCCATCGGCTGCATGCTAATTAGCGATTACTTTCTCCGATTTTAGTTGAGTTTAACGTTCGCTGGTCATTGAACTTGGTTCTTTGACAATGCATCTTGGTAATAAATAGTCATGGTAATGGCTGAAATTTTTACGAAGGTATTTCTCTAAAATATAAATGTTGAAGGAAGACGATTTATGTTAGAAATACAGGGTTATTTATCTGGAGATGATAGTTAATGATGATGACAATTTTTATGGTGTACAATTGTACGTAGTAAAGAGTATTCTATCTATACCTATTATGAATATATATGAAATGAATACCTATTCTGCTTTTCCTAAATGCAGTTCTTTTATGTGTGTTTTTTCTTAACTCTGAAGTCGACGATGAAATCGTGTTCTCGATCATAGAACATACCCGACTCCTAATAGTTTCCGATTTTCCAATAGGACCGATTTCAACCGATCGCCTTATTCATCCTGTATATCACGGAGCAAGTTTCGGGGACAGTTTATTTGATAAATCTTCCACGGTTGATATTATTCGGATAGAATATACACAGAATTAGTTTCATTGAAGTTTGGAAACCGAATATCCGAACTTCGTCAAAGCGTAGCTACGGTTCTGAAACTTGGACAAGGCCCCGATCACAAACTTACTTATCTACTCGAAACTTACTTTCTTTTGACGAAAATACCTTATAAGTTCACTTCATATTAGTAAAAAACTAAACGGGGTGGATTCGTGAGTTCAAAGAAGCGTTGTGTGATTTCTTTTTAATTAAATATCTAGGATTAAGACCCACTTGCGCCTCAAATCTAAGTACAGACGCCAGCACACCAAGCACTACAATCTGTCAAATTTCTTAAGTAGATTTTCAACTTTATCGCTAAAGCATTAGGTTCAAAGTTGATTGGGAAAATTTTACAGTTTCGGGTAGCTATATGTGCTGGCGTCTGTACATTAACGCTTGACAAACCTCGTTGTTTGTGACAATCGTTTGAATATGACAGAGACAGCGGTATTTTATATACGTTAAACGTTGAATGAATTTATAGCACTGTGTGACTTAACCCCGTACTTAAGCCACGGTTATCTGTGACTTAATTAAGTAGTCCATTTTTACACAGAAAAGCGTGACTTAACTGCGGGTTTAGGTGACACGAGCTATAAAATAGTATACGATACATGCGACTTAATTTAGCACCCTCGCTAAGCTGAGGCGATAATTTCACGCCGTACAATAATGGACTATTTAAGTCACACGTATCGTAATGTACTGATTGGTGGTGCAAGTGGGCTTAAGTAGAAAAAAATCTCGAAACACTATAAGTCCTAGGACTCAAAGAAACCGCAGTTCAATTAAAAACAATTGAACTGCGGATTTTATATGGTACTATTTACATTCAAGTATCTTTTTTCACGGTTGAAACCTAACTCGATTTAAAGACAACAGAAAAATATTATCCAAGAGATTGCTCTATAAAGTTCACAGCGTATTTATTTATTTTAGGACTTTGGAAGACCACCACTCCATTGACGCAACAAACTAAGTTAGCACTCAATCCATGAAATTTCTACCCGCTTTGAGATTCGACGGGGCACGAATCTTGAAAATATTAATATACTCGTATATCTATCAACATCTTATGTTGGGGCCACACCTGATTCTATCGTCACGAAGAATTGCACTACGATACGATAGAAAGTCGAAAGAAAGAAATAGAAAACGAAGGATGTAAAACAGTTTATACTGTACAAATAGAACGCAAATTACAAAATGAATAGGTACACCATAATACTGCTTACTGATAAAAAGATTTGAAATAAAAAAGATAGAATTGACTACCTATTGATGTCATGGCAGGTCACTAAGTTACTCTGTGGTTACATAGAAATGACACATTACTGCATTAGCTGGCGTGACCAAACCACTATCGGCTGTCGTAGCAAAAGATCGGATTGCATCCCATCACAGTTATCGCACGGGTGACGAAACATCAAAGAATGGCGTTGAAAACCAAACCATACGAATCTACGTCACGCGTTTCTTCATGACGATAGCGCAGGTGTGGCCCTAGCTTTACGCGTATCACAGTTTCGAGATCTTTCGCCATATTCCCCCATTTCTCGGGAGCCGTGGTCACGTCGTCAAGCAGTCATGTCGTAAGTTAGGAGTGAGTGAACTCGACTGGTGACGTATATGGTCGTGACGCAACGGCGCGCGGTGAAAGGGAACAGACGATGGTTTTAATGTTTTAATGCATTGTGGTGCATCTAGCCTCCTTTTTTGTTCCTTTTTGGTAATCTAAGTGAAATTTTGCGGTGAAGTAGACTAGTGAGTCTGTGAGGCGTAGGAAAATTTACTTATTATAAGGAAATACTTAATGGAGTTGTAAAGCTTAAACTCGAACTCAAATCTTTATTGCATTCCATATGTGTTAGGTGGTGGTAGTGTGTGGTGTTCCGTATGTGTCTGAGTGGGTATTCCTGACAGGTTTAAGAAATAGTTAATTTAGCTAAGAGGGATGAAAAGCATCTACTTAGGTATTAGGTAGAAGCGTGAATAAAAACGAAAATAAATGGCAAAGGTATCTAGAATAAAGTATTTAAATATTTGTTTTCTGACATCCAATATAATAAATAATAATTTTGGTATCTGACATCCAATAACCTACTGCTGTTGTTTTAATAAAAGCAGAAAATGTCGGCGCCATTCAACTTTATTGTCTTATCTGCATTACAAAGGACAATGGAATCATAGCGAGTGACATTAAAAAAGATATTGAGAGGAGAGCAGAGGTCGCAACGAAATCGCATCAAAAGGGAATACAAAGAAAACTGTGAGAAAACTCGCATAAAACTTGAGAAATAAAGATGAAATTCCTTTGTACGGAGTCGGATAGAGAACTAGTAAAAGTTTAAAGTCAATGCGCTCGTGAAAATCGACTAGTCCTCGATTGAGAAAGTAAGTTCGCAAAGGGTTAGTCCTGAGCTCGTAGCAAAATTTGATAGCACGCTGTGGATCATTCATTCGATCCATTCATACTTTGCTTTGTTTTATAAAATCTTCAGGACAGCTCTAGCTTAGTATCCACTGATAAGAATTTCTAAAGGAAAAGCGGAAAAGTTATAACCTTCTTGAAGAATGATTCCTTTGTAATTATGACTTTATGGTGTACTTATAGCTAGGTATATATAGGTGTAAGTAAGAAAAAGACAAAAAGCCATGGAGCGTTCCATGCTTGGCATAAGACTTATACAAGGTGTTGTTTTTCATTCTCGTCAAATTCAAGGAGGTAACTATGCTGCTGATTCTCGACACGAATCAATAATAAAATAAGTAGGTTTTTTCTTCTTCTAATTTTTGGCAATCGGCATGTGTGGGACACGAATTTTAAAACGCGGCCTGTGTGAGACCGCACTGTAACTGCCCTTTTAACACACACATAAAAACAGGGCCGCTTATACGATACCATGACGCGATTCTGTTCTTTGAAAGTGGTGTATTCTGAAATACTGTCAAACATAAATAACTAAAAAACAAGTATGTATTCATTATTTACCAGGGATCGTAATTTTATTTGATTATTTATATATTTCATAACAGCCTCCTGAAATTTGACGAGGATGCAAAACAACAGCTTGTATAGACCGAGTCCCAAACGTGGAGATCCGCTGACGTACGAAAGTTTTCGATATTGGAAAACGAGTTATGGAACTGAAATGGAGTTGGGCAGTACATCTGGCAAGGCGCTGTGATGACAAGTGGAGTAAGGTAGTGACCGAGTTGCGTCTAAGGACTGGGAGACGAAGTGTCGGTCGTCCCGCGGCGAAATGGGTGGACGACATTGTTACCATCGCGGGTAGAACCTGGATGAGGATGGCACAGGAGGCTGAGGATTGGCACAAGGAAATAGAGGCATATGCTCAGCAGTGGGGGAAGTAGGGCTGTGGGAGATGATGATGTCATGGATGTCTGAATGAGGTACTAATATTACTATAGGTACAGACGCCAGCACATTAAGCTACTACAATCTGTCAAATTACTTTAATAGATTTTCAACTTTATCGCTAAAGCATTAAAGTTCAAGGTTTATTGGGAAAATTTGACAGTTTCGGGTAGCTTGACCTGCTGTCGTCTGTACCTACCTACTATTTTAGACACATTTTAACCTTAAACCTTTTATCGGTTCCATTCTTAATCAAATATGTAGTTAAGGCTCATCAAAGCTGTCGATACAGCTACAATGAGCGATAACGGTTGATCATTCGATCCATTCACCATCTATTAATCCATCGTCCCAGTTCATTCCATTTTACCACCGTCAGTGTCGATAAGCTTACCAACCGATTCGTTTCATCCAATCATACCCGATTTAACAAATTACCCATATCTAGAACAAGCAAGCCACGAACAAAACACACAATATTTATGTAACTATCTCCAACAAAATTACCTCAATCTGTGTCAGCCATGACAGCTGCAACTACGAGGAACATAACAAACTGGTCTACCATTCTATTTATCACTGCATGACATAATCTATTCAACAAGATTCGAGTAAATCCATTGTTTTTATTTCAACGCCTGAGTGGCTGCTGTTGTGTAAAAAATTTACACAATTAACTGATAACAACTAGCTAAGACAACATCGCGTGGTATCGATAGTCTGTAATTAAAGTAATTAGATGATGTGTGTTAAGGATTGCTTGTGAAACAGTTAAGATTTAATTACTCTTTTAATTATAAACGTTGCTTTAAGTTAAGCTATGTTTAAACGTCAAACAATGTATGGTTAAGCAGACGGTAGATAATCATTACTGAAGTTTTATCAACGTTTAGATAAATATTTAGGAAGAAAACTTTCCTGATTACAGTTACTCAAAAAATCGTTGTTGTGATGACGTAGATAGGCTCCTGGAATGTTGTACTGATTTCCAAGAGCCTATCTACGTCATCAGCAAACAAAAATGGATACAACAGCCTCCAATGATGATTCTTGAGCCCTACACCCGGCTTGGTAAATTGTGGATACATTTGCACGACCCAATGTGGGATGATTGACAGTTTGTGGTTAATTATTGAGATGACACTAAAACAACAAATTACTTGGGTGCAGCAAGGGTAATGATAGAACTATTCAGTGCTATGAACAGCGTGTTGGATATGAAACTAATCTGTATGTACTAGTTAGCTCAACAAAGGATGGAAAACAATGAATTATGAATGACCCCATAATTGCGCACATAAACAGAATAAAATATGGTACGTACATACAAAACGAATTTCATTAAATTCAATTGTTTTACAGCCCGTTATTTCTTCCTAACATCAAAGGCATCTGCAGGAAATTCACAATAAAGGCATGGAAGTGGACAATGAAATTAATTCAAATAAAAAACATGCCGCATTCAAATTGAATACAAAACGTTACAAAAACGTTATAGAGAGTGAATTTAGATTATTCAAACGGTGACAGTTCGGCATCGGCGTGATGAATTTCACTTCACGTTTACATTTATTTGCATTCATAAAATCTTAAATTCTTTCACTAAGAGACAACAGCCTAAGCCGCTGGGTCTATAAGCATGAAATTGTACAAGAGTTCCTTTATAACGAAAGCACTAAGGAAGAATTTTAGAAAAAAAATCTTCTAAAGCAGTTAAATAGGGGATGGAAGTTGGTTTGGAAGTTCTTCCTTTTTACCGATGGGAAATCCCATCGGGCGCATTTCGTGAGGAAAACGGTATTAGAACTAAAAATTCGAAGACATGTGACATCCACCCGCGTGGTGGATTATGGCCCATTTCGCCCTTCTCATAGAGAGAAGGCCGGTGTCCCAGCAGTGGGAACATTATAGGCCGATTATGTAGTAGGTTCTTCTCTTGTTTTCTTGTTTTTAGGAGAGTTGTGCATTCATCTAGTATTTAGAAAACCTTCGCTTGTTTTGCTAGTCTTTGATTAGCAAGTTGAGCAAGTTCAGATCAAATATTTAACAAAGGCGGGAACATTATAGGCTGTTTATTGACGGTTTGATTATTCATAAAAGGCTCCGAACGTAGGATTATTATTCGTAAATAAAATGTGTATAAACACTGCCTGTTACAGTGGTGAATTTTGAGAATCGATAATGGAAACTGTTGGTTCCTCATGATTTTAAAATTCTAGGAAACGGTAGGGTGCGGCGCTTCGGTATTCGGTAAAGAGCCACATTGCCCTTTGAAATAATTTTAAAGTTAGATGATTAACCTAATTAAATCTAAACACACATTATTGTAAGACATAAACAAAAGGTTTTACAAGGCAGATGTGAGTAGAAACGCCGGAGAGGGACACCCAAGAAGAACATAATAGGCTATTTTCCTAAAAAAATCTAATTAGTCCGTCAGTTAGATTATCAAAAAACATTGAACCCGTATTTTTTCTTTTGTCAATTATATAAAAAATTATGAAGATATCGCCCGTTAAAGTTCCGCGTGACGACACTTGCTTGCGACACTTTTGCAAGCAAGTGACGTCACGACTCTCCACTCCCAAATTTTGACGCGCTTTATCTTTGTCATTTTTTGTTTGATTGACAAAAGAAAAAATACGTGTCCCTTATTTTTCGATAATCTAACTGACGGACTAAATATAATGATTATTTTTTTACCCAGGCAACTACCCTATTATAGTGTTCTTATTAGTGATGTTCTTCAGGAAGGTCAGGTGAATAGTACTCGCAACCAGCGAGTGTATATGATCAGAAGGCCAATTCCTGTAATTAAAAACGTTCGAAATCTAGTCGCAATCTCATCTCAGCGACAATCAATGTCAAAAACTTGTCAAAAACGTAGGGGAAATAGAGGTATTTCTGACAGATTGAGATCAGACTGTGAACGTTCTTAAAATTACGAGAATTGCCCCTCAGATGTACGAACGTAGCCGAAGCAAGAGGGAAGAAGTGAGTTTATGTATGTATATAAAAAAAAAAAAAAAAATATATATATAATTAAATAATTATAATCATTAGAATCAGTAATACAACTTGTTAAGTTAGCATAATAATAAAATGTCAAGATTTCATGAAATAGTCGTTCAGTAGGATTACTTGATCTTAGAGAGAGAGATTGTGTTGATGACTTCAATGATTATAATTCTGTAAATACATATTTGTTACGGCCCCGAATCATATTTTAATCAACGTACAACTTGCAAAACCAGCAAATTGCCAAAAAACGTAAGAAAATTTGATTTTCGCGGGTTACCTTGGAGCATCCACCTTAATGGACGAAACAAGCTTTTACATAGGGGTGTTCTAAGTACGAGGAAGCGTCCACGGATTAGTAACGTCTTCGTTAATCTAATATAGATTGTGCAAATACATTGTGTCTCAGCTACGTAACGCTTAGGGATCTTCAACAAGAGGGAAGCTTCAGCTGTATTTACTTAAAACAATCTGTCGACTCATTAATAATTCCAACGTTTTGAGTACGGTTTACGGTTTGTGAATTAATCTGCTTTGGTTACTTAGTATTAATTACTTACTTAGGTGTTTGAGGTTACTTAAGTGATTTATTGAATCAAAGGAGATGTTTTATATTGGGCCAGCACCATGTACGGTATAAAGATAAATAGGGAAAAAATAGAGCATTTTCCTAAAATTTAAAATAAATTAATTTGAATAAAAGTACAGGCGTACAGAAATTATTATTTGTGAAGTTTTTTAAGACAACCCTAATTTATGGTCGCCATGACAGTTGTTTGACATGACGTTTGACGCCTTTGACAGTTGGACTTGGTCTTTGTCTGTTTTCTTTCTTGTGACATTTCGCATATTGCTGATCTGCCATGTTTATTTTGTGTTGCTTTTCTTGACCAAGTTAATTTGAAATTACATATAAACGAAGTCAAATCATAGAAAATTAACATTAAAAACGGTTACTGTATTGTATAGCAATATTTACATTTAGTGCACAGACGCCAGCACATCGAGCTACTACAATCCGTCAAATTTCTTTAATAGATTTTCAACTTTATCGCTAAAGCATTAGATTCAAAGTTGATTGGGAAAATTTGACAGTTTTGGGTAGCTTAATGTGCTGGCGTCTATACATAGTGCTGGCCCATACATTGCTGAAACATCTCCTTAAACGTCAATTTAAATAGTTAATGTCTGCCTTATTGGTCTAGTGGTCGCAGGCGCTACTGCTGAGTATGAGGTCCTGGGCCTTTCCAGGTCGAATAAGGGTTTTTCCATCTGGAATTTCTCAGTAACAGCCCGGAGTCTGGATTTGAGTATAGTTCATAGCAATAGGCTCGCCCCCTGGCCCTATTATAATCAAATCAAAATCAAAAGTCATTTATTCAAATTAGGCTGAGAATCAGCACTTTTCGAACGTCAAAATTACAAAAGACAATCCCCCAAAAACGCCCGCCCTTCACCAGTTCGTAGTACTATCGCTGGGACGAAGAAGTGGCGCAACAAACTCCCCAGCAGCACAGCTGTCTGTTTAGTTAGAAAATACTTGATACTATATGATATAGTTAGAAAATACTTGATAATAAATGGGTCTTAAACATATCCAACTGGTTAAGTGTGAGTGTTACTAAAAAGGTACAATCACTAAAAGAGATAAGTAACCAGGGTCGTCGGATGTACTTAGTTGAAGTTTAGTAAGAAATCAATTAATGTTTTCGAATAAAATTGAATTTAATTAAAACAAACCGTTAATTTATCAAATTAAATTTCATTTAGAAACATCCATCGGTTTCGTATTAAACTTCAACTATATCCGACGACCCTGGTTGCTTATCTCTGTTGGTGACTGTGCTTACACCTCTGCTTAACCTTTTGGGGATAACAGGCGTGATGTTATGTTATCCTACTAATATTATAAACGTGAAAGTTTGTATGGACGGATGGATTGATGGATGTGTTACTCTTTCACGCAAAAACTACTGAACGGATTTGAATGAAATTTGGCACACATATGGTTTACCTATAAGCAGGATTAACATATAGGACTTTTTGTTCCGATATTCCCACGGGATCGAAATTTATGCGGGTGCAACCGCGGGGCGCGGCTAGTGTTAAATAGTTAATCATGATCGAAGAGCTCTTGTCTTCTTTTTGGAGTATTTAGAAAACCAATCAGTTTTTTAGATTAATATTTTATGCTGTTATGGTAAACATGCTAATTCAAGACATAAAGCGTGTGTCAGTAAAATGAGCTCAACTAATACAGAACAGAAGAAAAATACGTTTTATATTCTTCTATAATAACATAACATTAAAGCTGGAAGAACAGACATTGACGGCGGCAGTTTTATGTTTGATGAAAAGCATAAAAACGTTTTGTTTTAGCCTAAAGTTGTCAAGAAATAAAAGGCCCGTTTTGACATATGAGAATGCGTTTTTGACACCTGTCAGTTTCATACAAACGAATACGTGTTTTGCGAATTTGATCTTTATTAACTACTAGAACTGTCAATGTCAAAACGGGCCTTTTATTTTTTGACAAGTTTAGACGCCAGCATGTCAGGCTACCCGAAACTGTCAAGTTTTCCCCATCAACCTTGAACCTTAATGCTTTAGCGATAACGTTGAAAATCTATTAAATAAATTTGACAGATTGTAGTAGCTTGATGTGCTGGCATCTGTACGAAGATATTTGGGTACTAGCTTCAGCCCGCGACTTCGGCCGCATGAAATTACTTGTTCCCCCGACACACCCCGTCGCATCGCATCGCCTGCCCGCGCTATCACTTCGTTTTCGCGTATCGTTATTTCTAACTGTTTTTTCTTTTTGCTGAGCTCCTAAGGGTCGTAGCGTGATGTTAAATAGCCTATAGCCTTCCTCAAGAATTGGGCTACCAAATGCATTTTTTTTTTAAATCTAACTACATACTTAGTAGTTCCAGAAATGAGCGCGATCAAACAAACAAACTCTTCAGCTTTAGATATTATAATATTTGTTTATTGATGAAACATAAAAAAATATTTTGTTTTAGGTTTGTATATAGATTTTAGGTATATAGATGTTTATTTATTTATTTAACCATTTATGTACACACTTAAAGAGAAGAACAGAAAATTCTACTTTTGTCTTCTGGGCACGTTTCCGGATGACAGCGATTCAGACGAGTACTTCGACGCCTAAATATGCTTTTGTTTTTGTATTTATTTATATAGTTAGTCTTTTAATTTAGTACACAGAAAAATAGGTACACAGGTGATGCTTATTTCTAAAATCTATCATTTTACTTAATCTACGGTTTTCTAGAAGAGCGGTTCCGTTATATTATAACTTCCGACATGAAAATCCGTCAATTCCACCAGTATTTGACATTAAGGTGTCATAAACGCTTTGTATTTTGACAGCCGATATTGTGTGACCGTTCATAACTTTCTTAAAAAACTTAAGCTCCGCATATGCCTCGTTTTATAAATAACTTACGAGTATTTCAAGAGGTATTCTCTTTATGGCGCCTGAGAGTATGATTCAATGCGAGGATAAATCAGCTGTCAAATGATAAGATACAAAAGATTCGGCAGCTTTTGTATGTAATGACATTGACAAGTCAAACAATACCTACCTACGTGGTTTGGGAGAACACGTAAGTATATTTAATCGAGGATGTGATTATTTGTGACAATGCCAATAAGACTCCGGGCGTTAGTTTTAAAATGAATGCTTCTATATTGAAGACAAAAAGAAAACACTGATTCTTGTAGGAAATGCCTCCATGAGTCTTTCGTTGGTATCCAGTCTACCAAAGTCAGGAGTAGAGACATTTGTAATAGACTAATGGCTGATTCCTATAATTTATGGACCGTTATTGGTGAACATTAAGACTCTTGTATCTTTACCAATAATGAAGCAAAGATCTCATAGCTTTGCATAGACCCTTCCATATGGAAGTAGCTATCACATGTAAAATTAGCTTACGACTCTTTTTATATACCCAGTTTAGCAATAAAAATGCTACCATTGGTAAACAAAACGATTCGTTTTTGATTATAGGAACTGAGTATATCTAAATAATTTGCTGCAGAACTAAAAATTAGGTACTGACTTAAATTACCTAGATCTAAATGAAGTGTAATATTACGAAAGCCTTTATTCTTTAATCAAATATACAGTACAGAATGAAGAAAGAACTTGAATTAATAAATAAAGTATTCACTATGTAGAAAGTAAAATTTGAATATGTCACTCACGATTTTGGCACACATTGTGTTTGCGTCTATCGTAACAATGTTCTCTCATGATCACCTCATTTAAATTCTTACGACACCAAGAGATTTAGTTCATTCCATTTAATTTAACTTTGGTAATGCTAATCATGTGCTAATCCGAATGCTAATCTAACATCAACAAAGACAAATAGATTAGACACATATCTGAGGGGCAATTCTCGTAATTTTAAGAACGTTCACAGTCCGATCTCAGTCTCAATCTGTTAAAAATACCTCTAATTTCCCTACATTTTTGACAAGTTTTGACGTTTGTTTGTCGCCGAGATGAGACTGCGACTAGATTTTGAACGTTTTAAATTACGAGAATTGGCCTTCTGACTTTTTCTTTATGATTCCCCAGTTCTTTTTTCAAATAGCTAGTAGACCACACCAATTTCTTTCTTTTTCGTCTATGATTTTTGATTTTCTTTTTACGTTGAGAGAAGGATTGTTTTTTGTTATTTTTTTTTCCTTTTCGTTCAGGATTTTTCTCTTCGGACAGGTTTATTATGCCGCTGTCGTCGCAAACTTTTCTGAATGTAATCAGTTCGCTATCTGTTTCTCTGTCAATCAGTCTTGTCATATTCCTTTCTCTTGGGGGAGCTTTTGAGGATTACATTTAAGGAAAATTGGCTACGGTATGTTGTATGTATTTTCCTACGCATGTTTTGTGTGATTTTTCGTAAATCCTGAATGTATCAACGCTGTTGTGGTTATAATGTACATCTATGGTTTTATCGCCTAATTTGATAAAACTTTACTTATTGCATGACTTTGCTTGGAATTGTGAGTGATTCATATATTAAACTATTATTCCACAAAACCACGATAATTTAACATAATACCTACCTAATTCAAAGCATTGATATTTCGTAGAGCGATCAAGGGCTGTGATCGCACGAACGGGAAAGCAGCGCGTGACAGACAGACAAACAAGCCTGAGGTCATTGATGCCTGCGCTTTCTCGATTTCACTAAGCAGTGACTTCATTGCGCCGGAGCTGTCAATAATGACATAATGAATAGGCTTACAATGGCTATAGGTATTGGTGTTGATGAGTTACTGGCTTCATTGTTATTGATGACAAAGAAATGATCAAATCAAAAAGATAAATCATCATTACAGTCGTTAATGTTGATGGATTAATATGGATCTATGGATGACAGTAAGAATGTACCACAAATAGTAAGAAACTTAGGTAAAGTCTGCTGGAAGTAAGCTGAATTATGTGTCTATTGACACTTCAAGCTCTCATCAGTTAAGTTTTTACAGAATAGGTCGGCAGGTGTTAGCATGAAACCTCATTTCAATGAACCATAGACAAACCACAGGTAGATTGGACAATTAGAATGTAAATAACGTTATGTAAGACATTTCCTCGTTAAAGAGCTGT
The DNA here is from genome assembly GCA_947507525.1 of Apamea epomidion. NCBI lineage: Eukaryota > Metazoa > Arthropoda > Insecta > Lepidoptera > Noctuidae > Apamea > Apamea epomidion. The sequence continues at coordinate 14,896,564 of OX382241.1, read as the reverse complement.
CGCAGATCGTTGTTAAAGCAGATAACCCTGTCTCCACCAAATAATAATTCCCTTTATTTATAAACGTTGCTTAAAGTTAAGTAGTGATTAAAGACTGTTTATCCGTTTAAGCATACATTTTTGACGTTTGAATGTCACTTAATTTAATCATCGTTTATAAATAAACCCCTAGAAGTTGATATTACCTAAAAGATGTTACAAGTGCCATCTCAGCTCATAAAAGTACTCGAAAATCTTGGAAAATTAATGAAATCCCTCTTAATGTCACTAAGCTTCCGCCAAGTAATATCTCCAGTAAATGTGCTGACTTTAGTGATATTCACGGCAATTGATACAAGAGTTTCAAACCATCTATCAATTTAAATGCTCACTAAACTCTTGGAAACGCGGTGAACTGTAAAAAGTTGGGAATGTCGCCCTAAAGTACTTTTGAAATATCTTGCGAATCGCAGGAGAAATTATTAACAGGGATTTTTTTTTCACTGACAGCGTTGAGATTTAAGAATTGAAATAAGTACTTTTTTCTTTATAGAGGAGAATATTATCTACTCGTGTTTTTAAAACTACTAACAGCGGGGCGGCTCTGTGTGGCGTCGTCCGTAATATCTAGTACATTACAACTGCTCAGCGTCGCGTCGCCGTCCCGTCCCGCCCCGCCCCGCCCGCTGTGTGCAGTGACCTTTAAGTGTTAAGTTAAGTGTAAAAATGATTAAGATCAAACCCAGACCAGATAAGACTTCAGACCTCTTAGCGATAACCGCCCATTGTGTCACCCTTTGTAAAATTTATACATTTCATCTGTAATTAGTGTACATACTAAAGAGTATTCTATTCTATTCTAAGATTTTCACCAAGTGCGTAAAGCTTTCACACGTGATGAAAAATATTATTTCAATCGTAAATCGCTTCCTCTACAAGCTAGAGTTAGAGTGTAGTCGTCGATGGTATTGCCATAATAACTTTTTGCACACAACAAATCAATCATAGACAACGACAAGTAATAATCCATAGACAAAAAGGAATTTTCTCTAACCAATAAAGCCATCGCTTCCTATAAGTTATGAGCATATGATGTTGTTTAATAACGACAGTAAATCAAAAACATGTCGGAAGGAAATGTGTAGTACATACATGTTACATCCCAATGTGTCTCACGTGACGCAAGTTTCTTGCAGTTTCCAACTTATTTTTGTTGTCTCTAATTAATGCACCCACAATGTTTATAATATACCTGCGTAGGTAGTAGAGGCACATGTTGAGCTTCTTAAGTTCTGAGTTGAGCTCACGATTACTGACAAATTTTAATGCTTGCACTGATTGGACAGGTCCACTAAAATCTATGTATGGTTCTTTCGTCAAAATACCATTTCAAACAATTTCACAGAGGAAGAGGATAAAACTTTTATTAAATGCTTCTTCTGAGTACCGGAGCACCGAGTAAAATAGGAATAAGATGAGTCTACAAGTTATGTCTTACGACAGAAGATTTGCTATACACTTACATAGGTAAATACTGACACTGACGCCATTAAGATTTATTATAATAATTATAATTATCATAATTCATTAATCAAACCACCCGACCCAACAATTTATTAAACATTGAATGGCAAATCCATAGATTAATAAAGCTTTGATTAAATCTGTTTTCATGATGATTATTTAGAATATTTATGAAACCGGAAGTGATACCGTAAACATGGCGGAATGCGGAAGTTCGTTAACATGCTAATGTAGAAATTAAGGGTTTTGGAGCATGATAGATTTTATAACTAGAACAAATGCTGGTATTGTAATTCATTCGGTAGTTGCCTACCTTGTTATGCAGTTATATGTACAAAGTTTTCGTCATTTAGTTGTTAGGGTCGAAGGTCATAACTTGCTGATGGACCGCTAAAAATGCCGCAAAGAAATGTTTCTAAACAGTACTCAGACGTACTAAATGATTTGGTTTACAACAAATTGAAGACGCTAGACGCTATACACCAATGTTTTGGGTTGAAGGCAACAATCACAAGTGGTTCTAGAGCGCTCTTTATTTGAAGCGACATTTATCATCACTTTATTTATTCTATTTATTTATCCATTTATTTCAGGCATCAAAACACATACAATATAATATTAATATAACTTAAAAATACTATAAATACATACAACATCATAATTACACTAAAAAACTAACTAACGCACACGAAGTGTCTGCGTCGTGTTTCGCTGACTGATGTCATGTAGCCGACCACGAAACCGGCGGTACACAACACCCTTCGGCCAGAACTCTTCCTTGAGGAACTTCTCGAGATGATGTGTCGGAACACGCACCACGAACGACTTGAAGTTCGAGTTGTGACGCGACTCCAATTTTTCTACCCTCAAAGTCCAGTTGGTTATAGGGACTGACAAGACCCAATCCACCCATCTTTATCATTATCTTTCTGCCTGTTTTAGGACAAGTCCCAAGTTACTCGGGGTCGGCGGAACATGTTTTCTTCTTCCATTCTCCTCTGTCAACCGTCACGCTATCATTCACTCCCTTTTCCTTCATATCATTCATCTGTTCTTTGATACGACCAATTCACCCATGAAATGCTAATAATTTCACAGTCTACCTTATCTCCTGCGAGCAACTCAAAGTCTATCAATCCGTTTTTAAGATAAAAGTCGCGATTTGCCCACCATTACATGTAGAAGTGCCTTATTTACAGTAATGGTCTGAATAGAGGAATCCTATCCCTAAACGATCGGCTTCGAAGTTTCGAGATAGCGCGAAATAATTTGCGTCGGAAAGAGGAGTTGAATTGAATATACAGTCGTTGCGAGTTTAACTTTCAAGTTTTGTAGTTGACTTTATTTCTGATGCTCACTTCAATTTTATAGGATATTATTTTTGTTCACAGAAAAGGTAAACAATAATCTATATCTATGTATATTAATACCTAAGCTAAATAATTTGTTTTTCTGTTTGTTTGTTTGAACGCGCTAATGTCTGAAACTACCAGTCGGATTTGAAAAAAATATTGTTGCTTTTGATAATACTTTTTTTGAGGAAGGTTATGGGCTATTTAACATTACGCTGTGACCCTTTTTTTTTTTTTTTTTTTTTTTTTTTTTTTTTTTTTTTTTTTTTTTTTTTTTTTTTTTTTTGGGATGGGAAATCATCAAATGACTCCTCCCGCTCTGGGTGGAGCAGAAGGGAGTGTCAGACTCTTACTGACTAAAACCCACCCGTGTTCCTTCCTTAGCCCTTTACGTACCAGGGCAGCGGTAACCCTTTCGGACGATCCCGCTACCCCGGCAGGAACGCTGTGACCCTCAGGAGACGATCAATAAGAAAAATAGTCAAGAGTGAACGCTAAACGAAAACGAAGTGCCGAATCACGCGGGCGGCCGCTGGGATGGGACGCGATGGGACGCGATGGGACGCGATGGGACGCGATGGGTCGGGAGTCGAAATTTCACGCGGACGAAGTCGCGGGCTGAAGCTTGTACATAACTAAGTGAAGGAGCAAGAAATAGCAGAATAGATTCGTAGCCGTATCTTCGTAATGAGACTCGTATCGAGAACCGCAGTAGTGCAATTACCAGAATACTGTTACAGAAGTACATTTTCAATAGAATCCAATTGAATTGGATTCAATTAGATTGGAAATAACTTACCTACTATAAATACCTCGTATTACAGATTTCTTTATAATATCTATACTGAAACAATTGACTCTTAAAATTAAATATGCCCCCGCCCACAGGTTTATTTTTCTAAAAACGTAAAAAAAATCAAATCTGGTTTTTTTCCAACTGTTGGGGTCGGCTTCCAGTTTAACCGGATACAGCCCGATACCAGTATTTCACATGGAACGACCGCCTAATAGAGTAATATTTCAAATCTAACCCCAGAACCCATCAGTCTGGCAACCCCACGAAAATGATCACGAAACGAAAGTGTTTCATATAATTCACCCCTGCCATATTTTGACATCGTACCTTGCTCTACCATGGGGCCTAACTTAGGTAGGTATAAGCAAAGTTACTTGGTATAATAGATAGTTCTAGACTGCAGCAAAGTTACTCAAAGGCGGCTTATTTTCACGGTCTTGATCTATCGGCAACTGGCAACACAAGCTACTTATAAACTTGGTACTGCATAAACAACTTATTACTTTTTATAGTTTAAAAAGGCAGGGAATTAGGGATGATATCTATCTAGGTTCTTGTAAGTTTGTGTTCTAGTATAGCCTGCACCCTAATTGCGTAACAGACTTTCAATCACCATCTGAATCATTTTGAAGGATATTGGTAATCCATTGCTTCTTAAGTACGAAGAATTTGTTGTCTCAACAACGTAAGTAACGCAATGGATGTCGTTGAACTGTCAAAATGAAAAAAAGGCATATACAAATTGCACTACTACTAGTTTGTTTCATCAACCCCCTGTTCTTATCGTTTGGGGTCGGTGCAGTATGGCTTTTTTTACCATTCATCCCCTGTCCAGTCATGACGTTATTGCTATAAATCTTTCGTTTCCTTGGTCTTCCTTTATTTTTACAACCACATTCACCTTCATGCTCAAAACTTTTCTCGCCACAAATTCTACTCAAGAGTTTACTATTATCTAATTCTACTTCTTCATACCGAAGTTAAATTATTTTTTAGTAGCACTGCTTAGAAATGAAAGTGTCACGCGGAAATAAACTCACAATAATTTATCTTGATGACACCATTATTTATAATAAAATTGTGGTAACTTTTAATGAGTCAGTCTTACTTAATTAAAGTTATATAATAATTGAGAAAAGAATGAGTGAGTAAGTGTAATTTATTTTGGATTGCTTTTAATTTCATCAAATTCAATTTTATTTTAAGTAATTTAATATTTTTTTTGCTATATTTGTAACGGAAGATTGGGAATTGCACTGTTGCGTTGTGCCAAAAAGAAAGACATTTTTTTAACAAAAGTCAGATTAAAAAAAAAATCTTTATCATTAACTACGTTCTTACCTCACCGGCTGTTACGTCCAATCTTTTGGTCTCAATTATCGAACTACACAAATCTGAGATTTGTAATCGTATCTTCCCCGCTTCTTCAACAAGACTCCCAGACCCACAATTACCACGACAGAACCAAAGAAGTCTTCTTCGACTACCAACTACCAATCAGCAGAATTTGATATTAATTAGCCAATAATAAATGACATGTAATCCATACTAATTGTCATGTCCGAGCGTCACTTTCACTTTGACTCATGTACAAGCGACATGCGCCGGAGTGAAACCGCGTTTTGGCTAGAGAGAGTTTGCAATTACTGGCGTCTGCGCTGCGCCAGCGGCAGTGGCTAGTCTTGTAGTAAATGGTAACGTTTTTTTAAAAAGAAATTATACGATGACCGACCGAAGAAGAATTTGGGACAAAAATCTGACGACAACATGATGTAATTTTGACTCTGACTCTTCTAATTTAAAATGAATTTCTCAATTAATTTTACTTAGTTAAAATTGCTCATTGTATCTGGGTCCATAGATTTTTAATGTTGAAATAAGTAAGATAACACAAGGATAACAGAAATGAATGAAGCAAGATTATCTAATCAAACCTTGTCAGAATTCGATTTTGGGCAAAAGAAATTGGACAAACTCAATTTTTTATAAAAATCAGTCAGTAATTCGCCTTTTATAACATGCTTCTATAAAAGCCGGTCTTTCACAATAGGAAGCAACATTAAGGAGAAGCGAGCCTCCATTTTCTGCTACTTTCTCCCTCGGACAGTATAGTTCAGCTAAACATTATTAATGTTAACTGGCAACACCTTTCTAAAGACCTAAATAACTTAATGTTTATTAAGTTCGTGTTACTTTGTACTTGTGTTACAATGTCAGCGCAATTACAAAGGTTTTAGATTGTGTGTTATTGAGTACAATGTGACTACAAGAGTTAGAAATAAACTAAAGTTATGAAAATGTAGTTATGAACGTGTTACTAACACGTGAACCGTGTAGCCATGAAATAAAAATGTTTTCTTTCTTTCTTTTCTTTATATACCAAATAGTAAAGACTCAGTGTGTTATTCAGTAGTGATTTCTTTTTTGGTCAAAATAAATACAGTTTGGATAATTTTGTATAATAATATATTTTGTATAATATTTTTTATATATAATGTTGAAAATTTTGTACAAGGTCATTGATCTCTGATAATTGTTGAAATCAAGTATCGTAGTACACAAAAATATCGTCATTATAATTCTCAATAGACAAAAAAGAAAAACATATTTTTCTGTTTATATACAGTGGTGTTTTTTCTTGCCAAAATAAACAAACATTGATTAAACCTTTTGTAAAACTCTGAAATTAATATTTACTTTAATTATCAACGGTTAAACAATAGTCACACGTAATTAATCATACTGGCAAATATTTACTTAAAAAACATCATACAAAGGTTCAATTTGAAACAAAAATGTTTGTCATCGTTTTTTGTTTGGTAGCTCACCGAGTTTGAGTAAATAAACCTTTGATGGCATCAGGCTATAGACAAATATAATCACTGTACAAAAGTGATGTCATTGGGTTAAATAAGTTATTATTACTATTGAAGTACAATTATGTAAAGTCGGAGACATCAATTGTTAAACAAATTGAAACTATATAAGTTAGTTTAATGATTTTCCTTTTTTGCCTTCCGTTTCCATCATCAGGAGGCTTACCACCATCTCTTATAGCAAGGCAGAAGTTGAACTGCACTGCTTTTTTGTACTAAGTCATAGAACCCCCCCCCCCCCACATTTAACGCCCAGCTCAGCTATATTCAAGAATTTTAAATTCATGCTAACTCCATGGGTAATATTATATTCAAGGATCTTATATTATTATTATTATTTTAAAAAACGTTGCCCCACACTAGGAATTACTCTTGTATCGTGAGTGCGTTTACAAACATTTAAACTCACATACACAAACAGCCAGACCCGAACAACTACCTGTAGGTAATACAAATATTTGTTCCAAATGTTTGTTACAAATATTTGTTGTTGTTTTTTGTTTTTTGATTTCTTTTTATATATTGTACATACTAATTCCATGACTGTATTCAATTATTAAAAATATATCATCTATTGACAGCTCACCCTTTTTTTTTGACGGTGGGTATTACTTAGTGTTCTGTGGTGAGATTTTGACAGCATAGATCGGCTGAACTTCATGCAAACGAATATCTCAATCGGATTAAGGGAAGTGGATGAAAATTCGGTCACACGATCCGAATTTTAGTTATGTAGATTTGTTCCCAGGCTTTGGAAATTGAAACTGTATAATATCGTTTCATACATACACAATATACCTCCACTCACATCGCCTTCACATGGCAGAAACATCAAAAAGCCACCTTCTGCGATCCTTACATACTCTTTATGTTTCGTTTACGTTCATTTCAGGTTACTCACCAAACCTTTCTGAAGAACGTCACCAATAAGATCCTGCGCCAATAAGGTCCATCATCAATAAGGAAGATCATCACGAATATGACTTTCTAGGGCGCCCCTCAATCAATAAATCTTCTTAGCCTTTTCCCATCTATGTTGGGGTCGGCTTCCAGTCTAACCGGATGCAGCTGAATACCAGTATTTAGGGCGTCCCCTCAATATATGATAATAATGCTTATTACTTCAATTTTCGTAGATGGAAAATAATAAATGAAGAAAATATTCACAGATAGCAGTTTATTTTTATGGTGTTCGAAATTCCCCTTTTTTCTTAAGAAAGAAACAGGATGTTACAGTAAGAATAGCATGAGGTAATTCAATAAGACGTGGGCATACACACATACCTCGTACATTGTGAAAGAATCAGCGACTGAACGCCCATATAGGATTTCCGTTTTCCGTCTGACGTCAAACACGGAAAGTGGCACAAGTATGAAACTAGAAATTTTCATTCCGTTATTTTATTTTAAGTATGAAAATATTTTATTGAATATCTTGGTTTTTATTGAAATTGTGTTTAGTATTTCAGTACTTAAATTTTGATTATCCCAAAGGGAAAAAATACGAGGCAATTCTATGTAATTATGTATCGACTCTATGGCTGGGACCAAAATTCTCAAGAAATAGATTGAGATAATACTTACTGGGTATAAATTTTGCTTCAGTGTAGTGTGTCTGTTCTATATACATATATCAATATATCTATACTTATAATCCTACTATAATATTATAAACACGAAAGTTTGTAAGAAGTAAGTAAGTAAGTGTGTGAAGATGGATGTTTGTTTATTTGTTACTCTTTCACGCAAAAACGACTGAAGGGATTTGGATGAAATTTGGCACACAGATAGTTTATAACCAGCATTAATTTTTATCCCGATATTTCCACGGGATCGAAACTTATGCGAGTGAAAACGCGGGGCGCAGCTAGTAACATATATTGCACACCTATAGGCCCTAAAGGGTAGGTTGGGCAAGGTGTTTGAATACTACTTATATTTCCTAATAATAATTTAATATAGGACGACCATTTTTCATTTACCGGTCGCATTCTTATAGCTCCCGGCAGCAATTTTATCTATGTATAAGAAAGAACATTGAAGAGATTTCTTTTTATAACAAGAATTATTGTAGATCCGTTTAGATCATTATGTATCCAATATTGTTAGTCCTAGCGAGCACCTCCGCCAATAAATGCCAAGCACTGGTGTTGCCAGCAGTCACGTACGGCAATAACGCGTTGGGCTTAAATAGAGCATTACTGCATAAATAGAGACAGTGTTGCCAGTTTATTGTGTTCTACAAACAATTTAGTGAACTGTTCGTTTAACTGCTTCGTGAGTGTTTTGTTTTTTTGTACTAGTTAGTCGTGAGATTTAGAACAAAGTAAAGTCTCGGAATTAAATGGTTAATGGCGTTGAAAAAAAACATTCTTCTCACTGCTAACATTATGAATGAAAATGTGCCAAATATAAGGAAATGTAAGGAATGTTCATAATGATCAGCCTATAATGTTCCTACTGCTGGGACACAGGCCTCCTCTCGGTGAGAGGGACTGGGCCGTAATCCACCAGTCGGGCCCAGTGCTGGATGGTAGATGTCACATGTCTTCGAATGTTTGGTTCTAGGACATGCCGGTTCCCTAACGATGTTTTCCTTCACCGTTTTGAGGAATGAATGTATATTTTAATTACTTTACCTTTCCTCTTTGTGAGTGGACATTGTCCCTATGTAAATAAAACGTCAAAGCAGAAATCTGCAAAAGCCAAAGCTCGAAGTACGCCGTCAAAGTTTTCAAATATTTAACCGACGATGGTTTGATGCACTCTAGGATTTGGCCTAGATTCTAGACGTTAGTCACAGTTATCATTCAATTATTTTATTTACAAATACCTCGGGCAGTGTGTACAAATACACGGACATATCCGGAGGATATGAAAGAGAATCGACCGTGTGTCGCGTGTCTGTATTTTGTCGTAAACATAACTCGGCGGTATTCATGGCGGGCCCTACTCCAGGGATTTTATGAACGCATAACTTCCTCTTGACTTTATACAGTTGGCCGTTACGGACTTTAGGAATTACGTGCCATTTTTAGGGTTCCGTACCTCACTAGGAAATTAATATCAAATACGTAGATCTACGGTTCCTTGGAGCTCTGAACAAATCAAGGTTCTAAGTCAGCGCAGTAAAAAAATACGGCCAATAGGGTAGTTGCCTGGGTGAAAAAATAGTAATTATAATTAGTCCGTCAGTCAGATTATCGAAAAATAATGGACACGTATTTTTTCTTTTGTCAATCAAACAAAAAATTACAAAGATAAAGCGCGTCAGAGTTTGGTCGTGACGTCACTTGCTTGCAAAAGTGTCGCAAGCAAGTGACGTCACGCGGAATTTTAACGGGCGATATCTTCATCATTTTTTATAAAATTGACAAAAGAAAAAATACGGGTTCAATATTTTTTGATAATCTAACTGACGGACTAATTAGATTTTTTTGCTGATGCGACATAATATGTACTCGCAAATAAATCCCACTACTTCCCGTACTTTAGGTACCTAAAGTACGGGAAGTAGTGGGATTTATTTTTTTTAGTACGTCCTGTAGACCTAGAATCATTAAATTTGGCAAGGTTTCACAGCACAATAAAAAAAAAAGAAAATCCGAAAATCGTTAATTTGTAGTTTTATCACATAACATAACATAATTTTTTTGCGATTACTTGGATAATTGAACGCGACATTATATCGAAGTTACAATGTTAAGTTTTTTTTTTGGGGTACATTCATCCCAACTACGGAACCTTTCATCGTGCGTGGTCCGACACGCACTTCGCCGGTTTTTTTTTAAATAAAGAATGTTATGCGATCCGGATTAGGGCATTTGGGATTAAAGGCTTCGGGGGTTTGAAAAGTGATGTGTTTTCAAAATATCGATGTCATTAAATCGAGTTTAGCCTTTCACGATACGGGAAACGTTGATTGAGGTATCGAGAGCAATACATTTATGTATCATAAAACTCACTATAAACTGTGTAACGGAATTTATATTGCCTTTCAATATAAGTAATATGAATTTAATTACATACGACACTCTAATAAAACCGTAACTCATATCTAGCTCAACCCTACATTTTGGTTGTACCTAATCCCCTTTTTCAACAAGTGTGGTGAGCTTTTGAAAAAAAAATTTTGGTCAAAAGTTTTCCAAATACAAAGTCAAACACATGACCTAAAAGTACAGTTAACCGCAAAATCCTGTACATACAATGTAACACCACGAAGTATGTACATGAAAACGAGACCAATACAGCGATACAGTTTTATTGAGCAAGTTCGTTCGCCAATTGCCCTTAGTCGGCTCAGTGCATTTGCACCGAAGTGCGGTTAGCATGGATCCGTTACTGCGATGCGTTCACTGACCTACACGCGGATCTATTTGATGGGAAATTCGCTTGTTAATCGCGACGCAAAAACTGATTTCACCTCGTGGGCTCATGTTTTCTATGGAACTCGAACAGTCGTGTGTGTTGACGAATTGTGTAGCGATTTTGCGGGCGGTGAGTAACTGAGTTAGTAGATAACTTGCCGTTTGTAGGTAACTGTACCTATTTTTTCTGTTCTGTTTTTCATTGTCTGTTTATATATGTGTGTACATAAATGGTAAAATAAAATAAATAAATAAATAAATAAATAACTGTCTTTATTTGGCAAGTACCTTACCTACTGGTAAAGAGATCTGAATAGAGAACATTTTGTAATTTTACTTGTAGTTAAAACAATTTTGAGAAACAAGTAGGTACTAATTTGGATTAAACAAAGTTTTACTAAACACAATATTCGCTCAGCACAGCTACAAATTCATGTGCTGCGCAAAAATATCCGTTATGCAGGTGAATTCACAGCTTATACTTGGGCCCAAAGTATTTGTCGCCTTTCAAATTTACTCTACTTGGAAACCTCGATCCCAAAAAGGATTGCAATAAGACCGCACAAAACTGAAAGGACTATAAAATGTGAAACTTGATGACATCACTCACCCACTATTTATTTAGTCAAAAACAAATGAAAACCGCTTTAAATGTTCACCTACCGATATGTATACCTACTAGTATTATACAAAGGTAAAATTTTCGGTGAGTTTGTATGATGTAACTTCGGAACTACTGATGCGATTCCGAAGATTCTTTGACTAATGGCACAGTATAAAGATCTAATGGGAAGCTACAGTATTGCGGAGTGTCATAAAATATATTTCGTTTTACTTGTTGTACTGAGTCTTGTGTTATTGTTCCGAAATAAACTTTTTTAAAAATGATTTATGTAGCTTACAAAATAAAAATATTTAAAAAAATATATTTATATATCTATTTTATATTAAAACAAGAAATATCACGCGAACGCAGTCGCGGGCTGAAGCAAATAATAAAACGGTTTTAGTGCAATTGCGGGGCGTGTAGCGGATTTAGCAGCCTAGTTTCAAGCTATTGTTTCATTATTACAGGTGTCTGTCACTGGTTTTTTAAATGGCGGTTTTAATAATAGACTTGATTACTGTAATTAATCATTGTGCTTTTAGCTAATAGCGCGGCATTTCCGTTTTTGTTTAGTAATGAAATAACGTTTTTTAATCTGTGTGAAGGGACACTTTGCAACAGTTAGGTAGGTGTTTTAATATCTGTGGGTTTTAATATCATTCACAGTAATTAGTGTGTGTAGTGACATGACATGGGCTTTGTTGTCAAATGGTTGTAATGAGCTGCTTTGTCGTGTGTGTATAGAATTAAATTGCATTTGTAATCAGATTACGAAGTTAATGTGCTGTGAACTAGTTTGGACAATATTTTATGCGTAAACATAGAATAATTTTTTGTATTGTTGCTATTTAATTTTTCATTTACGTGCAAAATGTATAAGGTACTTACGTGACTTTATTTTGACGGAATTTCTAGTTTTATATTATCACTAACAGCGAAACACAGAACAGAAATATCGGAATAAAAATTTCTCACGTGTTAATCCAGGTTATAAACTATTGGTGTGCCAAATTTCATCCAAATCCGTTTTTACGTAATTGAGTGACAAACATACAAACTTTCACATTTATAATATTAGAAGAATAAACAATTAAAGCTGTCTACATAGCCTGCCAACAAATATTTTATGACCACACGGTTTAAGACACAATCTTGAGACAAAGTCAAAACTAACGGACACATTGCAGGGATTACAGTTAAAATATAAACTGGAGGCTAAACAATAAAGCTTATTACCGCTGTAAATCCTTCAACAGCAGTTTTATGGACAAATAACGGCTTAAGATGTAAATGCATTGACTGCTATTTGCTTCGCGAATCGCTCGTTTGTATACTGCGTTTGCGAATTAGCTTCCAAACACGTAAACATTTACGTGTTTTGGAAAAATACTGTTGTGTTACAACTTGAAACATTTTCATGACTTTTTCAACAGATCTAGTCATTCTGAAATCAACTTAAAACCATTGGAAACCAGTATTCGATAGACTTTACATACATTGCTAGCACTATTTCGTGTGATTATTGCCAACTGCATCGAGACATCCCGTTAACGGTGGACACGAGCTTAAAACGTTAAGCGTTTATTGGCTAATGTTTTATTGAAGTTTCTATTTGATTGAAGGGAACGCCAGTGTAAAATAATAAAACTTACAGTACACATTATATCAATGAGGACTGAATTTATTCTATAGAAATCGCACCGTGTAAACTTAGTTGAAGTGAGCTGTCATTCCACTGATACTTAGGATTGACACTAGTGACAGCACTTCAAACTCATTTCACCTTAGTTTTCAAGATGAGATTATTACAGAAAAGATCGGCTGGATTAAATCGCGGGGGAATTTATTACTTATCAGTTGGAATACTGTCTGGGTTATTAACGATATTTCCTTTATTTATTGACTTGTTCAAGTATGTACTAGATAAGGTAAAAATAAGATTATCATACGTAACTACGAGCATAATTGGTTGCCAACTAGGTTTTCCTAATGTTATCGATATAATTTACGTACTACATGTACAGTCACGAGCAAAAGTATGTATACACTCGGCTTTATTCAAAAGCGATTTACTCCTTTATTTTTTAAAGAAATTTTATGTTGTTACGAACATAGCATTTACGAACCCATAGGTTTATGTAATATGTCGTATTTCAACGTTGCATTCGTTATTTCTCGAAAAAATCGCTATTGAAAGTGGCCAAGTGTTGACATATTGGTGCTCGTGACTGTACATAGTAATATGATTTGATGATATATTTAACTATATAGTTTTACAAAGAAAAATGTACATTCAGAGTTGTTAACAAATGAAAAGCAAAATATGCTGGAAGCACGTCGATAAGTACAGACGCCAGCAAATCAAGCTACCCGAAACTGTCAAATTTTCCCAAACAACCTTGAACCTAATGCTGAAGTGATAACTATTTAAAAAAATTGACAGATTGTAGTATCTTAATGTGCTGGCGTCTGCACCTCTACCTACAAACTTAGTTCACATCATTTTCATTTGACGTATATTATGTCGACCACTACTTTTGAAGATGATGAAGATATATTTTGCTTTACATTTGATTATTTATCGCTTCGTCCACACATTGTTCTTTGTACCACAATGTGTGAGGACTGGTACAGTAGACCGCCCCGTTACCACGGTGCCTCGGTACAGTCGGAACTGGTGGATAACAGGGTTAACTTAACGCCTCGTCGAGCGCACGCGATGCGCTAAAGTACTCGTAATTTAAAAATTTGCAATTTTTTGACATATACCGTTTCGTCATGCGGATGTGGCGTTTGTCGACGAGATAATGCTCTAATTTATTTTTATCATTATTCGGTATGCTTTATTTATTTTTGACGGTACACGTAAAATAAGCAATTTCTTGGTTGCCTTTCGCGTTCAGCGGAAGAAAATTCGGGGAAATGGGGGAGTATCGGGAAAAAGGCTATTTTAGCTTCAGACTGCTTTAAAATAAATGTTTTTATCAACCAGCCTCAATTCTTCAAAGGAATTTCGGAAAGTAAAATAAATTCTTGTAACAATATTTTAAAATTCTGTCAAGTATTTTCTAAGTGCCCCAAAGTGACGACAAAGGAATTTTCTCGGTGTACTCCGGAATTCCACTGTTCACAAAGGCGGGGTATCATGTTTCATAATCCATTACAATCGTGTGTCCCATCTCCTATGTACAGACACCAGCATACCAAGCTACTACAATCTGTCAAATTTCTTTAATAGATTTTCAACTTTATCACTGAAGTATTAAAGTTCAAGGTTGATTGGGAAAATTTGACAGTTTCGGGTAGCTTGACCTGCTGGCATCTGTTCATGTATAAGTCATCATTATTACTCTCTTGTGCTTATCCAATATATGTGGGTTTGGTGCAACGTGTATTTTTTTCCATCCTTCTCTATTAAATAGTCAGATCATGTTTCACACAGTCCCTCCATCGTTTCTTTGTTCTTCCCTTACTCTTACAGCCACCCACATAATATTCACGTGCAAGTACATCTTAGTAATATTATGGTCCGTGCCTCGGAAAGCACGTTAAGCCGTTAGTCCCGGCTGTCATCCGTGGATCTTTGACAGTCGTTACGGGTCGTCAGAAGTTCGAAAGTCTGACAACTAGTCTTACAAAGGGATATTGTATTATCCAGTAACTAGGTTGTGGAGGTCAGATAGGTAGTCGTTCCATGTAAAATACTGGATACTCAGCTGCATCCGGTTAGACTGGAAGCCAACCCCAACATAGTTGTAAAAGGCTGGGCAGATGATGACGATTATGCTACTATTGTTTTTCAATATGGCTTTTGTTTGATAAAATATTTTGTACATATTACCATCTGAATGTGTCGATGTAGATAATTTATTGTCTGACTGGAAATGTCAAGGAATATTGGCTCAGAATATCCTATTTTACTAAAAACTAGTGCCTTTATTTTTCGTCTTATTACGAGTCGATATTTACATCTAATACCTACCTTATATCGTATCTTAGTAACTACGTTGTAGTTGTTAAGGTACTTATAGATTCCAGAACGAACTATAATAGGCAATTTTCCTACAATAAAAGAAGAAAATGAAAGAAGTTTCTCGCCGTATATTTTTATGAATTCCATTAGACTACTTAATTATTTGCACAACAATAGAGAAAGATCAGTTTGTTTTTATTAACCTTTTTCCTTCAAAGTGCTGCCTGCGTGTTTCTTATCCGCCAGGGGACTAATACCGCATCTACGGAGATTCCTTTTTATAAAATGTTTTGTTGAAATTATTATTAAAAATCAGTTTGAAGGCAATTTCCCTGCGCGGGTATTATAGAAAAGCCGCTTATGTTCCTAACTCAGTACCTACACACTGTTTGAGACCGCAAGTGTAATTTGCTTTATTTTCGAGTTTGCGCAAGACCCTGAAAATAAAACTTAAGTTTTGTTTTCAGGGTCTGAAACAACTTGCAGAAAAGTTACATGAAGCATAGAGTAGGTATTTAAACTTTTACAAGTGCTGAATCGTCACTTTTCATAGTTTTCTCTTTTCTCTCCATAAAATGTTATTTCGTATCTAGTTTAAACTTAAAATAGAGAAACAAATAAACATTATTGCTGGCATGCCACCGAATAAAAGTTAAAACTAAATGGTTATTTTAAAAACTTCACTGTCAAAGTTCGTAAAAGTAAAATGCCTCTGGTTTGCGGACACCTTATAAACTGGGTGTAAAATAATACTGCATTGCAGCTATTTGAATGATTTACTATTTTCTGCTTTCTGCATAGTGCAGGCAAGGATTGTTACGATCATTGTTAAAATTTCACGCCAATCCGACTGGCGAAAATAAAATCAAATGTCTCCCGATCCTTTGGGAAATGTTTGGAAAAGTTACACACGATACGAATCCATTGACTTTTACTATGACACCATTTATTTATGAGAAACGTCTACATGTTCCTTATTATTATGCTAAAAATAAAAATAGAATTTGCGTTGAATTTGGTCGAATGGTCGTACTAACTTTACACTGATGTGATGTGTTTAGCGTATTTCAATCAGATATACAAGGTGTTGTTTTGCATCCTCGTCAAATTCAAGGAGCTAACTATGCTACTGATTCTCGACACGAATCAATAATAAAATAGGTAGGTTTTTTTTTTCTAATTCGTCATTTTCGTAAATCGGCATGTGTGGGACACGCATTTTAAAACGAAGCCTCTGTGAGACCGCACTGTACCTGCCCTTTTACACACATATAAAAATGCGGCCGCTTATACGATACCATAACGCGATTCTGTTCTTTGAAAGTGGTGTATTCTGAAATACTGTCAAACATAAATAACTAAAAAAACAAGTATGTATTCATTATTTACCAGGGATCGTAATTTTATTTGATTATTTATGCCTTTCATAACAGCCTCCTGAAATTTGACGAGGATGCAAAACAACAGTTTCTATAAATCTGTTTCAATCAACCCAGCATTACTGCTACTTAAAATAGTTTGATAGATGAAACGTCAAAAACCTTGAGAAAAGGCATGGAATTAGTATGTACTAGTACGACAGAAAACGTCACTCATATTTCTATTTTGATCGCGCTTTGTTCAATTCTCAGATCACAAATAGAATAGAAGCTGAGTTAATCACACAATGCAGCTCTCTTGATTCGTTCGTTTGTTCATTTTTCTGACATCCATGGAGCCTTTTATTGAACAACGCTCTGATTGACTGTACGGGATTTTAATTAAACCTATTCAAATTGGACGCTTTTATATTGCACTGGTGAAAATTAATTACTAAAATCTAAATAGAAATAGAAAAACAGATCAAACCAACAATAAATTACATTAACAATATATTCAGTAAACATCTGGGACGCAAAATGGAGAATAAATATCGTGTCTAAGATTCTTATCGTCAACGAATTGCAAGAATTGGCTGGGGGAAACTTGTGCAATATTGACTCGCAGCTCGCTTCGTGAAACGATAATGTTAAAATGCAGTAGAAGTAACATTACGGAGTATATTGCAAGAAAACAGTGTACAATCTTAGAAAGAAAAGCATCCTAGCTTACTAGCTTCATCTTTACCGTTATCTTTTACGTTCAATTTTCCGCTCATTTCAAATGCAACATCTTTATTAAAATAAAGACTAGAATCTGAATTTATGGCAACATTGTCTGAAGCTCTTCATGAGATCATATTGAGCTGGAAGACGAGTGCACTTGAGAACGCTAGAATAATGTAGACGTGCTCACTGAAGGCGGGCTGTAAAAGTCTTGACTATGAATATTCAGATGTCTCCAGTCTTCATGCCACCGTGTGGAGTTCTATATAGCGCAGGTGTATCTACATATTTCGCGAGTTGTTTGTATATCCACATGGCTTCTCACAGTATTTTCATCATCCGCATCATCTACAGCTTTGTTCTCTTTTACGCTGTTCTTTCCAATTTTGCTCAATTAATTTCGACGGATTTTAAAACGATGTCGTCGACCAATCTTGCCAATTTAATGGTGTTGTCCCTTTGTCCTGTTGGCCCACTCACCGCCACCATTTCTTCAGTATATGCGCAAAAATCTTTTACAAAATGCCTGATAATATTTTAGTCTTCCTTTACATGATTGAGTCGCATCTCTCTTGTTCTAAAGGTAATTGGTCTCAAGGACGTCCTCGCCTCAACGGCTATTAGTGATCCTTTGACAGGCAAATGTTTATGCATAAGCAGTAACTGCATAACTACAGTCTAAATAGTTTCTCATTGTATGTTTCCATCCGTCTGTTTGAGAGCATAATAGGCTTTTAGCATACCCAATTCAGCGGTGAACCCCATTTAATGTATTTAGTCGGGATGAACTATTTACTCACTGAATAAACATAAACTAATTTCCTTTCATCCCCAAATTAGAAGAGGATGTAGGTACGGGAAATTTCAAAAGAGAAATGTGTTTTTAGCATAAACAGCGTAATATTTATGCAATGTTAGTGGGATGCACCGTGCGTCTGACATGAAAACAGCACTAAAAATATAAAATATGCAGTACACGCGGGATGAAGAGATAAAAGACTGCTCCAAAGCATTTTAACAATCGGGTCGACGTATAAATTTTTACTATGTCAACGCTCCCGGGGCATTGCGCTGCATTTTTAACCCACGGACAAAAAGTGATATGGTTTTCAGCAGGGTTTATAGACAAACGCTTCCAACAGTTATTTGTGCTCACAGTTTGATTAAAAAACACCAGCGAAAAAGGCATGAATTATTCGTTTGAAGGATCAGACGAGAGCCTTGAATTTTTAAGTGAATTTTATTATTACAGTTTTTTTGTTTTTTCTCTAAGTATTTGAATTTCCCCTTCGTGTTTTTGAAATTCTGAGCCAGATTGTCCAAGTACACGTGTATAGTTAGCAAAACATGGTTCTAAAAAGACATTTTTCGTGTAAACAACCTTGGGATAAGGGATGGCCGTAATATTTCATTGTATGTTTTCGTCTGACTATACACTTTACTCTTGTTTATTTAGCACAATTTACTTGCTAATACTTCGTTACAAGGTTGGCTGGTTGGCAGTTATGTTTTTATTTTTTAACCTTCTAATCATATTAGGGCTGGCCGGTTTAACGAACGCGTTTAAATTAAATTTTATAATCTATGGTTTAGACTGGAAGCTTTTACGACCATAAGCGTCGTAGTTACTTTTTATGAGTCATAATTTAAAGTTTATTAAAGAGAAATGAAATACAGTTTTGATTATTAAAGTGACATTGACTTTAACAAGCAAACTATAGTTAAATAGGAAAGGGTTGGAGATAAATGGTAAACAATTTTATTTCTGTAAGTAGGTTCGTACAAACACTTTAACACGTCAATCATATTTTAAAAATAGATGAGGACGGCATTTCCTATCTGACTACTCTGAGAAGAAAGGCCGAAATCAACTCAGAGGTTACGTTCTCTTTTAAAGTCCAAACATAATCTTGGTCAGATCATAGACTACAGACTACAGAGCAAGACATCCAGAGACCTTGGACATATAGCATAGACTAGAAACTATGACAGAGCAGCTAGACCAAGCTCGTAGCTTATTCTCGTGTAGATGTAGAAAGCCGACCTACGTTAAAAGCCCCGCATGTATGAGGTGTTAAAATCCATTGCATGATTTATAAGCCTGTAAATAAACATTGAAAGCAAATATCGCTCTTTGGCTCAGACCACAGAGAAGCCGTATAAATCTGTGTTTTGGACGCCAGTCCCACAATATGTGAAACGTTATGTACACATATGGAAGGCAGTGGACAATGGCCTGGACCGCTTTGGATGACCGCCAATGAATACATTATCGATATACAAACCTAGCTTTCCATTGAAATATTCACGTAAATACCTACAGAGATATTTTTTTTCCGTCGGTTTTTTCCGACAGAAGGAAAATCTTTGGGGAAATCTCTTGCACGACTTGAGAATAATACAATCTATACTAGGAATGGATTGTTAGGTTTTTTTGTGATAGAAATAAATTAGCATACAAGTGGGTTCGTTTGGTGGCATGTGTTTCGGAAAAGTCTTAATATTGGTACGTACCTACTGTCTTATTCGACACATGTTTTGTTCTGATTTTCAGACATACGCTTTTCATACTTTGACTGCGTATGATATTTTTTCTAACAGTTAAAAAAAACTACCAGTAGTCTACAACCTAAGATAAGATAATAGATTAAGTCTTGATTTAACCACAAACTCATAATATACCCTAGTAGGTATACCTACATCAAAATTATAACAGATCGCAAACAGATTTCATATAATCTCGACCAACCACAGAGCAGACTAATGCAGTGAATTAAGTGTGTTTAAAACAGGTAGGAGATAATTTAGTAACTGGCCACGGTCAGTAGGCCAGGCGGAAGCAGGGACCGGTTAACTAAATATCACTCGAATACTGGTATCTGTGGTTGCACGTTTATTTATATGAGAAAACGAGATTATAATATCAATTAAGTATTTTGTTTGCTCTGCCCCCCTCGTCTCGCCGCGCACATACCGAAGGCGCGGTACAGCGGTTTTGGTCAAACTATAGTTTTAGTATTAAAAAGTACACCGATGAAAGTTGTGGCTTGGGGTCTGTTTCAGTTTTCACGATTTTCTCATGGATCCTTATTATCTTTGTTCCATTTTACAATCTTTGCTAGGGTATGGAGTTAGTGTATAAATATAAAAGATGTTAGGTCATCATTTCCTGCCCCTAGCACAATTTATTTGGGATCGGGCAACATGTCTTTTTCTTCCATGCTACTCTATTAGTGATCATGTCGGTAGTCACCCCCTTACTAGGCCTATCACCTTTGACACGGTCCATCCATCGCTTCTTTGGTCTTCCCCTGGTCTTATTTATGCTGAGATATTGTCAATTTTTTTTTTATTATGGTAGGTATTTAATTTGGTAGCTTAGTTGTTTATTTTATTGTGCATGCTGTGGTCTACTGTAATTGAAGGAGGAAACTACTAAATACTTTGTCGTCTATTAACTACATATATTTAATGTTTAGTGTATATCTTTTGTTGGAGATCGTAAAATAAATAAATATCAGGTATGCTAGTTAACAAGGTATTGTTACAATCTTCAGTTTCCGTTCGCTATTTGTTTCATCCACAGTACTTGTCAATAAAGGGTTCGATTCCTGTCACGCATTGTTTGCTGTGGGGTCGTGACATTTATATTGAAACCCTTCTTCATTTCAGTGTACATAAAGAATTTATTTACTTTCTATTATGTGATATACATATACAAATATGTTTGTGTTTTAACCACAAGCGGAGGTGCAGTTTCAACTTGCGATAAGTAATTTAGTTTCATTCTTTGGGATGGTTTGGTTATTTCGGTTAAGTTATTTATAAAAAACATAAAGATAACTTTAAAGCAATATTGTTTTAATTCTAAACGATGCTCTCATGATTTTATTATTACTTAAATGTAAGCAACAGTTCCTGATTATTCCGCACTGGTCCCGCGTGGTAGGTTACAGCCCCACTCCCTCTCACAGAGAGGAGACCTGTGTCCACCAGTGGGACAATTATAGACTGATCATGCAGGCTAAGAGTTCCTGAAAGGAGGCTTTTTCCCAGGAGTGGGACAAGATAAACAAAAAAAAAAAAATGTAAGCACAGTTTTTCATCGTTTCGGTGCCTATATTACGTATCACTGGAGTGACCTACCCTTTATAAAAATTTCGACCAATGACAAAACATTGCTTATCTCCTCCAAAAAGGTTAGGATCAAACAGAATCATCTCACTTGTGACGACCTCTCTTACATAAACACCTAAACAAACAATCCTTTTTAAATAAAGTTAACCTTTTATTTTTTCCTGAGACTTTTTGTTTATCGAATTGTTTTTCAGACACGACGACCCATGGAATTTAAAAGGAAAACTAAGTGGTAATTCTCGTAATTTTAAGAACGTTCACAGTCTCAATCTGTCAAAAACTACTCTAATTTCCCTACATTTTGACAAGTTTTTGACATTTGTTTGTCGCCGAGATGAGACTGCGACTAGATTTTGACCGTTTTAAATTACGAGAATTGGCCTTCTGATCTCATTATCATCATCCAACTTGCCGTTTCCCAACTACATTGGGGCTGGCTTGGCTTCCAGTCTAACCGAATGTGCAGCTAAATACTAGTATTTTACATGGAGCGACTGCCTATCTGACCTCCACAACCCAGTACCCCTTGGTAAGACTGGTTGTCTGGTTTTGGTTAAAAGGAAAACTGACTGTTCGTATTTAATCACCTCAGCTCTCAAAACGGTGAAGGAAAACATCATGAAGAAGCTCTTAGAACCAAAAATTCGAAGACATGTGACAGCCACCAATCCGCGCTGGGCCCGCGTGGTGGATTAGGCTCACTCCCACAAGCATCACCCTGTCGATCGGTCCTGTGCTTTTCGCATCTAGAGAAAACACACCAACTGGCGGAGACATTTCAAAATCGTCAAAAATAAGAAAACCTCGCAAGTGCTACTCCGATTATGAGGTCCTAGGCTCGATGCCCAGGTCGGGTAGTGTTATGGGGTTTTTCTATAAAGAATTTCTCAGTGCTTAGCTGCCCGGACTCTGGATGTGTGCCCAGTTAATGGCAATAGGCTCGTACCCTATTATATGGGACTTAAACATAACTGGAGAAATGTGGGTGTACTGTTGCACGCCACAATTAATGCCTGGTACATGGTGACATTAGTTACCACTAGCGCCATCTAGTATTAAGTAGCAGAACTAATTTACTACTAGCGCCATCTAGTATCGAGTAGCAGAACTAACAGATACTTCTAGAAATTTCGATGCTAGAACTATCGACATCTGGTCAGTCGGGGCCGGTATGTACTCGAACCTTCTAGATGTATCTACAATAGAAGGTTCTGGAACTATCTGCGGCACTATGGATTAGCCACGACCAGTCAGACTTGGATCAGCGATACATGCGAATACATCGAAAGCGATCTTCAAGTACGACTTAAGAGCAATTGTGTTTTATGATTAGTGTGTTTGAGTTGTGATTAGTTTTGTTTAATTAAAGTGTAATGTTTGGTCATTTATTTCGGCAGTTTTAACTGTCACGAACCCGAAGCTCGTAACAGTACTATACTCCTCTGCCTTACCCTTCCGGAAATACATGCGTGATGTTATGTTATGTTATCACATACTAAGTACGACTTACTTAACCCACATTAGTCTAAACAGGCTTAAATCCGTGAAGGCAGTGGGGCGCAAATGTGACCCGTTTACAGTCTGCTGCCGACGTAACAATATCGCTACGGTTAGATTAGCCGAGTGTGCCTGTATCTTAATGAGTCTGTGTTTTTATTGTTTGAAGTTTTTAGAATATAGTTTTTTCTTTTTTTTAAACGATGCCCCACACTAAGAATTTCTCCTGTATCGTGGGTGCGTTTACAAACATTTAAACTCACATACACAAACAGCCAGACCCGGAACAACTACTTGTAGGCCATACAAATATATGTTCCGTGCGGGAATCGAACCCGCGACACGCAGCGCAGCAGTCAATCGCTTAACCACTGCGCCAACCGTGCCGTCAAAAAGATTGGTATGATGGTGGACATATTATTTTATTAAATTGTATTATTATTATGTGACCAGGCTACAGTGTTCAAAAACTTCGAGGGCTCTTCTACAATTACCATCATCATTTATCTATGGTTTTCTCAACGATGTTGGGGCCGGCTTCCAGTCTAACCGGATGCAGCTGAATACCAGTATTTTACATGGAGCGACTGCCTATCTGACCTCCACAACCAAGTTACTGGGTAATACGATACCCCTAAGCAAGACTGCTTGTCAGATTTTCGAGCTTCTGACTACCCGTAACGACTGTCAAAGATCCACGAATGACAGCCGGGACCAACGGCTTAACGTGCTTTCCGAGGCACGGAGGGGTCTCGGTATTTAAAGATGGTCACCCATTGACAGACCAACTGCGGCAAACTTGTGCGGCTGTTATTATTTAGCCACGGGCCACGGGCTCTTCTACAGTATCAAATTAAATTAGCTAGCGAAAGTCCGCAGACGTGGTGGGTCGACTCGACTATCGATAACAAAACAGGATAAAAAAAAATTATGTCTTTTTTGGGGTGTGCGGGTTGGTAGACGTCACAGTCATGTATTCGAATTTTTGGTCCTAGGACATGGCGGTTTTCTCACGTTCTCTTCACCGTTTTGAGAGCAGTGGTGATGAAATAAATGACATAAAGTAAAGTGCCTGCCTGGGATTGAACCCAAGACCTACAACTCTCAAGTCGGCCGTTACCACTGGACCACCAGTGCTCTCGATTATTGTTACTGCTATGATTGGTTTCCTAGAACTCTACCAACAATGCATGTGTGTGAGAGGTAACATAAGTCATGACAACTGATTGACTTAGATGTGAATAGGATTCTAGGAACGGTCTGAAGCTGCCTGTCCGTTGGAGCGTAGTGCAATAGAATTCCACTGAATTCACGTCGACCAGTGGAATTCTATACGGTATTTCTGCACCCTCTCCGCACTAAATGTTTCAGTGTATTATAGCAATGAGACACATACGTACAAATATTTCCTAAACAGAATTAATGTGTCTGTTTGTAATGTCAAAAAAACTGCTTTTTTCTAAAAACAAAAATCAATTTTAAAATTTTATGTTTGTTTGTTCCGGCTGATCTCCGAAATCGCTGGACCAATTTTGGCGGGATTTTCACTGGCAGATAGCTGTTTTAAGCAGTAATTTAGGCTTACTTTACCTTTGTGTTAGAAAAAGCATTAGGGTTCAAAACAAAAAATAAAAATAAAACCTATGAAATCCATATCCGGGTAGGTTCCCCTACCCGGATATGCCGCGGGCAGAAACTAAAGTTGTCAAAAAATAAAAGGCCCGTTTTGACATTTAAGAATGCGTTCTTGACACCTGTCAGTTTCATACAAAAGAAAACGTGTTTTGCGAATTTGATCTTAATTAACTACTAGAACTGTCAATGTCAAAACGGGCCTTTTATTTTTTGACATCTTTAGTATTAAATATCTGTGTTGAATAAGGTTTGCTCTCTGTGCTATAGAAGCGGAATAGAAACAGTTAAAATCCAGCTTAAGTACCAATCTGTTTTTAAACTCTGGGAATTCTAAATGCTACTGTTTAAATTACAATACGATTCGTTTATTTATTTATTTATTTATTTATTTATTTATTTTATTATTTATGTACACACAGTAAAATACAAATTGATATGACAGAATTATAACATGAGTACAAAGGTACTGCTCTGTTCCTTGTTGCATGAAGGATTTTTTCAAAAGTATAGTCTGTTTGTTTGGCGAGCAGTGGTCGCTCAGTGATAACGCTTCCGACTGATTGTAGATCGTAGGTTGTTACTTAGGCAGGCGCTAACTTTGTGTAAATAATTTCTTCTTCACTGCTCTCAAAACGGTGAAGGAAA
Source organism: Apamea epomidion (assembly GCA_947507525.1). Classification (NCBI taxonomy): domain Eukaryota; kingdom Metazoa; phylum Arthropoda; class Insecta; order Lepidoptera; family Noctuidae; genus Apamea; species Apamea epomidion. Next base: position 14,871,089 of record OX382241.1, on the reverse strand, counting down.
ACATAGTAAGGAAACAGGCATGTCCTAGAACCAAAAATTCAAAGACATGTGACATCTTCCAACCCGCAATGGCACCGCGTGGTAGATGACAGCCCACTACTTCTCAGAGAAGTGGCCTGTGTGCCAGCAGTGGGAACATTATAGGCTGATTATACTATGATCAGTTAATTTATTTATATACTTGATTGTATGTACACCAAAAAAAAAAAAAACAAATAAAAAATCAAATAGTACCTACAAAACATACAATGGGCGGCCTTATCGCTTTCTGCGATCTCTTCCAGGCAACCTTGGAATGGACAGTGATTTGCTTGAACCTAAAATGGGGGTGTCGTTGGTGCAAATAATATTGTAGTAGTAATGGTTACAGTTTGCACAAACTGTAACCAATCAGCACATGACCCCGTAGCGTAGAAATTTGTAGGTTATCAAGAAAAGTCGGCTGTTTCATAGAAAAGTGAAAATGCGCAGTAGAAAATACCTATACGCGGTCAAAATGTATGGAACAGTATCAAAACAAGTGTCATCCTAGGGGGTAACAGGTGGCACCTCAAAGTCCCTGCCACCCTGTACACATAAAGTCAGTTCTCACTGTTCAAGTTTTCAGTATTTTTTTAAATTAAAAACAGGAACTGTTAAAATAACTTTAAACTATGTATGAAATTCCGATTTTTTTCTACCCGACTACGATGAAGCCAAAAAGAAGGGTTATGTTTTGTAGAATGCTCTCGAAATTAAATCCGTGATTACTTGATTAGTACTTAGTTATACATATAGATTAAGTAGATATACAGGCTGATTTTTTAAAGACCAGCCAAATTTAAGGATGTGGTACAGACCATCAAACTGAACAACTTTCTCCATTGGACAAATAGCGTAATCACGAAAATTTTATCAACTGTCCCATAGAAAACTTCAATACCTACTCGACCTAAATGTATGGGACGGCTGAATTTTTATTCGCGATTACGATGTTGGTCCCATGGAGAAAGTTGTTCAGTTTGATGGTCTGTACCACATCTTTAAATTTGGCTGGTTTTTAAAAAATCAGCCTGTATATAACTGCTAGTCACGGATCTAAATAAAATAAAAAAAGCTTTTATTATTCAAACAATTTCCGCATTCAATCTTAAGTAATTGTTTAACTACTTTATGTTAGGTATTACCTACACGCTGTAACTTCGCGGAAATAGAATTTTTTTCACAACACGCATAACCCTACTAATATAATTTTGCCAGCATTGTAACTTTCTAACATTCTCTGCGATTTAAATACACTCGTAAGTGAGTAATATAATGACATTGGCGCCAATTCCCTTGTTCACAAACTAAACTAAATTTAAGTTCAGTGCATCTTTTTCTTTCAATTTCATTAAGAAAAGGACAGAAGATAAATATTAGTTTAGTCCTGTCAAATTAGTCAGCGCCTGACATAATTTTTTTACGTCTAAACTTGTCTATGGATTATCTTAATTTGACAGGACTAAACTAATATTTATCTTCTGTCCTTTTCTTAGTGAAATAGAAAGAAAAGATGCACTGAACTTACATTTAGTTTAGTTTGTAAACAAGGGCAACGGCGCCAATGATTGTTTGTGTCTATTATTGACTAAAACTTTTCTTGTTTCGACCTGTACTTAATTTTCATTTGCACTATAGGTAACTACAATTTATATATATAGTTCGCTTTTCGTGTCTGTCTATGTGATCGCGTTGTTCTTCTAAACTAGACAACGGATTTTGATATGGTCTTCACCATCATTTAGAGAATTTATTACGGGTTTATGTGTAAAATACATTGATATGAAAATTAAATCTACTAAGGAAATTACGATGTTTTGTCAAATCGTATAAACCGTGCGAAGCAAGGGGGGGGGGGGGGGGGTCGTAAGTAAAATACAATTCCATCTCTTCAAAAAGAACATGTCATAACTTCATTTTGATTTACAAGCAAGTTGATCAACGTAAGTTTACATACTTATTATGTCAAGTTAAAGGAAAACGGTAACGAAGTGTAACTTAATTTACGGGTCCTTCTTTATGTAGGTAAGTACAGCGAAGCAAGCGAAAATCGCACAATCAATAAAATTTACAGCGAAAAACCAAATCTCACTTCATTTTCCTCATATAATAATTCCTTCATATACCTACCTGCTGCTTTATTTCGCATAAATCTTACCGTGAAAAGTTGGGTGAAGTAAGCTGTCTGTAGCGTCAATCCCTAACGTCAGGTGGGATGACAGTTCACATCACTTAAGTTATCACAGTGAGAGTTTTACAGAATAAACTGGCTGGTCAGATATTTGGCACCGAACACCGGTAGGATAACATCGAAAATAGTCGTCTTAAATGGACCGATAAGTTCCGAATAATTCCGAAACAAAGATGCTTCGTTCGGAATTCACTCGGGACTCATAAACGCGTTCCGTGATTCGCTAACATGCGTTTCTGATTACTCAAATGTACGAGTTACAGAGTTACGACAGTTTTCAACAAACTGTCGTAAAAGTTAGTTTGTTTTGAAAAATTAGGCTTGGGAATCCCAGCGCGCAGTTGTTGCGGCGCGTTTTTGTTTCTGTTAATTATTTTACCTGGAGTTGGCAGTTGGCTCTGGGTACACTGAATAATTGGGAGACCAAAATGTGTTTGAAAATCCAAATCCAGCGGGGTAATTTCGTTACACACTAACAGTAGCAATGGCTTTAATTTTGATAGATCAACAACATTCATTGTGTTATTTACAATGTTGAGAAAACACGTTTTTCGAACATATGAAGCAATGGATTAGCAATATCCTTCAAATTTATTCAGATTGTTATTGATACTCGTAGTGTGTTTATGCATGCACTTAGGGTGCAGGTTGAAAAGCTTTTTATTGTGTTTTTATCATAAATAAAATTTAAAATAAAAGTTTGTCTCTATAAACTATCGTGAATGTCGTAAATTTTATCCAGTGCTGTTCGAATGGTCTCCGACAATGCGTTTCAGTTGCAATAAAATTGAATCAACACTTTGTATATTTCCTAAATATCTTACAAGGAATAGCTTTCGAGAGTCGGTCGTAAGTTTCTTTTTTTTTTTGTCACATGAAATGTTTCCTTTGCCATTATCTATCATAAGTACGTAAAATCTTAAGTCAAGTGTTATGACAAAACTTAAGTTGGTGGTTACTTATCGCTATTTTTCTGTGTCAAACTTAAATTCGTAAGCAGTTTTTGAACTTTAGTAGCGAGTTGGGCCTCAGTCATGCCACTGAAATTCTTAGAAGTCAGATTTGCAAAAAAGAATGCCAACTAAGTGTGCATACACACGAGCGACACGCGTCGACGACAGAGGCAACTTCAGGTGGCGACAATGTGTCCCTCGTGTATTTGAGTACGGTGCTCAAGTACCTACATAAGCGGCAAGTTGTCGACGGCTGCAACTGACACGCGTCGACGACACAGGCAACTTCAGGTGGCGACAACGTGTCCCTCGTGTATTTGAGTACGGTGCTCAAGTACTTACATGAGCGGCAAGTTGTCGACGGCTGCAACTGACACGCGTCGACGACAGAGGCAACTGCATCCGTCAACGCATGTCGGCGGAGGTTGTCGACCCGTATCAGCGGCAGCCGTCAATGCTCAAGTGTATGAGCGCTTCATTACGTTTTTCCACTCCGTAATTCCGAATACCTCGCGAATGTATTTCTAACATCGAGAGTTATAAAGGATTCCGTTTCGTAATTCCGAGGCAAAACTCGAAGGAAAGTTAATTACTTTATTTCGGAATTATTACGTTCCAGAAATACGCCTACACATTGCTGTCGTAACTAACAATGTGACAAAGGACAAAGGCGGTATTTTGAGAGAAAATGTTTTGACAAAAACGGATTATGATCTGAAGGATATTTCAGAAATTGTTCTACTTGAGGAGAATTCTTTTAGAAATACTTCCGCCATTTTTAGTAGTAAATAATTTTGAGATGACAAAGATTGTAAATATTTCAATACTGTTTCATATTGTGTATTTATAAAATGGTATTTTGTCAACAATAACATCCATAGATTAGGTATTAGAACCGTTTTGCCTTTATGCAAAGGGATATCATTGTCAATATCCCTTACAAAACATTGATTTCCTTCACCAAAAGTCCAAATACTTATTAACAAACATCCATAAATTAACGCCTTCCTAGGCAGACACTACAGACCGCCACCTGAAACGATCCTTACAGACATACTCCTTTTGCTTTTGAGGTATATCATACACGCACTCACCAATAAGGTCAGTATATGTTCTTCTAGGGCGTTCGCTCACATCGACCTTGTAAATACCTTTTTTTGATCACCTTTCATTCATTCTCTCAACATGACCAAGCCATCTAAGCATCAACTCAGTCTATCGCAGTCCACTGCTAGACATAGGCCTCACCCAGACTGCGCCACAACACCCTGTCCTCCGCCTTCCGCATCCAATCTACCCCAGCCACCTTCTTTAGGCCGTCCGTCCATCTAGCTGGGGGGCGTCCCACACAACGCTTGCCGATACGCGGTCTCCACTCCAGGGGGCCTACTCCGAAGTGCAAAGTGCGAATGTTCGGTTCGGACCGACACATGGCCGAACCGAATATTATTGAAAAATGCGAAAAAAGTCAGATCGGCTCAGTTCGGTCGGGACCATAGTCAATATTCGAAAGAGTGTAGGAGTGTAGGATCAGAACCGACCGAACCAAATAGTAACTTTGTGGCAGGAAACGGCCGAACATTCGGCCGATACTACTTCGGAGTAGGCCCCCTGGACTCGTTTGCTCCATCGACCATCGGTCCTTCGACAGACATGGCCAGCCCACTGCCACTTCAGTTTGCTTACTCTGCAAGCCAGCTAAGCATCTGAGCATACTCTTTTCAATTTTTGTCACTACATCTTCTTTCAAACCGCACCGTTTCCGTTGCCTTATCATCATATTTAAGATATTAATGTTTAACGAGGTAACAGCCAAATTTAATTTAATTACCTATAGGTAAATGCTGATTGTTATCTCCCTTCTTCTTCCGTATCCCTTAGTCATGCTTGCTCTTCTACAATTTACAGCCGGAACTATTGATAAAGGAAAATTTAAACCCATTTAGTTATTAAATGTTGTTTTAGTGTCAACCTAGCGATGTTCGCTCAGTAATTCTCCTGATGCGGAAGGGCCGCGTGTAATCTCTCTGCATTTAGAACATTCATTACTAATTAACGGGTTTTAATGAATGTAAGGTTGCGGTATGTGAGGTTTATATATTTTGTTTTGTGTAAAGAGAGTTTTACCAAAGGTCGAGTCTGTGTTGAATCAGGCTTCCTTTGAATCTCACTCATAAATGTCGACGTTTTTCTTTAGTTTTACAAAATTTCGTTGAATTACGGAGATAAAATTGGATTAAGATATCATCAATAAAAAAAAAAAACTCATCTTACCTACAAGATAATTTTTTTTAACGACTAGTTATATAATGTCGTAGAACGTTTCAAGATTGTCAAATTATTCAATTTACTAATATTCTTCCTCTCGCAGAAATATCTGAAACATATCGTTATATCAAAATCTCTGCTAAACGTTTCCACATCAACCACAATTCTAAACATGCCTATATAACAAATACAGCCAATCCATACACGTATCCGATACAAAACAACCTGTTTTCACCCTGCTTAATGTACTGTACAGCGATACACAGACTACCCATTGTAACTACACCAACACACGAGGCTTAGTACTCTGTGGCAATTAATAATCTTCTAGCAACAATTGTCTATTCCCCCACGCTCTATTATGTTACTATCAAGGTAATACTCGCTTTTGTGTCGATGGAAACGTAGGTGAAGTGAGCCTTAAGTTCACGAACGTATCAAAAAACCTACCCACTTAAGCGAAATATTCTCTTGAAGCAGTACAAACGATATGGTAAGTAATTCGCGAGTATGATTGCTCGGAACGCTTCCGCATTTTCATTTCGAAATTCTCTGAAGGCATTTTACTAATTGAAAAGCTCGAAACATGGAATTTTATCTTATAAACTGTATGCTATTTTGAAATGAATGTATACTTAACATTCAAATATAGTAAAACCCATTTCTAGATGAGCGAACAGTTTCATAGCTATTTGAGCATTTGTTGGAAATAGATTCACATCTGGGGTTTGAGTTTAAGCTTCATTGATTCTTTTCATATTCACCTTTTTGGGAACATTGTCCCCTTTCAAATTATACAGTTCGACATTCTTCATGTCAAAGTTACTGCAGAAGTTCTCTTTCTCTTACAGTAACTTAAATGAAGACTACTTAACAGAATTAGCTTATAACGTTCCCACAGCTGGGACACAAGCTTCCTCTCTGTGAAAGCCCAGTGCGCGGGTTGGAAGATAAATGAAGACTGTTATGGACTTATTCAAACTTAACAAACTCCATTAAAAAAGAAATTGAATACACGCAATAACAAAAACATGAATGGATGCGTTCTACTTAAAAGTTTAACGACAAAGTAGGAGCGAGTCGACTAAGTTTCCCTGAGCAACGGTACCCGATGGGGAGACTTACACGGAGCAGTCACGCGATGGAGTCTTCCAAGTACACGATATATTAAGTGTGCGGGAAAATGCAGCAAGAAAAAGGGAAAATCTCGAGTCAAAGGTGGCGTGGTGGCCCAACACGGATGATAATTGCAGAGATTAAGCTTTGCGGTGACACAGTTACAAGCCTGTGTTGAAAACATGTGAAAGTAAATGTAAAGGTGTGTGAGTCTAACTGTATGAAAAGGAATGAAACATGTGCCGACCCCAAATAACTTGGCATAAAGGCAGCAGGATGGATGATATGAATATTTGTTAGGGATTCTTATCAAGCCTAAAAGCCTTATTACACTACGCGATATTCAGGGATCGTTTCCCTAAATCGGGGTGGTCGAATAAGAAAAAGGGAGGAAGGGGCCCCTATTAAAAAACACTTCACCAACAAATATCGGACCCTAAATATCGTGTGGTGTATAGTTTAAAGTACCTAGCGAGAATGCCATATTATAGCGTTACTCATTTACGAGTGTAAAAGCTCAACAATGTAACTATTAAACCATTAAACTATAAAGTTAGCGAGCGGGGAAGCAATAAAATGAGACACGTGCCAAAGTGTTACAGCTTCGTCGTTGAGGTCACGGACAGACATCCATACCATACAATCACACAGGAACTTTGCTAATTTACTGTGACAACAGAGGCACAGACAAACATTCTGCCAGGTCACCTGCGAACGCCATTAGCTCACCCATTTCCTTTAGGCACTTGCCAAATTCTCAGGTAACAAACACCTTTTATTTTTTCAATGATACGATTGTTATTGAAATTCTTTAGTGTGGCCGTGAAAACTAATGTATTTGCTTCAGCGATTTCGTGTTGGTAAAACTTGGCATTTTAGGGTTACGCACATTTCCATAACAATGGCCGAACATTAACTTTGAACTTTGCTTAACGCATTCACCTTGCACGAACACACATTTCGGAGTTAGCTATAGACTATTCTAAAGACACTTTATTTTATACACATATAGAATCGTGCGTAATTGCCTCGGAGGTCCTTGGCTCGATTCCCACGTCGGGCAAAGTGTTATTGGGTGTTTGTATCAAGGATTTCTCAGCAGCAGCCTGGAGTCTGGATTGGCGTCTGGTTGGTAGCACTAGCCTCGCCTCTTGTTACATGGTACTTAAACATAACTGGCGAAATGACGTATAGTGAGTGTGTCTGAACGGTGGGTACAACTCTGCATAACCCTTCGGGGATTACATGAAGGGTGTCATGTGATGTCATGTTAGAATCGTGCTTTTATAATTCTAACCACGTCTCCACTGAGAATGAACGGATACATTATCAAATATCATTTCAATTCCTGTTGTAACGTTCAAGTATGCGGAGAAACGTTTAATTCCGCACGCTCGGCTCGTGCACTCAGCTCCACTTTCATCGTATTATTAACCAATTGGTTTTTACATCACTTCGTTAGAATTTTATGCTTCTACCTTTACCTAAGACCTTTAGGGGTAGATAGAAACTGCAGAACGCGACCTGCTACGATCCTCACATACTCCGTTTGAATCATTCACGTAACATACTTTCAATCACAATCTGAATCATTTTGAAGTATATTGCTAACCCATTGCATCTTATGTTCGAAAATTTGTCAGCTCAACAACGTAAATAATGCAATGAATGCTGTTGAATTGTCAATATGAAAGCCATTGCTACTGTTAGTGTGATACTCAAATACCCCGCTGGTCATACACGCACGCCACCGGTTGTGAGTACGACGGACCTGACCTTTCTGAAGAACATCACCAATAAGGTCACTATTGGTGATGGTCTTCAGAAAGGTCAGGTGCGTAGTACTCGGGTATATACCCTCGGTAGCCCCTCCCGGCGTTTCTACTCACATCTGCCGTGTAAATACCTTTTTGTTAGATACGTTTATCGTCGTAATAGCTTGAGAAATCTCCGCTGTAAATCATGGACATCAAACCATTGCAGCGTCAAAGTTGCTTGATGTGCCAGTAGCACGCGACATTCGAATTTTCGCCTGTATCGATCGTCTGTAATGAGTTTTACTCTAACGGTCAAGTGTTAAGTAATTTTTGAGTTCTTTACAGTTTAAGTTGATGTCAAAGTTACGTGATTCGTTGCTGTTGTTGTTTTAAGTTTTAGATTGGATATTGACCTTCAAATGCTGTGACTGGTTCACTGGTGATGGGTTCACGAAGTGGTATTGTTTGTTTGTTTTCTCAGTTATACTTCTAAGGGCGGTTTTTTCCATCGCCAGATAAGTTTTATTCGAGGAATAAAATTGACGTTTGACAGTTTGTGTAACTGTCAAAATTTTAAAATTATTCCTCGAATCAAGTTATCAGATGATTGAAAAATCAGCCCTTAGTCATAATATAAGTATGCATTTCACCTACAGCAAGATCTTTTTAATAAGATAACCTGCTTGTTATATACCGTTTCATTTTTCTCTTGTCCTTATCTCAATTTATTGGGGTCGGCGTAACATGTCTTTTTCTTCCATGCTTATCTATTAGTGGTCATATCGGTAGTCACCCCCTTTCTAGGCATGTCATCTGTCACATAATTCATCCATCGTTTTTTTGGTCTTATTTATGCTGTCTATTGGTTTACTTTTGTTCACAGTAAATCAATGTGTTCTTTGATAAACTGATGACGTCTTTCACTCTTCATTCCAACGTCCCATCCATTAGTTTGTTCATTTATCACCCGGTTGATGTCAATAAAACCGATTTCCTTTTCTTATATCAGATTTATATAAATTGTACTTATACAAGATTGTTTTATATTTTGTTCTCAATAAGCTGACATATTTCAGAATATAGAACATGTCAGAATTGTGATTCCGATATGGAATTGTATGAAATCATTCTGATAAATAGCTTGTTTTAACGTAGTGTAGTCATATGTAATGCAATGTGCTTTAGCTGTGAACGTAATAAAATTCGGAAACGAATAAAAATATTGGCAATAGTTTGTAATTCAAGTGCAGATTTGTCTTTAAAAGAATCGTCCATTTCTGGTATTTTATTTCTGATGTTTTATTTTGTTTTTAATGTACTTTTGTTAGTTTCAAATGGTCCTTTTTACTGTTTGAACTTCCTGTGCGTGTCCCAAATAATATATTTTTCTTTTCGTTTCAATTGTTTCTACGAGTCACTTTGGCACTTATGCTTTGGTTTCATAAGGAAGGGGTTCCATCATATTGTAACGGACGTCCTGAAATTCTATCATTTTCGCCAGTATTTGACACTAAGGTGTCAAACACCGCTTTGTATTTGGACAGACACTAAGCCGGTTGCAGACCAAGAACCAAACTAAGTTAGTTTACCTTACCTCGCATAGCTGAGGTAAAAAAAAAAACTATTTATTTCATGCTATTTTTCATAAAAAATTTATACATAAAAATAGCGCTCAATCTAATTACAATAAGATTGTGTGCGCTATAAGCTTATTTTAGAGTTGCTCATTTATAATAAGCTAGACACAGGCTGCGAACCTACACGTTGACATCCTCCATTCCATACTTCCCCACAGTCAAATAGACTTTTAGGATATTTTTAATTTGTTGCGGTTTTTTGTCTTCTAATTTTTTTGGCAAATTTCTTTGGTTATATTTTATTGTGTTATTTTTATTTTATTATTTGGTAGTTTATTTAGAATGTCAGAAAGGCGTACGTCCAGGCTCTCTTACCATATAATAATAATTAGTAATAATTTCAAATTCAAATTCAAAATCATTTATTTGCTAATATGGGTATAATTTAGTACCTAGTAGTTTTGTAGTATTATTTAGTAATTTAGTAGTTTTATTAGTAGTAATTTTTCATATTTGTATGTAGAACTATGAACACGAGTATAAAAACATTCCTACCTCAACTATGCGAGCTCATCTAAACAAACTTAGTTTACCTCTTGGTCTGCAACAGCCTTTATTGTGTGACGATTCACCATTCATGGGAAAAAAGACGGCACATTAAGGGATTGTTCAATCGACAGATAATTTTTATTCGTGAATAAAATTGACGTTTGACAGTTTTTGTATGGCAGAACTGTCAAAAATTCAAAATTATTTCTCCGATGAAATTATCTGGGGAGGGAAGAATCAGTCCTAAGTTACATAGGTTCCGTTTACGTACATTAAATCTAAAACAAGTGAGGTGTTTATAATTTACCAAATAACTTTCCCAAAGCGTCGTCGAAGCATAATTGTTTAACTTCGACTTGGAAAGCAACAAACTTCCGCTCATGGATAATACTGAACTCAAACAATTTGCTTTTAATTCAATTATCATTACGTGAACATTCTAAATTGAACTTTGAAGTGTTGGTGATAAAGATTAATATATAATTAAGTTAATTAAGTTTTATAAAGTAGGTACAATTTTTGCACTGGATACTAACATTCCAGAGGAACTTCTTCATTTAAGCGGATAAAAAGTATCATGTCTCCGTCTGAGTCCTTTCCAAAATGGATTCTGTAAGTGTAGTACAGACGCCAGCACATGAAGCTACTACAATCTGTCAAATTTCTTTCAAACATTTTCAACTTTATCGCTAAAGGCATTAGGTTCAAAGTTGATTGGGAAAATTTTACAGTTTTGGGTAGCTTGATGTAGGTACTGGCGTCTGTACATTTGTCAAAAAGTCACCAAATAGGTAAGCATCGTCATCAGCTGAACCTTTTACCAACTAGGTTGGGGTCGGCGTCCAGTCTAACCGGATGCAGCTGAACACTAGTAGTTTACATGGGGTAACTAACTATCTGACCTCTTCGACCCAGTTACTCTCCCATCCCCCATCGTAAGACTGGTTGGACTGGACCTTAGTTCTGACGACCTTTTAAGCTCAAACTCGAAGCATTTATTTCAATTAAACCATTTACAGGCACATTTGAATTGTCAAGGGGTCGGTCAGTCAGAAAGATGAATCTAGCCGTCACAAATAGAGTTAGAGCATATACGAAAGTTAGAGCATTTATGAAATGAAACTTATTTATTTATTATGGATAACTATTGAATAATCCGCCAATCAGGGGACCGGCACTGTTTCTCCTTAACACAGGCTAAATTCTAGCCTATCTAGGAGAACAGTACTTCACCCGTCTTTATTGTATAGTTGAACCTAAAAAATATATATATATATACACAACTTTGCAATCCCATTTTGAAATAAACTATTATTATTATGATATACGTTTATATAGTACGTATTTTAATTTAGCTAAATACAAGCTTGTATACAACAGGTTCTACTAAATTAATAAAGCCCAATCTTAAGGCCTTTGTCGGGTTTATAAAAAGAGATTAGCCCCAAGACAACGTCCTTCACAAAGGACATTACGGACCTTAGGTGGTGCCCTCGTGACCAAGCGAGCTTTAGTCAGCGAATTCCTTAAAAGCTTACGAGCGAGTCCCGAGACGAGTCGTTATTCGTAATACCCCTCGTTATTGTGAAGCTACGAGTTAGCTTGCACACTATTAGACAGAATTATGTGACTGCCTTCGTCTCTCTTTGTGGTCTAGTGGTCACCAGTGGCGTGCATTGCATAAAGGCATATAAGCAGTGCCTACCTCGATAAATCACCATAAGCCTGTCAATTACAATTTAGTGTGTGTGTCCCACAATGAAGAAACTCGCTAAATTATCATACTTAACAAAAAACAAAATCTTCATATAAACTCGCGCGGCAGTAGGCAGTCGGCCGACGGCCTACTCGGCTCCCGTACTATTCGCACATAGTGCCCAAGCGGGGCAGACCTCCACCGTATGCTCCACCGTGTCCTCGGGGCGATCCTCGCAGTGATGACACCCGGGCGTCTCCTCCCGCCTGATTATGTGCAGGAACCTCCCGAAACATCCGTGTCCGGAGAGGACCTGCGTCAGGCGGTAGGTGAGAGCGCCGTGACGCCTCTCTAGCCACTCCTCAAAGAGGGGTCTTACCGCCGCTGCGGTTAAGGTCTTGGGTTCGAATCCCGGGTCGAGCCAAGTGTTAATGGGCTTTTTCCATCTGGAATGTCTCAGTAGCAGCCTGGGAGCCCCCTATCACATGGGACTTAAACATAACTGGCGAAATGTCAGTGCATTAGGTACAGCTCTGCCTAACCCTTTGGGGAATTCAGGCGTGGTGTTATATTATGTGTGACCCACGTTCTAAGTGCCCAGTCAAAAGTTTTTGGAGTGGGTCCTAATTTATTAGGCCGAATGAACTTCACCAAGGACGTAGGTACGATTAACGTGTTTTTGTTTGTAACAGGAGAACATGATTTATTTGACACCGAACAACCTTAGCGGATTTTTTTTAACGTTGCCCCACACTAGGAATTACTCCTGTATCGTGGGTGCGTTTACAAACATTTAAACTCACATACACAAACAGCCTGACCCGGAACCACTACCTTTAGGCAATACGTGCGGGAATAAAACCCGCGACACGCAGCGCAGCAGTCGATCGCTCAGCCACTGCGCTAACCGTGTCGTCAGCGTGTGTATTTCACTTGTGATTATGAGGCGTTTTAAACAGGCCAAGGGGAAGAACCGAGGAGAGACGTCTGAGGAACAAACTTGCAAGTTATCTTTAGACAAGGTTGAACCGTCAACCTGTAGAACTCAGAATGAAAGCGGAAAAAAATGATTAAAAATCCCAGTTTTTTTTTTGGTACACTTAGAGCACGTTTGGTCTTCCCACTCTATGACCACTCTATGTTACGAAGATAGCCGCAATGTCAGCAGTGCGTTTCTGTAACCATCTCATATTGTGGTACTCATGAAATCTATCAAATAAGGACAGCCGATCGATTCTGTAAAAATCTCACCGTGAAAACTCAGGTGAAGTGAGCGTGGAGTGAGCTGTCATTCCAACTCATGCTAGGGATTGACACTATTGACAGCTCACTCTAAGCTCACTTCACCTAACTTTTCACGGTGAGATTTTTACAGAATCGATCGGCTGTCCTTATTTGATAGACTTCATGAGTACCACAATATGAGTGTGACAGCCGAGCTATCAGTCAGTTAGAAGACGAATACTGACACAAAAAGTAGTTTAATTTAGTATAATTTAGTTGGTGCTCCTCCAGTATTTATTCTTCAATACATTGGGATATTGGACATATAGTTCTTAATATAATTATGATTATTTGCGAGCTATATTTAGATCAAAATCACGCTTGTGGATTGCGGTTATCGATGTTCTGTCAACAACACTACAAAATTAACAGCTGTGTTTAATTTAATAATGAATTATAGACCTAAATTAATTAAGAATGGACCATTATATGATGATGTAACAGCAATTAAGAATTAAATATAGGTATCTATCAGTTCCTAATAGCAATCAATAGGCTATTTTCCTAAAAAAATCTAATTAGTCCGTCACTTAGATTATCAAAAAATATTGAACCCGTATTTTTTCTTTTGTCAATTATATAAAAAATGATGAAGATATCGCCCGTTAAAGTTCCGCGTGACGTCACTTGCTTGCGACACTTTTGCAAGCAAGTGACGTCACGACCCCCACTCCCAAATTTTGACGCGCTTTATCTTTGTCATTTTTTGATTGATTGACAATAGAAAAAATACGTGTCCATTATTTTTCGATAATCTAACTGACGGACTAAATATTATTGTTATTTTTTTACCCAGGCAAATACCCTAGCGACCGCCCCTGCTTTGAACAGTTTTTACGACTTGACAAAACATCGAGATATCAGTGTTCTAAGTAAGTTAAATATTAATGTTTTATACACATAAACATTCCGTAATAAATTCTCAGAATGATGGTGGAAACGGCAATGAAATCCGTTGCGTAGTTTAGAAGAACAACGCAGACACGCAGACAGACATGAAAAGCAAATTTTATTTATAATTCATTTATATATATATAGATATGTATAAATCTATATATATAAAAATGAATCCCCATTTCCCTTGGTCACGTCATAACTTGAGAACGACTTTACCGATTTCATCCATCTTTTTTTTAAAGTTTCTAATACTTTGTAGAAGATTCTTACGGAAAAAAAATGTAAGAAAGTTGCTTCACGCGGACGAAGTCGCGGGCAAAAGCTAGTATATAATAGATATGGGTAAACGATTAAGCTGGAACGTTTGAGAATATTAAATTAAAGGATTCTAGATAGTCGAGTTGAAATCTTGCCAAGGACGGCTGCGACCTTCGATCGATACTAGTGAGATGTATTTGATTGAAATTTCTATTATACAAGCGCCTTATTTGTCTAGGGATCCCTGTGTTTAGATAAGGTCAGCTAAGGTCTGCAATATGCTCCCACGTAAGACCATATTATTGAAAACACACATTGAACTCTTTTCACAAAACCCAGTACTTAACGCTGTATTCTATCTGGGTTCATCATCATCATGTGCCTAGCCTCCTAGCGATAAGAACACCCATTGTGTCACCCTTTGTAAAATTTCTATATTTATGTCTGTAATTTATAGGGTGTATACATAATAAAGAACATTCTATTCTATATTTGGATCAGCTTCCAGTCTAACCGGATGCAGCTGAATACCAGTATTTTACATGGAGCGACTGCCTATCTGACCTCCATAACCCGTTACTGGGTAATACGTAGGATAACCCTTGGTAAGACTGGTTGCCGTACTTTCGAATTTCTGACCCGTAACGACTGTCAAAGATCTACAAATGACCGCCGAGACCAAAGAATTTACGTGCTTTCTGAGGCACATTAACCATAATATTGAAGGAATATTAGTCTGTAGGGTTTCAAGATGGATACTCAGATCAAGCAATATGTTATAATTTTCTCTCTGGCTGATGGGAAGTAGTTGAACAACATGGTTTGGTATTTTACTTAATAGTCTAACAGTAGCCAAATCAATGTCTGGCCGTTTAAATGTGAAAATAGAAGACTTCAAGTCATTTAAAGTACCAAAATAGTCGCCGAGTTTAATTCGGCAAAGCTAAAGGATTTAGAGAAAGAAAAATATTTGATTTGGGACACGCACGGGAAATATAAGAATAAAAAAAGAACATTAGGACTAACAAAAACAATAGAAATATAAAAAAAGAACATTAAAAACGAACAAATTGTGAAAACAAAAAAAAAAGACCTTTGAGATGCTAAAAAGGCTCCTATCAGCATGATGCTGTGATTTTGAAAACACACATACCTATTTAACAATATCCTAGCACAGGCTTCTAACATTATTATACCTTTGTAAGTTATTTCTAAGACTTTATGTAAATATTTTACCAATTTAATACTGAATAAAATATTATTATTATTTCCTTTATTTAAAAGTAAACATATCAATTATATTTTTAAATATTAGAATATAAAAACATTTAAAAATATAAAAAATAGTAGCCCAACGGTATCGGGAACAGGGTCCAAGGTACCGGTGGTCAGGGCTGCAGAGAGAGGAACCTACTGACAATGCGAGCCGTGTCCAGAAGGGCACTGTACGATCTCTGCGTAAAAAGTACCCACAGGCCGCAGGTGTAAAATGAGGAGCAGAAGGCTCTAAAAAGTGTTATTTTAACCTCCGTAGAAGCACGCTTATTATCATTATGTCGTTTATTCACTGAATTGTCTTATTTTATTATATTTTTAAATATTAGTATAAAAAAAAAAAAATATATTATTTATTTATTATTTTTTATTTTATTATTATTTTTTATTATTATTTGACATATCTCGGGACCCTGGAGTCCCGGACCTTTGAAAGGCGTACTAGGGGCCGAAGCCAACTCGCAGAGGCCCTTTACACAATTCTAAATGATGAGGAGGCACCAACCGACGATTATCCCTGTATGCACCATGCAATGCACTCAAAGACAACCCCCGCTCGGTGCAGGACTATTGCAGAACATGGAAACAAAATATACTGGGCTATGGTTTGGGTGGCTATAGTGGATCGGTCACCTTGAACTATGGAAGGACTATGTCCCCTGCTTGACCAATCATAATTATAATATAATAATATAATATAATTTTAACAGCGGGACAATTGCGTAGGTAACACTAACAGTAGCAATGGCTTTCATTTTGACAGTTCAACAACATTCATTGCGTTATTTACGTTGATGAACAGAGAAATTTTTCGAACATACGAAGCAATGGATTAGCAAATCCTTCAAAATGATTAAGATTCTGATTACTAGTGTGTTACGAAATTAAGGGACTGTTTGGTGTAGTATCATATGGAAAATAGGACAAGCGTAGTTTACATACCCCTATATCCAGACTTGGCAGGTTTCGTAAACATGCTCTATCTTCCTTTTCAAGAAATGCGATCTTTTTTTAAGACATTCTGTATTACAGGCGTGATATTCTGACGTCATAAGATAATAATTGGCACTTAATCAAAAAGTGCATTTATATACATAATGCAAGCTTTCTCCGCGTCCTATTGCAGTCGAGGGCCAGTATCAAGGCTATATAGTATTAAGTAGGTGCAAGACTTTCCCCTGGACAATCTATTCGAATGAGTCAATGTGGTCTGCCCGTAGGCCTTAGTACCTTTGGCACGTCATAAATAGTATTCATTTGTTTAGTGTTATCCTAACTAATTTTATAAATGCGAAGGTAATTTTGTGTGCTTGTCACGCTTTCACGCTAAAACGACTGAACGGATTTGGATGAAATTTGGTAAACAGCCGATCAATTCTATAAAAATCTTCCCGTGAAAAGTTTGGTGAAGTGAGCTTAGAGTGAGCTGTCAATAGTGTAAATCCCTAGCATTAGTTGGAATGACAGCTCACTCCACGCTCACTTCACCTATGTTTTCACGGTGAGATGGTTACAGTAACGCACTGCAGGTAGACCATGACATGGGTTAGGACATAGGATAATTCTTATCCCGATATTCCCACGGGATCGAGACTTATGCGGGAAAAACCGCGGGACGCGGCTAGTTTTAATATAATTTTCCTTTTTATTGTTCATATTATAAAAAGGAACAAAGTCGTTAATTCAAGTTAAACAATACGTATGTAACACAACAACTAGGCGATTGTTGTTTTACATTTCACGTTACGTTACACCAATCTGTCAATCTGTACCTGACAGTAAACCAATAGGAAACGGGAATGTCATTTTTGAACACACTTTACAAATTACAGAGCTTAGTACTACACTTATTTTCTATTCTACTACGTGCCAGTTTTTTACAAAGAAAATAACGTTCCAATCCTTCAATCAGTCTCCAAATATTTGCAAGAGAAAGTTACCAGAATTATTGTTACAGAAATATTAAATTAAAGCGAACTCTCCGTCTTTTTGAAAGAACGTTTAGGTACTTTATTTTGACCGATACGAATCTTATTTACCAATTCCAGTTTATTCCTTTGAGGATTAATTATTTATTAATACTAAGTAAAAAGTTCTTTCATTCAATTTCATGAAAACAGATATGACTATAACTCAACGAGAGTTAAAGAAAACAGTTATTTAGACAAAACGAAATGATTTGGACATTTATTAACACCAACAATTCATAAACATTTTTAAAATATCCTAGCTAAAACCGAACACTCTAATTTCTCTTTTATTACTTTAATTTATTTTACAGCCTGTGAAACTGACAGCTAGAATTTATGCCCTATAAATTCTAACTGTCCGTTTCATAGGCTGTATGAATATCAGGAATTTATGATTTGGTTATCATAAAAACTGGGGTAAAATAAATCAAAAATGTATAGCAATATTTCTCACAGAACTATATGTAAGAACAACAACTGTCCTTTAAAAAGTATTATGTATACACTTTACCTTGCCTTCTCAGAGAGAGGACAGGGTAAAGTGTGACACGGCAAGTCATCTGCAAGACTCACACATGCAGGAAAGCATCTTGTGTGCTCCCCTGTCACTGTGACAACTCAGGCGAGCCTTTGTGTCACAAGAGGTGCCTCTTGCGAAGATAGGGGTTCTACGTGAAATTGTAGGTATATCAAGTCTTGGAAGAATATCATTTATTTAAATCTGCTTGTAGATTTAGCAGTCAGTTGAGAAACTACATCGAAAGGGTTTACTTCTAAATCCGGAAAAGGTTCTCGGTTTAAGTGGAGAAAAGTGATTTTTTTACTATCTCTGCTGTGCTTGAAGAAAATTAAAGTTTCATATACGGTGTACGAACCGTGAGCTTCTTCTTTCCAAATATTTGTTAAAAACGGATAAATCCAAATAGTTTTCTCTCTCTAATTATTCGGTAGAACAAACTGACAAGATTACATTCTAACAAATTCCTAAATTATACCTAAAACTAAATATGTAGCTGGAAACATAATTTCTTCTAAAGCTCATCAAGTTACGACACATCCTTTCCACACAAGTCGGCTTTTTAATCACTTTTAAAACAATGATCGTACAGATTCTGGCAGAGCTTCAAGATGGCGCCGCGGCTGTCCCACGCGACCAAACTGGGACTACAATGGAACTCATACTCATGAGATAATTGTTATGCTGCTCGGTTGTTTAAACCACGGTTTGATATGTAAGTAACCACGTACGGAGATAGGTAGGTGCAGTCGCCTTTGTTTCGAATTAGCATCGCTTCGTCAGTCTCAATGAATGTTTTTGGTTATTCTTAAAGAGTGTCTTGTAATTTTAAGGTTAACATCACGATTGCCTCGTTGGTTTAGTGGTCGTAACTGCTGAGCCTGAGGACCTGGGTTCGATGCCCAGCACATATACAGCAGCATATTGCTTATCCATTGTTTCATATGATCGGAAAATTTGTCCGCTCAACAACGTAAATATCGCAATGAATGTTGTTGAACTGTCAAAATGAAAGCCATTCCTACTGTTAGTGTGTTACGCGATTACCCCGCAGTAGCAGCTCAGGGTTTGGTTATATACCCGGTTGATGACAATAAGCTCGCCTGATATTCCATGGGACTACACATAACTGGGGAAATGTGGGTCTTCTATAGGTACACCTCTGCCAACCCTTCAAGGAAACAAGGCGTGATGTTTTGTTATGTAACTAAGATTTAGAGTCTCAATTATTCACACTTCTCCCTTGATTTATTTTACAGTATTTCGATTATTTTTTCTTATTAAACTCTGATATTTATTTATTTATTTAATCTTTTCGCACAAAAAGGTACAAAGGCGGACTTAATGCCTTAGGCATTCTCTACCAGTCAACCAAGGGTGGTGAAGAGATTAGATGGCAGGTGCTTTGGTTGAGAGGGATAATGATAAAAAACTCTTAAAACCAGGTACACAAATGATGAAATTATAAACTGCTCTTCTTTATTTTATTACTTGGAGCTCGTAAATCTATTACTTAACAGCAACATAGGTGTCTTTGATTGTACTCATTTTTTATGCTAATAAATAATTTATTTATTTTTAATGCTCCGACTGTCGAGTAAAATATTCGAGAGCAAAAAATTATACGAGGAATACAGTCTATTCGAGTTCTATTCGAGGTATATAGTCTATTCAAGCTCATGTTTCAAATTAATATTATTTCAAATTAAACAAATATCAACGAGTTACTAGCACTATTACAAAAGTTATAAAAATGTTAGAAGTTGTAGCGTAAACTAACTTTATTGTGTAGGAATTAAAGTTATTTTTCCATAAACTCATATCTGTTTATATTTTTAGCAAATAAATCGCGAATGCAGTATAGATACTTTTGTCTAAACTTACCTACGGTGGCACTATGTTTATTCAAGTCAGACTGTGTTTTGATCCACTGTTTATCATCTACCATCACCATTCTCCTGCCCATAGAAATTCCAATTTATTTGGGGTAGGCGCCACATGTCTTTTTCTTTCACACTTCTGTATTAGTCGTCATCTCGGTAGTCAGAGTCACCCCCATTCTAGCTATATCATCTACATCATATAGCCTACATATGTTTGTGGAACCCCCTGACAATTTTATCGAATCAATTGAGAGCCTTTCGCCTGGGCACGCGTTGCCGTGGCCGCTTGGAAATCTCTAAATAGACTTCGAACGCAAGTCGGCCGGAGCAGACAATTTCCACAGATAGGGGTTCACGGACGGCTCAGATCTCAAGTGCGTATGCGGCATCTCCCCACAGACAATGGCCCATCTTTCACCCTGCGCCGCATGCCCTGTCACCTGTGCACTTAATGGTCTTATGACTACGTCAGTGAGCGGAGTCCGCGCAGCTGAATTTTGGGCCATGTTTGAACTTTTTGCCGTCGATACGCGAAGAAAAAAGATATTAGGTACCCACTGCGTACATTCTATTAAAATTACTAAAAAAGTATCATAAATTGATACTGGAATACTCGATAGATATTTAATACACGTAGTATTGAATATCTATCAAATATTCTAGTATCAATTTATCATAATAAACAATAACTCCCGGAATCCCGGACTGTGGACTTGAATATCTATCGAATATACCAGTATCCAGTTCGGGAGTTATTATTCATTATGATTCAATACCGAATTTGAAGCTATACTCCGGCCGACAGTTTACAAATTAATATGATCGTAATACGAAGTAAACATAATATTTGCTTTCAGTCAATATCAGTTATTCAACTATGTTTACATTGCTTGGTCACAAACAATGCTGTGTTCTAAATATTTGCTTGTTTTTTTTTCATTAACAAAAGAGTTTGCTTCGCGATTGTGAAAAAAGCGTGAAAGAGGAAAATTGTGTTTGAAAATATTAAATTAATTAGCAAACAGAAGGAATTGCAGTATTCATTCGTTGGAGCGGAAATGTTTATTTATTCTTTTTAATTGGTAGTACGATATTTTTTAAAACCTCGCTTTGGAAATTGGAATTAGCTCGACGTTCATTCACCATTCAATTACTTACAAACTTATTTTCTTTTCTTCGTTCCATTAGTAATTTTACTGAATGGTAGTTGATTTGTAAATCACCCTTAGCTACTGGTACAACATAACACAAACTAACTAAATTTAAGTTCAGTGTGTCTTTTTCTTTCTATTTCACTAAGAAAAGGACAGACGATAAATATTAGTTTAGTCCTTTCAAATTAGTCAGGGCCTGACGTAAATTGACGTATTTTTAGTAGCCATGTCTTTAATCACGTCTAAACTGTTTAAGGAGTATCTTAATTTGACAGGACTAAACTGATATTTCATCTTCTGTCCTTTTCTTAATGAAATAGAAAGAAAAAGATGCACTGAACTTAAATTTAGTTTAGTTGGTGAACAAGGGAATCGGCGCCAATGTCTCACTAGTAACTTACGGTTGCCAGTACCTACTATAATTTCCTTAAAACCTTTACAGGCACCACAAAGCCAAATTCAAGACTTTCCGAACCAGTCCTTGACAAAGAAGAATCCCCTGATAACCTTAAATACATACGATACAATATATCTTATAAAAAAGGTTCACGTAACATCAGGGATGGTAAATCAACCCAAAAACGTTATATCTACCTTCCACGATGGACGTACCTCAGAGCCTCTGACCGAGCACTTTTCACCCCATTCAGAACATATACCCATTTGTGAACAGCCCTTGTACGGAATTATACGGTTTAGTAGGTACCTACAATATTTTGAGCGCCGATTTCTCTTTTCGCAGAACAGATATTTGTATCCGAAATAAATATTTAAATGTAGATTTCTCGATTAAATAGACTAAAATGTTTCAGCTTTATATTTGACTAGCTGCGCCCCGCGGTTTCACCCGCATAAGTTTCCCGTGGGAATATCGGGATAAAAAGTATCCTATATGTTAATCCTGGTTATAAACCATCTGTGTGCCAAATTTAATCTAAATCCGTTCAGTAGTTAATGCGTGAAAGAGTAACAAACATCCATCCATCCATCCATACTTCACGTTTACAATATTAGTAGGGTTGAGTTTCGGGAATTATTGGATTTTTTTTACTTTTGCAGAGGATATATGAATATACGTACAGACGCCAGCCGGTCAAGCTACCCGAAACTGTCAAATTCTCCCAATCGACCTTGAACCTTAATGCTGTAGCTATAAAGTCGAAAATTTATTTAAAAAAATTGACAGATTGTAGTAGCTTTTTTTTTTTTTTGAGGATGGGAAATCATCAAATGCGCCTCCCGCTCTGGGTGGAGCGGAAGGGAGTGTCAGACTCTTACTGACTAAAATCCACCCGTGTTCCTTCCTTAGCCCTTTATGTTCCAGGGCAGCGGTAACCCTTTCGGACGATCCCGCTACCCCGGCAGGTTTCGGCCCTGTCGGGCCCCGTCAACTATGCTGACATCTCTTTGAGGCGCGCGTGGAACACATACGCGCCGTTTGGCACGGGTCTGGTCCTGATCGGACGGAGAGCTACCCATTGCTCTCCGCCCGCAGGCCCGCGCCTACGGTGGCCGGGAGTCGTCACGTGGCTCCCGACGCCCGGAGCGTCTCCCTCGGCGGCTGAGGCGTGAGGATCTCTCCCTCGCCCATCCCGCCACCTCCTTCGCTAGCATGACTGCTTCGCAGAAGGAGGTGACCGCCTCCCACTCCCTCTCGCCCCGGACCATGGTCTTCAATAAAGTACAGACGTCAGCACATCAAGATTGTAGTAGCTTGATGTGCTGGAGTCTGTACTTTATTGAAGACCAAAAGATTACCAAAAAACAAAGCGAGTAAAATCGAACGTATTCACCATACATTTTAGAATTCATTTACCTATTTACCCCATCCAGTACCACAACGAATAGACAAAGAATAACCCTAACAAGGAAATCTTAAAATAACTGAAGAAGAAAAAACAATCTTACAATTGCCAAGTCAAGAGTACGTGAATTAAAAAAGAGAACCATGTGCGTTCGCGGCGTCATTGTTACACCTTTTCAACTTTTCACACAGATGAAAGAAAAACACAGATCCAGACGAAAAACAAAGTCAACAATACCTTTGTTAGACACCCC
Organism: Apamea epomidion; assembly: GCA_947507525.1. NCBI lineage: Eukaryota > Metazoa > Arthropoda > Insecta > Lepidoptera > Noctuidae > Apamea > Apamea epomidion. Next base: position 14,847,665 of record OX382241.1, on the reverse strand, counting down.
AGTGTAACTAGACCCATGGCGGAAAATGAAGCTATATTTAAATATATAGAATTTGATAAACAGCTGACGTTAATCTTTGAAACCAACGCCACTATAACATTCCAAGTTATGTTGGTGACGTGTCCTGTTTGCCCATCACAGATATGTATCTCCACATTAAAAATGTTTTGTTGAATGGCGGATTTCGTTCGCAAAAAATTGCTATTACAATATAACAGGATACAAACAAGATTATAAAGCCGGATACAAACCAAGTAATTATACAAAGGCCAATGGAAAAGGTAGGCAATGATTATAAATCATTCAGCTATTATGAAGTTAAGGAGAAAGTTTATGTGGTGTTGTAAAAAAGAAACTGTCAGGAAGGAAAACTGTCGGCTAATTGATGAGCTAGTTTTCGTTTTCTTTCTTATGTTATTAGGTACTTCTAGTTCTGGACTTTTAAGTGCTATTAATTCAGGATACTGAGCTAAAGTCGTGACCTGGGAACATGTTTTGATCTAGGTACAGAAGCCAGCACATCAAGCTACTACAATCTGTCAAATTTCTTTAATAGATTTTCAACTTTATCACTAAAGCATTAGGTTCAAATTTGATTGGGAAAATTTGACAGTTTCGGGTAGCTTGATGTGCTGGCGTCTTTACTAATCTTAAATGATTCACCATCATCATCATCGGCCTCGCCTTTTCCCAACTATGTTGGGTTCGGCTTCCAGTCGAACCGGTTAGTATTTCACTTGGAGCGACTGCCTATCGGGTGATGAAATCTGTTGAATTTAATTAGGTAATCTTCTAAAACGTCGTGTATTTTGAGTGTCATAAAAGACTTTTATCAATTTAGGTTTAAAGAATCTTTATTTCTCATAAGAACAAGATACAGTTCACTATATGAGATTTAAATTTTAACATAAAAATAATCGTCGTCTAATGACGAAGCATGCATCTTTAAATTAGATTTAGTTTTTGCAACCGTAAATAATATCTATAGCAATTCTAGAGGTTGAGGATATGAAAGCAATGAAAAGGTAAGAGACACTTTAGGTCTAAACTTCCCCCAAGTGTCATTTGTTCCCACGTTTCAATTTAAAAGACGGAAGTCCTCTCACACCTTGTTTTAAAAGTAATATCAAAACATTGTCAGATATTATTTGTACTCGATGATGACCGCGGCTTTAGGCTTGTATTTTGTATTTAATTTCCTTTTATACACAATTCCAGAATGAAAGCTTGCCTATGTCCTTGTTGACCCCAGGCTACCTATCTGTCTAAAAGATAAATTTCATGACGATCGGTTCAGTGGTTAGATTGCCATCGACACGCTAAGAATAAGAAGTGGTTAGGGAGTGAAAAACTAACAGACAGAGTTACTTTCGCATATAAAATAAATAGGTATGGATTCATTGCGAAATAAAAGGGAGAATAAGAGAGTTGTTAAAGTAAGTCTTTATGGCAAGACGCCATTACCACAACAATTTCAATCTTTAAAGTTTAACATTTTATAATGTTTGCTTATTTATCGTCTGGATTAACATCCACATTAGCATAAGAAGTACTGGGTTGTTTGCCAACTGTCAATGTTAATTTCGCGTTGCCCCTAATAGTACAAATTGTACGAAACTTTACTACAGGACGCACGCACATCGTACATGGGGTCACAGAATACGACAACAAGTTTTGTTTGACTCGTTATATAGGTTAGTTACAACCTTAGTCTGCTTTCCTGGTTCGGATATCACCTTAAGGCGGTATTTGCATGTAACTTGTTATTTCTATGGATTCTTTACCCTTTTTTTTTTAACCTACGAGAAATGTAATACAACCACAGTCTATCAAAATATGTTTGAGAGTTTCAATTGTTTTAAACCACCTAGTGTAGAGCTATATCCAACTAGCTGAACTTCGTACCGCCTCATAATCAATAAAATTGAATGTATGAGTAAATTAATAATCTTCTTTTTTTTTTTTGTTAATTTTCCCCCTAGTTATCTGCTATTCGGGGCGGAAATAAATCCAACAAATCAATCAATCACGATCATAAAAATCGGTCCTGCCGTTCTTGTATTATAAATGGTATAACTAACCCGACTTTGTTTTATTAATAAAGATTAAACATTGACGGACTAATCTTCTTTAGTCCCCAATCACAGTAAGCACAGAGATGTCAATTAAAATAAAAGTAACGAATTGAACTTGACCTGTTTTCAAAACCTATAAAAGACCGTCTACAGAAAGTAAATTGGTTTCTTTGATTAAATTCGGCCATATCACCGGCCATTCACCGACACTTAAACTCAGATTGTCGATGTAAAAAGAATGAGATAGCCATTTTTAGTACGAATTCTCCGCCAAAATGGCTTCTGCCAATTAGGGCTAGGCAATTAGCCGTGGTTGGCCGTGTTTACAATATTCTCATGTCGGTGTAGTGTTCGATATAAAGTAATTAGCTATTGCGATAATTTGATCGGCCGCTACGGGAGTCGGTTCTGCTCTCAAAACTTTGTTGGAATATTCTCATGTTTTAAAACGTTTATTTGAGGCAAGCGTAGATTGGAAAATTTGATTCTTTGTGCTTCTTCTGATTGTTATTTCACTGCCTTTGTCTTAACATGATGGTTTTCTATCTAATGTAATTCATACCTTTTGAATTAAATATAATAATTAAATTTTGATTTTGATAAAATATCCTGGGTTCGGGTAGGGCAAGACCAGCTGTCGTGGTGATGCCTGGAGAAAGCCTATGTCCAGCAGTGAAAGACTATTATGATGGCGATGTAGAAACTATTTTAAATAACGCTAATGGTAATTAAGGAGAGATAGTACAATCAGAAGTCAATAGAGACCATAGCAATAAAGGAAATACGTAATTAGACAGCAATCTTCATCACCCTATCAAAAGCTTTTGACAAAACGCAATTACGTAAACTCTATTAGCCAGGCCTGTTCTATTTGTCCCATATACTACGTAATATAATGACGAACATATATTATTCGTGCGTGCGCCAAAACAAAGGGATTCATAATTTAATTTCTTTTAATACATTTATGTCTGATATATTCTCCTCTGATGCTGTTACAATCTCATTTAAGTTATTGTATTATTTATTAGGTCGACGTATAGTATGTTTCTTTACTAAACCAGTTTTCGTTGTTAAAATAATTATAACATTGTTATTTAAAATTGGAGGTCATTACATTCAAATGTTTGTCTGGATTGAGCATTCATACATTTCGAGGCAATGCGTCATTTGACTGAAAAGTATCTGTAGGTAAGCAAAATTATATTTGTGTTTAAAAATAAACGTTTCTAAAAAAACTGGCTATTTTTAGGCTCGTTTGCAGTTTGGAATCATTTACTTTCATCGATTGTCTGTATAAACAGGCGAAGAGTTGGGATACAGATTCTTGTAGGAAATTATTTCCTCAAAGGCTTATATGTATATACTAACAACATATCTCATAGTCAGAACTGAAAATGTTAAAGGTAAGGTTTTTAAAAGAGTAACCGTGGAGTTTCTTGCTGGCCCTTCTCCATAGGAAACAACCAATCGGAACCGTGCACCTACTAACGTTTCATAAGTGCCCATGTAGGTTTATTTATATATATAAAAATTAATCCCTATTTCCCTTGGTCACGCCATAACTTGAGAACGACTTTACCGATTTCATCCATCTTTTTTTATGTTTTCTAATACTTGGTAGAAGGTTCTTACGGAAAAAAGAATAAGAAAGTTGCTTTATGAGGACGAAGTCGCGGGCAGAAGCTAGTGTGAAATAAAATATTTTGATTTTGTATAATATATTTCAAAAAAGTATTCATCAAAATTCAAACGATTATTTATCCGAGGAAAAGTAAGAAGCTTTCGTGACTTCTTTATCAATTTCCTTTTCCTTACGATCTTTGTCATTTTCTTTTCCTATTAAATGAACTGGATCATTTTCTTTTTGTGGGATTTTATCTGAATGTTTACCGATTTCAATTGGACATTTAATTTTGGAAAGAAAATATTATATTCATCTGATTAGATATTTTGAATTACAAAGTTAGTTCATTTGCCTTTGTGAGTCAGTGTAGGTAGGTATATCCTGTCTGTTAGGCAGCGATAGCACCTATTGTGCAGAATAATTAGGCTTCTCTTCCGTTGCGGCTTTCAATTAGCTGATAATAGGTATAGCAGCCTGTACTAGCGTTGCTTCTCTAACTACAGGGCCAACTATGGACTATTAAAGTTATCATCTTTTCATTTTTGTTTATTTTTGGAATTTTTTTTTGTCAACAAATACATTGAGATTTAAGCATCTCATTTCCCATACAGTATTCTTGAGCGAATCTTGGAGCTCGATCAGTCTCTTAAGACGTTAAGATGGGATTAATCACATCTACTTAATTACCTCTCTAATATTCATAACAGCTGAGAATTTCCCCAGCGAAGGTCTTTCGTGATCACGAATTTCCCTAATTGATTATTGTTATGAATAATTCGAGTTAATATCTTTATCCAGCCAAGGTATTTGGCTTCGCATGCAAATTAGACATCAAAAATATATAAAGCGGGAACACGAACAAAAGAGAACTATTATTAAAATCTTAATTGCGTACTCTGACAATTTATGGAGCTCGCGAAAACTACAAAGGGAAAAGTCGAAAATAAATTTTCATTCCAATTTATTTGTTGTATGAAACAATAAATAAGCGAGTAGCAGACAACTGTGACAACATCACGATAAAGACGCACACTATCCTACGCGGCTACAGCCACACGTCAAATTACTTTCACATTTTTTGCGAGTCGCGTGAGGTGCTATCGTAACCAAGAAATAGCCACAGAACGAGAAACCCTGCGGAGCCATAAAAATATCATCCAATAGCTCAATTGACGCGACGCTCATTCACAAAACAAACATAAACAATCGAATCGCGCGTGCGAAACTAATAAACAGTAAAACTGAATGGAACACACCTCCTCAAGTTAACGTATCGCTCCAGATTTGCTCGTGGGTATCCTCCGAATGGTAAAATCACTGCACACTTTGTTTGGTCACTTGTAGCACTGTGTGACACTCGCGCCGATTGCTCTCGCCGAACTAAGTTTCGCTCGACGCGGTTAGTGTGTACGAACGCTCAACAAAGACTGATCGCGTGCTGCCGGTGCGAAGCGGCACCGCCGCTCGCCTTCTCGAATCAAGGCCATGCAAACGCTGCTCCCATTTCCCCCAGTGGAAAGTGTTCGTATCCGTGATCCGTGCCCCTTTCGGGCAGGTGTGGGAGAAAGCACCCAAAAAATTGATCGCTCTGACTCATCATCGCAACCGAATCTCAACAAATTTGAGATGATTCGGTTGTCTGCATCGCTCGATGGACATGCAGCAATGGAAAGTGAAACAACCGGTTTTGGAGGTGCCAAATTTGTTATTGAAAAAGAAAAAGTTAAAAGCAACGTGCCTCACGATGACGAGTTTGAAGCAACTTTTGGAATTCTAACGATTAAATATGGATCCTCTCATATATAATAAACGAGATTCCGGGAAAAAATTGTTAGAAGTAAGCGGTCGGGTGTTGTATTTAAACTTACTTGATATCTAACTTTATTGCGGGTCCCAATTTATCTTTCATAAAACATTTATTATTTAAGTTACTTGAACACGAAGAAAAAACCGAGCGTGCCAGAGAAGTGCTTCATAAATTGTACAAAGCTGTAAATTATAAGTTGGCAGCTACTCATAAACATGGCTACTGCACCGGAATAGTTTTGACAAGTTCGTTCTATCTTGCTTATGTTTAAGCTCAAGTTATATAAGTTAATTAATTCAATTCACGAAACACAAGGGGAGGCTCCATTAGATATATGAACGTTGGCAAAATAAACCGAGACAGTAACCGAGAATGGAATGAATACGGGAGTATGTGGAATCAAAATTGACCCCAGAGTTGCCTTACTTAAAGAGGACAGTTTTGCATTTGGATGCATGAGTTGAATTTGATCACAATGAAAGCGAGTTCTTGGATCTGCTGGCACACTATCAATGAATATTATATCGTATGGAGAATCTTAAGTGAGAAGATCTTTGACTTCGGTTGTGACTTGCGATCGAGTATATTTTTGGCAATGTTAAAATTAAAAATAATACCACAGGCACATACATAATCAGCGGGGGGGGGGGGGGGTTGCGTAATTAGGCTGCAGATACGCGTGAAAACCATAACCCTGTCTTTACCGTCGCGCAGTTGGGTAACAATAAACACACATTTGTGGTTGATTATCTACTAAACTTTAAAATCATTTTAACCAACTTCAATACAGGAATGAAGAACGATGTTATCCATAAAAGATCCCAGAGATTTGTATTTTGAAAATAATATTTTGTACCTAACTGATATTCACAAGCGGATTGCAAGCAGTGTATTACCCAATAATGACACAAAATCCTAAACTAGTACGAAGAGAGGAAACTCTCTTGAAGTTGCAACACATTCTACAAAATTGTGCCATTAGTGATTTAAAATTCCTTTTAAAAACTATAAGGAGATAGAAAGATTTTTTAAAGCAAGTATTATAAACGTGAAGGAGTTTTAGTTAGGTGCTTATCCCAAATTACCAATAGATTTGTTCATTCTCATGTTTTTCAACGACGATTCCTTTCACGGACATAATGTTATTGCTACTGGACTAAGTTGCTTAGTTATATTGGCAGTCGTTGTGTTTTTTTATTTTTGGCATGCCTCTTTTCATTTGTAACTTCATAATTCCTCATTTTGAAGGATGGATTTGCCATCTATGTGTGTAGTCCAAGAGATTTATTTTATTTTTTTATTGAGCCTTATCTTTTCAACTGACATAGGTATAACTTTGACATTTTGGGCACGTTTCCTATTGACAGCAATACGGACTAATTTTTTGATGCCCTTTGATTATTTCCCCTCCTTTTTACATACTTGTACATATTATTATTATTAGTTAATTTCTTTCTATAAATCCTTAAGCATGAGATCTTATTTATTGTAGCTGTATATTTTTGTTTTAATGTACCTACCTTATTAAATAATAATATCAGGTTAAAATTAAATATTTGAACACCATATTATCTAATGGTACACTGTAAAGGGGCCATTATAGTCATAAGATCGTACATTGTATACCCACATTCTGGCAAATAAATGGATTTGATTTGAGATTTAATACTTTATGATGATAATGCGACGTCTATTTAAAATCTCTTCTCTCGTACCAACACAAACTCTTTGTAGAAAGATTTAGTTCATGTCTTTGTCAAATTTTAGTCAGTCTGCAAGGTGGTGGTGGTGGGTGGTGTAGCTGATTGCCCAGGGTAGATAGTGGTTCGCTGGACGAATATGTGAGGATCGCTATCCGTGGAGAGACATATTATATATTATTGGGATATTTTAAGGCAATATGCCTGAGATGTTAGCATTTTGAATAAACTGAATACAGCCATTTTAATATGCTTTGCAGGTAAACAACGAACGTTTTCACGTCTAATTAGTTGTTCTTTCATTAACAAAGTGTTTTGAGAACAAATTATAACAAAACACGGTTCTATCGCGTTCACTTGTTTTGGAAGTTGCTGTTTCATTTGTTTAGCAATTGTGTATACACTACAATATTTGCTAAAGGCATATTGCTAATAGGCCAGACCAGTGATGGCCCAGTGGTAACGTCTGCGACACACGAGTTGTAGGTCGCAGATTCGGATCTCAAAACGGTGATGGAAAATTTCGTGACGAAACCAGCATGTCCTAGAACCAAAAACTCGAAGACATGTGACATCTATCAACCCGCACTGGGCCCGTATGGTGGATTACAAGCCACTCCCTCTCTCTGAGGGTAGGCTTGTGTCCCAGCTGTGGAAACATTGAAGGCTGATTATGCTATGATGAATTGATGATAGATAGTTGTCAACTTTTGTAATTTAAAGGATTCCACAGTAGGATGTAACCGTTTGAAAGCCCAACAGTTCCGCAATTGTTACTTATTTCTCGTTAATTATACTGTTTTTTATCAAACTTATCGTGTAGCACCTAGAAGTAGATACCTATTTACAAATGAAAGATGAAATTAGCTAGCGAAACTCCGCAGTCGTGATGGGTATCGATATCATAACATGATACAACAAAAAATAAATTAATTTGATGTCTTTTGTGGGGTCATTGACCGTAGTCAGTGTAGTCACTTGAAATATCAATATATATATATATAAAATCAGTTTATTTTCTGTAAACTTCCCAAATAAAAAAAAAATTTTTCGTGTTTTTATATCGATAGGTATATTAGGTACCACGTCTGCAGAGTATCGCTAGCAATCAAATTTGTCCTTGTAGTACTTAATAGAGCAAACAAGAGAAATGTGCAACAAGAGACAAGTGTTCGGGAAATAAAGGCATTTATGTCCTTTATTACAATATAAATTATTTGAAATATTAGAAAATATAAAGTATAAAACATTTTAAAATATAAAAAATAGTAGCCCACCGGTAGCGAAGAGAGTCCAATCTACCGGTGGTCAGGGCTCCAGAGAGAGGAACCTCCTGACAATGCGAACCGTGTCCAGAAGTACCCCTTTCTGAATCAAGCCCATTTATGTTATTATTATAACAGACTAGACGATTGCATCTCAACGGAATCGTTTAGAAAACATACAATTGTTTGCTATATCGAGCGAGACTACAACTAATCACGAGCGGTCTCTAATACTATACTTAATCGCGCGAGCGTTCCACCTCATTTGAGTGAAAAACATATTAGCTAACTCTATCTCTAGTTGCTATCTCTATCTGCAGTAGCTCTATTTATATTCACACTCCAATACATTCCTATTAAAAATTCAATTGCACTAATTCCGTATCATTATGACCAGCAATCTCTATCATTTGACATTTGAAAGCATTTGTTAATGTCATGTTCGTTTGCACCTCAAAGCCTACTGGTATTACAATCGCAGTGCCGTAAATGGAATGATTAATAACTTTGCAATATGCCAACAGCTCGCTATTGTGGTTTCAAATGCCTCTGTACTTACCTATTGTGAATTTCGGACAGCTTTCTCTAAGCTGCAATAGGTTTTTTTTTTTAAATCGATCGCGATGTTTGCAATTATTTTATAACCTACATTGAATTTAGATCTCCTGTCAAATATTATATTAACAGATAAGATTGGTTGGCCAGAATAACAACAAATGTAATTAAATTTGACGTGAGCTTTTGAATAACCTGTCAGACACGCAAAGAAATAACACAAAAAAGAGCAACCAAGGATAGATTCTAAAGCCTGATTTACACGGTGAAATTAAATTGCCAGTGACCTGCAATAAGTTAAAGAAACAATACAAGTTGCATCGTCTAAACACTGTTCTAACGATGTAAGTCAGTTGTTGCGTCATTTTTATTGTATGCCAAACGCACGAATATTGGATCGTGTAAATGGGCAAGCGCGGATCCAGGTTTTCGCTCATAGGGGAGCAAATATATCTCTCCGGGAGGACGCGACGGGGGAAATTTATCAAGCCGTGAAAGCCCTTTAAAGAAATCCATTGGCATGTATTTCTGTAAACCCAACCATGTACATACACCAGCACATCAAGCTACTACAATCTGTCTTTCTTTAATAGATTTTCAACTTTATCGCAGAAACGTTAAGGTTTAAGGTTGATTGGGAAATTTTTGACAGTTTCAGGCAGCTCGATGTGCTGGCGTTTGTACTTTTTCGAGAATGACTGCGACTAATCTATATCTATGTATACTCTATACAAATATTATAAAGAGGTAAAATTTGTTTGTTTGTTTGTATGTATGTAGGGGGTAATCTCTGGAACTACCAGTCGGATTTGAATAATTCTTTTTGCATTTGATAGCCCAATTCAGGAGGAAGGTTATAAGTTAGTTAGCATCACGCTATTACCCTTAGGAGCTGTGCAAAAAGAAAAAAAGTCAGAAAGAACGCTAAGCGGATACGAAGTAATTAATAGTGCGGGTAGGCGATGCTATGCGACAGGGGTAGCTTAGGGTACAAGAAATTTCACGCGGACGAAGTCGCGAGCAGAAGCTAGTCTTACTAATATACTGTATCAGTATGTAGCAAAGTTACAATACACTAAACACTAAACTATGTCTAACTAGCTGCGCCCCGCGGTTTCACCCGCATAAGATTCGATCCCGTGGAAATATCGGGGTAAAAAGTATCCTATGTGTTAATCCTGGCTATAAACTATCTGTGTGCCAAAGGACATTGCTCTGCGCCCATACATCGTTCGCCCTGGAACCAAGAGCATCGGAAAATTATGTGTTGTATTGTCGATCATTAGTAAACTCCTATAAGATCTTATTTGTATAGCGGAATAGCTGCAGAATAGATAATAATATATTTAAAAAAAAGTGTCAGATTTTGAGGTTATAATGGAACCATAACAACGAATATTAGGTATAGTTTTTCATAGATCCAAATGTTTTTTAGGAAACTAAAAAACAATAACATAGTACATTTAGCTATTTTCTATACCTACCTAGATAATTAGGTAACTATGCAGCTTTTTTCTAAAGCCTAAGTGTATGTAATTGTAACGTTTAGATGCATTGAATCTAATTAACATAGGTACCTGTATTCTTAGCATTGGTTTTGAAATGAGATATGTAAAATGCATCCTTAGGATGATAGTGGTGATGTAGCGCGGTAGATAGATGGCGTTAGTGTGCATTGTTAAATGACTGAGCTCTTTTGTTAATTTGAGTGAATGTTCTAATGCTTCAGATTGAAAAACATGCAACAATTCATTAAAAATTCGATCGATCGATTGCAATCGATTGGGTATCCCTAATCTTTTTCGATACGACTTGACGTTTGGCGAAGATGGCGGCGATTACTGTTATTAGGCGCGTAAAATACTTTAAAATGTTCATTTTAGTATGCAGCTAGTCCGTGTTACAAAAGTATTTGCAACTAATTTAATAAAATAGACAATTAATTATCGTGTATGTCCGATATAATATCTTGTGCACAGGGCGATTCTGGACAATGTCCTTTCATGCAAATCCGTTTAGTAGTTTTGGCGTGAAAGAGTAACAAACATCCATCCATCCAGCCATACAAACTTTCACGTTTATAATATTAGTAGGATTTAGAGTTTTAGACTCAATTTGGTTGAGTCCAGGCGGGCAATCGCACCAGTTCCCCCTCCGTATCCACATGTAAATGAGGCGTAAGTTTGCTTATAATTAACAATAATAAGTAATTAACTGATTCGATTGAATACACATCTCACACAGCCGATTCTTTGCAGTTTATAACAATAGATACATACATACAATAGCTAAATGCTTCCTAGAACAGGTGATATCTAATCCCTTTGTTGGCCATTAGGCACTATTGGACATCCGAGTTTCAAAGGCCTTTGAGTGTAATTTCCAATTTAACCCCATTACTATTAGTTGCTAAGCAGTAATGGCGTCGCCGAAGTCAGTAATTGTAGCGAGAAAGCGACACTTCGGGCCATGTTGGCTGCCAACAAGCCATCAGAGGGCGTAGTGCTGCCAAATGGATGTAACAGGCTGATGGAGCCAAGATAAGGGTACCTAGATGTAATCGAATTATACATTGTCACCTCAGCCTGGAATTACCTACTAATGGTTATGGGTCTCGTTGCTAAATAAACAGTCGCAAGGGTCGATCTTAAAGGTAAAGCAACGCTTGCCGAAGTCGGTCCGTGGAGTGACTATCCATTACATACCGAGACACTTCCGTGTCGCGGAGAGTACGTTAAAACGTTGGTCCCGGCAGTCATTTGTAGATCTTTCAGAAGCCTGAAAGTCTGTCAGCCAGTCTTGCTAACGGGTATCGTCTTACTTAGTAGTTGTGGAGATCACATAGGCAGTCGCTCCATGTACAATACTAGTAGTATTCAGCTGCATCCGGTTAGACCGGAAGCCGACCCCAACATAGTTGGGAAAAGGCAGGCAGATGATCAAAAAAAAAAACAAAATCAAAAGTCATTTATTCAAATTAGCCTGAGAATCAACACTTTGTGAACGTCAAAATTACAAAAGACAGTCCCCCAAAAACGCCTACCCTTCACCACTTCCTAGTGCTATCGCTAGGAAGCACAAGTAGCGCAACAAACTCCCCAGCAGCACAGCTGTCTGTTCAGTTAGAAAACACTTGATTGTATACAATACTAGGTACCTTTGTTCAGTAATTAACATTACAAGACCAGAACATAAAATTAAATTATTTGCCACATGTCAGCTAGCCACGCCAGTATACCAACAAATATAATAAAAACTATACGTCCACAAGCTAAAAAAATAATGAATTAAAATTAAAATGTAAATAAAAACTTACTACCCAAATAAAAGCCTCCAGGCATAAAGGGCGTGACGACATATTTATGCATTGCTGGGTTCTGTTCACATAGCTGTCACTTGAAGTCACAAACGATAAACTAAGAGATGATGATGGTTATGTCTGTCAGTCTTCACAGTTTAGTGAGAGATTTTTTTTTTTTTTTTTGAAGATATTTCTGTCACTTTGGTGATGTTAGCCCAACACATTTAAAGGTATCCAATCTATGCAACGCCACGCGACGGTGCGCGGTAAACGGAGCCAAATTCTCCGCGGAAGCGCGTTTTTATTGAATTTGTATGTAAAAAATCACACGCGGGCACGTTATCTACACCCCGTCGCGTGGCGCGTTGTAGTGTGTGATCCGCCTTAGACCATCAATCAGTGGTGCCAGGTCTGGTTGTGTAAGGCAGGCTTACAATTGGCTAGGGGCCTTATGCAAATTTCTTTAGTATGGAAGTCAATCCCACTACCCAAGGCAACCAGACACTAAACAACTGAGCCAAATTAGCCCTTGTTTCAGTTAATCACACTTATACTATGGTTTATGTTCCATTTCAACAAACACCCTTTTGAAAATACGAAAGAAACATGAAATACGAAAATTGAGATGCCACAATGTGAGCATATAATATGTAGAATACGTTTTATTTTGTATCTTATGTCCTAAACTTTATGGCAAATGATTTTCATACTGACAGGACAATGGCTGGAGTTAGGACGTTGACCCTTCGTGGACCAGACTAGGTACTGAAGAGGGGTTCCTTCCAACTATTGTGATGTGGGTAAAACTATTAAGGTCCTAGTTTAGGCATTCGTTTATGAATTTAGGCGTTATTTGATAGCAAATTATCCTGTGAACAAAAATTGAATTAAGTGATATTGTTTTTTGTGAGAGAATGAATGAAATTAATGGATACGGTTCATAGACTGATTACATAATCAACCTATAATGTTCCCACTGCTGGGACACAGGCCTCCTCCCTCCGAGAGGGAGTGGGCTATAATCTACGCGGGCCCAGTGCGGGTTGGTAGATGTCACATGTCTTTGAATATTTGGTTCTAGGACATGCCGGTTTCCTCACGATGTTTTCCTTCACCGTTTTGAGAGCAGTGCTGATTAAATAATTTACACAAAGTAAAGCGCCTCCCTGGGTTCGAACCCACGACCCACAACTCGTAAATCGCGGCCGATACCACTACTGGGCCGCCACTGGTCTTATACACTGATTTATTGTTTCAATTAGTCTCTTGTCTTTTTACACTAATTTCATTCTCAAAGGCAATACAACGCTTAATTAAAAACAAAACAGAGGTCAACATCAACATTAGGTGATTTCTGAATTCGGTGCATCAAACAATTTGGATTAGGCAATAATAATACCAACCGCTGCGCTAAAACGGTGAAGGAAAAAGGTCAGGACATCGTGAGGAAACCGATATGTATTGAACATCTAACCCACACTGGGCCCACGTGGTGGACTACGGCTTGCCTCTCACCGAGAGGAGGCCTGTGTCCAAGTAGAGGAAACATTATAGGCTGACTAGCTGCGCCCTGCGGTTTCACCCGCATAAGTTTCGATCCCGTGAGAATATCGGGATACAAAGTATCGTATATGTTAATCCTGGTTATAAACCACCTGTGTGCCAAATTTCATCCAAATCCGTACAGTAGTTTTTGCGCGAAAGAGTAATAAACATCCATCCATCCATCCATCCATACAAACTTTCGCGTTTATAATATTATATAGTAGGATAAGTAAGTATTAACGGCTGAATATGTTAATACCAACCTATTACAGTTCTACTGTAGGCCAAAAGCCTCTTCTCATATAGACGAACCACGAGTATTGATCACCACGCTTGCTCAAGACGGGTTGGCGATTTCAGACTTATATTGATTAGGTAATAGATAACTTTTAAAGTTTAGTGCAAAAAACAAATAATATAAAATACAAACAAATATTAAGAAACAAATAAGTATGTAATAAGCAAATAATACGATGACGTAGTTAGGTCATCTTTACAATGATTGTTTTGACTCCAAAATTCATTCAAATTCAACACAAAAAATGGGAACGACCCAGTAAACAGCATCCACTCTTTAAATTGCTTTATTATGCTAATTTTGAGAACGGAAAAGACATAATTGACATATTATTATTCTCGAGATAATAATATTCTTCTAAAACTTAATTGTGTCTGTGGCTCCTCCCGGATACCGCGTTTTTAATTAGTTTTGGCCTTTGGAATAAAAATACTTTTCTGGGATGAAAGTATCCTGTTCTTTTGAGTAACAAGCTACTTTTCTTTACTACTTTAAATTAACATCTTTTCAGTAGTTCAGTAGGCATACCTGCTTTCTAAACATTGAGTAACTTTTTGCTAACTATTGCTGCGAATTCTATATTGAAATTTTATTTGTTTCAAATTGACGCCATTTCAAGTTAAACAAATATCAACTTTATTTTAACGTTAATTAAGTTTATTTCAGAGTGACTAGCACTATTGAAATAGTTATAAAAATGTTTGAAGTTGTAGCGTAAACTGAACTTTATTGTGTAGGAATTAAAGTTATTTTTCCATAAACTCATATTTATTTACATTTTTGGCGAATATGCCACTATATTAGATTAGGTATGTACCTACATACAGGGTGGTAAAGACATGGACACGCAAACCGCAACCGTGGATTCAGTACATGGTTCTGACCCCACCGGCGTTGAATTTTTTTGTCGGTCATTTTTAAAAAAAACTAGCTGTTTCAAACATATTGACCGCGTGGGTGACACGTGCACATTTCTTTGAAACAACAGATTTTGTTTTGCTAACTACGAAAAATTTCTACACTAGAATCATGTGCTGAATTCATGGTTACAGTTTGCGCGTCGATGTCCAACCTATATATCTCACAACAACAACAACTTTTCCCAAAAATGTTACAAGGGTTACATTAACCCCAAACTATAAACAAGCCTGTCTCTTGGGCATTTAATCAATTATTTTAAAAACAAAACAGTAAACAAAACAGTAAAACAGTAAACGGTTTTCTACACAATACAAGAAACTAAATAAAAATTTAAGATAACATCCAAACAAAGCTTAGTTAATTAAACTAGAATACACGCATGTGAATGAGTGCGAATGTAAGTGTGTGATCGTGTGATGGTTTATGAAGAATAATAAGTCCTCCAGACTGTATTTCGGCCATGGCGGCCAATCCCAACGCCCCGAGACTAGCCTTCGGCGCATGAGATTTTATAGTGTACAGATCGACACTCTTAAAAAAAAAAAAAAAATTCAAACTATTTATTTCATGCAATTTTTCATAACATGTTTATACATACAAATTAACCTTTCAAACAAAATCAAAATCGGTTCATCCGTTCGGGAGCTACGGTGCCACAGAAAGACATACACACACACACACACACACCCCCCCCCCACACCGCCCCCCCAAACACACACACACAGAGAGAGAGACACGTCAAGCTTATAACACCCCGTCGTTTTTGCGTCCGGGGTTAAAAATAGCGCTCAATCTAATTACAATAAGATTGTGTGCGCTATAAGCTTATTTTAGAGTTGCTCACTTATAATAAGCTAGACACAGGCTGCGAACCTACATGTTGACATCCTCCATTCCATACTTCCCCACAGTCAAATAGACTTTTAGGATATTTTTAATTTGTTGCGGTTTTTTGTCTTCTAATTTTTTGGCAATTTTCTTTGGTAGTTTATTTAGAATGTCAGGAACGGCGTACGTCCAGGATCTCTTACCATATTCATTATTAATCTTTGGCAGTTTATATGTAGGCAAGTACGACAGGTTACGAACAAAGTTTGGTCTCTTTGTTTTCTTCCTTCTTATTCTTCCCTTATATAGTCCGATGGGACGGCAATCACGATTGGATAGAGATCAGGCGCAGGACTAACGGCTTTACTTGCTTTCCGAGGTACGGTGTGATACATATCACATCGCCAACTTACAATCTCCGGGCCCGGGCTGTTACTAATAAATTCTAATGGATAAACCCAATATCACTTTGCCCGTTCTGAGATTTGAACCCGAGACCCCACGCTCAGCAGTCGCGCTTGCGACCACGACACCAAGAGGCAAAAACCTAACTACGCGGGCAGGGCTACAATGAAGCATTAAGCCCTAACCATGTTGCACTAATTGACATGAGTCTACTCTTATTACAACACAAGCATGTTTACCATAGCCGAACCCCTTGACTACAAGTAATGAGCAACACATGTATTGCTATATTATAAAAAAAAAAAAAAAAATCTATTTATTCAGTAAATATCAACGTCTAGGGAACACATTAGTTTACTTATCAAAGAAACAATAAATCTATTCTATTAAGGGCAATTAAAGCAACAGTTAGCTATACTCTGTCCACTAGGTTAACCGTTTTTTGACAGCTGCCTTAGAACGTTACTATTCCAGATTACCTACGTAAAAGTTAACTTTTAAATGCATAATAAAATAAACATATAAACTGCCTTGTCTTATTGAATTATCTTATTTATGACTTCTTATAGACACTATAATACCGAACGTGTATAAGTTTTGACAAAAAAAAAAAATGTTATGCGTACTCCATCTGTCAAAAAACGGTTTACCTAATGGACGGGGTATAAGCTAGGTAATTGACAGGCTCCATGACCAGCAATATAAGGTTCATAATACGTAAGCTAATAATAATGATTCTACTTAAAACTTTTTAACAAAAAACTTAGTTATTTAAGGTTAAATAAAAAAGGTTTATTATTTTTTGCTTGTCAGTTTTTTTGGCGATTTAATTTTTTTGTTAAAAAGTGTTTATTTTATAATTTTTTGTGGCTATAATCTACTAATTTTTTGCCAAAGGGCAGGCATATGTGGCACTGATTAGAGTAATAATACACAACTCAGCATTCAAATCTATGAGTGAACGATAAATCACCCCTATTTTCCCACCCTTAGGGTTGGATTTTTTTTTCAAATTTGTATGGGACCAACTTTGGGGTATACCCTTTCTAATAAAAACAGAATCATCAAAATCGGACTATTCTGTAAAAAGATATGCGTGGTCACACATAAAAAAAAAAAAAACAATAATATACGCGTCGACTTGAGAACCTCCTCCGTTTTTTTTGTCGGCTAAAAAATATCGTGGAATGATTGGTGTAGTAGTCGCAAGCACTACTGCTGAGCATGAGGTCCGAGGTTTCGATTTCCAGGTCGGTTAAAGTGTTATTGAGGTTTTCCACCTGGAATAGGCTATTTTCCTAAAAAAATCTAATTAGTCCGTCAGTTAGATTATCAAAAAATATTGAAACCGTATTTTTTCTTTTGTCAATTATATAAAAAATTATTAAGATATCGCCCGTTAAAGTTCCGCGTGACGTCACTTGTTTGCTACACTTTTGCAAGCAAGTGACGTCACGACCCCCCACTCCCAAATTTTGACGCGCTTTATCTTTGTAATTTTTTGTTTGATTGACAAAAGAAAACATATGTGTAAATTATTTTTCGATAATCTAACTGACCTTTACCCAGGCAACTACCCTATTTTTCAGTAATAGCCCGATCTGGATGTGTGCCCAGTTAATGGCAATAGGCTCGCTCCCTATTACACGGGACTTAAATATAACAGAAGGCCAATTCTCGTAATTTAAAACGTTCAAAATCTAGTCGCAGTCTCGTCTCAGCGACAAACAAAATAATGTCAAACACGTCTTGTCAAAATGTAGGGAAATTAGAGGTTCTTTTGACAGATTGAGACTGAGATCAGACTGTGAACGTTCTTAAAATTACGAGAATTTCCCCTCTGGTGAAATGTGGGTGTAAATAAGTACACCTCTGCCAAACCCTTCTGAAATCCAGGGGGCCTTCTCCGAAGTGCAAAGTGCGAATGTTCGGATCGGACCGACACATGGCCGAACCGAATATTATTGAAAAAATGCGAAAAAGTTCGGATCGGCTCAGTTGGGTCGGGATCATAGTCAATATTCGAAAGAGTGTGGGAGTGTAGGATCGGAACCGACCGAACCAAATAGTAACTTCGTAGCAGGAAACGGCCGACCATTCGGGCGATACTACTTCGGAGTAGACCCCCTGGTGTGATGTTATGTTTTATGTAAATATGCTGATCATAATGATTCTACTTAAAAAACTCGTCTTAAAGGTGTTAAGTGTTATGTTTACATACATAACCATTAATATTTATGTTAGGTTTACAACGAAGAAAGTTTACTTTTACATTTTCTTATATGAAACTTGTTGAGTGAAGGTTTTCGTGCAGTAAATACCATAATCGCGTTAGCAACACACGCGAGAATGTTTGAAGCATTACGTGATAGTTAAGGTGGACACTGACTGGAAGCATTCGCTCAGCTATGAACAGTGACTTCGACTATTTAGTGTGACTGCGGCCACATTGTTCGTGCACTCTCTCTTGCACACCGCTCAGCGAGCGGGCATTACAAACTAAAATAATTATGGCGTCGAAAAATTCCTTCGAATCACTGTCAACCAGTAAGTAATGTAGGTACCCAAGAGATTGGCGACATTGCCACGTTGTATGGCAATACTAAGCCTCTCTCCGCCCAAGGTACAAGCCAGCCCTCGGGTCACGAGAAGTGTCAACCAGCTGTTTGGAATTGAACAGACCTTGAGCACATGTACCCCACTATTTAGTTAGCTGAATATTAGGGTAGATTGTAATTGGAACGTCGTCTGTGGTGCAACTTACCAGATCGGTCTCTTTAGGACTTCGGGAACGGGAAATTGAATTGAAGTCAGAACTTTGTGAATGAACAACAGCCGTAGTTTATTCCGAAAAAGGTGTTAAAATTGGCAAATGACGCACACGATTTCAAGCGTGACATTCCACCTTTTATGTTCGGAGCATGTGCAATTATTAGCAATCTACAGGTTTTTTTAAGCATACTCTCTGACGTACGGACGCCAGCAAGTCAACCTAGCCGAAACTGTCAAATTTTCCCAATCAACCTTGAACCTTAATGCTTTAGCGATAAAGTTGAAAATCTATTAAAGAAATTTGACAGATTGTAGTAGCTTGATGTGCTGGCGCCTGTTCATAGTTTCCAAATTCGATTCATCATCGTCCTGCCCATATCTCAATTATTCGGAATCGGGTCAGTGCATCACATGTTTTCCATTTTTTTAACCACAACGGGTAACCTTCTGGCTTTCATGCCGAAGGTCGAAGCCAGCTTCCTCAACCAAAGAGGAACTGGCTATCTTATCTCTAACTGCCAAAACACAGCAAATACTGTTACCATTGTTGATATGGCGACAGACTTAGATAAGATGGTGGCAGCTAGCCAGTGGGGCTGCGAACAAGCGCTACCACCAACCAAACCGAGCAAACATTTTTGCCCCCGCTGGGAGTGGGGTTCTTCTGGGTCTGTGACTGGTGGTTTTACCACTAGACCACAGAGGTGGTTAGATTCTTCTGCATGCATCTCTATCAGCCGTTATCATCTTCCACACAATCCATTAATCCTTTCCTAGCTTCCTGGTTCTCCACATTAGTCCCCATATTCCAGCTATCCACATCATGCTTAAAAGTTTTTTCCTAATATGTTCCCACTTCTGGGACACAGGCCTTCTCTATTCGAGAGGGAATGGCTGAGGCTGCTACCACGCGATCCCAGTGCGGGTTGGTAGATGGCACATATCTTCGAAGTTTTGGTCCTAGGACATGCCGGTTTCCTCACGATGTTTTCTTTCACCGTTTTGAGAGCAGTGGTGATGAAATTAAATACACAAAGTAAAGTGTCTGTCTGGGCTCGAACTCACAACGTGGCTGATACCAGTGGGCCACCACCGCTCTCCTTCAGTCATCTCCATCAGCCGGTATCATCATTCATACAATCCATTATTCCATCCATATTCCAGTCATCTACATCATGCTTAAAAGTTTTCTCCGCTTCTAGTTAGTCAGTGGTTACCCTAACAAACCGACGCACATTATCTGGCGCGTGTCAAGATGCATGATTAAGAGAATAATAATAACGTTATCTGCACAAGATCAATGCATGATTATGAATAATAATATAGAATGGTTCATTATGCATTATAATATAGGTAGAGGTGTTCGTCATGTCATTGTGCTGGGATCGCCATTTATGCATTTTATGATTATCATTAGAGACTCCTTAGTCTAGACTAGTGGTAGCAAAAATTTCTGCACATTTATTAGGCCGTAGGTTAGTACTGGGATAGAATAAGAAATGAGTGCATAAGAGGAAGTCTGAAGGTGGCACCGGTAACTGAAAAGTTGTGTGGAAATCGGTTGTCATGGTATGGGCATGTGATATGGAGGAACAAGTACTCGTAAAGTGTCGTGAGGAGAGTTTTGGGTATGAATGTCAATGGCTATAAGAGTAGGGAAGGACCAAAGAAATGATGGATGGACTGTGTGAATAATGATATGGTTAGAAAGGGGGTGACTACCGAGATGACGACTAATAGAGAAGTGTGGAAGAAAAATACATGTAGCGCCGACCACGAATAAATTGGGATCAGGGCAGGAGTATGATGAGGTTAGTACTGCGAGGTTCTCATCAATAAGTGCATTAAACTGCGTAACCTCTTTCTTTTATCGTGTTGAAACGAACCATACAATAGTATACAACGTGTAATACGTGTAACGTTAAATGCGCAAAACCTCAGACACCCCAACAGATTTTTTTTTTTATTTTTTTTTTAATCTTTATTTATGTTAAGGGGTTTTATCACTTAGTGATAATGTCACACGATTTTTAATTCAATTGACCTATTTCAGAGAGAAAAAAAATCATTAAACAAAATGTAAAGGTTTAATGTGCTGTTTTAGTTTTACTGGCAATTCTGATCGTTTCTTGCGTCTGCGACGACGCTCTATCGACGGAGGAGTTGTCACCGGGCCGCTGCGCTGCGCTGACATTTGACCTAGTAATAAATAGACACGGCAGCGTTTTTAATGAAGATTTTTTGAAAAATGTGACCTATATTAAAAAGTGGTTCAATTGATTTTGCTCGTAATTCTGATCAAACTATTTTCAGGTTTTGCGCATTTAACATTACACGTTGTATAGATTGCGGTTAGCTGCTTACCGTTGTAAAAAATAAAGCCAATCAGAGCGGTTGGTAGCGGAGCTGATTGTTGGATGCGCTAAACGTAATAGTACGGTACGATAATATTTAATTTAAAGGGTGGAGACCTGGTGTCCTGAAATGTGGCCTAGAGCTTTATTTAGGCACCAGTCTCCCACAATATTAAAATGTTATCTAACTCTGAAACCATGTAATATGTATTTTGTAATATTGTGGTGAGAAAATAAATCTAATCCTATCTTATATATAAGTACTCGTATCTTCACTTGTGGTCCTCGTGGAGGCTGTTTTAATGCACCCTTTATTACCTACTTATAATATGTGATGATGTGATTACATATTGTGTTTTTATGTATCTGATTCACCGGTCAATAATGTAGTTATTATCTATCTATATTTCCTATTTAGGTATTGATACTCCACCCGTCATTCGTCCAGTAGTGGATGTAATTCAAACTCGAACTCAAATCTTTATTGCATTCCATATGTGTTACATAGATGGTATATAAATGGTAAAAGATCAATATGCACCCTGTCGAGCACATCAAAATTTAGGAGAGAGGAAGAGAGCTAAGCGGCAATTCAAACAATTAAATATTATTAGATGTGCTTAATTATATAGATGATGACAATTTACCTGATCGTGATTATTTATAAACAAAGGCACATACACATCTGCCAACAAGTAATAACAAGCTAACAATATGACTCAAACTGACAACTGTTAGAGGAAAACATCGTGAGGTTACAGGTATGTCGTAGAACCAAAAATTCGAAGACATGTGACTTCTATCATAGCGCACTGGGCCCTGTTCAGGTTAGAGTGAGGACGCCTGAGTAGCCTGAGTGGGTCTAGCAGTGGGAACATTATAGGCTCATTATGCTATTATGCGGCTGCTGTAATATGACTCAATAGCAATATTCTGCAAGTCACATTTTTCATATTCTGGAACAAAGCAACAAATTCCGTTAATTTTGTCCAGCATTATTAGGTAAGAATATCTTCTTTTTCATTTTATATTTTACCTACCCATATGGGTAGGGAAAATATCGCATGAGATGGTTCCGTACCCTTGGTGCGTCACATTCTTCAGTTTTTTTATTATTTGGTACTAGCTTCGCCCACAACTTCGCCCGCGAGGTATGTCAATTAAAAGTACGGCTATGTCCTTCCCCGGGGTTTTAAAGTATCCCCATACCAAATTTCACCAAAATCGGTCCAGCCGTTTCGAAGGTTAGCCGGATCAAACAGACATACAGAAAAACAAAAATTTCAAAAAATATTTTTTTGTTACAAGTATCGTATATACATTCATATTATGCATTTAGTAAAAAGCTGTTATTTTGACATTACAAACAGGCACTTAAATTTTACTTATTTCTATATTGTGTATTTACTAACTGTGTCATTAATTTCTGTAATTGGTTTTAAACCGTTTTAGTTAAAGAAATAAATAAATATATACAGGGTGGCAGGGACATCGACGCGCAAACTGTAACCATGGATTCAGCACATGAGTTTAGACCCCATAGCGTCGAAATTTTTCGTCGGTTATTAAAAAAAAATATTGCTTTTCCATACATTATGACCGCGTAGGTATTGCACTTTTCTATGAAACAGAAGATTTTTTTTTTGATAACCGACGGAAAATTTCTACGCTGTGGGGTCTAAACTTATGTGCTGAATTCATGGTTACAGTTTGTGCGTCGATGTCCCTGCCACCCTGTATGCAGGTATGTGCATAGAAGATTTGTTTGACCCGCTGGTTTCTCTGTAAGGAGCAACAAAGTACTACCTAAAAAAAAACATTCAATCGTTGCGTTACGATTCACATTCTGTTACTCGTATATGTATAATCACAAAATTATTGTACTCAAATCATACCTCAAATTATACCCACTCAGGTATTTCATAATCACGCGTAATAATTCCGACTTCACGGCAATGAAGTATTTATCATTGTTATTCAGTGGCGTTGATTTACCGATCTAATCATTGTGTACATTCCTGTATTAGGGGCTGAACGAAAACTTGATTTGATCGGTCTATGAAGCTGCACAAGGATGCATTAAGACTCTTCCAAATGATGCTTTGGACACACAGCGGTTTTTGGAACCAATTTTTGCGTATCAACTTCGTATAACATGTCTTGCCCAAAATTCAGCTACGAGAACTTCACTCACTCATACAGTCATAAGGTCATGAAGTGCACAGGTGACAGGGCTTACAGCACAAGATGGAAGGTGGGCCATTGTCTGTAGGGAGACGTCGCATACGCACTTGAGATGTAATTATGTGACTCGTCCATTTGTCGAGATAGTCTTTGCTCCGGCCGACTTCGAACCGAAGGAAAGATAATCACAGACAAGAGACAATCACAGACAAAGTGGGAACCGACCTAAATACTAATATTAACATCATTAGGAAAAACGAAAATTTTGTCAGCCTGGAGTAATTTAGGAACGTAACAATGGACCAATAAATTATTCTTATTCATAACTTGGTAACGATACAAAAAAGAAAAAGGTGCTCATTCCGTTTTAATGTGACCATTACCTATTTAATCATGCCTTTTGTGCTTTGATAATATTACCTTCGTCCCGGTTATCATACAAATTCCTATGTCAATACAAGTGACCATAAAACTGCCTCAGCTAACAGTAACAGTGTTACCCCAAGATGTTTTCCTTCTCCGTTTTGAGAGAAGTGGTGATGAAATTATTTACTCAAAATAAAGCGCCTGGCTGGGTCCGAACCCACGACCTACGACTCGTAAGTCGGGACTGTTGCCACTGGGTCACCACTGCGCCCGACACTGGGGACATATAAATATTGATATAATTTGATATATTATGCATCTCGGTTATACTGGATTCCATCACAGAACTTGTGATAAGGTTGGGTTGTTGCCGTAGGTCCGTTTACGCCCTGAAGGAACTTGAGCCCCAACTAAGGGGAAGAGTCCTCTTAGTTAAGGCACGCTGTGTAGAGACACAGCGTGCCTTGAGCAGGGCCAGTTTCCCTCTTTGTGGAAATCTGGTCGTCTCGTCCTGCTCAGGAAGGCGGGGCGCCCTGCGGACTCGTCGTCAGCGTACCAGCCCATAGTGCTGCTAGACGAGGTGGGTAACCTGTTTGAGCGAGTAATCGCAGCCCGCCTCGTCGGCCACATGTGCAGAGAGGAGCCGGACCTGGACGACAGTCAGTTCGGGTTTCGGCATGGGCGCTCCACCATACACGCTGTGTCGCGAGTGACAGTCCTGGCGGAGGAAGCGGTGTCCCGAGGCGGGGTGATGTTGGCGGTGTCCTTGGACATCTCCAACGCCTTTAACACCCTGCCCTGGAGTTGTATTCGGGAGGCACTGCGGTATCATCGAGTCGATATATATATATCATCTGTCGGAGAGGTGTGTCACCTACATGGGATGTGATGGCGGAAACCAGCGCCAGATGTCGCGCGGCGTTCCGCAGGGCTCGGTCCTAGGCCCGCTCCTGTGGAACGTCGGGTATGACTGGGTGCTGAGGGGCGAGCTGAGACCAGGGGTAGACCTGACGCGTTATGCGAATGACACGCTGGTCACTGCCCAGGGGAGCTCGCACAGGGAGGCAGCGTTGCTGGCGACGGCTGTGGTCTCACAGGTGGTATCATGGAGGTGGCCCTTAGCAAGTCGGAGGCCATGGTGTTTCATAGCCCCCGGCGGGCGCCGCTGCCCGGCTCACACATCGTGGTCGGGGGACTCGGATCTCTGTCTAGTCTACCATGACGCCATTGGGCGTTGGTGGTCGACAGCCGGTGGGACTTTGGCCCCCACTTCCGGCGGCTGGCGCCCAAGTTGTTGGGCGCGGCTGGCGCGCTATCAACGCTACTTCCCAATCTGAGGGGCCCGAGCGCCGCCTGTAGGCGGCTCTATGTGGGGATCGTGCGATCGATGGCCCTGTATGGGGCCCCGGTGTAGGCCTCTGACCCGACGGCCGGCAGTATCGCAATATTGCGGAAACCGCAGAGAGCGATGGCTGTCAGAGTCATCAGGGGATATCGCATGATCTCCTACGAGGCGGCCTGCGTACTGGCTGGATCCCCGCCTTGGGACCTCGAGGCGAGAGTACTCGCGTCATTGTATCGGTGGCGCGAGGGAGTGGGGTGAGCGACCGATGCAGTGACGCATGGAGCTGCGTCGATCTCAGCTTCACGAGGTCCTGGTAGTGGAATGGCGGGACAGGCTTACACGCCCTACCGCTGGCCTCGTCACTATCGAGCCGATCCGGTCGGTGCTCGAGCGCTGGTTCGGAAGGAGGCACGGCTCCCTGTCGTTTCGGGTAGCGCAGGTGCTCTCGGGGCACGGTTGCTTCGGGAAGTACCTGTGTCGCATAAACAGGGAGCCGGACGCCCGGTGTTACCACTGCGTCGACTGCCGGGAGGACACGGCGCGGCATACGCTGGCAGAGTGTGCTGGGAGGAGCCGCGCGCTGCCCTCATCTCAGAAGTAGGCAGTGACCTGTCGCTGCCCGCCGTAGTCGAGTCGATGGTCGGCAACGAAGAGTCCTGGGACGCGGTGGTTTCCGTCTGCGAAACGGTCGTCTCGCAATAGGAGGCTGCGGAAAGGGAGAGGGAGATCTCGTCCACTCACCCGGCCCGCAGCAGGCGCACCGGACGTCGGCGTAGGGCGGACAACGCCCTCTTCCAGCCCCCTTAAATGGGTCCAGGGGTGACGGACCCCGAGTCCGTCACCCCCCACACATCAGGACCCGAGGTGGCGCTGCGTAGTGTTCCACGCGCGCCCCTCTTAGACGGCGCGGGGGGAGTATAACACCTCACTCCCCCCTGACCCGAGGAGGCCTGCGGTGGCGGGCACCAGTCGGGGGTAGCGTAAGGATCGTACGTTCCCGCGACCCCCGGCGTAGGTGTAAGATGGAACACCGGGGTGGTTTTTAGTCAGTAAGAGTCTGACAGACTCCGTCGCCCGCCCCAGGGTGACGGACATCCATTAGGATTTTCCACCCTGAAAAAAAAGGTCCGTTTACGCCTCCCCGGTGGGTTCCCGTATTGTCGAGGTGGGGGGGCTCAGTAGCCGTGGCTTGGACAACCATAGTGAAGCCAAGCCGAGGAGGGGCCGTTCGTCAGGGCTTTGCCAGTAAGCAAACGACGTAGCGGCCAACAAGTAGGTTGCGGTGCCGCTTGGGCGACATCACAACTGAGGCGGGCTTTCCGCGGCCTTGACGGGGTCGCCATTATCTGATGGCGGACCCGGTGGGGCCGCAGGCGAGGAGGAGTGTTGGTATGACGTTGGCCGCTCTCCATATCCTCTGCGGCTGAAAATTGGCAGGCGGTGGGGCCAATGACCTGACTCGTCGAAGGAGGACCAAGGGTGCCCAGACACGGGGTCGTCTGGCGCCCATGTGCTGGTTTGGTGACTGAGGTGATCCCGGCGTGCTATGTGTTCTGGTGCGCCGGTGATGGGGAGTACTCCCCAGAGGACAGCCGCGGCGGGTTCACGGATGAGTGCTAACGCGTGCCCGTGTTCCGTAAGCGGCAGAGGAGGACACCGTGGAGTTTTAGTGGGTTGGAGTCCCACATAACTGCATATCTCTCCGTGGTAGTGCAGAATACATGAGCAATTCTCCACGATGAAAACAAAAAAAAAATGCCTGATTACTCAAGATGTATCTCAGTCGATGCCTTGACGTCATTTAGAAACTGCGTGAGTAATGGGTACAGCAGTGCGTATGACAATGTTTATCGGTGAAAATGCGGAGGTTAGAGTGCTTGAGAGAATGTTTAAAATCCGGTTGTGAATTTTTGTTTTGTTGTGTCCGGCCGGCGCGGAATGGGGTCAATGTCGAGAGCGGCCTGAGGTGTGAGATAACGCGATTTGAATATATTTTAGTAGTTATTGTGAGGTTTAAATAAAACTCGGTGGTATGGTAATAAATCTATCGTTTATTTTCTTATGTACCTACTACTTATATATTAAAAATGCAATTAGTGGCTGGCTCAACTCTTATACATATTGTGAAAACACCAATCACAGACAAGCTACACAAAACCAAAAATGTTTTGGAAACGCCGATATCGCGCGCGGAATATAAAAGCACGCGCCACGCATTTTGTAGATTTTGCCTCAGTCAAGGAATGAACGCGGCGCAGTTAGCAGGCTCATGACATCGCTCTCCGAGCTCCCATACCACTGAACCATCGTCGTGCCGTGCGCCGCGCGCCGGCGCGGGCGCCCACGCACTCCAGTAAAGGTCTCCGCACACAGCGGGCGTGGCGCGGTGGGACGGGACGGCGACGCGACGTTGAGCAGTTGTAATGTACTAGATATTACGGACGACGCTACACAGAGCCAGCCCGCTCGACGCGACGGTAACCGTCGCGCCACGCTTGCACCGCCGCCGCGCCGAGCGGGAATACAAGTCAGAAGCGGCGGGCCGGGTCGTGGCGAGACGCGAGCGCGTTTTTGATTTATGATCATGCACTCATTTCCGTTTACGTTCTTTTTTCTTAGCTAGCGCAAATAAGAGCAATAGCGTTTCGTCGTCTGAATCGCTCAACATCTTTTTGATGAAAGAAAAGCGCGGCGGGACGGGACGTGATCTAGCCCGCAGTGTGAACACTGCCGCCGCGCTAGCGCCACGTCGCTCGCCGCCCCGCCACGCCGCGCCCGCTGTGTGCAGAGACCTTAAGCCGCGGCGCGGCGCTCGGTGGCGGCCGGACGTATACTTGTAGGCCACTACAATATAATGTAGCAGATTGCCACACAAGTAGGATAATCGGATAGACAATCGCAAGATTTCGTCGAACCTTTGAGGGATCTGACGAAATTCGTGACACAATCATGATTATGAACACTAACGGTAGTGCAAGGTCGAGTTAGGCCGCGTGTTGTCGGTTGTAAAAACATGGTAGATACATCTGATACATGGTGAAGGGTTTCTAATGTGGTGCACTACAACCACCTTTTACAGGTCCTCCGGCCACCAGGCAGTCTTATTTAGTACCAGTCAAGAGCACTGGTAACCCGTGGTACTTTACTGCTCTTTAGCATTTTTTACTACGACTAAGATACACTGACTAAGGATATATTAGAAGTAGTAGAGGGCGCACACGAGCTACCTAAAAATAAGAAACGAGAAAATAAAAAAATAACCTACATATTCAGCCTGAATTTTAGGTTCTAGGACATACCGGTTTTCTCACGATGTGACCTTCACCGTTTTGAGAGCTGTGGTGATGAAATTATTTACACAAAGAACCTACGACCTAGAACTCTTAAGTCGCGGCAGTTACGACTGGGCCACCACAGCGCTTAAAAATGACCTCAATACTTAAATTAAAAACCCCAATGTGTTAATATTTAATAGTCGCCTAAGCTTATAAATCGGACCACCGCTCTCCAATCAAATATAAGCCGAGCGGAGCACGCGTGAGAATCCGCGCACCAATAAAAACATTGCCGATAACAATTCTATCGTCTAGCACTAGCCTTATAATAGAAACAATTGCTATACTATAGGCCAACCGTTTAACTGGGACGTTGCCTGAGGTAGCAGCGCGGTGCGGGAGGGGTGTGGTGACGTGATGCGAGAGCTCAGTGATTCGTCAACTTGTGACAACTATCACCCCTCCCCCACCGCGCAGCTACCTCAGGCAACGTCTCAGTTAAGCGGTCGGCCTATACATAACTACATAGATACTTCACTACAATGGCCGAACTATTCTGTGAAAAAATCTCACTGTGAAAACTTAGGTGAAGTGAGTGACAATGGTGTCAATCCGTAGCATAGAGTGGAAAGACAGCTCTCTTCAAGGTCACTTCTCGGTGAGTTTTTTACAGAATAGACCGGCAGTTCGAAATGAGTGGCTTTTTGAGCTATTGATATAAAGTCAGGAATATTAATTGTTAAGTAAAATAATACCAACATAAATTGTCCGTATATTCAAAATATTTAAATCACACTTTTCATTCTTTGATAGTTGTATGAAATGGCTATGATGTGGCAAATTGGACGTAGAGTATCTAGTAGAGTATAGTAAGCAACTTGCTTAATAATTCATTTTCCTGACAGTATTTAGCACTGGCCCGAAAAAAACTGCACTAACTACATTTTTATCAGTTCGGAATGAGTGACAGAACTAAACCAATATTTATCTTCAGTCCTTTTCTTAATGAAATAGAAAGAAAAAGATGCACTGAACCTAAATTTAGTTTAGTTTGTGAACAAGGGAATCGGCGCCACTGTCAGTCTTTGAGAGTTGTATACAATGGCTATAACACGGCAAATTGACATAACATAGGTTTTAAATTTGCTTAACAATTTTATTAATTTCTCTGATTGTATTTAGGACAAGCCATGGAACCAAAACAATTACACAAGTTCAAAATGAATGCCTTTTCGTAGCACTAACTATACATACCTTCCATATCTGTAAGAAAGAAAAGGAAAGAAAGTATTTTCTTTCCTTAGAGAAAGAACACATATTAACATTGCAGGTTCCTGAGAACGACGAAGTAACAACCAACAAGCTTCGTACTGTTTGGATGATAGAACGTATCTGCTATTGTGAAGCAAAAGTGGCTTTTGTGCTGAGAATATTTTTGTATGTGGGTCATATATTGTAAGGGCCGGGTAAAAAGTGGAATTAGAGGAGTCGAGTAACTAAAAAGGCTGATGAAATGAATGCACCTTTTCCAGTATAAACATTTCTGTATTTATATTCTTGCATACATTCAAACTTGGTATATAACAATATGTATTTAACAAAGTATTTAATTAGGCACTTAATATAAAATCAATATAGACTTCTTGACAACCTTTTGGTTTAGCAGCTCGAGGAGAACTAACTTAGGAACTAGGCGACGCTCCAAACATCGTGTTTCCATTCCGTTATGTTAAAAACCAGTACTTTTATGGTAACTGCCAAATGAGATACTACAAAACTTTTTAATATTTGGAAATCATGACACACAATTTTTTACTGTTTACTTCTCCTTAACCATATTATATAGTAAACATTTAGGAATGTGATGCCCTACTGGTAATAATATTAGGATATGTGTCTTTGACATATCTTGGCACGATGGGGTTCCGAACCTTTGGAAGGCGTTACGAGGGGCCATAGCCAACTTGCAGAGGCTCTTTAGACAATTTTAAGTGTTGAGGGTTCAGGCACCAACTGACGATTATCCCTTTATGCACTATGCAAATGAACCCAAGGACAACCTCCGGTTGGTGCAGGACTATTGCAGAACATGGAAACAAAACATATTGGACTATGGGTTTCATTATTATCTTCAGCAACGTATGGTCAATCCTTATTGATCTGCACAAATCATACGAAGCTTTCCTGTGAGCGGTTCTATACAGGTAATCCACCCGCCTGTCACTTCGTTCATCTCTTCTCGATATCCACTCGCCAGGGTTCTAATCCACCTATCATCGCTTTGTAGCACTTAGCACTCCAACCTGCCATGGTACTGGCACTCATTTTATATTAAAGCACTCTTTTGAATTCCTTACTAAATATAAAGTTACTTATATGAAAAACTCACCTGGAAATAATTGAAATCTTCTTTATAAAAAATCATCATAACTTCATTTACTCACACACAACACTGGCGGCGATTCCCTTGTTCACAAACTAAACTAAATTTAAGTTCAGTGCATCTTTTTCTTTCTATTTCATTAAAAAAGGTCATTATATAAATATTAGTTTAGTCCTGTCAAATTAAGATTCTCCATAGACAAGTTAGACGTGATAACAAAATTGGGTACTAAAAATACGTCAATTTACGTCAGGTGCTGACTAAGTTGACAGGACTAACCTCAGTAAATGTTTTTTTTTTTCAAATAAGCACAGCCTACTTAATCTCCAACGGTTTATGCTGCGCTCTAGACTAGACCTTAGAGCGCAACATAAACCGCAAAAAAAACTATTAGAAACTCTTTTGCTGAATTTCATGAGTTTCTTATATGTATTTATAACGAAAGTGACCTTTAAGAAAGGAGTTTTGAAAATTCATCCCCTAAAGGGGTTAAAAGAAAGTTTGTATGAAAGTTCATCATTTTTGCCAATGGGATTCCCGTACGGACACATGGCTTGTCCTTTGACAAATCGAGTCTTAAAGCAAGTCCCGAAAAACCGAGCAGTACCAAACATTTTCAAATCTCTAAACAGACTGCTTAAGTAACATCGCCGACAGATCCCACCAAGATTAAATATCTTGACTGAACAATTTAATAATGAATATCACAAGGAGAAACGTAGGCATATGTTCCCAACTCGTTTATCTAAAAAGAAGACACTTGTTGTTCCTAAGGTGACAACTTACTTT
Source organism: Apamea epomidion (assembly GCA_947507525.1). Classification (NCBI taxonomy): domain Eukaryota; kingdom Metazoa; phylum Arthropoda; class Insecta; order Lepidoptera; family Noctuidae; genus Apamea; species Apamea epomidion. The sequence continues at coordinate 14,815,870 of OX382241.1, read as the reverse complement.
GGTAAGCGCACAAGAAAATATGTGGTACCGTCGTTATTGAATGAGCTACCCTCACAGCTGATATCGCATGTCAAATCTAAAAACCAGCTTAGAATTTTTCTTAAAAAACATTACCTCTCATTGTGTCCACAGCTGATTTTGTATCTGTGGACAATAGCAATTTTCTATAAGTGTAAAATGTGTTTATTTCTGTAAACACACTTCCCTTTTTTTTATTTTATATGTTACTTTATAGTAAAAATCGAAATTTGTTATTAATGATATTGTGAAACGAGAACAACTGCCGACAATCTGTTTTGCAGTTTGGCAGATTTTTTATGTTATTGTTATACAGATTTTGAATAAATAAATTTAAAAAAAAGTATAGACCCTAAAAGTGGTAATAAAGTAAAATCTAAGTAAAACAAGTGCACGCAAGGAGTTCCCCCGTAATCCTTTCGGAACTCATTTGTCTTCCTCAGATGTAGAGGTAACAAGATTCAAGGTTAGTTTAATACCTACAACTAGACTACACAACCTTCTTTCCCCAACCTCATTGCTATTTCTCGTTCAGAATTCGAAAGTAAATTGGATTTTATTTGAAAAAGCTTGAGGTAACTAGGAAATGGAAGTAGCAGTATTAAAAATTTAAACGACTGAAAAATAAATTAGGGTTTGAGAAGTGCAATATATTCGGGATTTATCTTGGCTAAAGTAAAGTCTAACGGTTTCATGTCTAAAGTTTTGCGATATTTAACTATAATATAAAATGTTTAATGTTTCTGGTCTAAATATTAACAGCCGCACGGGTCGATCTAAGGATAAACTACACTTGCTAGAGTCGGTTTGGGGATGGGTGACCATCCATAACACATCGAGACCCCTTCGTGCCTCGGAAAGCACGTTAAGCCGTTAGTTAGTTCGGCTGTCATTCGTAGACCTTTGACTGTCGCGCGTCATTACGGGTATCTTACCAAGAGGTACCATGTTACCCTGTAACTGGGTTGTGGCGGTCAGACAGGCAGTCGTTCCATGTAAAATTGATTGATACATATACTCTGTATATTCTATAAGTGCATCTCTGCCTAAACTTTCGGGGAATACTGAGGCGTGATGTTATTCTGTGATAAATAATTATCGCCTCCTATACACGCATGTTTCCTACGTGTTTTATGCAAATGGCGTCTCTTTTTATCACATTCGTTTATCTACCAGCAGAATATTAGAATAATTCAGTTGAACAAACGTGCTTCTATTCTACCTCATTTGCTGCAACGTATCTACAATACATCGTTATCAATTAACTACGGTTAAAAATATTTCTAGAACGTTGGGGCTGATACCCAACAGCCTTATCAGAAAATAAGAATCTTTCAGTTTTCCTTCGTTCATTCTTTTCTCTTTTTCATTTCTTTTTTACCTCTGTCTAAACCATCGGTTACCGGTGTGATGTTATATATGTTATGTTTGTTTTCAATATTTTTCTTTTTTAATATCTTCCTAATCGTCTTCTTCATTGGCAGACCTTGGTTTCCTTGTTTATTGCATCCTCCATTGGAAAACCCCAGCTGTTGCAAAATAACTTTGTGTCCTAACTTATTAATAGGTTTTATTATTTTAACCTCAACCCAGATGTCTGGCATAAGGAGCTATGTCATTATTACAAACAAATGTTTAACATTCTTTTAAATATGCGTTTAAGTCGTGGGTAATTTTATCGTAGGCAGATATTTCACTACGAGGAATAAGTAACTCAACGTCTTATGACAACCGATTAGAAGTCTTGTAGTCAGCCTTCACATCATCTTTGCTTGTTTCATCTTCATCTTCTACATCATTCATCTACTGCTGCATCATTCATCCACTGCTGGGTAGGTAATATGCCTCTCTTTGTTAGTTCCCAATCTCCACTTTCACTAAATACGAAAAATAATTCAAGTTTTTACGAGAGGCGATTTACGAAATGCTGTAGTCTGTCTTCATGTCATCTTTGCCTGTTTCATCATTATCATCATCCTCCACAGCCCAACTTCATCCTCTGCTTGATAAGTAATATACATATATGCCTCTGTTTGTTTGTGGCCAATCTCCACGTTCCCTTAAATACGAAGTATAAGTCAAGGTTTTACGAGAGGAGATTAGGAAATTCTGTAATTAGTCCTCGCGTTAACTTTTCTTGTTTCATCATCATCCACAACTTCCTTCACTGCAGGGTAGATAAAATGCCTCTCTTTGTTAGGTCCCAATCTCCTCGTTCCCTTAAATACGAAGATAGGCAGGCACTTTACATTGTGTAATTAATTTCATCACCTCTGCTCTCAAAACGGTGAAGGAAAACATTGTGAAGAAACCGGCCTGTGTCCTAAAGCCAAATTAATTCGATGACATGTGACATCTACCAACCTGCACTGGGCCCGTGTGGTGTGCGAGGCGATTACGTAATAAATTCTGTAGTCAGCCCTCACGTCATCTGTGCTTGTTTCATCATCATTCAGCTTGAGATGACTCACCGCTGGCCTCTCTTAGCTTGTGTCAATCTCCATGCTCCTGTGCCAGCCTCATCCAGGGTCTACCCGCATTGGTTGTACTAACAATGCTTGTTTTGAAACAATTATAACGACATTAGTGTAAGTATTCAAGAAAGAAAATACGTTTATTTGCGGTAAACATGACGGAGAGAAAAAACACAAACACAAAAAAAGAACATGTTGGGAGAAAATATGCGTCACATCCACGCAAAACAGCCATCGCTCAGCATAATGCTGCGACCCTATGCGAGACAGAGCCCCAGCGCTGGTTCTCAGCGACAGCCGGTGTTGACGTGATGACGTCAACCGGTGCAGCTAACGATAAGATAGAAATAACAACATAAGAAATAAAATAAACACACAACACCTAGTTCTAAATATTCAGACTTACACCTATTCTTCTCTCGTATAATCGTATCGGGACGACCTTAAGAATAGTTATCAGTCAGCAAAGTGTTAGCGGGCTGACAATTATCAATCTTCGAAAACTCTCCGTAAGATTGTCAGTAAAACCAAGGCGTTGCTTGCCTTCCTTGAGGACCTGGGAAATTGTCGATTTTCTCACCAGTACGCAAAATACACGCTTGGACGTGGAGTTACGGACACCAGCCCGTCTTACCAATACCAATAGCGGGCTGACTGCCCAGAGTACTACGGAATTTTAATGCACCATAAAATATGCCGTGATTAGTGAATAGCCTTCCAAATACGGTGATTAAGGCGTTATTATCTTAAAACCTTTCGTTTTACACAATTAATCGAACAGAGAGGACATGGAAATTACAAGTTTACATCATAATTATAATTTACAATGGCCGGCAGGACAATGAAGGTTATTAAAGGTGTTAAGTTGTTAAAATTAACATAAATAATAAACAACAATCAACGTTGTTTGATGCTGATTAACTAATCGATGCACTTAGAGATTGTTGCAATTATTTATTATTTTTACCTCAAAACGTTATGTTACACTATCGTGATTATGAAATTCTTCAAGATCAACGGTTCATTAATCTTTCAACATTAATGTTCTTACACCACTGAAAAAAATAAACTGTTAAGAAATTGAATGTTACTGTTAGCTTGCATCATCCCACTGCTGGGCAAAGGCCTCTCCCCATGACTTCCAGCTCTTTCGATCTAGGACTAAAGTGGACCACTGGTCGTTTGTTTTGTCCTGCTCGTCCCGCCCTCTTCTACGGGCTCTGCCGCGACGCCTTCTAGTTTGGAATTTATGATGAAATTGAGAAAGAATTAAAACACATTTATAAAGCAATTCTGATCGTGGCAACCTTCACTATTTTACTCTATTCGTTCAATCCCTTGCTGGCTTTCATCCCTACTGCTTAAATACAATTACCATCCAACATGGCAATGCTGCCAGACTTTTGAGCAGTTATCCTATTGACAGCGATGCGGACGAATTTTTTGATGCCCAATGAGATCTTCCCCTTTTTTATTATATACTTGTACCAACAAAATAAATATATATATTTTTTAGAATAGGTAATTAAACAAATAGTAATATTCGTAATTACGGTAACTAGTCCTGGTCCTATAACCACTAAATAGTTACCTCCTTTAGAAGTTTCAAATTAATATTTAGGTTAGCAGTGCACCAAGCTTTGTCATCCAAAATATCTTGCAATTCAATTTCTCTTTAACCAATTTTCTCAAAGACGTCTTCTCAAACGATGGTAACATATCGAGTTCCAGTCGTAGTAAGTCCTCATTGTAATCGATTACTCGTCTGAGACGGGAGATTGATGGAGGACTCGAGTAATCGTATAGTATCGCCGAAGGACCTCGCGATCACTCAATGTCGCCGCGTCGCCCGCTCAGTCGCAGTATCTCCTAACCTTTGGACAACTTTTTTGAGACGCTTGTTACCTAGGGACCTGTGTTGTAGAGTAATGTGCGTTTATTGATTAGTCTTTTGTTTTCAGAAAACCTTTGTAATTCGAGGATGACAGGAATGTTACAAAATGTGCGAATCAGGGGACCTACTGGCCCGTCCGAAAGTAGTTGATACGTCAGAACAAGTGTCAAATTATTTTTTTCGGACGGGCAAATACATATCGGGAGTAGGGAAAATTGAGAATTCGCGTTGTCATTCATTTTAAGTTCGGACACTGAACTAATATTAAGTCCGTACGTAAGACGGAATAGGAAACGCCCGTAACTTCGGCTAAAACTACGGATTACGTGCTGTGACCGAGTGGTTAGGTAAGAAGGACAGTCTTATGCCATCAGTCCATTGATTACAACACACATTTTTTCTTAAACCGATTCGTAGTTTCAGAGATTAGCGCGTTTAAACAAACAAACAAACTCTTCAGCTTTATTAATGTGCACACCTTCACCTTCACTTTGTGCTACACCTTCTAGAGAAAAATCTGTCTTGCTCAGTTTATCTTCAGTGGTGCCGTTACTTAGGATTTTCACTGGTCTGTAAGTCACCCGATTGGCCTATACTATTGTCTATTTTAAAACAATTTCGCACAGACCCGACCTGTATTCAAAATTGATTAAAGTGGACCAAAAGATAGGTACAGGTATGGTATTTAAAGTTTCAGACTTGAATTTTTATCCAGTTTCCCTTTGTTTCTGAACTTAACCACAACCGGAGATTTACGGATCGTAGTGAACTGACAGAGCAAGCTTACGAGTTTAAAGTGTATTTTTATTTTTTGCTGACAGGATTCGGGTTTCACTGTGAAAAATACTGTGTGTTAGGTTAAATGAGAAAGAAAAGAAGCAACTGGTTAGGGTTCCGTAACTAAAAGGTGCCAACGGGTCCGTCTATCCATCGGGTTTTTTATACACTCCTTTAAAGTATGTCCCTCGTCTAACCTAACGTGCTTAATAAACATATTTTTCAGTTTTCACTGTTTCTTTTTTCGATTCGTTCTACTCGTCTTACATCCTTTATATTGTCATCTTGAAAAATGGATCATTATGCTTTTTGCACGGTCTTAGAGACTAACTGAACTATCACTATAATAATAATAATTAAATAATGAAGTAACAATTTTACTTAACTTCTAGTGTTAGTAGGTTACAGACACAGATATACAATTTAAAAAAATACTACAAATTAAACCATTTTTTTTATTAGCCCATGCTGTTCACTGCTGTGCAAAGGCTTCCCCCAAATCCTTCCAGGAACTTCATGGTACGCGTCCCGATCGTCTCGCCATCTCTTTCAAATAAAATATAAAAAAAATATAATAAATTATTACGATGAGATTTTACGGAATAGAATCCAATGGGGATTCAAGCCACTGAAAACAAAAGAAACGATCTAATAATAATAAATACGGAATGCCATAGAATTTATGTAACTAGCTCGGAAGTAGTCCAATCTTATCACGGATCTGACTGTCAGGCCGACGAGCGTGATGGAGCGGCTGACTGGCCTTCGAGGAGAAACCAAATAGTAGGTTTTTGTTTGAAAATTAAACAATGCGCTTTTGTTTTTGTGTTTTCAGGTTGGGAAGGGTATTTTGTTATTTTTATTGGAACTGCTTACAAACTGTCAAGATTTCTGCTATGTAACTTGTAGAGCGAGAAAAACCGTATATTGATTTACAATTTAAATAAGTACGAGTATCTAAGTTGTAATCTGTGGAAAATGTAGTGGGTGGTATATTTGTTAAGTTATTTCTATTTACTCGTTTTTTTTTCAATATTACTACTGTTTGTTTTCCCTTACAATAAAATAATGGGTATTTCATTACTTCTTTCATTCGCCCATGCCTCAACAATTAACCACAAAAATTTGGGAAACCTGGACGATAAACTGACTTTTTATCAGCTATTAACTGACTGACATATTCACTTTTCCATCCTGTTGAAAGTCGTAGTAGAAAAACGAAACGTTTTGAAAGCTATTGCCACTTGTCTTATAAATCTCTGGTCTTATAGCCACTTGTCTCATAAAGATTAAGATAAAACTATACACTACGGTAAGCATCCAACACAGTTACACATGGTGTTATAAACCTTCAGGATTCAATTAACTAAAGGTAAAAGAAGTATATTCACATCGACTTAGAATATTCCGTAATTTCAGCACACTGAAAATTATTACGTAGCAGAGTAGGTTTACGGTTGTAAATCTTTGCACCATCCGTCGACGTAGTAGGTACCTAGGTGTTTCCACTTTACACCTCAGTTTAGTAAACTTGTGCCGAAACATATTTAATATTTCATCAGTATGAAGTAGGGTGTAATATTATGATATGGTTACGTATGGCCGTAAACACAAGCGTTTTAAGGATGGCGCCCAACGTGGGCCTTGTTGGGCGCCACTAAAGTAAACGTTGATTTAAATCGAGTTTTCCTTTTATCTTGCATTGTGTTGTAGACAATAGCTTGGAAACTTGTAAAAAAAACCCTCCGGGGAATAAGGTGTGATGCTATGATATGTGTTTTGTTATATTCATATTAGAGCCTTTGTGATTAGTTTCTACTCTCCTGTTGTCTATTTGTCTTGAAATAAACGACTTATTCTATGATTTCAAGGAATTGATTACAATGGAGAATGCATTTTCATCGTATCGTAATTAATGTATCGTATCGTAAGGAATGATTCACCTTTACTCTGCCAAGGAACTATCCTTGGCAGAGTAAAGGTAAATCATTACTTACGTCAGAGCTGGCAGAATTTATCTCCTGATTGTTTCACGGCTAATCTACTTGCTAGTAAGCACAGTACTATGGTTCCAAAAGTATCCGATGAAAATGTTAATAAATGTATCAGAAAACGGGTCTGTGGAATGTGGATGACAAGTTGTAGAGCCACTTAAATAACTTAGTGCTTTGATTTAATTATTCGAATACTAAAATTACACATTCTAATTTTATATCACCTTAAAGTTGTTTTTCATTTGATAATTGCCGTCAATTTTATATCAATTACAATATATTCATGTTATTCAAAAAATAATTTCTGAAAACAGTGGTGAAATATAAAGTTAAAACTTTCTAAATACAGACGAATGTGTTACTAATCCCCTTTAGTGAGCGATTGCATAAGAATTTAACCATAACAGATTTGGTTTACATTTTCTTCACACACTTTTGGAACAGACAGTTCACACTTTTCCTTGAAATTACTTATTAAGTACTTATCTTTTTACCTACTAAACTGCGGCCTCCAATTCCTAGCCAGCCCTAAGTGAACCCTGTTTGCGTTAGGTCGGACTCACGATCCAACCCCTTCGTGCCGACTCATCCCCTATTGAACGTACAGGTAATTACCTAACCCATTTACCTATTTATAGTCCCCTGAGTTGCGTAATACTTAGTGGCAGTGGTAGGGTAGCTTTATAATCAGGATTTAGGACGTATTGTTCGTTGATTTGAACGCTAACTTGGTATGAGAGTTCATAATTAGAACTTATTAGGGGAAAAGTTGGTTACTTTCTTGGTCTTTTTGCCAATTTAGTGCCTGTTCTGTGCACTTGTTATGTACGAGTATGTCTAGTGTTCCATTGTTTTTAATTAGTTTTTTGTAGGATGCGTTATGACAGTGATAGTAAAGTTGATGATCATGAAGTTGCTTGGATATAATTGAGATTAACCAAAAGTTGTATTATTAACTTGCTTCAATGAAAAAGATCGTAACTATAGGCAGGTGTCAGTACGCCAGCTCTCAGCGTAATTATCTACCGTAAGTACGTTAAACAAAATATGACCAACTTATTGGTTAATCTCAATTATAACCCAGCTCCTTCATCATCATCAACTTTGCGTATCGTAGACCAAATTTTATGGGCAACAGCGTTCTCTATGCATTTTTTAATAATAATAATAACTCCACCGCCGTATCTCTACGTTGACGTCGTGGTGGGGCTTGCGTGCTCCGAACTCTAGGCCTGTGCCGGAAGAGTTTGCCAGACCAAGAGAGATACAGAAACCTGCAGGGTAGCATGTGGCGAGCTGTTGTGCAGTAGCGACCCCACGGACCCTATCTCCCGCGAGAAATCTTGTTCCTCACCTCTGGCTTGCCTTTATTGGCCGGCTGGAGTGAACAATAATGAGGAACAGAACTCCCACCTCATTCTTGCCTTTACTGGCCGGCTTGAGTGGAGACTCGCAAGAGCAAACGTGCTCGGGGGAAGGAAGTATTCCAGTAACTGCTCGTAGGGATCTTGACCATCTTCCAGGCTCTGGGATTGTTCTGAAAGCCGTGGAATACCTCTCCACGCCTCATAAGCACCTCAGGACATGTTTGCCCCTTGCTGCCACGTCACTATGTACTAGCGACGGTTTTCGGGGGCCCATTATTGAGTGTGCAAGTCACTCCCTGCCATTTTATCCGTGTACATATAAAACATTGATCAAGCAGGGGTCATAGTTCTTCCATAGTTATTAGTAACCAGTCCACTTTAGCCACCCAAACACATAGTCCAAATTTGTTTTTTTTCCATATCCTGCAATAGTCCTACATTAACCGGGGGTTATCCTTGGGTGCACTTGCATAGTGCATACAGGGATAATCGTCGGGTGGTGCCACATTTTAATGAAATTTCCTAAAGGGCCTCTGCGAGTTGGCTTCGGCCCCTCGTACGCCTTCCAAAGGACCGGGACCCCGTGGTCCCGAGATTTATTAAAATATAAAAATAAATAATAATAATAATAATCGTTTATTTGCCTGAAATATGGTGCTTACAGATGTAATAATACAATTCATAGTACTTCATATTCCGCCTACTAAATTCAGCATGCAAATTTTGGATGTGCCATGATTCATAGCTATTGAAAACCATACTGTGATTGCCAACCCGCTTGCCAAGCGTGGCGGTTATGGCAAACCCTTTGGGGGCCTAAGTCCAGCAGTGGCCGTCTTTCGGCTGAATGAATGAATGGCCTAATTTATTTCCTAGGTTACAGCCGTGTATTGGTACTGTAGTTGTATCGTTTTTTTTCGAGGGAAACCTTCGAAAGGCGTCCGGTTTTTTGGGATAAAACCAAGGAATATGGGATTTTTACCTCACTAAGACCACCCGGTGGTCACCATCTGCACATGGAAGGGGGCACCGTTACCCCTCAAACAACCGATTTGGAGCACTGTAGAATTTGATCTACGATGTTTATCTGCCCAATACATTAACGATAACAATCACGATCTCACCAGCTCCACATTTTCTGATTTTCTCTTTCATTAAACAAACAAGACAAGCGAACAAAACAACGATTTATAAAGGTCTACAAAACCTTTGAACACCTTACTATAGACAATAAAATACAATGGCGCGTCCTTTACAAAAACAACTGTTTAGACAACCTTTTATCGGTTATTAGGTAAATATTACCGTTTAATGAATTGAATGGAAAGTATACTAAACCTTCATTAGACCCGCATCATCAGTATTGCGCAGCTGAACACACTGATAATGTTTGAGTTAGGTACAGTTAGCATCAAAAAGAGGGATGCAGAGTGTATCAGAAATGTGTGGTCAAATTTTAGGATGTGGTACAGACCATCAAACTGAACCTCTTCTCCATCGGACCAACATCGGAATCGTGAAAACATTATCAGCATACGTTTGGGTTTTGTAGGTAGGTACTGAAGTTTTGTATGGGACAGTTGATATTTTTTTCACGATTTCGACGTTGGTCCCATGGAGAAACTGGTTCAGTTTGATGGTCTGTTCCACATCTTTAAAGCACACACCTTTCTGTACATACCCCCCTTTAGAATTAATCGGGTAGAAAGGGACCCCATTTTTTTTTTATATAAGCCCTTTTTTTGTTTGATTGTCTACCATTTGTGTTCCTTAGTACATTCTGTATCAATGTGTATCAATAAAGTACCTAATTCAATTCAATTCATTTATTTTAGTCAGACAAATAAAATAACCATAGTGTAACACACAATTTCGACGTAACATAAAAATATTAGATAGCATAATCAAAATAAACAAAATAATAATCATAATCAAAATAGGCAATTTACAATAATAAAGTTGGCACCTAATGTGTATCGTGGTTTGTGGCTACGCATTGATACAATATTATGGAACAAATATTAATGTAGACGATTAAATAAATTCTGGCATATTTATGTAAGTATCTTTTTGAGGCTGGCTGTACATGGGCGATTGTGTGAACAAATGCTATGTACATTGGCCATGGAGCATGCATAATATCTATTATTTCTGAACAAAGAATAATACTTTGTATTAATAATAGTAAAGTATTATATTTATATATTTAGTATTATATTTGACATTGGTTATTAGTTAATAACTCAACGCAATTAAATGTTAAATTTTAACCCAATCAGCCTGAAAAGGCTGTTTCAGGTGGAAAGCGTTTTACTTAATAAGTACTGAAAACGACTTTGTTAGGGATACCTACAGACGACTCTAGAGTTCTAGACTATTAAACCACATTTTCCCATCGACGTGGCATTTTCCGCCATCAATTTGACCATTTCTATAAATTAATTATTTTTACATATTTTTTTTTTTTCTAAATTTTATTTTAGATTTATTTGTTTTATGACTCCAACCCGCACCACTATGCCTGCCATCTCTCGAAGAAATGAGTACCTTTACCTCCTTGCGTTTACCTTTGTTAGGACAGTGGTACCCATAACACAAGTTAAATCTTACTTTGGGTATCAGAGTTCAAATTACGCTAGTTTTCATTATTGTAGTTTTAACTAAAATAAAAAAATTATGCTTTTGAAAGTAATGAATTTACAAAGCGAGGATCTTTGTCTATTCGAAAATGTAGTTTGCTACGGCAAACTTGCGAAAACCTCTTTGAATATAATGGTTTTACATAATGCCAAAACAAACTCAGGATAATTATTGTAAAAGCCACTTTGGTACTGAGTTGCGCAGCGTTTGACGAACGAGGAACAGCCCATGATTGCATGAACCGTCGCCAAATTAACAAAATAGGTTTACACAATCAGTTTGAATGGCTCCATTACTAATAGGCACATGCAATAATTATTGTTTGTTTTCAATCAATTTGGTGATTAGCACAATGCATTGTTTGTGCTGTCGCTGTTACAAAAATGTCGCGTTGCTCAAGCTGTAGTCCCTGGTTGTTGTATAGTTTTGCAAGGGTTGGACTAACAAGTGAAGGTCCAGTAACCTATTATTTGGTCAACTCACTTTCGATGCCCATAACTAGCAACCAGCGTCACAGATCCACGTGCTGTTAGTCCCTATAGGTACATTAATCTATATTAAATAAGATTAGATTAACCTTAATTGGTTCGCATTCTCCTTCGTCAGTCTCCCAAGCTATAGATTATATAGCCCTTATCCCAATTTATTTGGGGTCGCCGCAACATGTCTTCTTCTATATTTCTATATTCGTCATCATCTCAGTAGCAGTGAGCCCCTTTCTAGCCATATCATCTTTTGTATTAAGAAAAATTGTCTCACCCGCTTATGTAACTAGCTGTGATATCAACATTTGCTATTTTATTTTGAAATAGTTTTTGGTTAGTTTAAAGATCCAACGTTGGAATTAGTCGGAAAGAGGTCCTGTGAATTTGTTTTCTTGACTTTTGGACTAGATATAAATTAGGCTTGGTAGTAAGGCTAGAAGTTAGAGGAGTTTCAGTCGAAAATTACAGCAAAATCCGTTGCAGAAAATGAAATGAAATTGTTTATTTTGTAAATAGGATATCTAAATCACTTTTATACGTCATGAGACATTTCCTATGTTGCCCAAAATGTGTTTGTAACACAAGCTCTGCTTAGCTTGGGACTAGATGGCGTTGTGTGATAGTTGTGGAATATTTATTTATTTATTTATTTTATGGGCCAATCCGGCTATAGATTAAGAACACAATAATATGCGTCGTGCACATCGATGGGAATTCCAAACAACTACCTTCACTTTTTGAACAATTAAAGATCACCGAACAAAAACATTAAAACTAGACACGAGCAACCACGGGCAACCCGGCGGATACCAATCCGTGTCACGACTTACTATGCAGGCCTTGTGCCGAATGATGGCGGCGCGGGCATTCCCAAACAGCTGGTGATTCAATGGAAGTGTCACGAGGAATGTATCCGTCTGGCAACCTTCGGGGTTCGTTAATGTGACGTCTGGGTTGCCTAATGGTCGATAGCTAGAACAGACTTGGATTTTCTATGTCGACTTATTTTATGAATGGAGGTTGCAACATTATTTTTCGTATCCAGATATTTTATTTTCTTCCTAAAATTGGGCAAGTCGGCTTTTTGTCGGTTGTCGTTAGTTGTCGATTTAATTTCTGCAAATCTATACTTACTAATATTTTAAAAAGGTAAAATTTGTTTGTATGTAAATAATCTCCGGGACTACCGGTCAGTTTTGAAAAAATATTTTTGCGTTTGATAGCCCAATTCTTGAGGATATACAGGGTGACAGGGAAACTCGACGTAGGTATTCCTTGAAAGGCGTTATACTAGAGGTCAACAATTTTAGTCCAGTGAACTAGGGGTCAAAAATGTATGGTTACTGAGCTGTGTCGGTTCTTCGATTGGAAAACGGAAAGGAAAGTAATGACATCTCGTCTCTTTAGAAAGGAGATGGAAAACGGTGGGCCCAAATGTAATAAGTTGTCGTTGAGATATGATCTAAAATGTTGGTCATATTTTTTTATCTTAGAATATGGAAAATCACCTCAATTCTCAATCCAGATTGAGAATTGAGGTGATTTTTGAGCGGAGACATATAAGAAAGATAGTTTTCGTGAGATTATCGATTGAGTAATCGATTACACATTTACGAAAATAAAACCTCTGCACTAAAAAGTAATTAAATGCCCTATATATACTTACATGCAATATAGTGCAAATAATTACAGTCATATTAATAAATAAAATATCAATTAATTACTGAAAACCAATATTAATGATTATCGATTTGATATTGATAAAAATAAAAAGTCAGTCTTCTATTTTTAGTCTATTTATGTCACTGGCATGCCACCTGACTGACATTGACACTAAACAGTTACCGACTGCTCTTGTTTGCTCACTCGTTTCGTGTTTTCCGATGCGTTTTGAGTGCTTTCCCGATTATGTTTCACGACCACAGCTTTGTATTTTACGGATTCCGAGCCTGCCTACCTTGTACGACCCTTACTTTTACACTGGACACCGAAGATCGCTCACACGTTTCACTTGGAATTGTTATTTCGGATTTTACCGCCGGCTTGTGGATTGGATATTGTTCAAACTATGGATCGCTGTGTGAATTGTGGGATAACAACTAATCCCTGCAATACATTGGGCCGACGACCCTAACACGATGATTCAATACCTCCTGGTTACTTAGGACTCGCATACAATCCCGATATATAAGTCGAAAAACTTATTTTATTAAATTTTAGTCGACGGCACTCGTAGAGGAAAGGCTATAGTAATGTATTACTGTATTTGTATTGTAGGGTGACGAACTGTAGGCTGCCCCGCTCATATAATGTGCCTTATATTGTACCTTAGCTGGGCTACGTACCAAGATCATATACCTAGTACCACCTGCACACTTCCTAGACGATATTTTAATTACAATAGAAAACGAATAAAAGACTATATTAAATGATTTTTATTTTATTTTAGATAAGATAAAAAATAATATTATTTAATAATAATAATTTCCCGATATCCATAGAATTGCATTGTTTTGTCGATGCGTCACAGAAAGCGTATGCCTCATACTTACGTTTCATAAATGTCAAAGATGAGGTTACGGTAAGACTTTTGTGCGCAAAGGCAAGGGTTGCACCCTTAAAGCCTATTACCATACCAAAATTGGAATTACTTGGTACTTTGCTGAAAGCTAGATTATGTTTTAAAGTTCTACATTCATTGCGATTTAATATAAGTTGTAAAACCATTTGGACTGATTCAACAGTGGTTTTAGGATGGTTGAAAACAGATGTAAGAAATCTGAAAATGTTTGTCTGCAACCGGGTTAATGAAATTAACGAGTTAACTAATGGTTTTGAACACAGACATGTACCTACGGATATGAACCCAGCTGACTTGGCCTCAAGGGGAGTTGAACCCCAGGACGTATCTACGTCTTCTTTGTGTTGGGAAGGTCCTCCTTTCTTAAAGAAGGAACGTTTAGAATGGCCACAGAATTTATTCGTAGCTCAAAATATACCCGAGTTAAAGGTACATTCTTTCTATAACTCCATGCCTGTTACTTACCTATGACTTGAAGTCATTGACGTTCATTCATATTATTTTTGAAACATTTTCTACTAAATATAATATATTTTGCACTTCAGAAATCACCTGTTAGTTAAATATTGTAACATAACCTCACTTTCACATAATCTCTTATATCTCTGTTCTCAGATTGACAAAATCCGCAGAACTTTCAGTGAAAGGTTGATAATATATAAGCTATTTATTGACACCACTTTCATCTATTTACACCCAGGCCCAAGGTTGTATGTAATCGTTTCAGTCTCTTTTTCTGACTTGTTACCAAAAACCAATTCTAATTGATACTTTTCTGGAAGTTGCAAAATGAATGGTTATTTAAAAAAAAAAATGCTTGCAAAACTTACATAGTCTCAGAAATTAGTCTCTAATAGCAAATATTTTATTTTTTAACCGTCCAGTTTTAAACCCTAGTTCACTGGACTTAATTTGTTGCTAATGACCTTTATTATAATCCCTTTCTAGGAATACGTCGAGTTTCCCTGTCACCCCGTATAACATTATGTACGACAGGAAAAAAGCCAGAAAGAACGATGAAATACTTCACGCAGACGAAGTTGCGGGCCGAAGCTAGTAAGGTAATCAAATATTTGTATGGCCTAGGTACGTGGTAGGTGTTTTTGGATGTAAGGTTAGCAAGTGAACCTAAGAGATTGGAGAAAAATCTAGTGCAAAAGCTTGAAAAAAGTGAAACAGTTTTCGGAGTACCTAGTGGAAACTTCAATTTATGACCTGATCAAACCTTACGGCATAGGTTATATTGGAACTAAATGAGAGAATCGCGCAATAGAATCAAAGTCGCAATAACATTTCCCTAAGCTTCAGTCAACAAAACATTGCCAAACATAAACGACCAACATCCTGCAACGAATCGAAAGCACAATAACTCATACAAACAATAATGCCAATACGTTTCATAACCGCACCACGACTCAGGAGTAATTCCCAAAGGCAGACACCGGATATGGGGTACCCAAGCGTACAGAATAATAGTATCTATTGCAATAGTTTTAGTTTTACCAAACACAAACATACGGTACATAACAATTTAGACTTTAAAACCAGGGTGCTAAAGCTGCAAGTAAAAGTTTCGAACCGCACTTATAACTTTGCAAAAGCTGGTACGTTTCTTACATTGCATAAACATTTTATTGACTCACGGTACCAAATATCTTGCAACATATAACTCTCCTTATGTAATACAGAACTTATCTTCATATACAAGCACGTCACAGTTCGGTGAGCAGTTTGATGGCATTCTCATTTCTAATGAATCTAATTAGAATGAGTATTTGTTCCGGACTGAAAGCTTTCGTTGTTAATCGGTAAATAATGGGTATTAGGCAGCCTCGGATTTCCACCTTTGCCTATGGCCCAGCTGAAATCTGACCTCTCCGAAACGTAAAATTTTCGAGATCGCGTCGCTCGCATCTTAGTTAATCTTAATTCTTAAACGTTCTGGCATACTTAAGTCGACAAAGTAAGAGACTGTATGAATAGTTAAAAGAAACTTAACCTATCCGAAGTGCTAATATTTTCGAGCTGACTTCGCCCGCTTTTGAATCCAAAAATCCAACAATATTTCCAGTACTGTTGCATTTCATTGGCTCTATTTCCAAAATGGCTTCAGGGTTCAAAAGTGCCTAGGTCTTTAAGTCCGGGCCTAGTTTGATGTTATAGAAGCTCCTCAAATGATTTGACAAGCAATACGCAGCCCTGCTTCTTTTATTACTTACCAAGTTGTTTTCCAAGATTTTTCTTGTTAGACCCAAGACATACATCCAATGCCTTTTTTTGCTAATGTCACGTTAAAGTTTCCTACTTCCATTATCTAGAGCTGAATCGGAGCCTCCTCCATTGACGATACCTAATAAAGTACGTACAGTCACGAGTAAAAGTATGTATACACTCGGCTTTATTTAAAAGCGATTTACTCCTTTATTTTTGAATGGAACTTTATGTTGTTACGAACATAGCATTTTCGAACCCATAGGTTTATGTAATGTGTCGTATTTCAACGTTACATTCGTTATTTCACGAAAAAATCGCAATTGAAAGTTGGTAAGTGTTGACATATTGGTGCTCGTGACTGTACCTACATCTGGCACCCCTATAAGTCACGCTATCAAGGCTAGGTAATCTTTTAATTACGACAAGAGTTATTGCATAAATCAGGTCCACACGCAACAAAAAGAATACTCCCAGAATAGAATCAAGTTCTTCTAACTTAACAGACAACTGTGCTGCTGGGGATTTTATTACGCCAATTGTTCTTCCCAGCTAAACAGCACTAGGAAGTGGTGAAGGGAGGCCGTTTTGGGGGACTGTCTAATGTAATTTTGACGGTGACGGTTCAAGAAGTGCTGATGCTCAGCCTAGTTTGAATAAATGACTTCTGATTTAATTTCAACAGGAGCATCCTCAAAAGCAGGCCAAAAAAAGAGAGCAAGATTTTATTTCCTTGCCAATATAATTTAATTCTACCATAAAATTACAACAAATCAATTAGATGTCGGCATTAGAGAGTAGGTTATCAGTGCCCAGTGGGCCATGCGCCAACATTCCGCCGTTAAAATGATAACGCCTGGCCGGCGCCGAAGATTTTATTCGACGATTTATGCGTTGCCAATGTCTTTCTAGTAGGCGCTTTGAATACTAGTCGAAATAATGAATTGCCTATATTTTAGTGCTTAATATTCTGGTGGTAGCACTCTAAAGCGTAGTCAGGAATTTATAAATTAATACGTGTGAATATTCAGGTTGGATATTTATTTACCTAACAGTTTATTCTCGCAGCACAGTAAAATTAAATAGGTAGGTACCTATTATAAATGCCTGAAAATGCTCAGTGTAAAATGTTAAATGATTATGTAAGATATTGCAATACTTACTGTGGGTAGGGCAGACGCTAGTATAATTTGGCAGTTCTTAGTATAAATTATTTACTCAACCTTGACACCTACAGGAGCTAAATCGTAAAAGTTACTGCCGAACCTTCACGAAACGGAGCGTCCCGAAAACACCAAGTTCTACTATAATTTAACTTTGACATTTACAAAGTACTTATTTCGTTTTATATTGCTTGCGTAACTTTTAATGGCAGCTGTAAAGCCTTTAGGTACTGGAACTGGAATTAATATTATTTTGCCAACTGAGTTTATGACCCACTTTTTTTGTTCGATATCTATTTTGTTTTTCTGTAAAGACAAAATAGGCTTGCTCCTTATACTAAGATCCACAGGCTGACTGCCCACAGGGACGCCCGCCTTTTCGTATTCTCACTCGTGGAGGAACTTTGATTGATCGTGCCAAAATTGAGAATTGTAGCAAACTACACATAATTCCTTCCAATGCACGGAGCACAAAACCAGTGGAGAGCGCGTGCGAAGGCTACCGCGGTCACTAAACATACGCTATATCGAGTCTATGCGGCGGAATTTTGGTCAGTCGCAGCAATTGTAGGCTTACGTACGAACGTCACGCGCTCCCGTTTTTAAAGCAAATAAAACGAAAAGTAATGCCTTGATTAAAAATTAAATCAAATATTTTATGTTCTGGAATGTTCGAGTTGCTGTCTCTTTCTGGTACACTGATTTGCAATTAGCAGTTGTCTCTTTTTTTCTCAATAGTGCTGTTCGCAGCATCGCCACGATTATGTCGATATAATCCATACAAATAAATACAATTGAAGTATCTGTTTGTAATGTCAAAATAATAACTTTTTACTAAATGCATAATTATGAAAGTTTATACGGTACTTGTAACAAAAAAACAATTTTTAAGATTTTTGTCTATCTGTCTGTTTGTTCCGGCTAATCTGCGAAGCGGCTGAACCGACTTTGACGGGACTTTCACTGGCAGCTGACGTTATATGGAGTAACTTAGGCTACCTTTTCTTTAGAAAAAAGATTAGGGTTCCGCGCCATAAAATTGTGAAGATTGCGCGGGTGGGAGATACAACGCGGCGGGTTTGGGCGAAAGCACTCGTCAGCATGTGAATACCTTGCTGGCACCCGCCATGTATTTATGCGCGCGCGTTAGCTACGCCAATGCTCATCACAAGAACGGGGCCTCAGGACTTTTAAAAACCAATGATTAAATGTTTTTAATTATTTAATAAACATCTGTTTTATTTCAAAATCGAACCCGTTATCTCTGTATCACAAACAAAACAAATCCTTATATTACTCAATCAAACAATAAATTATCGATATCGATATTTTTATATTACTTTTTTGGAATCCCTAGAGAATCAGTGGTCATTTGGTTGTCAATTCGTCACCCAATCACAGGGGGCGAAGTTTACCTCTCCTCCCGCCGTTTATTAGTGACTTTGATTTAGAACAAAAACGTGCCGATGCTCTCTCCATTGGTTTTGTACTCCGTGTTTCAATGCGAGCGTCGCGAGAATAAGCTATCTCTTTCTCGCGTGGCCGTTGCGATGACGGCGCGTGGAATGCGCGGTCGGCCCGGTGCCAACCCGCTGCCCACACGCATACTGCGTAGACGCGTATTTTCCGTACCGCGTACATAGGTCGCCAAGTGCCTGTCTCGTGCCGCCAAAACAATAGCAATTATTAAGGGTCTTCGTTCCCAACGAAAGAGTAAAGCATTAAAGTATTAATTCTTTTGGTGTTTTATAATTTAAATAACCTCTCTCATAGAATTTTAATAATTGTAATAGGTAATTTAACTAAAACTATCCCTTGCTCGCTTGAAATCCGTATTTAATATTATATAAAAAAAAGTCACCGTTTTTTCCCCTTTTGGTCCTTGGAAGCTGGACAGAGAGAGGTGAAAAGAGAGTAGGGAGGCCTTTGCCCAGCAGTGGGCCATTAATGGCTAGTAAAAATTTGTTTATTTTAATGTATTTGTATAATAGGGTCTTAGTTCTTTTGTATACATACAATCATGGTTTCTCTTACAACAAAACTACCTTTTGAGACATTTTTTTTAATTAAAAAAATTGCGCGTAATTGAAGTGAAACTTCTTAAAAAATAAAGAATGAGAGAGATTTAGTGTGAGAGACAAGAGAGAGTTAAATCTTTCTTCCCTCTCATTTAACGAAATGTGCCTATACGTGACGCGTTCTTGAGATTGTCACCCTCGAGTCTCGTCCAATTATCGAATCGCCGTCTTTTTTTTGTGAATCTTTCAGTTCAACTTATGAGGTTGTCTGCGGCTTAACCGGGCTAGCCTGTGGATGCCTCAATAAATTAAGGCCTCCAGCAAGGGCTTAAAAAACTTAAAAAATAAGCGACTACACGCTAAGGGCACCCCCTATGGGGTACGGACCTCGGCTTAGGGCGTCGCTGGGAGAGGGCAGTAAGGGACAGGCTGGATCGGAATTATTTAGGGACGAATTTAAAACTACAGGCTCAGCGGCGTGGGCTGGCTCGAGCAAGGGTCGGGGCGGACATGGTATGGAGCGTCACGAGGGGCCTCGACGTTGTCGGGACTTGTTCGAATCGCCGTCTAAGGCTGCGTCCTTAGATCTGAGAGCGGCGGTAGGCAGGCTGAAGGCCAAAACCCGCCCCGGGACCCGACGGCTTGCCGGGTAAAGCCTGGGTCCTGGCCTCGAGGGCTCTCGGGCCTCGACTGGAGGCGCTCTTAAGCGCATGCATGGAGAGAGGCCAGTTTCCACTCCGTTGGAAGACGGGGAAGCTGGTCCTCATTCAGAAGCCAGGGCGCCCTGCGGACTCTCCGTCCGCATACCGGCCCATAGTGCTGCTCGACGAGGTCGGCAAGCTCTTTGAGAGAGTGATTGCGGGCCGCCTCGTCGGGCACCTGGTGAGGACGGGGCCGGACCTTGCGGAGTGCCAGTTTGGCTTCCGCAAGGGGCGCTCGACGGTGGACGCCATCATGCGCGTGAGAGCCCTCACGACGGGGGACGCGGTGTCCCGGGGTGGGGTGGTCGTGGCGGTGTCACTCGACATCGCCAACGCGTTCAACACCCTGCCCTGGAGCTGCATAGGGGAGGCACTCCGGTATCACCGGGTGCCGACTTACCTCCGTCGAATAGTCGGGGCGCCCCAAAAGGTGGTAGCCGTAAGGCTAATCCGGGGGTACCGCACGATCTCGCGCGAGGCAGCAAGCCTCCTTGCCGGACTGCCACCATGGGATCTGGAGGCGATAGTCCTCGCGCGCCTGTATGACTGGCGCGCGGAGGCACTACGTCGGGGGGAAAATCTGCACCCGCGGCAAATCGCTGCGGAGCGGACGGACCTCCGGCGCGGTCTCATGGTGGAATGGAAGGCGCGACTATCGCAAACCAGCGCAGGGCACGCCACGATAGCGGCGGTAAGACCCCTCTTTGAGGAGTGGCTAGAGAGGCGTCACGGCGCTCTCACCTACCGCCTGACGCAGGTCCTCTCCGGACACGGATGTTTCGGGAGGTTCCTGCACATAATCAGGCGGGAGGAGACGCCCGGGTGTCATCACTGCGAGGATCGCCCCGAGGACACGGTGGAGCACACGGTGGAGGTCTGCCCCGCTTGGGCAGAGCACCGCCGTGTCCTCGTAGAGGCGATCGGCAGCGGCGGCGACCTCTCGCGTCCGGCCCTGGTGCAAGCCATGGTCCGGGGCGAGAGGGAGTGGGAGGCGGTCACCTCCTTCTGCGAAGCAGTCATGCTAGCGAAGGAGGTGGCGGGATGGGCGAGGGAGAGATCCTCACGCCTCAGCCGCCGAGGGAGACGCTCCGGGCGTCGGGAGCCGCGTGACGACTCCCGGCCACCGTAGGCGCGGGCCTGCGGGCGGAGAGCAATGGGTAGCTCTCCGTCCGATCAGGACCAGGCCCGTGCCGGACGGCGCGTATGTGTTCCACGTGCGCCTCAGAGAGATGTCAGCGTAGTTGACGGGGCCCGACAGGGCCGAAGCCTGCCGGGGTAGCGGGATCGTCCGAAAGGGTTACCGCTGCCCTGGTACATAAAGGGCTAAGGAAGGAACACGGGTGGGTTTTAGTCAGTAAGAGTCTGACACTCCCTTCTGCTCCACCCAGAGCGGGAGGAGTCATTTGATGATTTCCCATCCACAAAAAAAAAAAAAAAAAGGCTGCGTCCTATTTATATGAGTGTAGTCACTTTTTGTTCGGAAAACCGGAGAGCGTCCTTTGTTGGCATGACCACGCGTTCAGGTTCACCGAACAAAAAGTGACATAACATGGACGCGACAATCGCTTTTAAATAGGACGCTGGGTAAGAAATTTCACTTCAATAAATACGCATTTCTTACTAATTAATTATATGTATAAATTGTAATCTCTTGTTTGTAATCTCTTCTGTTACTTTCACATAAATTACTATCTATTATTGGATGACTCTATATAATAACTAAACATAATTTATCCGCTAAACAGCTTGGTGAATTCATCTGATATCTTGGTGGCGTATCTGTATCCATTGAGAACGATGCGGTCCAGCGCAGGCGCAGGCTTGATGGAGTCACCATTCCTACAAATAAAATAAAATTAACAACAAAACATAACGCCTGGACTCCCCAAAGGATAGGTAGAGATGTGTACGTAATCCACCCTTATTTTATCAGTTAGGTATGTCACTTAGCAGTCCCGTATAGTAGGGGGGAGCTAACCCGAGGATCGAACCCTGGACTAAAAACCATCGACGCAGTTTTTAAGTAAAACCATTTCTGCGACAGCCAAGTCAACAGGCCTGATATTATTAAACACATACATATATAATCAGCCTATAACGTTCCCACTGCCACGCCTGTGTCCCAACACAGATCTCCTCTCGGTGAGGGGAGTGGGCTGTAATTCACCACGCGGGCCCAGTGCGGGTTCGTAGATGTCACATATCTCCGGATTTTTGGTTCTAAGACATGTCGGTTTCCTCGCGATGTTTTCCTTCGTCGTTTTGAGAACAGTGGAGATGAAATGATTTAAACAAAGTAAAGCGCCTGTCTGGGTTCGAATCTTCGGCCTATAAACTCGTAAGACGGCAGTTACCACTGGGCCATCACTGATCACTTGATCAAATTTCAAGTAAATGAGGAATATTAATTTACTTACTTGCACTGTATGTTCCAAGGATCATTGACGAAGTAGATATGCATGGACACGATCCCATACTTCTCCGCCCACTCACCAAGACAATCAGGCGCGTACGGCATCGTCACCTGAAATATAGCCTATGGTTTGGCATGGAGAATTCGTTAGGGGATTCGAATACACAAAGAATTATGAATACCCACCACCACACCGAAAATATATTTTCTGCAACTTCCGAAAATAATATGTCTTTTGTTACGCTGGATACGGGAATCATAGGACCGGAATGGTCGCCGTGGAATTCTTGACCTTCTTTCAGCAGTTGAAGTTTTTCGGATGAATGATGTTGATGTTGAATCAGTCTCGTTCCTAGAGTGTTTGCTATATGGGTTGCACATTATCCCTAATAAGGACGTTATTCCTGTTACCCCAACGAAACCGGTGCATCTAAGTAGCATACTATTTTTTTCCATTTGAATAAACCATATTGTTTTGTAGATAAATGATTTACTTTTTATTTTAGGAATGTTAGATAATACTTATTTATAAGTACTTGAGTGAGGTACCTGAGATACAGGTTTCATTCTAGTTCAGAATCCAATAATTTTTTTACCTACCTCTGTTTAAGGCCCTATTTTGTAAATATTTTATGGAAATCAATTATGTCAATAAACAATTTTTATTTTAATCTGTTTGGTACTGTACTGATAACTTCTCTCTTGCCACTCCCTACCGAAAACATTACTGGGAGAGTTTGTTGCGCCACTTCTTGGAAGTAGCCAGTGTGCATGTTGAGAGCTGTCTTGTAACTGTTGTCCTTAAAAAAGCGCTAATACTATGGTTAATTTTACTTAATGATTTCTGATTGGCACTATTCCTCACCTGTATGCCTTGTTTGGCGTTGGGTATAGCTTCGAACCAGTCCCTTCTCTTCTGTTTGGGCAGTCTCCCGATCACCTGAAAGCCAGTGCCGACCAGGTCACCCCCTGTGGTCAGCGCGAACCACGGCAGCAAGTCCTCGCACTTCAGGTCCTGGGTCATGTTGTAGTAGTAGTGGGTTCCTGGAAACATAAGATAGAATATTTTTTTTATATCGAAAATTCATGATTTATTTTAGATCTTATAAAAGCCTTTGACTCCGTCTCTATCTATTCTATGTGAACTAGCCGTGATTTCTGCGGTCACCTTAAAATATGAGACTTATGCTCATATGTTATGACTGTTTTCACTGAAATTTGACTCAAGCTCAAGTCATTACGCACGTTAGAACGCTTATTAGTGCGAACATGCAAATAGTCCATTACTTTAAAAAGGAGTGCCTCAAGGCAGCATTTTAGGCTCAACCCTATTAAAATTATCTCTTACGACACTAATTTGTTAAACACCGTTACATGTAAACGAATATGTTTCACTGACTATGTAGCCTGCTAATTATAGTTTTCAATAAAGGCTACTTACCCATGTTAGGAATACAGTTTTGTTTCTTGAAAGCGGTGCTGTTGAGCTCAGCTTCGGTGCTGGGTACGCGCATCAGTCGTTTGTCGTATCCTGCCACCCACACGCCGCCATCTTGGAGTGTGGCTCCGTTCTCCACTTGTGGGCCTGCGCCTGCCTTCAGTGACTCTATAGAAAATACGAAAAAGTACGTTATTTTAGGGAAAGTTCATGCCTGGTTCTTTCGAATTCGTTTCAAGGCAAAATTAATTGGAACGAACCACAAAAAGATAATATTTTCTGGTAAAAATTGTTAGATCTTTAAAACCGTGATCAGGCCTTCTATGGCATCCAACGAAAAGGGGCCTGTCTATTTTCCTTCGGGGACTATTATTAATTTCACAACATGATCAAAATTTAATAAGAAACATCCACTGTGCAGCTGCTAGACAGTTTTGAAAACATACGTTCACAAAATCTTAACAAATCAGTATCCACGTTTAGATTTGTTAGCTCAACTCCTTATAGAGGTATGAGGAACAGGGTGTAAAGTTCACTCATCCTCCCTTTTCCATCTCTGCTCTCTTTTTCTCCTCTCGTTGGACGTTGTCTAAACATATTCTCGTCGCGCGGTAAACTTTGCTTGCGCGATGCAGTCTGATGAATTGTTCGCATGTAGTAGAGGCCGTTATCCTAATCCAAAATCAAGACTACATAATTTACATAAAACTTCATGCCAATTTAGGCATTACAACGCAACAATAAGCACTAACCATGAGTAAACACAGTCTGTCGTAATCTTTCCTAGAAAACCTTAACACTGTTAGTCTGATAACCTGCCATGAATACCACATAGGCAATCTAATATGCAGTTCTGGAATCACTCACGGAGAGCTTTAATATTTTATACTAACAGAGGCTGTTATATCTTCTTGTGAGTTAAAGACTTAAAGCTGAATCTAAACTAATAATAAAGCTGAACAGTTTGTGTGTTTGTTAGTTAGGAGGCGGTAATCTCTGGAACTACCAGACGAATGAAAAAATATTTTTGCATTTGATAGCCCAATTCTTGAGGGTTAAAGGCACGCTTGACATTACGCTACGACCACTAGGATCCGAGCAAAAAAAGTCAAAAAGAACTCTAAGCCAAAACTAAGCTTTCCTGCACACGATGCCGTCACCGCGCCGTCGCCGCGCCGAGGCCGCACAGTTACACTGTAGATACGAGTTGCGCGAAGCCCGCCACCGCGCGCGTTCCCGTCCCTGTCTCGTTTGATTCATTCCATTGATTCCATTACCGGCCACGTACGAACGTGCACGCCGCAAGATCGCACGCAGCCGGTAATGGAATGAATCAAACAGACAGGGACGGAAACGCGCGCGGTGGCGGCGCGGCGGCGGCGCGGTGGCGGGCTTCGCGCGACTCGTATCTACAGTGTAACTGTGCGGCGTCGGCGCGGTGACGGCATCGTGTGCAGGAACGCTAAGTCAAGCGCGGGCGGGCGATGCGATGCGACCTAGATAGTGATTATAGCATTAGATATTGTTTTATCGAACTATTTAATATCGAACTACCTTCCGCAAGAGAATTCCGTCCATATTAAATCTATAGCACTCGGTAATACCATAGTCGATAAAAAAAATATTTTTTGTAATCGGATCAGTACTTCCAGAGACTATTATTTATTTATTTATATATACTTTATTTTACACCACAAAATACATAACAAATAAATAAATATACAATGAGCGGCTTTATCGCTTTCTGCTAGACTATTCCAGGCAGGCAACCTTGGAATGGACAGTGATATGCTTAGACATAAAATCGGGCTGTCGTTGGTGCAAATAACAAGTAAACAACAAAATAATATATACATAAAGAATTAAGCAACAAAAATAAATGGAGACCATAGATAACTACCTAAATGAACAAGCCATTTTTCCTTTAATATTTGTTTAGATTTCAGTTTGGTTCCATAGCTAGTAGATTGGTGCTGCGTATCCTATGTAAATGATGCATATAAAAGTATACCGGAGACTACAACTTTTACTTAAATCCGAGTTCCAGATAAATAATAATAGCCTCCTGATCGATTTCGGTGACGGTGGCCAATCTCAACGGAGATTAGCCAGGTACGCAGGAGATATTATAGTGCACAAGTGTGTGCGTAAACACAGGTACACTCTCTGTTCCTTTACTCTCAAAGTCCGATGGGACGGCAATCCCACACGACCGGAGAGAGATCAGGCGCAGGACCAACGGATTAACGTCCTTTTCGAAGCACGAGGTATTAAACCGCCAACTTCCAAACTCCGGACTGTTACTAAGAAATTCCTAATACATAGAAATTCCATTAACACTTTGCCCGACCTGGGAATGGAACCCAGGACCCCACACTCAACAGTCGCGCTTGCAACCACGAGACCAACGAGGTAGTTAAAGTTCCAGATACACTTTCCGCAAAGTAAGTAGGTTAGTGCTCCATAACTATGTAGGACATGTAGATAGGTATAGGATGCTTTCAGTGTACTGTTCGAAGTGTAATGGATCTCGAACACAATGCCCGCATATCGGTTACATTTCAACGACGATCGCTCCAGGAGTCTCGACGAGAATACATTGTTGTGTGGCTCAAAAGGTCTCTGTATATACACGTGGATACATTTTATTTATCTAAATCTAAACTAATAATAATACACACATCAAAAGTGTCTATCGTTTTAGAGTATCGCCGCAATTGAGGATTATTATTTTCACTTGTTTGGATCGTTATTGATTCTTTTAAGTTAATTTCACAATTTGAATAAAGAATTTCCTTAAATTTTCATTAAAAATAGAAAACCAACTGTCAATCAGGATTGCTTTAAAAGTGTGTAATAGCGTTTTTAAAAAACCATTACAACTTTTGCATCGGAACTGAAAAAAATTGCATTGATATAGAGCGATGACATCATTTGCCAAGAGAAGAGATGATGAGAGCCGTCGGAACGTTGAAAGCTGGTTCCAGGCAACGTACAGTGGCTGTCGCTCTTGGCACTACACAGAGCGTCATAAGCCGCCTCTAAACACTCTACCGTATCACGGGCAGCGTGGCCGAGCGACATGAAGGACGATCTCGCATCACCACTCGCAGACAGGACCGGTACATCCAAAATACTGCTCAACGGAATCGTACCGTGACCGCCATGATATTGGCTACGAGGATACACAGCTCTTCAGACTTGCTGATAAGCGACCAAACCACCCGAAATCGCTTACGTGAAGTGGGTCTGCGTTCCCGAAGGCCGCTAAGAGTTCTACCTATAGCACCCCGCAATCGTAGGGCCCGTTTACAATGGGCTCGCGAACACAGAAATTGGAAGGAAGAAGACTGGCTTTGTGTTTGCTTTTCCGATGAATCTCGTTTCGGTATGAAGTCGGATACAAGACGCACTCCAGTTTGGAGGACCTCTGCAAGTCAAAAACGTTTGAAATTTTGTCAGGAAGTTCATTCATAACAATAATGGGGCAACCTCAATGCTTAGATTTATGTGGAGAGGATTGTTTCAGACGTGATCATCTCCTTGTGAAGCCGGTTGGGTGATTCGTTTCGACTAATGCACGTCCACACACGGCTAGAGTCGTAACACGCACTCTTGCCGATGCTCGCATCAACGTTCTGCTGTGGCCTGCTCAATCGCCAGACCTCAACCCAAGTGAGCACGCATGGGATATGCTCCAAAGAAGAGCTCTACCGAGTATGGATGCCGTGCATACCCCACAACAACTTTTTGACTTGTTAGAAAGAACGTGGTCGGCCATTCCTCAAAGTGATTTTGATGAACTGATTTTAAGCATGCCAAATCGCTGTGATTTTGTGATTCGTGTCAATGGTGAAAACACAGATTATAATTTTTTTATCTTCACAATAAAAATTTAAAAAATCCTCATTTTTGCCATTTAATTGACAACATTTATTTAGGTTAATTTACCACAATATGCAAAAAATGCAATTTTTCTTAATTTTTTATACAAAATATACGGATAAGTTGAACTGAAGCCAATCTGGAAGACTAGATTTGGTAAATATTAATTGGATAATTTCTTATAGTTAAGTAGTTAGTACTTGATCCCTAGACACTTTTATGTATGTATAAAGAGAGAAAAAAAATGTTGTATGGTAGTATGTCTGTTAGTAACTTTCACGCTAAATCGGCTGACAGGATTTGGTTGAGATTTGACAGATAGGTAACTTGGGACCTGGAAAAGGACATAGGCTATTCATCCAGGATAAGTACCTACTTCCTGAGATTACCTTCTGCAAACATTCTACCTCTTTATAATACTACTTTAGACATCAAATTGATGACCAAGGTCTACAGCCCTTTCACAGTTATTTGTTTATCTCTGAATTTTCATCACTGTCAAAATAAAAGTGATCTTTATTCTGGTTACTATAACGTTGTTTTTGGGTTGTTGCCACTGGCTATTCTGGCAAACTCACAGTGATCTTTATTCTCGTTACAATCAGATTGTAGTTGGGTTGCTGCTGTCAGAGGTATAATAATTGAAAGGACTGTAACAACAGCAATATTTCTTCTTCTACGCTTTCGTCATATGTTCACATGCACGTAAAACTAGCAACCCTTCTGGACATTTACCTGCAGACACAAAGTACTGGGTAGCAGTCCAGTACTCTCTAGCAGGCTCGCCCTCCGCCGCCGGCGCAGACCATTTGATGAACTTCTTCTCAGGCTTGCCTGGGGAGTTGAACTCGTCCACTGGAAGCTATAAGAAAGTGTATTATATATTCTTATAATGTAGTGCGTCTGTAGCCAAGGATAATATGTACACACAGTAAAAAAATAATAAGTAAGTAAGTAATAGTAAGTAATATTTTTGTTGTTTATGGATTTATTTTATTGACTGAGGATGGACGGCGCCGCCGAGACCGGCCCAGCAGGAAGAGGTGGCGAGGAGGCCTAGACGACTACCGCAAGGGTTGGATCTAGAAAAGAATGCCTGGAAGGATTTGGGGGACGCTTTTCTCAGCAGTGGGACAGTGTAGGCCAAGTCATAAAAAAATATCAAATTGACAATCTACGTCAATTGGCCAATAGCCATTTCATACAACTATCAAAGAATGGCAGTTGTAATTTGAATAATTGAAGTTAGGTTGGCACAGTTAAATAAGCAATTACCTAATTTTCCTGATACACAGCGTATTTGTATTTAGGAAATGAAGCTTATAAACTGATCTGACGGCACGGTTGGCGCAGTGGTTAAACGATTGACTGCTGCGCTGCGTGTCGCGGGTTCGATTCCCGCACGGAACAAATATTTGTATGACCTACAAGTAGTTGTTCCGGGTCTGGCTGTTTGTGTATGTGAGTTTAAATGTTTGTAAACGCACCCACGATACAGGAGAAATTCCTAGAGTGGGGCAACGTTTTTTATAATAAAAAAAAAACTAGGATTTCCTGAGTAGCAACCCGGTGCGAGTTTGCATGGAATCAGACATCCAAAACTAGCCCATTCTTCCTGCCTGTTCCCTACCGCCGCCGCGCCGCAATGTTATGTTATTATAACAGATTATTTTCCATCAAGCAGTCTCCTTTGTCCCCTGCCAATTAAAGTCGCAATACATGAAGGTTTTAAGTCCTAGTATGTCGGACACATCCGCATTTCAGACATGATCCTCATTAAGCCTGATAATAGCAAGCATTTAAGCCTTTTGTGTTCTCTCTTGTTGATCCTTTTCTCTTTTGGGAATGTCTATAAATTCCAGCTCCGTGTGTAATATTGAACAAGAATTCATTTGTAATTTATTTTCGAACAAGAAAATATTTACATAATATGTGTAAAAGCTTTTAGTCTTTAAATAATACTAATAAAAAGTACATGTATACAGGGTGGCAGGGAAATCGAACGCGCAAACTGACACCATGAATTCAGCACATGATCCTAAACCCGCAGAAATTTATCATCGGTTATTTTAAAAAAAACTGCTGGTAAATAGAAAAGCATGCATTTTGACCGCTGCTATCAGAACGTTAGGCTAATAATTAGAGCGGTCCACCGACGGGACAATGTTTAATCAAAAAATTTCATACGTACTTACGTAGGGTCATAATTTCAAGGTTATTTTTTTTCTTTTTATAGAGTTTCACGTTTATACCTTTTTTGTTCTATTTGTGGTTATTTTTTCAAAAGTTTTTTTTAATTGCTCTAGACGTGTTACATTCATACTATTTTTATTATATTTTTTGTGTCGAGGGTTTTTCTTAATCTTTAATTTAATTTTTATCAATTTATGTCAGTAAATAGTTTTTAACTATGACATAGGCATAGTAGACAAATACTGTGTAAAATTCTATTTTTTAAATTTGTTAACAGCATAAGCAATATACTAGAGTAGGTACACCACTAGACCTTTACTTTGAAAAACTCTAAAAATGTTTATTTCCTTTAATGTCCCATAGATCAATGCTGTTCATTTACATTTAAAATTTTGTTAACGTATATCACCCGTATTCATTATTATTTACCGTAAGGGACATGCTTTGTTGTTTTTTTTTTCAGCTTCAAAGAATGAAGAAATCTAAGCATCCTTATACTTTTTTTTTTTTTTTTTGGATGGGAAATCATCAAATGACTCCTCCCGCTCTGGGTGGAGCAGAAGGGAGTGTCAGACTCTTACTGACTAAAACCCACCCGTGTTCCTTCCTTAGCCCTATACGTACCAGGGCAGCGGTAACCCTTTCGGACAATCCCGCTACCCCGGCAGGCTTCGGCCCTGTCGGGCCCCGTCAACTACGCTGACATCTCTTTGAGGCGCGCGTGGAACACATACACGCCGTCCGGCACGGGAAGCATCCTTATCCTTGAGACTTTTTACATAAAACATATAGTTCAAAAATTATAGTCAGATTTGTAAGAAAAATATCTTATTTTTGCTCTCCTGAAACCCTTAGTTTTGTCCCTTACGTTATTTCATATTTCCAGTATCGATATTACCAGTTAACCTATTATTTCAATAGGTTACCTACTCGAAATCTTAAAGCCTACTATCCTTCTTCCTACTAATATTATAAACGTGAAAGTTTGTACGGATGGATGGATGAATGTTTGTTACTTTTTCACGCAAAAACTACTCAACAGATTTGGATGAAATTTGGCACACAGATGGTTCATAACCAGGATTAACATATCTTATAGGATCGAAACTTATGCCGGTGAAACCGTGGGCACAGCCAGTGTGTTCATATACTTACAAGTTTACATGTTTGTCAGGCAGGCACACACAACGTGGATCAATTCCTCAATGTGGATCCTTTCCTTTTCTTCCAAATATGTAGGTACTTAATAATATCCTTTCAACGGGGAAATTGCGTAACACATTATCAGTAGTAACGGGTTTCATTTTGACAGTACAGCAATATTCATTGCGTTATTTACGTAGTTGACCAGACAATTTTTTCGAGCATATACAGCAATGTAATAGGGGGTTTTTTTTTTTTTTTTTTTTTTTCAGGATGGGAAATCATCAAATGACCCCTTCCGCTCTGGGTGGAGCAGAAGGGAGTGTCAGACTCTTACTGACTAAAACCCACCCGTGTTCCTTCCTTAGCCCTTTATGTACCAGGGCAGCGGTAACCCTTTCGGACGATCCCGCTACATGTAATAGGGGTTAAAGTATGAAATTTCCGTTTTATTGCAATAGGTACTTCGAATTGACATAGAACCTTCATGGTTTGAGGTTTTCGAGTGAAACTTTTTTCACATGGTACCTATGAAGTTCTTTTTTTTTTTAATGTGCAACATTCGATTATCGAATTTCAGTTGTTTTTTTTATTCAACTTATACAAGAAAGATGGATACTTCGAAAATTCGAGTTATTTTTTAATACGAGTTCCGACGCGGAACTAACGCGGCAGTAACACCACAATAAATATGTTAAATTAAAAAAAAACGAATTTCAATTTTTCAGTACAAATCGGCAATTTCATACTTTAACCCCTAATATTAGCAATATCCTTCAAATGATTCAGATTGTGATAATTAGTGTGTTACGCAATTAGGGTACTGTACTCATGCATGGGGTAGGTATCTACGTCATTCCATATTGTTGCTGTGTAACTCGTAGCTAATGTCAAAGAGGCTATGATATTATACATACATGTCGGAGTTATTCATTTGTTCGGAACGCCAGCGCCATCTCGTGGCTCTCGACAGAGTCTAGCCTGAGTTCGTGGGGAGACGAGAGCTACAGCTACAAGAGCGGTGAGCAGAGCTCTCGGGATCATCGAAACATTTGACAACATGTGTTAGAAACTGTCGCGTTCCGTATCGTTGAGTTATGTGAGTGTGTGATTCGCTAGTGTGACTAACTTGTTTCGTAAATTATAATCTGATTTGAACTGTAAACCGTTTTTCTATCGTGTTATAACCAACACTACCCATAGTCCGCCCACAGTAATTAAAATATGCCTGATGCTAACGAGAGACAGACATACCTTCTCCGTCATACATACAGGCTGATTTTTTAAAGACCAGCCAAATTTAAGGATGTGGTACAGACCATCAAACTGAACAACTTTCTCCATGGGACAAATAGCGTAATCGCGAAAATTTTATCAACTGTCCCATAGAAAACTTCAATACCTACTCGACCTAAATGTATGGGACGGCTGAATTTTTATTCGCGATTACGATGTTGGTCCCATGGAGAAAGTTGTTCAGTTTGATGGTCTGTACCACATCCTTAAATTTGGCTGGTCTTTAAAAAATCAGCCTGTATATTTCAATGGGTTACTCAATATCTTATATTCATACCTTCTTATGACCAGTTTGTCAGGCACAACGTATATCAGTTTAATTCAATGTGGGGCCTTCCCTTTTCTTCCAAAAAATCCTTCTAGAACTTTACGTGAATTTTGTCGTTCCATTGAACCAACACAATACATGGGTGGGTCGTAACCCTCCGCGATTGATCTTGTTCATTCAAATAAATTAGATAAACGCCACGAATGACGCGTCACTCACCGTCTGGGTTAACTGCGCATTGTCAGCAATGAGGAAGATATTTGCGGCGTCATTCACCCATACAAGCTAAGTACTCTGTATGTTTTGGGTTGTTGTAACGTACAACAATGTATAACAATGCACAAAACCGAACGATTGATCTGTCATGAATTCATGATACTTGGTACTTTTGAATCTAACAAAGTGCTGCAACTTTTATACAAGACCTTCTCATGTTGTAGTAGGTACACGTCACCTAAGTATACAGCATGTATCAGAAAGGTGTTGTCAAATTTAAGGGACCATCAAACCGAACAACTCCATTTTCGCCACGGGGCCAACAGAGTAATAGAAAAAAAATCAACTGTCCCATACAAAACTTTAATAGCTACTCGATCCAAATGTATGGGATGGCTGATGTTGGTGAAAACTTAGGTGAAGTGACCTTGGCTGTCATTGCACTTGATGCAAGGGATTGGATACTACCTATAGTAGGGATTGGACACTATTGATAACATTTACATTATGCAAGCTAACATTTGAAATAAGAATAAGACTCTTCACGTGACCAGAGGGCTGGCCTGTTTCTTGGCCAAAGAATTAGCATCGCCATACAACGTGGCAATGCTGCCAACCTTTTGGGCACTGTTCCTGTTGACAGCGATGCGGACGAATTTTTTGATGCCCTATGATTCTTTTGCTTATTTTTTCACATGTACCTATTTATAACTCACTTCACCAATGTTTTCAAGGTGTGATTTTTACAAAATAGTTCAGCTTTTCTTAATATTAAAAGTCTACTTACAGCAACCATGAGTCCAGCCACGAAGCCAGCAGTATCATATAGAGGGCAGACGATCCTCCCGGGAGGACAGTACATCCTCAGCTCCGGCAGAGGCCCTGGAGGCCTCTCCGTTCTCTGCCAGCCTTCGTTCTCCACGTCGCTGATGGTGCGAGGTATCGAGTAGAAGTACTCCATATCGGCCAGGGCGTCCGACCAGCCGAATTTGACTGGAGATGGAACATACGACAAAGTTACTATAATGCTGGAGACATTTCTTATGTGGAGAACGTCATTTTAGTAAAAAATAACAAGAACGTGACGTATACACAAGCTTAAAATTTCTGTGTATTTTACGTCCGAAAAAGCTACGGATTTCTGGAGGACTGAACATTTAGAAAACTAGCTGCGCCACGCGGTTTCACCTGCATAAGTTTCGATCCCGTAAAAATATCGGGATGAAAAGTATCCTATATGTTAATCCTGGTTATAAACCACCTGTGTGCCAAATTTCATCCAAATGCGTTCAGTAGTTTTTGCGTGAAAGAGTAACAAACATCCCTCCATCCATACAAACATCCACAGCCCGACTTCAACCACTACTAGGCCTCTCTTTTCTTATACCAAACCCCATACTCCTGTACCAGCCTCATCCAGGGTTTGCCCGCGATGGCAACAATGTCGTCCGCTCACCTCGCCGAACAATTTTCTCTAAGAAATTTTTGATTTCATTTTAATTACAGCTCTATGTATCATTAATAGAAACCATATTGAACATACCTCTGAGCCCATCATATTGGATACCTGAAACAAGATAAACGCTAAAAGTTAGTAAGTACACATAACACAAAAATAACATAACAACACGCCTGTATTTCCTCAAGGGTTAGACAGGAAGGTGCATAGAAGAGAACACCCATATTTCGTCACTTATGTTTATATCCAGAATCCAGACAGGACCTAAAAAAAAATTGGATAAATCAAAAAACAATGGCCGACCTGGGGATGAACTAGAAGGTCATTCGTCTCAGTAAAGACTTTATTATCATTAAAAAAAAAGAGCAGTGATAGAGTAGCGCAGTGGTACTGGTCGATGTTGGTCGTAGGTTCGAACCCAGATGTAATTTTTTTCATCACCACTGCTCTCAAAACGGTGAAAAAAAATATCGTGAGAAAACATGTCCTAGAACTAAAAATTCGAAGACGTGACATCTACCAACCCGCAATAGGCCAGCGAGGTGGATCACGGCCCGCACCCTCTTACCAAGAGCAGGCCTGTGTCCCAACAGTGGGAATATTATAGGCCGATTATACAACAGCAAAATAACAAATATTAATTTCACAAAATACTTACAACAAACAGCTGCGACAAGCGACAGAAACACTATTAACTTTTCCATTTTCTATCGTTTGTAAAGGTAATCCCAGACGAATTTTACGAGCGTTCCGTCTGAACGCGCATGAATACGATAGGTAACTGATGCGTCGCTGGATTCAATGGGATGTGTTATAAAAGATTACACACACAAAAAAAAACTGTAAACAGTAGGTCAACACGACATGACGTTAGATTATAAACTGGTTTTACAAGGAAAACAAGGAAAAAAATTAAGAAAAGAAACCTGTTCTGTGACCGTTTTATTGGTATATATAATTCATCTGTATTAGCGAGCGAGCTGCAGGACTTCACTTGGTGGTAGGTACTTTATCATTAACCACCATTATCACTAACCTAGAAATAAACCATTCTCAAGATTCTCTTTGTAAAGATGATCAAAACCTATATATTTATTTATAGATTTTGATAATATTGAGTGAATACGCAGGCAGACTACTTATACAGGCTGGCAGGGACATTGATGCACAAACTGCACCATAAATTCAGCACATGATTTTAAACTTAGAATGCTGTGACATACAAAAGTGCAACATTTACGAGGTCAAAATGTATAGAGCAGCATTTTTTTTTTAAATCACCGACTTATAATCCAGTCCCGAATCATGTACTGAATTCATGCTCAGGTTGCTGCCTGTATAGGTAGGTACTTTAAAATAAAATATATGTAAATAAGAATTAAAAAAATAAAATGAAACAAAGACATTTTTAACCTATTATCAAAGGTTAAAAATGAATGGCATTCGATTTTCCTTTTTTAATAAGCGTAGACGATAAGTGAAAAAATAAATATTTTAATGAACCCTAGTGTGTACAGTCACGGCCACCAATATGTCAACACTTGGCAACTTTCAAATGCAATTTTTTCGTGAAATAATGAATGCAACGTTGAAATACGATACATTACATAAACCTATGGGTTCGAAAGTGCTATGTTCGTCACAACATAAAATTTCTTAAAAAAATAAAGGAGTAAATCGTTTTTGAATAAAGCCGAGTGTATACATACTTTTACTCCTGACTGTACACGCGTCAACGGTATAGGCAACTGTAGTCACTGACGCGACGCGTGACGCATGCCGCTCGTGTGTATGCACATTTAATAAGCGATACTTTGGTTTACAAACCAAAGGGGTTTCAAAACAAATCACGGGCAAAAAATGTGTTATTCATCATCTACCTAGCCTTTTCCCAACTATGTTGGGGTCGGCTTCCAGTCTAACCGGATGCAGCTGAGTACCAGTATTTTATATGGAGCGACTGCCTATTTGACCTCCACAACAAAATTACTGGGTAATACGATGCCCCTAGGTATGGCTAGTTGTCAGACATTCGGGCTACTGACGACCCGTAACGACTGTCAAAGATCCACGAATGACAGCCGGAACCCAATGGCTTAGGCTGCTTGTCCATTGAAGCGGAGCGAGGCTACGGAACGGGGAAACGGAGAAATATTAAACAATAGGATTGAGCGGAGCGGAGATTTTATGATTTTATGCAATCCCATTGATTAATATTTCTCCGTTTTTCAGTTCCGCAGCCTCGCTCCGCTTCAATGGACAGGCAGCCTTAACGTGCTTTCCGAGGCACGGAGGGGTCTTCTTATGTAAAGATGGTCATCTATCCACGGAGCAACCGCGGCAAGCGTAGCTTAACTTGATCGATCGATCCGCACGGCTGTTACAAATTAGCCAAAACTCTCAAAAAAAAAAACGAGTTGCACTCCGGGACTGCCGCCGGCAAAAGTGAAAAGTTGAATATTAACGTTGTACATTTTTGATATTTTGGAATGCGGTCTACTTTCCGTCCGTCTTACGAATTTTCGATCAGGTCACGTGTCCTGACGCGAGTTCCGTCTTACGAATTTTCGATCAGGTCACGTGTCCTGACGCAAGTTTAACACTTTTTACCCATCACAAAAAAAGTGCACAACGCCGCTAAAGAAGTTTTCAAAAATCTTCTACCTCTCTAATATGTATAATAAGTTGACTCTCTGCATATAGTCTGGGTTGACTCCATAATGATTGTCGGCGACATCCGCCGCGTTAGAACACAATGTACAAACTGCACAACAAGATGAAATACAATCCTTTGTTGGTTGTCCTTAATCTAAACTAATTTTATAAAGTGGTTAAATTGATTGTTTGTTTGTAAGCTCTGGAACTATCATCTGGGTACAGTAATCAATAAATCTGCCTAATATTGGGGTCGGCTTCCAGTATAATCGGATGTAGCTGAATACCAGTGTTTTACATAGAGCGACTGCGTGTCTGAACTCCACAGCCCAATTAACATGATACCCCTTGGTATGACTGGTTGTCAGACTCTTGGGCTTCTGACTACGCGTAAGGACGGTCAAACGGTCAACGGTCTTAAAGAGCTTTCCGAGACAAGCCATCCAGGACGAGACCGCGGCAAGCGTAGCTTAACCTTAAATCGACCCATGCGACTGTTATTATTTAACCATAACCCATTCGAGGCCATCTATCAATCCGCAGCATCAGGCGAAATGACAGCTCACTTCACCAAAGTTATTACGGTGAGATTTTTACGTAACAGACCAGCTGATCCGAATAAACTGAAAAAAATCTTTCATTAATAGAAACTTAGAAAGTCATGTCATAGGAAATGGTATACTTGGTTGACTTTCACGCTAACGGAAGCGGCGGGCAGACGCTAGTCTGATAAAAACATCCAAAATTAATAATAATAATAATAATAATTGTTTATTGATCAAAAAGGTACAGATGGTGAGAAAAAACAAAAATTATACTAGTAACTAGCAAGGTACGAGTATACAAAGTGTGTTACTACAATATATGGTAGAACATGTTGATGGTACATCTGTTGACAATTAACGTTACCCTGTCTCTTAAACTAGGGTATACCTGTATCTTAAGAGACAGTGGACGGCCATAAGGTTATGTTTTAATATTAGCTAATTATTAAGTGAAGACTCTGTTGGTCTACCCACAATAAAACAATTATCAGAAACAATTATCAGAAAATGGTAATGGTAAGTAAAATAGAATAAGATGAAATAATTGAACTTAAATCTAGTGAGTGTGTATGTGTAATGTGTATGTATGTAAGGGTGTGTGTGTGTGCATGTGTGTGCGTGTGTGTTTATGCATGTATGTGCGTGTATGCATGAGTGTGGATGTGTTAGGTTAAGTAGGTTAAAATTAGACTCTGTGTGATCATAGTCTTGTTGGAGTAGCCAGTCTGTAAATTGGGCAATGTTATTGAGTTTTTTCCAAAAGGAGTTTTGTTAGTCTTTGACCTAGGTACGTGTAATCCATTACTCAAAGTTTTAAATACCTATCTAATCTGCATTTGCGACATATTCGCAAAAAATGTAAACAAATATGAGTTTAAGGAAAGATAACTTTAATTTTTACACAATAAAGTTCAGTTTACGCTACAACTTCAAACATTTTTATAACTTTTTCAATGGTGCTAGTCACTCTGAAATCAACTTAACGGCCATTAAAATAAAGTTGATATTTGTTTAACTATGACACGGTTGGCGCAGTGGTTAAGCTATTGACTGCTGCGCTGCGTGTCGTGGGTTCGATTCCCGTACGGAACAAATATTTGTATGACCTACAAGTAGTTGTTCCGGGCCTGGCTGTTTGTGTATGTGAGTTTAAATGTTTGTAAACGCATCTACGATACAGGAGAAATTCCTAGTGTGGGGCAACGTTATTAAAAAATTAAAATAACTGGAAATGACGTCAATTTGAAACATAAATAGCTTATTTGGTGGAGACTAGAGATTAGACGTAACTGCTCTTATCACAAACTCGTTCGTGAACAGTTAACTTACCTATTTAATTAAACAACCTGAACCACGAGTAACTTGTTTGAAACTAAACAAAAACTATGATCGTTCGAAGATTCGATTGTACAGACGCCACCAGGTTAAGCTATCCGAAACTGTCAAATTTTCCCAATCAACCTTGAACCTTAATACTTTAGAGATAAAGTTGAAAATCTATTAAAGAAATTTGACAGATTGTAGTAGCTTGTTGTGCTGGCGTCTGTACTTCGGAGAGTGTGCGCAGAAGCTCCACGACCTCATTCCACAACCACCATCACCACTTTCACTACCGGACTACCAAAAGTACTGTAAGGTACTCTGCCACCAGTATAGAGGCATGAGGAACTGGGTGTAGGTTCACATCCTCCATAGAAAAGGGAGGATCCTCCGACCAGACGGGTGTGGTGTCTGGTGGGGGCTACTGCCCTACGATTGATGTGGGGATATTGTATTTATGTTAGTTTAGGTAGACTCTGCTTGCGCGATGCAGGATTTTGCGTGTTTGTGATAGTACCATCCGCACTGAGTTGATATACCGACTGGTCGTACTC
This sequence comes from Apamea epomidion, assembly GCA_947507525.1. Lineage (NCBI taxonomy): Eukaryota > Metazoa > Arthropoda > Insecta > Lepidoptera > Noctuidae > Apamea > Apamea epomidion. The sequence continues at coordinate 14,776,162 of OX382241.1, read as the reverse complement.
AGCGCTTCTCCTCCATATTTATTAAGCGTACAGCTAAAGGGTGGAAGTCTCTGCCTGCGTTCTGTATTCCCTTCCGCATAAAACCCATCCGTCTTCAAAGCAAGAGTGAACAAGCATCTTCTGAGGACGCTCGTTCCATCGCAGACCTCAACCATAGCTTTCCATCAGGCGTTATCGAGGTCAAGAGCAGGCCCCTTTCAAAAACCTCGATTAGCACTTATGTTCTTATCAAAGTTTACACTTAGGGCCGGCGCCCCCTGGCAGCACGGCACGGCAAGGGATTTTTATGCGACGAATAGAAATATAACTTGAACAAAACAACAAAAAAAAATAAAACAAAAAAACAACAACAAAATAACAAAAAAAAACACAACAGCACAACGAAACACAACAAAATGAAAAAAAAAAAACAAAAAACAACAACAACAAAAAGATACAACAAACAAAAAACAAAAACAAACACTAAATAAAAAAATAACAACAATAAAATAAAATACAACAAACAACGAAAAAAAACAAAAATATAAAATTGAAATTTCAATGATGATGCCAAAGGACGTCGCGGCATGCCTAAGGATACCGCGGCATCATTGCTGCCGATGAAATTTCAATTTTATTGTCATACTTATAAGTTTGTATTTTCTATTAGTCGCATAAAAATCCCTTGCCGTGCCGTGCCGCGTGGGCGCCGCCGGCCCTTGGACTTACAACATCGACTTTGGTTCTTAGTACCTACTCATATTGCCATTAGTACATTCTATGAGTACCTATTACCATTTCCCATTTTAATACTATTATTTATAAACGAATTTGAACAGCTGTTTTAAAAATTCATTGCCAGCTACTTAAACAATAAATAAAGTTTGATACGTATAAAAGTACTGTATTATATTATATTACTAAGATAACACACTAAGTACTGTGTATTTAGTTATGTATATACTAGTGATCGTGATTCCACCTGCCAGGGCTGCGGGTTGTTCGAAAGAGATACTGTGGCCCCTGGTACAGGCAACTGAAGGAACACGGGTGGGTTTTAGTCAGCAAAAGTCTGATCAAGAATTGGGCTATTAAATGCAAAAATTATTTTGAAATCCGGCTGTTAGTTCCGGAGATTACCCCCTACATACAAACTTTCAAATAAATAAAATAAAATTTTATCTCTTTATAATATTATTATTAAGTAATCAAGTATATAGGATAAGCATGTACGAGGGTGAATCAAAAAAATCTTGGAATCAATATAAAAAAATGCAAATATTTAAACAAAAATATTTTATTTTTCTACATAATCTCTCTCCAATGCAATGCATTTAGAATAACGCGTTTCTGACTTCCATATTCTTTTGTGAAAGAAATAGTTTTTCTGGACTCTCGAAAAACTCCTCTACGGCAGCCATAAAGGGGACATTCGTGGAACAAAATTTTACGATAATGACGTGGTCATTATCGTAAAATTTTGTTCCACGAATGTCCTCTTTTAATTTTGGGAATAAGTGAAAATCACTTAGGGCTAAGTCCGGAGAATATGGTGGGTAGTCAAGAAGATTGAAGCCAGCACAGCGGATTGCGTTGAGCGCAACTTCCGATCGATGAGCAGGAGCGTTATCTTGAAGAAACAACACGCCCAACGATAGTTTTCCACGACGTTTTTCTTTAATCGCTTCACGCACTTTCGGGATTAAATTTGCATAATACGGTCCAGTAATCGTCTGGCCTTTTGGCATGTAATCAATAAAAAGGAATCCTTCACTATCCCAGAACACTGAGGCCATACCTTTGCCAACGGTAGGAGCAACTCGAAATTTCTTAATGAATGGAGAGGATGGTCGTTTCCAAGACATGCTTTGTCTCTTAGTTTCAGGATCGAAATGGTGGACCCACGTTTCATCCATGGTGACAAGGTGACGGCAAAAATTATCCGAATCACGCTGGAAGATTTCGAGATTATGCTTAGAAATTTCCAAATGTCGCTTTTTGTTTTCGTCGGTTAACATTCGTGGCACCCATCTTGCCGACACTTTTTTAAGCCCCAGTGAATCAATTAAAATGGATTGAACGCTACCAAATGATATCTTTAGGATCTCAGCTATATGTTTTATAGTTATTCTCCTGTCTTCCAAAACCAGATTTTCAACCTTTTTGACATTTTCTTCCGTAATGGAGGTTGAAGGCCGCCCAGAACGCGGGTCATTTTTACAGCTTGATCTACCTCTTTTAAATTCAGCCACCCAGTACGCAACCGTAGAATAGGATACAGCATCATCCCCTAATGTCTGCTGAATGTCCAAAAAAATTTCCTTCGTAGACATTTTTTTCAAACTGAGATATTTTATCACCGCACGTAACTCACTTTTATCCATAATTTTGGGTTTTTAGCAACTCGTTGCACAAAAAAAATTATTACGTGCGAACGAACTGACGAAAACAAGTGACAGTTTGCATAAATGTTGTGTGATTGACACTCTTTAATTTGAATATCGAACTTCTCCCAAAAAGGTTTTATATATATGCAATTCTAAGAACTTTTTGATTCACCCTCGTAAATACACTGTTCTTTCTACGTAACTGCAATAAGTTTCGCTTAGTTAATTAAAGTATTATCTATCTCACTTTTAAATATCGTAGATTACCTATACTTACTAACATTACATGTATATTCTTGCCCTCAACCCAATTTCTCTCAGTCTTTCCTCCGTATCTCTTCTCCTGTCAAAACTTATCGTAAAAGGGCCCTATTCATCATCATCATCACTTCAGCCCGGTGTCACCCACTGCTGGGTATAGGCCATAGGCATCCCTGGCCCTTTCGTCTGCCATACTTCCTGGTTCTGTGCGTCTCTCATCCAGGTGTTTCCATCAACCCAGCGCGCTTTTGGACGGCGCTGATTTCTTTGATTTAAAGGACCCTATTGGCTCATTTTTTTTTCGGTAGAAGCCTAAGCTTAATCAGCCTATAACGTACCCACTGCTGGGACACAGGCCTCCCCTCTGTGAGAGGGAATGGGCTACAATTCCAAAACTTAAATTTCAAACTTACCTACATAAAAGTGTAATGCCAATAGGCCAGTGGTCTGTGGTGGAGGTCTTACTGTTGCCTAAACTTATTAGTTTAGCCAATAGTAAGAGCTCTCGTATGTAGGGTACAAGGCCACAGCTTGAAGTATCCCGAAAACCGTTCATAGCAGTTCTTCAAGCCTTTGTTCAAGAGCAGATGCAGCACACACAGGCGGATTTTTGGTAGGTCCCGGATAAAGTCGACCGTCCACTGCTACGTAGGATGTGCATGGAGAGGTTTGCCACGTTAGCTGCGCGGTTAATCTAAACTTCTATACTTAATATTATAAAGAGAAAATATTAGATGTTTGGTATATTTCTTAGTTACGCTTCCACGCTAAAACGGCTGAACGGATTTGGAACATGCGTAGACAATGACCTGAATTAGGTAATAGGATACTTTTTATCCCGATATTCCCGTGGGATCGAGACTTATGTGGGTGAAATCGCGGGGCGGAGCTAGTTACTTAATATTTATTGTATTTACACAGGTTCTATACCGCCTAACATCAAAGTAGGTACATAAGGAAGTATTTCGCACAGAAGATGACATCTGGTAAACTTGCGTGTTGAATTAATATTTTGCAGTTATGACGTAATTTTCATTTTGAAAAGTACTCAGTTACCTAGTTAGTTACTTAGCCTGTTAGCCATATGGTATTGGGTGCAGACAAATAAGTTACCTGCGTTTTAAAAAACACCTCTTTTGAGAAGAATCTTGAATATATTACCTTGTCTATAATTTATACTATGGTGTACCTACATAATAAAGTGTATTCTATTCTAATATTCATATATCAACAGGGAATTCACGTATTTCTTTCTGCCAAAGAATATTGCCTAAAACTATGTCAGTCTCCACTATATGTTGACCTTTGACAGTAGACAGTGAATTAAAAGTATTAACGCTCTTGTGTGGAGCCGGAAATCGGCAAACGTTGGGTAGATCGCCCTCAAGCGCTAGGTGGAGCGACGATCTTAGACCAAACTTGTCATCAATAGTACTTATTTATTATTTATTACTTATAGGTCAGTGGTCTAGAAGCATGAAATTTCCCACAAGATTTCCTTGTACTTATTACGAAGGTGAGCACTGTAATGTTCACTACGACTCAGGGGGTGATATTTGGCGAGAACAAGTAACACCAAATCACACTGATATCGGTTCGCAGCAAACGTTCGCGTCTTTCCTCTCCGGCGGTCGGTAGGTCAGTCCCCCCGCCCCGCAACCCCGCGCGTGCGCTGCTCGAGACGACAGAGTGATACACCACTATAAATGTCTATACACTACAAGCACTAAGGAAGGATTCTAGAAAACTCATAAGGAGGTTAATTAGGGGATGAAAGTTTGTTTGGAAGTTGGTCATTATTGTCGATGGGAAATCATGGCCACACAGCTTGTCTCAATCTGCACCTTAATTGCGTAACACATTATTAATCTCAATCTGAATAATTTTGAATTTTTCAGTTTTCTTTTTTTTTTTATATTTATTTTTTTTTTGCTAATCCATTGCGTCATATGTTCAAAAAATGTATCTGCTCAACAACGTAAATAACGCAATGAATGTAGTTTAACTGTTCAAATGAAAGCCATTGCTACTGATACTTAGTGTGTTACGCAATTACCCCGCTGTAAATATTAGGGGTTAAAGTATGAAATTGCCGATTTGTACTGAAAAATTGAAATACGTTCAAAATAATTACCATTATTATCTATACATTGCGCCATCTCATAGGAAGGTCATTTATGCCTTTGCGATAGAACTCTCGTGATCTAGATTCGACAAACTGTGTGAAAGCATTTCATATGTACTGCCTCCTGAGAAGAAAACTTTTTATCACGTAGAAAATTGTCCAAATCACGAAAAAAATGGTAGTCCGTTGGAGCAAGGTCTGGCGAATACGGAGGGTGACGAATGGTTTCTAATTGCAGTTCCTGTAGAGTTAAAACGGTTTCTCGTGCTGTATGAGGTCTCGCGTTATCATGGAGCAATAATGGTGAAGATCGATTCATGAGTCGGGGCTGTTTCACTGCTAGTTTTGCTATCATTGTTCGGAGTTCGGCACAGTAGACATCTGCCGTTATTGCTTGACCAGATCGGAGAAAGCTATAGTGAATAACACCATGCTGAGAGCACCAAAAAGTTACCATTACCTTTTTATTGATAAGCTTTGCTTTTCCATCACGAAAGCGTTTAAACCAAAATCGCACGGTGCGTTCATTAACAGTCCCCTCTCCAAACGCAACATTGATATTGCGACCTGTTTCTGCCGCGTTAGTTCCGCGTCGGAACTCGTATTCAAAATTAACTCGAATTTTCGAAGTATCCATCTTTCTTGTCTAAGCTGAATAAAAAAAAACAACTGAAAGTCGATAATCGAATGTTGCACATTTTTTAAAAGAAGAACTTCATAGGTATGTACTCGTACCATGTGAAAAAAGTTTCACTCAAAAATACCAAACCATGAAGGTTCTATGTCCATTCGAAGTACCAATTACAATGAAACGGCAATTTCATACTTTAACCCCTATTAGTATAAAACAAAGTCGCTTTTCGTGTCTGTCTGTGTGATTTTTATGCGGTTTTTACTATTATTTTGAGAATTTATTCCGGAATGTTTATGTGTTATACATTAATATTTAACTAAGATATAGCAGGAAATCTCAATGTTTTGACAAATCGCCTCATCAGTACATTGCACCCGTGCGAAGCAGGGACGGTTCGCTAGTTAATTCATAAAATAAAAGTTATGAAGAACCCGATGCAATTTTATGCACATGCTACGTCTTATTTTCCGAAGATGCGCAGGAGCACCTGTGCAAACAGAAGCACATAAGTACGCTTGATGATGTAGTCTTAGTTCAGACTAGCCGTATCTCACAACAGTCATGTACTGGACACTTGCTATCCTGTGCCTCGTCGGCTCAGCCTGCGGGTACCATGTTGGTGAGTATATCAACATTTATAAAGACACAAAAAATTCCGCCACATTCATAATAGTGGAGTGAGTTTGGCACCTTTTGGCGAAATCCTTTAAAGAAAGAATGACAGTTCTGATGTAATATAAAGTTCAGTGTAAAGAAACACTTAAACGTGAAAGAGACACTTAACGAAGCAGAAAGTCACTTTTACTACTCATAATTGTTATAATTTTGTGTACTGGACCCGGGAACCTTCGGTTTACGGAGATATTGAAGGTCAAAATTCCAAATTCTGCTGACGTTTTTTTTTTACGAAAACAAGTTTTTAATATTATAAATAACACAACTTTAAATACCCCACGAACCGTTGCATGCACTCATGAGCACAATGTTTTGCGTGTGATATCTACATTGCGTACTACTGCAAACAGCTTTTCACACGTCGTTTTCCAGCAATTATTTTTATGCAATGTTGTTATGTTGTGTCGTTTGTGTTTTTGTTAGTTTGATGTACAGAATATGTAGTTGACGGCTATTTGATTGATCTTCTTATACCCAGTACTGTAGGTACGAGCAATTTAAGTTGGTTGGCAATTAGCTTAAAAAAAACTATAACTTTACTAAATTATCACTAAGACTTCAGACCTAAGAAATTGCATAAACTGTATCACTAGTAAGGGGGGTTCGCTCCGAAATATGTGTATATTGAGAAATCGGAAAGTGTAATTTAGGCTACTTCGATTTTTAACATCATAACAAATCGCGCACTTCAATAGTAAAACCAAAATTGTGTTCTACCGGGTCTGCAGCCCTAGCACAAGCATAATCATGTTCCCACTGCTGGGACACAGGCCTCCTGTCTTCGAGAGAGGGTATAATCTACCACGCGGGCCCAGTGCGGATTGATAGATGGATGTCACATGTCCTCGAATTTTTTGCATGCCGGATTCTTCACGATGTTTCCCTTTACCGTTTTGAGAGCAGTGGTGATGAAATTATTTACAAATAGTAAAGCGCCTGGCTGGGTACTAACCCACGACACTCGTAAGTCGAAGCCGTTACTACTCGGCCACCACTGCTCGCTGTGGCCCTATTTGATAGCAATAGGGTATTTGATAGCAATAGGGTATTTGATAGCAATAGGGTATTTGATAGCAATAGGGTATTTGATAGCAATAGGGTATTTGATAGCAATAGGGTATTTGATAGCAATAGGGTATTTGATAGCAATAGGGTATTTGATAGCAATAGGGTATTTGATAGCAATAGGGTATTTGATAGCAATAGGGTATTTGATAGCAATAGGGTATTTGATAGCAATAGGGTATTTGCCTGTGTAAAAAAATAATTATTATGTTTAGTCAGTCAGTTAGATTATTGAAAAACAATGGACACGTATTTTTTTTTTGTCAATCAAACAAAAAGTGACAAAGATAAGGCGCGTCAAAATTTGGGAGTGGGGGTCGTGACGTCACTTTCTTGTTAAAGTGTCGCAAGCAAGTGATGTCACGCGGAACAGGCGGAACTTTAACGGGCGATATCTTCATCATTTTTTATACCTATATAATTGACAAAAGAAAAAATACGGGTTCAATATTTGTTGATAATCTAACTGACGGAGTAATTAGATTTTTTTAGGAAAATAGCCTATTCTGTATGATTTTTATTTGTTTTTGTTTCAGGACCACGGATGGTCGGCCTCAAGAGTAAGTGCTTCTTAACTAAATGATAAAAAGTGCCCAGACACCGAATCAGGCGCTAGCACGGATGTGCGACATGAAACGTAACGTATAAATACGCACGATTTATGAATCCAAACAAAAAACCACTAAGTATCCGATAGCATTTTGGTTTGAATTATTGATAGATATTAATTAATTCCTAAACTCAAGTAAATATTATGTGCAAAACGTGTATTTTCAATTTTATAATCGTTCGTATTTACACAGATCGCTAAATGATTACACTCCAATAGCCAATATTAACTGCTGGGACTACCGTACCACAAATGGCCTAGACGGTACCATATCGACCTACAAGATATCTTGAAGATATCCCCCAAGAGGGAGTAAAAGCCATACCTCACCGGGATCGCCAGGTCGCGTCGCCAACAAAATGTATGGCTGTCTGCGTAATCAAGCGGATGCTAGGTGAGCCACCCATCATAGAGCTGGGGCTGCAGTCTCGACATTCATAGCGATCGCTTTACGACCCAATTCGGTCGCAAAGTCTCGGATTGACAAGTGTAATGTATGGAGTGACAGGACTTGGCGAGAGAATTCGGTCGTATAGCGATCGCTATGAATGTCGAGACTGCAGCCCTTGTATACATTTAGTTGGCAGCACGACCTGGCGACGTCGCCATGGGGTGCTCTAGTGAGGTATGGCTTCTAAGCAAAAGTGGGTGACTTCAAACTATGTAACATAATTTATCTTCATTCATTCCTCCAGGTCAGAACAAGCATTCTGTTACCGTTCAGCGCTGATCTGATTATTTCTTACGACATGTCTTATCCACAATCAGTACACAGACACAGCTCCATCTTTAAGATGACACTACGATGATTTAGTGACATCCAAGGGTTGGTAATTTCGCCCACATTGATGGATATCATTTTTCCTATAAACACTATACTTCTAATACAAAATAACTATAGATTTTATCGTATTTTATTAATAATTTATTTTATTATGACAGCTTTGACAACGACGTTTAATACGTCGCCATGGCAACCTTTCTTTCAAATTCTTACCTGCCTGTATCTTTTTAGCTAATTAGATATGAATACTTATTATATTTAATTACTGGCCATCTTCATAACTCAAATTCATATTTTCTACATGATGTTAGTCTACGAGCTGACATTATAGATCCACGCAATCCAAGGATCAGTTCGGGTTTCGCCTCTAAAGCGGATGCAATAAAGAGCCTGATACTCCAGGGCTACCTATCCCGGGAATACCCAGCGTACCTCTCCGCTCCGGTACCTGTCGGACCCTACCTACGCCTCCGACCTCCGTCCTCCGTGAAGGGCTCCTGTGACTATTGGGCCGCGCCTCATCCGAGGGCCGCCTCACCTGGCGGGCTGACAGCGTCTCTGTCGTGCCTCTCTCTCTTGCTGTCGAGCTGCGTCCTGCCTTGCTGCGTGGACCCTCCAACGGGTGTCCTCCGCCTGCACTTCATCTATACCTGTACCTGCGCCGGCTCCTGCTGCCGTGCTGCAGCCTGCCCTGATGCGTGGGCCCTCCTACGGGTGTCCTCCGTGCCGCACACGCACCAGTGACCTGCCCTCATCTGTACCTGCATCTGTCGCCGGCACCTGCCTCGCGTCTACCTCCCTCCATCTGGATCTCCACCTCAGCCTCCTCAGCCCACCTATCACGCATCGTCATCCACACACCCCACCTCCACATACTACACACCACTCTTAGTCCATCTCCATCTTAAAGTTATAAATATACCTTTAATTGTTTTCTACCTCCCTTTCTTTAATTTCATTTTTCCTTTGGTTTTTATAAGTTTAGTTACTTGTCGCTACACGACAACTACTTTACAGATAAACTTCAGAATGATTGAAGAGTAACAGCATTTGTATATTCTTTCTTTTATTATCGGTTCGGTATTTTAAAACAGATCAATGCAGCTAATATGAAATATTATCAAAGCTTTAGGCACCTGTCCCACCAGCGGCGATTAACAAGAAGCGAGAATAGCCAGCAAATAAAATATGTAGTATAAAAATAAACTAAAAAACACGCTTTTATCACGCACTAAAAGCGTGTTTTTTAGTATTTTCTTTTTCTTAATTTAATAAGTATAAAGTCAACGAAGTTATGACGATAAGGGGCTACTAGTAAACTCAAGGGGTTTTCAAGTAACCCCTAAAGTTCACTATCCATCATCAGATCAGCTCAATGATACCAAATTATAATATTATCATCCGAACTACATTACACATATAAGATTTCATCAAAACGAATCATATGATCCCAAACTCGAGCGGTTCACTTGAAGTCACTAAACAGTTCCACTATCCATCTCCTGGCTAAATCACCAGACCCTCTTTACAAAGCTCAATCTATTGTACTCGTCAAATCCAATCATATGGACCCAAGCTCGAGGCGTTTACTAGTAGCCACTGAAGAGTTCTACTAAGATACCAAATCATAGTTTTGTCATCCAAACTACATATACAAACAAAGTTTCATTTCGTTACGACAATAAGAAGGAGGTTAAAATGGACTTCTACGATTTTTTAAATTGTTAGTTAGTTACAAGTGAAGCTAATAAAAGCGTGTTAAAAATGGTTGATCACAAATGTTCACCCTCCGGTCAAAGTCAGACAAGCGCCAAAAGAACCTTGAAGCACTTTACTCGTAAAACCATGTTCAACCTTATGTCGTTGTCATTTTCTCATTTTACAGTAAAACACGGAACGAACTTTTTTGAGGTGGGAAAGGAGCACCTTATTGATATGGCGCTGTCCAACAATTCTGCCTCGGCTCGGGGTTACATCAAGATGAACAGGCCTCGTCTGCCGCCTGGCTACTGCCCTCTTCAGCTGTGGTGTTGCAAAGAGGACAAGTTCGGAGTCTGCATCTACGCCGACGAAACCGGTGATGTCGCCGGCGTGCAGGTCAATGTGAGTACATTGCGTAGGTATACCCATCTGGGTAATTGCGAATCACACTAACAATAGGAACAGCTTTCATTTTGACAGTTCAACAACATTCATCACGTTATTTGCGGTATGGGGCAGACAAATTTGTCGAACATAGCAATGGATTAGCAACATCCTTCAAAATTATTCAGATTGTGATTGATCGTGTGTTGCGCAATTATGCTGATGAAACATGCTTTGAGCGAAAAGCTTCAATTTGTCATCCTTATGTGTCAATATGATAAAGAATTAATTTCCCTGGCTGTACATTCCCACTTTCCCACAGCGAAAGCACTAGGAAGTGGTGAAGGGCGGGCGTTTTGTGGGACTGTCTTTTGTAATTTTAACGTTCGAAAAGTGTTGATTCTCAGCCTAATTTGAATAAATGACTTTTGATTTTGATAACTGTAATAAGTGTAATAATCCTTACAGAGTGTGACTCCATGTTGCAGATTCCTTGCGATGACTTTAAACCAAAATATAACATGAGAGAACAAGGCTTCACCATCTGGACGACCGCCTTAGACAATAAAATTGTTAGGTTCTACGCCTTTTTCGAATTCTTTGTGTCACCCTGTAAGTTTTCATTAGTTTAGTAAGCACTGCTTTATTTAATCGGCCTTAACGGCTTCGTTACATAATTCAGACCAGTGTAATGCATTTAGAACTTGCTGAAAGCCTGTTAACAGGCTTAGTTTGTTAGCAGGCTTTAATAACGCATCCGATATTATCGACTGATAAAAACGCGCCTGTAGGGGAGAGCCTTAACTCTTACGGGATGTACAGACGCCAGCATATCAAGGTACGACAATCTCAATTTTATGGCTAAAGCATTAGGTTCAAAGTTGATTGGGAAAATTTGACAGTTTCGGGTAGCTTACCAATATGTCAACACTTGGCAACTTTCAATTGCAGTTTTTTCGTGAAATAACGAATGCAACGTTGAAATACGACACATTACATAAAGCTGTGGGCTCGAAAATGCTATGTTCGTAACAACATACATTTTCATTAAAAAATAAAGGAGTAAATCGCTTTTGAATAAAGCTGAGTGTATTCATACCTTTGCTCCTGACTGTACATAAACCACTGACGGCAAAGAGTTAACTCATGAAACAATTTTTTTAAGATGCTCACAAGCGGATCGCGTCTAAAGATATCACCGCTGTCCTGAGGGATACTAACGTGTATTACAGCGGCTTCGGTGGTAAACTGGCCAGTGTGGCCACCAAAAGGAACCAGCTTGATAGCATCTTCACCAAACAGAACTGTGTAGAGTGGTCGGGTAAGTATCATAAACAACATCGTCATTCTCTTGCCTTGATCCCAATTTATTTGGGATCGGCGCACCATGTCTTTTTCTATTAGTCGTCATCTCGGTAGTCACCCCCTTTCTAACCATATCATCATTCACACAGTCGATCATCGTGGGTTAGCTGAGGACTGATTGTTCCATCACCGCAGATAACTTTTATTCGAGGAATAAATTGTCATTTGACAGTTTCTGTATGAAATAACTGTCAAAATTTCGAAATTATTCCTCCAATAAAGTTATCGGGTGATAAGTAAATAGAGGTAGACATGTTACGCAACATTCGATCTTAAAAAATGGCACACTAAAGGTACGGTGTCCTAGAAGAGCAGTGGCCGCCACATGCGGCCGTAATTTCCAAATACCACTGACTTATATTATACAAGCACGCTGGACATCATACTATCGATGACAAAATGAAGACATTTGATTTTCGCCATTTTAGCGCTGATAGTTACGTGAGCGTCCTTGGAACTAATATTTTTGATAATGAGTTTTACAAAATGCGCATACTCTCATGATAAAAATGTTCTAAATATCTCGTAGTAAACACAAAAAGTCTTATTCTACGATTTAGACCTAAATCATCAGACACGTACCAAAACAACACGACCCGCGACGGCCATTTACATCAATGTATCAATTTCAGTTCTGAGACGCTCGAGCGGGGCGGTTTGAATCGGCACAAAAAACAACTGTCATTTCGTATAGTATATTATTTAGTTCAGCGAACTTGTTTATTTGAGGCTAGTGCCAAATGTGTGCCAAAAGTGGTGAAAATAACAGATTTTCATGACGTCCGTTATAAATATGACGCTCTTCTAGGAGACCGTAGCTAGAACACATATGTATCTCTATTTTTTTTTTACGTTTTTACTAAAAAAATTTGTTGGTATATGGCTATTTTGCCTGATAAAACACTATTTATTTTATAGTTGCACTATTAACGTAACTCCTATAAAACTATATTCTATCTGCATTTTTAATTGCAGTGGTTTACAAAATCTCTATTAACCTGTAACCGTATAGCCAGTTAAGAAATCTTTAAAAAAATCTTATTCCCAGGCAACCTGTACCACTACAATATGACTACGAACCAGGAATGCAGTTCCTCTACATTGTCGCCGTTTTCTGCGATGTTCTACGGAAACCAACTGGTCGGCTCCAGGATCAATGTCATTGGACATTTAGACATAAAGAGCGAGTACCAGGGCTTCTTTGAAGATTTTAACGCCATTGCTGCTAAGGTAATTACCTCTGACACGATGAATACTATAATGTGCTCTCAATAAGTGGCATTTACATAAATAGGAAAATGAATTGTTTTTCAAACTGACTTATCTTCTGAGCCTTTTCCTCATTATGTTGGGGTCGGCTTCCAGTCTAACCAGATGCAGCTGAATAGCAGTATTTTACATGGAGCGATTGCCTATCTGACCTCCACAACCTAGTTACTGGGTAATAAGATGCCACTTGGTTAGACTGGTTGTCAGACTTTCGGGTTTCTGACGACAATACAAGATGGCGGCGTTAGTCGATATTAGTCACCAAAAGCACCCTGGAGCGTTCAGCACCCTAGTTGCGTAACACACTATCAATCACAATCTGAATCATTTTGAAGGATATTGCTAATCCATTGCTCCATATGTTCGAAAAATTTGTCTGCTCAACAACGTAAACAACGCAATGAATGTTGTTGAACTGTCAAAATGAAAGCCATTCCTGCTGTTAGTGTGTTACGCAATTATCCCGCTGGGGCGACTTACAATAGAACCCATAAGTTGAAACAGTTCACACTGGGCCACATTGTTTTCAGTTACTGCCCTCTCGCTGTTTACCTCTTCGGGGAAAACCATAGAAATGTAAAGACAATCTATGGAGAAAACAGTAATTTTAAATAAATGTGTAGCGGTATCTACAACGCCACATGCGAATAATGCGTCATAAATAAATAAATACGTCACGTAAATCCTGCATCTCGCAAGCAGAGTTTACCGCGCAATTAGCATATATACAAACTTCCCAACATCAATCATTGTGCAATTGCCCGCCAGACACAACACCCGTCTGGTCGGAGGATCCTCCCTTTTCTATAGAGTATGAGTGAACTTTGCACCCTGTTCCTCATACCTCTATAAATGATTATTATATGAATTATATTATATTGATTATTTTTTAGCTTGAGTACGTATAGTTTTTATTATATTTGTTGGTATATTGGCGTGGCTAGCTAACATATGGCAAATTATTTATTTTATGTTCTGTTCTTGTAATGTAAATTAGAATTACTGAACAAAGGTCCCTAATATTGTATACAATCAAGTGTTTTCTAACTGAACAGACAGCTGTGCTGCTGGGGAGTTTGTTGCCCCACTTCGTCTTCCCAGCGATAGCACTAGGAAGTGGTTGATGGGCGGGCGTTTTTGGGGACTGTCTTTTGTAATTTTGACGCTCGAAAAGTGCTGATTCTCAGCCTAATTTGAATAAATTACTTTTGATTTTGATTTAGTATAGCTAATTAGTCTAGTAGTCACAAGCGCTACTGCTGAACTTGAGCTCCTGGGTTTGAGTTTGAAGTCGGGCAAAGTATAATTGGGTTACTCCATCAGGAATTTCTCAGTAGCAGCCAGCTCGGAGTCTGGATTTGTGCCCAGTTGACGGAAATAGGTTCGCCCGCTATTACATGGCAAAATGTGGGTGTATTGTGTGAATATCCTGCAGTTTATCTTATTTTTGTTGCAGTCCGCCGCGCCACATGGTCCCAACTGTTTGTACAATGATGTCGCTGAGGAGGGCGGGCTCGCCATGACCATCTACTACGTCTACGCACCATGGAAAATCGCCTGCAGCAAAGAATATAACATGCATCGCCATTAGCAATGATAACATCTAATTATGACGCGCCACGACCACCAATACAAGAATGAGATGTTGTGCAGAAAAAAAAACGAATGTCTGTGTATAATAAATACTTTTAAACATTTTATTTTGGAATCACGCTTGTATTGTCTAAAATCCCTTCGAGACCTGTAACAAACGAGAACTTTCATAAATAGTTTGTTTACCATATAATTCCTGGTAATTAAATCTAAGTTTGTGCTAGGTTTTCGTCTAGGGGGGGCAGACGTCCAGCTGAACTAACCACAGTCATATAATGAGAGATCATAAATGACACCTCGTAATAGATAATTCCACCAAAAACATTTTATCAATACATATAATAAAATCGTAACTGGCCGCTGTCTGTACATGGAAGATATATAAGAAAAACTATTATGGGTTGGCTTTATGAACGAAATAGAACCCAAATTAATGATTTTTAGAATTTTTGTTTGTTTGTACGTTTTTTTATTATTTCTTTATTAAAGGTAAGTTTACAAAAATCTTGCTTTTAAACTATGCCCCACAAAACCGTTTTCACTGTTTGTCTGTGGGAACGGAACAAACAGTACAAAAAATAAAACCAGATTTACAAGTGCTGTTTGCGCGAAACGCCTACACTTTTTTCTTTATAAATTATCACCTTCTACCGACAGTTTTATGTTTTATTAATAGACACAATTTTACTGAAGAATCAAGTCGTTTTTTTTACATCTCCCGCTGAAAGACCTGATAAAATCCTGCACATGGTCCTATCGAGCCTGGATTACAAGATTTTACGTTGGAAAAACTTCGATCAGCTATTATTATAAGGATTTCAAGAGAATTGGTGGATAACTCGTAATTACAAGCGAAGTTGGTTGTGTGACATTCATTTTGCTGTGTCATTGCGAAGATTTGGAATTTTCCGTGGTCTGGATAATCTTAATCATTAGTTCCACCCAACACTCTATTATCAGATTGTATTTCGTGGTAATTAGCTGTTAATAACCAGGTTAGTACAGAGTTATATATCTAATCGTTGTAACCCCTATCCTGTGCTTACACATCGTTATAATTGATCAGACTTTAGCGAGTTAATCTTGTGATTAACACAGTTATTTGCACCCTTTTAAAGAGTAGCTATCTATTAGCTGCATTATTGTAACTTTATTAGATAGGTAACAGTTACTGAGTCATTTATTGTAATCACATTAAAAGTTAGATAGGTTCATAATTGCATTGTGAATAAAGTAGTTACTTAAGTTTTGTACTGATTTTGTTATTGTTAAAACGTTGATAGTTCATTAGTTTAAAAGTATAGGAAAACAATTAACAATAAAGTTAGCAGTTAATTCTTATTTCATATGTAGGTATTTACAGGCAGGTATCGTAACATTTTTAGACGCTGTTAAAACTTTAATTGTATATATTCCAGGTTATAAGGAGCTCATTAGAAAAAGGGCGAGTTACCAGGGAAGGGTAACAGTATTCTGGAATTATTTGAATTCATTAAAACGTTCTGTAAGTCCTTCTGAGGTTAGCATGTTGCAATCACGTTTAAATACGCTTGAGTCATTGTATGGTCATTATGACGAGGTGCAATTAGCATTGGAATGTAGCACTGATAATTTGGATGGTCAAATATGCTAGAACGTAGGGAGTTTGAGTCTATTATAAAACCCTATCTGAATCTGAAGCTCAGAAAGTGCTCGATGGTTATAGGAAAAGGGATTCAACTGATAGTGAGGTGGGTTCACGTTCTAATATTCACAGGTTTGTTAAATTACCGACTATTCAGTTAGGTACCAAAATTCAGCGGTTCTTACATAAGTTGGTTGGAATTTCACGATACATTTGTCAGCCTTATTCACTCTAACGACGACATAAACGACATAAATAAATGTCATTATTTGAGGTCATCACTAGAAGGTTCAGCTGCGATGGTGATAAACTCAATTCGGTTTTCTGTAACTAATTATTCAGTCGCTTGGAAATTACTCTGCGACTGGTTTGATAATAAACATCTGTTGATTCAACACTATGTTTCAGCATTATTTAATAATGAGACGATCAGTAAGGAGTCGTCTGTGAATTTAAAAGCTTTAATCGATCACATTAATAAAAACATGCGTGTCTTAGAATCGCTTGGCGAACCCGTTAATCACTGTGATACTTTACTCATTCACATTATAAGATACAAGTTGGACAATAAAACTTGCCGTGAATGGGAAGAATACAAGGATCGCCTTGACAAGGACTACGAGATTACATTAACTGAGTTCCTCACATTCATTATGAATCGTGCTGAATTAATTGAAACATTAGAAATGTCAAGTTCAACAATTGATAAACACTCAAACACTTGTAAACATTCTAAGGTTAGGACAATGGTAATACAGGATTCTAATAATAAAACAGACAAGAATAATCAGGTGATTAATAGTTCTTCTAAACCTAACAGTTGTGTTAAATGTAACGGTGAGCACAAATTAAGCAATTGTCCTCAGTTTTTGGCGTTGAGTACCTAATGAAGCACAGTTACAATTGCTACCGAAATTTAAGATTTGTTATAATTGTCTGTCTTCAGGACATTACGCTAATAACTGTAAACAGGCAAGTTGCAAAGTACGTCTGCGCAAGCAACACACTTTGGTGCATGTGGTAGATCATTCGAAGAAGTCAGACTTGGCTAATACTTCCGCTAATAGTGATGATGTGACAAGTGCCCTTGTTCCGTCAGCTTCTAGTGCAGGTTTGTCTCTTTCTGCGAGTGTCGAACGTGGTGACGTATTGCTATCCACGGCGTTAATTAAAATCATAGGTAAAAACGGTCAGCAATACGTCACTCGTGCTGTGCTTGATACTGGCAGCACATCATGTCTCATGACTGAAAAACTGTACTACCAACTAGGTTTAACTGCCAATACTGTGAACAACTTCATATTGGGTATTAATAATTAGAAAGAAAGAAAGAAAGAAAGAAAGAAAGAAAATGCATTTATTTGCGGCAAACATGACGCATGAAAAAAGGACTTAGCACACAAAAAAACAAGTTGGGGGTAAACATGCGTCACATTCACGCAAAACGGCCATCGCTCAGCATAATGCTAAGACCCTATAAGAGACAGAGCCCAAGCGCTGGTTTTCAGCGGCAGCCGGCGTTGACGTGATGACGTAATTCATCTCCATATATCAATAAAATGTGCCCTGTCTCAATAAAATCTGTGAACGATAACTTTTCCATTAAAATTAATGGTTTTGTTCTACCTTCAATTACCGATAATATTCCGAGTAGACTTGTGGACTTATTAAAATTGAAAATCCCATCTAATATTTGTCTGGCTGACCCTAACTTTTACTCAGCGGCCCCAATAGAGATGCTGCTCGGTGCTGACATCTTTTGGGACTTACTGGGATCCCAAAGAGTCAAGTTAGGAGATGGACAACCTATTCTTTGCGAAACTAGACTAGGATGGCTGGTTTCAGGCCCAACCATAAAATTAATTATGTTTCGACAACATCAAAAATGGTAAAATGTAATTTTACGAAGATTATTTCTGACGGTAATGATGAATTAAATAATAGCATGGATCATCAACTGACAAGATTCTGGCAATTAGAAGAGGTCGGTACTACATCAGTGTATTCGAAAGAAGAAAAACTATGCGAGGAGCATTTTGTAAAGAATACTACACGTTTGGAGGACGGGCAATTTTGTGTTCGAATTCCACTGAAATGTTCCCCGGTTATGTTAGGTGAATACTTTAGGGCTTAACATTGATTTTCTTCTTTAGAGCGTAGGTTCAAAAGCCAGCCTCAACTGTCTAAGATGTACAAAGATTTTATGGCAGAGTACGAAAGCCTAGGTCATATGTCGAAATGTAAAAATATTGAACATTCTGCTCATTACCTCCCACATCACGGAGTTTTGCGTGACAGCAGTGTCACCACTAAATTAAGAGTGGTTTTTAATGCCAGCAGCGCCACTACTGCAGGTACTTCTTTTAATAGTATACAGATGACCGGACCTGTAGTACAGGATGATCTTTTATCGATATTATTACGTTTTATTTTATTTTATTTATTCGGGATAACAAACAATTACACATCATGGATTACAAAAAAATAGGATGCAGAAATGATACAAATGTGAAATCAACCACGTTCTCCACACAACAACACACAACATAAATATATTATTGCTGCCAACGTGGAGAAAATGTACCGGCAGATAGTGGTTCATCCAAATGACAGACATTTCCAACAAATCGTCTGGCGTGATGATGACTCGTTAATTCAGTTGCAAACGTACCAGCTCAATACCGTGACGTACGGCACAGCCAGCGCTCCTTAAACAGCTAGGTTTAGATTGCGTTGATATAAGGGCTGCTGAGGTCATTCTACGTGATTTCTACGTCGATGATTCGCTGACGGGAGGAGATGATCTCAATGAAGTAAGAGACTTGCGTCATAAAGTAACTTCTACTCTTGCTTCAGCTAGAATGAACCTAAGAAAATGGAAGCCAATTATATGCGTTTGGTGATTGGTTCGGACTGTCCCCAATCTTCACTTGACTTGAATATTGGCGGATCTGAATCTACCAAAACCTTAGGTCTGGGTTGGAAATCACAATCTGATCAACTCTGATTTCCATTAGTCAATCAATTATTTGTAGCGATACAAAACGTGACATGCTTTCGATAATATCACAAATTGTTGATCCTTTGGGGCTTCTAGCTCCATGCATTATAGTGATAAAGATGTTACTTCAAAAACTATGGTTACACAAACTGTCATGGGATGAACCGCTATCGGACTTTAGGAAAGTTAATTTGTACTGAACTAGTAATGAATTTACCAAAATTAAATGAAATTTATATTCCCCGTCATGTTTTAATTGATTCAATGCACCTTTTAGAGCTTCATGTTTTCACTAATGCGTCTGAACGAGCATATGAGCATGCTTATACGTTCGCAGTGTCAACAATGAGCATCAAGTGTTAGTACGTTTACTGTTAGCAAAGAGTCGTGTTGCCCCTCTGAAACCAACCACCATTCCCAGACTTGAGCTTTGTGGTGCTCTAGTCGGAGTTAGAATTTATGAAAAGGTGGTCGCATCATTACGCTCAAACACTAGGCTGCGTACATTCTTTTAGACAAACTCTACTGTCATCCTAGGATGGCTTAAAATGTTGCCAAATAGGCTGCAGCCTTTTGTACGCAACAGAGTTGCTGAAATTTTAGAGAAGACTGGGAACTGCGAGTGGAGACACGTCTCAACCAATCAGAACCCCGCTGATTATGTCTCTCGAGGAGTACACATTAATTTATTACCTTCTTTAGAAGAGTGGTGGTCTGGTCCAAGTTTTTTAAAGCATGACGCATCATGTTGGCCTTCTAAATTTACACAATCTATTGATGAATTATTGCCGGAAATTAAATCAAATGTGTTTTTACATGGTACCGTTAACGAGAATGTGGCCAATGAATTTCTTAACTTTAACCGGTTTTCAAGTTTTTTAAGGCTTCAGCGCACCGTAGCATACTTTTTACATTTTATTGCTGCATGTAAAAAACTACTTGTTTATGGTCCCCTAAGTACTGATGAACTACAAAATTCTTTAATTTTGATTATCCGATTAGGTTAAACTGAGTCTTTTAGTGAATACAAGTTGTTACTTCATAATAAACAATTACCAAAGAAAAATCCTTTATTAAAATTTAACGTTTTTTTGGACGACCATAAAGTAATGCGTGTAAGAGGTCGATTAAAAAACTTGGATTTACCTTATGATAAAAAATGTCCAATTCTTTAAGCCGGTTAATATATTTTCAGATAATGGCACCTCATTTGCATACAATGACCTATCAAAATTCCTTAAAACTAATTGCGACTCGTTATCTGAGGAGATGGCTAAAGAGGGAATTAATTTTAACTTCATCCCTGCATACTCTCCTCATTTTGCTGGCCTTGCGGAGGCTGGTGTCAAGTCAACAAAGCATCATTTAGTCAGGGTGCTGGGCCTTTGTAACCTAACTTATGAAGAGCTTTATACTACATACGTTGGTGCAAATAGAAGCTATTTTGAACTTCTGACCACTGACTCCACTTTCATTGAATCCTGAAGACTTGGCACCATTGACACCCGGACATTTTTTAATTGGACGTCCTTTGACATCTTTGGCGACACCTGATTACCATGACCATTCCATCAGTTCCTTATCTCAATTTCAACGGATTGAACAGCTCCGATAATATTTATGGAACAGATAGAGCAAGGAGTATATATCGTAGCTCCAACTCAGGACGAAATGGCGCACATGTAAGGGTTCTCTGAAGCTGTACTCCCTGGTACTTCTAAAGGAAGACAACACGCCGCCTCTGAAGTGGAAAATGAGTCGGATTGTCGCTACTTATCCAAGACCCGATGGCGTGATCAGAATTGCAGACATCAAAACCTCCAGTGGCCTGCTCCGCAGGTCATTCAGCAAGATTTGTCCATTACCCACCTACCCCGAGTCTGACTATTCCGGTTGAAAGACAGGCTTTCAACGCCCGGGGATATGTTTGCGCGGAACGCCTACAAAAGTCATCATAACACTAGTGCAGCTACGTGTGTTTTAGCTAATGACTTTTTCAAATTCAAATTCAAATGTATTTGTGCACATAAGTGTAATGTAGTGGTACATGATGGTATCAAATAAAAATAAACATGTTGTGTCACTATGTGTTGCTTTGCAAGGCGTACAGATATTGTTCACCCATTAGGTAATGGGTTACAGTAAGGTCTATATAATTATAAAAATACTGCTAATTATCAGTTTTAAATCTTTAGCAAAATATAAACAAAGAAACTTTACACAAAACATAAATAAAGAAAATAGTATAGAATTATAAAACAAATATTACACAAAAATATTAAATAAAATATTAAATTCATAAAATTCTTAAACAAATATTAGTAAGAAATTAGGCAATTATTCAATCTGAGAAAATGGTGTTACAGATTTTGTATTTCCCCTAAATATTCATTAATCGTATAATATGCTTTCCTTATTAGGAACCTAGTGTTTTTTAGAAAGTGAATAAGTCTTTTGAAGCTTTTATAGATTTAGGTAGTTTGTTATATTTTTGGAGCCATTCCTAGGAAACTTTTTGAGAATAGGGCGGTTTGATGGATTTTTGATTGAAGAGCACCTGGGTGGCGTTTAGTGGATAGGGTTTGAAATTGGTTTTGGTTATTTTTAATGAACATGACAACTTCAAAAATGTATAAAGACGGAAGAGTTAATAGATTTAAATTAATAAAAAAAGGTTTGCAACTGTCAGTGTTTTTAATCGAGCATACTGCACGAAGACATTTTTTTTGGCCTTAAAGGCTAATTCCCTATCCGTCGCATTACCCCAAAATATTACGCCGTACCGCAGTGTGGTGGAGACGTATACGTGATATGCTGTAAGAACGGTGCTGCGATTGGCGACCTTGCTCAAATTGTGTAAAGCATAGCAATATTGATTAAGTTTTTTTATTATGTGATCACTGTGTGTTTTCCATGTCATGTGCTAATCTAACCAAAGCACTAGAAATTTGGGTAGCGGGATCGTCCGAAAGGGTTACCGCTGCCCTGGTACATAAAGGGCTGAGGAAGGAACATGGGTGGGTTTTAGTCAGTAAGAGTCTGACACTCCCTTCTGCTCCACCCAGAGCGGGAGGGGTCATTTGATGATTTCCCATCCACAAAAAAAAAAAAAAAACCCTAGAAATTTTGTGTTTTCTACTTTAGCAATCTTATTAATATTAGTAATAATAGAGTTTGTCTGTTGGTTAAAATTCATGACGTGGGTTGTACCAAAATTATTTTTTAGGTTGTTAAATAGCCATTGAATAATTAAGCCTTAACTATTTTTAATTCATGTTCATATCTTTCTAAGTTTTTTCCTATAAATATTGTAGTACAATCATCGGCAAATAGGGTCATAAGGTTTTTTTATGGTTCTGGGATTATCGTTTATATAACAAAAGAATAACAACGGACCAAGTACACTCCCCTGTGGTACGCCGTAATCTATGCATTTTTGTTTCGATAGATAGGTTTGTTCTGTGTTAGTGCTATTACATTTTTTTACTATTTTAGTTATTTGTTTTCTCCTAACTAGGTACGACTTAATTAACTCCAGGACATTGTCCCTGATTCCAAGGTTACTTAATTTTATAAGAAGGATTCTGTGATCTACAAAATCGAATGCCTTCGTCATGTCCATGAATAATGCTGTAACTGGGACTTTTTTGTCCATATTCGAAATAATTTCATTTACTAAATCATAAATAGCCATATTAATATGTTTATGCTTTCTAAAGCCTTACTGTTTCTTGTTTAAGATATTGTTGTTCTCTAAGAATGAGTAAAGGCTGTTATAAATAACTTTTTCGATAATTTTAGAAAATACTGGGATGAGTGCAATAGTCCTATAATTTTTCATATATTGTGGATCATCCTTTTTATGGAGAGGTTTTATAACAGATAGTTTTAAGTCATCAGGGAATTTACCGTTGTCTATACAAAGGTTAACTATATAACTAAGAACTGGTGAAATTTCAGCAACTGCATTTTTAATTTTTTTCATCATAATTGTATTTTTAGAGCAATAATAATTTTATGTGTGTCATGTGGAATAATGGGTGCTAAGAACATGGAATTAGGGTTTGAATTAATTAATGTCGGTTTATAATCGGTGTTATTTTTATAATTCTTGATTGGTTAAACTTGATCAATGAAATAGTTATTAAATAATTCTGCAATCTCATTTGGTACTGTAGTATATTTATTATTTTCTGTAAGTATTTTAGAAGGGTTTTCTTTTGGATAATTCGATATAGTGGAGTTTATTACTCTCCAAGTTGCTTTAACCTTGTTGCATTATTAATGAAGTAGCTGTTTTGCGTTATTGAGTCAATTTGATAAAATCAAAATCAAAAGTCATTTATTCAAATTAGCCTGAGAGTCAGCACTTTTCGGACGTCAAAATTAGAAAAGACAGTCCTTCAAAAACGCCCGCCCTTCACCACTTCCTAGTGCTATCGCTGGGAAGAAGAAGTGGCGCAACAAACTCCCCAGCAGCACAGCGGTCTGTTCAGTTAGAAAACACTTGATTGTATAGAATACTAGGTACCTTTGTTTAGTAATTAACATTACAAGACCAGAACATAAAATTAAATTATTTGCCATATGTCAGCTAGCCACGCCAATATACCAACAAACATAATAAAAACTATACGTACTCAAGCTAAAAAATAATTAATTAAAATAAGAATGTAAATAAAAACTTACTACCCAAATAAAAGCCTTCAGGCATAAAGGGCGTGACAGCTTAATTATGTATGCATTGCTGGGTTCTGTTCACATGGTAGCTGTCACTTGATAATTCGTTTTAGACGTTAGTGTAGGTGCTAAATGATTTTTTATTAGTTTTATTTGGTTGACGTCTTAATTGCCACAGCATTTCACGCTTACGTTTACAGCATAGTTTTAGACCTTTAACTATCCATTTCGATGTTTTGGAGATTAGCAACTAAAATTTAGCTATGACCTTAGACAGAAGTAGAGTTGCATCTTCTGACACCCGACCCGTCATGAAGCCAAATTGATTATCAGCAATAACCTTATTATGTCGCAGAAAGTTTGTTAATCTAGAATTCAAGAGTTTCTCCAAGATTTTAGAAATAACTGTCAGCACAGATATGGGTCTGTAGTTTCCGACAGTGTCTCTGTCACCACTCTTATAGATAGTGTGACTGTCTGTCATTTACTCCTATTTAATAACAAAATATATTATTCTAAATTCTTATTTTAACATTGTCCCACGATATCGGCCCTCTTAGAAACGCATTAAATCTCAATTTTATGGTCTGACAGCTCGACATGTTACCCTAATCAATAACAAAACATCCAAATTCTTTAAAATAGTAAAACAATATTGAAACTCTTAGAAACCCATGCCATTTATATTTTATGGGAAACAGACCGGCAATTATGGCTAGTCATCAATAGAAAGCGATATTTTACGTCACTTTAGAGGCAATATTCTGTACGAATTCTGAGAACGCCGAGGCCCTTGAATACGACGCACAATGCTAGCCAGACATCTGGCTAGCATGAGAAGGGTCCGTGGGCACGGCCTACCTGAACGCACCCTCGAGACGATTGAGAAATCATACAAAAAAGAGGGATGGACGGAGGCTGAACTAAACGTGGTATTTTTTGAGAAATCGTGGAGGGATGGATGTAATAAGTCAGGGGCAGTTAGTGTCGAGACACGATAGAAGCCGGGAGACGATACGGACTTCCTAGTCCAGGCTAGCTAAGTGAGGAGATTTAGGGAATGCCAGGAGGCTATGTCCGAGTGGGCTGTCGCGAAGTAGCGAGTATTAGTTATTAAGTTAAATATAGCTGGGTTGGAGCCCCGATTAGGTTAAACTAGTATTTAAAGTGGTATATGTGTGTTTGTTAGTGTGGCTGGCAATTTTATTAATACATAGTATTCCACATGCCGCCCTTTGGATTATTTTTATTCTTCTGAAACTCGTTTTTTTTTCGTAAGTAATTCTAAGTTTTTTTAAAAGGTTGTTGCAAAAATTCGGGTACCTTTTTTAAGTGGCATTGTCTGGATCAAGCGTTGCTTTTTTGTGCAATTTGTCTCTATGCCTAATACACCGTACTAAGCCCAGAGTTAACCATTGCTTAATGGTTCGCCTAAGATGAGGGATAGTTACAGGTATTGAATGCGCAGTAATTGCTGGCGAAATTAATTTTGTTAAGTTGACAGCGGAAACATTCGCATCAGCGGTATCATAAACAGTATTAAAATGTGTACCCGAAACTTTTTGAACTAAAGATGGATAATCAATTTAGAAGAAGTGTGTCTTTTTATTTTACAATCAAGACAAAATACTAGGGGTGCATGGTCAGTTATAAACGAGTCAAGTACATATGTAGCTGAGTATTTATAAGATCTTAACATAACGTGGTCTAAATAACTGGTTTTACGAGTAGGGAAGACATGAGCAGGTAGAAGACCATGATAAGCCATTTGATCCAAGTAATTACTACAGTTTGGATAATTACCACTTGGGGATATATTTATATTAATGTCACCTATCAGGACCACCGATGTCACTGACTTTAATGATGAAAGAATCAAGGCTAGCACAGAAATTATTAATATTTCGCTTAGATGGTGAGCGGTACACAGCTACGACAGCATATTGGTTTTCCGATTGTAAAAGAAGACAGTTGGCATCTAACACGAATGGTTTTGTTACACGGTGTTTTATTTCAGTTTGAATATATAGAATGACGCCGTCATTCTGATTGAGGTAGTCTGAAGTGTATGACGTGTAGCCGACAAGTTCAGGCGCAGTTGTACATTTACTCAGCCAACATTCTGTGAGTACAAGAATGTCACATTGTATGCAAATTCTTTCCAGTAGAATGATAAGGTTGTCATAGTTACAAGCTACTCTATTATGTTATGTTATGCATTAAAGTTAAGGATGTCCGAGACAAATCAATATATTGTTTACAAGGCTTTCAGGAGAGCAGATCCCAGACTCAGACACACACCCAGACTGAGCTGAATCAATATCGCCTGATAATATGCTATCCAAAAATAGCATTTTTATGTGAGGATTAAAAAACGCGTATCTGATATTTATGCAAAAGATTATTTCTAATAATTAGGCTACTTAAAATAACAATTAGTACATGTTTACCAATAGAGAAAGATATGAGATGTGTTGTTTGTAGATATGTTTGTATTTGATTTTTAATAACTCGTGTGTGTGTGTGTGTGTAAATTATGTGAAGTGTAAGCAATTGAGAGAAAATTAGAATGAGGTACTTGAAAATGTGGTACGACTGAAATATTATTTTTTAACTTAAGTACAATATAGTAAGTGTAATTGAAACTAAGCATAACTAACAACATGTAATAAAAATAAAATAAAAAAGCCGTACAACATACCTAGTCACGGCTCAGCCTGAGGGCGCAGTGTGTGCAAATCACTGCTTATCTATTCGATGTGACGGTGCACCTGCTCGTTGACGAAGGAAAATCTTACCATGAGCCACCCAACAGAACTCGTAGCTGTTTTTCTTACCGACCTCACGAGCTAGATAGAACCTAATTTTCTCTCGGCACGACACGGGGTGCGACTTCGCAAAATCTGGTCGTCAGCGTTAGTTAGTTTCAACTCTACGTCGCGCAAGCTCGTGTTTTGTTATCTGGCTATTTCCCTAACTGTTGCCGCGTATCTTGCTCTTATGTTGTGCTGTGCCTTCATAAGTGCTGACTATGGCTTCATATTCTAATCCTGAATACGCTGACATAATGTACTGTTACGGGCTTTGTGATGGTAACGCTGCTGAAGCGCGAAGAGAATATCAACTTCGATTTCCCAACCGCCGACTCCGACACGTTAGTGTCTTCGGATCGATTTATCGGTGATTATCTGAAACTGGCAGCGTCCAAAAAGCACGGAGATACACGGCTGAGGACGAGGAGCTAATTCTTCAACGTTTTATTGACGACCCCAGAATATAGACAAACATCGTAGCCCGTGAGCTTGGTATGTCACATTGGAAAGTCTGGTCTGTAGTTCAATTGTCAGGCTGACATCCATACCACCAACCCGTGCAGTCATTAGAAGAGGGAGATCCGCCAAGACGGCTTGAATTTTGTCGTTCTATCTAAGTGCCGACGCCAAAGGCGAAAACTTTTTAAAAAACATTCTATGGACCGATGAATCATGTTTTGATCGTGATGGAATCACAAATTACCACAATTTACATTACTGGGCACCGAGGGCAGAAGGAACCCCTAAGAAACTGAAACCAACCGCATCCCAGCGTAGGTTTTCACTTAATGTTTGGATGGGTATTATCGACGACAAGTTAATTGGCCCACATTTTTTACCCCGAACACTAAATGGGGAACGTTATGAAGATTTCCTAAAAAATCATTTAATAGCACTGCTCACGGATGTACCGGAAGAAAGAAGAGCAAACATGATTTATCAACATGGCTGAGGTCCAGCCCACTTCCGAATCACAATTCGACAATTTCTGGATGACCACTATCCAAACCGATGGATAGGGCGCGGTGGGCCGATTCCGTGGCCTGCACGAAGCTCTGGTCTGACAGCGCTAGACTTTTACGTTTTGGGTCATATGAAAGACCTAGTTTATGTGACCCCCGTAAATTCAATTGAAGAAAGGGAGAGAATAACAGATGCGGCGGACCAGATGAGGGCAACAATCACAGCAAGAATCACAAAAACCGACGTGAGGAAGCGAATAAGAACATGTATTCAAAACTGAGGTCAGCACATCGAACAAGACGTGTGAAATGTGTGTACAGTTTTTAAATTGATATTGATTAAAAATAATAATTATGTTCATGAAATTGTTTAATTTGATTTTCCGAATAAACACTTTTTTGTGAGACGTACTCCTTCCTGTACTAAATCAAAAACGATTTTGATAATGTAGTCCATGACTTTATATTAATTTTCATATCTTTTTGGATAGCTGATAAGTGATAAGGCAAGAATATTTTACTAACAATTTGTACAACTGGCCTAGTATATTTTTTTTTTTTTTTTTACTAAGACAACATTTTGTATGAAGTAATGGCTAAAATTACAAAAAAATAAATGTTTGATTAGTAATATTTGCCAAGGCTTTAGGTATTTTTTAACTTTTAATTACTAACTAAGATTTGCCACGGCATCAACTATGATAATAACATACATTTGAGTAGTCGCTCCGTAGCAAATGATTTAATCTGGGATTTTTCATAAATAAACTAAAAATCTTACTAACTCAAAAACTACTGAACTTACTGAATTTGGTGGCTTAATTTGTTGTATTTTCACTTTACTATGATGTCCTGCAAGGAATACGTCGAGTTACGAGTATCCCTGTACAATTCTAAAGAATAACATAATTATAAAATACTATAGAATAACCGATCAGTTGAATTGCCTGAAACTTTACGTAGGTACCACCTAATCATTGAAGTATATAATACAATAAGGGATGAGTGAGAAGCTCGATGGCTTTGTGGTCGTAGCGCTAACTCATGTTAAGCAACCCCGATCGTGGTTCCAACTAGGATGGGTGACCACAATTGGCACAAAAAATATATCAAGTGGCTCAGTAATAACTCTGTTTGCAGACTTGATCATGGCCAAGCGCGACCTGCCCCAGCAGTCTCGACATTCATAGCGATCGCTTTACGACCGAATTCGGTCGCAAAGTCCTGTCACTCCATACATTTCACCTGTCAATCTGGGACTTTGCGACCGATTTCGGTCATAAAGCGATCGCTATGAATGTTGAGACTGCAGCCCCTGTATAGAAGAAGGTGGTTGTTACGCTTTCACACCTTAGCTACTAAACAATAGTTATTTGTGCAACAAGAGAGCAAAGTCGTTTTTTGCTGCGAGTGCTGATTTTGAATCCTGAGTGTGGCGAGGGATTCAAAGGCACGAGATGCAAAAAACTTTGCTCTCGTGTAACACACATAACTTTTCACTTCAGCAGCGAGAACACTTTAGGAGATAAAATAATAAACAGGAATAGATTGAAATAACTATTTATTGTGAATCAAAATAATTAACATCGTAGGTAGAGGTACCAATTCAATAAAATGGAACATTTTAAAAGTTAAAAGTAAAATTACTGCAGTTCTGCAAATTAAAAGTAACAGATTTATTTGGCAACGTTATAGTTGCATTGAGTTGAGTTTGATTATCTGGGGTTAAGGTTTCTGTTTCGGTGGCGGATTGAGAAGGAACAACGGTGAACGTTGGTGACTCTGATCGGCTTTCTGTATAAGTACACTGTGCGTCGTTGGAAGTGGATGGGCGTGGGTGAGACCAAGGATCCGAGGTCGAATTCAGACTTATTGTTTCCACTATACGCTTACAGATTTACGACTTATTTTCTATTGAGTCTTCAATATAGCCTTCTGCAGCCGTATTGGACTTCCAACCGCCGTGACGTTTTAAAGTGGTGAGATCCGCTCTGGAATCAGCCAAGAGTGTTGCCGAAGTTCTCCGAAAGCAGTGACCCGTGTATCGCTGAGGCTCTTCCAGTGATGAAAGTGGTAATTTCTCGCGGAATAGCACCTATTTTATTTACTCACATAGGCTGTCTTGTGCATTTATTATTATGGTATTGTATGAAAAATCGGTCGGTTTTTATATTGGATGGACGTACATTTTGGTATTTTTCTACAATAGTTACATATTCTTCGCGTACGACAAAAGACCTATCAAGGTTCGTCTTCGTATTTCTCAATTTTACTAACAGTAATTTATCTGAATGCTTTTCGATATTATTAACTGTTAGCTGTAATAGCTCGTTATTGCGTCACGCTCCACTAATTCCTATGATCAGTACAACCTGTAATGAAAATATTACATAATTAATATGCATAATTTAACATTTACAGCATCTTTTACATAGAATAGGTAATAGGTAATAGGTACAGCGGGCTGGTGTCCGCAACTCCACGACAATGTGCGTATTTTGCGTAAGGGTGGGAAAATCGATCATTCGATCCACCCCAGCTCCTCAAGGAAGGCCAGCAACGCCTTGATGTTACTGACCGTTTCTCGTAGGGTACCTGGGTTACCGAAGTACTTTGCCCTGTACGTGGCGACCACCGGGCAGTTTAGCAGCACGTGCGCCGCTGTCTCGTCCTCCTCCATGCAGGCCCTGCACAGCGGACTGTCTGTTACTCCTATGACATAGAGGTGTTTGTTAAATGACCCATGGCCAGTTAATGCTGCATCCTTTACATATCGTAATAAATATTTTAACAGTATTGCTAAGCCAGACTAGGATTCATTGCGCCTCCAAAAATTAGTAGTAGGCAGTAAGTACCTTTAGACATACCAGTCTACACACAAATTTTAATAACTAACAACATAGATTCATAATTACTTTAGCGGCAAGAAAATTGCAATCCGGAACTTCATTAAGAAATTTTTCTATGTTAAATGCCGTGAAAATTTTGGACTTTTAAGCCTTATGCCCAACTGACATTCTTTTTAGAAAAGATACAACTTTTGCGTACCAGTATGTTTCAATATGCACGTTATGTTTTGTTGTTAAATTAGCTTTCAACATTGAGTAAATACTCCGCATTGTAGATGATCGCCTCGTCTGTGATAAATCTAAAACATAAGATAGCAACACCGTCTCCGAAAAACTGCTTGCGCCCTTTGTAAGTCTCCATTCATTGAAGACATGGTACGCTTTCAGATATTTCTCGCGAGACTTCTCAGGTAGGAAACTTAATTCTGCATTAATAACATGTTGTCTAACTCTTCCGGTGTTAAAATACTGTTCCCGTCGCTAGTTTCACTCATATTTTACGATTATTTTAATATTTTTAACTTATTCAACTCTTTACGCTAGCCACGAAATTTGATTCTCGCTTTTTTATTTAAATTAAGGCGTGTTCGGAAATAGCACCCATGATATTTTATTATTCAAAATATATTACGTAACATTATTGAAACTAGAAATAAATATTTACAGGTTAAATATCAGTTTTATTTGCAGTAAATACTTATTTTCGTTTAAATACAACAATAAGTTAAAAATTCAATAAATTACATTAAAAGACATAATTATCTTTTTGCAAAATTTCTTTAGTTAGTACGAAATTCCGAACGTGTTTGTCTTTGAGGTCGAATTCAAAATCGGAACTTCGAAAGGGCTGGTCTTTGTCTCTCTCTCTTTCTAATGGCGGGAAAGAAATAGAGTGTGAATGTTTCAAATTGTATGATTAACCCAAGGCTGAATAATATTTTCGCGGCTTTCTGAAAAAAAAAAATTAAAAAGTTACTTGGTCTCACTCAGTGAGCAAAATCGCATTTTGCTCACTGATTTCAGGCAGCAAAACCTACATGTTTGAGCTACTGAAGTGAAAATAATAATGAAATTTTGATGTCTGGAGTAAATTCTGATATAGGTACGGAGAAGCACATAGGGTGTCTTACGTCCCGTAAAACTAAAAATAGGTATAATAATAAACTATAATTAAATATGCAGGTAAAAACGTTCATGCTTTTTTAATTATTTAGTTTTTAATTTTTAAGTGTATTGTAAGATTTGTATTCTGGAATTTGTTTATTTTAATATATATTTTTATTAAATCTGTAAGTAAGTACATATTAGAGATTTTTACACATTACTTTTTGTTGTTTCAATTACTTTGTGTTAGTAGATAATATTCGTTGAAATAATAGTTGTATTATTATAGTCAGTGAGAATGCCTCGAAAAAAATTACAACTATAATTGAACGCGAATTATTTGTTTGAACGCACTAATCTCACAAGCAAGCCGAATTAAAAAAAAATGCGTTTGGTAGCCTAATTCTTGTGGAAGGTTGTAGGTTATTTAACATCACGCTACAGCCCTTAGGAGCCGGGCACAAATGCAGTGCGACGCGGTGGTTCGAGGGCCGAGGGAGTCTTATCAAAAATTGGCTGTTATTTTAGTATATTCTGTATCCTACGATTTCCACGCGAACGAAGTCGCGGCCAGAAGCTAGTGTGAAGTAAATTAGGTTGCCAAGACTTTAATAACACTTTCACTGTTCAAAAGTTACGATCGAATGTAGAGCCAAGCCCCTAAAACTTGATATCTTGGTCAAAATGTACGGCTCTAATAAAAACCCTAAAAAGCGATTAAACAGTAAGTAATTCTTCAATACTGTCGATTTTTCTAGGGTGGGCAAAAAAGTTTCTAGGGTAGGCAATGCCCACCTTTACAAACCCCCCCCCCCCTCCCCTCCCTAGCTACGTCCATGTGTCTTAAACTAGTAGACTTAACTAAAGGACCCTACACAACATTTTGTAAAAAAAAATCATATTCTTTTTGGTGTTTTATCATTTTTAGATACCCGTCACGTCTGCGGAGTTTCGGTTCTAATTTAATTTGACTCTGATGACCCATAACACTTGTTTATAAAGGTAGTAATTAGAGCAGCAGTTGTTTATTGTAGTTTTGGTAAATGAAAAATAACTGAATGCATGTTTATTAAAAAGTTCGGCAGGAAAAACTGAGCAGTAAACTAAATAAAATGAGTCATAACGTGACAGCGTCTCTAACCCGGCCGAGGCCTGTTGCTAGATGGGATTGTACCCAGTAAATTATATTATAATTCTATTACTATTAATAAATACTCATCCCCAGTAATTCCCCGATGATTTTTTTTTTTTTTACAAGGGCTAAGTGGTTTATATCATTTGTAATAACTTTTTACATACCATGCATAGCATAGAATCCATGGTATAGCATGCATAGAATAGCAATCATAGCATAGCATGCATAGCATAGTTACGTTACGTTAGCTCCTATCAAAACAAACTGGTTTTGTCTTGTGCCGTGACGTGTAACCCTGCTAGATGTAGAAGTAGCTCTAAATAAAACAGTGGTTTAAGAACTGGCAGGATTTATTTATTTAAACTTTTCGCACAAAAAGGTACAAAGGCGGACTTAATGCCTTAGGCATTCTCTACCAGTCAACCAAGGGTGGTGAAGAGATTAGATGGCAGGTGCTTTGATTGAACAATGATAAAAAAAAACTCTAAATATCAGTTTTATTTGCAGTAAATACTTATTTTCGTTTAAATACAACAATAAGTTAAAAATTCAATAAATTACATTAAAAGACATAATTATTTTTTTGCAAAATTTCTTTAGTTAGTTCGAAATTCGCAACGTGTTTGTCTTTGAGGTCGAATTCAAAATCGGAACTTCGAAAGGGCTGATCTTTGTCTCTCTCTCTCTTTCTAATGGTGGGAAAGAGATAAAGTGTGAATGTTTCGAATTGTATGATTAACCCAAGGCTGAATAAGATATTCGCGGCTTTCTGAAAAAAAAATTAAAAAGTTACTTGGTCTCGTTCAGTGAGCAAAATCGCATTTTGCTCACTGATTTCAGGTAGCAAAACCTACATGTTTGAGCTACTGAAGTGAAAAGAACTTTTTTTTTAAATTAATAAGTTCGCGATTGGCGTCATGAAAAAACCATAATTATCGAAATAAGTCTCGCTTTTAATTATCTGCTCAATAACACGACATTTGTATAATGATGCCAGCAGACAACACACAATAAATATTATTACCAGACACCGAATTTGATCAGCAGTCATTATATGAGTGTCATTGTTTATTTCAAAGTCATGATGTCTTTCGTTTTTCATTTAGGGTTGATACAGTGGATACTGACATACTGTAGAAGAGGGACTTGTGGCTAAGTAATAACAGCCGCACGGGTCGACCGATCAGGTTAATCTACGCTTGCCGCGGTTGGTCCGTGGATGGGTGACCATCTTTATATACGTTTATATACGTGCCTCGGAAAGCACGCTGAGCCGTTGGTCCCGGCTGTCATTCGTGGATCTTTAACAGTCATTACGAAAGTCTGACAACCAGTCTTACCAAGGGGTATCGTATTGTCAGATATCGGTTTGTCAGATAGGCAATCGATCCATGTAAAAAACTGGTATTAAGCTGCATCTGGTTAGACTGGAAGCCGACCCCAACACAGTTGGGGAAAGGCTAGGCAGATGATTTTATTTTCAGTAGAAACTACAGTGGCAAAATTTCGTTCTATTGTACATTATACAACCCAACCAATTTTTAAACTGGGTAAATTTAAAAAACTGCTTATTTTAATTATCTCGTGGTTTATTTAGGCAGCTACAGTTACATTTTATTACTACTTGCACAGGTAATTAATGGGAATCAGGAAGGAGCCATAAAAGCAGCATAAAAAACTTTTACTGATTTTTATAGGATTTTGGTCGAAAATATTGTATGTTGATTGTAGAGAGATTTATTTTGTACTAGTAATATTATAAATGCGAAAGTTTGTAAGGATGGATGGATGTTTGTGGTTACCCTTTATGCAAAAAGTACTGAACGGATTTTGATGAAATTTGGCACACAGATAGTTTATAACCAGGAATAACACATAGGATACTTTTTATCCCGATATTCCCACGGAATCGAAACTTATGCGGGTGAAACCACGGGGCACAGCTAGTAGAAACATAAAAATAGATACTGATTTATCTACTTTTCCTATACTGATGTGTCAGGTTTTAGACTTATTTTTGTAAAGAGATTTTGTTTGAAACTTAAAGTTTATATTATTAGGCCAGATATAGGTCGCAAAAAATTGTACTGTAGGTACTGATGTTTTGGGATTTTGTAAGGATAAGTAGTATGTACAAAACTGTATCTCAAGTTGTAATGGACAGGTACAGACTTATGGCTGCGCTCAAATTTCGTATAAGTACTTTAAAAATGTATTGGTTGACTTGTAGGATGCACCTTTTAGAAGTTATAAGTTAAAAACTGAAGGAAGTCAGAAAATTTCGTGGTTCTTCGAGCACCATGCAGTTAGCACAGTTATTTAAACTATTTATTAAAAAAGTGAGTTTATGTTTAAAAAACATTATTTTATTGTTTTGTAGTGTATTAACTAATTAGTTAGAAAAAAAATTCTGGTTTTTGTAACCCCTAGTTTCAAGGACCTTATATTTGCTCAGTGGATTTAACTTAATAATTTTGTGTTTACACAAGTGCTTGAAATGTTCGAAAGTAAAAACCCACGTATTCACAAAATGGAAAACAACTGAAAAACTAAATTGTGATGTTTATTCGATATGTTGATTCAATATTTACTTTTGGGATATTGTTAATTAAATTAAATTTGGTATTGAAAACCAATTAGATAACTATATATTTTGAAAATAACGGTTGTCAACCAACCAGTCTTACCAAGGAGTGTCGAGTTACCCAGTAACTGGGTTGTGGAGATCAGATAGACAGTAGCTTTATTTATAATACTGGTATTTAAATGCATCCGTTAAGACTGGAAGCCCGCCCCAACAAAAGGCTAGGCAGGTGATGTTCATGTATTTTCAATGATGTAGCAAAATAAACATAAGGAACATCACCGAATCCTCAAAATATAAGTAGTTGAAAAAAAAATTACAAGTTGAAACCCTGCTTCTATTCATTTAGGTGTCGCCTAGTGTAAGTCAAAGTGTGCAATTGTCTACCAACTTTGTGTCTCCCATAAAAAGCAGAGAAAGCAAGCGAAACAATCTATGACGACGACGAGGAGTACGGTCACCAAAGGTGATGAGTAACCAGGGCCGTCGGATATAGTTGAAGTTTTGTAAGAAACCGATGGATGTTTTCGAATAAAATTTAGTTTAATTAACAGAAAACAGACAGTTCATTTATCAAATTAAATTTAATTAGAAAAATTCTATCGATTTCATATTTTATTTATCTATTTATTTCAGGCATCAAGGCCCGTATAAACACATACAATACAATATTAATATAACTTAAAAATACTATAAATACATACATTATTATCATTACACTAAAAACTAACTAACGCACACGAAGTGTCTGCGTCGTGTTTCGCTGATTGGGTTCATGTAGCCGGCCACGAAACCGGCGGTACACAACACCCTTCGGCCAGAACTCTTCCTTGAGGAACTTCATATTAAACTTCAACTATATACGACGACCCTGGTTACTTATTTCCTAATTTCCTTTGGCGACTGTACCTATAGTACACCCACATTTATTATTTATTTAACACTTTCCGCACACAAATGTACAGAGGCGGACTTAATGCCGTAGGCATTCTCTACCAGTCAACCTTTGGGTGATGCAGAGACAAATTTGTGGTAGGTGCAATCATGAAAGTTGAGGAATATACCTATATTTTAAATATAAAGATACTTAAACCTTTTAAAGCTAATAATATAATATATACTCGTACCTAATTACATATACATAAATAACAAGCAAGTTACATCATAAGCTCGCTCATAGGCAATAAAGAAAAAAAAAATAGAGAACCAATATGTTTTTTAAAGTTCTTGAATTTATTTCTTGAGGAACCCAAAAACTAGACTTCATTCTGTGAATCATACGGCATGCCAGATGCGAGGAGCATATAAATACGCGTTGTAGTGCATTTAACCAGTGCATCTCGCTACAGTGATGATCCGGACAGTCGCTCTCCTCGGCCTCGTGGCCTCCGCATCTGCTTTCTTCGGTCTTTTCGAGAACAGTAAGTAGAAACCTACCTTTAATAAATAATTTCACACCATTTTTAACCCCCGACGCAAAAACGACGGGGTGTTATAAGTTTGACGTGTCTGTGTGTGTGTGTGTGTGTACATATGTCTGTCTGTGGCATCGTAACTCCCGAACGGATGAACCGATTTTAATTTTGTTTCTTTTTGTTTGAAAGGCGAATTTGTCGGGGTTTTTTTTTATTTTAAAATGTCTTCGAGCTACAGACGTACACTTTCAAAAGGAATGTGTACGAGTATCATCCGTGCGGATTATTCCGGACATGTCCGGTTTTGTGGCCCCCGGCCGTCTGGTCGTTGAAATTTTTCCGGACTTTTCAACTAACGGGTTTTTTTTTTGGAAAATGGAAAACGCTAGCTGTTTTTTTTAGTAAGTATGTATGTACTTAACATACTGAAAAAAAAATGGAAAAAATTCCGGACTTTTTGCATAATGTCCGGTTTTTTGTCAGACCTTTCAGATATTTAAATGGTCAATGCCAAGTTGAAGAAAGCAAGTTCTCGTAATTAAAACGTTCAAATCTAGTCGCAATCTGATGTCAGCGACAATCAATATAATATACTCGTAATAATAAGTTTATTCAATAATTGTTTACAATGATACACAAATATATTATAGGCTATAATTTCTTGTTGCAAACGAATTAGTCATCTGTAGCCGAACTAGGCGAAAGCCTGGTGGCCTACTCCGAAGTAGTATCGGCCGAATGTTCGGCCGTTTCCTGCTACGAAGTTACTATTTGGTTCGGTCGGTTCCGATCCTACACTCCTACACTCTTTCGAATATTGACTATGGTTCCGACCCAACTGAGCCGATCCGAACTTTTTTCGCATTTTTCAATAATATTCGGTTCGGCCATGTGTCGATGTCGGTCCGATCCGAACATTCGCACTTTGCACTTCGGAGTAGGCCCCCTGTATTTCGGCTATCAGCGCCCAAACCCTCAAATAATAAACACTTAAAAATAGCCATCAAGTAGAGATGTCAACATTTTGTACATTAAAAATTGAAAAAGTGATCATAAATAACATATAATTGGATGCAATAAAATAATATGATCATTAAAGGAAATATTATTTTTAGAACTTGCCAAAAATAAAAAATGTAATTAAATCAAAATTAAATCAAATTCAAGATATCAAAAATTGACAAAAATGTAGGGAAATTAGAAGTATTTTTAATAGATTGAGACTGAGATCAGACTGTGAATATTATTAAAATAACTAGCATTGCCCCTCTGTTCGCAACAAAAGATCATAAAGGAAGCGCTGTAAGCCTACGTTCGCTAGGGCTCTCTTTGTATCCGACTTCAAAAAAGGAAGTTCTGTATTCGACCCGTATGTATGTATGTCCACGATTTTCTTTAACGCGACGTTTCTTGCCGCGCATTGGATTTTTCGACGCGCTAGGGATGCACCCTGTTAGATTCTCAACGCACGTTTCAACACAGAGAGTTGAAAGTCCAGAGCACGGCCAATAACTTCGCGTTAAAATAGCGCCCGTGCGAATGTGGGCTGTGTGCTGGATTTTTTTTCGTTTCATTCTTATATGGCACGGAAAATAAGATCACGAATAAAATCGTATACCACTCTTTAAAATATTTATGATATGTTGAAGTGTCCGTGCAATTATACGAGTAGTAATTGTTATCTAAAACATAAAATAATAAAGTAGGTATTATTGTTCTCTTGTTTTGCACTAATATTATCCTGACGAACTTTATGCATTTTTTTTTTTTCATTTTGTTTCAGAACCATGGAATCATGGTCTAAGTGGTAAGTGCTTGTACTTGATAAATAAATATTCCTTTTTGTTTTTCCGTTTGTTCTGGACCGATCCACGTGATTATTTTACATTTGGTAGAAGATACTTCGCGAGTTTGCTCAGCCTTGCTTGCCAAATGAACGAACACCCGATTCCATTATAAAATTAACTTTGATCGAGTATTTTTTCAACCACCGGGGTATTTTTTTCATTTTGACAGTTAAACAACTTTCATTGCGTTGTTTACTTTGTTGAGCAGACAATTTTTTCGAACATATGAAGCAATGGATGAGATAGCTTCCTAATTCCTTCAAAATTATTCTTATTGTGATTGATAGTGTGGTACGCAATTTAGGGTGCAGCTTCAATATGGATAATCCACTTTGGCATTTTTGACGATATAGTGCAAGTTATCGTTCTCGGGATGAAATAGGTTTTAGGTATCTAAAACCTACTTCATCCCTCATCGTACATCCAACCTATTTCATACGATAACTCAACAAGTACTTACAAGCGATAAATTATCTAATAACCAGATTAACGGTAACGTTCTCAATCCCTCATTTTACAGGGACATTCGGCGTTTTCGATAAGATTTACCGCAACAGCAAAACAGCTGAGGAAAATGGCTGGGAGAAAGTGGCGAAGCCTATTAAGGCAAACCCATCAGGTTATGACGCACTTGATCTGTGGGTAGATCCGAACGAAATACCCCGCACCATCGGCATACTCACCGACGAAAACGGACAGACCTCCGGCTTGCTGATCGCTGTGAGTATACTACACTTCTTTTTATCAATTTGTGTAAAATTTCCACATTTCCCGAAGCCCAAAGAAATATTGTCAAACTTAAGTGGCAGTGGGCAGGGCACATTGCTGGCAGAACAGATGGCCGATGGGGCTGAAAGGTTCTGGAGTGGCGACCGGAAGACGTAGCGTTGGAAGGCCTCCCACAAGGTGGACCGCCAACCTTGTGAAGGCCGCAGGAACCCGTTGGATGCGAGAAGCACAAAACCGGTCGAAGTGGGGGTGTTTGGGACAGGCCTATGTCCAGCAGTGGACGTACTTTCGACTGAAATGATGAATGATGACCACAATTCCTGACACGTTAACTAACGGTGGCCAAGAGAAGGTCCCTCTCTCTCTTGGTCACTTACAACTTCAAGACTTCGCGAGATGTCATCATGAGTTGGAATTCGGTAAGTATGTAAATAAAAATGACCTTCGCTGATAACAAAACCGTTTCGAGTTTTTAGGTATCTTTACCTTATTCTTCTATATTTAGCAATTAAAATTATTTAAAATGGAGTTTATTTTAACATAAACACATGAAACCATTTGACTTTCATTTGACCTCCACATGACGTCAAAAAGTAGGCAGATTAGGAATACTTTCTGGGCCTCCCATGATAAAAAATTCAAGTCATATAATGGCTGTCAGCTTCAGTGATAACCATAATTAAAATGCAGTCATGCAAAATGTTCGGCCTTTGAATCGATTCAAATCAAACGTTTAAAATCAATTCACACAAAAGTCTAAATCCCGAAGCCTGAGTGTTTAAAAACCATTCTCTATAAATAATAATCATTATAAAATCATTCGAACTATTTTGTAACTACTGATGGTGTTAGAAACTTGTAATATAACTGCTACTTGTTTATTGGTTTCATTATAGTTTTAAAAGAAATCATTCACAGTCGTGCACCACATGGTAGAAAGTATATACCTAGATACAATCCGTTTTCACTCGACAAGACTACTAAACTCACATTTCTAACTACTAGTAAGGACAGATTAGTAAGAAAAAATTACTAATTTTAATCGAGTCATTGATTTCATAATTTATTGATCAATTTAAAGTAATAAGCAAATGTTCGATTATGTCGATCATTCCCACCTCTAAAACTGCCATGCTTGAAGTTTCTGATGCCAAGCAAAAAACGCCAAATTTAGAATTTATGTTATTATACGTGGTAAAGATATCTAACACTTCAGCCTACTTTTCGAAGTGGGATTTAGAAAATTTATTTAAATTAATGACTGCTTGGAAAACCAAAATATTGAAATTAGTTGCTTAAAATAACTCAATCTATAAATTAAAAAAAAATACCTGATAAATACTTAACCATACCGAATTGAACAAAAACAGGCCAAGCTTGGCACCTTTAATTAAATAGTTAACTTCGTTAATCGCTAATCCGTTACTAACAGTTAACTTCGTTAAACGTTACTGTACATGTACCCTGCCTGCCCTGCATTACCACCCCACTTACAAATAAGAAGAAGGATGCAGGGCACAGTACAGGGTATGGTAGCTGAACCTGCGAGGCATGTGCTATTGCCTGAACTATGGCGTCACACGCAAGCTTGCAATTGTTGAAGATGATAGCGCAGTGGTCAGACGCGATCCGAGGTGGGGGGGCGCGTCGTGGGGGTCATGACCCCCCCCAAAATCATTCAAGCTGTCGAGAGTCTGCACGATTTACTTGCCTTACTAACTTAAGTTACTAACTTACTATTTGGTGACCCTCCCCAAAATCTCTGGCAGTAGTACTCGTATGGTGAGGAATAAATTGATATCTATTGAGTTCATACTATCTTCGATTCTACCTACGCAATCTGTCAAAATACTGATGGTTCCTGTACAGTAGTATACGTACCACAGAAATATAATTGGACCTATCTATTACAGATCTCCGGCAACGGATATTACGACATGGTAGAACAAGGTTTCACGCCCTGGATTTACAAAACCGCCGCTGGAGATACAGTAACATCCTGGGCCATTTGTGTGTACTTCGCGCCAGAAGGTACTTTCTTATGTAATTTTTTTGAAGACCTTTTTATAATAATGGTCATTAAAATACTTTATGCTATATATGGACGGCGCCGCCGAGGCCGGCCCAGAAAAAGATGGCGAGACGATCCGGATGCGTACTGCGAGGTTTGGGTCGACGTGGTGCGGGAAAAGAGTTCCAGGAAGGATTTGGGGAAGGCCTTTGCCCAGCAGTGGGACAGGATCTGGCTAACAAAAGAAAATTACCTATACTACCGAAATGGTAATAAATGTAGGTAAATTATCTAGGTACTTAAGTCCTAAATTATCTAGGTAAGTCCTAAATTATCTAGGTAAGTCGTAAATTATCTAGGTAAGTCCTTAATTCAAGTAAAATATATTAAGGGGGAAGCACCAAGGTAAGCCCTTGAAATAACAAAAAAACAAAAAAACAATGAAATATTATGGATCTCGTGAAATACTAACCTTAATAAAAAACCTAATTGTTTAATTTTTAAGATGAAGAAGCTCGCAGAAACTCTTATAATGAATCTCTGGTGGTTCGGGGAGATTACGTGACGGTCGAAGGTTTCTACGGTAAACTTGTAAAAATAGCCGCCATTCTTGATAATCTCGACAGCATCTGGACGGAGCAAGCCTGCGTGCCGATGATGGGTAATTAAGTTAAAATAGCTCACCACCACTACCACCACCAGCCAACCACTTAAAAACTTAACCCACCCACCTTACTAATTTCATGATAGATAAATGATTTTATTACACTAACAGTAGCCATGGTTTTCATTTTGACAGTTCCCTTTCATTGCGTCATTTACGTTGTTGAGCAGACAAATATTTCGAATCCATGAAGCAATGGATTGGCAATATCTTTTAAAATTATTTAGATTGTGATTGATAGTCTGTTAGGCCATTAGACTGCTGTAAGTAGGTTTGCACAAACACACGCACACGTCAATCATATTTTAAAAACTAGATGAAGCCGGCGTTTCCTATCTGACTACTCTGAGAAGAAAGGCCGAAACAAACTCAGAAGTCACAGTCTCTTTTAAAGTCCAGACATAATCTTGGTCAGATCATGTAAAGACCATGTAGGTACACTGATGTCTGAAATGGTATTTTGAGATAGATGATAGATAGAATACTCTTTATAATGTAGGTGCACAGGTACACCATACA
This sequence comes from Apamea epomidion, assembly GCA_947507525.1. Lineage (NCBI taxonomy): Eukaryota > Metazoa > Arthropoda > Insecta > Lepidoptera > Noctuidae > Apamea > Apamea epomidion. Next base: position 14,733,393 of record OX382241.1, on the reverse strand, counting down.
AATTACAGCTATAAATGTAGCAATTAACTGGTATTGAGAAAGTTCTGTCAAAAACGGTACAGCCGTATCGGAGATTAGCCGGAACAAACAGACAGACAGGCAGACACAAAAAATTTAAAAATCGTTTTTTTTAATAAGTATATCCTTTCATTTGCATTCAGTAAAAAGCTGTTATTTTGACATTACAAACAGACGCTTGAATTTTATTTATTTGTATGTACATATATAGATATATAGATTCTATTCTATTCCATGCAGTTTTCTTTCGTATTTTTAACCCCCGACGCAAAAACGACGGGGTTTTATAAGTTTGACGAGTCTGTGTGTGTGTGTGTGTGTACATATGTCTGTCTGTGGCATCGCAACTCCCGAACGGATGAACCGATTTTGATTTGTTTTTTTTTGTTTGAAAGGTGAATTTGTCGGGAGTGTTCTTAGCTATGTTTGATGAAAATCGGTCCAAGACGGCCGCCGCCACAAAATGGTGGATTACATATTTTTTCACAACTCCCTCGATATGGGTATCAAATGAAACGGCTTGACTAGTAGAATACTGTACTCTGATTAATTTCAAATCCAAGATGTCCACCACCACAAAATGGCGAATTACAAAACACTTGATTAAACACCAAATTACCTGAATCTTAAAACGCAAGAAAATAAAAGAAATGAAATAATAAGGAGATCCTACAAAAAGTATGAAATAAAAAATTAAATAAAAAATTTAAAAAACCCCCGACACAAAGTACTAATAATAATAGTATGAATGTATAAGACCTAAAACAATTTTAAAAAAACTATTGAAAAAATAGCCACATATAGAACAAAAAAGCCGCTCTAATTATTAGCCTAACGTTCTGTTAAAGTTTAAAATAGTAGCGGTTCCCCGACGGGACAACATTTACCAAAAAATTTCATACGTACTTACGTAGGGTCATAATTTCAAGATTATTTTTTTTTTTTTATAGGGTTTCCTGTTTATCTTTTTTGTTCTATTTGCGGCTAATTTTTCAATAGTTCTTTTAAAAATTGTTTTAGGCTTTTTAGATTTATACTATTTTTATTATTATTTTGTGTCGGGGGTTCTTATAGTTTTATAGGGTGTTTTTGTTCGAACTCCAATAAACGCAGTTTGTTTCTTTTCTTTCAAACCTTATGATTAGAACCTTTAAAAACCGGCCCAGCACAAGTAAGGGCCATAACAAAGGAAGAATAGCAACGTATTAGGTTCAACCTGTGTTGCTACATAAGTAAAGGTTCAAACAATTGAGGAAGACAGCCCTGTGTCCCTTTCAGACAGAAGGGTACTGATAGGGTGCCGTTGGCACCCTTGAAATCTATATAATATTCTTCTATACAAATAAAATAAATAGGATACTCCCAATTTATAGCTTCTCCAAAACCAAATGCAAAACTATACTAAATAGCTGGCTCGGGGAGTTAAATTATGAAGAAACAGAAAAACTACTTGCTGTCCAAAAATAGCCAATCTAAAACATTAAATCCACCCCCCCCACACCCTACCCTCACACATACACCCAACTCATTCACAAATACACAATCATACAAATACCTACTAAATATACTAACACCAAGCACCACTAATTGCAACTAATTTCCATTTCTCTTTATTTTTAATGCTAAAAGCCTATTATTTTTCTAAACTCTTACCGCATTGATTATTCAAAGTACATTAACATTAAAATGTAAGCACTACCCAAGGGTGACACGAGCATACGGTGGAGGTCTGCCCCGCTTGGGCAGACCACCGCCGTGTCCTCGTAGAGGCGATCGGCAGCGGCGGCGACCTCTCGCGTCCGGCCCTGGTTCAAGCCATGGTCCGGGGCGAGAGGGAGTGGGAGGCGGTCACCTCCTTCTGCGAAGCAGTCATGCTAGCGAAGGAGGTCGCGGGATGGGCGAGGGAGAGATCCTCACGCCTCAGCCGCCGAGGGAGACGCTCCGGGCGTCGGGAGCCGCGTGACGACTCCCGGCCACCGTAGGCGCCGGCCTGCGGGCGGAGAGCAATGGGTAGCTCTCCGTCCGATCAGGACCAGGCCCGTGCCGGACGGCGCGTATGTGTTCCACGTGCGCCTCAAAGAGATGTCAGCATAGTTGACGGGGCCCGACAGGGCCGAAGCCTGCCAGGGTAGCGGGACGTCTAGTTTAGGCACCAGTCTCCTGCCGGGGTAGCGGGATCGTCCGAAAGGGTTACCGCTGCCCTGGTACATAAAGGGCTAAGGAAGGAACACGGGTGGGTTTTAGTCAGTAAGAGTCTGACACTCCCTTCTGCTCCACCCAGAGCGGGAGGGGTCATTTGATGATTTCCCATCCTCAAAAAAAAATTATTGCTGTTACGTATTTTGTATTGATACCTCTCTAATGTACACATATACATCGTTCAATTTTGATCGTTTTAATCCTTAAAAGGGGTCATTGTACATAGTCATCATTATGAACAACTTTTACAACGGGACCAACCCAGAAATCGTGAAAAAAAAATCTGTTGATCCATAGATTTATGTTCGCATAACTTGACATAATGTATGGATCAACTGATTTTTTTCACGATTTCGGGGTTGGTCAAAAATTGTTCATAATGATGAGTACGTATTATTTTTACCCCTTTTAAGGATTAAAACGATCAAAATTTAATGGTGTATTGTGGTGAGAAAATCAAAAACTATTATGAATATATATACATATATATACTAACTAGCTTCTTTCTGCACGCGACTTTGTCCGCGTGAAATTTCTGGCCCCTCGACCCATCGCATCGCATCGCATCGCCTGCCCACGCTATTACTTCGTTTTCGTTTAGCGTTCTTTCTGGCTTTATTCATTTTGCTCGGCTCCTAAGGGCCCCAGCGTGAGGTTAGTCATTGTTTTATATATGATAGCCCAATTCTTGGGGAAAAAAGAAAGAAAATGCATTTTTTTTTTCGTCATATGCCTATTCAACAACACGCCACAACCCATAGGAGCCGAACAAAAAGAAAAAAACGAAGTAAGTAATAGCGCGGGCGGGCGATGGGATGCGATGCGACGTGGGGGCACGCGGACTGAAGCTAATAGTTAATATCATAATCTCTATGTTCTAGGACAACACTACTATTACAATATGACTACGAGCATGGGTTGTAAAAAACCCTTCTTTTCATTTTTTCCGATCTACGATACTAAAACAAAACCAAAGCAGATTATTGCTATCGGCTTTATGCTGTTTATTAAAACAGATTTAAAACGTTTCGAAAGCCCATCAGGATTGGCTGTACAGGTACGGATTAACATTTCTTTACATATATGGTGTAAAAAGACACATCACTTAGCCGTCAACTACGCATTCTGTACATCAACTATTACATTGGATAAAAATAATTGCTGGGAAAAGACTTTTATTTTCGTTGTGAAAATTTTCTTTTTACAGTAGTGCGAAAAGTAACACACGCTAAGCATTGTGCATATGGGTGCATGCAACGGTAAAGGGTCCGGGTATTTAAAATTATGTTACATTACAATTTTTTTTTTCTTAAAAAACGTCAGTAAAACTTGGAATTTTGACCTTCAATATCTCCGTAGCCAGAACGTTCCCAGGTATAGTCCAGTACAAACAAATGATCACAATGACGGCGAGTACAAGTGGCTCTCGGCTTCTTTAAGTGTCTTTTTACACCCTTTGCTTAATGTGACTTCCACACATCGGTTTATCCGATAGTAACGATTTTGTTATTGTTACAGTACATCGTGAAGACCTGTCCTAAATGCATGATAGACATGGTCAACGATTATGGCGCTACCACTTTCCACATATACCTTGTCGATCAACCACGGATAATCACCTGCTAAGCTAGATGTGTCAGTGTCGCCACTGAGCATCTACACAGAGCAATATTCCTGTCAAAAATGTTTATTTTTTCATTAAATGCCGTTTTTGCATCTCGAAAAAGCTGTTTTTTTTTAAGATCCTTAAAAAAACAACAAAATGATGTATTATAAAAGTACCTATGTTACTGCTATTCGTGTGTACAATCAGTTACCGCCAGCAATTAAGCAATTAAATGGAAATATGTTTTTAAAATACTGTAATATTAATGTATTATAAACTGAATGAGCACGCGCATGCGCGGTGTTGTTTTTTGATAAAAAAATATATTTTTATGTACAGACGCCAGCACATCAAGCTACTACAATCTGTCAAATTTCTTTAATAGATTTTCAATTCTATCGCTAAAGCATTAAGGTTCAAGATTGATTGGGAAAATTTGACAGATTCGGGTAGCTTGACCTGCTGGGTCTGTACCTAATGTTTTAAAATATTATTGCCTGTCCGACTTAGGTAGACTGTTGAAACTAAAATGTAATGATTATTAATAAGAACTTAATGTACACAGTTATGCAATACATATATATTTATCTTCGGACCGTACAGTGAAGGGTTTCGTAGTTGGGATGAATTATTATACTTGCACACTGCACAGTTTAGTTTTTATCGACCGGAAAAATAAGTTTGTACTTCATAGTATTTTTCGAATAAACACAGTTATTTCTGCGGTTGTAATCGGAAATATTGAAAAAAAACTATTGTCTTATATTTTTAAAATTTTTTTTCCTTATTGGCCAACCAACAATTGTTTACACTGTAAATATTTAAAGTGCTATCTACCATAATCTAGGGTTAGTGTAACAATTTCTTATAGGTTAGCACGGCATGCCCCATAAACATTAGGTGTGCCACAAGCACTATACTATAAAATTAAAATTGATATCTTATTAACTAAAATTAACAAGTTTAAAATGATATTACGTGATGGGATATAAAACTAAAATAAGCAGTAAAAGTAAAATTCATTAAAGCAAAGCAAATAGAGACAAAACAATGAAAAATAAAAAATTAAAAACGGCATTAAACTTTACTAATAGTTGTTCTATGAAACTTGGCATACGAGTCAAAATGCACGTCAACAAGATCGCTACAGCTATTTAACAATTTGCAAAGACGAGGAACAACAGAGTTTGCACCAAGAATTGTTCTGCGGAGTGGAGGGTGTAAAGGAGTAATAGGAGCACGAGGGAGTCTAGCAGGAGCCCGAAACTAGAACTTGGATAGTAATAGGGGACAATCTATTTTGTATCGGAGTAGCTTGTATACGAAGCTGGAATCGATGATTGTTCTACGTTTCTCCAGTGAGACCATCTTAAAATAAGATAGTCGGGCATCATACGACCGTATCCTTTTTGCGTTTCCACTGGCATAAGCTAGATGCCAGAGGAATCTCTTTTGTATTCGCTCCAGTCGAAGGATGTGCGTGGAGTAATGAGGCCTCCAAATTGTACTGCAGTATTCTAAAATACTACGAACGATACAGTTGTACAACAAGATTTTTGTCCGATTGCGCTTAAAACCAACAACATTCTTTACGACTAATCCCAGCGTTCTAGAAGCCCTTTTGACGACGTTCTCAACATGAGGTACAAATGTCAAGGCGTTGTCGAAAACAACTCCCAAGTCCCTTATTTGGTCCACCTCTTGGATAACGTTAGGGCCTATATGATATAAACTAGCCGTCAATTTCTTTTTCCGGGTGGATTTTGCGTGGTAGCACTTTTTTACGTTTAAGCTCATCTCATTATCGTTACACCATTGAACTATTTATTTATTTATTTTACCATTAATGTACACACACACAACAACAACAACACAACACAACAGTACAACTATGTTACACCATTATAGAAAAGTCACCTCGAAACATCATACTCTTTTTAATTATGGGATCTAATAATACCCCTTACGCTCATACGCCACTCGATCCTCTCTGCCTACCCCGCAAAGGAAAGCGTAAAGCTATAGTAGCAGGGGGTCGATGCTGAGGAACGTTGGACGGATTTGAGTATCAGGCTCTCAGCGAAAGAAGTCGCAACTGTTATAAACAATATGGTAAGGGGCAAGTCGCCGGGCCATGACTTCCTCAGCATCGAGCACCTGCAGCATGCAAGAGTTCATCTGCCCAGCGATCTGATGAAAACTGTGGTCGTGCCTATTGTGAAGGATAAGACTGGGGACACATCAGATATTGTAAACTACAGGCCCATTTCGCTTGCTATGGTCATTGCTAAAGGGGTAAGTAATATATGATATAATTACAAAATCTCTAATATTTACAAGATATAACAACTGAATCTATAATTTGATTTGATATAATGATCAGTTAATATAATAAACGATTGATATAATTTTAAAGTAACTAATTTTTATAAGCTTATCATACATTGAATATAAAATCGTTTGTTATACCACTCAAAAGACATAAAACCTATTTAGTCTAATATGATAAAACGCCTAGTAAAAAACACAAAGATTGTGAGCATATGTGGTTTTTATTTCCCTGTAAAAAACTTGCAAACAAGTATACACCATACATGCAGCAGGCATGCAAACAAGTATACACCATGCATGTAGCAAGCATGCAAACAAGCATACACCATACATGCAGCATGCAAGCAAGCATGCAACATGCAGCAGGCATGGTTTCTGTCACGGCTCCGGTGTTGCGGGGTTCCGGCGGTCCCATGCAAGCTTATCGTTGCAGATGTGTTTCACGCTCACCACCGCGGCTTCGCCTCAGCCGCGGCGGCGAGTGTTAAAACCACCTGCTTCTCAGCTCGCGGGCCGCCACGCCCCTTCGCGCCTACGCGATTTTTAAATAACACTGTAGGGGGGCCGCCATGGCCCACGCACAATGGTCCACCTGAAGGACTAAGTGCGGAAACCAAACCCGTAACATAGAACACTGTAGGGGTAGGGCAGACAAGACTACGTGGAGTCGGTTTTGCAGTGATTCGTTTCTGTCACGCCGCTCCCGCAGCACGCTCGCTTCACTCGTTCGCCTTCGCGCGTTGATGGTCACTGTTCTAACCAAACCTAATCCAAATGATTCGCCAATATAGAGGGGATCTGGCACGCCGCTCCGCTCCCGCCTTAACCTTCTAACCTAATACATATAACCCATCCGAGTCGGATTGCTTTGAATCGGGGTGTTAACCATAAAAATGGTATCAATATTATATATTTTAAACGATAGGCCTAATGATTTTCGATTAAATAAACGTTATATCCAATAACATTATACGAAATAAGTTTTAGAGTATATCAATGTTATATCTAAAGAAATGATATCAACAGTTGGTATAACTCACGTTTACTATATCTTGTGAACGTTATTGAAATGAAAATATACCAAATAACTTTATGTGATATGAGACGTACCCTTGCTAAAGTGCTGGACAGTTTGCTGGATAGGCATATGGCAACCGGCATCGATCCGCATGATGCGCAGTTTGGGTTCAAGCCTGATCTTTTCACGGAAAGTGCCATACTGTCTCTCAAGCATGCTGTCCAGTACTATTTATATACGCACAGGAAAACGCCTGTTAACGCGTGTTTCCTGGACCTATCCAAAGCGTTCGATCTGGTGTCGTACGACCTGCTGTATCAAAAATTATTAAATGATACTTCAGTGGATAGGGAAGTTATATGAATATTAAGATATTGGTATAACAATCAGATTAATTTTGTAAGGTGGGCAGGCTCATTATCGGATGAGTATAAGCTGGAGTGCGGTGTGAGGCAGGGCGGCCTGACCTCCCCCCGCCTCTTCAGTGTGTACATAAGCCAGTTGATCGTTGAGCTCAGCAACACTTATCAGGGTTGTTATGTTGACGGAATATGCGTCAACAATATCAGTTACGCGGATGACATGGTGTTGCTGAGCCTATCGATTAACGCAATGATGAGTCTGCTTGACATATGTGAAAGGTATGCGGAGTCCCATGGGCTCAGATATAATGTGAAGAAAAGTGAGGTACTAGTCTTTAAGGCAGGCACTAAAAACTACCCAATTGTACCACAGTTAAAACTTTGCGGAAGTCCCCTAAAACCAGTCACATATTTTAAGTATATGGGCCACTTCAACTGTATTTCGTCACTGGAATATTTAGTTAACACTTTCTCACAATAAATCACTTTTTTAAACCATACAGGTTTGCACAATAAATTAGATCAAATATTGTAATCAAGTGGATTGTTTACATTCCAAATGTCGAATGTCATTCAGTCGAACGTCAGTTTCTGACAGTTAAAGGCGGTGGTCGCCGATTCACAGTTGTAGTTTAATCGATATTTTAATATTGATTTGCTGGCAATCGAAATAATATCGGTTGGAGCAATCCCTAATAGTTTTCAGCTTTCAGTAAAAATTCATAATAAACTAAATATACGAATACGGAAATGTAATTACTTTTTCTATACAGGCTGATTTTTTAAAGACCAGCCAAATTTAAGGATGTGGTACAGACCATCAAACTGAACAACTTTCTCCATTGGACCAACATCGTCATCGCGAATAAAAATTCAGCCGTCCCATACATTTAGGTCGAGTAGGTATTGAAGTTTTCTATGGGACAGTTGATAAAATTTTCGCGATTACGCTATTTGTCCCATGGACAAAGTTGTTCAGTTTGATGGTCTGTACCAAATCCTTAAATTTGGCTGGTCTTTAAAAAAACAGCCTGTATAGACTTCTTTCTAGAAACTTCGGTGTCAAATAAACCCAATTTTAATATATGCGTTTTCTTTGACATAGTGTGGCAAGGTTGTACATTCTAAATTTGCCGAATAAATATTCTGGGATAATTACCCCAATCAGGACCAAGTTTGATATTGGAAATCACAAATAATTTGATTGTTGGTCTGGATCATGAAGATTCTTATTGTTTCAGCATCTAAACGTCACGTTGGACAGTTGTTAGTGATTTTCAAGAATTAAGTGTCTTGGTGTATGATCTTATAATCATTTTACCTGAAATAGGGTATATTTTCGGGATGCTCCGTCTAGTTCCGGTTTGTGATCCATGACAGGGTTATTGAACCGTGGTGGCGTCTATTTGCCCTTGAACACGCTTGAGTGATACTACAAACCTTATTCCATGTTTTAAAAGGTAAGGATTTTGTTGTGATGGTGTTAGGAAGTGATCTGTGAGCCCTTCCCTGGTTGTTAAAAGGATATTGTCGTAATCCATAGATATTTATTACAGGATTCCAAATTGCGCATACGCAGACCACTTTCCAGCCAGTCGAGGATCTTGCAGTCAAGTGCTTTCTCCCTAAATCAACCGTGAGTGTTTCGCCCGCTGACTATTTCCCATAGATTCCTCAATATTAACCTCGGTATTAAATTATTGTTCAAGGCAACGAGCCCTTGTTGTGGAGTTGATGAACGCCACGTGGGTAATCCTTATTCCTATTTGAAGGCCATATTAACCGGCTTATGTTTTAGCCTTCTAGATTTGAAAGCTCGGTCACCTCAAGGAAAGTAAATTAGTTTCCCCTTATATTATTAGGTCTCCGTCTCCAGGAAAGGCACCTCAAGCGATTCGTCTCGCCGCCAGGATCTAGAGGAGCGTCTGGGGCCTGGCCTCGAGACCCGTTCCTCAAGTCCGCTCAAAGCCTCTTGCGGAGACGACTCTGCGGCTGTCGGAGTCCGTCTAGCGATAGCGCAGGCGGGACGGTTTTTTTTTATCCCTTATAATATTTTTTTTTAATTTTAATACGGTTTCTGTAAGAACCCGTTGGGCACCTTAGTCCGGTTTTCAACATTGGAGACCGGTCTTCAACATAATTTGAATTGAGGATCTTGGGTTCGACCTTCTACGTTCATCCAGAAGTATATTTGACACCTACGTCGGCTCCGGGATCCGGGACTCTCAGAGTCCCTGGCGCCTATTTACTAATTAATAATATTCAAATAACTGGAAGGTTTTACCTTAAATTGGAAATTGATATTATTTAATTTAAACGTTTAAAACGGAACAGTACTTGGTTAATCTCCAACTCCCCACGACCTGCTCTTTCTGCTGAAATTTTAGCTGGCTGGCAATATTAAGTTAGAGCTGTAGTCACCTACCTAAATTGTTAATGATAAGATAAATTAGTTTTTTATGGTTCACCTTTTAATGCTTTAGATTTATTTTTATAAATATATGGGGTTTGAGATAGTTTGTTGTTTTATATATCGATACCAAACCACCTGCCCTTTGGGCTTACCAAAGAGGCCAAATTTTAATTTTGTAACAATGTACCTAAAACAATTGAACAACGTTCAGGGGTTTTCCCTAATTACTGAACTTAAACACGCAGGGTTGTATAAACGTTTTGCTTTTGTCAATGCAGCGGTCAACGATTAGCGGTTTTGTAAAGCAGAGTGAATTGAAATGTCAGATTTGTAGATTTTAGTTCTAAATTTGTTGACTTGTTGCTCTGTGTGCAACAATAATGGCGTCCGAAACATAAATAAATAAAACGAGTAATACGAGGACAAATTACCTTAACTCAAGTGAAAACAGTGATTTTTTCAAAGTTATCAGAGTATTATGAAAGACGCTCATTGTGACTGCAGATAAGCCATTCTGCATTACCTCTAACGTCGGTTGCAGTTTTGTAAAACGTGAGGCAATGACAATCCAGCTGAACGTTGTTCAGTTGTTTTATATAACGGAGCTGTTTTGTAAAACAGCGGATTCTACAATCCATCTGCGACATAAATGTACTTAAAGTATATTCAAACTAATCGTTTCAAATTGGAGTTATTTTGAGTTAAACAAATATCAACTCATTATTGAAAAATTTATAAAAATGTTTAAAATTGTAGCGTAAACTGAACTTTATAATGTAGGAATGAAAGCTATTTTTCCGTTAACTCATATTTGTTTTTTTTTTTATGTATGACCATGCAAACTTTTTACAGAGTAGTCCGATTTTGTAATTATTTTTTTATTGGAAAGGGTATACCACAAAGTTGGTCCCATATAAATTTGGAAAAAAAATCCCAACCCTAAGGGTGGCAAAATAGGGGTGATTTATTGTTCACTCACAGATTTGAATGCTGAGTTGTGTATTATGTACTGTACTCAGTGCCACATATGCCTGCCCTTTGGCAAACAATTAGTAGATTATAGCGACAAAAAATTATAAAATGAAAACTTTTTAACAAAATAATTAAACCGCCGAAAAAACTGAAAAGCAAAAACGAATAAACCTTTTTTAGGCTTCCGTACCCAAAGGGTAAAAACGGGACCCTATTACTAAGACTTCGCTGTCTGTCCGTCTGTCTGTCTGTCCGTCTATCTGTCACCAGGCTGTATCTCAAAAACCGCGATAGCTAGACAGTTGAAATTTTCACCAAATTATGTATTTCTGTTGCCGCTATAACAACAAATACTAAAAACAAAATAAAATAAATATTTAACAGGGGCTCCCATACAACAAACCCGATTTTTTTGCCCTTTTTTGCTCGATATCAATAATGGCAACAGGTAGGCACCAGACGTGATTTTTATAGATAATGGTAGGGAACCCTTCGTGCGCGAGTCCGACTCACACTTGGCCGGTTTTTATTTAACCTTAATAACTAAGTTCTTAAACTAATGTAAGTATACCTAAGTAATTTTGAGTCGGCGCCAAACAATCATTACACCACATAGTTATTAAGGTTAAATAAAAAAGGGCCAGGTATTTTTTGCTTTTCAGTTTTTTCGGCGGTTTAATTTTTTGGCAAATAAGTCGCGAATGCAGATTAATTAGTTATATAATTTAGTCAATCTGCCTTACCTAACGATATAGGTCGGCTTCTGGTCTAACCGGATGCAGCTGAATACCAGTATTTTACATGGAGCGACTGCCTGTTTGACCTTCACAACCCAGTTACTGGGTAACACGTTACCCCCTGGTAAGACTGGTTGTCAGACTTTCGGGCTTCTGACGACCCGTAACGACTGTCAAAAATCCACAAATGACAGCCTGGACCAGGCGGAACTAGTCGCGAGCTCGAACTCAGTGGTGGGCATGGCCAAAAAGCACGCTGTCTCACCTAGCATCGTGTCCTTTCCGAGACACGGAGGTGTCTATATAAAGATGGTCACCCATCCACGGACCGACCGCAGCAAACGTCGGAATGTAAACTTGATCGATCGACCCGTGCCGCTGTTATTACTTAGCCACGAGCCCCTCCTTACCCACTTTAGCCTGCCTTTAAAATTTTTACGAGACTCGCACATTTGCTCGTACACTATGGTCACCGGTGGTTGATTATGATTATGAAAAACCCACGACTTAAACCTAAGCCTGGCATCGCAATGAGCTTCCATTACATGTTTGTTCTAGGTACATATCTAGGTACATATCTAGGCACATATCTATCTCCGACATTTAGCTTTATTTCTTCTAATTCTCCTGCAGCGGATTCTCCTGCAGCGCAATTTTGGTGGTATGAATACAGATGATCTCCGAAGAGATGCTAGCAGCATTGACTGGGCTCCTTTAGTCAATGTTGAGTCGATGGATGATAAAGTCAATTTGCTGACAGATAACCTTGTGCAGCTGTACGATATTCACGCTCCCAATCGTGCAGTGAAAATCAAACATCTTCCGGCACCATGGCTTACAGACTTAGGACTATCATGCACAGAAAGGCTGTAACCAAAACTAAATATAAGTGTCGGCTTTCACCGTCGAACCGGGAGATCCTTGTTGATGCACGCAATCGCTGCAATAGGATGTGTAGAGATGCCCAACGCCGCCACATCCACACCTCAGTTGAAAACGGAGATCCAGCAAAAGTCTGGAAATTTCTTAAATCCATGGGAGTTGGAAAATCACGCCAAGAATCGATTCCTAAAGACTTAGATATTGATCTACTGAATCAACACTTCTCATATTCCTCCCACTGTAATGGGACCATGAAGGCAGCTACTGTTAACTATCTTTCAAACCTTCCAACCCCGGACTATCCCCCATTTATTTTTAGTCAATTCTCTGATTGTGATGTTAAGAAGAGCATAGTTTCAATCACGTCTAATGCAGTCGGTAGTGATTGTGTAAGTCAGAAAATGGTACTCCCTGTCCTCGACGAGATCCTTCCTATCCTATGCTATATCCTGAACTACTCTATATCCTATGGTGCCTTTCCATCGATGTGGAAAGAGGCCAATGTCATTCCTTTACCCAAAAAATCCAATCCTATTTCCTTTTCAGAATACCGTCCATCTCCATCTTGCCTTTCCTCTCCAAAGTCCTAGAACGCCTTGTCCACAATCAGCTTAGTCCTTTTCTTTGTAAGAATAGTCTACTGATTCCTTTCCAATTCGGTTTTCGTCCTGGTCACATTACCACTACAGCCTTAGTTAACGTCACTGATGACATACGGTTAGGCATGGAGGAAGGAAATCTCACAGTTCTTTGCTTACTAGATTTCAACAATGCATTCAATACTGTCGATTTCTATATCCTGCTTGGTATGCTTCGTTCGCTTAACATATCTCCAACGGCGATTGACTGGTTTCGTAGTTACCTGTATGGCCGCCGGCAACGTATACGCACAGAAGAGTCTTGCTTTTCGTGGTGTTATACTTCTGTCGGTGTACCTCAGGGTGGCGTTTTATCTCCTTTACTTTTCGCAATATTTACAAACTCCATTACCAAAAAACTTATTTCATCCTACCACCTTTTTTTTTTTTTTTTTGTGGATGGGAAATCATCAAATGACTCCTCCCGCTCTGGGTGGAGCAGAAGGGAGTGTCAGACTCTTACTGACTAAAACCCACCCGTGTTCCTTCCTTAGCCCTTTATGTACCAGGGCAGCGGTAACCCTTTCGGACGATCCCGCTACCCCGGCAGGCTTCGGCCCTGTCGGGCCCCGTCAACTATGCTGACATCTCTTTGAGGCGCACGTGGAACACATACGCGCCGTCCGGCACGGGCCTGGTCCTGATCGGACGGAGAGCTACCCATTGCTCTCCGCCCGCAGGCCCGCGCCTACGGTGGCCGGGAGTCGTCACGCGGCTCCCGACGCCCGGAGCGTCTCCCTCGGCGGCTGAGGCGTGAGGATCTCTCCCTTGCCCATCCCGCCACCTCCTTCGCTAGCATGACTGCTTCGCAGAAGGAGGTGACCGCCTCCCACTCCCTCTCGCCCCGGACCATGGCTTGCACCAGGGCCGGACGCGAGAGGTCGCCGCCGCTGCCGATCGCCTCTACGAGGACACGGCGGTGCTCTGCCCAAGTGGGGCAGACCTCCACCGTATGCTCCACCGTGTCCTCGGGGTGATCCTCGCAGTGATGACACCCGGGCGTCTCCTCCCGCCTGATTATGTGCAGGAACCTCCCGAAACATCCGTGTCCGGAGAGGACCTGCGTCAGGCGGTAGGTGAGAGCGCCGTGACGCCCCCCTAGCCACTCCTCAAAGAGGGGTCTTACCGCCGCTATCGTGGCGTGCCCATCCTACCACCTTTATGCAGACGATTTGCAAATTTATAAACAAGCTGGACACTCGAATTTGGCTGATGCTGTTCACATTATCAATAAGGATTTGGTTTCAATCTGTGAGTGGAGTGAGGCGCATGTGTTGCAGGTTAACCCATCGAAGACTCAGCTCATTGTTGTTGGAATTTCATGGATGATCCCCAAGATAAACTGGTCGCAGCTTCCCCAGGTTCAATTTAACGGAATTGCTATTCCATTCAGCGAAAAGGTTAAGAACCTTGGGGTTTGGATCGACAAACATATTTCCTGGCGTCCTCAGCTATAGGTGGTAAGTCGTAAAATGTTTGCATCTGGTAAGTCACTGAGATGCTTGCGGAACTTTCTTCCAACTGCCACTAAAACTGCGCTTGCACAATCTCTTTTACTTCCTTGACTACCTGATGTCAGTTATCTAGATCTTACTGAGGCACAACTAGATAAACTTGAGCGACTTCAAAACTTTTGCATAAGACTTATATTTGGCCTGCGCAAATATGATCACATTTCTGAATTTCGTACAAAGCTCAAGTGGCTTCCTATACGTCTTCGCCGGAATTCTCATATCTTATTTCAGCTCTACAGTATTTTATTTAATCCTAAAACCCCCTCTTATCTTAAAGAATGTTTCAAGTTCCTTCATGACACACATTGATAGATCTATATCTGAGGTCATCGGAAAACCTGAGACTAGAGATGCCGGACGCATTCCACCAGTTTCTTTGACAAATCTTTTAGTGTTCAAGCAGTACGGTTATGGAATGACTTGCCCGTGCCGGTAAGGCGTGCCCAATCTTTGTCCGCTTTCAAAATCATGATAAAAGAGCACTTCCTCTCTCCTTAAACATCATCATTATAATATTATTATTATTTTTCTTTGCTCTTGTTTCATGTTTATTATTATATGTATATATTTATTTAGAGGAGAAAAAAATACTTTATGTATTATATTAATATTTATATTTGTCTCTCCTTAATTTTTATTCCATCCAAAGGTTGTTTTTAAACGATCGCTCTTAGCGATAAGACCGCCCATTGTGTCACCCTTTGTAAAATTTCATATGTATATTTATGTTCTGTAATTTGTATGGTGTACAATAAAGAGTATTCTATTCTATTCTATTCTTTCTATCCTTGGTTAGGATAGCTGCCTTTTTTAAGACGTAGCACTATTCGGTCATTGATTTTATCTCGGGAGATGAAGATAGCACCCAGAACCATGTCGCGTATTTTAAAAGATGACTTACGACTTGCAGCCTATAAGAGACGCACTGGTCATGTTTTAACTGATAATTTAAAAAGAATAGGGTGGTAAAATTGAAACCACTACTGAAGCGGTACGCAAAGGGAGGTCACAGAAAAAAATTGTTTACGGATGAGAAAATCTTTACAATGAGCAACATTTTAACAAACAAAACGACCGTATTTATGCTCAAAGCTCTAAGGAAGCTTCCCAATTAGTTGACAGAGTGCAACGTGGGCATTATCCGACTTCAGTGATGGTTTGGTGGGGTGTTAGCTATGAAGGAGTGACTGAGCCATATTTTTGTGAAAAACGTATCAAAACATCGGCACAAGTGTATCAAGATACCATTCTTGAGAAGGTAGTTAAGCCCCTTAACAACACCATGTTCAATAACCAAGTATGGTCCTTCCAACAAGACTCGGCGCCGGGTCATAAAGCTCGGTTCACGCAGTCTTGGTTGGAAGTGAACGTTTCGGACTTCATCAGAGCTGAAGACTGGCCGTCGTCTAGTCCCGATCTTAATCCGCTGGATTATGATTTATGGTCAGTTTTAGAGAGTACGGCTTTCTCTAAACGCCATGATAATTTGGAGTCCCTAAAACAATCCATACGATTGACAGTGAAGAATTTTCCCATGGAAAGAGTGCGTGCTTCTATTGATAACTGGCCTCAACGTTTAAAGGACTGTATTGCAGCCAATGGAGACCACTTCGAATAAGCTTTTTATATTTTAAATTGTTTTATATTTATGTATTAAACTAACACACTGTAAAAGTAATAAATATTATTTGCAATAAAAACAAAAAATTTTTCTTCGTGACAATATTTATGGCAAGACTAGGTATAGGAAGATGGTAAGACACATATACGTCCTCCCATATTTACCTTTACAATGGCTTTCCTAGCTGACAGGGGAGACCACACAGTGATCTAGCCACCTACTACAGCCGTGATAATGGTCTACAAATGTGTAACTACCCGAGTCAGCGCTTAGTCTTTTCACATCTGCACATACAAATGACCTATCCAAACAATACCTCTCAAGATCATTATAAAACAGTTCTTTGGAATGGGCATTAAAGTCACCCAACAATAATACTGTTTCGACGTCACTACTCTCCTCAATGGCACTAATAGCACCTAACACGTCCGAGAAAATAGGCAAAATCGGGGGAGGTTCACAGGCATGTATACGGAAAAGACTAAGATCTTACGTCCTCCGACTATCGCCTTAATTGCAGTTAGTCGGGCACTATTACACTCTACGACAGAACCCATCTCAAATACACCCTTTCTGCAGAGAATAGTCACCCCACCGTATGGTCTCCCTCTTAGTATACCGGCGGCTGTGTCCACAGCAGACCTACGTGTATATTCAAAATCACCACTAGCCGTTCCCAGTAATGGAAAGTCATGATTAAGAAGCCAAGTCTCCTGTAAATACACTAGCACAAATGTTTTACATAAACTTCTAACATCGTAAATTGAGTTCTTAAATTAATGACAGTTAAAGCTAGCGACTCTGCAGATATTTTTACAAGTATCCATAACTATTTAAATAATGACAGCACATAATAAATATACCAGAACCAAATTTGATCAGTACTAATTATATGAGTGTATTGTATTATTTCAAAGTCATTGATGTCTTTCGTTTTTCAGTTATGGGTGATACAGTGGGTGATAAATTGGTGAACCCAATTATGTTCTTCCTAATCAAAATGCTAAAATATTATTTAATAAGGGAATGTTTATATACATATAAGGTGAAATATTTATCGCATGTGGTCCTGAGTTAGAATCCCATGTTGGGCCTACTTAGGCCGCTTTCACATTAGGACGTTAGCAGCGCGACAGACGAGCGACCGTCGCCCAGTCAGAATTTCATATTATAAACAGAAGCGCACCAGCCGCGCACGGCCGCGAAAGTCGCGTGGCAAAAGCAATCCGCTTAATTGGATTGGCTAAACGGCTTCTCCCGCGCGACTGTCGCGCTGCTAACGTCCTAATGTGAAAGCGGCCTTAGTCGGCGATGAGCTGGAGTACTATCAAAAGCAGGACCAACAATGTTTCCCCGTCGGAATCCATTTTTGAAATGAAATGCCACACTGGTCTAAATTGCGGCGCAGGCAGCCGCGCTGCTATCGCTCGGCTGTTGTTATAATTAGAAGGCAATCTGATTGTGCCGCGCTCTATCGAGCTGCTAAGGTCCTAATATGAAAGCGGCCTAAGTAGCCCCGACCAAACGTATTTTGGACCTATACCGACTGCCGGTGGAGCAGAGTAGTCCTGGAGGTCTAGTAGGGACTAGAACTCCGAATCACGAAATCCTTAGTAATCTGCTTTTCTTATTCTGTTGTGTCAGGTTAATAATAAAGAGATTTATTTTTGTAAAGAGATTTTGTTTGAAACTTGAAGTTATATTATTAGGCCAGTCATTTAAGACATCGTAGCTCGCAAAAATTGCACGGTACTAATTTTTTTGGATGTTGTTAGGATAGTACGTATACAAAACTGGTGACTTTTCCATAGTATGCACCTTTTAGAAGTTATAAGTCAAAAACTGAAGGAAGTCCGGTATCCTGGGATCCCGGTGTTAGAAATTTTCTATGCGGTATTAATACCGGTACTGAAAAATCTGGTATTCGAAACACCTAGTCTAACATAATGTACATACTCACAGTTATCTTCATTCATTCCTCCAGGTCAGAACAAGCATTCTGTTACCGTTAGGTGCTGATCTGATTATTTCTTACGACACGTTTTATCCACAATCAGTACACAGACACAGCTCCAACTTTAACATGAGACTACGACGATTTAGTGACATCCAAGGCTTGGTAATTTCGCCCACATTGATGGAAATCATTTTTCCTATAAACACTATACTTCTTGTATGGTGCAACCGCACATTCTGCAATTCAGCAGTTCACGCCACACATTCATTTCAACTCATAATAATTAGTTCAGTTCGCGTTGGGCTATCAAGTCAGCCAGGCGTTCTCGTTACAGCCAACAAGGGCCGCGTCACTCACTTCATTTCCACACCATCAGTCCATTAAGCTCATTTTACCTTTAATTACCTTTGGGACAATACAGTAGTGTTTTAATACTTACCTTCTTTTATTCCATTCATCTCTCATCTAAAAGTAATGTATGGTCTAGCAAGGGATCGTACACTTCTAATACAAAATAACTATAGATTTTATTGTATTTTATTAATAATATATTTTATTATGACAGCTTTCACAACGACGTTTAATACGTCGCCATGGCAACCTTTCTTTCAAATCCTTAGCTGCCTGTATCTTTTTAGCTGATTATATATGCATACTTATTAAAATTAATTACTGGCCAATTTCATAACTCAAATTCATATTTTCTACATGATGTTATTCTACGAGTTGACTTTATAGTTCCACGCAATGCAAGGATCAGTTCGAGTTTCGCCTCTAAAGCGAATACATTATAAAGCCTGATACGCCAGGGCTACCTATCGCGGGAATACCCAGCGTACCTCTCCGCTCCGGTACCTGTCGGACCCTGCCTACGCCTCCGTCCTCCGTGAAGGCCTCCTAAGACTATTGGGCCGCGCCTCATTCGAGGGCCGCCTCACCTGGCGGGCTGACAGCGTCCCCGCCGTGCCTCTGTCTCCTGCTGCCGTGCTGCGTCCTGCCGTGCTACGTGGGCCCTCCTACGGGTGTCCTTCGTGCCGCACACGCACCAGCACCTGTACGTGCGCCGGCTCCTGCTGCCGTGCTGCGTCCTGCCCTGCTGCGTAAGCCCTCCTACGGGTGTCCTTCGTGCCGCACACGCACCAGCACCTGTACGTGCGCGGCTCCTGCTGCCATGCTGCGTCCTGCCCTGCTGCGTGGGCCCTCCTACGGGTGTCCTCCGTGCCACACACGCACCAGCACCTGCCCTCATTTGTATCTGCATCTGTCGCCGGCACCTGCCTCGCATATTCCTCCCTCCAACTGGATCTCCACCTCAGCCTCCTCAGCCCACCTATCACGCATCGTCATCCATACACCCCACCTCCACATACTACACACCACTCTTCAGTCCATCTCCATCTTAAATTTGTTATAAATATACCTTTAATTGTTTTCTACCTCCCTTTCTTTATTTTAATTTTACCCTTAACTTTAAAAGTTCAGTTTTACTTGTCGCTACACGACACTAGTTGCAAGGATATTACTCAATTCTGTATGTACACAAGTGCTTGAAATCACTGAAAGTAAAAACCCTGAAAAAAAAAAACACCTGAACAAATAAACTGTGATGTTTGTTCGATACTAGCTTTTGCCCGCGACTTCGCCCGCGTGAAGCAACTTCCTTATTTTTTTTTTCCGTAAGAACCTACAAAATATTAGAAAACTCGAAAAAAAAAGATGGATGAAATCGGTAAAGTCGTTCTCAAGTTATGACGTGACCAAGGGAAATAGGGATTCATTTTTAAATATATAGATTTACTTTGGGGATTTTATTAATACCTACTTACTTTGTATTGAAAACAAATTATGTAAGTAGGTATATATTTTGAAAATAATGGTCAAGTCTTACCGAGGATTGTCGAGTTACCCAGTTACTGGTTTGTGGAGATCAGATAGACCGTAGGTCTATTTAAAATACTGGTATTTCGCTGCATCCATTAAGACTGGAAGCTTAGAAGATGATGTTCATGTATTTTCAATGATGTAGCAAAATCAACATAAGGAATATCACCGAATGCTCAAAATACCCTTCACTTGAAAGAAATTGTTGTTAATGCTCTGAATGTGAGAAGCTCTTCCAACATTGCTGCATGGCAAAACTCTCTGAATACTTTACCAGTTAATGTGACTTCTGTGCTGCCACCGACGACGCCGTAGACGTGGCGAAGTTTTGGGCCAACTTGATCTGAGAAAAGTCGAGCCAGCGACACGAAAGAGAAGACCGGTACTGGCTACCAGCGGGGTAATTGCGTATATTGTATGTGAGACAATGACAAATTCGTCTGCTCAACAACGTAAATGACGCAATGAACGTGGCTGAACTGTACAAATGAAAGGCTTTGCGATTAAAAGCCATCTTGTGTGTTACGCAATTACCCCGCTGCACGCTGGTAGCTTACATGCCTAAAGCGACAACTACGTCTAACTTGGCAACTTTGTAGTATCTATATTTATGCCAGTTTTCACTAACACCAGGACCTAGACTTACCTTAATGTATGCGTATGCCTAAGTGAAAACACGCTGTTGGATATTCAACGCTCGGCGTAGCACCGAAAGTTGAAAATCCTGCTTGTATTCATTTAGGTGTCGCCTAGTGTAGTCAAAACGTGCAATTGTCTAGCAACGTAGCAAAGTAGGCAAGTGAAACAATCTGACTTAATAAAATAACACAGCATAACATCACGCCTGTAATCTCCGAAGGGTTCGGCAGAAGTGTACCTGTAGGTACTTACATCCACATTTCGCAAGTTAACAAAAACAACATGAATTTCTCAATAACAGCATAGTGTCGTGAAGCGACATTTAAAACTGAACTTATAAAGTTAAAGTTAAAATGAAAATAAAGAAAGGGAGGTAGAAAACAATTAAAGGTATATTTATAAGAAAATAAAAGATGGAGATGAACTGAAGAGTGGTGTGTAGTATGTGGAGGTGGGGTGTATGGATGACGATGCGTGATAGGTGGGCTGAGGAGGCTGAGGTGGAGATCCAGTTGGAGGCAAGTGAAACAATCTGACTTAATAAAATAACACAGCATAACATCACGCCTGTAATCTCCGAAGGGTTCGGCAGAAGTGTACCTGTAGGTACTTAAACCCACATTTCGCAAGTTAACAAAAACAACATGAATTTCTCAATAACAGCATAGTGTCGTGAAGCGACATTTAAAACTGAACTTATAAAGTTAAAGTTAAAATGAAAATAAAGAAAGGGAGGTAGAAAACAATTAAAGGTATATTTATAAGAAAATAAAAGATGGAGATGAACTGAAGAGTGGTGTGTAGTATGTGGAGGTGGGGTGTATGGATGACGATGCGTGATAGGTGGGCTGAGGAGGCTGAGGTGGAGATCCAGTTGGAGGGAGGTAGATGCGAGGCAGGTGCCGGCGACAGGTGCAGGAACAGGTATAGATGCAGTAGCAGGTGAGGGCAGGTGCTGGTGCGTGTGTGGCACGGAGGACACCCGTAGGAGGGCCCACGCAGCAGGGCAAGACGCAGCACGGCAGCAGGAGAGAGTGGCACGGCGGGGACGCTGTCAGCCCGCCAGGTGAGGCGGCCCTCGGATGAGGGGCGGCCCAATAGTCTCAGGAGCCCTTCCCGGAGGACGGAGGACGGAGGCGTAGGCAGGGTCCGACAGGAACCAGAGCGGAGAGGTACGCTGGGTATTCCCGCGATAGGTAGCCCTGGAGTATCAGGCTTTATTATGTATTCGCTTTAGAGGCGAAACTCGAACTCCTCCTTGGATTGCGTGGAACTATTAAGTCAACTCGTAGAATAACATCATGTTGAAAATATGAATTTGAGTTATGAAATTGGCCAGTAATTAATTTTAATAAGTATGCATATCTATTCAGCTAAAAAGATACAGGCAGGTAAGGATTTGAAAAAAAGGTTGCCTTGGCGACGTATTAAAGGTCGTTGTCAAAGCTGTCATAATAAAATATATTATTAATAAAATACAATAAAAGTCTATAGTTTTTTTGTATTAGAAGTATAGTGTTTATAGGAAAAATGATATCCATCAATGTGGGCGAAATTACCAAGCCTTGGATGTCACTAAATCGTCATAGCCTCATGTTAAAGTTGGAGCTGTGTCTGTGTACTGATTGTGGATAAAACGTGTCGTAAGAAATAATCAGATCAGCGCCTAACGGTAACAGAATGCTTGTTCTGACCTGGAGGAATGAATGAAGATAACTGTGAGTATGTACAATATGTTACAATAGTTTATATTTGCGCCCGGTTAATTGCCAGCATGTAATCCTAGCTAGTTCCGTCTCCCCATTAGCGGCACTGAATGAAGTGCAGATATTTTTTTTTTAGTGTTTCTTCAGGCGATAGAAGCAGAGAACTGACTATGTAGTAAGGTGCCTGCAACGTAAAAGATAGGTTATGAAGAAAAAAAATAGGGAACCAATTTTTTTTTTTTTTGATGAACCCAAAATATACACTGCTTTCGGTGAATCATATGTTATGACAGATGCGAGGAGCATATAAATACGCTTTGTAGTACCTGTATACACTACAGATTAACTGTAGTTTAGCAGCGCATTTCGCTACAGTGATGATCCGGACAGTCGCTCTCCTGGGCCTCGTTGCCTCCGCATCTGCTATCTTCGGTTACTTCGAGAAAAGTAAGTATAAAACCTACCTTTTATAAATAATTTCACACCATTTTATTTTTAAATGTCTTCGAGCTTTAGACACACTTTCAAAAGGAATGTGTACGATTATCATCCGTGCGGATTATTCCGGACATGTCCGGCTTTGTGGCCCCCGGCCGTCTGGTCGTTGAAATTTTGCCGGACTTTTCAACTAAAAGGGTTTCTTTCAGTATGTAGGTATACTTAACTTACTGAAAAAAAAATGATTTAAAAGTGTTTCGGACTTTTTTGCATAGTGTCCGGCTTTTTGTCGGGCCTTTTTTTTTTCAGGATGGGAAATCCTCAAATGACCCCTCCCGCTCTGGGTGGAGCAGAAGGGAGTGTCAGACTCTTACTGACTAAAACCCACCCGTGTTCCTTCCTCAGCCCTTTATGTACCAGGGCAGCGGTAAACCTTTCGGACGTTCCCGCTACCCCGGCAGGCTTCAGCCCTGTCGGGCCCCGTCAACTACGCTGACATCTCTTTGAGGCGCGCGTGGAACACATACGCGCCGTCCGGCACGGGCCTGGTCCTGATCGGACGGAGAGCTACCCATTGCTCTCCGCCCACAGGCCCGCGCCTACGGTGGCCGGGAGTCGTTACGCGGCTCCCGACGCCCGGAGCGTCTCCCTCGGCGGCTGAGGCGTGAGGATCTCACCCTCGCCCATCCCGCCACCTCCTTCGCTAGCATGACTGCTTCGCAGAAGGAGGTGACCGCCTCCCACTCCCTCTCGCCCCGACCATGGCGCGACCATGGCGACCATGGCGTGTTCAGATAGTGTGCGGCTCGAAGCTGCAGTGAACGCGCCCACACCGGGGCCCCATAAAGGGCCATGGACCGCACGACCCCCGCGTAAAGCCTCCGGCAGGAGGCGTTTGGCCCCCTCAGGTTGGGCAGGAGCTGCTTTAAGGCGGCCCCGGTCCGTTCCAGTTTGGGGGCCAAACGTCGGAAATGTTCGACGAAGTTCCACCAGCTGTCGAGGACGAGACCCAGGTATCTCATCGTTGTCTCGACGCCGATGTGAATCCCTCCTACCATCAGTTGAGATCCCGAAGGTGGCCCGTACCGGGGCCCATGAAAGGACATGGCCTCGGACTTGTGCAATGCCACTTCTAGACCCAACTGCCGGATCCTTTCACGACTATCGCAACCCCGCGTGTCATCGCGTCGGCCGCCGCCTGATGCGACCTCCCCTGCGCCAGGAACAGCGTGTCGTCAGCGTAGCAAACTACGCTGACGCCATCAGGGAGGTCGGCCCGCAGCACCCAGTCGTAACCGATGTCCCACAGGAGCAGCCCCAGAACCGATCCCTGCGGGACACCGCACGACATCTCTCGCCGGTTCCAGTTCCCGTAGCGCCCCAACCTCCTGCGACCACCAGTAGACCTGACGTCGGGCGCATCCTGGCCGGACTCAGGGCATTGCCACGTCACAAATCTCGGACATGGCCTCCCGGAACCACTCCGCCTCATTTTCAATGTCAGCAGGCCTGTCCGGTGAAAACACCCAGGCCTGCACGATCGAGGCTTCCAGGAGAAGCTCCCGGTCCAGCTGCTTCAGCGCCCACCGCGGACCACTCGGGGCCTGTTGGACCAGCGCGCTAGAGGTCTGGGTGGAGACATCAAATCGGATATACCGATGATCGGAGTAGGTCTCCACCTCCTCCATGACGCGCCAGTCAGTGACACGCTGTGACAGAGCGGGGCTGGCGAACGAGATGTCCACTACCGACTCGCCCCGCATCCGCACACACGTAGGAACTACCGACTCGCCCCGCATCCGCACACACGTAGGAACTACCGACTCGCCCCGCATCCGCACACACGTAGGAACTAACGACTCGCCCCACATCCGCACACACGTAGGAACTACCGACTCGCCCCCATCTGCACACACGTAGGTCAGGCCTTACAAGATATTTTAAATGAGAGAGTTCGGCGCACCATGTTCTTTTCTTCCATATTTCTCTATTAGTCGTCATCTCAGTAGTCACCCCCTTTCTAACCATATCTACATTCACACAGTCCATTCATCGTTTCTTTGGTCTTCCCCTACTCTTATAGCCATCGACATTAATACCTAAAACTCTCCTCACGACATTTTACTCTCCTCACGAAAACGAACAAAAATAGCGTGGGCAGGCAATGGTACGCGACGCGGTGGTTTGGGACAATATCTGCAGATAGCCATAAAATGACGTAGCTTCTAATCATAATGCTTAGGATAAACACGATAACGATTATAGCACTATCAGAAAATCAGTGCGTTTTGGACAATTTGTCTAATAACCATAATTTTCAATTAAATATCAATTGACATACGATATCACATTCGTAAATCATAAAGCTAATCTATTTGTGTGTCAAGGACAAGATAGGATACATAGATGATTTGCCTAACCTAAGTTCTTAGTACCTAAATAATGTTTTTTTTTTGTTTGTTTCAGAGGAACAATGGGAGGGTGGCATGTGTGGTAAGAAGTTCCTCTAACATCTATACAAATAAATAAAATTGAAGTGTCTGTTTGTAATGTCGCTACATAAGAGCCTTTTACTAAATGTATATTATCTGGTGACCAGTCAGTTCACCAATTAATTCAAAAAAATTTACTTGACAAGCAACGATTGGCAAAAACATTATTTGTCATTTCATCATTTTACAACAACAAGTTTACCAAATATTTCACTTAGCAAAATGATTATCCGATAAGCTTTTATTTAATAACGTATTATTTGACAAACAATTCATTATTTTTTTCATTTCATTTCATAAACAACGTTTGGAATAAAGACATTACACAAAAACACAGATGCTGACAGAAACCCTAAACCTGGACGGTCGACGTCAGGGGCACCCCGAGGTTCGGTTGGTTAGGTTCCTTTGAACGCTGCAGACAGAAATAGGAGCCCCGCGCAGCGGGGCTCCGTCGACCTGCTGACGGAAACCCTAACCCTAGACGGTCGACGTCAGGGGCACCCCGAAGTTCGGTTGTTTAGGTTCCTTTGAACCCTGCAGACAGAAATAGGAGCCCCGCGCAGCGGGGCTCCGTCGACCTGCTGACGGAAACCCTAACCCTAGACGGTCGACGTCAGGGGCACCCCGAAGTTCGGTTGTTTAGGTTCCTTTGAACCCTGCAGACAGAAATAGGAGCCCCGCGCAGCGGGGCTCCGTCGACCTGCTGACGGAAACCCTATCCCTAGACGGTCGACGTCAGGGGCACCCCGAGGTTCGGTTGGTTAGGTTCCTTTAAACACTGCAGACAGAAATGGAAGCCCCGCGCTGCGGGGCTCCGTCGATATTTAGTAGAAACGTGATTTATCCTAATGAATCTAAATGAGAAATGAAAAATGTATAAATGATTAAATATCATCTCATGCATTTGTTAAAAGAACTGTTTGCCAAATAAATGTTTGTAAAACGAGTGTTTATAAAATAAAACATTTTCGGAATAAGTTGTTTTCGAAATAAATAGTATACGAAGCGTTGGTTTTAAAATGAAAATTTGTCAATGGAGTTTTGGTGAAACTTTAGTGAACCATATTATCTACGTATCCTATTTACTGATTTTTTTTTTGTTTGTCGTTTTGGCTTGACGGGATTTTCACTGACAGATGCTTAGCTGAGGAGTGACTTAGCTGAGGAGTGACTTAGCTGAGGAGTGACTTAGCTGAGGAGTGACTTAGCTGAGGAGTGACTTAGCTGAGGAGTGACTTAGCTGAGGAGTGACTTAGCTGAGGAGTCACTTAGCTGAGGAGTGACTTAGCTGAGGAGTGACTTAGCTGAGGAGTGACTTAGGTTACTATTTAGACTTTAGGCTTCTATTTTAGAAAAAGAATTAGGGTTCGGCGCAAAAATAAACCCATGAATACCAATTTCTTTCCGACATGCACGCAAAGGAAGTTCCGGGCACTAGTTTAATAGCAAGCAAGGCAGCTAGTTTAATAACAATTTGAAAGAAAGAGGCTGTCTTTAATAATCTTAGCGCTGTTTTAAAGTTCTCACAGCTTTTAACATATTTTTCATCACTTCCGTAACACACTATCAATCAAAATCTGAATCATTTTGAAGGATATTGCAATAATAATCCACATATGTTCGAAAAATTGGTCGCTCAACACGTAAATAACGCAATGAATGTTGTTGAACTGTCAAAATGAAAGCCATTGCTACTGATAGTGTGTTACGCAATTACCCCGCAGAATATGGAGTCAAAATTTATTTAAACTTCCAGTGCGTTTCGACGTCACTATTGTCGGGGTCGGTACCACCGCTTTCATAGACCTGCCGCTGTCTGCCGCTGAAGCGCTTGAGAAGGGATGGAATCAAATGACACCGCCAATCTACATGAAGGGTACGCCCAGCTTTCCCTCTTGTGTCCTCCTGAGGGAGACTGCACAGTTTGCACGTTGTACGACGATACCGGCTATATTGCGGGAATACAAGTTGGTGTAAGTACCTATTTTACCATTTTTTTCTACGCATTCTATGTAATAGACTAATAGTCCCTTCAGAAGTCCAGACCAAATTTCGGCTATGGCAGGCGATCTCGGAGAAGAGACCGGCCGCCACGCGAAATATTACCAAAGTAAAGCTAAGTTAATAAAATTTGTATGGGACCACTGCGCAAGCTTCCTCTACCAACTTTTCAAAATCGGGCCACAATTTATGAAAATATCGATGAACATACATAACAAAATACATACTGTCGAACCTAGTTCCTTTTAGAAGTTAATGTTAAAAAGGGAACATGATATCATTGTTATCTACATATGGAAATATAGGTAGGTATATAGTAGATCTACATGTAACTACGTACCGTGCAAGAGACCTTTGTCCAGCCCTGCGATATCCAGGCAGAGTTGATTGATTGATTTAGGAATAGGTACGGTACGACTACGTAGGTATATCGAAAGTTAATGAGTTCATCGTCACGAGATAATAATGTCAACTGTGTGACCAGGGATCGAGCATGTTGTTTCCTTCAGTTCTTGTTAAAGCTCCCGCAGAAAGGCGCGTCGCGACGGTGCGACGCGATTCTGCGAGGTAATAGGCTATTTTCCTAAAAACTTCTAATAAGTCCGTCATAGTTAGATTATCAAAAAATATTGGACCCGTATTTTTTCTTTTGTCAATTATCTGTCAAGGTATTGATTTATGCTTGATCCCTGGTCACCCACAGTTGACATTATTATCTCGTGACGATGCACTCATTAACTTTCGATATACCTACGTAGTCGTACCGTACCTATTCCTTTTTTTTTTTTGAGGATGGGAATTCATCAAATGACCCCTCCCGCTCTGGGTGGAGCAGAAGGGAGTGTCAGACTCTTATTGACTAAAACCCACCCGTGTTCCTTCCTTAGCCCTTTATGTACCAGGGCAGCGGTAACCCTTTAGGACGATCCCGCTACCCCGGCAGGCTACTGCCCTGTCGGGCCCCGTCAACTATGTTGACATCTCTTTGAGGCGCGCGTGGACCACATACGCGCCGTCCGGCACGGGCCTGGGCCGTACCTATTCCTAAATCAATCAATCAACTCTGCCTGGATATCGCAGGCCTGGACAAAGGTCTCTTGCACGGTAGGTAGTTACATGTAGATCTACTATATACCTACCTATATTTCCATATGCAGATAACAATGATATCATGTTCCCTTTTTAACACAACATTCATTGCGTTAATTACGTTGAAGCAGACAAAATCGAACATTATGAAGCCAATGGATTAGCAATATGTAAATGATTCAGATTGTGATTTATGTATAGTCGCAACTAGAGTGCTGGTAGAACACTTTAAATAGTTTTCGTAGAAATTGTTCTACTAGAGCTAGAATTGCATCGCGGCTGTCTGCAGGAGCCTTAACGTATGTACGTAAAAACGTACCTAGTCATGTTAAGGGTCCCCTTGACATGGGTACGGTTAATAACAAAAATCAATTTACACAAGGTCTAAATTGTTCAAAGTGATTCATGATATTGCTGTTCAGCATTTCTAATGAGCAGAATATTCTATAAATTTTATTTCTGTTCCGATTTTGTTTCTTTTTTTTCTCTATTTGATTTCTGTTGCTGACTAAACCTAAATACCGAAATACATTATTATGGTATATTACTTAAATACACATCGATTCAATTTTGATTTCTTTTGAGAAAGCGAATAAATTCTAAAGACCATCTTTGGTTACCTCACAGCTGAACGAAGATAAATTCTCCGATAGTATTTTCGACTGGGACATCCAAGGTTTCACTCCCTGGACCGTTGATATGAATGACACAATTCAAAACTACTGGACCACGCACCAATATTACATTACACCTGGTAAGATTTTTATAAGAACAAAACTATTTATTAAATTAGCTAGCGAAACTCCGCAGACGTGATAGGTGTATTGTAACTAAAACAATTTAATTTAATGATTTTTTTGTAAAGTTATCGACCGCAGTTAGTGTAGGTATTCACTTGAAATATCAGTTTTTTGTGTTAACTTCACAGACGTGATTGGTATCGATATCTAAACACGATAAAACATATTTTCTCAACTCATCATTCAAGTAACAACACATCAGCGGTCGTTGACCCCTAAAAAAACTTTTTTTTTAAATCTTGTATTATTCAAATCACGTCTGCAGAGTATCGCTAGCTATTTTAATTTGACCCTACATGTATAGCTAGGTACGTACCTACAGTCATTTTTTTTGTCCTCTGTACCTACCTGTCTTTAGGCAGGCGTGTTACCTCTTCCAGAAATGGACATCGCAGGTACAGATGATAAAAAACTTTACCCTACTTCTGGGAGAATCTGGTAAAAAATGCATGCATCAAGTCAACGACAATTTATCTCGTGTCAACACGAATTGTACGAGAATTTGATCCTGCTCATACAGAAGTGATGGGCCATCATTTTACCAGCATGAGAGAGAGCTGGACCTATATCTACAGGGCGAATAGCACCATCAAAGGGATGGACCTCTGCGCTACCACCGACGACGCCGCCGTGGAAGTGACGAGAAGTTTTGGCCAACAAGATCTGACATACAGTCGTAGGTACTCGTACCAGCAGCACGAAGAAGAGAAGAACGGGAATGTGCTATTTGTCGTATAGGTCCAACTCTCACACCTCTGCCTCTGATCTGTTAATAAATAACTGTATACATGTTCTCTTTGTGCAGAATTTCTTGCAATTGACCCGGCCATTCGTGTCGCCCGGCGCAACCCTCACTTGACGTTACAAGACAACTACATCGTTGTCTCTGGTTTCAACAGAAAACCCTACCGCATTTCCACCAACGTTAGTGCCATAGCTGGGCCGGACAGCGACTTCACAAAGCAGGCTTGCATACCGTGGATGGGTAAGAGAATGATAAAGTAGAAGTATTAAGTAGAGCAGTGCCCAGTGGTATCAGCCCAGACTTAAAGGTCGTGGGTTCGAACCCAAGCAGGCGCTTTTTTTGTTTTTTGTTTAGCCTATACTATCCCACTGCTGGGCAAAAGCCACCCCCAAGTCCTTTCCGGAACTCCTTTGCCGCGCCACCTCGAACCAGCACTCGTGGTACGCGTCCAGGTTATATCGCCACCGCTTTCTGGGCCGCCCTCGTTGTGTAATTTATTTGATCACCACTGCATTTTTTTATTGAGAAAACATTTATTTAAAAAAACCGCTTTAAGGCAAAAAGTCTGAACAAGTTCAAACAGGTGGCCAAAAAGCCGGACACATCCGGATGGATGGTAACCCTAGTTTTTGTACAAGTAATTAAGGCTACTAACTAAATAGGTACATAAACGAGAGCAATGGTGGCCCAGTGGTATAGCGCCCGCGATTTCCGTGGATTCGAACCCAAGCAGGCACTTTATTATGTGTAAATAATTTCATCAGTATACTGGGGGTAAAAAGGCCACTTTAAGCAATACCTCTAAAAGCTATTCATTTCCTGAATTCCCAGCAGATCATTAGCAATTCCTCTAATTTTCGTAAGCTTTCATTTCATAATTGGTGTAAACATTGCCGCATGTTTGTTATCCTATTATGGTTCTGTCAGTGGCCTTTTTAGGCCCCCTGCTCCACCTCTGATTATGCATCTCTCCAAATCAGTGATCTTTATTCTCATTCTAATAAGGATGCTGTTGTTGGGTTGCTGCCACTGACAAGTCTAGCAAAATCATTGTGATCATTACTCTTGTTACAATAAAGTTGCTGCTGTCAGAGGTAAAAAAAAACTGCGCACGGACTTTAGTTTCATAATGTTAAAACATGTCTAATTCAGGTCGGCACTACTACTACAAGACTACAGTAGACTCGGAGTGCAAGGCTGACACGTTGTTCCCTTATTTCCCCCTGGTCGACTCGGAACAGCTGATCGGCCTTGGAATGGTCACGTTCGGGAAATACACCGTCAACAAAGGCGATAAAAACTGGTTTGAAACACCACCGGGGCTTGCTGTCAAGGTAACTTCTATTTTTATATACTAGCTGCGCCCCGCGGTTTCACCCGCATAAGTTTCAATCCCGTGGGAATATCGGACTAAAAACTATCCTATGTGTTAATCCTGGTTATAAACTATCTGTGTACCAAATTTCATCCAAAATTGGTCTAGCCGTTTGAGCGTGAATAAGTAACAAACATACAAACACACACACTCACAAACTTTCGCCTTTATAATATTAGTGTGATGTGATGTGATTATATCATTCTTCTGTACGTGTGTATGTTACTGAACTTCTCCTAAGCGACTGGACCGATTTTGAAGATTTTGTTTTGCGTGGATGAGGATGGCTTAGATTCACAATTGAACCTGGTAGGTGGCGCTGTTTTGTCAAGTCAAAAACCGTGCGAAGAAGGGTTGGGTCGCTAGTTTATTATGAACATCAGTCCTGTTGCTATAATGATATTTTCTTATTAATTTCGTTGCGGGGTCTAACACAAAATCAACATATAACAAAGTCAAACGCTCGTAAAGCTGTAATTGGTTGACTGAATGAGCAAAAGCCAATCGGATCACTTGATTGCGTGTTACTGACACATCGATAATTTTAGTCCCAGAAACCGGGTGTAAGAGTTGTTTTTAGGGTTCCTTACCAAAATGGTAAAAAGGAACCCTTATGGTGCGACTCTGTCTGTCTGTCTGTCCGTCTGTCACAGCTGGATATCTCAAGAACTACTAATGCTATCAACTTGAAATTTGGAATAGTTTTTGATGACGTTTGCCCAACTATTTTGCAAATAAGAAAGATGTTTTTTTTTTTTTGCAACGGCTGAAGTGGGACTTAAAAATTCGAAGTGGGGCTACTAGGCCATGTGGGGTGTGTATCATATGAAAGAGCGCTGTTTTCACATTCTCAAACATTTTTTCTCTTTTTTTAGGCCACATAGATTTCGAATTTTGATGAAAAATTAAAAAAAGAAATACCGTTCCCCCCTTATCTCCGAAGTTTGTGTTTGAAGAGAAAAATCTGAAATTATTCTATGTGATAAAAGTTTATGTAAAGAGGAAAAATAAAACGATGTCTCTAAATAGCACACTTTTTCAGAAATCATCAACAAAAATTACATTAGTTCCACTATCGGTCAAGAGATGGCCCTGACCTAAGCTGCAATATTCTACACCGCAGTGTTAAAATTCTCTGACGAATATATTCCAAAATATATTTATATAAATGATGGTACGGAACCCTCGGTGCTTTTTTTTATATATGGCATCTCGTAGTTGACCTTGAGAGGTCGTGACTACTTAACCGGACTATCCTGTGGTTGCCTCATGAAAACTTAAAGCCTCCAGCCAGGGCTTAAAAACTAATAAAAAATTAAGCGACTGCACGCTAAGGGCACCCCCTGTGGGGTACGAACCTCGGCTTAGGGCGTCACTGAAAGAGAGCAGCAAGATGGTACAGGCTGGATCGAATTTTTATTTCTAGTGCTTTGATGAGCACGGCGTTTCCTAGGACTATCTCTGAGAAGAAAGGCCAAAACAAACTCAGAGGTCACAGTCAGGAATTTAAAGTTGCTCAGCTACGGCGCGAGCTGGCACTTCATCAAAAAAGGATCGGGCGGGGAACCCTCGGTGCACGAGTCCGACTTTAGCTCTTGAGCGGTTTTTTTATATATTGTATACTTTCGTGAGAGTTATTTTACCTGTGATTTTGCATCACTGTCAAAAGCATCATTTTGCATGTTTATTGTCGTTGGAATAAGGTTGCTGCCACTGACAAAACTGTCAAAATCAGTGACCTTTATTATCCTCTCAATATGGTTGCTGTTGCGTTGCTGCTGGTCCTGCTGCCAGAAGTAAATAGCTGTGAAAGGACTGCTGTATGTATGATTATGTGAATGACACGAAAAAGTGATACTTAAGATTTATTGTCTATGGGATTCTTGTCTTGGCGATCAATGTACAACGAATCTAGTATAGTGGCTAAACTGGACACATACCTGTGAGGTAATTGCGAAACACTATCAGTAGCAATGAGTTTCATTTTGACAGTTCAACAACATACATTGCGTCATTTATGTTGTTGAGTAGACACATTTTTTGAACTTATGAAGCAATGGGGTCACTCACGCAATATCCTACAAAATGATTCAGATTGAAATTGACTGTGCGTTACGCAACTATGGTACTGGGAATATTGATTACTTCTATAGTTTTATATTGTTTTCAATTTGTGTTTCTATATTACAACACTGCCTAACCCTCGGGAATCACACCCGTGATGTATCATGTTTCAATAGTTTTCTAACGTTTTGAATTTATTTCCAGGCAATCGTTCCTAGAGCCCGGAGTGCTTGTACAAAATGGCAGATTCGCCTGGACTGGTCACCATGCATACGTACTTCATCAAGCGCCCGTATGCAATCTCATGTGTATTTTGAAAGATCAATCGTTATGTTTTATTTAAATAAATATTTACATATTTAATCGTTGCTTATTTTAGTTTTAACTTATAAAGATATATAATATACTTATATAATAATGTATACGAGAGAGCGCTACTGTGCGTAAGCTAACATCGGCTCCACGTATTTATCTCATTTAAAAATAGTTAAAGTGATAAAATTACAAGTTAAAGTAGCTTCAGTTCTTACAAACTGTAAGCATCAGTGATTACAATAAAAGTACGCAAGAAATACACGAAGACATCAAAGGAAAATCATAATTACCAAGTGCCACACGGATCAACGAACATAATTCAAATTGTAAACAAATATCAGCTGTCCAACTAGCAGAACCCGTTTTGTTTTGTTTACAATCAGGAAAGTTTTGATGGTTGAAGCACTAAAAAGGTACGAGAGTGATTAATAAGTGATTAATAAGGAAAACAATAATAAGAATATCATCTATAACGATTACTAAAAACTGCCAGTCATCTTGGTTTGATTCCTTACATCAGCGCCATCTATCTTCTTGTGGCGGAACCAGTACATAGTATCGAACCCAGTTCATTTATCGAATCCATCGAACCACTGATGCTTAGTAACACTATCGCCCACTAGAGGCCAGCACCAGTATCAGCATAAAGGATTGTTATACGAAATGGCACAAAATTCGCACACTTGCGCAGGTTGTACTCAAGATCTTCTAAATAAACTGCATCTCGTTTGTACACTATGCAACAAAGACTATGATCTAGAGTGTGCGAACGTCTCCATAAACCATTTTAATAAGATAATGACTCCAGATCATAAAAAAATATGGAAATGTCAAGATTGCCGATGCAAAATGCCCAAAACAGGAAATACCAATACTCCTATACGACCACAGACATCCATAATAAGCCAACGAATAACTCCACCCAGCGAAGAAAACAACGTAACAATTCGGAGGAAAACCTATCCCAACAATGATTCCACCACATTTGAGAACCTGACTTTATTGGGCGATACGATGTGCTCAGAAGAAGGAACCACCCCAAACATCAACACACAAGCTGAACTGTCTCTACACAACCTAAGCGAGATCATTATGAAGCGTCTGAAAGAGAATAATGAAGCAATAATAACCGACCTGCGTAGCACCATACAAACGGAAATAAACAAAGCTATTACGAAACTTGTGGATGACTTCGAACAAAAAACCAGCTTTTTATCAAAACAAAACGAACTAAGAACACAGGATATTGAGGAGATTAACACCAAAATAGAAAACTTACTGAAAGAGAACGAAAAACTAAAACAAGAAATATCGGAAATAAAATCATTATCCACATCCCCTGTAATCCAATGTATTGAAAGTAATTGCAAGAAGATAGTCATCTACGGCCTTACTGAATACTATAAAGAGCCTGAAAACGACCTGCAAAACCGAATCATTGAAATGTTTCGCGATATTCTACAAGTGGACCTGATGGGTTACGTGGAGAATATGTACAGATTAGGCAAAAAAAACACTAATACCCGACCACTAGTAATAGAATTAATAAGTAAAAGAATGGCAAAATACATCAAAAACAACAGTCACTATTTTCAAGGAACAGGATTATCTATATCTGAATTTTTGGACGAGAATTCACGTAAGAAAAGACAACAAATGCGAGAGGAAATGATAAAGGCAAGAAAGGAAGGCTTGCATGCAGTAATAAGAAATAATCAATTGTATGTGGAAGGAAAAGCTTTCATTTTAAAAGATGAAACACATAAAAATCAACCAAACTACATAGCAAACGAGAAAAACATTAATTTAAAAACTTCCCCCAACACCCGCCAACGAGATTCAACAGCCAGTAATGAAGACCATAATAATTACTCCTTTCGAAAACACAGACCAACAATTTAAAATTTTATTTCAAAATATCCAAAGTCTCTTTAACAAACAGCATATATTAGAAACCTTCATCGTAGATAACCCAATTTATAATTCAATATGTATATCAGAGTCCTGGTTGCCTAAAGAAAAATTAAGCTTGATCCAATTTAGCGGATATAAAATAGCAGCGTCATACTGCCGCAGCACGCGAGGGGGAGGCGGCGTCTGCATCCTCCTGCAAGACCATATCGAATTTAAAGAGATAACTGATATAACGAATATGTCCGTAGAATATATTTTAGAAGTGTGTGCAATCGAGTTACCCAAAGAAAACATATTATTAGTAACAATGTATTGGAATAGAAGAGAGGAAGAAATATTTATTAATCAGGTAAAATGTATCTTGAATCATATAAACAATAAGTATTATAAACTTAACATAATTATAGGTGGAGACTTTAATATAAATATCTTAGAGAAAAATGTAAAAACTAACCAATTCTTAGGCCTAATGCTAGAATATAAACTCACGCAACACATAAAAACACCCACACGAATAACACAAAATACATCTACATGTTTAGACTTGATATTTACAAACACTAACACAAACCAAATATATACAACAGTAGAGGAACTAGGTTTTTCAGACCATAGCGGAACTATTATACACATCACCACACCAACACCACATTTAGCTGCACAAACAACTTTGTATGTTAAAAAAAGATTATATAACAACGCGAATATTTTAAAGTTTAAGTCTAAATTAAAAGAATACGATTGGAATAAAATACTACCTAAAAACCAAAATATAAATGAGAATTATAAAGCATTTCATGATACACTAATAAATATCCTTAACCTTTGTATACCTATATGTAAAGTCAAATTAAAAACCAAATTAAAAAAATACTGGCTAACAACGGGCATTAAGATCTCCTGTACAAACAAAAGATTGTTAAAAATACTCACACTTAAAACAAAAGATCCTATCATTACAAATTATTATAAAAACTATGAAAAAATATTAAAAAAATTGGTTACTGAATCAAAAAAGATGCAATATATAAATAAAATAATAAAATCCAATAACAAGGTAAAAACCATGTGGAGTATCATAAATGAGAGAACAAACAAAAACATAAAAAAGAACATACTAATATTAAATTGCAAATAGATAACGACCTTATATCCGAACCTAAACAAATAGCCAACATTTTTAATAATTTCTTTGCGACCATTGGAGATAACACCGACAATTCTTCTGGTAGCACACCGGGTACCACCTCTGTACTAAATCCCACACAGAACACGATGTTTCTTGGCCCAATAGACGCTTGGGAAGTAAACAAATTAATAAAAAACTTGAAAAATAAAAATAGTCACGGGATTGACGAAATACCACCAACGCTTCTAAAACAATGTGCAGATGAACTCACGTTACCGTTTTATCTGCTACTCAACCAGTCATTTGAAGAAGGTATCTTCCCTGATTTATTAAAAATATCTGTAATAAAACCAATCCACAAAAAAAAGCGAAAACAGATCCTAACAACTATCGTCCCATAGCTCTCTTACCCTCAGCCTCAAAAATCTTTGAGAAAGCTATGTGTGACCGTATTTATACGTTTTGTGAAAAATATAATATTTTTGATGACTGCCAGAATGGCTTTCGAAAAAACCGTTCCACAACTCTGGCAGTCTACAAGTATATCCAAGAAGCACTTAACATTATAAATAACAAGAAATACGCTGTTGGATTATTATTAGATATGACTAAAGCCTACGACAAAGTACAATTTGGGATATTGCTAAACAAATTATACGGAATAGGTATACGCGGAAGGGCTCACGAATGGCTAACGTCCTATCTAAAGAATAGGGAACAATTAGTAGAACTAGAATACTTTGACCATAAAAATAATGAAATTAAACAAATCCGATCACATAGTAAAACAATTAACGCCTCAATCCCTCAAGGAAGCGTAATAGGATGCCTTTTATTTTTAATATATATTAATGACCTACCTAAAATCATAGAAGGGCCATGTGTCCTATTCGCCGACGATATATCCATATTAGTCTCATGCCAAGACAATGTAAATATAGAAAAAACCCTTATTTCCATTCTTACAAAAACTTGCAATTGGATGAACGAGCATAACCTCGAGATAAACTACTCCAAAACAAAATTAATAACTTTTCACCCTTACCAAAAAACTCCTTTAACTTTAGATTTTACGTTCAATGGCTCAAAATTAGAAACTGTTAACGAATTTACATTACTCGGACTAGTTATAGACACACACGTAAACTGGAAATCACACATACAGAAAACTCACTCAAAGATTTCTAAATTCTCATACGCCCTCCGTGAAATAAAAAAGACCACCAATTTTCAGACAGCCCTCACCACCTACTATGCTTATGCCTATGCATGGCTTAGCTATGGTGTCACTCTTTGGGGAAACAGTACAGATGCACAAATACTGTTCACGCTGCAAAAGAAATTGGTCAGAATCCTGGTAAACATTGAGCAAACCGATAGTTGTAAACCTTTCTTTCAAAAACACAATATTTTAACCCTTCCGTGTATATATATCTTAGAAAAATGCAAATTTGTGCGAAAACATCACGAGTTCTACTCAAAACGTGAAGACATCCAGTCGCGCTATCTACTCAGACACCGATCTAGGCTAAACATACCAAGTTCTCGACTAAAAATGCACTCAAAAAGTCCCTATGTAATGTCCATTAAAGTATATAATAAACTACCCGGATCAATAAAAAACGAAGAAAAACCTCACACATTTCTAAAAAAACTAAGAGATTTTTTGTTAAAGAAAAGCTACTACTCATTAAATGAATATTTAAGTGATATACATATAAAGTCATAATTTTAGTAGTCAAAATTAAATATTTATATTCTATTTATTAATTATTACAAGATCTCCCAATAGATACCTATTTATATTCTATATTATAAATACCTACTATTAGTTTATCTTAGAAATTACCTACCTACTGTATAATAATTATAATTTACAAGTGCTTCCTCTCTCCTAACTCACTTATTTGCTGTGCCCGACAGGGTCCATGTGATCTAATTTTAAGTTTTACCACCTAAGTCCTACATGTGGAATGCAATAAAGTATTGAGTATTGAGTATACAGTGGCCTCTAAAAGTTATTCAGCTGTGACACACCACAGTACGATTTAAAAATGTAGTGATCCAAATGTTTGAACTGTTATAACGATTTTATTGACTAATTCTTTGACTTATCATTAAAAACAATCAAATAATCCCTTAGGAGTACCTGTTTTTTTTTTTTTTTTTAAGTCAACGTGGCATCACAGCTGAAGTGGAAAAATGTTAACTAACTTTTGAAGGCCACTGTATACATAATATATAAAGTAATAGGGTAAATGTTCGTATGAGTCTCGCACAGCACAAATCATAGAAACTTGAATTTTGGACAGTAGTTGTGGTTTAAAACGGGATATACTATGACTGCGAAACTCTATTCTTAACGGGGGTGAAAAGGGGGTAATTCGTATATACGAAAAATCTTCTTTCTAGAGTTTATAAATTTGACACGAATGTGTGAAAAGGGGTAATCCAGTTTTAAGGGGAGAATTTTACTGCTTGCTTCGATTAACTCGAAAATTTATATAAATAACTAGCCGTGCCCGCGAGTCTGTTCGTGTGGATGTCGAGTATCAATAATGTGTCGCTTAGAGAAGGGGCAGGTACCACTCCTTCATTGAAAAGGAACTATCTTCTTTTTTTTAAGTTTTAATTATTTTATTATACTGAAAGTAGCCTAAGTTACAACTTTTAGCATCAGCTATCTCATCGTCTCATTAAGAGCATAACCATTAATTTTCCAAAACTACCCTGTAAGGGTGTGGATGCGGTGTTGAAGTTCGTATGGAAAATTACGAAATCCGCGCGAATGAAGTCGCGGGACAAGTGCTAGTAAATAATAATTAAAAAAAAAATACACGAATAAATTTGATAAATTCGCCGCCCCCGCAGAATAAACGCGTAAGTGCTATTGCGGTGATTTTGATGTTCATCCATATTCGTAATGTACTACAGGTCAAAATACATCACAAATCAATTTTTACCAGATTTTTAAATCGACTATTTACGAAGTTACGAAAAGTTATTACTTTATTCTTTATTTAAAACAAAAATAAATAAAAATCTGCAATATATACTATATGGTATATGCGTACCATACTTAAAGTGTTACACTGTCTAAAGTATATTACCATTATTACCAGGTGTAACTGAGATACCACTTTAACGGCGTTGGCCATTGCGCGCTTGTTCTGGTGCAGAGTTTAATACTATAATTCCGCAACGTGCAATCGCAGAAAACTTCAAGAACTTAATAGTATGATAATATCCTTTACATTTCGTTTCCGTCTTATACAGGGTTACTGGTAACTCGACGTATTCCTTGCAGGACGTCATAGTAGGGTGAAAATGTAACAAATTAAGTCACCAAATGTTATACCGAAGTTCAGTAGTTTTTGAGTTATAGTTTGACCGAAACTGCTGTACCGCGCCTTAGGAATGCGCGGCGAGGCGGGAGGAATGCGCGGCGAGGCGGGGGGCGGGACACCGTAAGCGATGACGAATGAGCGGCCTGCTTTGCCCCCCCCCCCTCCCCCCCCGTCTCTACGCGCACATACTGAAGGCGCGGTACAGTGGTTTTGGTCAAACTATAGTAAGATATTTAGTTTTTTTTTTTTTTAATATGTCATATTAAATCATTTAAAGCCAATTTGAAAATTATCTACGGAGCGACTGTACTGAAATTTCTGTTATTATCGTAGTTGATGTCGTAGCAAATCTTTGTTAGTAATTAAAAGTTCAAAAATGCCTAAAACCTTGGCAAATATCACTAATCAAACATTATTTTTCAAATTTTTGCCATTACTTCATCAAAAATGTTGTCTAGTGCACAAAATAAAACTACGCCAGGTGTATAAATTACTAGGAAAATATCGTTATCTTATCAGCTATTTAGAAATATATGATTGTTAATACTTTTGCATGTGTGAAAGAGAAGAAAAGAGTTTTATGGGGAGCCGGTAAAATTGCGAGACGATCAACCTATTGTTTTATTCCTATTATTCGTAGTTTTTACCTGCGCTTGAACCCGAAACACTCGGCAAGCTTTGTGATTCGTCACTATTGTTTTCTCGGCACGACACGGGGTAAGACTTCGCAAAATCTGGTCGTCAGCGTTAGTTTAAAATCAAATTGACCAAAGATCTATGGGGAATGTCTATCAAAGTTTGTACATCCATAATCGAGACTATATCGCTACTACTACTACTATACTTAGCTTTAGTGTTTAAATTGTGTGTAGATCAAGGAGTCTTCCCAGATTTAATGAAATACAGTAAGGTTATTCCACTTTTTAAATCTGGGGACAGCAAAGACACCAATAATTATAGACCAGTATCCGTGTTGCCGGTATTCAGCAAAGTATTCGAAAACGTAAAATTGCTCAATCAAATGCTTAATCATTTTAACAACAACAAAATCTTACACGATCAGCAATATGGTTTCACCAAAGGACGTTGTACGACTAACGCCGGTGTCGCTTTATTAAAACACATATTTCCAGCGTGGGAGGAAGCCAGAGATGCCATAGGAATCTTTTGTGACCTCTCCAAGGCATTTGATTAAGATTATCATGAAACCTTACTCTTGAAATTTGAGCATTACAGACTAGGTAAACTTGCACTCAGTTTAGTAAAATCTTATTTACATGATAGACAACAAAAAGTTCAAATAAATGGTGTCAATTCACTTGGTTTACAAGTAAAAATGGGTGTTCCACAAGGCTCGATATTAAGTCCTTTCCTCTTTTTAGTATACATAAATGACCTACCCCATTTATTAAAAAACCAACCACAATAAAATTGGTGTTATTTGCTGACGATACTTCCTTAATTTTTAAGATAAATAGACGTGCATCAAATCTTGACGACGTAAATAACGCCCTACTGCAAGTGCAAAATTGGTTCACTGCTAATAATTTAGTATTAAATGGAAAAAAACTAAATGCATAAGATTGGCTTTACCGAATGTTAAAAGTATTGTGTTATAGTATTGAATAAAGAGAAACGTAGTATTTTTAGGTAATCTGGCGTAGTATTTTTTTTTGTACTAAGACAACATTTTGTATGAAGTAATGGCAAAAATTACAAAAAAAATTAATGTTTGATTAGTTATATTTGCCAAGGTTTTATGCATTTTTGAACTTTTAATTTCTAATAAAGATTTGCTACGGCATCAACTATGATAATAACATTTTGAGTACAATCGCTCCGTAATTTTCAAATTAGCGATTTAATCTGCGATTTTTTTTAAAAAAACTAAAACTCTTACTAACTCAAAAACTACTGAACTTCGCTAAAACATTTGGTGACTTAATTTGTTGCATTTTCACCCTACGATGACGTCCTGCAAGGAATACGTCGAGTTACCAGTAACCCTGTATACCGTATTATTCCTACCGATATACCGTCAATCAACAAATCAACTCAGCCTATCGTAGTCCACTGCTGGGCATAGGCCTCACCCAGGCTGTGCCATAACACCCTTTTCTCCGCCCTCCGCATCCAGTCTGTCCCAGCCAC
Source organism: Apamea epomidion (assembly GCA_947507525.1). Lineage (NCBI taxonomy): Eukaryota > Metazoa > Arthropoda > Insecta > Lepidoptera > Noctuidae > Apamea > Apamea epomidion. Next base: position 14,691,036 of record OX382241.1, on the reverse strand, counting down.
CTTCTTTAGGTCGTCCGTCCATCTAGCTGGGGGGAGTCCCACACTACGCTTGCCGATACGCGGTTTCCACTCCAGGACTCGTCTGCTCCACCAGCCATCGGTCCTTCGACAAACATGGCCAGCCCACTGTCATTTCAGTTTGCTTGCTCTGCAAGCTATGTCGGTAACTCCGGTTCTTTTCCGGACAATTTCATTCCTCATTTTATCCTTCAAAGAGACTCCGAGCATACCTCGCTCCATAGCGCTCAGAGCGACCTTGAATTTGTGGACCAGCCCGACCGTCAGTGTCCACGTTTCGGCGTCATATATCATGACGGGAATTGACTCCCTTCCCGTACGGCCCGCACCCCAGTAACGCCTACATTGCATAAGGTGCTGCCTACCACGTAACTTATTTCAATACTTACATTTTTAAATCGTGATATCTTTCGAATGGAATGTCTGAATTGAATAATTCAAAAAGTTATGTTAAGGTATTGAAGCAGTCTTGAATTATTTATTTTGATAAGGATTAATACAAAGATACAATTAAAGGGCCTTTTCTAGCAACATTTTTTGTAAATAATGATGTGTTCTGCAAAGTCGTAGTACATTATTTTAGTCTATTATCAATAGTTTTCGCAGCGCACCCGTTGTAAAGAATATTTTAGGATTTTTTTTTACACCATGAGTTACATTATTGGAGTTTTAGTAGGTAAGGATTCCTAAGTTTTTTGAAAATATAATATAGCCTATGTCACCCGCGGATAGTGTAGCTTCCCAACAGTGCAAGAATTTTTCAAATCAGCTTAGTATTTTCGGAGCCTATTCAATGCAAACAAACAAACAATCAAATCTTTCCCCTTTATAATATTGGTATAGATTTTATCATGTTTAGATATCGATCCATCATTATTATCGATATCGATGATCTGCGGAGTTTCGCTAGCTAATTTATTTTGACCTTGTATAATTTAATTTAATAAAGATAAGAATATTTTTTTAAAGATTGCATTTTACCATTTTTACGATAATTCGGAGTTGGCCCCATATTAAAAGTTGTTCATTTTAGTAAAAAATTAAATTAAAAATTTAAAAAACCCCCGACCCAAAATAATACCTAATAAAAAGTAAGAATGTAAAAAGCCTTACACAATTTTAAAAAAACTTTTGAAAAATAGCCACAAATAGAACAAAAAAGGTATAAAGGTGAAACCCTATAAAAAAAAATAACCTTGAAATTATGACCCTACGTAAGCACGTTTGAATTTTTTTTATTAAATGTTGTCCCGTCGGGTAATTATAAGCCTAACGTTCTGTTAAAGTTTAAAATAGTAGCGGGCCCCCAATGGGACAATATTTAATAAAAAAATTTCAAACGTGCAGCTGATAACATAATATATTAGTTCCACATACACACGGTCCATTATTTATTCAGTTTATTATAATAACAGCTATGTACTCAAATAACGTCTCAATGAAATAAACTTTTTAAACACGAATAATGCGAAAAATATTCTCTATTGTTTGCCAATTAAACAAAAGTTTATTTTGTTATAGTAGGTATTCATATATTCGATTTTACTTTTCATTAATTAGCACTTGTGTACATTTAGGAGCGGAATTTTGTTTTTCACGTGTACTTTTGAAGGACATTTAGGTACTAATCAGGGGCGGGGCCTCCAAGCTACAGGGCCCCCCCGACGCGATGTGTGTAAGCAAAAATTCGCAAATTAAGATCCGAAACCTAAAATTCTTATTGATACTACGGGACTAACGGCTTAACGTGCTTTCCGAGGCACAGAGGGGTCTCGGTATGTTAACATGGTCACCCATCCACTGGGAAACCGCGGCAAGCATAGCTTATCCTTCAATCGACCTGTGTGGCTGTTATTACTTCGCCACAAGCCCTTATGTTTCAAGTCAGTATACTATATCTTCTTCGTGTCGATAGCAACCTAAATGGACTCTGCCCATAATTCGGCCACTTGTTTGGCGCCATCACCAGCGTCCATCAGTTCCTGTAACGTGCAGCTGACAGGACACGCAGGACACGTTATTAAGTGTCCCATCGTTTGTAGAACAGCACCACATTACACTCCAAAGTGGAGTCGCCACCTGAACAGGTTTTCTTTGCTTCGGCCAACCTGGGTCCGAAGTCTATTTAAAGACTTCCAGGTTACCCGAGGTAACTCATGTCCAGGTGGGAGGTCTTCAGCGGGTGGAACAAATGGTTTGGGTAAGGAATACTGTCTCGCCACAGCTTCAGTGCTATATTATTTATTTTGCAAAAACAATCAACCAAACCCATCTTTAGAGCTTCGCCGAGTCGGGGGTGCGGCGAAAGTACAAGTATCTCCCGGGCCCCCGACTCATGGTACTAGAAAGAACAGTGGGGTTTTAGTCGGTAGGAGTCCGACATAACCCTCTGTTCTTCCCAGATGGAGGGTGTCCAGTGTCCATAAGGATTTCCAAAAAAAAGAAATAAAAGGTGAAAAGGGCCCCCAATTTTTTTTTATACATGGCCCCTTTAGCGCAACCTACGCCACTGGTACTAATACTATAGAGACTGCCTACCTGTTACTAAGTAATACTAATAACTAATAGTAATAACTGGGTTGTGGGCCCCTTGATAAGACTGGTTGCTATATTTTCGGGCTTCCGACGACATGTAACGACTGTTCAAGATCCACGAATGACAGCCAGAATCAATGGCTTAACGTACTTTCCGAGACACGGAGGGGTCTTCGTAAGTAAATATGGTCACCCATCCACAGACGTGAATCTGTTATTACTTAGCCGCACGTCAAGCCAATATTTTTTTTAGAAACACTTTTTAATAGTAGATTATTCACTTAGGGGATAAAGCAGTGTCTTACTGTCGCGGGCGCTATTTTGAATCCTGAACTTTACGAAGGATCCTAGGGCTTCTTAACGAAGCGAGGGCGTTAAGACTAAAATCCTGAGTGCAGTGAGGGATTCAAGCTCGCTTAAGACGAAGACCTTTATATAAAATAAAATGACAAAATCAAAATCCGACTGCAACTGAGTTTCAAAACTAGCTCACTTTTCAAGCAGTCTGGTGCAGTTGGTGGCATCAAATCTGAGATCTACCTAAAATAACATACTTACTGCCTGTCAGGTTTTTTTTCAATCTAATCTCCATTTTCATCAAAACCACAATATATAATATAATATCGTCAATGGAGCGTCAGCCCCAATCCAACATTCTAACGCGGGGGTATAAACGCCTCAGCAACCGGTCTTTTTGTTCGTCGACAGCGACTAAAACTTATGAAGTGAGAACTCTTTAGTCGACCTGTATATTAATAGAAAGTTTTTTTTTTTGGTTAATATTTCCATACTCTCAGTTCTTTTCTTACTTCTCTGTTGACGTTTCAAATTGAAATCTCATTAATGACCAGCGGGTCATAATGACATTCAGTACGACACTAATTCCCGGCTAGAGCCTAGGCCTTAAATGACTTGCTTTATGTTACATGGGTTTGCATGACACCACCTGCTCGCTAACGTCAAATCAAAATACAAAAAACATAAAAAATACATAGAAGATATGTCAAAGATCAACGAATGACAGCCGGGACCAACGAGAAGCATCTGAGGCACGGAGGGGTCTCGCTCTCGGTAAATAAGGTTAGTCACCCATTTATAAGTAAGTAACTAACGCCATGATTAAATGATTAGTCAGTTAGCTTAGAAATTAATTTATTGTAAGTATTTACACTAATCAACAAAGTCTAGGTAACAAGGCATTCATAGTAACTATTTTAATTTGAACACTTTTTATGCAACCTTATTTTATATCAAAAGAAGAATAATTTTATACAGATTTTAATTGTTTAATTAAATAAAATGGTTGCTAGTTAAAAAATAACAATCAATTATGAAAATCTAAAATGGTACCAAAAACGAAAAAACACTTTTTGGTACAGACGCCAGCAGGGCAAACTACCCGAAACTGTCAAATTTTCCCAATCAACCTTGAACTTATACTTTAGCGATAAGTTGAAAAACTATTAAATAAATTTGACTGATAGTAGTAGCTTAATGTACTGGGATCTGTACATAAAAAAAACTAACGCCCAGAAAACATTAAATTAATACACTAAAAAAAAATCATTAGAAAACATTCCTAACAAATTTTTAAAAATCTGTTGTAGCTCCTATCCTAAGGCATTCGCGGCGGCTCTACATCGGCGTGGCATGCTGAGTATCAGGTTGTCTATTGACCTGTGGTGTATTGCTCCATACTCTGGAAAGATGTGCAAAAAGCTCTTCTTCCGTCTTCAAATTTTAGGGAAGTTCATTGAACGCTCTTCTCCCGAGCAAATCCCACGCATGCTCTATGGGATTGAGATCAGTGGACTGAGCAGGCCACTCTAAAAGCGTGACATTGTTCTCGCAGAGGACATTCATCACAAGCCTGGCCGTGTGTACACGCACATTATCTTTCATGAACATGAAATCTTGGCCATACTGCTATCGGTAAGGGATGACCTTAGGTTGCACCATCTCGTCACAGTGTTGTTCCGCATTTAAATTGCCTGGTATCAAAACGAGGTTCGTTCTTCCACCCAGGCGAATTCTATCCCACACCATAATCGTTTTGCCCTGGTACGGATGAATTTCCTGAGGATTCTGGACTCCACTCTGGCGACCAAGAATTCACCAAACACGCACTCTTCTTGAATCGGGATGAAATCCAAAACGCGACTCATCAGAATAAAAGTAATCGACGCCCCCGATTTCCACGGCGAAGGGCTGGAGCTCTAAGCAATCTGCGAGCATGAAGATTAACTTCATGCAATCTTCTCCTGGCGGTTTGGTCACTGATGACCACTTGGTGCTGAAACTGGAGTCTTCCTACCAGCTGGCGAGCCGTAATTTGAGGCGGCCTTCTCGCAACATTTTGCAGAAAGCAGTCTTGTTTTTGAGTAGTAACCATGTATCTTCCTCAGTGAGGGTCAGCATCGTCTCCTGTAGCCCTGTAAAGTGCCCATAATCGGCAATTACGCTTGGCTGCGTGTGGACAGCGTCCGCAGTTCCACGTTGACCGCGCCTTGCTTCTAGCATACCCACAGCCTTCAGCATCTCCTCCCGCATTAAGTAATGACATAACATAACGCTCCAGAGTCGCAAAATTTACAAGAGCGCAGCGAAAATGATTTTCACAAGAGAAAAAGAAAACGATTATGGATAGTAAATACGTTCAGAAAGAGGAAGTATATGGAATCTTTTACAACCTAGAAGATAAGTTATAGACCGGAATCGAATATACCTCCAAATTTTTCTTTGTATGCCTTCCAATCGATTGATGTATTATGTTGTAATTGGGATTCGAAACTTGAGAGCAATACTCGAGATGACTGCGAACAAAAGCACAGCAGAGAATTTTAATGGTTTTGATGCTCCTGAACTCAGACGAGACCCTCAAAATGAACCCTAGTCATTTTGATGCTTTATTAATGATTTCATCAATGTGTTGATCAATTAATAATTTTGTGAGTACATATAGTTTTTATTGTATTTGTTGGTATATTGGCGTAGCTAGCTGACATATGGCAAATAATTTAATTTGATGTTCTATGTCTTGTTATGTTAATTACTTTACATAGGTACCTAGTATTGTACCTACTCGTATACAATCAAGTATTTTCTAACTGAACAGACAGCTGTGCTGCTGGGGAGTTTGTTACGCCACTTCTTCTTCGCAGCGAAAGCACTAGGAAGTGGTGAAGGGCGGGCGTTTTGGAGGACTATCTTTTGTAATTTTGACTTTCGAAAAGTGCTGATTCTCAGCCTAATTTGAATAAATGACTTGTGATTTTGAATGAAATGCTACTCCCAAGTCTTTGACTGTGTTAACCCTAGCTAGGAATCTGTCTAACAGTTTATAGTCAAATGTGATAGATACGGGCTTCCTAGTGGAGCACACGTAACACTTGGAGCCTTTTAAATGGAGCTTATGCTCGAAGAGTTAAAATGGAGCTTATTGGTGCTTGAAGAGATCTACTTACAAAAACACCCCGTCCTTTTTACGTCGGGGGTTGAAAAAGGATTGTATTAGTTAGGTACCTACTGAGTTTGACTCAAGTAACAAGTTGTGTAAAAGTGACTGTTTTCAGTGTGAAAAGCAAACCAAAGCAGATGTTATCCATTCGATGAGTAAGCACAACTTAAGTACAGCCGCGTAACACACTATCAATCATAATCTGAATCATTTTGAAGGATATTGCTTATCCATTGCTATGTGAAGTTCGAAGAATTTGTCTGCTCCACAAAGTAAACAACGCAATGAATGTTGTCGAACTGTCAAAATTAAAGTCATCAATAAAGGCTACTGTTCGCCGCGGGTTTGTAATTAAAATCTCGCTGTGAAAACTTAGGTGAAGTGAACTGTCATCCCATCTGGCGCTAGGGATAAGCACTATTGACAGCTCACTTCACCGAAGTTTTCACGGTGAGATTTTTACAGAATAGATTGGCAGATCTCAGAATAATTTTGATTAATGCCACTGGTTGACAAAAAAAAAACAAATCACTCTTCGCCAGATATATGGTTAAGGGCTGATTTTTCCATCGCCAGATAACTTTTATTCGAGGAATAAAAATGACGTTTGACAGTTTTTGTATGATGTAACGGTCAAAATTTCAAAATTATTCCTCGAATAAAGTTATCAGATGATTGAAAAATCAGCCCTAATTCGCATTTAATAGGGGAAAGAAAAGAAAGAAAGAAAGAAAATGCATTTATTTGCGGCAAACATGACGCATGAAAAAAGGACTTAGCACACAAAAAAACAAGTTGGGGGTAAACATGCGTCACATTCACGCAAAACGGCCATCGCTCAGCATAATGCTAAGACCCTATACGAGACAGAGCCCAAGCGCTGGTTTTCAGCGGCAGCCGGCGTTGACGTGATGACGTTAACCAGTGCAGCATGCAATTATACATAAATAAATAAAAACAACAATCAAAACAAGAAAATAAAATAAACTATTCAACATAAAGCAAAAAAAAAAAAGCTCATAGAAAGTTCTTATATATGTATATACATGGGTGAGCTTCAATCTGGCACAAATCCCACGACATTGTAGTAGTAGTTGTAGCTCGGAGTCAGTCATGACAAACCCAACAGTACAGTCAAGGATCGAACCCAGGAGCCCCTACTCGACACTTTCCCTTGCAACCACAACACCAACAAGGCAGTCACCAAAAAATCCCTAAACTGTAGTCGAATGAAAACAAAAGTAATATGTTTAATTATCAAGAACCCAACGCAGGTCGCGCGTTTTTTTCAACGGCCGCTGAACCACGGTACGTCGAGGTAGTACGTACACTAAACAAACAGTAAACGGTATAAATACGCAAGGTTTCGCAGTACACAGTACACAGTACGCAATACACAGTCGAATCCCGCCATTGTCATGATTCGTATTCTCGCTCTCCTGTGCCTCGCCGCACCCGCCTTTGGAATATCATGTAAGTATTAGAAGCTTTTTTAGTATTTTATTTGTATTCGTTACTAACTTTAAAAAAATAACCTTGAAATTATGACCCTACGTTAGTAGGTATGAAATTTTTTGATTAAATGTTGTCCCGTCGGGGGACCGCTAGTATTTTAAACTTTAACAGAACGTTAGGCTAATAATTAGAGCGGTCCCCCGACGGGACAACATTTAATCAAAAAATTTCATACGTAGTTACTTACGTAGGGTCATAATTTCATGGTTATTTTTTTCTTTTTTCACTTTATAGTGTCTTTTTTTGGAAGTCGGTAGTTTTTCTTTTGTATTTTATGTTTTTAAGTCATTTTTCTTATGGGGTTTAGACTTCATTCTATCCCCACTCTATCAAATTATCTTTGCGTAAACGGAGAGAGCATAAAAAATCCCCATTGTGATCTTCTATTACGCGGTACAATTCTTGTAATTATCCTTCAAATTTCTAATTTATATTCTAATAAACTGCATTCGCTTCTTTCACACTGTGTGTTCCTCTTTTATACCAAATCTGCCTTCCAGTATTGATTTGCTCATCATTTCCAAAAATTCCACGCCTTATTTTACGCTTTATATGAAGGGTTGATGAGCCCTTCTAAGAAATCAAACAAGATTACGTTTTCCTCACGTTTATTTTGACCGAAAGTCTTTACATGTGGCCGACTAAACTAGCATAAAATATTTGACACCCCGTTCTAATCTTGCTTGACTGTTCGAATGGAACCCGCGCTAAATTATAGCTAGCCTGCACTAGCTAAGGCGGACTTTAGCGAACAACCTTTACAGTACATCAATATCATAGTCATCAGTATCATAAAGAGGCATCAATGCCTGGTTACGGCCAAGCCTTGTAGAGTAATTTTTCAAATAATGCGCGGAAATTCAAACTAACTAAATTAAGCAGAACTTGCAAAATCAATGACGAACTACAAAATTTTTGTACACACCAATAAGTTCTTTTTGTTTACTTTAAGCAACTGTTTGCAGCCAGATCGAAATTTAAAAAATCTTTGATAAGTTACCTCCTTGGTTTCCATGTTACGAAGTAAAAAGCTCTTTCCATTTTAAAAATACACGATAGACATGTATGACTTTTTATGGTAATTTATTGGGCTGCTAAACACACATAATATGGATTTTCATACTAACATTGCCGGCCACTGTTCGCATTTATATTTGACCAGTACAGCATTTTCGATTTATCTCAAAGAAGGTTGTTAAAATAATGCTCGAATTTCTAAGCATTTCGAGAAAAAACTATTTGGTCAGTACAATGTCCTGTTTTACCTCTTCTTTCTTCTCTCGTTCAAATCAAAATGAAAGATGTGAGCTCCGAAATTTACCCTAAAAACTACAGCAGTTTTTCCTTGCCTGTATGGGACCTGAGGTACTGATAAACAGTCAGTAAATAAAAGGGTATCCACTTTTAAATACATAGGTCACTTTCTTTCCGAAGATCTTAAGGACCATGTAGATATAGAGTGCAGGGCACTCGCCGTCCGATGCAACATGTTGTCCTGTAGATTTGCTCGGTGTACAGATTTTCAAAGCTTACTGCCAGAGTCTGTACATGAGGAACCTATGGGTCAAATACATCAAAACATCGCTGGATGTCCTGCGCGTCCAGTACAAAAATGGTTTCACGATTTTGTTGAGACTTCCTCGCTACTGTAGCGCGTCGGAAATACTTGCGCAGTCTTGTACCGAATATGGATGTCACGTGAGACAACTTTGAACTTTAATATCTTGAAAATGTGACAGGTTACGGGGTTTGGTCCATATTTTCAGTTTGCATTGATATAGGTATCAAGCGAGGCCGCCATTATGAAAAAATAAACAAAATTGCGCGACAAAATCTTCAATCCCTTTTCTATCGATTTTACAGTTTTTTTTTTCGATTACGTCGTTTTACTGTGCCTTACGTAAAATTACATTATTTGTTCGAACATTATTTTCTAATGTTACCTACAGTTTGTGCGAAGGGTGATTGGTACGGTCAGCAACAAAAGTCGGTTAACACTTCTGTTGTTTAAATCTTAATCATTGAGCAAAATATTCTTAAAAAACATGTAGTAAGTAATAGAACATTTAAAAATAATTAACTCTGAATAAATAAATGCTATTACATGAAATAGTGAAAACCAATGTATGGCATCATTTTGTATCAATATAAATGAGTTGTAAAAGTAACAGAGTTAATTGACTATTGCAGCTGACTGTACTAACACTAGATAATAAGTTGTTTTAATATTATGTTCTCTCACTTCGTGGTTTCTTTGTTTAAAAAAAAAAAAATTATTTAAAAGTAGGTTACATTTGGTATTTGAAACAGAGAAAATTCCTAATGGAGTATTATTTTGTGTGTTACAGTATTTCCAAAATGGGAAAAGGACCTTAAAGGTAAGTTACAGAACGTTTATTTTATATTAAAAAAATTGTCACCGCCGTAGCCAATTTTATAATAACGTCTAAAGTTGTCTATGGAATATCTTAATTTGACAGGACTGAGCTAATATTTATCTTCTGTCCTTTTCTTAATGAAATAGAAAGAAAAAGATGCACTGAACTTAAATTTAGTTTAGTTTCTGAACAAGAGAATCAGCGCCAATTTCTATCTATTCTAATAATAAACCTGAAGAGTTTGTTTGTTTGAACGCGCTAAACTCTGAAACTACCAGTTGAATTTGAAAAAATATGTTTGTGTTTGATAGCCCAGTTCTTGAGGAAGGCTATTTCATATCACTCTAAGAGGCGAGCAAAAAGAAAGAAACTCGGAAAGAACGCTAAGCGTAAACGATCGAACGCAGAACGTAATTAATAATTAAAATAAAATCATATAATTCGTCTATTTTGTCCATATGTTGTTAGTGCATTATCCTAAAACTATTTTAGTCATGACGAGTTTTAATGATAGTAGAGGTACCTACATTTTTTTTTTTTTTTCAGTGAGATTCGATGTCAATCCCCTTGCGATCACAAAAAACAAAGCGTTTATGCAGCAACCACTGACGATAGATGCAGCGCTCGAACAAGACTGGGAGCGGAAGACCAGGCCTGATGATGGGCATGAAGGCTTCGGTTTGCTCGAACTGTTGTGCCCTAAGGGCGACTACACTTTCTGTTGTTTTTACGACGAGACCGGTCATGTTATGGGAGTGCAGGCGGCTGTACGTATTTCATTTTTAACCTATACTAATTTTAATGTCATTTTGACGTTTAAAAGTGCCTTTTATGTGAAAAACTGGTGAATGACAACTCCGTGCCTCGGAAAGCACGTTAAACCATGGAAAAACCTTTGTTAAACCGTTGATCCCGGCTGCTATTTGTAGATCTTTGACAGTCGTTACGTGCCGTCAGAAGCCCGAAAGTATTACCCACTAACTGGGTTTTGGAGGTTACATAGGTAGTCGCTCCATCTAAAATACTGGTATTCAGCTGCATCCGGCTAAACTGGAAGCCGACCCCAATATAACTGAGAAAATGCTATACTTAAATATTTATTTTACTCACAGATGGACGTTGAACAGTTCACCAATAGTATATATGACTGGAAAACCCAAGGATTCACTTATTGGACCACTGATAATGCCGGAACATTGGAAAACTACTGGACTACTCAAATTTACTTTTGTTCTCCCGGTTAGTATGAACATTTAGGTAATCTATTGCACGAGAAGAGTATTAAGAGGGACGCTAGATACTTATTAAGCCATGCGCACACATAACAACCGCAACGGGCCGCAGCACAACGTATTTTTTATACAAAAAGTGCGGTGCGGTTCGCCTGTAGTGTGCGTTTACGTTGGCCATCTTGAATCATTGCGTCGTGCCGTCTGCACAGGGGGCGCTCTGACTTGTATGGAAACGTAATCACGCAATCCCGCACCCCATACTTGCCACAAATGACACTCCATGATTGTTTTTCGGGCGTGCTCAATTTATTTGCCGGGAACTGTAGGCTGGTAGTACGCTTAACAATACACAACTTACGCCTCAAAGCTGCTTACTGCATCCAAAGTTATAAGGAACAACACGCATGCAAAGCGCGGTCGCAGCCCAAGATTTTGCAGGGGTCACCATGGGTGCCGAGGAATATTTTTAGGGAGGTACGATCACCAAAGGAGATAAGTAACCAGGGTCTTTGGATATAGTTGAAGTTTAGTAAGAAACTGATAGATGTTTTTGAATACTTAATATTAATGTAATCAATAGAAAACAAACAGTTAATTTATCAAATAAAATTTTATTCGAAAACATCCATCGGTTTCTTATTTAACTAGAACTATATCCAACGACCCTGGTTACTTATCTCTTTTGGTGACTGTACATCTCGTTTTTCTAGTGGTTGCAAGCGTTACTGCTGAGCATGAGGTCCTGGGGTCAATTCCCAGTTCGGGTAAAGTGTTATTAGATTTTTTCATCAGGAACTTACCAGCCACTCTGTGAATGTCGTCGCCCCAACTAGCATGAGCCTAGCATAGAGTGCATCCTATCCGAAGTTTGCTAATTCGCGGTCTGAACTCAAGACCACACCTGACCTAATGATCATCAGTTCTACCGCGTATATGGCTGGCGCATGGTTACTTCAGCTTGCTAAGGGTAATTACATGCCGAAGAACTCTAACTGAGATGGCACCTCAATGTAAAACAAATGGATGCTAATAGACACGCAGGCATATGCCAGGCATCCAGGTAAGCCCCCAAGCAGCCCGCGATGTATCGCAGGTATCCTTTAACTTGTGCGTGCGTGTCTATTAGCATGCATTTGTTAAACATTGAGGTAGCGAGCTAAACCGCGACCGCGAGGTATCGCAGTGAGTGCTCTTCGGCATGTAATTACCCTTATTCTGTGGGCTATGTCGAGTATTCTGGTTCTCTGTCAAATTACCTCATGCCGGATTCGATCCCTCTTACAAACTCCAAGCCTCTATTAATCTGTTGAAGTACTACTGGACGAGACACGAGAGAAGTTTATTGTTATTACGTCAAACATAAAAAAATATAAAAAAATAGTGATCCAGCGATGTCGGGAGCAGCTGCCGGTGGTCAGGCTTTCAGAGAGAGGAACCTCTTGACAATGCGAGCCGTGTCCAGAAGTAACGCTTTCTGAATCAAGCCCTTGATCCAGCTGCCCAACGAGAGCCTCCTCAGGTGTTGGTCGAGGTTCTTGGCTATTAAGCCATTGGCTGTCACGACTATTGGCACAATGATCGCTGAGTCCACATCTCAAATGTCGACAACCTCGCGAGCCAAGTCAAGTTACTTGATTTGTTTATCTGTTTCGACTTTCACGAGGTTCTCATCATGCGGGACGGTTATGTCGACAATCGTTGCGCGCCATCCCCACGTCGGTTTCTAGGAAATATTCCCTGAGACTACCTCGCGGCATACCTCGCGATTGTGGAGGTTCTTAGCGTTTAAAAAGCCTCGACCTCCACACTTTCGCGGGATATACAGCCTCATTACCGATGACCGTGGGTGATGCATTCGATTTGCAGTTAGCAGCGTACGGACCCTCCTATCCAGGGCGTCGAGTTCGGTCTGAGTCCATTTGAGTATGCCAAAAGAGTACATCAAAACCGGCATGACCCAACCGTTGAAGGCGCGCACCTTGTTTCCGCCTGATAAAAGACTATTAAACACTTTTTTATTATTATTTCGTTTATTCATTTAATTGTCTTATTTTATTACATTTTTAAATATTAGGATAAAAACAAAAAAAAAATTAAAAATATAAAAAAATTGTGATCCACCGGTGTCGGGAGCAAGGTCCAAGCTACCGGTGGTTACGGCTATTAATATTATTAATAATAAATGAAACATGTATATTTCTTTCAGAATATCTATTACGTAGCGTTGAGGAACGCATAGCCTCGCGCGATCACAAGAAGTTGCTACAAGACAAAGTAATCTATGTATCTGGTATCAACGGAAAGCTTCATTCTATCCCCGTAGCTCTGGCAGAGCTCGCTAACACAGCAGTCACTAACTTCACAAGGCAAGCTTGCATACCTTTGATGGGTGAGTAAACATAGTGTTCCTATATTTTAAGAGTAGTAGATAGAAATTTACTACTCTTTTTAGGGTCTTCATCTCCACAAGGTAACGATTCAAAAGACTTTGTTATTTCGTCCATTTTATTACTCCTACCTTTGAAATACCCAAATCACGTAGATTATTTAAAGAAGCTGTAGCGTTATCGAACAACGGCACATGCAAACTATGCATTACAGCGACGTCACGCCAAATCCTGCATCGCGCAAGCAAAGTTCGACGCGCGTCTAGCAATATTATAATATACAACGTCCCAACATCAATCGTCGGGCAGTAGCCCAGCAGACACAATACCCGTCTAGTCGGGGGAACCTCCATTTTCTTTGAAAGATGAGAAACCTAGCACCCTGTTCCTCATACCTTTTCTGGGTGGCAGGGTCATCGACGCGCAACTGAACATTCTAAGCCTCCCTGCGTTGAAATGTATCGCCGGTTATTAAAAAAACAATTAGCTTGTTCCATACGTTCTGACCGCGCAGGTGTTTTTTATTTTTTGATAATCGAAGCAAAATTCACAGAATCATACTGAACTCATGGATACAGCTTGCGCGTCGATGTGTTCCAGTTTGAAGATTGTGCCGGTCTAAAATAAGCCAACATGTCTCAACATGTCTCAGGTGCAGGTGGCCTGTGCTGGACAAAGATAGCGGTAGCCATTTATCATACGTCGCCTGTTTGTTTGCCAACGTCCCACCCAACTTGATAGGGTGTCACAAGTCCCATCACATCTTTTACGCATTCTGTACGCCAAACTACAGTCCGGCCGTCGAGATAATGCGGTCCTGGCACCTTTCACTGCGACAATTCCAGTAACTAATAAAGATCAAAACATGTATTCGTTTATATGAAACCATGAAACTCATTCTCTCGACGTTCGACGCGACTGTAAGTAACATTGAGCAAATGTTATTGCTGGGAAATCACTTTTATTTTGGTGTGACAAATCACTGTTAACGGCAAAATATTGTGCTTAAAATTGGTACAGGAGTGGTATTTAAAGTTAAATTATAACATTTAAAATTTATTTCGTAAAAAAAAGGAAAAACTGGAACTTTGACCTTCAATATCTCCGTGACCAGAAGGTTCCCAGGTATGGCCCAGTACGTCAGAATGACGGGGAGTACAAGTGACTCTCGGCTTCGATATGCGTCTTTTTACAACCGTTATAGGTACTATTACTTCTTTATATGCCCAGGTAACCACTACTACTACAATATGACCCCGGAGCTGGAGTGCAACTCTGAGCTGTTCCCGTTCTTCCCGTTGGAGTTTGATGGTTGGATGAGGGGCATCGGCATCGTTATGTTCGGAAAAAATAATCCTAAGGAAGGCCGTGTAGACTATTGTGAAAATCCACCGAAACTGGCTGTTAAGGTAACTTTTATTACTTGAAATAACATTGAAAGACTCGTTGGCCGAATGGCCGCCTGACAGTGGCCGCCCAACCCAGATGTTTTACTACTGAAAATTCTGGAGTCTCTTGTGACTAACTAAATTGTTACCGCTTAATAAAAGAACTTGTTGTTTATTATAAATGTATAACTTATATGAAATAAAATGCAATATTATAATATAGTAAACAGGATATCGGAATCACTTTTACACGTCATAGTATAAAAAAATAAGCTAGATCGAGTCGAAATTTCCTACCTGTCTACCCCTGAGAAGACATGCTGTAAATAACTCAAGGGCCTAAGTCTCTTATAAAGTCCAGAAATAATTTTGGTCAGATCATGTGAGGACCTTGTAGATTATTGCCTGAAATGGTATTTTGAGGAAAGAACCACACAGAGGAGCTCTGTGATGGCCTGGTAGTTAAGGCGACCGTATTTCATGCAGGGTTACGCTGCTGCTTTCGCCATATATCGATAAAAGCGTCCTTCGAATAAGTATCTAACGTCAGTTACAACGCCGACAACATTCGATACTTCCATACAATCTACATCGTCAGCCTATAGCAGTCCACTGCTGGACATAGGCCTCTCCTATTGCACGCCATTCAACTCGATTTTCGGCAACTCTCATCCAGTCGCTTCCAGCCAAACTGTGAAGATCGTCGTTCCACCTAGCCTGAGGGCGTCCCACCTTACGTTTACTGATTCGCGGTCTCCACAACAATCCATACAATCTTAATTATGTGTATTTATTTCCAGACAATCGTTCCTAGAGGCCCCGAATGCCTGTACGACTTGGCAGATTCAGTTGGACTGGTCACCATGCACATTTACTTTATCCACAAGCCCAGTGATTTGATATGTCCAATCTTCGGATGAAAAGTGCACATCTCAGAATTCGTTAATTTTACAGAAGAACATGTTCTATGTTAAAAGATAACAGATAATAAAAATGTTATTAATCAAGTGTAGTAGTTTCTTTTATTTTTTATAGTTACATCCCATATCTTGTAAAGTTTTGTTTTAAATTTTACCTAATATTATTTGGTGACATATGGATTAAATCTTTTTATGTTATTTATAGGGATTAATTACTATTTTTACAAGCTAACACTAAAATATATGTCGGAGATGGTATATCTGTCTCTCGTTAGCATCAGGCATATTTTAATTACTGTGGGCGTACTATGGGTAGTGTTGGTTATAGCACCATAGAAAAACGGTTTACAGTTCAAATCAGATTATAATTTACGAACAAGTTAGTCACACTAGCGAATTACACACTCACACAACTCAACGATATGGGACGCAATTGACAGTTTCTGAGCACATGTTGTTCGTACGATGTCCAATGTTTCGATCCTCTCGAGAGCTCTGCTCACACCGCTTTTGTAACTGTTGCTCTCGTCCCACCACGAACTCAGGCTAGACTCTGTCTAGCCCCACGAGATGGCGCTAACGTTCCGAATTGTCAAATGAATGACTCCGACACAGCCATCCTGCTACACACACGTCCTCGTGTGCTATGCTAATCTGCAAAGAAACATACCCGCAAAGTATCACATAGCTCGGTCACTCCTGACCACATATGGTACAGGCAAAAACACAATGAAAACTCGAACAAACTAACAATAGCAGATTTCAGAGCGTTACCCATTATTTGATTCCCAAATATCAAGATTACAATCAAAAGAACCAACTAAGATGCATGTGTCTCATACTATCTAGTAACCTCCAGTTACTCAACTCGTCAAATTAATTTGCGCATCCCCATCGAATCACCAAGTCACTCCTGGACTTTATGGTTTCTTACAAAACCCCACACAACTTAATCTCTACTCTGTTTCATCAACAAAACTATCACTATCCTCAAATTCGTTTGTAATACTCTGATCCAAACTATCACCGATAGCAAAAGATTCAACCAGAGTAATGTAAACAAACTTTGATTTTCTAATCATAGCGTAAATCATCAACCAGAGCCATGTAAACACATTTTGATTATCTAATCATAGCGTAAATCATCAACCAGAGCCATCCTGACTACATCGAAATTATGTAACATGCATGCCATAAACGCACATAAAAGAATACCAGTTTTGTAATCAAACTTTACTGAACATTACAAGTCTCCTCAATATTAATGCACAAAATCATGACAGCAAATGGGTAACAGTTCGTCTCGCTGTTGAGCCCGATAGATATGGGACGGTACCAATCCTTCTCACTGGTACCTAAGCCCGCATATACGTAAGTCAGTACCAGTAGATGGGCCTTCACCCGCATCTTCTACGTATAACTCTCACTTGGAACATAATCTTGTGGCATCTTTCCTATGCGATCATGTGCATACTTGTAAGGTTAGAATTTAAAGCTTTTAACGTATAGCGATTACCCGCCAAAACTTCCTCTACCTTAAACGGACCTCTGAACTTCCGATCTAACTTAGTCTTATAATCTGATTTCACTCTTCGTTTTCTAATAACACGAAATCGTCAACCGAATATTTTGTTATAGCTGCCTTTGTTCTATCAAATCTAGCTTTTTGTTGTTCTCCGTTTAAAACGGAATTTATTACAAGAGCTTTATGCAACAAAAACTCTGTCACAGACGTGTTAATCGAAAAGCCTAGGTTCAATATTTCACGTACTATCATAATTATTATTTTGCAAGTAAATGTCAGGTAGAAATGTAATAAAATCTCAAGTTGTTGCTCACTAATTGCAACGCTACAAATGATTCGTTCTATGCTGAATACACATGTTTGACAATTTGCCACTTAATTTGGCTGCACAACTCGCTTTTACTAACGAGCATTCAGCACCATAATCGTAAACAAAACAATACAGCTCACCTTTATTTTCCAATGTGTCTGAGGGTAGTTGTACGACGTCCGCTCGCCGTTCATGACTTCCAGCACGTTGTCCACCATCCGCTTGGCTTGACTGCGATATGCCCAGGTTTTCCTCACTTGCAGCACACGAAAGGCTTCGCTCAGATTCTTAAAGTCACTCCATGTCGTTCCTTGGTATGCTATTTGCGATAGTCACATTGATGCTGCTCCTTGTACGTCTTACTGATGGCCACAACAAGTTTACCACCTTGTAGTGAATTTTCGGCAAAACATAAATCAGCTGTTGTGCACTGTTATGTTTGCACACGCCTTATACTGCGTGTTCTAACTACGATAACGGGATACGTCGAACTCAAATGCCGGTTAGAGACAGTCTTTTTTTTTTTTTTTTCAAACAGCGGTAGGCGCAACAGTCGCGTCATTCAGCAAAGGTATTTCTGCATACAGCCTATGCCCAAAACTACATGTAACATGATCGCGCATCCATATCTCCTTTGTCTGGGTCGAACTTGGCCAGATCCACACGATTATTTAATAAGCGTTCGCATGCTTGCACTTTATTTTTCAAATGTCAACGGTCACTTTCACTTTAAGCGTTCTCATTTTGTGCATGAACCAACACGAATCCCAGTTCTGATGTCGGATATGGTATATCTGTCTCTCGTTAGCATCAGGCATATTTTAATTACTGTGGGCGTAATATGGGTAGTGTTGGTTATAGCACCATAGAAAAACGGTTTACAGTTCAAATCAGATTATAATTTACGAACAAGTTAGTCACACTAGCGAATCACACACTCACACAACTCAACGATACGGGACGCAATTGACAGTTTCTGAGCACATGTTGTTCGTACGATGTCCAATGTTTCGATCCTCTCGAGATCAGGAGATCGCGTCGCCCCCGCAAGGGGGCGAGGCGAGCGGTGCCGAGGCGTTGCCCCCCGGCCGCAGAGTGCTATGCGGTGGGCCGTAAACACGGGCCCCTCGTGGTGTTTGCGCGTGATGGCTTTTGGCCTGTCGGGCGCGCATGAGTTGCGCGCGCCCGTGTCAGTGGTTGCTGAAGGCCATTTTCTGTAGGCGCGCCGCGGCGCCGACTCACGGCGCCGCTTTCTTCACGACTCCTCGGCGGTCTGTTCCCGCCAGGTGAGACCCCCAGTTACCTGGGGCAGGCCCGGCGGTCCTCTCGAGAGCTCTGCTCACACCGCTTTTGTAGCTGTTGCTCTCGTCCCACCACGAACTCAGGCTAGACTCTGTCTAGCGCCACGAGATGGCGCTAACGTTCCGAATAGTCAAACGAATGACTCCGACATATATATACAATTATACAATACGAAAAAATATAGAAAAAGGCAGGAGCTCATTGGGCATCAAAAAATTCGCCCGCATCACTGGCAATGGGATAACTGTCAATGGCTGAACTACTCTGCAGAGCGGCTCGTCCCACGGTCTCTGGGAAAATGGATTATCGGGTAGATCTGAGTTCGGGCAAGCGAGTCTCCATCCATCCATTTAAAAAAACAAGTAGAAAGTATAAAGACCGATGTAAGAAGTTAGCAGGTAAGTGTGCCTCACGGCTCCACCAAAAAGGCCCAGTTCAGCAAAAATGCCAGACAATAGTGCCTGACGCTGGTTTTCAACTGAACCTGATGTGTGAGGTGACGGATGTAAATCAGTTTTACACTGCAACGTGAGGTGTGTATGCATACTTAAATAAGATAAATGTGTGACAAATAAAAAACAGTAACGAATATGTACATAAATAGTGTGAGTTGAGTAATAATGCAAAAATTACCTAAAAAAAAAATACTGACCAATATAATGAGACGGCCGCGTGATAGACTTTCGTTAGTATGTAAATAAATATATTTTTTAAACGACTCAGAACAACATTCTTCTATTCTTTAGATAGGAATAAAACAGATAACAGCCACCAAAAGGGTTCACACGCATAAAATAATCACCACAACAAACAGGATAAATATCAAAAAATCTTTATTGTGGCAGTGACAGCTAATAATAAAGACACTTCAAGTTCATTTGTATGTAAAATCTGCAGTCAAAATCATAAAATATATGAGTGTCCTAGTTTAAAAAACAAAACTATACAAGAAAAATGGGCAGACGTAATTATATATAAACTGTGTTCTAATTGTCTTAAACAGGGTAATCCGGCAAAGACTTGTTTGTGGATTTAGACCATGTCCTGATTATAAACAAAGACATAATCGTCTTCTGCATAACCCTAAGCAGTCAGTTAATAATAATCATGCACATTCAGAATCGGAATCTATAAACGTTAACTGTTTAGAATTGGAATCCGTATACGTTAACTCATCGGAATATCAATTCAATCATGTTTTCTTAACCACTGTTTTGATTGAGGTTCATAATCCTAATAACAATAAATATGAAACAGTGCGTGCATTGCTCGATTGTGGTAGCCAGGGCAGTTTTATTACAAAATCGTTAAGCGATAAACTGTCACTTGATTCCATTCCAATACCTAGTATTAATATTATAGGTATGGGAAACCACTTGTCTAATAGGGTAGAGGAAAGCTGCACTGTTAAAGTGCAATCAATCTATAAACGGTTTGATGTCACTTGGAACATGCTTGTCATGAATGAGTTAACTGGTTATTTACCGAAAAGCCAGGTTAACATTAAATTCAAAATACCTAAACACACAAAATTAGTCGATCGTAGTTTTAATGAACCCTCTCAAGTTGATATCTTGATTGGATGTGATCTTTTCTGGGATATCCTGGGAAATGAACAAATTTGTACAGGCCCAGATAATCTAAAGTTACGAAATTCCAAATTGGGCTGGTAAATTAAATTTCTAAAAATACTAAATGTGCTCAACAGACAGTGAATAGTGTATAAAAGTGAAAAAGTACGCCAAAAGCAACTACTGTAGTTTTACTGTAGTTTTTTTTAAATTTATTCAATGTTTATTTTTATCCTGCCTACACCATTTGTAATTTTAATGCTCAATCTTGATAATTATGTTAATTTTATTTTTTTCCTTCTAATTTTATAATTTGTATTCATAAATTAATTTCTCTATTTTTATCGTGTTTACACCTAGTTATACAGGCTGATTTTTTAAAGACCAGCCAAATTTAAGGATGTGGTACAGACCATCAAACGGAACAACTTTCTCCATGGGACAAATAGCGTAATCGCGAAAATTTTATCAACTGTCCCATAGAAAACTTCAATACCTACTCGACCTAAATGTATGGGACGGCTGAATTTTTATTCGCGATTACGATGTTGGTCCCATGGAGAAAGTTGTTCAGTTTGATGGTCTGTACCACAGCCTTAAATTTGGCTGGTCTTTAAAAAATCAGCCTGTATGTGCATGCTGTGGTCTTCTGTAATTGAAGGAGCACACGTAAAAGAACCTTTATTATTATTGTAATTATCTATTGTTTATTGACAGGCCTGTTGGTCTAGTGGTTAGTGACCCTGACTGCTATGCCGGAGGTCGTGGGTTCGATTCCCACCCAGGACAAATGTTTGTGTAATGAGCACGATCATTTGTTCTGTGTCTGGGTGTAATTTATCTATAATATTTATGTATTTAGAAATATATAAGTATGTTTATCAGTTGTCTAGTACCCATAACACAAGCTCTGCTTACCTTGGGACTAGATGGCGTTGTGTGATAGTTGTGGAATATTTATTTATATTTATTTATTATTGTATATGTGTATCCTTTGTTGGAGATCCTCAATAAATAAATAAATAAATCAGTGACATTAGTAGTGTAATAACTATAAAAAGATGAAATCTAAACTATGTGTACGAATGACTAACAAATCAGTGTAAACTGCCAATAAATTAAAAGAAAGAAGTGTGTGAAGACTCCAAATCCTGTATAGTAAAGAAATTATAAAGTGAACTTGAACAATCATAAGGAATCTACAAAATCTAAAATTGTTGTATCACTTTTTCACGTTTTTTTATTTGAAATACAGTGACAACCACGCCATCTCGTAGGTAAGTCCTGGACTGACATGACTAATCGATAACAAATGACGGAAAGTGTTGCAATTCCAAAATAATAATAGATTACACTTATATATGTTGAAAGTAGTGACATCTATAATTACCCAGGGAATAAGTATATAAAATAAATACGACCCGTTATTTCGAGATCGAAGTTACTAAACAGATAGTCAGAAGGCCAACTCGTCAGACTTCGACGCAAGGAGGCTCGGGTGCGAAACTCACCAATAGATATTATTTTTGAAACATAAAATAATTTGAACATAATTAACTCATGAACTTCTTAGAAAATATTACGTTCCGTCGCACACGCATACGCTCAGAACCAGAAAATACCAATATTATTTCACAAACAATGAACGAAACCATTAATAGCTTGCCTGACTTGTCCGAGAACGAAGATGACTCACAAATCAAAACATTGACAAATGAAACCGAAAAATTGACATCCCAATTAAGCGGCGCGTACAAAGAAATTGAAATACTGTCATTAGAGAATAACAACTCAAAGCAAACAAATGATGAAACACGTAAAAGAAACGAGGTTCTCAAAAAGATTAACAGCCCAGCTAAACTAAGAGCTACACAAGAAAATACATAAGCCGATGTTCAAACACAAAGGAGACACAAACAGAAACAAATCTCCAAAAAAATATCAAATCTCGGGTTCTCCTAGTAAAAGTTCACAAACTATAACTTCACAGAGAAATTCTCAAATAAAATCGCAGAAGAAGCAAAACAATAAACAGTTCTCAGCAGACAAACCAAATGCACATATGGACTGTTCTATAGGCACGTCAAAAAAGGAAACAACTCTAAGGAAGGACACACAGCCTACCAAATCAGAATCCACTAGGAATAAACTATGCATTGTCAGTGCCAATAAAATAAATAATATTCTATCCATCGCAGAGGAAACATTTCAAAACTGTCAGATATGTCACTACATCTCACCAAACTGTGGATTATTAAAACTTATTAGTAACCTACATCAAAAAGTCATGGACTACACAATGAATGATCGTTGTATTATTTTAGTTGGAGAGGAAGACTTCCAAAATACCAATAACTATGTAGAAATAATAATAGAAGTAAGGAAGATATTAGCTCGCTTCTCTCAGCGGGCGTACAGCGCTCTACGTGTCCAGTACAACAATGCGTTTAGGATTCTGTTGGGGCTGCCACGGTTTTGTAGCGCGTCAGCGATGTTTGCTGAGGCTAGAACCGATGATTTCCACGGTATCATTAGAAAAAGGAGTGCGTCGCTTCTGCGCCGTGGCCGTGGAGGCTCAAACGGGCTCCTGAGGGTGTTGACCGAGCGGTGGGATTCGCCTTTTTTGCGTAGGTGGCTGCAGTTGCATGCCAGCGCCTGCGATTATTATTTAATGTAATATGTGTATTAATTTTAATTTCTTTCTGATTTGTATTTTTTGTTTTTAATTTAATTTTTAATTTTTATAATTTTAAATTTTGATTTGTAATTTGTACTTCAACTATAAGTGTTATGGATATTTTATCTGAAATAAATGATTTGATTGATTTATTGATTAGAAGAGATTAAGCATACGAATGTGATTTTATGTGTTCCCACCTTTAAATTAAGTAATTACTCGACTATGTTTAATGGCGCATAGAGACTTTTAACAATTTATTACATCTTGATTTACAAACGTATGGCTACGCAACTGCATTTGACTCTAATTTGGATTTGCTACATGATTTTACTATATTCTCAAAAATCAATAGAAAGATAAACAGCCGTGGAATGCGCAATATATTTCGCAACTTACTGCTAACTATATCTGAGAGCACACCGACAGAATGTGAAGCTATAGTTAATGAAAATGTTAACACCGTGTCTCCAAGTCGTGAGTTTTCGTAGTCATGTATGTGTTACACCAAAACATTGCCGGACTTCTTAACAAATCAGACTTATTAAATACTAGCTTCTGCCCGCGACTTCGTACGCGGATCCTGTTGCTTATGCCAGCGACAACGGGGTCGTCAAAATCGAAGATCTGAAACGTCTGATGTCGAATTCTAAGAGCCCGGGGACGGAAAAACAGCGTGATGCGCGAGACGATTCGAGACGTTCCAGATCTTTCATTTTTGTAAGTCAACAGGAAATGCCCATCAGACTAAACAACTTTTGCTAAGACGTCATTCCTATAATATGTTATAGTGTCGCTGGGCTCTGGAGTTCCATAACAGGTGTTCCAGATCTTCAAATTTATTCTCACAGCAGAAAATGCTCTTCAAGTGGAATATTTTTTGCTATGGCACCATTTTTATATCTGTTATACTTTAGCTGGTCTGTTGCGGTTCTGCATCGGGTGTTCCATTTTCAAAAAAAATTATAGCCTATATGTTGCCTAGACCTATACAACAAAAAATTTTTCTTCCCGTAATTCCGCAGTGGATCCCAAGGGTACACTGAATTAACAATAATATTGCAAATAACTTTAAAAAAATATATTTATAAACTATAGCTGTACCCGGGGCTTTGCCCACGTATCGCATAAGTATTTTTTTATTATATTTTAATTTTAATATTAGTTAGTGATAGTTTGTTGATTTACAGAAACACTCAAAAGATGCGTCCCATACTATACTATAGCTTAGATCCCTCAAAAACTATTTGGCTTAATAAACTCAAAACTTGAAAGTTATGTAGTTAATTTACTGGTAAGAGACGTCAGGTTAATAAGGAAATTTAGGAGACGACAATAACAGAAGTGTTATAATTTACTGTAACACTTCTGTGTAAACAACGTTCGTTGTTTTTCCCTCGGTCTCATTCAATATGTACAGCGAGTCAGAACTGGTGAAGCGGGAGCAAGCGACGTACAGTTGTCCGTGTGAGAAGCGGCTCGTCCTGAGGTCGACACCCGCAGCCTTCAGTGTCTGCCCCTGCGACTTATTTATTGTCATGGCGAAGCACACGCTCACAGGAAACTGCACGCGCTTGAATTGAAAGGGGTAATTGTGGGGAATCAGTGGTATACGTGGTATAAACACTGTCTCGCCGACACCACAACCCGTTAGAATTTCCGCCTCAATGATATTTTCCCATTGCACAGTTTCGGCGGAGTGAGATTCCGAAGAAGCATAATAATTGGGACACCGACCTTTAGCTTAATGGTGTACGCTGGTAGTCCACTTGCACTGAGGGAATTGAGAAATTCTACGGGGTAATGTGTGGCGTCATCTTGGTCGACAACAGTGTTTATTGAAGTGTAGATCACTTCATTTCCCTCAATTTCCGCGAGAATGCATTCATTGATCGCTGAAGCTTGGTCGTTTCTGGGTGTTAAAATGGCTCGTTCTCATACCCAAGAATTATCTTGGTGCGGTATCCTATTGATGTTCCCGTACACTAGGCGAATCAAATCTTCTAAAGTGGACACCACTCTCCCAAGTATCTCAGGTTGAACCACCTGGCCACCGTCTACTGGTAGCGTTCCCTCACCCAATTTTAAGAGAACATCAGAAAATTCTTGGGCGTGTACATTCCCGCCAAGCTGTGCTCTCATATTCATCGTTAAGCGCAACCTATGAATATGTGGCCATAAGAAAGAGCATTTCAACGGAGCATTCACCTCATCAGCCCTAGTTCCTCGCGTCACCACAGCGTTTGTCGGAAATCGACGCTAAACAGAACTGTAGCGCCACCCATCATTTGCTGGTTCCTGCGGGTGTCCTGCAAAGTCCTGTTTACCGCCTCTACTGCTTTTCTGTTCGCCAAAGTGCATTCATCCCACACGATTAAAGAGCAACCTTTAAGCACGCACCCTTGGTCACTGTTGCGTGACACGCCACAAACAGGTGTTTCATTACTCTCTAAATCTATGGGAATCTTAAACTTTGCGTGCGCTGTTTTGCCACCAGGAAGCAATGTTGCGGCGATTCCTAACGATGCTACTGCAATGGCAATCTTGCCTTGCCTCCTGACCTCTGCGAGAATGCCAGCGGTGACAAATGTTTTCCCTGTTCCACCAGGAGCATCCAAGAAAAACATTTTATTACCTTGGCCGAGCCCAACGCTTTCAAGGATGGTGTCGAAAATTTGCTTTTGCTCTGAGGTAAACTTAGAGACATGGTCATTGACGACGGTACTCATAGCTCTTGAATCAATTACCTACAACAAATGTGCTTGGTAAGATATCACAAAAGTTTGACTTGACTTCATGATAGTGTAGCTTGTTGTATCACCAATCAATCTGTTTAGTAATATTGGTGTGAAACTCTCCATACAATTAGATAGGGCATGTCAAGTTCTCAGATTTCATAACAGTATCGTTCCTAATACACATAAAAAATGCTAAAATAAAAAAATAATTTTACGATTTTTTAAAACAATATTATGGGATTTGAACTCGCATCATTTAGTGCGGTAAACGGTCGCCTGACCTTACCGCTAAATTCCCCGTTGGCATATTGTTGAATAGCTGTTCCCTTGCAATTTATAATATTACTGCCCCGCTCCTTTATAAAAATAGCGTGATTATTATGTTCCCAGAGTTAAATTATTATTAACTAAATAAATAACATGTAATTTTGTGCATTCAATTACGAACAAAACCCTTATAAAATCAATATTGCTTACCTCCCATAACATACGGTGTGATAAAAAGCCTTCCTTCGATTAGAAAGCCTTCCTTGGTTTACAAAGAACATTTTTGCTGAATTTCAATTCAATCTATCCAGTAGTTTTGGCGTGAAGCCGTACCATACACACAGACAAAAATTCTAAAAAGTCACTTTTTGTCATCAGTTACGTTTTTCTAACAAAAGCCACTTATTTTTTCTCGAAAATTCTTCGTTACTGTTTTATTATATGTATAGATTATCAATTAGATTCAAGCCTAGGTAAATAATAATATTTTTTGCAAGTCATTAAGGTTGTTTCGCCGAACCTTCCAGGAACGGTGACGTCATTTGAGACGGCCGGGGTTTACAATATAGTCAAGCCATCCACGGAGTACTGTCGGGTTCAGCACCGGTACTTCCAGACCACAGGTGACACGGGAAGAGGGACGTAAGATAAATATTTTATTAATAGTTCATTGTAGTCTTGGATAGTTTTACCGTACTTATATCATTGTTATTACAAAAAAATACACATTTCTTTTATTTACTTTGTTTATTGTTACAATGGGCAAGGATGACGGTTCGATGCTAGAATTACAAGGTCTCATTGTTAAGCGTAGTTCAATAAAGGGCCAAATTACTAAGTTTGGGAATTATTTAACGAGTCTGTTGTCAAAAGATTCTGTTAGACGCATTGAACTAGCCGAGTTAACACTTAAACTTAGTAAATTTGAGTCACTGCCCGTTCGGTTCGACGACTTGCAGAATCAGATTGAGATAATTCTAGCCATGGTTCAGCTGCTCCTTTCAATACTGACAATCACGAAGTAGGGTTCAAACTGCCACAGATACAAATAGCTAAATTCAACGGAACGTTCTTCCGTTGGCTTGAATTTCGTGACACATTTAGTCAGTCATACATAATAATGAGCGCATTGCGCCTATTAATAAGTTTCACTATCTATTATCTTATTTGGAGGGAGATGCAGCTAGAATAGTGAGTAACTTAGAAGTCTCCAATTCTAATTATAGTATTGCTTGGAAATTGCTATGTGACAGATATGATAACAAGCGACAGTTAATAAGCCATTATTTGTCTTCTTTATTAAACTTAAATCCAATGTCTCGCGAATCAGATAGGTCACTTCGCTTTTTGGTGGACCACGTTACCAAGAACCTGAGAGCTTTGTCTGGCTTGGGGCTACGTGTTGATAATTGGGATGTTTTATTAATACATATACTGTTTTCTAAGCTAGATAACCGCACTCTTACCAAGCAGGAAGAATGGTGTGGCACTTAGACTGATTTAATACCTAACTTACAACAGTTTAATAAATGTTTAATTGATCGAGCAGATGTCCTTGTGTCTCTAAACCACTCTTCATCGAGCCATAATAATAATAAGGCATCGGCTTCTACATCATCTACAGGTACATACCAACAATAAAGCCGAACGTCAGCAAAATAAATCTGTTACATGCCAATCTGCTTGTCAAAGTAATTCTTCATCTTCTTCAAGTTGCGCTGTTTGTCAGGGTGAACATAGAATCTACGATTGTCCTATTTTTAAGGCCAAGAGTGTGGAAGATCGTACAAATGAATTTAATAAATTAAATCTTTGTTCAAATTGCTTAAGGTCCGGCCGTTCCGGGCACATTACACGAAACTGCTACCTCAGACCTTGTCGGGAGTGTAAGAAGAAGCACAACGCTCTTTTACACATTCCGGCAGCAACCGAAACCTCTGCTGCAGGCACCACAACCTCTGCTGCAGGTACCAAAACCCCTGCTGCAGATACCACATCATCATGTGGAACGATAGCTAATCATACTACAAAGGGTTCAAAACATATTCTACTATCTACTGCCTTAGTTGGGGTGTGTAACCCTACAACAAATAAAACAGAACAAGTACGTGCCTTTTTAGATTGCGGCAGTCAATCGTCTTTTATGACGCAATCACTCAGAGACAAATTATCTTTATCAGGTAATTCATTATTTAACAATTATATTAACATTTTCGGCATCGGCAATCATGTCAATAGTAAAGTCACAGAGAGTTGTGTGGCGCATTTAAAATCGTTAATTAAACCGTTTTACGTTACAACAACTTTTCTAATATTACCGGAATTAACAAGTAATATTCCCAGATACACAATAAACACTCAGCAACTGCAAATATATATACCTACTGAGGTACACCTTGCTGACCCTAGTTTTATTCAATCCTCCGCTGTTGACCTACTCATCGGAGCAGATTTGTTTTGGGATATTCTTGGCTGCGAGCAGTGTTCTCTAGGCCCTAATAATCCCAATTTAAGAAATTCCTAATTTGGTTGGCTCGTTTCTGGCCCAATCAAAATAAATGATTTAAATAATATATCCAATATTCAATGTCATCATTCTTTAACTTCAGTTAAATCGGAAAAATCGTGTTTAAAGAAAGCAGCGAATAGTGGATTTGCTGCTTTCTTTAAACACGGCGTGTTTTCGTGTTGAAATTCGTGTTGTTTTTGATGGATCAGCTCCTACTTCATCTGGATTGTCAATCAATGATATTGTCGCGCGCCACAATTAATGCCTGATACATGGTGACATCAGTTACCACTAGCGCCATCTAGTTTCGAATAGCTGAACTAATAGTCCCTAGCGCCAATGACTCTATTAGTTCAGCAATTCAATAATAGATGGCACTAGGGACTATTAGTTCTGCTATTCGAAACTAGATGGCGCTAGTGGTAACTGATGTCACCATAATGTATTAGGCATTAATTGTGGCGCGCAACACTGCCCCCTCCTAAAACAATCCTCGTCCCGAGCATTATCGGCTCCATAATAACGCGCCAATCGATCCACATGGACGATCTTAGGAGTACCTCTTGCACCTTTCTGTATCCGGTAGGTTACGTCATTGATCTTTGTCACAATCCGGTACGGTCCATCCCATTTAGCTTGAAGCTTAGGAGATTTCCCCTTGCTGCGGACTCGATTGTGCAACCACTTGTGTGGTTGCACAATCCAGTCCGAAAAAACGAAGAGAAAAAAAAACAAAAAAAACAAAAACACAAAAACACACAAAATGAACAGTAAAGGGTTCGACAAAGGTTCACTAATGTGAACCTTCGTCGAACCCTTTACTGTTCATTTTGCGGTCATAACGGGTTTTCATCTTTTCAGACATTTGCTGGCCCGATTGTCTGACGTGCTTATAAATGTCATTCATTTTGTTCCGCAAGTTATTCGCATAATCGGTTATACTGCGTGGGGCATCAGGTGGTATTCCGGTGATCAGGTCTGCAGGCAGCCGTAATTCTCTTCCAAAGTTTGCGAAAGCTGGTGTCACCGATGTACTTTCGTGAACAGCGCTTCGATATGACAACAAAAACGGTTGTATGTGCTTGTCCCAATCTCGTTGCCGATTTTCCACAACTTTTGCTAGGTACCTCTCCAATGTCTGATTGAATCGTTCCACCATTCCATCCGATTGTGGGTGGTAAGAAGTTGTTCTTGTTTTATGAGTACCCATAACTCGACAAGTTTCCTAAAGGTACTCCAAACCGACAGAAGACTTCATAAACTAATTTATCTGCAACTGTCGAAGCTTCTTATTTGGAATGGCGAAGACTTCTGGCCACTTAGTGAAGTAATCCATCACAACCATGAAATGCTTGTTACCACTTTCACTTTCCGGAAACGGCCCCGCAACGTCAAGGGCTATCCTCTCCCATGGTGCGCCAACATTTTACAATTTCAATGCACCTCTACTACGAGTCTGAGGTCCCTTTACAGCTGCACAACTTGTACATTTGCGACACCAGTCCTCGACATCATCCCGACAGTGGACCCAGTAAAACCGTTCTCGTATCTTCAGTAGAGTCCGTTTTACTCCCAGATGACCTCCTGAACAACCATTATGGTACAGCTGTAGAACATCCGGTACTTGAGCTTTAGGGACAACCATTTGCAAATGACAGCTGTCTCCCCGAGCATTTTTCCATTTACGGCACAGGACTCCATCCTGAATCACCAAGCTGTCCCATTGGGCCCAATAGCTTTTTGTGATCGAACTCATCGCTGAGACGTCGCTCCACCTGGGCTTAGGAGCTCTGACCTTCATCCACTCCAGAATCGGCTCGATGTTCGAATCTTCCTGCTGTGCACGTTGTAGGCTTTCCTTCCACTCGTTGCTGAGGTCCGTCTTGAGCATCCTCACAGGTACGACTTCTTTACTTTCTTGCCTAGTACAATGCTTGCAGTCTTCAGGACAAGGTCTTCTTGACAATGCATCTGCGTTGCCATGAGATTTTCCGCTGCGATGTTCGACCACGAAGTCGTATTCCTGCAATAGTTCAATCCATCTCGCAACTTGACCTTCTGGATTTTTGAACTACAATAGCCATTTCAGTGCAGCATGGTAAGTTCGTAAGTGGAATTTCCGCCCCAGAAGATATTTGCTAAAGTGCTGCAATGACTTTACCACAGCAAGCAGTTCCCGTCTCGTAACACAATAGTTCCTTTCAGGTTTCGACAGTGCCTTGCTGAAGTACGCTATCACAAACTCTTGATCGCCATTCCGCTGGGACAACACACAGTCTTCTTCAGCAGGCAGTCTTCTAAAAGTGTGGTCACTCTCGTTTGTGCATCCTTGCTGAGGGTCCCAGTCGATAGATATTGGCATCGACGCAACCAATCCACTTCTTCGCAAGTACCAACTAGTGTGCCTTTTTCTATAACCTGTTCCTGATCACAAAGGTTCAGCACACGTACCCCTGAGATGTCGGTGGTTCTGACCAAAGTTCGTGCCACATTCCATGGAAGGTCATTGTCTACCCTTTCCACAAGTACACAACGATGAGTTTGCCCAGGATTCCGAGGAAGACTAACCGGCACAATCGTTTCCGATCTCGGCGGAATTGACAGCTCACTTCACCTAAGTTTTTACGGTGAGATTTTTACAGAATAGATTGGTGGCAGATCTCAGAATAATTCAGATTAATGTCACTGGTTGACAAAAAAAACAAATCACTCTTCGCCAGATATATGTTTAAGGGCTGATTTTTCCATCACCAGATAACTTTTATTCAAGGAATAAAAATGACATTTGACAGTTTTTGTATAATATAACTATCAAAATTTCAATATTATTCCTCGAATAAAGTTTTCAGATGATTGAAAAATCAGCCCTAATTCGCATTTAATAGGGGCAAGCTCATAGAAAGTTCTTATATACATATACAATGGGTGAGCTTCAATCTGGCACAAATCCCACGACATTGTATTAGTAAGCAGTTGTAGCTCGGAGTCAGTCATGACAAACCCAACAGTACAGTCCATGATCGAACCCAGGAGCCCCTACTCGACACTTTCCCTTGCAACCACAACACCAACAAGGCAGTCACCAAAAAATCCCTAAACTGTAGTCGAATGAAAAACAAAAGTAATATGTTTAATTATCAAGAACCCAACGCAGGTCGCGCGTTTTTTATCAACGGCCGCTGAACCAAGGCAGGTCGAGGTAGTACAGTCACGAGCAAAATTATGTATACACTCGGCTTTTTTCAAAAGCGATTTACTCCTTTATTTTTTAATGAAATTTTATGTTGTCACGAACATAGCATTTTCGAACCCATAGGCTTATACATATAATGTGTCGTATTTCAACGTTGCATTCGTTATTTCACGAAAAGTCCCAATTGAAAGTTGCTAAGTGTTGACATATTAGTGTTCGTGACTGTACCTACACTAAACAAACAGTAAACGGTATAAATACGCAAGGCTTCGATCTTTTCAGTACACAGTCGAATCCCGCCATAGTCATGGTTCATATTCTCGCTCTCCTGTGCCTCGCCGCACCCGCCTTTGGACTATCATGTAAGTATTAGAAGCTTTTTTTTAGTATTTTATTTGTATTCGTTATTACCTTTATTCGTATTAAGTCAATAGTTTATTACTTCCTTAATAGATTTTTTTTCATATTTCTTCGTACAAAGGAGACTGGGCGATTTTATATGGGAAGTAATATATGGACCAATAGCAATACAGTGTTGATATTCGTGTATCTGATCAGGTATCAAAGACAAAAAAACGGACTTTTCAAGGATGCCATATCCGTTTTAGCTATAGGAAAATGTGCTTAGAATATGGTCTATATTTTTTTGAGTATTTGCTAACTGCATTAACAGATTTTGAAAAAATGGTACAGCCAGCTAGAAAAATTACAATTCTTACGTTTTATTATTATAGTGTCAATCGATGCAGTTTCGTATAAGGGTTAAAAGACTTCTCTTCTAGACCAACTGAGGTTTGAGTACCTACTACAAAAGTTACAAACAGGAAAAACCTTCTCCATATGTACAGATGCAGCACATCAACCTACTACGATCTGTCAAATTTCTTTTAACAGATTTTCAACTTTATCGCTAAAGCATTAGGTTCAAGGTTGATTGGGAACATTTGGCAGTTTCGGGTAGCTTGACCTGGCTGGCGTCTGTACATTTCGTAAGAAGAGATTATAGGTAGAAATTCAAAAAGTAGTTTGAATAAACACTTTTCATAGTTTAAAAATACGGACCTTATAGACGCAATCTAAAACCCTTGCTCCTTCAGTACTTACCTCAAAAAATGTCATGATTAATCACTACGAATTGTTTTTGGGAACAGATTTTTGCCATTAATTTGTGAAATTTCTTGCCATTGCTTGTACTCTAAACTCGGCTCCAAAGTCGGTAATCGAATGGCATCAGAAAAAGTTTTCCTGTAAATTGACAGTTTAATTGCTAACTGCTTGCTCTTTTTTTAACATCTGTAAATGCCAGTCAACATGTTTGAAAAAGTTAAGCATAGTCTGTAACGAATGTTTTCCGGTATCTCCAACGGTTAATGTTCTTTCGTGGTAAGCCACGCGTCCGAATTTCTAACCTGTATGTGTAAAAATGTATTTTTCTCAAAATTTTCGGGTCAGACTTTGATGCCACTTCGCACAAGGATAAAGACGAGGTATCCCTAAACAATATCAAAACGTATGGCTATTGGTGCATATGTCGCAGGTTTTTCATAAAATTTGGTTTTTGATAAAAAAAACCTAGGTTTTTGATGAAAAACCGGAAGATGCCACATTTTAAACTCAATTTCATCATAAACCTGTAACAATCCAGATTTTTGATAAAAAATCTGAACGTTTGGGTTTATGATAAAGTTCTGGTCAAAATCTGAACGTTTGGGTTTATGATAAAGTTCTGGTCAAAATCTGAACGTTTGGGTTTATGATAAAGTTCTGGTCAAAATCTGAACGTTTGGGTTTATGATAAAGTTCTGGTCAAAATCTGAACGTTTGGGTTTATGATAAAGTTCTGGTCAAAATCTGAACGTTTGGGTTTATGATAAAGTTCTGGTCAAAATCTGAACGTTTGGGTTTATGATAAAGTTCTGGTCAAAATCTGAACGTTTGGGTTTATGATAAAGTTCTGGTCAAAATCTGAACGTTTGGGTTTATGATAAAGTTCTGGTCAAAATCTGAACGTTTGGGTTTATGATAAAGTTCTGGTCAAAATCTGAACGTTTGGGTTTATGATAAAGTTCTGGTCAAAATCTGAACGTTTGGGTTTATGATAAAGTTCTGGTCAAAATCTGAACGTTTGGGTTTATGATAAAGTTCTGGTCAAAATCTGAACGTTTGGGTTTATGATAAAGTTCTGGTCAAAATCTGAACGTTTGGGTTTATGATAAAGTTCTGGTCAAAATCTGAACGTTTGGGTTTATGATAAAGTTCTGGTCAAAATCACGGGTTTGCTTTGTTTTATGACAAATAAATCAATTTAAATGGAATAAATAAAACAATCCATCATCATTTGCAACTTAGTAGAAAGAAAAAACCATTTATTTATCAAAATTTTACATCCATGATCCAATCAATATTCTTCTCCTTCAATCCCATTATGAAATGAAATGTTTCAATTTCACGCACCTATATTAATCTGATTTTAATAAGCCGCGAAAGTGAAATTTCGTAACTATTAAATACGACTAAACTGAGTCAAAATTAAAAAAGAATAAAAATGTAATAAAGAAGCGTTTACCACGTGCTTGATTTTTTATAAATCTGCTAGTATGCTTTATTTATTATGACAGTTTGTTGACTTGTGACATCTAGAGTTGCATAAAACATTATTTTTTTTGCATGCACATTTGATTTGCCTTGCAGCGCACTTTAGATTTTTCGCACGAGCATTTCTTAAAACCTTGGCCTCCAAATAAAGACATCTTTGAAGCAATTTCACGCAAACTTAGTTCATTTGTCGATACTGGTTCGTTAAAGGCAGTAGTTGATATTTGAATAGAGTTTCGAGGCAGCCAGTCTTTTAGAACCCCAGCTGAAGTACCAATTTTGAATAAATCGTTCTTCTTATCAATTACCTTTCCTATAATGTTACTTGCATCCAGTGGCCCTCTTATCTATTTTCGGCACATCAACTAAAATCGTAGCACCAATATCGATTTCTCCAAATTTTTCCGAAGAAGCTAGTTAAGTTACGGCGAACGAAATTATTATTAAAAAAATATTTATTTGAATTAAAACAATGTTTATTGATTGAAATGTTCTACAAGACTCATTTACAATTATAATATTTCTATTAACTAAAACTTATACTAGAATCCGCAGATCTGCAACTGTGCAGTTTATTAATGACGCACGGGCGCATCCGCTGCATTAGTCAGCGATTACGTTACTCAGGCAATTGCCTAACTCCTCCCTCCTTACGATGGAAGCGCGTCCCGCAGCTTCCCGCAGCGTCTTCGGCGCGAGGGTGATTCTGTATTGGTCGTCGCTGTTTCCACTGCCAAAGCTTCCACAGAAGGATTGTCATCAGGATGACGAGGTCAGTCCTAGTGTTGACCAACTGGGTGTAGCCATCATAGTCTGCCAATCAATTGTGGATTCTTGTAAGTTGTCGGCTCGTTCTATCAGTTCGTGAATGCTGTCCAGTGATATATCTTCCAATTGTAGGTTGAAATGGATGTTCTCTTCTGTAATCACGGCTTTACTCGGAAGTGGTATGATTTCGTCTACTGCGACAGTATTGATGTTTGTCGTTAGTGTTCGGTTAAGTACTTGCATTTGGCAATCACTTGTAATGCTGGCGATATGTATTCCTGATATCCTCTTGTATTCAGATTTAGTTCCACATTTACTTCTTAGGACTTCTTCTTCCTTCAGGATGATAAGCCACTTGTTGTCTTGGAGTTTCTGGATTCTTCCTTGTTTGAGGTCTATCTTAGCTCGTGTGCAGTTTGTGTTTTGATGTTTCACAAGGGATATTATACAGTCTTCTGATTCATCAACAGGCTGGGTGTTCAACGACGTGCAGAGTTGTGTATCTTGTGTGATCCGTTTGCAGTCTTCTTCTAGGTACGAGTACTCGTTGGTGCCCAGTACGAGGTATTTGGATTTAGGAATGATTGCCAAGTTTTGCTTGTCGGGAATGGAGTATAGATGGATTAGGTCGTATTAGTTTGTATCGATGGAAGGAATATTTAATATAAACGTTAACGTGTGATCTGTACTATAAGCTTTTACACTAATAGACTTCTCTAAGCTATGTATATTGCTAATAGTAACACTATCCACTGGTCTAAAATCGTATGATTTCTGAATAGTTAACATTTCGTTTATAAGGATGAGTGGGGATACGATGCTTGGATGCATGACTTCTAACTGAGCAAAAGTCATGGCGTCTTCTAAAATTACTAGTTTATCTAACAGCAATTGCAGACTGAAATCTATTTGTGCAAAGTGCAACCTATTTACTATAATATTATTATAAAAAGTGGCATTTCTTAACATTAGACTTAGTTTTTTCTGGTTCTCGTCTAAAAGCTTAATCTGTTTACTATACTCTTCAACTGCATGTTTTGCTATGAATAATGATTGCTTTTGAGACACATTAATTTTATTTACTGAATTTCGTAATTTTTATATTACATTTTCGAATTTAATAGCATCTTCATAATCTAAATTGCCTGTTATGGTTTTAACGATGGAACCTAGGCCGTTAATAAAACCACGTCTAAACCTATGGTGCGGTGCAATAAACATTACTTTCTTACCAATTAAATTTAAGCTATTATCTATTTGATCTTTGTATGCCCTATTTAGTTGTTCATTATTTTCTGCATCTTTAGTATTGGTATATAAGGACATAAGTTTTAAAGTTGTTTCGTGTAAATAGGTTACGTTATACACGCATGCCAAACTAAACGTATCTGCTTGCTTCAAAATTTGACTTTGTTGTAATAAAAGAATGCCATTGACGTTTTCTACGGGGTTAAGAGTCAGGTTGGCGGTTGCGAAGAGCAGGAAGGTTCCTGTGACGAGGGTCCTGAAACAAGATGTTGTCTTCGTAAAACTTTGAAATGAACTCTGATGGATTTTGAGTTGGGCTGGCTTCCTATGATTTCGGCAACATTGTTAGGATGAAGGTGAATGATCTTATACGGACCTTTAAATACTGGCTTCGTTTTGTCACTCCTCGTAGTCTTTGCAACCTGCTTATATACAGTTTCACCTACCTTAAACATGATCGCCTCAGCAGCCTGATTCCTTTTTTCTATCACCTGCTCTTTATTTTTAGATACGTGAGCTGCTATGCAATCCTGTACTGCTTTTGCGTTTTTGCGATGGTTAAGAACATAGTCCTGATAGAACTCTTTAGGATAGTATAGTTCTAGTGGATTTCTGGATGCTGTATGACCAAATAAAAGCTCACGCGGTGTATAACCTGTCGTAGAATGAATGGCATTATTGTAGGCAATAATGGCGTATTTCATCAGTAACTGTGTAGGATCATCCTTATTTGTCATTCTCTGAATTCTTATTATTTCAGCAATGGTAGAGTGTAAGCGTTCAATGGGTGAGTTTGAATTCGGATTATAAGGAGTCGTGAAGTGTATGTTAATGTCGTGAGACGCGCATATTTCCTTTATGACGTCGTTGTCGAATTTCGTGTCTGAGTCTGTGGTAATTTTCAGAGGTAATCCTAGTATGGAAAATACATGTAATAAAGCTTCTGAGATATGAATGCTGCTTGAAGCATTTAGCGGTACAGCCTGGGCAAATTTTGAGAAATTATCTATAATTGTCAGGAACGTCGCACCTCCAGTGGAATATAGGTCCATGAATAGATGTTGAAACGGTTTCGTAGGTGTCTCTGTTAACGTTAGTGGGGGTTTCAGAGGGTTTCTTTCGTATTTGGCTCTTAAACACATGTCGCATTGATTAATGTATCTTTGAATTGACAATAGCATATTAGGCCAGTGATAATTTCTGTGGAGTTGTTTATACGTTTCCTGAATACCTCTATGTAACGATTTGCCTTCGTGATATCGCTTAATGAGTTCTTGTTGCTCAGTTTTGTTTTCAACAAGGGTAACTCGTGACGTACATCTTATAAGTTTAGGACCTCTGTCAGTGAAGATTGTAGTGTAGACTCTCGAGAAGGCCAAGTATAGGTTTTCATCGTAGAAATAGCAGTGGAAGATCCGGTCTGCTATTGTGTACTCTTTTAGGAACCTGATTATTTCGGGTTCCGTATTGTTTACGGGGATAAAAATATCTTTAATAACAGTTCTAGAGTTAGTTGATCTATTGTCTACTCTATATGTTGAACCCGGAGTGGACCTAATATAGAAGTGTTTCAGTTGTTTATCTATTGCATCAGATAAAATCGGGATACCGTTGTTTTCATTATCGGGTTGGGTATGATTTGTCGAGACCAATTGGTCAGGGTCGACTGTAACAATGCTCATTGAGTCTGTTCCGTTGTCAGTGTGGGGGTGGTTAGCACTTCTTTCTTCTACGTCGTTATTATTACCAGGGTAGTTACTATTGTCGATAGGTACATCGGTATTATTATTGCTAAGTCCGTCATTGTTATCATCTCGGTCGTTATTTGTCTCTGCTTGTCTACGGGCGTTCTCGAATATTCTGTTTATAATCTCGTCGTCGTCGTTATCGTCAAAATTAACAGCTAGAGAATCTATGCTATTGTGAAAGATTTTGGCTCTGGATAATACATCAGCGTTAGTGTTTTGTTTACCCTTTTTATAAACTACCTTATAGTCGTACTCCGCTAGCTTTAGTTTCCAACGTGTTAACTTTGAGTTGGGGTCTTTTAAAGACATCAGCCATGTCAAAGGTCTATGGTCTGTATAGATGGTGAATTTCCGACCGCACAAATAAGGCCTAAAATATTTGATAGCCCAAACTATCCCGAGTAATTCCTTCTCTATTGTCGAGTAACGTGTCTCGGTTTCTGATAACGTTCTTGAAGCAAAAGCTACTGGTTTATCAGCACCAACATTGCCTTGCGATAAAACTGCGCCTAACGCAAAGTCAGATGCGTCTGTTGTCAAGATAAATGGTTTGTCAAAGTCAACAAAATTTTGACCAATGCCCCAATATTACAATACCCTATTGTAATATTGGGGCATTGGTCAAAATTTGTTTACACTTGTTAACTGCGTCTAAAAATTCGTTACTATGGACAATTTTTGCGTTCTTTTTAAGACAGGCTGTTAACGGTTTTGTAAGTTTCGCGAAATCTTTAATGAATTTTCGGTAGTAACCTACTAATCCTAGGAAAGACTTTATGTCCTTTTGTGTTCGTGGTACGGGAAAATTTAAAACTGCTTTTATCTTGTCTTTGTTGGGTTGCAGTCCTAGGTCAGTCAATTCATGTCCTAAAAAATTCACATGTTTTTGTAAGAATTCTGACTTATCTAATTGCACTTTGAGATTATGCATTCTGAATTGCTGAAGTACTAACTTGAGTTTTTCGTTATGATTCTGAAGTGAGGTGGCTGCAATTATGACGTCGTCTAAATAGGTGAATACGTTATCTATTCCTCTAAGAATATGGTCCATAAGCCGCTGAAAAGTGCTCGGAGCATTTTTCAACCCAAACGCCATTCTTAAGAACTCATAGTGTGACTCTGTCTGTCGTAAACGCTGTTTTTTCTATGTCGTTGGGATGCATTTCCAACTGATGATAGCCACTCGCTAGATTAAGGGTTGTAAAATATTGTGCGCGCCCTAATCTGTCAAGTATGTCGTTGATGTTCGGTAACGGGTACTTATCTTCAACAATTCTATCGTTCAGTCGTCTATAGTCTATAACAAGTCTCCATTTGACCTTCCCTGAAGCGTCGGGTTTTTTTGGGACGATATGGACCGGGCAAGACCAGGTTGAAATACTTTCCCGTATAATTCCCTGTTTTAATAAATTATCTATTTGTTTTTTAATTTCTGTACGTTGTTGCGGGGCTTGTCTATAGTTTCTAACAAAAATGGGCGTGTCGTCCGGTAGTCTTAATTTATGTTTTACAGTATGTGTGAAAGATAACGGTATGTTCTCAGAGTAAAATACGTCACGATATTGATAGCAAATTTTGGTAACCTCACATTTTTCTTCTTCATTCATATGGCTGGTTCTAATTTTGTTTAAGTTTTCGTGGAGTTCTTTGTCAATGTCAGTTTTAGTTTGAAGGGTGTTAATTTTATGTGTTTTATTTTAATTTATCAATTGTGACGGTAAGGGCTCAAGGGGTAGGTGGCAGTTGTTACTAATTACTTGTTCTTTATCGGTTAAGTTAGTTATAGATGTTTTAAAAGTTCCATTTTTTACCGTTACTATAGCGGCGGGTGACTTGAGTCCTTTAAACCAATTAAAATCGTCACAGATATAGTTACCGTCCATACAATTCGTTTTTACTGTTATAAATTTTTCGCAATTAGGTTCAATTTTGAGTCTTTTTATTGGATAATCAAATTAATTTGGTATTTCGGTATTATAAGTTCGCAATAACTTATTTTTTAAATCTATGTTACACCCTAATTCTTTTAACAAGTCCATCCCTATTAGTCCTTTATACTTGGGGTCAAAATCGAAAAGTAAAAATTTATGATATATGTCTGTCTTAAACTGTGGGGGTAAAGATAAAATAGCAACATGTTCATGACGAGTAAGCGCATGCGCAGTTTTTACTTGAAATGGCTCGCGCTCAACGCAGTGTTCAAGATTAGTACCGGCTTTTACGTCAGGTGATATCATACAACGCGAAGCTCCAGTATCTAATAGAAATTTACCTTAAAATTCCGGCAACTCTATATAAGGAAGATGGTCTTTACCTTGGTTGTTGAGGTAGACAGTCTTAACTAGCTTTGGTTCAATGGCTTCTCGTTCTGGGGAAAATCCTGATGGCTTGGTCCATCCACAGGCATCTCCTGCGTGTAGCTGTAGTCTTCGCCATTAAGTTGTAAATTATTATTATACTCACCTTCATAGTAGGCATTATACTCAGGGTAACACTGGTCTTGGTTGCTGTGTATAAAACATTTCTTCGGAAGCAAAACACGGTGCTTCGGGCTTACTTACCGATCTCATAGTGACGTCAGACACTTTTTGTGGCGGGTTCACCTGCTGGCGAGGTATATTCGGTTGAGATCCAAAATTACCTGAGTTTCTGACAGTACCAGAACCACTAGGTCTTACGTTACCTGAAGCGGGTCTTCCTTGGGGTATGCCTTGACCCCTCTGTTGTCTCTGATCTATGTTCCAGCTATTACGCGGGGGAAAGTTATTATTTTGGGATACTGTTTGGTTTGGCTTGGGTATTTCTTTCGGTTTGGAAAGTGCATTAAAACTATTATTGAGTCTATTGAATGCCAAACGTGCCTCTTCTTGCCTAGCCGTTACTATATCTGCTTCAAGAGTCGTAGGTTGCGCAATCCGCACGCCAATAGAAACGTGAAAGTCCAAATGGTTCACGTATTGGTCCATGACCATACTCTCATAGTATGACTTATCCGTATGCCTGCCTACTACGTTTAAGGTGTCTAAAATTTCCCTTAGTCGTTTACCAAACGTCTCAGCGTCTTCATTTTTATTACGGCGCAAACGCGTTAGTTCTTGCATCAGCTGTATTTCGTTACGCGGTTCGCCTAATCTACGCGTCAACGCAGCCTTAATTGTCTGCCACCTAACAACTGTTTCTTCGGATGCTATTGCACTGATCGCCGAACCGCTTAATTTGCTTTTAATTAAACTAACAATAGCAGGGTTCACTCTAACTTGTGGATGCAGTAATAGCATAACATTTTCAACTTCTCTAATAAAATAATTTAGTGTTTTAGGATTGCCATCGTATTTTGGCAATAGCTCTGAAACGAACTTAAAAGTCGCTAGGTCAATGCTTGCCATAGCCATCGTGATTTAATTGTAACACAGGAATACAAAAGGAATCAATTCCAATTCACTTTAAAATACTATTGAGATTATGTCTAACACCTAATACTGCCTACTCTCTAAGAAGTTAGCTTGAAGTTATTTTAATTATGTTATACGAATCACAATTATAGCGAATACTTAAACACGTAAATATTTCTGGTTACAAAATGAATTGCTGTGAAATGCGAAATGTATACCGCGATTTTAGCACGCATACATAAACACCTAAATTAAAATGAATGTAATAAACTCAAATACTCGCGTCATTTGCCTATTGCGATTTTAGCCTATAAACAAACACACAAGTAACATTTATAAAAAATACGGCAGGAAATATAGCAGGGGAAACTGGGTATACAACAAGCACTCACCACAGTATCTTCTGCATCTCTAGCCGGGCCTTGTAGAACAGCAGGGCTCCCAATTCTCCAGGACTCCCGCAGGTTGCTCGCCTTCGTAGATTCAATTTGCGATCGCGAAGATAACGATAGATACCGTTCACTCTTACCGAAGAGTTGTATTCGAATTAGAGTGTCGCGATCCTACCGACTGCGCCAGTTATGTTACGGCGAACGAAATTATTATTAAAAAAATATTTATTTGAATTAAAACAATGTTTATTGGTTGAAATGTTCTACAAGACTCATTTACAATTATAATATTTCTATTAACTAAAACTTATACTAGAATCCGCAGATCTGCAATTGTGCAGTTTATTAATGACGCACGGGCGCATCCGCTGCATTAGTCAGCGATTACGTTACTCAGGCGATTGCCTAACTAGCTGCTTTCATTTTTTTTGCTGACATTTTTAAATTTTCAACAGCATGTTCCCTTTCGATAAGTATGTTTTGTTCTTTTTGACATAAATCACACAGAATCTTTGATCCATACCCTTCATTTTCTTCTGATAATATCTTTCCGCAAATTTGATGAACTGGGTTGTTACAAACGCCACAACGATGTGCTCCAGTGGATTCCTTTCCACAGACAAAGCAAAATATTCGTGTTTAATCAACAAGCATTTCTTCTGTTTCAATTATTCTACTTCCTGATTGATCACTGATTACCTCCGCCTCAGTAACAGTAGCACAAGTAGCAACAGTTTCTAATGTTAATATGTTTTCTT
Organism: Apamea epomidion; assembly: GCA_947507525.1. NCBI lineage: Eukaryota > Metazoa > Arthropoda > Insecta > Lepidoptera > Noctuidae > Apamea > Apamea epomidion. The sequence continues at coordinate 14,648,213 of OX382241.1, read as the reverse complement.
GTATGGATGCTGGAGGATCTGTAAGAACTGCTGCAGCTGTTTCTATTTCTTGCTGAGAGGTTGAAGCGCCTACTTTGTCTGATTCAAATCTGATTAGGGGATTTAAATCCTAATCTGAGTCCATTTCCGGTGAGGATTCGATCATTTCATCATAATTTTTTGAGTTCAAAAAATTCAGCAAGTCCTCTTCTGTAATAAGTTTGTCTAATAAGTCTGCTGGAATGTGTGTTTTCAATCCTATTTTAGGCTCTGTGCCAAACAAAGCCTTATATGGTGTCCTTTGAATGGTTCTATGAAAGGAAGAATTTTTTTGGAATTGGACAAAGTAACATCCCATGGACCATTTCTTGCAGTTATTATCAATTAACCAAGCACGGAGCATAGCTTCTACGTCTTGATTTGAGCGCTGAACAGTACCTTGACTTACTGGATGTCTGGGTCTGCCATTTACAATTTTGCAAGTTGGCCACATCGACGTCAACTCTATTATAATTGTAGCTGTGAATTCACGGCCATTGTCACTTTGAAGTATGGCCGGACAACCTACTTCTAAAAAGATCTTTAACAACTCTATAGCCACTTCAGCGGTACTTTTTGATGTCAAAGGGCGAAGGAAACTAAATAAAAAAAACAACAGCCATTTCCATTGTCCGTCTGGAGTTGACTGCAAGTCTATAAGGTCCACTTGACCGCGGTTGTTGAAATCACTAGACACAATTGGGCGGACAACAATTCTCTTTTGGGGTAATTTCTTCTTGTTCTGGGACACCGTACATAGCTTTACAAATTTTTTGACCACAGAAACCGGAATAACATACCTGGATTTTAAAGGATACATCAATTTGTCTCTTCCTCCGTGGCCAACAGATTGATGAATTTCACATAATGTCCCATGAAATTTTTCTGGAGGTACTACTTTGACTATAGGCTCCGATTCAGATTTCCGTCTCAAGATCAAAAATTTTTGAGTGCCTACCTCCAAAACATCATATTTTTTTCCCATAGTAGTAGTCTTTGTTTTGTAGACCTCGTTCGTCTGATAATGAAGATCTAGATTTATATTTTTCAATATTTTTAATAGCTTCTTCTATTCTCTTCTGTGTCCACAGTGGTTTCTCTTTATTTTTTCGGCCTTCAAATAAAGTAGTAAACGCTCTTTCAAAATCTTCTTTACATACAAATTGCTTATCCACTTGGTTTCCTCTAGATGCCACTTGTAGTAAGCACTAGCACAATATTAATGAGATTTATTCACTTCATTATATTTTACGTAATTATTTGTCGCAAAAATGAACGCGTTGCCCGTCTGAGTTGTGTTTTGTGACTGAAGAAGCGAGGAAAGGGTATGGCGCGCGCGAGCGCAGGCGAAACAAAAGCGTGGGAAGTCTCTAAGTCCCTGTCAACGGAAATTTATATCAGAGTGATCATAAACCAAAACGACTTCAGGTTTTTGATCAAAAATCTGGATTGTTACAGGTTTATGATGAAATTGAGTTTAAAATGTGTCATCTTCCGGTTTTTCATCAAAAATCTAGGTTTTTGATCAAGAACCTAATTTTATGAAAAACCTGCGACACATATACCACTTTAGCCCTGTCTCCTTTGTGAAAAACTGTTGATCAAATTATACGATAATTAAACCCATTTCTGAAATAAAAACATTGATTTACTAAGTTGTCTATAAAGATCGGTTCCCGGCCCACCCTGGGAGGCTCGTTCGCTAGTGTCACCTATTTTATAATTCACACTTATTATTTCTATTATCTACCGTATCAATATTCACACACTGACACCGACGATACCGACTTCCGAAATTAAACTAAAACTAAACTAAAGGTTTTTAGACTTCATTCTATCCCCTCTCTAAATTATCTTTGCGTAAACGGAGAGAGCATAAAAAATCCCCATTGTGATCTTCTATTACGCGGTGCAATTCTTGTAATGATTCTTCAAATTTCTAATTTATATTCTAATAAACTGCATTCGCTTCTTTCACACTGTGTGTTCCTCTTTTATACCAAATCTGCCTTCCAGTATTGATTTGCTCATCATTTCCAAAAATTCCACGCCTTATTTTACGCTTTATGTGAAGGGTTGATGAGCCCTTCTAAGAAATCAAACAACGTTACGATTTCCTCACGTTTATTTTGACCGAAAGTCTTTACATGTGGCCGACTAAACTAGCATAAAATATTTGACATCCCGTTCTAAACTTGCTTGACTATTCGAATGGTACCTGCGCTAAATTATAGCTAGCCTGCACTAGCTAAGGTGGACGTTAGCGAACAACCTTTACAGTAAATCAATATGTCATCAGTATCATAAAGAGGCATCAATGGCTGGTTACGGCCAAGCCTTGTAGAGTACTTTTCTCAAATAATGCGCAGAAATTCAAACTAACTAAATTAAGCAAAAATTGCAAAATCAATGACAAACTACAAAATTTGTGTACACACCAATAATTTCTTTTTTTTTTACTTTATGCAACTGTTTGCAGCCAGATCGAAATTTAAAAAAAATCTTTGATAAGTTACCTCCTTGGTTTCCATGTTACGAAGTAAAAAGCTCTTTCCATTTTTAAAATACACGGTAGATAAGTATGAGTTTTTATGGTAATTTATTGGGCTGCTACACACGACACATAATATGGACTAACATTGCCGGCCACTGTTCGCATTTATATTCGACCAGTACAGCATTTTCGATTAATCTCAAAGAAGGTTGTTAAAATAATGCTCGAATTTCTAAGCATTTCGAGAAAAAACTATTTGGTAAGTACAATGTCCTGTTTTACCTCTTCTTTCTTCTCTCGTTCAAATCAAAATGAAAGATGTGAGCTCCGAAATTTACCCTAAAAACTACAGCAGTTTTTCCTTGCCTGTATGGGAACTGAGGTACTGATAAACGGGTCAGTAAATAAAAGGGTATCCACTTTTAAATACATAGGTCACTTTCTTTCCGAAGATCTTAAGGACCATGTAGATATAGAGCGCAGGGCACTCGCCGTCCGGTGCAACATGTTGGCCTGTAGATTTGCTCGGTGTACAGATTTTCAAGGCTTACTGCCAGAGTCTGTACATGAGTAATCTATGGGTCAAATACATCAAAACATCGCTGGATGTCCTGCGCGTTCAGTACAAAAATGGTTTCAGGATGTTGTTGAGACTTCCTCGCTACTGTAGCGCGTCGGAAATACTTGCGCAGTCTTGTACCGAATATGGATGTCACGTGAGACAACTTTGAACTTTAATATCTTGAAAATGTGACAGGTTACAGGGTTTGGTCCATATTTTCAGTTTGCATTGATATAGGTAGCGATTTATATAGGTTTCAAGCGAGGCCGCCATTTTGAAAAAATAAACAAAATTGCGCGACAAAATCTTCAATCCTCTTTCTATCGATTTTACAGTTTTTTTTCGATTACGTCGTTTTACTGTGCCTTACGTGAAATTACATTATTTGTTCGAACATTATTTTCTAATGTTACCTACAGTTTGTGCGAAGGTTGATTGGTACGGTCAGCAACAAAAGTCGGTTAACACTTCTGTTGTTTAAATCTTAATCATTGAGCAAAATATTCTTAAAAAACATGTAGTAAGTAATAGAATATTTAAGAATAAATAAATGCTATTACAAGAAATAGTGATAACCAATGTATGACATCATTTTGTATCAATATAAATGCGTTGTAAAAGTAACAGAGTTAATTGACTTTTGTAGCTGACTGTACTAACACTAGATAATAAGTTGTTTTAATATTATGTTCTAACACTTCGTGGTTTCTTTGTTTCAAAAAAAATATTTATTTAAAAGTAGGTTACATTTGGTATTTGAAACAGAGAAAATTCCTAATGGAGTATTATTTTGTGTGTTACAGTATTTCCAAAATGGGAAAAGGACCTTATAGGTAAGTTGCAGAACGTTTATTTTATGTTAAAAAAATTGTCACCGCCGTAGCCAATTTTATAATAACGTCTAAAGTTGTCTATGGAATATCTTAATTTGACAGGACTGAGCTAATATTTATCTTCTGTCCTTTTCTTAATGAAATAGAAAGAAAAAGATGCACTGAACTTAAATTTAGTTTAGTTTCTGAACAAGGGAATCAGCGCCAATTTCTATCCATTCTAATAATAAACCTGAAGAGTTTGTTTGTTTGAACGCGCTAAACTCTGAAACTACCAGTTGAATTTGAAAAAATATGTTTGTGTTTGATAGCCCAGTTCTTGAGGAAGGCTATTTCATATCACTCTAAGAGGCGAGCAAAAAGAAAGAAACTCGGAAAGAACGCTAGCGTAAACGATCGAACGCAGAACGTAATTAATAATTAAAATAAAATCATATAATTCGTCTATTTTGTCCATATGTTGTTAGTGCATTATCCTAAAACTATTTTAGTCATGACGAGTTTTAATAATAGCCGAGGTACAATTTTTTTTTTCAGTGAGATTTGATGCCAATCCCTTTGCGATCATACAAAACAAAGCGTTTATGCAGCAACCACTGACGATAGATGCAGCGCTCAAAAAAGGCTGGGAGCGGAAGACCAGGCCTGATGATGGGCATGAAGGCTTCGGTTTGCTCGAACTGTTGTGCCCTAAGGGCGACTACACTTTCTGTGGTTTTTACGACGAGACCGGTCATGTTATGGGAGTGCAGGCGGCTGTACGTATTTCATTTTTAAACTATACTAATTTTAATGTAATTTTGACGTTTAAAAGTGCCTTTTATGTGCCTATTTGAATTATATGATTTGACTTTGACTGTCCCACTGCTGGACAAAGGCCTCCCCTAAGCCCTTCCAAGATTTCTTTACCCTTAAACCAGGCCTCGCGGTACGCGTCCAGTTCATCTCGCCACTTCTGTCTGGGCCGGCTTCGAGGCACCGCCGTCCATCTAGCTTATATTTACGTGTTCTCGGCCCGAAATAATAGGGATTAAAGTATGAAATGGCCGTTTCATTGTAATAGGTACTTCGAATGGACATAGAACCTTCATGGTTTGATATTTTTGAGTGAAACTTTTTTCACATGGTACCTATGAAGTTCTTCTTTTAAAAAATGTGCAACATTCGATTATCGACTTTCAGTTGTTTTTTTTATTCAACTTAGACAAGAAAGATGGATACTTCGAAAATTCGAGTTAATTTTGAATACGAGTTCCGACGCGGAACTAACGCGGCAGAAACAGCTGCTAATGAACGCACCGTGCGATTTTGGTTTAAGCGCTTTCGTGATGGAAAAGCAAAGCTTACCAATAAAAAGGTAATGGTAACTGCTTGGTGGTCTCAGCATGGTGTTATTCACTATAGCTTTCTCCGATCTGGTCAAGCAATAACGGCAGATGTCTGCTGTGCCGAACTCCGAACAATGATAGCAAAACTAGCAGTGAAACAGCCCCGACTCATGAATCGATCTTCACCATTAATGCTCCATAATAACGCGAGACCTCATACAGCACGAGAAACCGTTTTTACTTTACAGGAACTGCAATTAGAAACCATTCTTCACCCTCCGTATTCGCCAGACCTTGCTCCAACGGACTACCGTATTTTTAAAAAAAAAAAATTCAATTTTTTGAAATTGCCGATTTGTACTGAAAAATTGAAATTTTTTTTTTTTTTAATTTAACATATTTATTTAATCAAAATAATTACCAATATTATCTATACATTGCTGATATCTAATAAGAAGGTAATTTATGCCTTTGCGAAAGAACTCTCGTGATCTAGATTCGACAAACTGTGTGAAAGCATTTTGTACTGCCTCCTGAGAAGAAAACTTTTTATCACGTAGAAAATAGTCCAAATCACGAAAAAAATGGTAGTCCGTTGGAGCAAGGTCTGGCGAATACGGAGGGTGAAGAATGGTTTCTAATTGCAGTTCCTGTAGAGTTCAAACGGTTTCTCGTGCTGTATGAGGTCTCGCGTTATCATGGAGCAATAATGGTGAAGATCGATTCATGAGTCGGGGCTGTTTCACTGCTAGTTTTGCTATCATTGTTCGGAGTTCGGCACAGTAGACATCTGCCGTTATTGCTTGACCAGATCGGAGAAAGCTATAGTGAATAACACCATGCTGAGACCACCAAACAGTTACCATTACCTTTTTATTGGTAAGCTTTGCTTTTCCATCACGAAAGCGTTTAAACCAAAATCGCACGGTGCGTTCATTAGCAGTCCCCTCTTAGGGAACCCCTCCAAACGCAACATTGATATTGCGAGCTGTTTCTGCCGCGTTAGTTCCGCGTCGGAACTCGTATTAAAAAATAACTCGAATTTTCGAAGTATCCATCTTTCTTGTCTAAGCTGAATAAAAAAAACAACTGAAAGTCGATAATCGAATGTTGCACATTTTTTAAAAGAAGAACGTCATAGGTACCATGTGAAAAAAGTTTCACTCAAAAATATCAAACCATGAAGGTTCTATGTCCATTCGAAGTACCTATTACAATGAAACGGCAATTTCATACTTTAACCCCTATTATTAATGAATAATGTACAGTTTTGACTTCGTGTTAAAAACTGGTGAATGACATCTGCGTGCCTCGGAAAGCACGTTAAACCATTGAAAAACTTTTGTTAAACCGTTGATCCCGGCTGCTATTTGTAGATCTTTGACAGTCGTTACGTGCCGTCAGAAGCCCGAAAGTATTACCCACTAACTGGGTATTGGAGGTTACATAGGTAGTCGCTCCATCTAAAATACTGGTATTCAGCTGCATCCGGTTAAACTGGAAGCCGACCCCAATATAACTGAGAAAATGCTAAACTTAAATATTTATTTTACTCACAGATGGACGTTGAACAGTTCACCAATAGTATATATGACTGGAAAACCCAAGGATTCACTTATTGGACCACTGATAATGCCGGAACATTGGAAAACTACTGGACTACTCAAATTTACTTTTGTTCTCCCGGTTAGTATGAACATTTAGCTAATCTATTGCACGAGAAGAATATTAAGAGAGACGCTAGATACTTATTAAGCCATGCGCACACATAACAACCGCAACGGGCCGCAGCGCAACGTATTTTTATACAAAAAGTGCGGTGCGGTTCGCCTGTAGTGTGCGTTTACGTTGGCCATCTTGAATCATGGCGCCGTGCCGTCTGCGCAGGGGGCGCTCTGACTTGTATGGAAACGTAATCACGCAATCCCGCACCCCATACTTGCCACAAATGACACTCCATGATTGTTTTTCGCGCGTGCTCAATTTATTTGCCGGGAACTGTAGGCTGGTAGTACGCTTAACAATACACAACTTACGCCTCAAAGCTGCTTACTGCATTCAAAGTTATAAGGAACAACACGCATGCCAGGCGCGGTCGCAGCCCAAGATTTTGCGCGGGGTCACCATGGGTGCCGAGGAATATTTTTAGGGAGGTACGGTCACCAAAGGAGATAAGTAACCAGGTTCTTTGGATATCTAGTTGAAGTTTAGTAAGAAACTGATAGATGTTTTCGAATACTTAATATTAATGTAATCAATAGAAAACAAACAGTTAATTTGTCAAATTAAATTTTATTCGAAAACATCCATCGGTTTCTTATTAAACTACAACTATATCCAACGACCCTGGTTACTTATCTCTTTTGGTGACTGTACATCTCGTTTTTCTAATGGTTGCAAGCGTTACTGCTGAGCATGAGGTCCTGGGGTCAATTCCCAGTTCGGGTAAAGCGTTATTATATAGGTTTTTTCATCAGGAACTTACCAGCCACTCTGTGAATATCGTCGCCCAAACTAGCATGAGCATAGCATAGAGCATCCTATCCGACGTTTGCTAATTCGCGGTCTGAACTCAAGACCACACCTGGCCCAACGATCAACAGTTCTACCGCGTATATGGCTGGCGCATGGCTACTTCAGCTTGCTAAGGGTAATTACATGCCGAAGAGCTCTAACTGAGATGTCACCTCAATGTAAAACAAATGGATGCTAATAGACACGCAGGCACATGCCAGGCATCGAGGTAAGCCCCCAAGCAGCCCGCGATGTATCGCAGGTATCCTTCAACCTGTGCGTGCGTGTCTATTAGCATGCATTTGTTAAACACTGAGGTAGCGAGCTAAACTGCGACCGCGAGGTATCGCAGTGAGTGCTCTTCGGCATGTAATTACCCTTATTCTGTGGGCTATGTCGAGTATTCTGGTTCTCTGTCAAATTACCTCATGCCGGATTCGATCCCTCTTACAAACTCCAAGCCTCTATTAATCTGTTGAAGTACTACTGGACGAGACACGAGAGAAGTTTATTGTTATTACGTCAGGGGGGGCGCTTTGCGCAGGTGACACCATCAAGCCAGCCCGTGCCGGTGGAGAACCAGGTCCTGAACCTGGTTCGGCAGGAGCTGGCGACCTTCCAGGCGCGGTTCGCCGTCCTGGAGGGTATAGTCCTGCGCCCCCCCTTGGCGGGTAGGACGGACCCAGGGCCGAAGAAGGCGGCCTCGTACGCGGCTGCTGCCGCCCCTAAGCCCGGGCCGTCTGGCCGGGCACAGGCGCCGGCCAAACCGGCGTCGGCTAGAGGAGCCCCGGCGCCGGCAAAACCGACGTCGGCTGGTGGAGCCTCGGCGCCGGCAAAATCGGCGCCTGCCGCCAAACCCGCGGCGCCGGCCCAGAGAAAGGGCAGAACGGCTGGGGAGGGGAAGGCCCCAGAGCCTACGCCTCCCCAAAACAAATCTCCCACGACCAACGCCGAGTGGCAGGTGGTCGGGGAGAAGAAGAAGGCGGCCAAGGCGGCCAGGAAAAAGGCGCAGAGGAAGCGGCGCAAGGAGCAAGCCGTTGCGGCTAGGCTTCGCTCCCCTAAGACCGCGGCTGTAGTTATTACGCTACAGCCGGACGCGGTTAAGAGGGGGGTGACCTATGGCGACGTGCTCACCAAGGCAAGAGCGACGGTGGATCTCCAGGAGTTGGGGATCACCGGAGGCCTCCGGCATAGGGTGACCGCCACTGGTGCCCGCATGCTGGAGATCCCCGGTGCGACGAGTGGCCCCACCGCTGACGCCCTGGCTGAAAAGCTAAGGGCGTCCCTCAACGCGGACGAGGCTCGAGTCTCCAGGCCCGTCAAGTGCGCGGATATGCGCATTATGGGCCTGGATGACTCTGTGACGGGGGCAGAGGTGGTAGCCGCCGTCGTCAGGACGGGCGGGTGTCTGGCCGACCAGGTGAAGGCGGGCACCATACGTCCTGACTTCACGGGTATGCGAACCGTAACGGTAAGCTGTCCCGTGACGGCGGCGAGAAAGGTAATGGAGGGCGGAAGGCTCCTGGTGGGCTGGGTGTCAGCGCAGGTCAAGCTGCTGGAGCCCAGACCTCTAAGGTGCTATCGATGCCTCGTGGGGCACCACGTGGGCGTCCAGTGCACCTTGGAGGACCGCAGCACTCTGTGCTTTCGCTGCGGTAAGCCCGGACATACGGCCGGCTCGTGCAACGCCGCGCCGCACTGCGTCGTATGTGCGGCTGCTGGCAAGCCGGCCGATCACCGGGCGGGGAGCAAGTCCTGCGCTCCACCCGCCGAAGCCAGGAGGAAAGGCAGGCCCTCCGCCGCCGTCGCTACCACCACCGTCGCCGCCACTGTCGTCGCCACCGCCACCGCCGCCGCCGCCGCCGCCACCACCGCCGCCGCCGCCGCCGCCGCCGCCGCCGCCGCCACCACTGCCGATAGGGCCCGGGAGGGGGCTGAAATGGAGGAGTAATGACTCCTCCTCTACGCCTCCTCCAGGCGAACATCAACCACTGCGCCTGCGCTCAGGACCTGTTGCTCCAGAGCATGGCGCAGTGGTCGATTAACATCGCCGTGGTCGCTGAGCCGTACTTTGTCCCGCCCAGGGATGACTGGGTGGAGGACCTGAACGGCTCAGTGGCCATAATTTCGTCGGCCGCCGCCGGTACCCCGTCCCTCGAAGGTGTCACGAGGGGACAGGGGTGCGTAGCAGCACGGTTCGGAGAGATTGTAGTAGTGGGAGTATACTTCTCTCCGAGCCGAACTCTCGCCGAGTTCCAGAACTCTTTAACAGAGTTGAGTGTCGTCGTCGCCAGAAACCATGCCTTCTCCGTGCTAGTGCTCGGGGACTTCAACGCCAAGAATTTGGCCTGGGGTTCCCGTTGCACGGATGTGCGGGGCAGGATGGTGGAGGACTGGGCTCTGGAAACAGGCCTGGTCGTCCTAAATCGGGGTTCTGTTCCTACGTGTGTGCGGATGCGGGGCGAGTCGGTGGTGGACATCTCGTTCGCCAGCCCCGCTCTGTCACAGCGTGTCATTGACTGGCGCGTCATGGAGGAGGTGGAGACCTACTCCGATCATCGGTATATCCGGTTTGAGGTCTCCACCCAGACCTCTAGCGCGCTGGTTCAACAGGCCCCGAGTGGTCCGCGGTGGGCGCTGAAGCAGCTGGACCGGGAGCTTCTCCTGGAAGCCTCGATCGTGCAGGCCTGGGTGTTTTCACCGGACAGGCCTGCTGACATTGACGATGAGGTGGAGTGGTTCCGGGAGGCCATGTCCGAGATTTGTGACGTGGCAATGCCCCAAGTCCGGCCAGGATGCGCCCGACGTCAGGTGTACTGGTGGTCGCAGGAGGTTGGGGCGCTACGCAAGGCGTGCGTCGACGCGCGACACCGGTACACCAGGCACCGCAGGCTCCGCATCCGCCCTCCGGATGCGGAAGCCACGGAGGTGGAGCTATACGAGGGGTACAGAGCGGCGAAGACCGCCCTCCAACAGGCTGTTCAGCGGGCCAAGGATATGGCCCGCGAGGAGATGCTGGAGACTCTGAACAGAGATCCATGGGGGCGCCCCTACAGAATGGTGCGGAATAAACTCCGCACATGGGCCCCCCCGCTGACGCAGAGTCTCCGCCCACAGCTGGTGGAGGAGGTGGTAAGCGCTCTGTTCCCTTCAAGGGGGGAGCATACTCCCCCGCCTATGGCTCCGCCACTTGCGGTGCCCGAAGCGGACCACGTGGACGACGACGAAGACACCCCTGAAGTGACCGGGGTAGATCTGAGAGCAGCGGTAGGCAGGCTGAAGGCCAAAAATACCGCCCCGGGACCCGACGGCTTGCCGGGTAAAGCCTGGGTCCTGGCCTCGAGGGCTCTCGGGCCTCGACTGGAGGCGCTCTTAAGCGCATGCATGGAGAGAGGCCAGTTTCCACTCCGTTGGAAGACGAGGAAGCTGGTCCTCATTCAGAAGCCAGGGCGCCCTGCGGACTCTCCGTCCGCATACCGGCCCATAGTGCTGCTCGACGAGGTCTGCAAGCTCTTTGAGAGAGTGATTGCGGGCCGCCTCGTCGGGCACCTGGTGAGGACGGGGCCGGATCTTGCGGAGTGCCAGTTTGGCTTCCGCAAGGGGCGCTCGACGGTGGACGCCATCATGCGCGTGAGAGCCCTCACGACGGGGGACGCGGTGTCCCGGGGTGGGGTGGTCGTGGCGGTGTCACTCGACATCGCCAACGCGTTTAACACCGTGCCCTGGAGCTGCATAGGGGAGGCACTCCGGTATCACCGGGTGCCGACTTACCTCCGTCGAATAGTCGGGGCGTATCTGACGGACAGAGCCGTCATCTACCCCGGTTGCGACGGGAACTGGAACCGGCGAGAGATGTCGTGCGGTGTCCCACAGGGATCGGTTCTGGGGCCGCTCCTGTGGGACATCGGTTACGACTGGGTGCTGCGGGCCGACCTCCCTGATGGCGTCAGCGTAGTTAGCTACGCTGACGACACGCTGGTCCTGGCGCAGGGGAGGTCGCATCAGGCGGCGGCCGACGCGATGACACGCGGGGTTGCGATAGTCGTGGAAAGGATCCGGCAGTTGGGTCTCGAGGTGGCATTGCACAAGTCCGAGGCCATGTCCTTTCATGGGCCCCGGTACGGGCCACCTTCGGGATCCCAATTGATGGTAGGAGGGGTTCACATCGGCGTCGAGACAACGATGAGATACCTGGGTCTCGTCCTCGACAGCCGGTGGAACTTCGTCGAACACTTTCGACGTTTGGCCCCCAAACTGGAACGGACCGGGGCCGCCTTAAAGCGGCTCCTGCCCAACCTGAGGGGGCCAAACGCCTCATGCCGGAGGCTTTACGCGGGGGTCGTGCGGTCCATGGCCCTTTATGGGGCCCCGGTGTGGGCGCGTTCACTGCGGCTCCGAGCCGCACACTATCTGAACGCGCCCCAAAAGGTGGTAGCCGTAAGGCTTATCCGGGGATACCGCACGATCTCGGGCGAGGCAGCAAGCCTCCTTGCCGGACTGCCACCATGGGATCTGGAGGCGATAGTCCTCGCGCGCCTGTATGACTGGCGCGCGGAGGCACTACGTCGGGGGGAAACTCCGCACCCGCGTCAAATTGCTGCGGAGCGGACGGACCTCCAGGGCGGTCTCATGGTGGAATGGAAGGCGCGACTATCGCAACCCAGCGCAGGGCACGCCACGATAGCGGCGGTAAGAGCCCTCTTTGAGGAGTGGCTAGAGAGGCGTCACGGCGCTCTCACCTACCGCCTGACGCAAGTCTTCTCCGGACACGGATGTTTCGGGAGGTTCCTGCACATCATCAGGCGGGAGGAGACGCCCGGGTGTCACCACTGCGAGGATCGCCCAGAGGACACGGTGGAGCATACGGTGGAGGTCTGCCCCGCTTGGGCAGAGCACCGCCGTGTCCTCGTAGAGGCGATCGGCAGCGGCGGCGACCTCTCGCGTCCGGCCCTGGTGCAAGCCATGGTCCGGGGCGAGAGGGAGTGGGAGGCGGTCACCTCCTTCTGCGAAGCAGTCATGCTAGCGAAGGAGGTGGCGGGATGGGCAAGGGAGAGATCCTCACGCCTCAGCCGCCGAGGGAGACGCTCCGGGCGTCGGGAGCCGCGTGACGACTCCCGGCCACCGTAGGCGCGGGCCTGCGGGCGGAGAGCAATGGGTAGCTCTCCGTCCGATCAGGACCAGGCCCGTGCCGGACGGCGCGTATGTGTTCCACGTGCGCCTCAAAGAGATGTCAGCGTAGATGACGGGGCCCGAGAGGGCCGAAGCCTGCCGGGGTAGCGGGATCGTCCGAAAGGGTTACCGCTGCCCTGGAACATAAAGGGCTAAGGAAGGAACACGGGTGGGTTTTAGTCAGTAAGAGTCTGACACTCCCTTCTGCTCCACCCAGAGCGGGAGGGGTCATTTGATGATTTCCCATCCTGAAAAAAAAAAAAAAGGGGGGGGCGCTTTGTGTCCCGCAACGTGTTAACAAATGAACCCATGTAGCCACTACACGTTAAGAGGAGTTGTGGAGGAAGTTACAAGAAGTAGGGCTACCGTCTGAACTTGTGAATATCTTAAAGTACTGGAATAGCAATCAAAGTAATAATGTACGGTGGGCAGGCACCCTCTCAGATCCATATAAATTGGAATGTGGCGTGAGACAGGGTGGCTTGAGCTCACCCCGTCTTTTTAATTTGTATATAAACGCCCTAATCGAGGAGCTCAGCGGCCAGCGGGTCGGTTGTCGCATAGATGATGTTAATAATCTTAGCTATGCGGCGGACGACATGGTGCTGCTGAGCGCCTCCGTTTGTGGCATTAGGAAACTGTTACAAATTTGTGAAACTTATGCAGATGATCATGGCTAGATGTATAATATAAAGAAAGCGAGTATGTTGTTTTTAAGGCTGGTACTTGGTTTCCCTCTAGCGTGCCCCCTATAAAACTGAATGGAGGTGAATTATTTTTCAGTTTTTTAGGAGGTGAATTATTCAGTGACTGGGCTACTCCAGGTAAAAGCAGGAAAAAACTTTTTGAACTTTATGGCTTAAAGCAACATATAAAAAATACAAACTTTCATCAGTATGTTGCAAAATATTCAAAAACTTTTAAAAGGGTGGGCCAAAGAGCTAAAGCTCTTTATTTAGGCAATAAAATAAAATCAGCTCATGATAACATTAAAACTACCTGGCAAATAATAAATAATGAAACAGGTAGGAAAAAACAGCGAAATAGTGAACTTAATTTAGAGACTGCACATGGCCCCATCAATTCAGATGTAGAAATAGCTCAGGAATTTGAAAACTTCTTTGCTAATATTCCCCTTAGAACTACTGAAGCTTTAAATTCTTCCCCCACGCTTCCTGCTGCCTTACTTAAAAGGAATGTAAAGGCATGCCCTTCGGAGCTTAGGTTTCAGCATACAAACCCCCAGGCTGTTATAAGAGCTTTTAAAGATCTTAAAATTAAATCAACAGAAGATCTCTGGGGTATGTCTGTAAAAGTATGTAGATCTCTGATCGAAACCATTGCGCCCTATTTAGCTTTCATATTTAACACCAGTGTTGACCAAGGAGTCTTTCCGGATCTTATGAAACATAGTAAAGTAGTACCATTGTTCAAATCCGGTGATAGTAAAGATCCCAACAATTATAGACCTGTGTCAATTCTGCCAGTTCTCAGTAAGGTGTTTGAAAAGTTGATGCTCAATCAAATGTTACGTCACTTTAATAAAAATTACATCTTTCATGAACACCAGTACGGTTTCACCAAAGGGCGTTGTACCACTGACGCCGGTGTTACCCTAATGAAGAACATTTTTAACGCCTGGGAAGAAGCACAAGATGCTATTGGAATCTTTTGCGATCTCTTTAAGGCGTTCGATTGCGTAAACCATGAAACACTTCTGATGAAACTCGAGCACTATGGGATTAGGAAAACAGCACTTGACTTGTTAAGATCATACCTGAAAGATAGAAAGGTTAAAGTCCAAGTAAATGGCGTAAACTCATTGGGGTCTGAAATGACAGTGGGCGTTCCTCAAGGTTCGATATTGGGTCCATTCCTCTTTTTAGTTTATATTAATGATTTACCCCAATTACTTCAAAATCAACCGAAGATGGTGTTATTAGCAGATGACACATCATTGATCTTTAAAATAGACCGACGGACACAAAATCTTTACGACGTGAATAACTCTATTCTTCAGGTCCAAGATTGGTTTACGGTAAATAATTTAGTACTTAATGAAAAAAAAACAAAATGCATTAGATTTAAATTACCTAATGTTAGAAGTAGCGAATGTGACATCATATTGAATGGCCAAAAATTTGAATTTGTTAATCAGACAGTTTTCCTAGGAATCACGCTAGACGAGAAATTACAATGGGGACCTCATATACCATCTATTGCGGGGCGGCTAACCTCGGCCGCATATGCTGTTAGAAAGATAAGACAATTAACAGATGAAGAATCCGCGCGTTTGGTCTATTTTAGTTACTTCCACAGTATTATGTCATATGGCATCTTACTGTGGGGTCGGGCTGCTGACATTGAATCCATTTTTATTTTGCAAAAGAGAGCTGTCAGAGCCATTTACAATCTACGTCGCCGCGAATCTCTTAGGGAACTATTTAAAAGGATTAATATTATGACGGTACCTTGCTAATTCATTTATGAAAATATTATGTATGTAAGAAAAAATCAACATCTTTTTAATAAAATAAGTGATAGACATAATTTTAATACTAGGAATAAAGATAAATTAGATCAACCTTTTTTCAGATTATCTAAAGTACATGCATCTTTTATGGGGTACTGTGTTAAATGTTACAACAAAATACCTTGTGAAATATTGCAATTAAATGAAAGAAAATTTAAAACTTATATTAAAATTACACTTTGTAAGCAAGGATATTACAAATTAGAGGATTATATCCAAGATAAGAATGCTTGGAAACATGCTGGTCCTGCTCCATAGGACAATCTCTAGAGTCTAGACAAAATCAAACTGGTTGCTAATGTAATTGTATATAATTTAAATTTAAACTTATAATTTAAACGGGTCACACCCGGACTTATTACACCTTATTTATTTATTTTGGATTTTGGAATGTTTGTGAATGTGTGAGCACCATGTATCTATCACATAATTAATCTATATGTCATGGTTTCATTTATCCATTTTAATTCTTTTACCTATTGTGGTATAGTAATTTTATTTTTAGGTGCATCGTCTTCACATATATAAATAATGTATGCAAAATATTGTAAAACAGTTTAAAAGAGTAACGGTGGAGTATCTTGCCCATTCTTCTCCATACGAAAACTACCTTTTGGAAGGGGCGACTAGAATCAATTTTATTTTTATTTTATTTTTCACGTTCAAAAGTGCCTTTTATTTGCCTATTTGAAATAAATGATTCGACTTTGATTTTGAATTGGCTAGGGTACGTCAATTCAGATACCTGGGTCATCTAATTACCGAGGACCTTAAGGACGATATGGATATTGAACGTGAACGTTGGGCACTGTCCGTGAGAGCAAACATGATTGCTCGCAGGTTTTCCCGATGTACAAATGAGGTAAAAACACTCTCTTCAGAGCCTTCTGTACATCTTTTTACACCTGCAGCCTGTGGGCAGTCTATACTCAAAAAGCGTACAGTGCCCTACGGGTACAAAATAATAATGCGCTTAGAACGATGTTGCGGCTGCCCCGCCACTGTAGTGCGTCCCGTGTGTTTGCGGAGGCGCGCATCGATTGCTTCTACGCTACTCTGCGCAAGCGGTGCGCGTCAATGCTGAGCAGAGTGCGGGCTAGTCGCAACAGCGTTTTAAGTATGATAGCTAATAGACTTGACTGTCTGTACATGAGTCGATGTATTAATGCTCACATGAGTATTGATACCTCGATTTGTGGGTCAGGCAGGGGGCGAGTAGATTAAGGTTGTATTACTAACACTAGTTATAAGTTATTGTACTACTAACACACTGGATCCTAGTTATCTTAAATAAACGTTTTATTGTTTATTTATTTACTTTTAAATATAAAAATTAAGTATAAAAAAAACATTAAAAAATATAAAAAAATAGTGATCCACCGATGTCGGGAGCAGGGTTCAAGCTACCGGTGGTCAGACCTTCCGAGAGAGGAACCTCTTGACAATGCGAGCCGTGTCCAGAAGTAACGCTTTCTGAATCAAGCCCTTGATCCAGCTGCCCAACGAGAGCCTCCTCAGGTGTTGGTCGAGGCTCTTGGCTATTAAGCCATTGGCTGTCACGACTATCGGCACAATGATCGCTGAGTCCACATCTCACATGTCGACAACCTCGCAAGCCAAGTCAAGATATTTGATTTGTTTATCTGGTTCGGCTTTCACGAGGTTTTCATCATACGGGACGGTTATATCAACAATCATTGCGCGCCATCCCCACGTCGGTTTCTAGGAAATATTCCCTGAGACTGCATATCTCGCGATTGTGGAGGTTCTTAGCGTTTAAAAAGCCTCGACCTCCACACTTTCGCGGGATATACAGCCTCATTACCGATGACCGTGGGTGATGCATTTGATTTGCAGTTAGCAGCGTACGGACCCTCCTATCCAGGGCGTCGAGTTCGGTCTGAGTCCATTTGAGTATGCCAAAAGAGTACATCAAAACCGGCATGACCCAACCGTTGAAGGCACCTTGTTTCCGCCTGATAAAAGACTATTAAACACTTTTTTATTATTAATAAATGAAACGTGTATATTTCTTTCAGAATATCTATTACGTAGCGTTGAGGACCGCATAGCAACGCGCGATCACAAGAAGTTGCTACAAGACCAAGTAATCTATGTATCTGGTATCAACGGAAAGCTTCATTCTATCCCCGTAGCTCTGGTAGAGCTCGCTAACACAGCAGTCACTAACTTCACAAGGCAAGCCTACATGCCTTTGATGGGTGAGTAAACATAGTGTTCCTATATTTTAAGAGTAGTAGATAGAAATTTACTACTCTTTTTAGGGTCTCCATCTCCACAAGGTAACGAGTCAAAAGGCTTTGTTATTTCGTCCATTTTATTACTCCTACCTTTGAAATACCCAAATTACGTAGATTATTTAAAGAAGCTGTAGCGTTATCGAACAACGCCACATGCAAACTATGCATTACAGTGACGTCACGCCAAATCCTGCATCGCGCAAGCAAAGTTTGACGCGCGTCTAGCAATATTATAATATACAACGTCCCAACATCAATCGTCGGGCAGTAGCCCAGCAGACACAATACCTGTCTAGTCGGGGGAATATCCATTTTCCTGTGCTGGACAAAGATAGCGGTAGCCATTTATCTTACGTCGCCTGTTTGTTTGCCAACGTCCCACCCAACTTGATAGGGTGTCACAAGTCCCATCACATCTTTTACGCATTCTGTACGCCAAACTACAGTCCGGCCGTCGAGATAATGCGGTCCTGGCACCTTTCACTGCGACAATTCCAGTAACTAATAAAGATCAAAACATGTATTCGTTTATATGAAACCATGAAACTCATTCTCTCGACGTTCGACGCGACTGTAAGTAACATTAAGCAAATGTTATTGCTGGGAAATCACTTTTATTTTTGGGGTGACAAATCACTATTAACGGCAAAATATTGTGCTTAAAATTGGTACAGGAGTGGTATTTAAAGTGAAATTATAACATTTAAAATTTATTTCGTAAAAAAAAGGAAAAACTGGAACTTTGACCTTCAATATCTCCGTGACCAGAAGGTTCCCAGGTATGGCCCAGTACGTCAGAATGACGGGGAGTACAAGTGACTCTCGGCTTCGATATGCGTCTTTTTACAACCGTTATAGGTACTATTACTTCTTTATATGCCCAGGTAACCACTACTACTACAATATGACCCCGGAGCTGGAGTGCAACTCTGAGCTGTTCCCGTTCTTCCCGTTGGAGTGTGATGGTTACATGAGGGGCATCGGCATCGTTATGTTTGGAAAAAATAAACCTAAGAAAGGCCGTGTAGACTATTGTGAAAATCCACCGAGACTGGCTGTTAAGGTAACTTTTATTACTTGAATTAACATTGAAAGACTCGTTGGCCAAATGGCCGCCTGACAGTGGCCGCCCAACCCAGATGTTTTACTACTGAAAATTCTGGAGTCTCTTGTGACTAACTAAATTGCCACCGCTTAATAAAAGAAGTTGTTGTTTATTATAAATGTATAACTTATATGAAATAAATTGCAATATTATAATATAGTAAACAGGCTATCGGAATCACTTTTACACGTCATAGTATAAAAAAATAAGCTAGATCGAGTCGAAATTTCCTACCTGTCTACCCCTGAGAAGACATGCTGTAAATAACTCAAGGGCCTAAGTCTCATAAAAAGTCCAGAAATAATCTTGGTCAGATCATGTGAGGACCTTGTAGATTATTGCCTGAAATGGTATTTTGAGGAAAGAACCACACAGAGGAGCTCTGTGATGGCCTGGTAGTTAAGGCGACCGTATTTCATGCAGGGTTACGCTGCTGCTTTCGTCACATATCGATAAAAGCGTCCTTCGAATAAGTATCTAACGTCAGTTACAACGCCGACAACATTCGATACTTCCATACAATCTACATCGTCAGCCTATTAATAGCAGTCCACTGCTAGACATAGGCCTCTCCTATTGCACGCCATTCAACTCGATTTTCGGCAACCCTTATCCAGTCGCTTCCAGCCAAACTGTGAAGATCGTCGTTCCACCTAGCCTGAGGGCGTCCCACCTTACGTTTACTGATTCGCGGTCTCCACAACAATCCATACAATCTTAATTATGTATATTTATTTCCAGGCAATCGTTCCTAGAGGCCCCGAATGCCTGTACGACTTGGCAGATTCAGTTGGACTGGTCACCATGCACATTTACTTTATCCACAAGGTCAGTGATTTGATATGTCCAATCTTCGGATGAAAAGTGCACATCTCAGAATTCGTTAATTTTACAGAAGAACATGTTCTATGTTAAAACATAACAGATAATAAAAATGTTATTAATCAAGTGTAGTAGTTTCTTTTATTTTTTATAGTTACATCCCATATCTTGTAAAGTTTTATTTTAAATTCTACCTAAGATTATTTGGTGATATGTCACCAAATAATCTTAGGTATAAATAACATAAAACGATTTAATCCATATGTGAATTAAATCGTTTTATGTTATTTATAGGGATTAGTTACTATTTTTACAAGCTAACTCTAATATATATATATAATTATACAGGGTGACAGGGATACTCGACGTGTTCCTTCCAGGGCGTGATAGTGTGGCCCATTTGCAACAATTAAGCACCTCATAAAGCCTAGGCGAAAATTAATGGAATCCGAGAAAAACCGATTTTCATGTTTTTTTTTAAATTTCCCAGAATTCGTCACTAAATATTACTTATCTCTAAATTCTCTAATTAAGTGGCTTTCACAGCTATTCCATTAGCTACCTAATGCTTTAACACACCTATTGATGTAATCAAATTGTCTAAAATATCTAACAGTTAAAAATTAAAGTAAGAAGTTAATTAACTATTTTCAAAAATCATCTACGTACAAGAACTTTGACACCAGTTATCACAAAATTTTACTTTACCACTAAGTGTAGAAATTACGGGGAAGACATCTTCATTTAATCAGCTATGCAACGAGGTACAAAAGTTTCATAAATATTTAAAGGTGCCGATGAAACAGTCGATAATGTTGGCAAAGGTCGAATTTGCAAATTGTTGAAATATTTTAAAATGATGTGAAGAGTCAACCAACCGCTTGGCGATGTCCCGAAATATTCGATGAGCACTCGGACACCCAGGCCCTAGTGTTTCAACTCCAAAAGGCTCAAACATATAGCTCCTGTAGCGGTATCTACAACGCCACATGCGAACAACGCGTCATACTGACGTCACGCAAATCCTGCATCTCGCAAGCAGAGTTTACCGCGCAATTAGCATAGATACAATTTCCCAACATCAGTCGTGGGGGCAATTGCCCGCCAGACACAACACCCGTCTGGCCGGAGTATCCTCCCTTTTCTATAGAGTATGAGTGAACTTTACACCCTGTTACTCATACCTCTATACTGGTGACCCCGGATATGAACGTCAGCGCAGCCTTCGTGCAAATACTTCAGCGTGACGTCATCGTCATCACTCCCGCAAGCCCTAGCGGCGAGTAACCCAGCCAGTCAGCATCCACGGCTTCAACGGGTATCCTGACCATCAGCATATGCAGCGTCCGCGCATACCTGGTCATCACCCTCAGTCTCATCAGCAACCTTGGCACAGCACACTGCACTTTCAGCCGGTCAACAAGCAGAGCACCCTCTCCTGGTCGACGCAGCAGCCAGCCTCAACCCGGCGCTGTACATCCGACGCACTGGAATATAACGCAGCGCCACCCCGACTCACTGGGGACAACTCCGCAGACAGTTCCGACTCACCGTGAACTATGCGGCAACCGGTTCCGACTCACTGGAACCTCAGCTGGCCCGGCAAGCATCGCAAGATACAAGACTCAGTCCACTATCGACCTCCGGTCTCCGGAGGGAAGTGATGTAGCGGTATCTACAACGCCACATGCGAACAACGCGTCATACTGACGTCACGCAAATCCTGCATCTCGCAAGCAGAGTTTACCGCGCAATTAGCATAGATACAATTTCCCAACATCAATCGTTGGGCAATTGCCCGCCAGACACAACACCCGTCTGGTTGGAGGATCCTCCCTTTTCTATGGAGGATGAGTGAACTTTACACCCTGTTCCTCATACCTCTATACTCCCAATAAGGTTGTTATATATGCGCCGTTTGAGGTTTTCTGCTCCTGCAGCAGCCGCCCCGGCCCAGCCCACCATGCTAGGAAGATGGGATGGCGCGAGGGTGTCGACACAGGTTGTAGCCCACACCAAAGGCCTACCCAACTTCCAAGGCATTATGGTCATTCCATCGGGCCTCTTTCCATCGTCGCATGCCAAGCCATTGGGTTCTAAAACAGCTGACACCCTGGCGGAGACAAGAGCCCGACGGGTAATGTCGTTAATGCTGGCGTGCCTTGCCATCTGTCCAGCGCTCTTGCTGCAGGATAGGCCATGGTGTCCGAGGCAGTCGACTGCTTCACCGCATTGACAGCGATGTGGAGCTCCGCAAGGAACGCCCAGACGCAAACATGTAGCGAGCCGGAATGTGGTGTCACCCAGCATAGTGCCTATATTGGGTGACGGTAGTGCCTGAAGCCAGAGGCCCGGCTTCCATTCACCCACAGCCAGCAGGCGGGCACGCTCAGCAGTATTGGTGGACGTATTAATAAGTTTATTCCGTACCAACCTGCAGAGCGGCTCATCGCACTGCCTCTGGGAAGACGGGTTCTCGGACTGAACCGTGTCCGGGCAAGCCACATTCCAGGCGTTCACCGCATCGGTGGCTTCAAAATTACTTAGGTATAACTACTTACATTAGTTTAAGAACTTAGTTATTAAGGTTAAATAAAAAAGGTTTATTATGTTTTGCTTTTCAGTTTTTTCGGCGGTTGAATTTTTTTGTTAACAAGTTTTTTCCATAAACTTATATTTCTTTACATTTTTGGCAGATAAATCGCGAACGCAGATAATGTCTATAGATAGGTACTCTTTATATACATGCAAATAGATAAAATTGAAGTGTATGTTTGAAATTTCAAAACAAAAGCATTTTACTAAATGCATAAATGAAAGTATACCTATACGGATAGAACGTATATGTATAGAGCGAGAGCATACTGAACATGTTTTTACGTTGTATGAGATTGATTAAAAAATATTCTTAGAACCCCCACTGAACTAACTGGGCTAGGGGCCCGGGGCGAGGAGCCAGCCCTGCACCTAACCCAGTCCGCCAATGCACCTGTGTCTGTGCACACACTTTTTTTTATTTTCTTGTCTCTTTTCGCTTACAATTTGTCACTATTCGTTAGGACAGTAAGTAATTTCTATGGCGTGTTAGATGGCTTCCCTGGTATGCGTCCTATGACACAGCCTCTTACTTAAAAAGCATAATGCTAAGATTGTGCGATAAAATCTTGTGGAATTTTGTGTTTTAGCCTGCGGATTCCTTTTTTATCCATGAGATGGTTCGCCAAGATGTTTGGGTGACCAGTTTTTCTTTCTTTGTATGACTTGATGTAGCTTTTTATTTCCTCTTTGACTGGAAGTATCTTCAGATCGTGGTGTAGAGCTTCATTTAGAATAAACCATGGGGCGTTTGTGATTGTTCTCAGAAGCTTGTTCTGAAAGCGCTGTATGATCTCTATGTTAGATTGTGATGCTGTTCCCCATAGCTGGATGCCATAGGTCCATATAGGCTTAATTATGGCTTTGTATAAAAGGATTTTATTTTCCAGGTGTAATTGTGGATTTCGGCCAATTAACCAGTAGAACTTTCTTAGTGTGAGTCCAAGTTGCTTCCGTTTGGTGAAGGTGTGTTTTTTCCAAGTAAGGCGTCACTTGTATTCTATTTAACTGTACTGGTGGGCATGTACCCTTTCTCTTAGTAAATGTGACATTTACCGACCTGGTCTCGCTTTCTTTTATCCTCCACTTTTTGGGCCAGAGGGCTATGTCGTCCTAACAGGTCTGCAGCATAGCTGATGCTACTTTGTGGTCAGAATGGGATGCCAACACAGCTGTGTCATCCGCGAAGGTTCCTGTAGTCGTTAAATTTGATATTGGGAGGTCCGCAGTATGAATCAAGTACAAAATCGGTCCAAGCACACTGCCCTGAGGTACCCCAGCAACGATAGGGTATAGCTTTGATAATGCGTCTCCAGTCTGCACGAAGAAGTATCTATTTCTCAAGTACGATATCAAGATGCGGAAGATGTTTCTTGGGAATCTGTTTCTGATTTTATAGAGGATGCCTTCGTGCCAAACTCTATCAACTGC
This sequence comes from Apamea epomidion, assembly GCA_947507525.1. Classification (NCBI taxonomy): domain Eukaryota; kingdom Metazoa; phylum Arthropoda; class Insecta; order Lepidoptera; family Noctuidae; genus Apamea; species Apamea epomidion. The sequence goes on along the minus strand of OX382241.1, from coordinate 14,624,548 downwards.
TTGAGAAATGTCAAGGAAGGCAGCACCACAATATTCCTTATCTTCGAAACTGTTGTGAATTTTACTGACGAGCCTGTGAACCTGGTCTATTGTGCCATGTCTTTGTCGGAACCCAAATTGATGGTCGGGTATTAAATGTCTTTCTTTAATTATAAGCGTTAAGCGTGAAAATAGGAGCGACTCATAGACTTTAAACGCTATTGAAAGCAGGCTTATTGGTCGGTATGACTTCGGGTCTTCAAGGGGTTTCCCTGGTTTAGGAACCATTAGGATCTTAGCTGTTTTCCATTGAGGGAGGAAAAAGAATAGTCTTGACATAGCATTGTAGATTGACCACAGGAAAGTCAGGCCAGAATCTGGAAGTTGTAGCAAAATCATGTCAGTTATCAAATCATAACCAGGGGCTTTTTTAGGTTTTAAGTTTTTTATCGGTCTAATTAATTCCTGCTTTGTAAACATTGCGATGGGGCTAGTGGATGAATCACAATCCAGCTGAACTTCTCGCTGGACTTCTTTGTGCTCTAGGGGCCCTTACTAGGAGTGAGGCTGAAATACGTCTTGTTCCGTCGTGTTCCGCAAATGTTGTGCATTTTTTTTTCGTCATTTCAAGCCCAGCACCCGTTGGCTTGCCGAAGTGGGGGAGACAGCGTTTTAGGTCGCTTTCGTTTTTTGGTAGCTTTCCACAATAAGTATTCTGTAGCAGCAGTAGCATCAAGGTTGCTCAGGAAAGCCTAGACACTATTAATTCTGTCCTCATCTAAAAGCTTTTTGAGTTTCCTAACAGCGTGGTTTAATTTACTGTTATCGTTGGGGCATCTACCATTGCTTTCTTAGTCTCCTTTTTTTCAGTTATTTGATCCAGTATAGTATGGGATATAGATTTTTTGCTATTCTTTAAGTTGTTGGTAGGACTAGATTGCGCACACACTTGAGCACTATAGTATTATCTCTACTGAGATTCACCACCATGGCTGAAATTTGGTCTGGAGGACTATTATTATATGTGAATGTGCACGCCATAAATATTACTTATACGAGTATCGTGACAGTGAAGGGGAGGTAAAGAAATATTATAAATTAATTACATTAATTGAATTCGTTTTATTAGAAAGATACTTGTGTTAAATCCAATATAGTTAGGTTTAGTTTCTAGGCACACGTTTAAAAAAATCCTTGGTTACATTTTAAATAGTAGGTATACTTCAATTTTTGATAGATAGGTATTTGGATTTTTTTTTGGCTTCCATCGGCAGAGATCCTCGCTCACGTCCTGTATATTTTACGTTGCTAGCTGAGGTCGATTTTTCGCAGCGGTAGTTATTTCTGGGCTGAGAAAGGTATTCTTGTTCTAAAACCTTACTATAGACTGGCGATCCATAATACTGTGTATAAGTAGATATCCTTAGCATGGGTCCTTAGCATAGCGTTTGTCGTAGTAAGTTGACGTTGATGAACATGTTTTAGTAATATCATTGTTAATAATGAAAGTCTAACATTTCTCGATCTTCCAGGAATTCCTGTTTCATATTTACAGAATAAGTTCTAGATCTTTTAACAGTTAGTAAACTTAAAAACTTATCGCATAATGCTTTTTCCATTTGAATTTTAAGGTTCAAAAATTCTTCGGTGTCTTTCAAGCACTTTTGATATTCAGATTTAGTTGTTTCAAACTTATATTTGAGCGTTTTAACTTTTTGTTTCATTTGTTTGTTGATTGCTATTAATACTTTAACCAAATCCGGGTGTTTCTCTTTAGGACCTTGGTCCAATTCCATTGGCAGGAATCCTTCTATAACCACTGACCCTTTAACTTTACGTTTCCAGTAGAAAAAACCGCCTTTTAACTCGTACAAATAGTCATCCCTAGGCTGCGAAAGGCATTTTATTACATTGGCATAATATGTGACTTCGGACATATGTAAGTTCCTGCTGAAACCTACCAGACGATTTGTTGAAAATCTCCCTTTCCATAGATTATCTTTATTGAAAAGAAAAGCTTCAAATGAATCAGACTTCCACGTTATCATCAGATGGCAAGGTTCATTTTTAATTATTAGTTTTGTCACAGTGATTGCTTCGACTAAATCCATTATTAACAATTTACCATTTCTTACTTCTCAATTTTATATAGCTGGGCCAGTTTGTTGTAGCAAGCATGGATATCTATAATACGAGACATTTTCCAGATATTTTTCATATTACACGAGCATTATAACAATTTTGGTGCCTTTTCGGTAACCAAAAAAACGTGAAAAAACCGAAGGCAGAGTAACTAATCTGTCTACGGAAAAAACAAACTATTGTTTTTTTTTTTAAATCTACAAATCATAGTAGGTACACAGAGTTTTGTACAAAACAGTTCATAATAATAGTCAAAGATCGTTTCAAAACTATCTCCTATTATCTTTATACTTACCTAGTACTTAGAGTGGGATTAACAAAACGTCTCCACTACCCACCCATAGGGCCTGAACATAGAGAAAGTTCTCTTTCATTTAAAACAATAATTATAACATTTTACATCAAGATTATCACATTATTATATGTATTTCATATCTGACCGGCATCATCAATTATTGCAACCGTGTCACGGAAATCCTTATTGTGTGACATATTCTGGCAACATCACACAATATGGTCGCCGGTACCGTATTATTATTATACTTTTAGCCGGTACACGGTTACAAATTACAATAAATTAAAACAAAATGGTTCATTAGTCATTACTGTGTTACTGCCAACTCTGGCGAAATTTAGCGTTTGATGTATGTGATCATTCAAATTTTCTTAGCTGCTGTTGCGTTATATGTTGATCAATATGCGGTTCATTTATATTAGGACTCTTTTACTTCTGAATCACCAATAATAAATTTATTGTAATTTAGTAAATGTATCATTATTATTATTCGCCAGTCGCATATTGATCAACATATGACCACAGATTACTGAATAGTTACTACGTAACAGATACTTCACTCAGTAGAAAATTTCCAATACCTATGACGATAATTGCCTACTCCCTCGCGTCAACAACCACTGTATGCTAAAATGCGCCTAAATGCTCAAGCGTACAGCAGTGATTGCTTCGCACCGCGCGATTCTACAGTAATCGCAGGGTTATCTATGTTATTGAGAACTGTGAATATGTTCTGACTTATATGTGGCAGTTAAAAATTTTAACATTTATAAAATATTTAACCAACTTAAAAAAAAGGAGGTGATCAGACATACAGGCCAAACTGAGATGTTTGACTTGTATGGTTTGTAGGTATGTATGTTTGTGCGCGATAATCTCGCGTTTGCACAACAGCACATAAGGCACCACACGGCATCGTAATACGCGTGCGAACGAACAGCACTATTAAAATTGAACGGCGTGCGCGCGCTTCGCTTGCGAAAACCGCACTGAATTTGATCCGCCGGCGGACCGAGACCGCTCGGCTGGGCGGTAGGCACTTATAGCGCGCAAGTACATGGAGTGACGGAGGCCTGATATGACTCTACAACAGCTAAAAAAATTTAAATGATCACATAAAAACCAAACTTACTGACATATAAGTAAGTAGGTACACATACATTCGTACCTATCTCCAATAGCCACCGATAGAGCCTTAGTTCCAGTTAAGAAATGTAGATGGCTTCTAATTTGTATGCTTCGAAATGGCACAAGAGGGCTCTCTTCTCCCATATTATTATTATACTCTTTGGTGTTAATGATTCGGAGTTCGCTCGACTATTCGCACCAATAATAATTATAAAACATGTTCCGTACAAGTTAGTTGACTCAATCGGCGCGAGCGAATTTCGTCCCACTTCGGATACGAGAGAAAGTGAGACCAATAGAAAAACCATTGGTGATATAGGATTTTATTACTTAAAAAAATGTAGATGGTATGAAAGCTGTGAGAAAGAGTAATTACCAACATTCTTTTAAAAAAAAACAAGACCAGTTTGATTTTGGCCACGCGACAAAAGAGCCTTGTACAGCTGGGCTTGTGGTATTTAATCATAGCATTTGCAAACTGCGGTATAACTGCATATATATTTCTGAATTCTAAACGAAAAGTAAAACATCAATAGTGGCAATATCAAGAGCAAGTGTTCACTGAAGACGAGGCGGTATGGTACACGATCTTAGCCTGCCCGAGAGGGAGGGAAAAAAAAAACAAGAGCAAGTGTCACTGTCAAACTTGCGTCAAATCACACTAAAGGAAACGCAAATTAAATCGTTCCTAAATCCTAACCCGTATTTTTATAGTACTCTTTGATCCTAACCTACAAAATCATTGCTATTGTGTGTTTCGAATTTTTAAGTAAACTTACAGAACTCTATTATGAGTAGCAGTGACGAAGCAGATAACAACTCCAGTGTTGATGAACAGGATGATGGAGAAAGGGTGAGCAAAATACTTAATAAGATCTGAGCTAATTCATCAACCACAACCCAACTTTACTCACAAGTCACAGATGAGCATTGGCCTCTGCTCGTGACATGACAAAAGTTTACTTACCTTATAATATTATTTACGTTGCAAAGCGGTATTTTGCGAATAAGTACCTATCCATCCAAGCCGCTGTGTTTAACAGAGTGCAACATTAAAAGTTGATACTTGCAACTTAGCAACCATGCAATATTCGTATTTTATTTAATCATTTTTAATATTCGTTATTGCAATACTTATCTTAATACAATAATCCTTCTGTTTAATGTGCTCTTTTCCCCTTCCACCCCTCTCTATCTCAAGAAACGTTTTCAGTTTCTTTGCGACTCCCACGCGAAATTGTTAAGGTCATCAGATAACTTGAAGCTCAAAATGCCTATGCATTCCACAACTTTCCTCGATAAATCCTTTACTGTCCAGGCCGCTCGTTTGTGGAATGCATTGCCAGTTGAAATAAAACGCGCGCAGTCGTTACAGGTGTTCAAGAGACTTGTAAAAGAGCACTACTTGTCGTTGTGATCTTGTTGTCCTAACTGCAATCATCTACATTCTTCTTTTATTTTTCGTTGCTTGTATATGTATATAGTATGTATGTATTTATGTATCTATAATTTTGGATATATATATATTTGTGTATCTATTTTAGTGTATTGTATAATTAATATTTGCACCAACGACAGTCCCATTTTATGTCAAGAAAAATCACTGTCCATTCTAAGGTTGCCTGGAAGAGATCGCAGTAATGCGATAAGGCCGCCCATTGTATATTTTGTAGTGTTTCATGTTTTTTTTGTGCTATGTATTTTTGTGGTGTACAATAAAGTATATATAAATAAATAAATAAATAATCAAAATTATCATTTCAGACTGAAATTAGATCACAGTTATCAACATTATCATTTGAGGAATTGCAAAGATTGAAAGAGAAAATTGGTGCTAAAGTATATAGGGAAGCACTTTTTGGTAACTCTGACAAGAAAAAAGAGTGTGAAGCTCCAAAAGTCTTCAAAAGAGAAAATAAGAACAGACCACGGGAGATGAGCTCGAAGAAACCTGTTCGGATACTGCAAGCTATCCCTACTGTCAAGAAAAAAGAAGTACGTGATCCAAGGTAACAAGGCCTAAAGTAAAAGATTTGCTTGTAACCCACTCTATGAAACAGAACGTGGATCTACGCGAGACACAACTTCCTTTTAATTGTTTCTGTAATAACTGTATTCAACCAGTTAAAAGATTTGTAAGACCAACCAAACTACACATTTTTATTCCAGTACAGACGCCAGCCTGTCAAGCTACCCCAAACTGTCAAATTTTCCCAATCAACCTTGAACCTTAATGCTTTAGCAATAATGTTGAAAATCTATTAAAGAAATTTGAAAGTTTGTAGTAGCTTAATGTGCTGGCGTCTGTACATGGTATAACCTCACGCCTGTAATTCCGAAGGGTTAAGTAATGCTGTTTCTATAGTACACCCACATTTGCCAGTTATGTTTTAAGTCCCATGTTATAGGGGACGAGCCTATGCACATCAACCAGGCACAAATCTATGAACTCTTATAATATTAATAACTAACTTGGTACTTGCAGATTTGATCCACTTTGCGGTGAGTTTGACAAGAAACAATTCTCCGATGACTATAATTTTCTGTCAGACATACGTATGCAAGACATCAAAGCTATTAGAGCAGAATTGAAAGAGACTACAGACCCAGACAGACAACTAAAGTTACGAAGACTACTTCAACGGCTGAACGACCAGCACAAACACACAAAGAAGAGTAAAATAGAAAAAGAAGTAATTAAGAAGAATAGGAAACATATTGAGCAAGAGTTTAAGGAAGGGAAACAGCCGCACTTTAAAAATAAATGTAAGTATATAATATTGATCTGTCTGTTTTGTTCGGATTAAGCACGGCTACTACAAATTTGCTAGTGGATAAACCCTACAACAATGTGCTTATGGATCAAATCCATCCCCCTAATTGTATTACACACTTTCAATCACAATCTGAATCATTTTGAAGGACATTGGTAATCCATAGCTTCATATATTATGTTTGAAAATGTTTAATCTGCTCACCAATGTAAATAGCGCAATTCATGTTGTTGAACTGTCAAAACTAAAGCCATTGCTACTGTTTGTGTGTTACGCAATTAGCCTGCCGGGCTTCAAACTTTGTACTTCTGCTTGGTTTCACTAGATCAACAAAGCAGTTACACTATCCTAACCCTATGTCGCTCAATATTTATCCTATGATCCCTGGTTTGATGGAGTATGCCACATTCATTGGCACTTCTAGTCACCGTAACACCATACTTGACCATCGCTTTAGGATATTTTGCGTGCCATACAAAACTTTTTACAAGGTAACTTCGTATTCCCTGAATGAAGGGTTAAGCGGAGGTATACTTACAGTACACCCACATTTCCCCAGATATGTTGTAAGTTCCACGTAATAGGGGCCGAGCCTATTGCCATACTCTTCGTATCGAACGTAGACCCACCCTAGACACAATGGCTTTTTAATTAATTACGGCATTCAACCGTTTGACAACAACTGCTTTACCCTCAACTCTTTATTATGATTGCAGCTGAACTGCGTGTAGAGGCACTGGTGAAACAGTATGAAGAGCTGAAGAAGGAAGGCGCCGGTCGGATACAGCGCCACCTCAAGCGTAGACAGCAGAAAGTCAAGAAACGTTCGCATAAAGCACCCACCGGCACTTGATATAAATATTTATTTTTTATGATTTCTTTTATTATTTTATTTGTGCTGCTACAAGCAAATATTTATACCTTGTATTTAACCAACAATAGTGACTAAACTTGCGTTGCAAGCGTCATATACAGTGTGCAGGGACATTTTCGCGCAACCTGTTACCATGGATTCAGTACATGATTCTGAACCCCGCCGATTAGAACCGCGTAGGTATTGCACTTACCTATGAAAAATCTTTTTTTTTTTTATAACCTATGATAAAATTCTACACTATCATGTGAATTCATATTTATAGTTTGCGCGTCAATGTCCCTGCCAGCCTGTATAACCACTTACGCCACACAAACGAATTCTCCCCTTTTCATCCCCTTTAAGGATTGATTTTCGCAGTCGGTCATAGTACAGATGCCAGCAGGTCAAGCTACCCGAAACTGTCAAATTTTCCCAATTAAGCTTGAACCTTAATGCTTTAGTGATAAAGTTAAAAATCTATTAAAGAAATTTGACAGATTGTAGTAGGTTTATGTGCTGGCGTCTGTACATACCGTTTTAAACCACAACTACTGTCCAAAATTTAAGTTTCTATGATTTGGGGTGTGCAAGTCTTACAAAAATTTACCCTTATTACTTTATATATTATGTATAGAGTGGCCTCCAAAAGTTAGTTAACATTTTTCCACTTCAGCTGTGATGCCACATTATGATTTAAAATTTAAAAAAAAATCAGGTACTCCCAAGGGATTACTTGATTGTTTTTAATGATAAGTCAAAGAATTAGTCAATAAAAACTTTATAACAGTTCAAACATTTAGATCACTACAATGTTAAATCATACTGTGGTGTGTCACAGCTGAACAACTTTTGGACGGCACTGTAGGTATATTTACCTCTACCTATAGGTTAAAACTAAAATAAGCAACAATTAAATATGTAAATATTTATTTTAAGTACATTGGTCTATCAAAATACACATGAGACTGCATACGGGCGCTTGATGAAGTACGTATGCATGGTGACCAGTCCAGGCGAATCTGCTAATTTGTACAAGCACTGCGGGCCTCTAGGAACGATTGCCTGGAAATAAATTCAAAACCTTAGAAAACTATTGAAACATGATACATCACGCGTGTGATTCCCGAGGGTTAGGCAGTGTTGTAATATAGAAACACCAACTGAAAACAATATAAAACTATAGAAGTAATCAATATTCCCAGTACCATAGTTGCGTAACGCACAGTCAATTTCAATCTGAATTGTTTTGTAGGATATTGCGTGTGGGACCCGTGGTCCCTCCCGTAGTCCCTGGAAGGTACCACGGGGATTTTCTTTACCCGTGGTCCCTCCGTGAAATACATTGCTAATCCATTTCTTCATAAGTTCGAAAAATGTGTCTACTCAACAACGTAAAGTTATTACACACAAGTCTGTGTCATGTATGTACGTACGTACGAGACGCGCATGATGCACGTGCTACGAGCAAACCACGACATAGGTACGTCTGGACGCGCACGCACACCACCGCGGGATGGCAGGAGTCAAAATAAGGCCTAGGCCGCCTACGTGACTGCGTCGCTCCCGTCACATCTCCCGTCGTTGTCATCGGTGTCACATAGACATTTTAGTGTTTTTTTTAGTGTTTAAGTATTTTCTTGTTAATAGTTTTATTAATTTTTAATATAGGTAGTATATTATAGATGCTTAGTGGTAGCAGCGATGTGGTGCATAATAGTGCTTGTCAACCTTCAACATCGCTGAGCATCCTGGAGAGATGTCCGCAGTGTACCCAGGCACGGTTTTTTAAAGGTAAGCGGGGTCTGAATGTGCATATTGGTAAGGTACACAGACCACAGAATGCACTCACCTCAGACCCTGCCTTAACATCTACACCTACAACACCAGCTATATCCATTCTTGAGCCTTTTTGGAAAACCCTTTCAAAATTCAAAAACTCTGTTCCTGTTTTGAAGCGAATTCCCCGCGGCGCTAGACCTCTAGTGGCTCAACACCTAGCAGGTTGCATTCGTCTTGCCGCCCGGGAGAACTCGCAAAGTGCTTGGGAACAGCTGCTCACCTCTCCTTACAGAATCCTACATGTACAAAAGAATTTGGCTGCCAAAAAGACATTAACTGCACAAATTAAAGAGAACTGTAATATTTCGGCTCATAATTTTGATTCAAAATTACCGACACAAAGATATACATCTTCAAGAGGTATATCCCATCTGGTAGAATCTAAGTTAGGGGAAGGTGACATTAGCGGAGCAGCCAGGATTCTTTTTAGTAGTGATGTGGTGGCACCGTGTTCTCCAGAAACGCTCGCAGCTCTGGAGAGCAAACACCCTGCCGCAGCGGATGACCTTTCTTTTCCCGACCCCCCTGATTCGGTTAACCACATCCTCACCATTACAGGTCGAGAGTTGGTCACAGCCATTTGTTCTTTCCGGAGCGGCTCCGCCGGTGGTCTCGACGGTCTGAGTCCTCAGCACCTTAAAGACCTTATCTGTTCAGGCGCCGGGGCAGCTGGTGAGTTGCTCTTGAAGGAGCTTACGGCTTTGATCAACCTTATGCTCTCCGGCAAGGTGAACGAGGCCGTCATCGACGTTCTGTACGGGGCCAATTTATGCGCCCTGCGTAAGAAAGATGGCGGTATTCGTCCCATTGCCGTGGGCACTACTTACCGTCGTATGGCAGCCAAAATTTGTTGTAAAATTTACGGTGAGGTTGTTTCGGAAAAATTTCAGCCCCTGCAATTAGGTTACGGCTCCAAAGGGGGCTGTGAGGCTGCCGTACACGCCTTGTCGACCTACCTAAATTCTGGAAAAGGAGAAGTTATCCTGAAGGTTGACATAAAGAATGCCTTCAATTCTGTTAATAGGGACACCTTGCTGGCAGAAACTAAAAAAGAAATACCCCAAATTTACAGTTTCCTTTGGCAATGTTACAGACACCCATCTAAATTACTGTATCGGGACAAACTTCTGGATTCTGCTGTTGGCTGTCAACAAGGTGACCCTCTCGGGCCAGTGATTTTTAGTTTAGCCATTCACCCAATTATTCAACAGCTAAATGCCAAATTTAATGTTTGGTATCTAGACGATGGCACCTTGGGTGGCGAAGTAGAAACTGTTTTAAATGACCTAAGTTTCCTAAAAAATGAACTTCATTCCATTGGCCTTGATCTCAACCTTTCGAAATGTGAACTGTATTTAGCGGACAGTACTGACAGTCATCTGACACTTTCCAAATTTAACGCAATAGCTCCAAATATTAAAATTGTTGGAAAAAGCTCTCTTCGTCTCCTTGGGTCTCCAATCTTTGAAAATTCCTTTTCCGAATTTATTGAGGAAAAAATACAAAATTTCAACGACGTTTCGGAAAGATTGTTCCAAATTAATATGCATTCGGCCATCACCTTAATTCGTTACTGCTGTTTCGGCCCTAAATTAATTTATTTTCTTCGCGCTTCCCATTTATGGAATCATACTCACCTTTTAGACAAAATGGACCAAATTATCAGGCATACATTAACTTCGATTTTAAATATGGCCTTGGACGACCGAGCTTGGGCACAAGCTACCCTTCCCATTCGTTTGGGAGGCCTCGGCATCCGCAAAATTTCTAGTATTAGTTTACCAGCTTTCATATCCTCGGTCCACGGCACTGAGAAATTAATCAGAAAAATCCTAGCCTCCACACTGATTAATTTTGATGTGCCCTGCTTCACCGAGACTATTGATGCCTGGAGACTCGCTTGCCCGAACTCAGATCTACCGGATAATCAATTTTCCCAGAGACGGTGGGATGAGCCGCTCTGCAGAGTAGTTCAGGATAATTTACTTAACACGTCTGTTACTACTGCAGAGCGTGCGCGCCTGCTGGCTGTGGGTAAATGGGAGTCGGGTCTGTGGCTTCATGCACTTCCGTCGTCGAACATAGGCACTTTGCTCGACGACAATACTTTCCGCCTCGCTGCTTCCTTACGACTAGGAGCACCATGTTGTTCTCCCCATCGTTGTCACTGTGGCGAAGTTGTCAACAGCCTCGGACACCACGGCCTGTCTTGCAGCCGAAGCGCAGGTCGCTTAGCGCGGCACGCAAACATTAACGACATCATTCGACGAGCTCTTGTCACCGTCGGCGTTCCAGCTGTATTAGAACCCAATGGATTGGCACGCGACGATGGCAAGAGACCGGACGGCATGTCTTTATTTCCTTGGAAGGTGGGTAGGCCTTTAGTGTGGGATGCAACTTGTGTCGATACTCTTGCGCCATCCCATCTTCCAGGGTCGGCGTGCTGCGCTGGTGCTGCTGCTGCGGCTGCAGAAAACCTCAAGCGGCGTAAATATAATAACCTTATTAATAATTATATTTTCGAGCCGGTTGGGGTTGAAACCCTCGGGCCGTGGGGTCCGAGTGCGCATAGTCTTTTTAAGGAAATTTCGAAAAGACTGGTTGACACTTCCCATGACCCAAGGGCTGGCTTTTACTTTGGCCAGAGGATAAGCATTGCCATACAACGTGGCAATGCCGCCAGTGTCTTGGGTACATTACCAGTCGACAGCGATGTGGATGAATTTTTCGACGCTATTTTTTAGTTTGTAAATAGTTTTAGTTAATTTAGGATATTATTTTGTTATTTTAGTGTTATCTTATAAAATGGAATTAATTATAATTTTAGTAAAATTATGAACATAATGCTGAAAAAAACAACATAAATGACGCAATGTATGTTGTTGAACTGTCAAAATGAAACTCATTGCTACTGATAGTGTTTCGCAATTACCTCACAGGTATGTGTCCAGTTTAGCCACTATACTAGATTCGTTGTACATTGATCGCCAAGACAAGAATCCCATAGACAATAAATCTTAAGTATCACTTTTTCGTGTCATTCACAGAATCATACATCTATAACAGTCCTTTCACAGCTATTTTACTTCTGACAGCAGGACCAGCAGCAAAGCAACAGCAACCATATTGAGAGGATGATAAAGGTCACTGATTTTGACAGTTTTGTCAATGGCAGCAACCTTATTGCAACGACAATAAAGATCATAGTGCTTTTGACAGTGATGCAAAATCACAGGTAAAATAAATCTCACGAATGTTACAATATAATGAAGTGATTTTTTGCTCAGTTGGTGTAATTGCCGTATGCCGTTCCAGTGTGAGGATAAATAAATAAATAATATAAAAAAAACAACTGTTACACCCGGTTTCTAGGACTAAAATTATCGACGTGTCAATAAAACGCAAATCAAGTGATCCTATTGGCTTTTGCTCATTCAGTCAACCAATCACAGCTTTACGAGCGCTTGACTTTGTTATATGTTGATTTTGTGTTACACCTCGCAACGAAATGAATAAGAAAAAGTCATTAAAGCAATAGGACTGATGTTCATAATAAACTAGCGACCCACCCCTGCTTCGCACGGTTTTTATGACTGGACAAAACAGCGCCACCTACCAGGTTCAATTGTGAATCTACACCATCCTCACACACGCAAAAAAAATCATCAAAATTATCTTAAAAGTAATATTGTATTGTATTGCAATTTTATTTTGTTCTTTACTTGGAAATATCTGGCATTACCTAGTCCGTTCGCATATATTATAATATAGCCCACTTATACAGGGAAACCTATAATTGACCATAACAATTACTTACTGTAACACGCATATTTTGTAAATATTTTTATGTACCTATCGCTGTTGGTTACCTAAATAAATAAAATAAAAATCGGTCCAACCGCTTAGGAGAAGTTCAGTGACATACACACATACAGAAGAATGATATAATCATATCACATCACACTATCACTCTAATATTACGAATATAAAGGCGAAAGTTTGTGAGTGTGTGTGTTTGTATGTTTGTCATTTCTTCACGCTCAAACGGCTGGACCAATTTTGGACGAAATTTGGTACACAGATAGTTTTAACCAGGATTAACACATAGGATAGTGTTTATCCCGATATTCCCCTGGGATCGAAACTTATGCGGGTGAAACCGCGGGGAGCAGCTGGTATATAAAAAATAGAAGTTACCTTGACAGCAAGCGTCGGTGGTGTTTCAAACCAGTTTTTATCGCCTTTGTGGACGGTGTATTTCCCGAACGTGACCATTCCAAGGCCGATCAGCTGTTCCGAGTCGACCAGGGGGAAATAAGGGAACAACGTGTCAGCCTTGCACTCCGAGTCTACTGTAGTCTTGTAGTAGTAGTGCCGACCTGAATTAGACATGTTTTAACATTATGAAACTAAAGTCCGTGCACAGTTATTTTTTTGCCTCTGACAGCAGCAACCTTATTGTAACAAGAGTAAAGATCACAATGATTTTGCTAGACTTGTCAGTGGCAGCAACCCAACAGCATCCTTATTAGAATGTGAATAAAGATCACTAATTTGGAGAGTGATGCAAAATCAGAGGTGGAGCAGTGCTGATGAAATTATTTACATATTATAATAAAATGCCTGCTTGGGTTCGAACCCACGACCTCGACTCGTAAGTCGGAGCCGATATCACTGGGCCACCCACCACTGCTCTACTTAATCTACTTTATCATTCTCTTACCCATCCACGGTATGCAGGCCTGCTTTGTGAAGTCGCTGTTCGGCCCAGTGATGTCACTAACGTTGGTGGAAATGCGGTACAGTTCTCTGTTGAAACCAGAGACAATGATGAAGTGGTCTTGTAACAGCAAGTGAGGGTTGCGCTGGGCGACACGAATGGCCGGGTCAATTGCAAGAAATTCTGGACAAAGAGAACATGATATACAGTTATTTATTAACAAATCAGAGGCAGAGGTGTGAGAGTTGGACCTATAAAGGTCCAACTCTCTATTGTCGCTATCTCGCTATTCGTCGTATACACGACGAATAGCACCTTCCCGTTCTTCTCTTCTTCGTGCTGCTGGTACGAGTACGACTGTATGTCAGATCTTGTTGGCCAAAACTTCTCGTCACTTCCACGGCGGCGTCGTCGGTGGTAGCGCAGAGGTCCATCCCTTTAATGGTGCCATTCGCCCTGTAGATATAGGTCCAGCTCTTTCTCGCGTATTTCCCTTTCCGTATTCAACTGGCGACATCGGTCTCGCGAAATCCACACGCTTTTGTTTTACTACTTTTGCATCACTTATAATATTTAATTCATGGTACATCTTGGCGGCCGCGGCAGTCATACCTCTATCGAAATAAGATATAAATATTTGTTTCGTATTGTTCGAACATCGGAGCAAGGATAACGATTGAGCTACATTAACTCTGTGAGAATGATTGAAGTGGATGTAACTTCTCAGGGTACTTGGTGTAGTTTTCAAAAATTTTATATAAGAGACGACTTGCAATTGAAGTTTCTGTTAACACCTTGCGTTTTATTTATCAATTTATTTCTTTCCGAAAGATGGCATACAAACAATTTTCTGAATTCATAACGTATGGGTTCTGCAAACCGTCTTTTCATAACCCAGTTAGAATTAGTTTGTTTTGAAAAACATTCCACAAATCTAGCACATTTTTCGTCGTATTCTCCGTCATATTGTAATAAGCACTGAACTTTACACTTCTAACTGTCACTCGACTGTCCGTCATAGTTGAGTATTTCAAAATCTTTGGTGATTTCACTGAAAACCCTTTTAAACTCTTCCATTATGCACTATGTAAACAAAAACATAACCTCGAACGCACAGTAATAAACAAATAACAATGCAATGAGAAGCGCGCGAATCCAACTTCGGGCGCTCTCGCCTGCTTCGGCCCGCACGATTTATCCCGAACATTTACGACCGCGCTAAATCAGTAGGTACGGATTTGTTTCGAATAGACAGGTTAAAAAACCGTGTTCAATTCAATTGCACACTATTTTGTAAAACTTCTTTTAACGTTGCTTTATCGCAAAAGCGTGCTCAGTTGACGCGAATTGAACACGGGCTCGTAGAATTCCGTAGTAAAACAAGCGTGTTGATTTCGCGAGACCGGTGTCGCCAGTTGAACACGGAAAGGGAAATACGCCTCTTTCTCATGCTGGTAAAATGATGGCCCGTCACTTCTGTATGAGCAGGATCAAATTCTCGTACAATTCGTGTTGACACGAGATAAGTTTCATTGACTTGATGCATGAATTACCTACCTACTTAAATGTTTTTACCCGATTGTTCTAGAAGTAGGGTAAAGTTTTTTGGTCATCTGCACTTGTGATGTCCATTTCTGGAAGAGATAACACGCGTACCTACCCAAAAGACGGGTAGGTACAGAGGACAAAAAAACAACATGATTGTTAATTGTTCTAGCGATACTCTGCAGACGTGATTTGTAA
Source organism: Apamea epomidion (assembly GCA_947507525.1). NCBI lineage: Eukaryota > Metazoa > Arthropoda > Insecta > Lepidoptera > Noctuidae > Apamea > Apamea epomidion. Next base: position 14,609,072 of record OX382241.1, on the reverse strand, counting down.
AATAAAATAAAAAAGTTTTTAGGGGTCAACGACCGCTGGTAGTGTTGTTACTTGAAGTATGAGTTGAGAAAGTCTGTTTTATCGTGTATAGATATCGATACCAATCACGTCAGTGAAGTTAACACAAAAAACCGATATTTCAAGTGAATGCCTACACTTACTGCGGCCGATAACTCTACAAAAAAATCATTAAATTAATTTGTTTTAGATACTATACACCAATCACGACTGCGGAGTTTTGCTAGCTAATTTATATATAGTTTTGTTTTTATAAAAATCTTACCAGGTGTAATGTAATATTGTTGCGTGGTCCAGAAGTTTAGAATTCTGCCATTCATATTAACGGTCCAGGAAGTGAAACCTTGGATGTTCCAGTCGAAAATACTGTCGGAGAATTTATCTTCGTTCAGCTGTGAGGTAAGCAAAGATGGTCTTTAGACTATAATCACTTTCTCAAAAGAAATCAAAACGAATCGTTTCTATCGTGTGTGTTGGTAATATGCCATAATAAGCATCTCGGTACCAGTACTTAGGTACAGTCAGCCACAGAAATCGAATAAAAACTTAATCAAAATCGGAACAGAAATAAAAAGTGTAATTCTTAAAATAAAAAGTCTCCATGGAGTTTCTTGCCCGTTCTTTTCCATAGGTGCATCCTAGCATAGGGCAACTAGCTTCATTTTTTTTTTCACTGACCGACCCCTTGACAATTCAAAAGTGCCTGTTATGGTTTAATTGAAATAAATACTTTGTGTTTGAGCTTGAGTTTTGAAAAATTAACATACTTATGTATGTTACGTATGTTCGCCAGTCAAACCAGTGAAAATATAATTTGTTGAACTGTGCAATAAATTAAAGAAAAATGTGTGCCAAACCATCATCGACTGTCTTAGAAAGAGTAGAATTTAGAAAGAGGAACCAACTTCCAATTTCCAAATAAGAAGGTACAGACGCCAGCAGGCCAAGCTACCCGAAACTGTCAAATTTTCCCAATCAACCTTGAACCTTAACTTTTTAGAGATAAAGTTGAAAATCTATTAAAGAAATTTGACAGATTGTAGTAGCTGGATGTGCTGGCGTCTGTACAAGATTATTTGGTGGAATTAAGAAAATTAGCAGGAAAATGTAAATTTAAGGACTTGGATGACCAATTAAAAGAAAAAAATATTGAAGGAGTAACTTCCAAAACATAATAAATTATGAATCACTTTGTGGCCATTTAGACTTTGACTTTGATTAGATTTTGTGTAAACGTTACATTGTAATGTAAATGGACTTTTGTTGTTTGTACGTATGTTAAGGCTCCCACAGACAGGCGCGACGCGAATCTAGCTCTAGTAGCCAATAATGCTAGCTCTAGTAGAACAATTTCTACGAAAACTGTTTAAATTGTTCTCCAGCACTCTAGTTGCGTAACAGACTATCAATCACAATCTGAATCATTTTGAAGGTTATTGCTAATCCATTGCTTCATATGTTCGAAAAATTGATCTGCCCAACAACATAAATAACGCAATGAATGTTGTTGAACTGTCAAAAAGAACGCCATTGCTGCTGTTAGTGTGTTCCGCAATTACCTCGCAGAATCGCGTCGCACCGTCCCCGTCGCGGCACGCCAAGAACATAAACTGGCTCAAGGAAACAACAAGGGATTGATATTTATGCTGGATCACACACAGTCGACATTATTATCTCGTAACGATGAACTCATTAACTTTCGATATACCTACGTAGTCGTACCGTACCTACTTATTCCTAAATCAATCAATCAACTCTGCCTGGATATCGCAGGCCTGGACAAAGGTCTCTTGCATGGTAGGTAGTTACATGTAAATCTACTATATACCTACCTATATTTTCATAATATGCAGATAATAATATTATCATATTCCCTTTTTAACCTAACCTTCTAAGAAGAAGGAGGTTCGACTGTATGTATTTTGTTATGTATGTTCATCGATATTTTCATCAACTGTGGACCGATTTTGAAAAGTTGATAGAGGAAGCTTGCGCGGTGGTCCCATACTTTACTTGGATAATATTTTGTGCGGCGGCCAGTCTCCTCTCTAAGATTGGCCGCCATGGCATGGTATGGACTTCTAGAGAGACTATTACATAGAATTGCGTAGAAAAAAAATGGTAAAATAGGTACTTACAGCAACTTGTACTCCCGCAATATATCCGGTGTCATCGTACAACGTGCAAACTGTGCAGTCTTCCTCAGGACAGAACAGGGAAAGCGGGGCGTACCCTGCATGTAGATTAGGCGGTGTCCTCTGCTTCCATCCCTTCTCAGCCGCTGAAGCGACAGACTGCGGCAGTTCTATGAAAGCGGTGGTACCGATCCCGAAGAGAGTGACGTCGAAACGCACTAGAAGTTTAAATTAATTTTGACTCCATATTCTGGGTGTAAGAACATGTAAAAACCGATCTAGCAATTTTAAAACAGCGTTAAAATGATTAAAAAAAGCCTTTTTCTTTCAAATTATTCCTTGCATGTCGGAAAAGAAAAGTTGGAATCCGTGGGTTTTATTTTTTTTCTCGGAACTGTAACTCTTTTTCTAAAATATGAGCCCAAAGTCTAAATAGTAGCCTAAGTTACTCCTCAGCTAAGTATCTGCCAGTGAAAATCCCGTCAAAGCTGTTTAGGAGATTAGCCGGAACAAACAAACAGACAAACCAAAATTAAAAAAAAAGAATGTTACAAGTACCTACAGTAAATACTTTAATGGTATGCATTTAGTAATAAGCTGTTATGTTGCGACATTACAAACAGACACTTCAATTTTGTTTATTTGTATACTAGATGTTAGAGGAACTTCTTACCACTTAGGCCACCCTCCCATGGTACCGCTGAAACAAACAAAAAATAACATTATTTAGATACTAAGCACTTAGGTTAGGTACATCATCTATCCTACCTTGTCCTTGACACAAATATATTAGCTTTAAGATTTACGAATGTGATACACTTATATCGTAGTCATTTGATATTTATTTGAAATTCATGGTTATTAGACAATTAATCAAAAAGAACACTGATTTTCTGATAGTGCTCATTAGCCTTTTAACCTAACCATTCTGATTAGAAGCTACGACAGTTGATGGCTATCTGCAATTATTTTCGCCCCATATTAGACATCTGCCCGAGACTTCGTCTGCGTGAAATTTCAGCTCCCAAATCCTGAACCATCGCGTCGCATCCCATCCATAGCGTCGCATCGCGTCCATCGCGTCGCATCGCATCGTGCCCACGCCATTTGTTCGTTTTCGTTTAGCGTTTCTTCTGGCTTTTTTTCTTTTTGATCGGGTCCTAAGTAAATGTCGTTGCGTGATGTTAAATAGCCTTTAATCTTCCTCAAGAGGAATTGGAATTGGGCTATCCAAGGCACATTTTTTTTTTTTCAAATCGGACTACTTTGTTCCAGAGATTAGCGCGTTCAAACAAACACACTCTTCAGTTAGTAGGTACTAGATTGGGATGATTTCATGTTATGTTAAGATAGGTACACCCTTACCAGCCGTGATGCGGCTCCGGGCCAAGAACGTAGCTCCGGGGCCCGACGGGATCCACGGCTGTGCGTTAGCCCTCGCTCTGAAGGAGCTTGAGCCCCAACTGAGAGGACTCTACACAGCGTGCTTTGAGCAGGGCCAGTTTCCCTCTTTGTGGAAATCTGGTCGTCTGGTCCTGCTCAGGAAGGCGGGGCGCCCTGCGGACTCGTCGTCCGCATACCGGCCCATAGTGCTGCTAGACGAGGTGGGTAAGCTGTTTGAGCGAGTAATCGCAGCCCGCCTCGTCGGCCACTTGTGCAGAGAGGGGCCGGATCTGGACGACAGTCAGTTCGGGTTTCGGCATGGGCGCTCCACCATACACGCAGTGTCGCGAGTGAGAGTCCTGGCGGAGGAAGCGGTGTCCCGGGGCGGGGTGATGTTGGCGGTGTCCTTGGACATCTCCAACGCCTTTAACACCCTGCCCTGGAGTTGTATTCGGGAGGCACTGCGGTATCATCGAGTGCCTCCCTACCTCCGCCACATCGTTGGGGCTTATCTGTCGGAGAGGTGTGTCACCTACATGGGACGTGATGGCAGAAACCAGCGCCACGTGTCGTGCGGCGTTCCGCAGGGCTCGGTCCTAGGCCCGCTCCTGTGGAACGTCGGATACGACTGGGTGCTGAGGGGCGAGCTCAGACCGGGGGTAGACCTGACGTGTTATGCGGATGACACGCTGGTCACTGCCCGGGGGAGCTCGCACAGGGAGGCAGCGTTGCTGGCGACGGCTGCGGTCTCACAGGTGGTGGACCGCATACGTCGCCTAGGCCTGGAGGTGGCCCTCAGCAAGTCGGAGGCCATGGTGTTTCATGGCCCCCGGCGGGCGCCGCCACCCGGCTCACACATCGTGGTCGGGGGGGCTCGGATCGCTGTCGAGTCTACCATGAAGTACCTGGGATTGGTGCTCGACAGCCGGTGGGACTTCGGCCCCCACTTCCGGCGGCTGGCGCCCAAGTTATTGGGTGCGGCTGGGGCGCTATCAACGCTGCTTCCCAATCTGGGGGGCCCGAGCGCCGCCTGTAGGCGGCTCTATGTGGGGATCGTGCGATCGATGGCCCTGTATGGGGCCCCGGTGTGGGCCTCTGACCTGACGGCCGGCAGTATCGCAATATTGCGGAAACCGCAAAGAGCGATGGCCGTCAGAGTCATCAGGGGATATCGCACGATCTCCTACGAGGCGGCCTGTGTACTGGCTGGATCCCCGCCCTGGGACCTCGAGGCGAAAGTACTCGCGTCATTGTATCGGTGGCGCGAGGAAGCGAGGGCACGAGGTGAGCGACCGATGCAGCGACACATGGAGCTGCGTCGGTCTCAGCTTCGCGAGGTCCTGGTGGCGGAATGGCGGGACAGGCTTACACGCCCTACCGCTGGCCTCGTCACCATCGAGGCGGTCCGGCCGGTGCTCGAGCGCTGGCTTGGGAGGAGGCACGGCTCCCTGTCGTTTTGGGTGACGCAGGTGCTCTCGGGGCATGGTTGCTTCGGGAAGTACCTGTGTCGCATTAACAGGGAGCCGGACGCCCGGTGTCACCACTGCGTCGACTGCCGGGAGGACACGGCGCGGCATACGCTGGCAGAGTGTGCCGCCTGGGAGGAGCCACGCCGTGCCCTCATCTCAGAAGTAGGCAGTGACCTGTCGCTGCCGGCCGTGGTCGAGTCGATGGTCGGCAGCGAAGAGTCCTGGGACGCGGTGGTTTCCTTCTGCGAAACAGTCGTCTCGCAGAAGGAGGCTGCGGAAAGGGAGAGGGAGATCTCGTCCACTCACCCGGCCCGCAGCAGGCGCACCGGGCGTCGGCGGAGGGCGGACAACGCCCTCTTCCAGCCCCCCTAAATGGGTCCAGGGGCGACGGGCGAGGGGACGTCCGTTGCCCCCCGCACATCAGGACCCGAGGTGGCGGCGCGTAGTGTTCCACGCGCGCCCCTCTTAGACGTCGCGGGGGGAGTCTAACACCTCACTCCCCCCCCTGACCCGAGGAGGCCCGCGGTGGCGGGCCGGCACCAGTCGGGGGTTGCGGAAGGATCGTACGTTCCCGCGACCCCCGGCGTAGGTGTGAGATGGAACACCGGGGTGGTTTTTAGCCGGTAAGAGTCCGGCATGCCCCTCTGCCTTCCCCAGGGCGGAGGATGTCCATGAGGATTTTCCCCCCGAGACCAAAAAAAAAAAAAAAAAAAGGTACACCCTTACGGCCGGCCGGGCTGATACTCAAAGGAAGGGCAGAAGTGTACCTAGCTTTATTTTTGTATTTTGTATGCTTACACTTCAATTTACATTAGTTAGTGCTCATACAGACCAGCGACACACGTCTACTAGGTACAGAGGCACTGCATGCACCGACACGCGTCGACGGGTGCCTTTGTCGTCGAAGCATGTCGCTCGTGTGTATGCATACATACTCGTAGATAACGTACGTTCGAATATTTTAAACACATCTCAGTAACCGACGCGTTCGGTTCGAACTTCGAACTCCACCAAATGCAAATATATAGGTATAATATGATGCTGTTTTGTCGTTAATGTAATCGCAGTCCGAACAAGATAACAGCCGAGCTCAGCTCAGTTGGAACTTGGAGGGTTAGGTAAGGTTAAGAGCAGTCTATCAGATAGGAAACGTTCTAGACAATGTAGAACGTTTTCTATCTTTCTTTATTATATTCGAGCCTTGGGAAGCAGGTAAGTATCTGCATACCTACATTGATAAATAAACTAACGCAATACAAAGTTACATAAAGGTTACTGGACAATTTATTAAACCTGTTTCCAGCCTGTTCCTAATTTTAACAACTAGGCTGAGGCAATGCTGTTCGCATGGAGGCTGTTAGATTTCAAAGTATTATCATTGAAAAGACGAGATCATCAGAGATCTGCCTGCCTTTTCTCAACTATGTTGGGGTCGGCTTCCAGTCTAACCGGATGCAGCTGAATACCAGTATTTTACATGGAGCAACTGCCTATCTGACCTCTACAACCCAGATACTAGACAACAAAGTCTGACAATCACGCGTGCTAAACCCTGGCTAATGAGACGGAGTATCTAACGTCGGTTGGCTGCGCGTACTATCGCTAAGTTGCCTGCTAACAAGAGCTTTGTAGGGGTTAACTGATTGTCAGACTTTCGGGTGTCTGACGAGTGACGACCCGTAACGACTGTCAACGATCCACGAATAAGATCTGCTGGAGAGAAGCTGGGATCAACGGATTGAAATGACGATATAGTATTGTGTACCTTATTTTAAATTTCTTAACTATTAATAAACTTACCGAGAGCGGATGCCGCGACGAGGCACAATAGGGTTAACGTTCTGAACATCACGGGCGCTTCTGATAAGGTTCGAAGGTGATTCGCAACTTTATATACCCATCCGATAGGGCACTACACCGAAATATAGCACATACTAGCGTATGCCAACGGCTTCACTCTAGAAGAATTCGGTAAACAAACCAACTTTTGAACTTTACTTCGGATCTGCTGTAAATTATAAAATAAATTATGTTTATTTCTGTAAGTAGGCATATAAAAACACAAAGAATACCAACACACGCCAAGAATATAAAAAAAAAAATTGATGAGGTCAGTATTTCCTGTCCGACTACCAAGGCCATGTAGATTAATTAGCATCGTCCAGTCAGTGCACACATGTGTCAAAAATCGTGTAACTCAACTCAAGAAGTAGGTAAGTGGGGACACTTCTTCTGGTATCTGTGGATTAGCTAGCTCCATAATTGTGTAACACACTATCAATAACAATCTGAATCATTTTGAAGAATATCGCTAATCCATTGCTTCATATGTTCGAAAAAAAATCTGTTCAACAGCGTAAATACCGCAATGACTGTTGTTGGATTGTCAAAATGAAAGCCATTACTCTGTTAGTGTGTCACGCAGTTACCCCGCAGCGCTTAATAAACCTCGCTAAAATAGATTACCTTCTTGGCTCAGGGAGGAAGTAAGATTGAAAATGGACGCATGAGTCTGTAAAACGTAGTATTGTCTCTCGTTTAAGCTAATGTAGCCCATCAAGAGAAAATGCATCTGCATAAGTATCTACTTACACAGAATTATAGGTAATTTTTAGCGTAAATTGTAACAAACTGTTCTCGCATGTTACGATTGACGTACCAACTGTTTATAGGTAAAGGAGTCGCTAACAGGCAGTTTTCTCTATTGCTCTGTTGTTGTTTATTTGCATCATCCTGAGCAATGTCAGCAGGTTTATTTCAAGAAAATCTCGTGTGTATAACTCCAGCTTCCTCATATGTGATAGAATAATTCTACCTAGGCCAATATTTAAGGCATATTAGCTGTAATCAAAGTTCCCAGTCTTAATTTAGCTGCCACAAGAACTTCGTTAATATGACCCGTTTAGTGTGTGTTAGCTGGAATGACGTCACCCCAGCTTCCTCATTCAATACAGACAAACCAGTGAGGTTAGGGTTTTGGACTATAGTCAGAAAAATAAGGCATAATAGCTGCACAAGGAAGGAAAACCCTGAACGATAATACTTAAAAAGTGTTGAAACTACGATCAAAAACGTGTGTATAAGCTGGAGTGGCGTCACCCCAACTGCTCATTCTTCCCAACGAAAGTAGATATGATTATGTATTATAGCTTAAGGCTAAGTACGGCGCTATAGTCTCAATAATGGAGGTATGTACAAACTTTGATAGACATTCCCCATAGATCTTCGATTAGTTTGATCTCGATTTGCTTGAAAGCTTTTATTACTATTGTGGGGTTTATATGCTTGAATTTAAATTCAATCTGGCAGGATGAGACGTTTGCTCTTAATAACATACAATCATAAGCGGTTGCATATTAAACTGGAAAAGCGGCTAGCCGCACAGTTAGCCGCACGATTAGCCGCACGGTTAGCCGCACGGTTAGCCGCCCCCGCGGTTAACCGCTAGTGCGTAAGAGCGCCTTTTTTTATGGCGGTATTAATTCCGGCTTCGCAACTCATCACTGTGCGTGGTCGACACGCATTTGGTTGGCTAATATTTTTTTATAACTGAAGATATACAGAGTGGCAGGGACATAGACGCGCAAACTGTAACCATGGATTCAGCACAAATGAGTTTAGTATATAGTATATTTAAAATTTGTATGAAAAATTGTATTACTGATTCTAATGATTATAATTCTGTAAATACATATTTTTTACGGCCGCGAACCGTACTGACCAGCAAATTGCAAAAAACGTAAGAAAATTTGAATTTCGCGGGCTACCTTGGAGCACCACTTCCTAAGTATGTCGCTAAGTGAAGTAGACAAGTAATGTAAAAATTACTCAACGATACTTTATATAAGCGGAGCGTCGATAGTACAGCCGCTGTGTCTTGCGGCGAGCTAGTGATGTGGTTGTGTTGATCCACTAACGTAGGCTATCGACAACAAGGTCAATTACCCAACGAATCCTAGTTGGAAGACCTAAAAAGGTGACGTTTAAATCCGGTTGGAAGACCCTTGAGAAGATGTAGGTACCTAATATAATGTTTTTATAATAATAGGGGTTAAAGTATGAAATTGCCGTTTCATTTTAATAGGTACTTCGAATGGACATAGAACCTTCATGGTTTAATATTTTTGAGTGAAACTTTTTTCACATGCATAAGAAGTTCTTCTTTTAAAAAATGTGCAACATCCGATTATCGACTTTCAGTTGTTTTTTTTTTATTCAGCTTAGACAAGAAAGATGGATACTTCGAAAATTCGAGTTAATTTTGAATACGAGTTCCGACGCGGAACTAACGCGGCAGAAACAGCTCGCAATATCAATGTTGCGTTTGGAGAGGGGACTGCTAATGAACGCACCGTGCGATTTTGGTTTATACGCTTTCGTGATGGAAAAGCAAAGCTTACCAATAAAAAAGGTAATGGTTACTGTTTGGTGGTCTCAGCATGGTGTTATTCACTATAGCTTTCTACGATCTGGTCAAGCAATAACTGTGCCGAACTCTGAACAATGATAGCAAAACTAGCAGTGAAACAGCCCCGACTAATGAATCGATCTTCACCATTATTGCTCCATGATAACGCGAGACCTCGTACAGCACGAGAAACCGTTTTAACTCTACAGGAACTGCAATTAGAAACCATTCGTCACCCTCCGTATTCGCCAGACCTTGCTCCAACGGACTACCATTTTTTTCGTGATTTGGACAATTTTCTACGTGATAAAAAGTTTTCTTCTCAGGAGGCAGTACAAAATGCTTTCACACAGTTTGTCGAATCTAGATCACGAGAGTTCTATCGCAAAGGCATAAATGACCTTCTTATTAGATGGCAGCAATGTATAGATAATAATGGTAATTATTTTGATTAAATAAATATGTTAAATTTAAAAAAAAAACGAATTTCAATTTTTCAGTACAAATCGACAATTTCATACTTTAACCCCTAATATAATATTTTCTCGACATACCGTTTCTTATTTATTTTATTTTCAGAACCCCAATTTTTTTTAGTACAGTAATAAATGGGAGAATCGATAACTTTCCGATTTAGTCAATCACTAGCGTATGTAACATAAATGGCTTTTGCACAGCACAACGATAGCAACAGCTGTTTTTGTGTGAGTAAGTTGTACGGCGCATGGTAAATGCACGCTGTGTTTGTTCTGTGGCTGTGTTTGATGAGTTAAGGTTTATGAATAATTGATTGTGTAGTACGTTCTGATTTATGAACTGCAAGAGTGCGCGTGACTTTGTATCTATTGCTTTTACTGAAATACATGTGTAGTAGTGGCGCGGTGGTAAGATCGACGTAACGACATTGAGTTCTGAATTCTGATACATTTTCAACAACCGGGGCACATCTCCTTCTTTCCTATATCTATGGCTGAATCCATGGTTACAGTTTGCGCGTCGATGTCCCTGCCACCATGTATAATACTTACTAATTCCATGGACTTAAGTGCCAAAAATGACAGATACTGTCGACCGTCATTGAGTATTCATGAGTCAAAGTCAAGTCGTGGTCATAGAGCACAGAGTACATTTTTATAATCATAGAGTAAAGTAAAATACGTCTGGTCAAGCAACGTGTGCATTTTAACCACTGCAACAAAATGTCAAAAATTGTAAATAAATAACGGCAAGCTGGCAAGCAGTAACCCACCCAGTTTCAGATATGTGTTAATATTTTTTTATGAAAATGGATCCAAATGATTTAAAAGCCTCCATTACTAAATTCAATATTTCATGTAAAACTCTCTATGTAAAATTTATTTGGAAACATGACGAAGATGACTTGTTTCACATGAATATATATGACGGCGATGTTACTTGGTCAGGGAAGTTTACTAATGAATCAGTAAAAAAATATTGCGATCGTTGTGAAGAGACCGAAAACCAGTATAAAAGGCACGTTATGAGATACCTGAAGGAATCTGCTCGCCATGACGTTGTATACGATTTCGTTTTAAGTAAAGAGAATAGCGAATTAGCTACTTTTACTTGGAAAAAGAAATTCGAGGGTGGTTCCATTTTTCTGGTTCACGGTTCTGTACTTGTAAAACTAGACAAGAGAGTGGAATCAAAAGACTTAATGCTAGATCATTTATTAGAAGAGAATAGAGAACTGAGAACCACAATTGAAACTCTAAATGGCAAAAACGACTCCATTAATAAAGAACTAAAAACATGTCAAACGGAGTTAGAAAAGTTTGTGGACATTAAAACTAAATTAGAAGCGAGTCTTTATGGAAAGTTTATACAACTGCTGAATGCTAAGAAAAGAAGAATTCAGGTGTTGGAAGGTAATGTCCATAAGATATCGGACTCAAATTAATTGGGTGGTGGTCATTGATGAAAGGAGAGACCACATACAACAGAGTGGCAACCACCCAAGTATTGCTTGTGACCCAATACAATAAGTATGTATTGCACTTTTTCCTGAACCTATCGACTATTCCATTAATTATGTTGTACAAGTAAAAGTTTTATATAAATGACTAACACTGAAAATATAATACTGTTAGTGTTCCAGCAAATCCTTAAAAAACACAAAAACCATGAAATGAAACAACAAAATAAAGAATAAATTATATATTTTGTAAAACAAAGATGCGCTTGTTTTAATTGGAACTTATTAGTAACTTCTTCCAAACATTGTGATGGACTTGGGTTTGTTGTTACAAGCAGGGTGGATGCACTTGTCACTGGCAGTGAGTTCACGCGGTTGCTTGAATGGTATGCACAAGGACTTGGCTCCCGCCGCTGGGCCCTTCACTTCGGTTGTTGGGTCATCCTCCCTGTGGAAAATTATCATTAACGTTAACAACTCATTTTGTTGGTCATATAATCAAAGAAATATAGGTAATTCTGCAATTCCAGAATGAAATTGTAAAGGTATACTGCTGTATAACCCCTAGTTTCTATAAAAATGATCACCAAGTCAATACTAAATACTCAAATCTTTATTGCATTCCATGTGTTACATAGATAGTATATACAAGGTAAAATATCAATATGCACCCTGTCGAGCACAGCAAAATTTAGGAGAGGAAGAGAGCTAAGTGGCAATTCAAACAATTAAATATTATTATGTAATTCTTAAAAGTGTTTTCATTATTATTAAATTATGCTATTATTTATGTATTCATATTTTCATTTCTATATTAGATTTTCTATATTCCATATTATATAAATATATATTTCATAATGTTTGGTGTATACGAGATATATAGATAATTTAATTTTGCAATGGATTTGTCATCTAAAAACTGACTGAGTAGTATGATTTGGATTCCAGAAATTGTTTCAATTTATTAATAAATGTATTTGTTTTGTTTACTTCTCTAATGACATTTGGCAATATATTATATTTTTTTATGGACATAACTAAAGGGCTGGTTGAGTGCATTTTGAGTCGGGATTGAGGTATGTTTATTTTGTTTTTGTTGTTTCGAAAGGTGTATCTTGTTTGTGTTTCTTCGCAAGTGGTGTAAAAATCTGCAGCTTTGTTTGTTCTATGTTGGTTATTATTCGAATTAACTTGTTTTGTAAAATAAATATGGTTTGTGAATCTGTACTGTTACCCCACAGCATGACCCCATAGCTGAGCCATGCCTGAGCAAATGCATAGTAAGTGACAAGTGCAGTTTGCTGGTTGGTAGTTTTTTAATTTCGCATAGGGCATAATTATGAAAATTTTTACAGTTTTACTCTTATTTTCTGTATATGGGATTTCCAATTTATGTGGGTATCTATAGACAAACCGAGGAGAGTAAATTCATTTACTTGTTCCAGTTTTGCATTATTAAAAATGAAATTCAATTTTAATAGTGGTTTTTGATGGGGATGAAAGTAATTAATTTTGTTTTGGTGAAGTTAATTTCTAGATTATATATCTATCTAGCTATCCATCCAGTTTACAGCTGTAGAAAGAAGGGAGTTTAATTTGTAGTTGATTCGTCATCGTTCTAGCATGGGGTGAGCACTGAGCAGCGAGATATTGTTCGCAAATAGAACACAATATAGTCAGTTTATGATTTTAGGAAGGTTGTTTATATAGATAAGAAACAAAAGGCAGCCTATTACACGCCCTTGGGGAATTGACGCGTTAACTGCTTTACTATCGGATCTCATTTTAAATATTTAATTTGAGTTGTCATCAAAATATTCAATTTCTATTAGTTGTACTGTATCCTTTAGGTATGATGCAAACCACTCATGAGCTTTTCCTCGTGTTCTAATGCCATGTAACTTGTCTAACAGTATTTTAAATTGTACCTTATCATAGGCTTTGGTCATATCAAGCAGCATCACCTATGGCGTAGTTTTTATTATTATTAATAATAGTTAGAGCCTCTTGTAAGTATTTGTAGACTGCTAATGTTGTTAGATTTGTTGAAGTTAAAACTTCTTTAGCGGCGTTGTGAACTTTTTTTTGTGATGGGTAAAAAATGTTAAACTCGCGTCAAGACACGTGACCTGATCGAAAATTCGTAAGACGGAGGGAGAGTAGACCGCATTCCAAAATATAAAAAATGCACAACGTTAATATTCAAGTTTTCACTTCTGCCGGCACTCCCGGAGTGCAACCCGTTTTTTTTTACGGAAACCGTTTTGGCAGTGTCTAGTATTTTATATTTTTCACAGAAAGAGTATACGCGGTCACACATAGCCTTCTCAAAGACTTTAGATGCAGTTGGTAACAGCGCGATAGGGGATAGTTATTAGGGTCGGTTTTAGAATTTTTCTTATGTATGGGTTTTATCAGTGCGTTTTTAAGTTGATTGGGAAAGGTTCCCTCTTTAAACGATTGGTTTATTAATTTGTAAAATGGTGGGGTTAGTTCATCTGCACATTGCTTAAGTAGAAATGAGGGATGTTCGTCTACTCTATAGGTCTTTTTATTTTTTAAGTTTTTTATTATTTTATGTACTGCGGGGCACATCACAGGGGCTTCTTCAGCTGGTGAGGTTTTTCCCCAATAGAAGCAAAGAAGTCATTGGAAATATTAGCTATTTGCTTAGGTTCAGTTATCAAGTTAACATTTTTATGTAATTTTATATTATTTTTTTCGTTTTTTATTGATTTATTTGTTCTTTCGTTTATTATATTCCACATAGTTTTTACTTTATTTGTTGACTTTTTTATATTATTTATATAAGTATTGTAATTTTTTTGCTATCGTTACAGAATGCTTTAGGGTTTCGTATTTTTTATAATATTTAGATAATATGGGATTGTTTGTTTTAATAGTAAGTATTTTAAGTAGTCTTGTTTTTGCAAGATAATTTAATACCCTTGGTTAGCCAGTACTTCTTATACAGGGTGGCAGTGACATCGACGCGCAAACTGTAACCATGGATTCAGCACATGAGTTTAGACCCCATAGCGTAGAAATTTTTCATCGGTTATTAAAAAAAAAATATTGCTGTTCCATACATTTTGACCGCGTAGGTATTGCACTTTTCTATGAAACAGAAGAATTTTTTTTTGAGAACCGACCACAAATAAAAATTACCTGTGGGCGTAACACACTAACAGTAACAATGGCTTTCATTTTGACAGTTCAACAACATTAATTGCGTTATTTACGTTGTTGAGCTGACAAATTTTTCGAACATATGAAGTAATTAGCTGCGCCGCGCGGTTTCATCTGCATAAGTGTCGGTCCCGCGGGAATATCGAAATAAAAAGTAACCTATGTGTAAATCCAGGATTTCAGCTACGTCCATACCAAATTTCATCAAAATTGGTCCAGCCGCTTGAGCGTGAAGAAGTAACAAACATACAAACACTCACAAACTTTCGCCTTTATAATATTAGTGTGATGGATTAGCAATATCCTTCAAATTCATTCAGATTGTGATTGATCGTGTGTTCCGCAATTAGGGTGCCGTTGATTAAAAATCAGCCGTAAGTTAACAAATGTAACTTCAAATCAAGGTTATATTATTACAAGTAGTAATCTTAACCAACTCTATACATTTGCATAGAGTAATCGCAGTAGTGTTTATGCACAGCAGGTTTAATACTAGTTTTAGTATTAAAGCTACTGTGCATAGACACTAATACACAGATGCATAGTCTGATGATGTCACAGATGGGTGAATTGCTGTGTATCCGCTAAGCTAGGCAAGCGAAACTTAACAGCCTTCCTGTTACTGAAAGCATAATCACTATCGTCAATGCTAGTCTTATTAGCCACGCGGCGAAGGTGGTGTGATGATCCAAACATGTTTGAAGGGCCAACATGACTAGGGAATGCACAAATAGAGGTTTGAAAGGTAAAGGGGGACGCCTTTCCCCAGCAGTAGGACACAATGTAGGCCAACAAGAGAAATAAATTAAAAGAAGTAACTTGCCTAGTACTGTCGTTCTTGATATTGTCTTCGCACGGGATCTCTTCACAGAACGGAGCCAGTAAGATGTGCTTGCGCTCCAGAGCATTCGTGAAGTCATCCCATTTCGTCACCATGGATAGTCTCGCGTCGCGCTCCTTAGTCGCCCTAAATAAGTTTTATTGTTAAAGTAAGCGAAAATTATGGATTTATCATCATTGTTCATCAAAAATACTATAGAATATGTGGACCCTGAAGTTTTAGAATGCTGTGTGGAATAGATAATGGGCGTAATAAACACGCGTAGACAAAAATATTGGTAGGAAACCGAATTCTAATTTTCCACTGAAAAAGCGCAAAAGCAACTGGAAATACAACCTGGAAGAAAACTGAAGGCCAATTCCCGTAATTTAAGACGTTCAAAATCTAGTCGCAGCCTCTTCACGGCGACAAACATGTCAAAAATGTAGGGTTTTAAAGTTCGTTTTTTAAACCCAAATACTAATTTGACAGGTGTAATGTCAAATTTCTATACAAATAAAAAACAAAAGACTTAAATGTCCGATTAGTATCTGGGATTATATATATTAATATTCTATGCTACCTAGCAATCATGAAAACCATTTCTGTCTTACATGTGAAAACAGTAAGTAGATAATTGACATTACTGGTGACACTACTAAATAGTGGTAAAAATGTCCTTATTTTCTCATTACTTGTCAAACATCTCTTGGTGCGTCTTCTCCAGCAGGTCGACCAGTTTCTTGCCGGCCTCAGTTCGCTTGAGCGTAAGCTTCTCGCCTGTCAGACGTCGCACCGCCACTACCTCACCGCGAGCCATGTCTTTAGGACCCAATTCTACGCGCACTGGGACACCCTAAGGAAAGAAGAGAAAGAAAATACATATATTTGTGGCTGTTTTTAACCCCCGACGCAAAAACGACGGGGTGTTATAAGTTTGACGTGTCTGTGTATGTGTGTGTATGTCATCGTAGCTCCCGAACGGATGAACCGATTTTAATTTTGTTAGAAAGGTGAATTTGTTGTTTCAAAGGCAGTCTATCACAGCAGTAAACATGAGTTTGACAACTAGCATTTCTTTCATAAACCTCCATTGAACTTATTAAGAAATAAATTAATATTATTTTGAAGGTGGCGCCGCACCAAAGTATCTTTGGTTAGACAGTCGCGTCTGCCACTTCATAAGGGGCTGTACATTTATTACGTAAGATGTTTTGAGGGGGGAGAGGGTCCTAACAAGATATTTTCTTACGTGGGGTTGGGAGGGGTCTAGATTGTTCTTACGTGGATCACAAAAGAAAGCCAAAATTAAAGTTTTCAATTTTTTTGCTACTGTTCTTTGCAATCTTGGTAGGTACTGATCTTACGTGAGATTGAAAGGGGCAGAAGGGGAGATAAAATAAGACTTGGAGTCTTATTTTTTCTTACGTATGGGGAGGGGGGGTAAATATTTTTTCTTACGTATGGGGAGGGGGGGTAAAAATGTGGTTAAAATTGTCTTACGTAATAAATAAACAACACTTAAGCAGTAGTAGACATTAAACGACTGCCGCGAAGTTCGCACACATTTTAGTTTTCTTCTTGTTTAATAAATTGTTGAAGAACAAAGTAAAGTACACATTGCCCTCATACCTTAAGCTCCCAATGATTAAACTTCCACCCAGGTGAGTAGTTATCCCTGTAATCTCCTTCAGCCCTCAGTCCTGCTGCGACCAGGTCGTCCACAAGCTCCTTACAAGAGTCCATGAGTTTGGCCCTTTCCTCCTGAGAGCTGGAGGCGGTGATGCCGCAGGGTACCACGATGGCTTGCACGTCGGCCACGCGGGGAGGGAGGACCAGGCCTTTGTCGTCGCCGTGGACGAGGACCATTACACCTGTGGAGTGGGGATTACTTAAAAAATATGATACACAAATCATGTCATAATGTCTCTGTAAAACAATTTTCTTTTTGCTTTGAGAAAAATTTAAGCCGAACGAGTAAACTTATACATTTTTACATAATAATAAAGCAGAAAGCCAAAGCAGTCCGTCCGTTACCGAATTGGAAATCACCGGGACCGGACGGACTGCATAACTTTTGGTTAAAATGGCTAATTAGTTCACACACTTGCCTGGCATCTCAGTTCCAGTCATCCTTAGAGTCTGGGTCACTACCACAGTTTCTAACAACAGGCGTTACCCACCTGCTCCATAAGTCAGGTAGTCCCGCGGAACCCAAGAATTATAGACCGATCACGTGTTTGTCGACGGTTTATAAACTTCTTACATCCATTTTGAGAGCGAAAATTAACACACACATTGACAGTTACTCGATTATGTCTGCCTCTCAAAATGGATGTAGGAATGGGTCCCGCGGTACTAAGGAGCTACTCCTCATAGACATGGCCATTAGCCAACAGGTTCGCCGATCCCGCAAGGATATGTCGACATGCTGGATAGATTATAAGAAGGCCTACGACTCGGTGCCACATACATGGCTCATGAGGGTGCTGGAGTTGTACAAGATAGATGCAACTCTACGCACCTTCCTTGAGTCGTGTATAAGACAGTGGAAGACGGTCCTTCGCTATCCAGGGTGTCGACAGATCCAGGGGAATGATGAGCCTGTATGGATTAAGCGGGGAATATTTCAGGGCGACAGTTTGAGTCCACTTTGGTTCTGCTTAGCCCTGAATCCTCTAAGCACACTGCTGGAGGACTCAGGTCTAGGCTACCGGTTGAAGAGAGGTGGTCAGGTCATATCTCACCTCCTCTACATGGATGATTTGAAACTCTTTGCCCCTAACAAATTGCATCTGATGGAGCTACTGAAGGTAACTGAAACTTTCAGTAGTGCCATCTGGATGGAATTTGGTGTGGACAAATGTGCAGTCATGCATGTAAAGGGGGGGGAGATTATGGAATCCGAGGGAATTCGACTTTCGGATTCCATACACCTTAGATCCCTCTCCTCACTCGAAAGCTATAAGTATTTGGGTATGTCGGAAGCGTTAGGCATCAACGATGCTGACATGAAGCAATCGTTGAAGGAGCGCTTCTTTTGTCGCCTGAAGAAGGTATTAATTAGTCTTCTTTCGGGCGGAAATAAGGTGCGCGCCTTCAATGGCTGGGTCATGCCGGTTTTGATGTACTCTTTCGGCATACTCAAATGGACTCAGACTGAACTCGATGCCCTAGATAGAAGAGTCCGTACACTGCTGACCGCAAACCGGATGCATCACCCACGATCATCGGTAATGAGACTGTATATCCCGCGGAAGTGTGGGGGTCGAGGATTTTTAAATGCGAATACCCTGCACAACCGCGAGGTGTGCAGTCTCAGGGAATATTTTTTAAAAGCCGAAGTGGGTATGCACCGTGATGTGGTCGCAATGGACAAGGGGCTCACCCCGCTCTCAATGGCGAAAGAGAACTGGCGCAAACCTGTAGTACTTACTACCGATGACCGCAAGAAGGTATGGCAAAGCAAGGAGCTTCACGGGCGCTTCTATCGGGCTCTTCATGAGCCCGGTGTAGATTTCTTAGCGTCCGTATCCTGGCTGCGTTTCAGTGACCTCTTCGGGGAAACTGAAGGTTTTGTCTGTGCAATTATGGACGAAGTTATCTTGACGAATAACTACCGGAGACATATTATGATGGACGGGACGGCTGACGTGTGAGTCCATCAGACATATTATCTCTGGTTGTTCTCGTCTGGCTAACAGCGAGTACTTGCACAGGCATAACCAAGTAGCCAGGATTATTCACCAGCAACTTGCTTTGAAATATAAACTTGTCGACTCTGAGGTACCATATTACAAGTATGTGCCCGACCCAGTTCTCGAAAATGACCATGTCACGTTGTACTGGGATCGGTCTATCATCACTGACAGGACTGTTGTCGCCAACAAACCTGATATAGTGGTGATAGATCGATTAGTGCGCCGCGCAATGATTGTTGATGTTACCATTCCACATGATGGGAACCTCGTGAAAGCTGACAAAGATAAACAAATCAAATATCTTGACTTAGCACGCGAGGTTGTTGACATGTGGAATGTGAGCTCGACTGTCATTGTGCCGATTGTCGTATCGGCCAATGGGCTGATGGCCGAAAGCCTCGATCAACATCTATCGAGGCTCTCGTTAGGCGGTTGGATCAAGGGCCTGATTCAGAAGGCAGTACTCCTCGATACGGCTCGCATTGTGAGGAGGTTTCTATCTCTGGAGGCCTAACCACCGGTAGCTTGGACCCTGCTCCCGACACCGGTGGATCACTATTTTTTTATATTTTTAAATTTTTTTTTTTTTTTTATCGATTCATACTCATATTTAAAAATGTAATAAAATAAGACTACTAAATAAATAAACGACATAATAATAATAATAATCCATTTTGAGAGCTAAAATTAATAAACATATAGACAGCAACTCCATCATGTCTGTCTCTCAAAATGGATGTAAGAACGGGTCCCGCGGTACTAAGGAGCTACTTCTCATTGATATGGCCATTAGCCAACAGGTTCGTCGTTCCCGAAAGGATCTGTCGACATGTTGGATAGATTATAAGAAGGCCTATGACTTGGTGCCACATACATGGCTCATGAGGGTGCTGGAATTGTATAAAGTAGATACAACTCTGCGCACCTTCCTGATGACGTGTATGGGGCAATGGAGGACGGTCCTTCGCTATCCAGGATGTCGAAATATCCAGAGGAATAGCGAGCCGATAAGGATCGAGCGAGGCATATTCCAGGGTGACAGTTTGAGTCCGCTTTGGTTCTGCTTAGCCTTGAATCCTCTAAGCACGCTGCTGGAAGATTCAGGTCTAGGCTATCGGCTGAGGAGAGGTGGTCAAGTTATATCTCACCTCCTCTACATGGATGACCTAAAACTCTTTGCCCCCAACAATTTGCAACTGATGGAGCTACTGAAAATTACTGAAACTTTCAGTAGCGCCATCAGGATGGAATTTGGTGTGGACAAATGTGCGGTCATGCATGTAAAGCGATGGGAGATCGTGGAATCCGTGGGAACCCAACTCTCGGATTCCACAAATCTTAGAGCCCTCTCCGCATCCGAAACCTATAAGTATTTGGGTATGTCGGAAGCGCTAGGCATCAATGTTACTGACATGAAGCAATCGTTGAAGGAGCGCTTCTTTGGCCGCCTGAAAAAAGTATTTAATAGTCTTTTATCAGGCGGGAACAAGGTGCGCGCCTTCAACGGTTGGGTCATGCCGGTTTTGATGTACTCTTTCGGTATACTCAAATGGACTCAGACCGAACTCGACGCCCTGGATAGGAGGGTCCGTACGCTGCTAACTACAAATCGAATGCATCACCCACGGTCATCGGTAATGAGGCTGTATATCCCGCGAAAGTGTGGAGGTCGAGGCTTTTTAAACGCTAAGAACCTCCACAATCGCGAGATATGCAGTCTCAGGGAATATTTCCTAAAAACCGACGTGGGGATGCATCGAGATGTAGTCGCGATGGACAAGGGCCTCACACCGCTCTCCTTGGGTAAAGAGAACTGGCGCAAGCCAGTAGTGCTTGACACTAATGAACGCATGGAGGTATGGCAGAGTAAGGAGCTTCACGGGCGCTTCTTTCGGGCCCTACATGGGCCCGATGTAGATCTACTAGCGTCCGTAGCCTGGCTACGTTGTGGTGACCTCTTTGAAGAAACCGAAGGTTTTGTCTGTGCAATTATGGACGAAGTTATGATGACGAACAACTACCGGAGATTTATTGTGAAAGACGGCACGGTTGACATCTGTCGGGCATGCCACCGGCCGGGGGAATCAATCAGGCATATTATCTCCGGGTGTTCTCGTCTAGCTAACGGAGAGTACTTGCATAGACACAACCTTGTAGCTAGGATAATACATCAACAACTTGCTCTGAAATACAAACTTGTGGAATCGGAGGTGCCGTACTACAGGTATGTGCCCGACCCAGTTCTCGAAAATGGTAATATCACATTGTACTGGGATCGATCCATCATCACTGACAGGACTATTGTTGCCAATAAGCCTGATATAGTGGTGGTGGATCGATCAGAGCGACGTGCAATGATTGTTGACATAACCGTCCCGCATGATGAGAACCTCGTGAAAGCCGAGAAAGATAAACAAATCAAATATCTTGACTTGGCTCGCGAGGTTGTTGACATGTGGGATGTGGACTCAGCGATCATTGTGCCGATAGTCGTGACAGCCAATGGCTTAATAGCCAAGAGCCTCGACCAACACCTGAGGAGGCTCTCGTTGGGCAGCTGGATCAAGGGCTTGATTCAAAAAGCGGTACTTCTGGACACGGCTCGCATTGTCAGGAGGTTCCTCTCTCTGGAGCCCTGACCACCGGTAGCTTGGACCCTGTTCCTGATACCGATGGGCTACTATTTTTTATATTTTTAAATGTTTTTATACTTTTTATATATTTTTTTTTATTATCCAATATTTAAAAATATAATTTATATGATTACATTAAAATAAAGGAGATAATAATAATAAACGTCAACGTCTTTTTGTCATCTCGTCACAATTTTCTAATACATAATTTTTAGAATCAGTTTTATATTTATACATTACGTGAAACCATAACAGGCAAAATCAAAATTATAAAAACATAATTTTATATAAATAAAATGAACGATAACTAACGGACGGGAATATTTCAACAGTTTGAGTCCACTTTTGTTCTGCTTAGCCCTGAATCCTCTAAGCACACTGCTGGAGGACTCAGGTCTAGGCTACCGGTTGAAGAGAGGTGGTCAGGTCATATCTCACCTCCTCTACATGGATGATTTGAAACTCTTTGCCCCTAACAAATTGCATCTGATGGAGCTACTGAAGGTAACTGAAACTTTCAGTAGTGCCATCAGGATGGAATTTGGTGTGGACAAATGTGCAGTCATGCATGTAAAGGGGGGGAAGATTATGGAATCCGAGGGAATTCCACTTTCGGATTCCATACACCTTAGATCCCTCTCCTCATCCGAAAGCTATAAGTATTTGGGTATGTCGGAAGCGTTAGGCATCAACGATGCTGACATGAAGCAATCGTTGAAGGAGCGCTTCTTTTGTCGCCTGAAGAAGGTATTAATTAGTCTTCTTTCGGGCGGAAATAAGGTGCGCGCCTTCAATGGTTGGGTCATGCCGGTTTTGATGTACTCTTTCGGCATACTCAAATGGACTCAGACTGAACTCGACGCCCTAGATAGAAGGGTCCGTACACTGCTAACCGCAAACCGGATGCATCACCCACGATCATCGGTGATGAGACTATATATCCCGCGGAAGTGTGGGGGTCGAGGATTTTTAAATGCGAAAACCCTCCACAACCGCGAGGTGTGCAGTCTCAGGGAATATTTTTTAAAAGCCGAAGTGGGTATGCACCGTGATGTGGTCGCAATGGACAAGAGGCTCACCCCGCTCTCCATGGCGAAAGAGAACTGGCGCAAACCTGTAGTACTTACTACCGATGACCGCAAGAAGGTATGGCAAAGCAAGGATCTTCACGGGCGCTTCTATCGGGCTCTTCATGAGCCCGGTGTAGATTTCTTAGCGTCCGTATCCTGGCTGCGTTTCAGTGACCTCTTTGGGGAAACTGAAGGTTTTGTCTGTGCAATTATGGACGAAGTTATCTTGACGAATAACTACCGGAGACATATTATGAAGGACGGGACGGCTGACGTGTGTCGGGCATGCCACCGTCCGGGTGAGTCCATCAGACATATTATCTCTGGTTGTTCTCGTCTGGCTAGCAGCGAGTACTTGCACAGGCATAACCAAGTAGCCAGGATTATTCACCAGCAACTTGCTTTGAAATATAAACTTGTCGACTCTGAGGTACCGTATTACAAGTATGTGCCCGACCCAGTTCTCGAAAATGACCATGTCACTTGTACTGGGATCGGTCTATCATCACTGACAGGACTGTTGTCGCCAACAAACCTGATATAGTGGTGATAGATCGATTAGTGCGCCGCGCAATGATTGTTGATGTTACCATTCCACATGACGGGAACCTCGTGAAAGCTGAGAAAGATAAACAAATCAAACATCTTGACTTAGCACGCGAGGTTGTTGACATGTGGAATGTGATCTCAACTGTCATTGTGCCGATTGTCGTATCGGCCAATGGCCTGATGGCCGAAAGCCTCGATCAACATCTATCGAGGCTCTCGTTAGGCGGTTGGATCAAGGGCCTGATTCAGAAGGCAGTACTCCTCGATACGGCTCGCATTGTGAGGAGGTTTCTATCCCTGGAGCCCTAACCACCGGTAGCTTGGACCCTGCTCCCCACACCGGTGGATCACTATTTTTTTATATTTTTTAATGTTTTTTTATTTTTTTTTATTTAATCATACTAATATTTAAAAATGTAA
Source organism: Apamea epomidion (assembly GCA_947507525.1). Classification (NCBI taxonomy): domain Eukaryota; kingdom Metazoa; phylum Arthropoda; class Insecta; order Lepidoptera; family Noctuidae; genus Apamea; species Apamea epomidion. The sequence goes on along the minus strand of OX382241.1, from coordinate 14,585,341 downwards.
TAAAATAAGACGACTAAATAAATAAACGACATAATAATAAATATTCCACAACTATCACACAACGCCATCTAGTCCCAAGCTAAGCAGAGCTTGTGTTATGGGTACTAGACAACTGATAAACATACTTATATATTTCTAAATACATAAATATTATAGATAAATTAAACGCAGACACAGAACAAATGATCGTGCTCATTACACATACTGTTATAGTGTGAAAATAGTTATCTTAAAGGACACAATAGACAAAATTGTATGGGAATATGAATGTAGATGTTCTTCGTTGTCACAAGGAACACCCACTCCTTAAAAAAAAACAGGACATTATTTCAAAGAATCCAGTAAGTATCCTTTCTTGCACTTAAATTTTTGGGTACCAAATTAAATTTTAATCATTTGTCATTAATTATTCATATGGCCGGAACGTGGATCCACGCGAGACAAAATGACTTATTAATTGTTTCTGTAATTACGACATTGAACCGTTTAAATATGCTATAACTTTAAGATGGCTTACATACCGATGGTCCTGGTGGTGATGCCCCACGAGTTCTGGAACACGTAGTTCTTCTCCTGCGTGTCGGGGTCGTCGTACACGATCTCGAACATCTTGGAGAAGTTCTGGCCCAAGTGGTGGCTCGTGGCTCCCTGACAATCAACATTATAAACGTTCAATACTGTAAATTTCTTTCATCTTTTGCATATTTTTACAAATTCTTACGCAACCGCAAGAGATTGCGTAAGAATTTAACCTGAACAGGTTCATCAGATTATTTTGGAACAGACAGAAGTCGAGTCTGGAATTGTTTCAAAACAATCCGTTAATATTTTTCTACGGTAGTATTTAAAGATTAGTACTTTTTATTGACCTACCTGTATAGCCCTGCCACTGGCCGGTACATAGGCCTCCACAGTGGTGGTGTAGTATCCTCCCGCGAACTTTTCCTTCTCTGTCTTGCGGCCCTTGACCACCGGGATGGCTAATAGCTCTTCGTAAACGCGGGCATACAGATCTGTACAGACGTGATAGATACATTAATAACCAATAAAAAACAATACAAGATTACCCAACACACAATCCACTTTTACCTCTTTGTAATATTAGTATAGATTTGGAAACTGGAAAATTATTTGCCAAATAATATTTTGGCAAGTTTTTTTTTTACCGGACGGCGCGACAGCATGGACAGGGTTTTGTTTTTTTTTTTACTTGTAGCGTCAATATATCCCCATTTACCAATAGGAAATGACGACGAAAGTATAATACGCCTTGAAACTGTACTAGAGCTGTTTTAATCATTATCAATTGATATAAATTATTGTGTATTTACCTAAGATCTGCAGCACCTCTTCCGTTGCTTCCTCCTGCAGCCTGAAGGCCGTGTGACCTTCCTGCCAGAGGAACTCACGCGTGCGCAGGAATGGCTGCGGCTGCTTGAACTCCCATCTCTGTATGATAAATACAAACGTTTTAATTATTTTTGAGCTCGTTTCTTTCAAACATTTCACGGTAGCAGTCTGAAGACTGGATCTGTGTCCGTTTGGTGGCAATAGGCACGCGACCTTTTACAACGGACTTAAACATAACCGGTGAAATGTGGGTGTACTTACTATGGGTGCACCACTGCCTGACCCTTCGGGGAAAACAGGCGTTATGTTATGTTTCGTTTCTTTATTAAATGGTTTACAGAACGCCTTTGGAAAGCAGTGGGATTATTCAGGCTGACACTATGTATAAAATACAGGGCGGCAGGGACATCGACGCGCGACCTTTTACCGTGGAAACAGATGCGTAGAAATTTTTGTACGGTTAAAAAAAAAATTGCTGTTCCGTACATTTGGACAGCGTAGGTATTGCACTTTTTTTATGAAACAGCCGATTTTTTTTGATAACCAACTTAAAATTACTACTGGATCTATCTAATCATGTGCTGAATTCATGGTTACCATGGTCCCTGCCACCCTATATATATATTTACAGCCACACAGAGTAACAAATATGTACGTACCACGACGTTGTTCCACTGGTTTAGTTTGTAGGGCAGGTCCCTGTGGCTCTGTATCCACTTGGCGTAGGCTGGGTACATGACTGTTTCTGAAGTCGGTCGGATGGCGATGTGTTCGGCTAACTCCGACGAGCCCGAGTGGGTCACCCACGCTACTTCGGGGGCGAAATCGGCAATGTGGTCCTTTTCGCGTTCTAATGCGGCCTGTGGAAGAGTACAATTTATGATTAATGTGCCGTCCCATCGGACTATGAGAGTGAGGGAAGAGAGTGCACCTATGTCTCACACACACTTGTGCACTATAATAACTCCCGCGTCGAAGGCCGGTCTCTGTTGAGATTGGTCGCTATGGTCGAAGTACGGTCAGGAGGACTGTACAGGGTAGATCTTTGGGTCTTGGCAGTAAGTCAGGTACCTTAACCGTTGAAGCTGCAGGAAAACTATCTCAGAGATGCTCTTAACTTTTTGAGACATTTTGATCTGCATTCACAGAATTTAGTAAATGGCACAAATATTAATGAACTATGAAACATACCTTGGACACAAATATAGGGAAGTACCCGTCCTTGACGCCCAGCTTGCGGAACTCGGGGTTGAGGAAGTTGCGGATGCGCTCCCAGATGCTGTACGACCACGGACGCAGGATGTAGCACCCGGAGATGTCGTAGTAGTCTATCATCTCCGCTGTAGACATGAAATTAAGATATTGTTTTTTTTTTTTTAAATTAATCGTTAAAATGACAATGAACGAGATACAATAGAAGTTTTATTGTTATTACGTCTGGAGGCGTTTAGTGTCCTGCAAAGTAATGAGTAATGAAGTTTATTCATCATAAAAGTAATAATACAATACGACATATTCAGTGAGCCACAAACTAAGTGTCGCTTGTATCTTGTGGTTCTATAAGTGTATATAAACACGGTGTGTAATGACACGTTGAAAACGACTACCGTTTGCTGCGGTTGCCAAAACATGCTGTTTGTGATTCTACAACAAAAGTCGGACATGAAAATCGGTCTTTTCATGTCCGACTTTTGTTGTAGAATATCGGTCATCGACAAAAAGGTCGACGGGTTTAGATCCGTCGACCTTTTTGACAACTAAACTTGCGCTAACGCAAACGATAGGTCTTAGGATCTATCGTTTGCGTTAGCGCAAGTTCAGTTGTATCTATCATTTTCTCTGACATAGGAATAACGAAAATTGGACTACTTTAGATTGGCAAGAATCTCCTTTTTTTTTTTTTTTTTGTATAAAGCCTCTAGAAGGCCAATTACCGTAATTAAAAACGTTCAAAATCTAGTAGCAATCTCATTTCAGCGACAGTAAAAGTCAAAAACTTGTCAAAAATGTAGGGAAATTAGAGGTATTTTTGATAGATTGAAACTGAGATCAGACTGTGAACGTTCTTAAAATTACAGGAATCGCCTCTCTGACTTCTATTTTCACCTATTATTGATATGTTACAACAAAACTAAAGAGTATACATTGGTTTACTTACATTTGGTGATGACTTGCGAGTACCATTCCGGTAGATCAGTGTCCTTGCTGGCTTCCAGACCGAGGCGCGTCACCTTCTTCACCCCTGAGGAGGAGTCCTCTTTGGCAGGCTTTGGGGACTGCAATAAACACGTCAATTAGTTGATGATCTTTAAAACTCATAGTAAACGTTTGCTGAATACTAAAGAACATCGGCGGAAAAATATTTAGAACAAAAATTATATCCTGTGATAAATTATAACGATTTAAATTTATTTTCGTCATTCATTTTGGAATAGTCTATGTTACCATTACGTCACTACCCTGTCCCTATCCCAATTTATTGGGGGATGGCGCAACATGTATTTTCTTGCTTCTTCTCGGTAGTCACCCCCTTTCTAGACGTATCATCATTCACACAGTCCAATCGCTTCTTTGATCTTCCCCTACTCTTATAGCCATCGACATAAACATTTGGAATTCTAAAGTGAAAGCTAAAGGACCTTAAGTCCGTTTTTTGTCATTTTTGTATTTTCAATGATAGTTATATAATATATAATAGCTTAAAAAACTTCATGATCATACTTTTTATTCTACGACGATACACTATTTACTTTTTATACGCGGTCGATTTTAATATCTAATTTCGGGTATAGACATCTTTATTGAGCTCTACTGAATAATTTATAAAATGTGACTTAAGGTCCTTTAGCGCTGCTGGGGTAGCGGGATCGTCCGAAAGGGTTACCGCTGCCCTGGAACATAAAGGGCTAAGGAAGGAACACGGGTGGGTTTTAGTCAGTAAGAGTCTGACACTCCCTTCCGCTCCACCCAGAACGGGAGGGGTCATTTGATGATTTCCATCCTCAAAAAAAAAAAAATAGGTCCTTTAGCTTTCACCTACAGAATTGTCTATGTATATGTATGCTTCTTATTTTCATTTCAGTTTTTTTTTTTTGTTTTATCTTTTATTACGGACGCTTTTAATGTGCACATCTTTCTACATCGTTCTCGCATGTTTAATTTCAACATTAATATTTTGTAACAATTTTATGATTTCAAAGAGTGTCCTTGGAGTTTCTTGCCCGTGCTTCTCCATAGGTACCTACTACGCTTTAGAATGGGCAACTAGCTTCATCTTTCTGAATGACCGACCCCTTGACAATTCAAAAGTGCCTGTAATTGGTTTATTTGAAATAAATGCTTTGAGTTGAGTTTGAGTTTGAGCTGCCTTACACTTACAGCCAAAAACTTTTTTTTTTAAATTTTGGAATCAATTATCATAGGATAATATTACCTTTACCTTTAGTCTTGTAAGTTGAACCACCACCAGATTATTTTGTTTTATTTTTCTAAAACCGTGGCTTGTACAAAATTAAGATAAAGCTATAGTCTGGCCATCAATTCTTATTTACTGTTAGCCATCATCCTCTGCTGGATGGCTGGATGGCCTCTCCCCATGACTTCCACTTCTATCGATCCGGGGCTAAAGTAGACCACTGGTCGTTTGTTTCATAATTCTAGTAACTGATAGAGATCAAATTCGCAAAACACGTATTTGTTTGTATGAAACTGACAGGTGTCAGGAACGCACTCGTCGGCCGAACTTTAATTTTCCTTCATAAACACATTTTTTATTAAAATCGCATCAAAAAGCAATAAACATGAAATTAATTCCTCACCTGTTCCTTAGCCTTAGCTTCTTTCTTAGCCTCTTTAGGCTTGTCCTTCTTCTCCTTAGGCTTGGGGTCGCGCGGCTGTACCGGAGGTGCAAATGCTGTGCCAGTCTCCGACTGGTACGCAGCTTTCAGTTCTAGGAGCTTCTTTACTTCTGCATCCACTACTGCCTGTCAGAGACAAATCATTTATTTTAATTAGACCATTAATAAGCAGTTTTTAGTCACAATATTACAAAGAAAAGAGGATTGCCCATTCTAATTTTTTATTAGTTTTTCTTCAACGTTTTGAGAGTAGAAGTGATAAAATAATTTACACAAAGTAAAGCGCCTGTCTGGATTCGAACCTACGACCCACAACTCGCAAGTTACCACTGGGATACAACTGCTCTCAAGGACTCATTATTGTTAATTAAGGTATTATGGTTACTGGAAGAAAATATGGTAATTGCCTTTTCAGCCTTCTTTCCCTTCAGCTCTCTGACTAGATCACCCTGTTTGGTGATTTGAGCTCCGAGCTCCGTCGCCTTAGCACTAGCGCCGTTCATTGCAACGAGTTTGCTTTCCTGTGACAAACAGCAACATAAAAAAAAACATAAAATATACAAATTCCGACTACTAATAAAATGCTTTAAAGTAATCTTCAAAAATAGGGTAACAGTATACGCGCCACTCGGCTGATCAGAATATTAACGATTATTTTTATTGTGGTTAGAGGGGCCCGTGGCTAAATAATAACAGCCGCACAGGTTGATCGATCAGGTTAAGCTACGGTTGCCGTGGTTGGTCTATACCGAGCCGTCAAGAGCCCGAAAGTCTGACAACCAGTCTTACCAAGGGGTATCGTATTACCCAGTAACTGGGTTGTGGAGGTCAGACAGGCAGTCGCTCCATGTAAAACACTGGTATTCAGCTGATTCCGGTTAGACTGGAGGCTGACCCCAACATAGTTAGGAAAAGGCAGGTAGAAGATGATTTCTATTGTAGTTTGAAAGGAGGTGACTGTCGTGATGACAATTAATATTGAAGTATAGAAGAGAGACATGTTGCGCCGAACCCCAAATAAATTGGGATAAAGGCAAGAAAATGCTGATGGGTGTGCAAACTATAATCCCGATTGTTTTGTGCAAATCGTAAATAATGTGTTTCAATAAATCTAGGCTCACTTAATCTTATTCATTCTGTTCCAAGTTGCACAAAATCTTTTTAAATTTCAAATAAGTATACATTATTATTTTACCTTTGGTTCTACTTTGACAGGGGCAGCGTTCGGCGTCCAGTCGGTGCCGGTAATCGCTTTGTACTGCGCCTTCAGGTTTAAGAGATTCTTCACCTACAAATGAAAGTATAGGTTAATTAACAAAATCAGTCACAAAATTTCAATACCTTCTATATCCAAATATATGGGACAGCTGATTATTGTTTCGAGGTTACGATATTGGTCCCATGGAGAAAGTTGCTCAGTTTGATGGTCTGTACCACACCTTTCTGATACACGCTGTATGTTTTTATCTAAACTTAATATTACAGAGAAAAGATTTGATGTTTTGTATGTTTGTTTTTTACGCTTTCACGCTACAACGGCTAAACGGATTTGGATGAAATTTGACACACGGGTAGACCATGACCTATGAGGATTAGGACAGGATACTTTTTTTCCCGATATTCCTGCGGGATCGAGACTTATGCGGGTGAAACTCCAGGGCGCAGGTAGTTCTAAATATGTTTAGCTTAATGTATTGTATTGTACCACACCAGGACCAAAAAAATAATATATCTGCAGCAGTATGGCGTGGCGACCTATATTTTGTTGTTGACAGATAAACTGTTGTGGTTAATAGATACAAGTGTAACAACTGACCTCGACGTCAACAACGCTCTTCTCTGCTTTCTCCGACTTGACGCGGCGCACTTTGTCGCCTTGTGTGGCGATCTGCGTCAGTAGCACGGCGATCTGTTTGTTGTCGTCTGTCTGTGACTGTTGTTGGGGCTGTTGTTGTTGTTGAGCGGGGGCTGGGGCTGCGCCTGGCTTCCAGTCCTGGAAATAAAATGGACATGAATACATATTTGCGTTCAAAATAGGTCGGTCAATGGTATAGTTTTATTACACAAAACATGCACAACATTACAGACATAAGCCCAAGTGATTTCATAGTTATCTATATCTGTACCTACTACTAATAATAAAGCTGAAGAGTTTGTTTGTTTGTTTGAACGCACTAATCTCTGGAACTACTAGTCGGATTTGAAAATTTTGTATTTAAAACCCCAATACTTGAGGAAGCCAAAAAGAAAAAAAAGTAGTAAAGAACGCGAAAATGTAGTAATAGCGCGGCAACAAGGAATGTTACTTGGACGAAGTCGCAGGCAGAGGTTAGTATTACAATAAAACTACATATCACAAAGAAGGAATGACGATACGAAATAGTACACAAAAACCAACAAAACAAATTAGGCCAACAAATAAAGTTATTTTTTTTTTTTAAATAACATTGGAACAAAAAACTCATCACAGCTATTTCCCAATAAAGTTTCTTCGATCAATAATAGTACTAGATTCCCGATAAGCGCTTCAAAAACGGCCCGAAAAATAAGACCACGAATACTTTTGTGGTCTTATTTCAAATTAGTATGGTCCAATCATAGCCAACTGTAAGACGTCAAAATGCCGCTGTGCGCGTTCAAAAACTGTGTAAATAACCACCGTAACACCAAGATTTTGGAAGGAATTTCTTTTTTGCGGTAATTTTATATCATTTTTCATAAAATAAAAACAGAATTAAATAGTAAATATAATTCAATTAGCTAATATTATAATTGTTTGGCCAATGTTTGCTACAACGCAACAACTAAATAAATATATTTTGCAATGGTAATTAAACTTTATGTTTAAACATTAAGGTTTATAATAAACTGAAGTTGTTATTATTATTAAACTTTTTTCTAAGAGATGTAGATGTTTACATGTGTGCAAACGTGGCCACTTGAACGACTTATTTTTGTTCCTGATCCTTAATCTAGTACTATTATTGATCGAAGTAAAGTTTAGTTAGTTTTTACATGCCATCATCATCTTCCTGTCCTTGTTCCATGTTACTTGGGGTCGCGCAATACGCTTTCTTCTTCCATTCTCCCCTGTCAACCGTCACGCTACCATTCACTCCCTTCTATTTCATATCATTCCTAACACAATCCATCCTTAAAGGAGGTTTTGCATGCTATGCTTTAAATAGAATAATAGACTCAAACCTGTCCAGTAGCCGCCTTATATTTAGCCTTAAGGTCCAGCAAGCCCTTAACGGCCTCATCCACCTTAGCCTTCTCGGCCTTAGCGGACTTCAGCGAGCGGACCAAGTCTCCTTGCTTGGTGATCTCTTGGTTCAACGAGGATGCTTCGTCGGAAGCGGGTGCTGATGGAGCTGGGGCTGGTTTTGAAGCTGCGGGCGCTGATGGGGCTGCGCTGGGCTTCCAATCCTGGATAGAGGAATAGAAATAGAAAATTGTTTATTATCCAGGTAAGCAGTTACACCGGTTAATCACAACTTGAGACGCCATGATGACGCGGTGATGAGCGGGCGTTTTGTCAGGCTGTCTTATGTAGTTTTGACGTTCAAAAAGTGATGATTATCAGTCTAATTTGAATAAATGACTTTTGATGAGTAGCTTAAAATATTACCCACAGCTAGGTTACATAGTGGATGCCGATGAGCCTCAAACTAGACAGTTCGTCGCTATCTTAGAGGGCTCGGAATATAAAATCAAAACGGCTTTAACTAAGACAACGGCATAACAATACTCGTTCATACATGCAAATTCTGTCCAAAATCGTGAATTGCGATAAAATAGCCGGTTGTAGGTAATACCTTATAAAAAAATAAAAAATTTAACTCCTTATTGGAATAAACAGTCAGTAACTTACCTACTTACTATATCAATCTGTTAAATTGTATAGGATTAGCTTGTTTTTAACGAATAAGAGCAAAATTAAAGTAATTAATTTCACTGAAATTGCAAATTAGGCTTGCAACATCAAAAATCATCACATTTTTTAACAACAACACATTTTTTGTTCATTTTTATTACTAACCTGTCCAGTAGCGGCCTTATATTTAGCCTTAAGGTCCAGCAAGCCCTTAACGGCGTCGTCTACCTTAGCCTTCTCGGCCTTAGCAGACTTCAGCGAGCGGACCAAGTCTCCCTGCTTGGTGATCTCTTGGTTCAACGAGGACGCGTCTCCTGAAGGAGTTGGGGCTGCTTTAGCGGCTGGAGCCGTGCCTGGTTTCCAGTCCTGAGTGAAGAGCATAAGTTTAATATTAATCTAATAGAAATCTATTTAATAAAACTCTTAAATTCAGAATGACAAACAAAATATGTTGTCTTCGTAGCACAGGCTCGCTCCCTATTTTTATAGGGGACAAAAATAACTAAAAACATATCGGTGGACTACTGAGCACTACCCTACCTACCCATTCGGGGAATATTGGTGTGATATTTTTTTAGTTATGTAATAGCGTTGTCACTTATAAAAGTGTCAGCGTAGTGTTCAATTTTCAAGAATTTGTGTGTCTTATGTCGTCAGCAAATCTGAGTAACATGTAAGTTAGCATAAAATTGAGTAATTGTTCATTTCATTATAGTTTTACATTATTTTGTTTACAACCAACTTTTAAATCAAACGTACCTGTTAGAAATACACCGTTAAATTTTGATCGTTTTAATCCTTAAAAGGGGTCATTGTACTCATCATTATGAACAACTTTTACTACGGGTCTTACCCTGAAATCGTGAAAAAAAAATCTGTTGATCCATACATTATGTCGAGATAAGCGAACATAAATCTATGGATCAACAGATTTTTTTTTCACAATTACAGGGTTGGTCCCCTAGTAAAAGTTGTTCATAATGATGAGTACAATGACCCCTTTTAAGGATTAAAACGATCAAAATTTAACGGTGTTTAGTACTTGTATAACTTTGTACGCACTGTATCAATTAAGTTGCACAGTTTACTCAATGCCTCGATAGATGGCATTGAACGTTTATTTAACTCGCGGTGTTAAGATTTTCCGCCGATACTATATAAGGTCTCTTTGGACTTAGAATAATTCATCGCCGAGCACCTGGAGCGTCAGTTCCGCCCCAACCCGACCAGCGACACCGACCATGTCGCAGCAGTCGAGAAACACCTGGGAGACTACTTCGCCACGCCGATAGCTCCCGATGAGGACCCTGTCTTCTTCTCGCCTGGTGCAGTCAGACGCGCCATCCTTAGAACGAAGCCCAGAAAGGCCCCCGGTGCTGACGGTATCACCAACACAGCGCTGCGCCACCTGCCGTACCGAATGGTAGCGGCGCTGGCGCGCCTGTTTACGGCGGTACTGCGCACGGGGACTTTTCCCGCTTCGTGGAAGGAAGGGCGCGTCATTATGCTGCCCAAGGCGGGAAAGAATATCCTGAAGCCGGAGAGCTATCGGCCGATCACATTGTTGCCGACTGTCTCCAAGGTGTTCGAAGCACTCCTGCTGCGACATCTCCAGCCACATATCGCGCCGCGCCCAGAGCAATTTGGGTTCCGGGCGGAGCACAGCACGACGCTCCAGCTGTCGAGGGTACTGCACCACCTCACAGCGGGCCTCAACAAAAAGGAATATTCGGTGGCAGTATTCCTCGACATGGAGAAGGCCTTCGACCGTGTGTGGCACGAAGGCCTAATTTACAAGATGGCCACCACCGACGCGCCCCGTCGCGTTGTAAAGGTGGTCTCTACTTTTCTCTCTAACAGAACTTTCAGGGTGGTGGTCGACGGGGCGCTATCCGGCGCCCGGCCGGTGCTCGCGGGTGTACCGCAGGGCAGCTGTCTGTCGCCGGCGTGTTACTCACGCTACACCGACGACATCCCCACTACCTCGGAGGCAATGCTCGCGCTGTACGCAGATGACGCCGCGTACATTACTACATCGCTTAATGCGAAGTACGCGGCTGTCAAGATGCAGCGCGCGCTGGAGCTGCTTCCCGAGTGGCTGTCGAAGTGGCGGCTGTCGGTGAATGTGAGTAAGACGCAGGCGATAATCATAGGATTCTCGCACCTCCCACCACCCTTGAGACTCCAAGGAGCCGACATCGCGTGGTCGCGCTCGGTCAAGTACCTAGGCGTAACCATCGATCGTCGGCTCACTATGGGGCCACACGTCCGCTCGGTCGCCGCACGGGGTAGGGTCGCCCGCCACCTACTCAAACCAGTGCTCTCGTCCCGCATCCCGGCGCGCGTCAAGTTGGGCGTGTACAAGCTGTACATACGCCCAATCTTGACGTACGCCGCACCGGCATGGTTCGCCCTCACGAGCGAGTCGAGCCGAAAGACGCTCCGCGCGCAGCAATACCTAGCGCTGCGGACAATTGTTGACGCTCCTCGCTACGTGAGGAACCATGTCATCCAGCGCGACCTCGGGATCGAGAGCCTGGATGAGTTTGTGCGGCGGCTCGCGAAGGGAATGTTCGCGCGTGCCGACGCATCTTCCTGGCCACATGTCCAGGATATTGCGCCCTGGCACGCGCGCCCCCCCGACGCGAAACCCTTCCCCCGCGACCTGGTAGCGGACGATGACTCCACAATACCGGACTGACGCCTCTAGTGAGCCGCATCCAGGTTACACGCGGCTCACTAGACTCAACTGTACTTCACACACACAACATACACTCGCCGCGTAGCGTGTTCTAAGTTAATATAGGCATGTTACGCGGTGAACGCAGACAACCATAACTACACAGACGCCAAACTCACACGCGTAGACGTAGCGCGGGCCGCGATACGCGTAGACACTGGGCGGTGTTACACAACACAATACCGCCCACACACACACGACTGCTCCTTAGCTCGGAACGTAACCGGCTGGCTCTGGAAACGGGACGAGCGGGAGCAACACACCAATATTCTGTGGGAGCGTCGAGTCGGCACCTCTGTCGCTGGTCGTCCCCCGCCGGGCCTCCCCCAGGTAACTGGGGGTCTCACCTGGCGGGGACAGACCGCCGAGGTGTCGTGAAGAAAGCGGCGCCTTGAGTCGGCGTCGCGGCGCGCCTACAGAAAAACACATAGCAATCACTCACACGGGCGCGCGCAACTCACGCGCGCCCGACAGGCTAAAAAAGCCAACAAGCGTGAACACAATGAGGGGCCCGTAGTTACGGGCCACCGTACAGCGCTCTGCGGCCGGGGGGCAACGCCCCGGTACCGCTCGCCTCGCCCCCTTACGGGGGCGACGCGATCTCTCGATTGGAATAATTCAGTCCTTCGACTCGCCCGCGATGCTGTCGGCATGCTCCTCACGCGCAGGGTCGAGCATGTCGCTGGCGTCGATGGACTCGGCCGCGTCCGGTCGCGATGACGTGTCTTTAGACACGACGCCGCGATCCGGGCGACGGCCCACCGAGGGAGGAGCGGAGTCTGCACTGTCTGTGCCGGCCTCGCCGACGCCGCCGCTGGGGTTCAACTTTGAGTTCCAACTCGAGACCAGACCCCAGCGACGTCGGCGGAGCACCGACGACTCAGCGGAGGAGGAGGCGAAGCGCTACTGCCTCGACCCGCCGCGGCCGCAGCGCGAACGCGCGCCGCGCGGTCGGGCCGCGCCGACTTCGCCCACCTTCGCTGACGCGGCGCGCCGCACGCCGCCGGCGCGCCGCACACCGCCGCGATCGCCAACACCTCAACCATCGACCTCGGGGGTAAGTGCTTCCACCTTACCCCCCGCCCCCGATGCGCGATCTGACACGCAGCATGCTGCCGTCCCCGGCGCCGCTTCCAAGCAAAAGCCGGGGAAAAAATTAAGATTCCCACCGCTGGTGGTAGAGAGGCTGCCGAACTGGGCCGCCCATTTCCGGGCCCTCAGCGCCAAGCTGGGCCGGCCTCCCAACGCTCGTCCTTACGGGAGTGGAGTTCGCTTCACTCCCGAGTCGGAGGACGAGTACAGGCTGGTCCAGCGCTACCTGACGGGCCTGGAGAAGGACAGCGGCGTGTCTTGGTTCGCCTACTCGCTGCCAGCGGATAAGAAGCTAAAGATCGCCATTCGGGGGCTGCCGGCGGACACGGACCCGAAGGAGATTGAGGAGGAGCTCCGGACGTTGGGGCACCAGCCGGAGTACGTCCGCCACATTAAGGGGGCGGCGGGAAGACCCGGCTGCGTGTTCCACGCAATTCTAAAAAAGACGCCTGACGTCCGGGCCATCTATGACACCACTGTGTTTATGTACATGCGTGGTGTCAAGATAGAGGCCTGGCGTGGCAAACGTGGGCCCGCTCAGTGCCACAGGTGCCAGCGTTTTCGTCACAGCTCGCACATGTGTCACCGACCGCTCGCTTGCGTGAGATGCGGGGGCGAGCATGCGGCACGCGACTGTTCGCGACCGCGGGAGGAGCCGGCCACCTGCGCAAACTGCGGGGGCCCGCACCCCGCGTGTAACATAAAGTGCCCCGTGTTTCAGAGAGAGATCAGAAACAAGCGAGCGGGGACCGCCGCCATTACGGCCACCACAAGTGGCCGACCACAAGCGGCCCAACCAAGGGAGACGCCACTGGAGCCCGAACAAGGCACGACGCTTATGGCGGCGGCCAACGAGCCCACAGAAAGGACCCAAGCCTCCTCCTCCTCCCGGCGGAGGAAGAAGGGACGAGGGGGGAAAGGACGGGGTAAGAATCCCCCCCCCCAGCGACCCAGGAAGATATCTCAACGGCCGCCCCTGCCTTAGACAGGGCACAGGTCGTGGATAAACTACCTACTAGCGCCGGCACAGCGCCGCGGCAACAGGCTGAGCTAAAACAGCTCGCAGAAGCCAGCCGCGGCGCCCCCGGCGCGAACAAAGCAACAAGAAGCCAACCCGAGAAAAAGAAATTCACGACCTGTGCCATCCAGCTCTTGATGGACCTCATCAAGGCCATAAGGCAGGGACAGGATGTGGAGACGGTCATCCTGGACGGTCTGGCCACGCTACTGACGTTGTACCATGGCTAGACCGTTAAGGGTGATCCATTGGAACGCCAGCGGCCTTAGAGATAGGGTCGCCCCCCTCCGCCATCTCCTTCGGGAAACAACAACCACGAGACTCCAAGGAGCCGACATCGAGTGGTCTCCCCCGGTCAAGTACCTGGGGACGACCACCGATCGTCGGCTCCCGACGGGGCCGCACGTCCGCTCGGTCGCCGCACTGGGCAGGGTCGCCCGCCACCCGCTCAAACCGGTGCTCTCGTCCCGCATCCCGGCGTGCGTGGGGTTGGGCCTGTACAAGCTGTACATACGCCCAACCCTGACGTACGCCGCCCCGGCATGGTTCGCCCTCACGAGCGAGTCGAGCCGAAGACGCCCCGCGCGCAACAAACTCTTGCGTTGCGGACCAAACTGACGCTCCTCGCTACGTGAGGAATCGACATCATCCAGGGCGGCCTCGGGATCGAGAGCCCGGATGAGTTCGTGGCGCCTCGCGAAGGAAACGTTCGCACGTGCCGACGCATTGACCTGGCCACACGCCCAGGACACTGCGCCCTGGCACGTGCGTCCTCCACCCGAGCGAAACCCTTGCCCCGCGACTTGGTAGCGGACGGCGACCCCACAATACCGGACTGACACCTCTAGTGAGCCGCATCCACGCTACACGCGGCTCATTAGACTCAACTATACTCCACACACATTATATACACTCGCTGCGTGGCGTGTTCTAAGTTAATATAGGCACGTTACGCAGCGAACGCAGACAACCACAACTACACAGACGCTAGATTCACACGCGTAGGCGCAGCGCGGGCCGCGATACGCGCAGACACTGGGCGGTGTTACACAAAACAATACCGCCCACACACACATACGACTGCTCCTTAGCCCGGAACGTAACCGGCTGGCTCTCGATACGGGACGGGCGGGAGCAATACACCCATATTCTGTAGGAGCGCCGAGTCGGCACCTCCGTCGCTGGTCGTCCTCCGCTGGGCCTCCCCCAGGTAACTGGGGGTCTCACCTGGCGGGGACTGACCGCCGGGGTGTCGTGAAGAAAGCGGCGCCGTGAGTCGGCGCCGCGGCGCACCTACAGAAATTACACACAGCAACTACTCACACGGGCGCGCGCAACTCACGCGCGCCCGGAAGGCTACTAGCCATTGCGCATACACCACGAGAGGCCCGTATTTACGGGCCGCCGTATAGCGTCCGCGGTCAGGGGGCATAGCCCCGGTACCGCTCGCCTCGCCCCCTTGCGGGGGCGACGCGATCTCTCGACAGAATAATTCAGTGGACAGTCTGTGGTCGTACCGCACACTCGTCTGTTTTACGCCAAGAAGTTTGCTCCCGCGCGGATCGCGAAAGTGATTGTGTTTCTCTTGTGTTTGCATTAGGTGCTTACTAGTGCAAACACAGGGGGAGCCCTAGTGAGTGCTCGGCGGATCACCGCCGCTGCGATCGCGGAGGACCACACCCTCCGTGATGCCCAAACCCGGCAACCGCGGCTCGTTGGGCCGCGATGCCGGGTCCCCGGAGCCCCGTCCGACGTTGGACCGGGCGACTTCGTTGCCGAACATCGGCGACGCGTCGTCCGGTGCGCCGCTGGCCGGGCCAGCAGCCCAACCGAAGACTCCAGTGAAGGAGGTAAGAAGAGAGATGGGATCGGGAGCCGTAGCAGCTGCCGGCCCACCGACGACATTGGCGCCTGCGCGCGTTGCGCCAGCGCCGTCGTCGAGCCGGCAGCATGCGGTCCCCATCCGCCCCGCAGCGTTCCGCCCGGTGCCTATACAGGCGCCGGGGCCTGCCGCAAACAAAGGCCGCGCGCAGCGAGCGCGCGACACAATGGCGCCTTCCGCCCGCGTCCCTGCCCCCGCGCGCACCGCGCCCGCCGTCCGAGCGGCGCCGTCTGGGCGCTCGGCCGTGGCGAGCGCACGCTCTGCCGCGCCGCCCCCGCGTGCCGCCTCACCGGCCCCGCGTGCTGCCGCGCCGCATGTGCCGCCCGCGCTGCACGCGCACACCCCCGCGCCACCCGCGCGTACCCGCGCACCTCCGGCGCGCACTACCGCGCCCGTACCGAGCCTCGCGTCCCCGCCTGCGCCCTTTGGGGCTGCGGCTGCCGGGGCGCCGAAGGCCCAAGCAGGGCCAGCTCCGCGCACGGCTACACCCAGCCCCCGCCTCTCGCTGGCAGGCCCGACGGTGACCGAGCGGGAGAGGCCAGCCAGCGCCGGAGCCATTATTTGGCCGGCGCTGTTGACGCCACAGGCGCCCGCTTCGCCGGCGCCCCCCCGGGCCTCCGCCTTCGACTCGCCCGCGATACTGTCGGCATGCTCCTCACGCGTAGGGTCGAGCATGTCGCTGGCGTCGATGGACTCGGCCGCGTCCGGTCGCGATTACGTGTCTTTAGACACGACGCCGCGATCCGGGCGACGGCCCACCGAGGGAGGAGCGGAGTCCGCACCGCTGGGGTTCGACTTTGAGTTTCAACTCGGGACCAGACCCCAGCGACGTCGGCGGAGCACCGACGACTCAGTGGAGGAGGAGGCGAAGCGCTACTGCCTCGACCCGCCGCGGCCGCAGCGCGAACGCGCGCCGCGCGGTCGGGCCGCGCCGGCTTCGCCCACCTTCGCTGATGCGACGCGCCGCACGCCGCCGGCGCGCCGCACACCCCCGAAATCGTCAACACGGCAACGAACAAGCCCGGGGGTAAGTGTGTCTTCCTTACCCCCCGCCCCCGATGCGCCTTCTGATGCACAACGTGCTGCCGTCCCCGGCGCTGCTCCTAAGCAAAAGCCGGGGTGAAAACTGAGGTTTCCTCCGCTGGTGGTAGAGAGGCTGCCGAACTGGGCCGCCCATTTCCGGGCCCTCAGCGCCAAGCTGGGCCGGCCTCCCAACGCTCGTCCTTACGGGAGTGGAGTTCGCTTCACTCCCGAGTCGGAGGACGAGTACAGGCTGGTCCAGCGCTACCTGACGGGCCTGGAGAAGGATAGCGGCGTGTCTTGGTTCGCCTACTCACTGCCAGCGGACAAGAAGTTGAAGATCGCCATTCGGGGGCTGCCGGCGGACACGGACCCGAAGGAGATCGAGGAGGAGCTCCGGACGATGGGGCACCAGCCGGAGTACGTCCGCCACATTAAGGGGGCGGCGGGAAGACCCGGCTGCGTGTTCCACGCAATTTTAAAAAAGACGCCTGACGTCCGGGCCATCTACGACACCACCGTATTCATGCATATGCGGGGTGTCAGGATCGAGGCTTGGCGTGGAAAGCGTGGGCCCGCTCAGTGCCACAGATGCCAAAAATTCAGGCACAGTTCGCATATGTGCCACCGACCGCTCGCTTGCGTGAGATGCGGGGGCGAGCATGCGGCGCGGGATTGTCCGCGGCCGCGGGAGGAGCCGGCCACCTGCGCAAACTGCGGGGGGCCGCACCCCGCGTGCAATATGAAGTGCCCCGTGTTTCAGCGAGAAATCCGAAACAAGCGAGCGGGGACCGCTGCCATCACGGCCACTACGCGCCAAACACAAGCGGCTTATACCCAGCAGGCGGAGAAGCCGCTGGAGGAAGACGGCACGACGCTGATGGCGGCGGCCAACGAGCCCACGGAGAGGACCCAAGCCTCCTCCTCCCGGCGGAGGAAGAAGGGGCGTAGGGGGAAAGGACGGGGTAAGAATCCCCCGCCCCCAGCGACCCAGGAAGAAATCCCTACGGCCGCCCCTGCCTTGGGCAGGGCACAGGTCGTAGACAAAAAATTTGAAACCAGCGCCGGCGCAGCGCCGCGGCAACAGGCCGAACTCTCACAGTTCGCTGAGAAAGCCAGCCGCGGCGCCCCCGGCGCAAGCAAAACAACACGCAACCAACCCGAGAAAGAGAAGTTTACGACCTGTGCTATACAGCTGCTTATGGACCTAATAAAGGCCATAAGGCAGGGACAGGACGTAGAAACGGTCATCCTTGATGGTCTGGCCACGTTACTAACACTGTACCATGGCTAGACTGTTAAGGGTGACCCTCTGGAACGTCCGCGGCCTAAGAGATAAGGTCGCTCCCCTCCGCCATCTCCTTCGGGAACCAACCACGAGACTCCAAGGAGCCGACAGCGAGTGGTCTCCCCCGGTCAAGTACCTGGGGACGACCACCGATCGTCGGCTCCCGACGGGGCCGCACGTCCGCTCGGTCGGCGCACTGGGCAGGGTCGCCCGCCACCCGCTCAAACCAGTGCTCTCGTCCCGCATCCCGGCGTGCGTGGGGTTGGGCCTGTACAAGCTGTACATACGCCCAACCCTGACGTACGCCGCCCCGGCATGGTTCGCCCTCACGAGCGAGTCGAGCCGAAGACGCCCCGCGCGCAACAAACTCTTGCGTTGCGGACCAAACTGACGCTCCTCGCTACGTGAGGAATCGATATCATCCAGGGCGGTCTCGGGATCGAGAGCCCGGATGAGTTCGTGGCGCCTCGCGAAGGAAACGTTCGCACGTGCCGGCGCATTGACCTGGCCACACGCCCAGGACACTGCGCCCTGGCACGTGCGTCCTCCACCCGAGCGAAACCCTTGCCCCGCGACTTGGTAGCGGACGGCGACCCCACAATACCGGACTGACACCTCTAGTGAGCCGCATCCACGCTACACGCGGCTCATTAGACTCAACTGTACTCCACACACATTACATACACTCGCTGCGTGGCGTGTTCTAAGTTAATATAGGCATGTTACGCAGCGAACGCAGACAACCACAACTACACAGACGCTAGATCCACACGCGTAGGCGCAGCGCGGGCCGCGATACGCGCAGACACTGGGCGGTGTTACACAAAACAATACCGCCCACACACACATACGACTGCTCCTTAGCCCGGAACGTAACCGGCTGGCTCTGGATACGGGACGGGCGGGAGCAATACACCCATATTCTGTAGGAGCGCCGAGTCGGCACCTCCGTCGCTGGTCGTCCTCCGCTGGGCCTCCCCCAGGTAACTGGGGGTCTCACCTGGCGGGGACTGACCGCCGAGGTGTCGTGAAGAAAGCGGCGCCGTGAGTCGGCGCCGCGGCGCACCTACAGAAATTACACACAGCAACTACTCACACGGGCGCGCGCAACTCACGCGCGCCCGGCAGGCTACTAGCCATTGCGCATACCTCATGAGAGGCCCGTATTTACGGGCCGCCGTATAGCGTCCGCGGTCAGGGGGCATAGCCCCGGTACCGCTCGCCTCGCCCCCTTGCGGGGGCGACGCGATCTCTCGACAGTTGAATAATTCAGTCTGGCTAAATATACCGTTGGAACAAGGTAGCTGCGTTTTATTCGGATTGTGCATCCGAAGCCCTAAGCAGACCCTGGCTGGACATCATCAGGTCGTACAGTACTACTTAGGTATGTTACAGCGATCCTTTATACTGGACGAAATTGAGTAGATGCGACAAATTAAAATATCTAATTAAGCGTGCTATAAAGTAAAAGAGCATGGTATTAAGGAATGGGATGCACATACGTGCGTGTAGGCGAGCGATTTGCAACGTCGTCCCGCGCTCATTTTTTCGTAGAAACGGTCAAAATTGGGTACGAGCATACCGCTAGTTCAACACGTTGCCAATTTGCTTCATGGTTTGAACTCAGCGATGAATGGATTGCTTATCAGGCACGCGCTAAAACTGGTACTTGGTATTGATAATTTTGAAAAAAAGAATAAAATTTAACCGACGATTATTCGTGTCTACTTGAAAGCAATAACTTAGTTTGCACTATCTATGACGATAATTACCCAATTTTTTTCAAGAATTTAGATTTGGGAAATGACAATTTATTAGTAAGTAAGTAACTAATTATTTATTTTACTAAAAGACTTAGCCTAGGTAACATGAGTGTTAGTTATTATGAATATGTAACAGTTACTACACCTCCTATTTCGATTTGTCGCAAGTATTCAATTTCATCCTGTATTTATTATAAGAACTGACTTTCCACCTATGTATGACAAACATTTTAATTTGAACGACTTATTTATAACTACCAGGGCACATGGCCCTGGTAGTTATAAATAAGTCGTTCAAATTAAAATGTTGATTAAAGAAGTATTTCATTTAAGTATCTCTACATGTTATATTTTCTTCCTTTTTATGTCCTTTCATAATGTATTAACTTTTCCAAATGTTACAGACCTATTATTAATATTTTAACTTTGTTAGCTTATACTTAATACCTTATTTTCACCTTTATCTTATGTGTCACGTATTGTGTGTGTACATCTATTATTTGGGTATGAATGTCGATGGCTATAAGAGTAGGGGAAGACCAAAGAAACGATAGATGGACTGTGTGAATGATGATATGGTTAGAAAGGGGGTGAGTACCGAGATGACGACTAATAGAGAAAGAAGTATGGAAGAAAAAGACATGTTGCGTCGACCACGAATAAATAGGGATAAGGGCAGAAGAGTGATCAAAGAGCTGTCAGCACGAACTGACGGGGTCCGCTAGGGCCGATGCCGCCGGGGCTGCGGGTTGTTCGAAAGAGATACCGTGGCCCCTGGCACAGGCAACTGAAGGAACACGGGTGGGTTTTAGACAGTAAAAGTCTGTCACGCCCTTCCACTCAGCCCAGAGCGGGAGAGGTCATTTGATGATTTCCCACCCAAAAAAAAGATTGTGTAAGTACATCTATTGTTGGAGATCCTAAATACTTGACTAAACAGTTACCGGTTTCGATTCCTACACACACATTACGCTTAAATACATTAAATTATAGCCTCACCTGTCCAGTAGCTGCTTTATATTTAGCCTTAAGGTCCAGCAGCGCCTTAACGGCTTCGTCAACCTTAGCCTTTTCGGCCTTAGCGGACTTCAGGGTACGAACAGCCTCTCCTTGTTTCGTGATCTGCTGGTCTAGGGAGGCTGCTTCACCAGATGGAGCTGATGTGGCAGCGGGTGCCGGGGCCGCGCCTGGCTTCCAATCCTACAAGACAATGAAGATCGGTAAAACCATAACTCTTCTTCTGACGTAGTCGGTTAAAAAGGGTAGAACATAGCTGGATTTTTTATGTTATTGGATGGGAAACAAGCCGCCGATCCACTTTATTTTAAGTGGTCATGGCCGCCGAGTCCGTAACTCACAGAACCGACGTAGGTCAAGATGTACGACTACAGGGAGCCGCTCTGGAATGGAGTTGGGCAGGACACTTGGCTAGATGTGGTGATGGCAGGTGGAGCAGAGCTTATACGGATAGTTGCCGAGAAACGGTAGAAGGACCAATAGCCAGGTGGGTGGACGACCTACCTACCTCAGGGAAGACCTGTGGGTGTGGGGAGCTGTGGGTGGAACAAGACTGCCAATGATGATGATGATGGCCGCCTATTTACTATATCTCTGCAATCCAGAAAGCGTATCGCATATAAGTTCTCATATCCACTTACTTGTCCAGTAGCCGCCTTATATTTAGCCTTAAGGTCCAGCAAGCCCTTAACGGCCTCGTCCACCTTAGCCTTCTCGGCCTTAGCGGACTTCAGCGAGCGGACCAAGTCTCCCTGCTTGGTGATCTGGTCGTTCAGATCGGAGGCCCCAGACGCTGCTGGTGCGGACGCTGCTGGTGCTGCCGCTGCTGGCTGCTTAGCTGCCGTCGTTGGGACCGGCTTTGGCTGTTGGCAAGAAATGTTATTTTTAGAGATCGTCTAACCTCGCCTGTTACTTGGATACCACAGAGGAGCTTTTAAATAAACTTGAGCGTTTGCAAAACATCTGTATTCGTTTTGTTTTTAACCTTCCAAGGTTTGATCATGTCTCCAACTTTCGCAAGATACTCAAGTGGCTCCCCATTCGACTTCGCAGGAACTCTCGGATATTGTGTCTGCTATTCAATATCCTTCACAATCCTAAAACACCATTCTATCTGCGGGAGCGGTTTTCCTGCGCCCGTCCTTCAGATGCACCTTGCAGGTCGCATCTTAAAAACCTTCTCAAGTCCCCTCCCCACTCCACCGACTTCTACTCCTACTCCTTCACAGTGCTCGCGGTGCGATTGTGGAATTCACTACTGCCTGACATTAGGGACTTCCAAACTATTGCGGTTTTTAAAAGAAGAGTGAAAGACCACTATCTGACCACTTCATCATAGTTGTGTATGTATTTATTATTTTGAGTATGATATAATTATTATCATTCTTGTAATATTTATTTTAGAAGTATTTATGTATGTTTTTTTGTATGTATGTTAATATATTCTCGTAATTCTTGTTTAGTTTTTAAGTAAATTGTTTTTTTTTATTCTATGTATTATTTTTTGTCTCATTTGCTCTATCACACGCTGTCTACATCTCTGTATCTATTGTCCTATCTCAGGTATGCTGGAAGAGATTTCTTATGAAATAAGCATCACCTCTGTACCTATTTTTTTCTGTTCTGTTTTTCATTGTCTGTTTATATAGGTGTGTGTGTACATAAATGGTAAAAAAAACAAATAAATAAATAAAGGTTAGTGTCCGACCGAATTTTGTATTCGGTCCTCGGATATTTTCGTTTGCCGGGAAAAACTGGGCCAGCAAATCAATACTTTCAATTCATTTATTTAATGGAAATCGATTGTTACAAAACCTAAAATCGCAGTAGCTGCTTGTACATACAATGGAATTCTCGCGTATAGACTCATATCAGAAGATCAATTCTCGTAATTAATAACGGTCAAAATCTAGTCGCAATCTCATCTCAACGACAATCAATGTCAAAAAGTTGTCAAAAATGTAGGGAAATTAGAGGTATTTTTGACAGATTGAGACTGAGATCAGACTGTGAACGTTCTTAATATTACGAGAATTGCCCCACAGCTTGTTAGGGCGGCTGGCGCGAGCTTTGAGATCAAGAAAGAGCTCACCACCTTGGTGAGCTCTTTCTTGATAACGGCTGGGTTTTAAGCTCGACCGTATTTGAATATGATTTGTTCAATGTCTGATAACACAAACAAATTAGTTTTAACAAAATAGCTTTGAATGTTATTATTCAAAACTCCTATGTAAAAACTATTACTTAACTGTTATCAGTTAAGTAATAGTTTGAATGTAGTAACTCAGAGCTATTGCAATGAAAAATGTACTTATTCAAACTCAAAGTATTCAATGTGTCATACTTTCTAGCGGTGACATATACGAACTTCAGTCTAATGTCTAAAATATGTCCAAAAAATTGACAAATTAAACTAGTATTTTTAATTTAGCGTACAATTTCATACATTTTTCGTGCATATTTTAGACATTAGACTGAAGTTCGTACAAAGTCATGTCACCGTTAGAAAGTGTGACACCATTCCAAAGCGCAGTTGTTAGCTATGGAGAATATTGGAGAATAACGGGCAAAAAACTCCACGGACACTCTTTAAAATCAAAATATTTGGTTACATCATTCAAGTTGAAAATATACATGTGGGAACGACGTAGAAAGACAAAATTACGAATACTTTAATCCCGCCACAATCGTTAGGTAGAAATAATGGCAGGGGCATTCTAGTAACATGCATACCTATTTCAGATGTCCTAAAGGTAGTAAGTACCTAAGGTATCTAAGTACATCTACAAATGAAATTTGAATTCTGGGCGCAAAAACGTTGCATTAGAGCGATATGTGGTTTGGAGAACACAGACAGTTGCGAACCAAAGTATAAGTCCCTAAAAGTGCTCACATTTTCGTCACTCTGTATTCTGGAAATGACCATGTTTGTAAAGACCAATGAAAACCTATTTCCCACGATGTCAGAAACTAGAATGCGACCTGTCAGAAATTAATATAAAAATTTATTACAAATCGAGTCCTGTAACACAGCGTTATTGGGGAAAAGTGTTATTTGTATGGGTCCTACCATATACAATAAATTGCCAGATGTAATGAAAGATGATACAATTAAAAACTTTAAAAAGAAATTAGCAGCCTAATAGAAAGATGTTATTATCGATTAATGATTTTTTTATAAATAAATAATCAGCAATGTGTATGTATGATAAATATAATTAATATTATTTTGAACATATGGACGTAATATGCATTTATTTTTTATTTTATTCGAAAGTAACATTTTAATGTCGTTTATTTATTTAGTCGTCTTATTTTGTTACATTTTTAAATATTAGTATGATTAAATAAAAAAATAAAAAAAAACATTTAAAAATATAAAAAAATAGTGATCCACCGGTGTCGGGAGCAGGGTCCAAGCTACCGGTGGTTAGGGCTCCAGAGATAGAAACCTCCTCACAATGCGAGCCGTATCGAGGAGTACTGCCTTCTGAATCAGGCCCTTGATCCAACCGCCTAACGAGAGCCTCGATAGATGTTGATCGAGGCTGTCGGCCATCAGGCCATTGGCCGATACGACAATCGGCACAATGACAGTTGAGCTCACATTCCACATGTCAACAACCTCGCGTGCTAAGTCAAGATATTTGATTTGTTTATCTTTCTCAGCTTTCACGAGGTTCCCGTCATGTGGAATGGTAACATCAACAATCATTGCGCGGCGCACTAATCGATCTATCACCACTATATCAGGTTTGTTGGCGATAACAGTCCTGTCAGTGATGATAGACCGATCCCAGTACAACGTGACATGGTTATTTTCGAGAACTGGGTCGGGCACATACTTGTAATACGGTACCTCTGAGTCGACAAGTTTATATTTCAAAGCAAGTTGCTGGTGAATAATCCTGGCTACTTGGTTATGCCTGTGCAAGTACTCGCTGTTAGCCAGACGAGAACAACCAGAGATAATATGTCTGATGGACTCACCCGGACGGTGGCATGCCCGACACACGTCAGCCGTCCCGTCCTTCATAATATGTCTCCGGTAGTTATTCGTCAAGATAACTTCGTCCATAATTGCACAGACAAAACCTTCAGTTTCCCCGAAGAGGTCACTGAAACGCAGCCAGGATACGGACGCTAAGAAATCTACACCGGGCTCATGAAGAGCCCGATAGAAGCGCCCGTGAAGCTCCTTGCTTTGCCATACCTTCTTGCGGTCATCGGTAGTAAGTACTACAGGTTTGCGCCAGTTCTCTTTCGCCATGGAGAGCGGGGTGAGCCCCTTGTCCACTGCGACCACATCACGGTGCATACACACTTCGGCTTTTAAAAAATATTCCCTGAGACTGCACACCTCGCGGTTGTGGAGGGTTTTCGCATTTAAAAATCCTCGACCCCCACACTTCCGCGGGATATACAGTCTCATCACCGATGATCGTGGGTGATGCATCCGGTTTGCGGTCAGCAGTGTACGGACCCTTCTATCTAGGGCGTCGAGTTCAGTCTGAGTCCATTTGAGTATGCCGAAAGAGTACATCAAAACCGGCATGACCCAACCATTGAAGGCGCGCACCTTATTTCCGCCCGAAAGAAGACTAATTAATACCTTCTTCAGGCGACAAAAGAAGCGCTCCTTCAAGGATTGCTTCATGTCAGCATCGTTGATGCCTAACGCTTCCGACATACCCAAATACTTATAGCTTTCGGATGAGGAGAGGGATCTAAGGTGTATGGAATACGAAAGTGGAATTCCCTCGGATTCCATAATCTTCCCCCCCTTTACATGCATGACTGCACATTTGTCCACACCAAATTCCATCCTGATGGCACTACTAAAAGTTTCAGTTACCTTCAGTAGCTCCATCAGATGCAATTTGTTAGGGGCAAAGAGTTTCAAATCATCCATGTAGAGGAGGTGAGATATGACCTGACCACCTCTCTTCAACCGATAGCCTAGACCTGAGTCCTCCAGCAGTGTGCTTAGAGGATTCAGGGCTAAGCAGAACCAAAGTGGACTCAAACTGTCGCCCTGAAATATTCCCCGCTTAATCCATACAGGCTCATCATTCCCCTGGATCTGTCGACACCCTGGATAGCGAAGGACCGTCTTCCACTGTCTCATACACGACTCAAGGAAGGTGCGTAGAGTTGCATCTATCTTGTACAACTCCAGCACCCTCATGAGCCATGTATGTGGCACCGAGTCGTAGGCCTTCTTATAATCTATCCAGCATGTCGACATATCCTTGCGGGATCGGCGAACCTGTTGGCTAATGGCCATGTCTATGAGGAGTAGCTCCTTAGTACCGCGAGACCCATTCCTACATCCATTTTGAGAGGCAGACATAATCGAGTAACTGTCAATGTGTGTGTTAATTTTCGCTCTCAAAATGGATGTAAGAAGTTTATAAACCGTCGACAAACACGTGATCGGTCTATAATTCTTGGGTTCCGCGGGACTACCTGACTTATGGAGCAGGTGGGTAACGCCTGTTGTTAGAAACTGTGGTAGCGACCCAGACTCTAAGGATGACTGGAACTGAGATGCCAGGCAAGTGTGTGAACTAATTAGCCATTTTAACCAAAAGTTATGCAGTCCGTCCGGTCCCGGTGATTTCCAATTCGGTAACGGACGGACTGCTTTGGCTACGTCTAATGGCGTAATTATGACTGGTTCCATTTCTGGTATAGTTCCACACACTCGCTCGATATCGCGCATCCAGCCACCCTCAGCGTGACAGACAGGCACCACAAAAATATAAGAAAGAATTTTTTTTTTTTTTTTTTTTTTTTTTTTTTTTTTTTTTTTTCATTTTAATTATTATTAATGTATGTACAATTGTAATAATTCTAACTGTGACATTTTATTTTTAGATACTTTACTTCTTAACAATTTTTATAAGTGTTGCGTGCCTATTTCCAGGCAGAATGTACATGGCTCACTCCTATCTACTCCACCTGTATTTTAACGTAACCTACATTCGTTGCAAATAAATGATTTGACTGATTGATTGAAGTTGAAGCTGGGGACTTTGTTGCGCCACTTCTTCTTCCCAGCGAAAGCACTAGGAAGTGGTGAAGGGCGGGCGTTTTTGGGGGACGGTCTTTTATAATTTTGAAATTCGGAAAGCTGATTGCTGATTCTCAGCCTAATTTGAATAAATGACTTTTGATTTTGAATACATAGGGTACCTTACTAGAAGAATAAGCATCAAACACGCCGCTTAAGTCATCAAGAAACATTACAACTTTAGACCCATTATATGGATTAGACAAAGATTAGGAAGTACCTAAGTACACCCACACTTCGCCATGTAACAGGGGGTGAGCCTATTGCAAACAACTGGGCACAAATCCAAACCCATACCCAATACATGACATATAAAAAATCCTTTCCTGTCAAAAAAATCCACCGAGACAAGTATACAGGGTGAGTTACATCCATATCGCCAAGTAAATATTTTTAACGACAATTTAAAAATCAAAAGGTACTTTATCAGTGCCATGGTCCCGAGCTTTCTTATATTTTTGGTCGCGAGTGTTATCTCTATAGAAAATAAATAAACAAGTTCCCTAATATACATAGGTCGGTATTGTCAGTAATCAGTAAGTATAAGCATCTGTTTTGTAAGTCGAGTATATCCGGCCGCAACTTAACAGGTCGTTAAGATAACTGTCGGTCGTTAAGATGCCGACGCAACATGAATTGAAGCAGCCAAACTACCCAAGGCAAGGCATTTTTGTTTCCTAATTTTATATTTAAAAAAAGAAAAACGTTGCCCCACACTAGGAATTTCTCCTGTATCGTGGGTGCGTTTACAAACATTTAAACGCACATACACAAACAGCCAGACCCGGAACAACTACTTGTAGGCCATACAAATATTTGTTCCGTGCGGAAATCGAACCCGCGACACGCAGCGCAGCAGTCAATCGATTAACCACTGCGCCAACCATGCCGTCGAACGAAATTCGACGAAATTTAAGAACCAGCTTTTGCCCGCGGCTTCACCCGCATGTATGTCGGAAAATATACCACGGGATCGTACTACCGGGATGTTCTATGTTACGGGTTTGGTTTCCGCACTTAGTCCTTCAGGTGGATCATTGTGCGTGGGCCATGGCGGCCGTCGGTGTTTATTCCAACCAGCCCACCTGCCTCCAGAAGCTTATTAAGTATCCTGGTCTGTTGAGAACATCTGTGTAAGATCTGGGTGTCCCGAGCGTTTCCGACCTAATCTGGGTGACGCCTGTGCACTCAAAGAGCACATGCGCGACGGTTTCATCAGCCTCCATGCAAGCTCTGCACAGGGGGCTGTCCGTTATGCCTATCGTGTGGAAGTGTGCCGTGAGCAGTGTCCCGTGATGGTACTACCGGGATTAAAAGTATGCGTTCAGCCGTTTTTGGCCAATCCGGAATACCTATACATCTAGAAAAACAAAACCAGCGGACAAAATTATTCGTTACTATTTGATTCGTATATGTATAGATTAAATTACTGTGCCCTGTGTTACCACAGGGTACGTAATTGTGGTTGCGAAAAGATCGTAAGTTCCCGCAACACATTGCGTAGGTGTGAGATGAAATACCGGGATGGTTTTTGGAAAAGAGTCTGACAGAGAACGCCGCCCACCCCAGGGCAGCGGACCTCCATGAGGATATTCCACACGGGGAAAAAAAGAAAAAAAGAAGGTTCCGTAATTGTACCTTAGCTGAACTTCAAACATTAGGGAATACAAAATATGAATATGTCGACACTATCGATCACTAATACGCGTTGACACCTCATAAAAACGCAATTAATAACAATTTAATTAAAAAAAGGCCAAAGTATCACTTACACTTGTCAAATTAACAAAAAAAAAACGGCTAAATAAACTAAAAATATGTCCAACTTAAGCAACACTTACTTAATACTGATGATTCAAAGAACAACGTCGTACGCAGAAAGTACTTTCTAAAAAATATATCAGGCCAACTTGTTACACATACATACATAGCAGGTTTCCAACCGCGATGATGAATGTTTATGAATTAAAACCAGCAATGTATATCGTGTAAAGTAAGTGTTGTAGCTATATTTTGTTATTTGTAACGGTCCATAGTGTAGCGAAAGGGAATGTATCAACAATCGGCTTGGAACTTCTTCCATATGGACTGAGTTGGTTTTTACGGTGTGTTATATTGATAAGAACCTATACTAAGATGTAGTGACAAAAATTGAATAGAGTATGCTATAAATGGCGACTAACAAGAGGTACGAGTATTCACGAGGCAGATGTTTGTACTTGCAACCGGCCAATAACGCCCTTCGTGGTGTTTGAGACTTTTAGGGGAATAATAGAAGACCCAGAGAAATTAAATATCCTATCTTACGACTACATAATACTACACGTTTAAATATAATCGTGGCAATAGCTGTTTCAGATTCCCGAAAAATTGGGGGCTCTAGAAAAACAATATTCTCATCGTGGGCTGTAGGCAAAATAGGGTTGAGGGTAAAGTATGTAAGGATCCTAGCAGGTAGCGTTCTGAAGTTTCTGCCTACCCCCATGGGAAGATGGGGTGAGGTTATAATGTATGTGTATTATAATTTATTATACTATTAATAAGTAAGTACCTATACCTACTGTTAAAAAATAACTAATAATAATGCTTATTTAACTCAGGCCAAAAAAGAGTTACTTACATCAGCGCCAGTGCTTTTGACTTTGTTCACGTCTGCACAGCACTTTCGATTCGCAGAATAAATAAGCGAGCTGTTCGGATCCCTGAATTTTTATGGCCTAGGTTTATAAGATCGTTAAATTCGCAAAAATAACTCGTAGGTTTTCAATAAAACTTCGCTGACATTCCGAGTAAGTATTGATATAAAAACAACGATACGAAAACAACGAAAAAAACTTAAAATAATATAGTATTTTTAGCTTTAGTTAGGTACTTACTTACTTAACTTTTATTTTTCATATATTGATAGGTAACAGTTTTGTCTCTAAGGTCTCGCCAGATTTTTCTGGAGTTTTTTGCAATAATCGACTATAGAGAAAGTAAAAGTAAAAATGGCAGGTAAGTACCAGCGTTTCCAGATTTTTTTCGGGCAAATCGGGATTTTGACACCTTTTGAGTAAAAAAGCTGGAATCTTTCGTCGACTTACTTTTTATTTGAGTGTTAAATTTAGTTCAGAGTGATAATGATAGATGGAGCCATGATAGAAAATTTATTTTAATGAAAATACGTTAAGTACTTTACCATACTTACTAATAAAATGACAATAATTGTCTGGTTTAACCTGTAAGGCAGTTAAGTCTTCATAGGATTTTAATAGCAATAAGTAATAGGTACAAATTACTTATTTATTTTTATATCCGAAACGACCAACGACGACCAATCGGAACCGTGCACCTAGCTTCTGACGTTTCATAAGTGGCCGTGTAGGTTCATGTGATATGAAATACGTATTTTGATTTTGAGCCTGTTTCGCGTGGGATATTTAATTTTGGACTTAAAATCGGCACCATAATTGCGTCACACCCTTTTAATCACAATCCGGATAAATTTTAAGGATATTGCTACCCATTGCTTCATACGTTCGAAAAATTTGTCTGGTCAACAACGTAAATAAGACAATGAATGTTGTCTCTTGAGTGGGATACGCAATTACCCCGCGAGTCTGGCAACGTGCAACGCTGGTAAGTAAGTACATGTATTTAGGACGGTCAACATATGGGCCATAGTCGCATTCTCGATTGTAGCGAACATTTGATGATTAAACGAACTTACCAAGTGAAGTTCTATCATAATTATACGTAGCACTCCGTCCGAAGCGATAAGTAGTCCTGAAATAAAGCATTATTGACACAATGTAGTACCGCATAGGTGCCACCGTTCATGCACTATGGTTGAAAGTATTTAAAAAAGTCAAAATCATCTTCCTGTCACTGTCAACGTCACCCGGCTCCCGCGGCAGGAGCCGGGTGATAGGAGTTATCTCGAGGACGGAGTGCAAGTATAATTGCAACATCTTTATCTTCGGACAACGGTCGATTGAGTTTCCTTTTTAGTTACTATTGTCATGATTCCGTTTTTTATGATTTCAATTGGCAACACAGTGAATTTGATTTATGGGAATTGGCAACACAGCCAATCGCGAAGCCGCGAAAATGAAAAGAAGATGGAGAAATAAAAATGGAAAAACAACTCACGCTGGGAGTCGCTCGAGTTATATTTTAAGTCATATTATACTACAGTGATATTGATATTTACGAAAATATATTCTGGAATAGCATGCAAAGTGATTTCTTTATACTATACTCTATGGATTGAGTCAATGAATCTCGTCTAGACTCTCCCTCTCCCGTATCGAATCAAAACTACATTAGTAATTTTTTATTACCAATTATAGTACCTTCATTCAATCAATAGGGAAAGAGTTAATGGTATTCTGGCGTTATCAAGTAGCAAAAATCATACTTTATTACGACATCATTAAAATAAAGAAATTATGACAATACGTACTTGGGTAAGTAAGCACGTATTTTAATTAGTTATTATTTAAGTAAGTGCCTATTTATTTTATTTTACTAGCTTTAACATCACTAGCTTTAAAATCGAGATACTTAAGTAGGTTAGTAAGTAAATATTAGTTAAAATCTTTATCTCGAACCCAAGCAGAGCTAACTGCTTAGATTAGGTACATTTTCTATGGCTATATATCATCAATCACTTCATCATTCATAGATTAATAAATAATAATATTTAAAAAAATCATTTCATTTAATTTTTCTCGTCAGCTTCACTGTAAAATTAATTTGATAACTACTCAAACAAAGAGTTGTAAAAAACTAAAACCTGCTGGTTTATTTCCTATCTTGTTTTCGACGAAAGAATCCAGCTTTTTTTACCAAAGCAAAATCCCCCTATTCCGGTATTCCCTAAACTTTTATTTCCCAACTTCGAAAGATGATATTTATTTTACAGATTTGATAGTCATTTCATTCTCTGTAATCTGCGGTCAGTGGCTATCAGTCATCAATTCATCATTCAGTCAGTCCTCCCTAGGGATGTTCAATAACAGTTTGAATGACTTTAACTCAATATATTTTTAACTTTTAACGTCTTTAATAATTGAGATATCCATTATATTTATAAGTTTTAACTTCTAGTAACAACGAACAGTATCTGGAATTCTTGCGAGGAATTATTTTGTTTATTTTAACGCACTCTAGCTAAGTAGTGGCTCGATCGGATTTCGCTGAGTAAAGAGTTAAAATATTACAAGAGTTAGTTTGCAGGTGGCTGGCGGGCTTGGTTTCATAGTGTAAGCGATTATGATCATTATTATTTCTTGATTGCTGGTTTGCTGGAATTGCAATAGAAAGTTGGTTGACTTAAAAATATGGGTAGGTACACAGTACCTTACAAGTAATATTATAATAATTATATTATAGCTTAGAACTGTGAGTCTTATTAGCGTAAAGATTGGTTTATTTTTATTTAAACTTTAAAAAAGCTTTTAATGTTCAGTGAATTTTTCGATAATATTTCATACAAATCTCGATCTCATTTTAACGTTTGATTTTACTGTCATTGTGGTTTGAAAGTTAATAAAAATGAAATTGAAGTAAGTGCTAAAAAGCAAACATTGAAACACACGTTCAAATTAACACACTAGTAAAAATAACAAGACGAAGATGTAAGTAAGTTAAAATATTATCCGTTATATTTTTAATTTAACATGTTATTTTATTAACTTTAACTTTTTAACGTTTAATCACGTCTCTAGTCCTCCCCAGTGGTTCCCGTGATGTCATTCAATCATTCATTTTCATTCCGCATCTGCCACTCTAAGCAATCGCGCGCGCGGGCCGTCTCGGCCGGCTTCGGCATTAGGATTACTCAATTATAGGTTATTTATGATGTAAAAATAAAATAATAATTTATTGTGTCACAAACTGCTAATAAAATTACCCTCCATTTTGTATAAATAGTTAATACTCGTAAAGGTAAAAATAAAACAATCGTTAAAAGAAGATCGCATGGCACACTTAGTGTAATAAAAACTTCTTGGTTTCGCTACAGCAGCGCTGTAGTGTGCGCGCAGTCGCTGCAGCGCTAAGCACACGAAAAAGAAAAACATTAATGCCAAAAGTGACAATTTAACGAATACCCAAAACTGTGATCTACAAATAGATTACTACCACAGAGTACATTTTTATATATTTACTACGTCCATGAATTTCAAAGTGAACAATGTGGAAGAACGCATATTTCGGATATCATTACCACACAAACCCCAACATAATAGTAGTGCCTACAGTGTCTTTCAGCCCTCCGTATACTGGAACGAATCAAATAGCCAACTCTAAAACAAGTAGTCTTACTAGTCCTACATTAGATTGTGAACAAATAACACCTGTAAAGGTCAATATTGGTGAACCATCTGCATTGCCGTGTCGTTCAAATTGCAACCAACAAAACTTGCCAGTTGTGAGCTCAAATACAAGTTTTCACAGAGAGTTTTCAAATAACGTAAGTACAAATTTGCAAAGCTGTGTTAATATTTTTGGTATTAAAATAATTGAATAGGTACCTACACAGACGGAGGTACATACATCCAAAGTGAATTTATAAATTTATTTATAAAGTTATCGATCGATCGTCTAGTACTCTAGTCTACCTTTGCGCGTCTATTGTGAATTGTGATACATATTTGTTATTTGTTTACGTAGTACATAGAGGTAGGTCGGTGTATGACTTGGTTCTTTCGGTCTGCAGCATAATTATTCAGCATCTTATAACAATGATTATGTACATAAATATGTAGGTAGTGGATGGAGGTGCCCATAAAACGTCACACAATAAATCAAAATGTTGGTAAAAAAGTAGGTGCCTGCATAATACCTACTCTGTCTAGATAACATCCCACCTATATTCAGTATATTATTAAGTATATTATTAAGTATTCAATTTATCTCATAGTTGCCGCAAGGTCGCTAAATAGATAGTTTTTTAGCCGATATGCGACATACCCTGTTGCCGCCACGTGCCGCCTTGTGCGTGAGTACTTAATGAGTAACCTATACTACAGGTTCATCACAAAGGTCTGATAAAATAAATCGTAAGAAAAAGTTTTGTAAACTGTACCGTATGGCATTTTGAGCTTACTTTGAGGGTCTCACTATTTATTTTTTTATAATAAATATAGGTAGATTAAAGGAAAACCTATAAGAAGTCTATGGTCTTAAAATAATATTATAAGTCTCTCGATATTGTGTGAAAAAAAATCTCAGGAGAGGAAAATTAAATATCTATTTTTGTTGAATTTTCGTACACCTAATCTACATAAATTGTGATGTCTGATAATATTTAAAAAAGCATCGCACTAAGAATGTTACATAATATCGCTTACGCTAGCAAATCTACGGTATGTTGTTGAACTCAGAGTATCTACAACTTGACACTCGATATTTAATCAAGTCAGATAAACATGTTTGCATATATTCGGTACATAGTTGAGTAAAAGTCTGTCATTAACGCGGCCCTATTTAATTATCTATAAAATAATTTATTTAAAACAAAAGGCAAACGAAGCAAAAGGAGTATTTAAGGATCGTAGCAGGTGTTTTTCTGTAGTTCCTGCCTACCCTCATGGGAAGAAGGCGCGAGTATGTATTTATTTTAAACCGTAACACGATAGCGGGCCACTTCGAGACTGATTAATCTTTTATTTATGGGAAACAAGCTAAAAGTACAGCCCGATTCAAACTTTACGGCGGCTCGGAACATGAGGCGAGTCGCTGCGCAGTAACAAATTCACGTGTCAGCGGGGGTGAGGGGTGAGGTACTGCGCAGCGAGTAGCGCTCTTTAGAGCCGCCATAAAGTTTGAATCGGGCTCTTGCAAGCTAGCCGTCGGTTTATACATATTCATAACAAATTCTAAAACCGGAGTGGAATATGTTGTTTTCTCCAAGTGAATAGAACAACAAAGGTGACGCATCTGGTTATCATTGAGTAGGTCCCAAAAAAGCCCCTTAGAAAAATATAGAAATTGTACAAAAATGGTAATTAATATATTGTGCTAAATCATAGAAATACGGAATGGACGAACTGACGTTAAAAATAGAGAAGGTAACAAAATGAGCAGTTGGTTTTAGACCACAATTGGGAACGGTCGATCCTATCCTAGGATAACAAAGCTTGAAATGGCTATAATTATCATTGTTATTTAGACCGTTTACTTGTACCGAAACACAGACATTACAGTATAACCGGCTGGCCAACATATATTTTTTCTGTCACAATATTATGAAATAAAAATCTTTAATTTTTGCAGTTTACAAATTCGGTGTATGTAATACCAGACAAAATATCGACTGAAACTCCTGCATTTAGTAAGAGCCAGAGTATTCAAGATCTCTCTACACCTACACCAAAATACAAACCACGACACAACTTAGTTGATCTAACTGGGTTCAATATACCAAAAAGAGAAAAAGAAAGAGACAGTAAGAATTCATTACTTAAACATAAAGATTTGAGACCGGTAGATGATCCTAAGACCGAACAAGATGAAATGAAAACCAGTTATGATGAAAACTACCATCGAGATTATTCAAACAGTAATAGTAATAAAACTGACAACATATCAAAAGAATCTTCAATATACGAGAAGCCAACAAGTACTACCAGTGAGAGAAACACAGAAAATCTTGCGTATGGTGAACCCAAAAAAAATAAAACAGATATGGAAGACAAGATGAAAAAATACTTTAAACAGCTCTGGAAGCGTAGCATTGAAAAAATAAAAGCTAAAGCAGCCAAAGGACATGGCAGAGCTATAAAAGGCTGCAGTAAAACGACACAAGAGTACAAAGATTCAACAGAAGAATCTAGCCGTGGCAAAGCATACTTACAAAAGGATTTTAACAGAAATTCTACAAAAGACTTACGGAATAAAATAATACAATCTAACCGTAGTAAAGCAAACTTACAAAACGTTTCTAACAGTAATCCTACAAAGGACTTAAGGCATAAAATAATAGAAGGAAGATTCATGACTAAATATAATAAAAGGTCAAAAAGCGAAACAAATCCTCGTCATTTACCAGACTCTGAAGTTTTTATAAACCGAAGTAGAGATTTAAGTCCCGATTCAATTAAAAGATATAAAGATTTTCAGCGTTTCATGCGTCACAATGATGATCGTGAAATTAAATACAAAAGCAGGAATCAAATCAAAAGTGAAAACCTGCCTCGTAAGAAAATACGAATGAAATCATGTGAAACTACAACAAATAAACCTTTTAGTAAAAATAAGGTAGATGAACATAAGAAACCTATAAAAAGTGAAAAACGTAGTAAAGTCAATACTAACCAACCTAATTTGGAAAGGGTTGAAAACAATACTGATATGAAAAGGGCTATAGACCAAAATAACACGGGCAGGTTTAAATTAATTAAAAGTGTTGTACGAGTAGATAAAAACTTTCATAATAATCTTTCGCAGAGAAAGCGTGTCACATCTTGTACCACTGATGGGGTAGAAGATCTTAGATCAAAACTCTCCCGTAAACGAGCAAGAAGTGAATATTTAGGACACTACCATGAATCTATGGAAAATAGACTTGTTCAGGAAAGCCCTATTAAAACAGTTAATCAAGATGTGCAAGCTGATATAGCACCAACTGTAAATAAACCTCAACTCAATAAAGGTAAAAAAATAAAATTCTTCACGCCTATATCAGTGTGTCCAAACTCTGACTCAGTAAATTCTAATCAGGATTCAAATGAATCCTGTTCATCGCCCGAAGATTTAAGTTTCCTCGTGGGCCTTAATGCTGATTTAATCGTTGAATTACTGAAGTTAAGTCCAGTGGACCCCGACAAAACAATAACAACAGATAATGACCATAAACATAATGATGAAACTAAACCTAAAGACGATATCATTAATGATGTCAATATGAAAGCCTTCGAAATAACAAAGAAAGAGGAAACAACTTCGCATAAAGTCATAAAAATTAGTTCAGATACAGTAGATGACAATATGAAAATTGAAATCGGGTAAGAATCATAGCATACTATGTATATGTCACTGTATAATTATAATTATGAACATTGTTAGTCTATAATCTATCTTAAGAGATTATGAACTAGCGAAAATTTTTGGACCCTGTAACACACCTTCAATCACAATCTGAATCATTTTTGCTTCATATGTTCGAAAAATTTGTCTACTCTAATGTTGAACTGTCAAAATGAAAGCCATTGCTACTGTTAGTGTGTTACCCGATTACCCCGCAGGTTCTTTCACAATTTGACGGTTTGACATGGATAGATTATAAACTATCGAAACTTAAAACTTGATGTGTTATATTGTAAATTGTTCATAACTTATCGACAGTTTACAATCTCGCGAGATTGATTATAAAATAACGGTGTTTGCAATCATAATTATATATATATATACAAATATCACTTTTAAATTATTCTTCGTTAACGATTTTTATTTTACAGATCTGTTACTAATACAAAGAAATGCAAAGATGAACCAAATATAGACGAGAACTTAAAAGTTGATAGAAATACTAAGCAAGAGCCAAACAATGTAACAGATTTAAATGGAAACGGTTATGAAGAAAATGCGCCAAAGGAAACAATCGATATTTGCAAGGATAAACAAAATATTAAAACAAACACAAAAGTTGATAGAAATACTAAGCAAGAGGAAAATAATAAAACAGATTTGAATAGAAAATATTGTGATGATGACAGTGTTGTAGAGGTGACAAATATCTCTGGCGAAAATGGACATTATACGACTTCTAAACATCTTAGACCAATAAAACCAATCCAAACCTCAACATTAACAATGAAAGCAAATCTTGCGAAATCCAAATTTCAATTAAATAAAAAAAATCATATTACCGCTAAACAAACATTAGATCCAACTAATATAACAGACAAAAAGGAAACAGCATGTCTTCAAACAATGTTTAATATTGAACAAAATAAATCTATTAATAGCATCGGCGCCGGCGTTAGAAGTGATGTGATTAAACAATTAAATATTTTGAATAAACAAGTAAAAGGAAAGAATGTTAATTCTCATAATTGTGAAGATACAGTCGAAGCATCACTTGAGATTATGTCTAATAACTGTGAGCAGAATGGTAGCATTCGTAAACATATCAAACAAAATAAAATTAGTAGATGTGATGAAAATGTAAAAGAAAATTCAATACAAGAATCTGTAGATGCAGTGGAAGTGTGCCTTGAAACTACATTATTCAATAGCACTAAACATCAAAACACCGGCATTAATACGGATGTAGAACAGCCAAGCTCGGGTCAAGATATACAAAAAGAAATAGATGTGTTACAAACAGCTCAAGTCATGACAAAAGTACCACTTGAAACTATGAGCAATATAGTGGATCAGAATAAGATAAAAATTGAACTGTCAAATGTAACTGATAAAGATATCAAAATAGAATCTGAAACACAAAAACCTGGAACTCAAATATTACCAGAAACAACCAAAAATGGTATTGAACAGAACGATGAAATTAAAATAAATTCCGAGCCATTCCATGTTATAAAAGAAAATCGTTCACGAAAATCTGTTAGCATATCTAAAAACTCCCTTGAAACTGAAGAAAATAATTTAAAGAAGGCTAACAATAAAATGGATATAGTATGCAGATCCAGTAAAAATGTTAAAGAACATTTGCAAACATTCGAAGACACCGTTAATAAACAGATCAATCAAATTGAACAGAAAACCAACAATGTAATATCTTCACCACAGCCTAAAAATAAACTAACGTTTGATTCTGGAAAGTCAACTAAAGGAATTCTTGAAACGGCAAAAAGGTTTGCAGAAAACTGCTCGAGTTCCTCGCAAATTGACATCAGACCACAAAGCAGTTTAGGTCAAAATAACAAACCAAGGGGCGAACCTTTGCAAAAATCTGTAGAAACAATTAAAACATCTTCTAAAGCTACTATTGATAATGCTGAACAAAAGATCAACATTAGAAGTGAATCAAATAAGTCAGATAATAACAATGAAGAAAAAACGTTATTTACTTTACAAAACTCGGAAGTCAAATATGAAAAGTCACCAGAAAGAAGTAATATTCAACACAAGACCAACGTTACTGCTGAATTAACAAACCCCGATAAAAATATAAAAGTGACGTCACGGAAAACTTCTATTGTCAAAGCTGAAAATCCGCTTACGGCGAATAATAATGAAACTACTCTAAGAGCAAGTGAGAAATCAAATGTAGAAAACCAAACCAAATCAGAAACAGTGAAAAATTATACTCAAAGGCTAGAAACTATTGATGATGCTTGTGATTTAAGCAAAATAACAATAAAAAACAGTGAATTGGGTAATCGGTATAGTTCCGAAATAGCGACAAATACAAAGCAAAAACAAGTAGTTTCCAACAAAAGTTTGTTTCCTGATGGAAGCAAAAATAAATATGAAAAAAAATCGAATAAGCAAGCATTTACACCGCCAATGCAGAATATCTTATCAAAATTAGAGTCACAGATGTCGAAATATTTACAGAAGAAATACATTTTTTCGTCAGTTATTCATAAAGGGCGCTTCTCCACAATCTACAAATTTTTTGACACCAAAGGTGAACCGTATGCGGTCAAAGTTGTCAAGTATGTATATTTTCTTTTATTTGCTAAACTGCGCGAGTCTTGTTTAAATAATAAAAGGTCAAAATATGAGACTAAAGAAAACATACTCCTAAATGACGAAAAATTTTGTGCCTTGAAACTTATTGCATTGTCTCAAGTTTGTATTCCATGGGCTTTTATTTTAAACTCTAAATGATCTAATTGTACCTATACCAAAAATTTAACTGTCATTATGTTATGATTGAATATGTTAAGCTACTATTAAGCTAGGATTGTAAGAACTTTTGTAATCATATTTATCTGCAAATAAATCTTTGACTTTGAAAAACGACTTTTATATTTCAGTCAGCTGCAAAGGGGCATGCTCATGGAGGGAATGTTATTCGTACTGCAAAAATACAGACCGAGTGAGGATTCTTTTGTACTCTATTTAATTAGCGGTTTGCAAGTGGAGAAGAAATGGTGTTTACTAACCGAATATTATCCCGTAAACCTGAACCAAGCGTTGCATGGATACTCGCATGGTTTTCTCATAAATCGAGTACAAGTTTTATCCAAACAACTAGTTGATGCGGTCAAAATATTGACCAATGCTGGTGTTGTACATTCAGGTAAGCTCTCCTTCGGTAACCAATTACGACTTGCTTAAATGCCATTTCATTATATTGATCACTAGCTACGCCCCGCGGTTTCACCCGCATAAGTTTCGATTCCGTGGGAATATCGGGATTGGAAGTATCCTATGTGTTAATCCTGGTTGTAAACTATCTTTGTGCCAAATTTCATTCACATCCGTTCAGTAGTTTTGGCGTGAAAGAGTAACAAACCATCCATCCATCTATCCATCCATACAAACTTTCGCGTTTATAATACTCGTAATAAATAGAAGGATAGGTAAACTAACTCATTAACGTTACTTTTCAGATATAAAACCCAGTCATATCCTACTGAACAGTGCACACGACAGATTGAAATTATGCGGCTTTGACCGATCGAATTACAGGAGTTCCATAAACATTACACCAAGCACTGGTACCCCGATTTATCGGGCCCCTGAGGTTATCTTAGGCTTCCAAGAAGACCACAGAATAGACATATGGTCCACTGCCCTCGTCATGTTCCAGATGGCGACCAATAAGACACTCTTCATGGCAAGTTCTAATAATGGAATATTATATCAACAACTATGCACATTCGGAAGTATTGATTATTCAATGCTGGAACAATCCAGATACGGAGCATTACACTTTTATGGTTCAAGTTTTTTGCAAAAAAATCCTTACGCAAATCATGAGGTATTAGCATAATATTTGTTTATTACTTATGTCTTAGCCCGATTCTCACACGGGGTGACGGCAACTCAACCTAAACTGGTTGGCAACGGGTGTTGCCAACTGCGATGCAACTGGTACTCTAATGAGCCAATTCAAATTGTATCAATTTTAGTCATTTCATCATTGGCTTTCAGGCTGATGTACTGTCCTTGATCTGTTTGTTTTAGCTGTAAGACTCGCATGTTATTTAAATTAATTAATTAATTAATCACGCCAATTTTATGAAACACTAGCTTCTGCCCGCGACTTAGTCCGAGTGAAGCAACTTTCTTAAAAAAAAAATGCGTAAGAACCTTCTACAAAGTACCTATTAGAAAACTTAAAAAAAAAGATGGATGAAATCGGTAAAGTCGTTTTCAAGTTATGGCGTGACCAAGGGAAATAGGGATTCATTTATATATATATATATTGCGTTGGTACCGACCGAGCGACCTGCACTGCCAGTCGCGCGTGACTGGTTGCGTCGCCGTTGGGAACTAGTTTTCGACAAGTTGCGTCGGGTGGAGAACTGCCATAGAAATGTAATCTACGTTCGCGATTAACTTGCAAAACATATAAACAAATAAGAGTTTTCGGAAAAATAACTTTAATTCCTACACAATAAAGTTCAGTTTACGACACAACTTCAAACATTTTTAAGACTTTTGAATAATGCTTGTCACTCTGAAATCAACTTAATTACAACTGAAATAAAGTTGATATTTGAAATAACATAAATTGGAAACGTAAATTTGAATAGACCAAGTGCTAACGCGATTGGCTGCGTCGGCGTTGAAAACTGGTTTTATTTTGGTCACCTCGTGTGAGAATATTTCATGATGTGATATTTCATATACGTAATACTTAACCATTATTGTTTCAGGAAACCCGTGTGGTTAATTCTCTGCAGAGAAACGACAATCTTCGCAGACTATTATTTCAGTCGTACGAAGGACAGCGGGCGCGGGAAAGGGACAGGAGTAAATGGCAAAATTGGAAGGACATGCAAAAATTCGAATTGCTTCACAGACTGTTGGAACAAATGTTGGTCTTGGACCCAAGAAACAGGCTGCCAATACAATTTGTTGGTGCCAGCGAATTTATGAATAATTAGTTCAGAATTACATCATACTTTTTGTCATATTTACGTCTGGGACGTTATTAAGAGCGTTCATCCCGCGCGGGCCAGCTACGTCGCATTTCTAGTGGTTTTTTGTGATTATTTTATTAAATTTAAACCAAAGTACTATTTTCTACGGCCAAGAAATAGATCGTTACTATATTTATAAGTCTGTCTGCTATTATTTTAACAGTTATTTTAGTATTTACTCAAAATAATTGACATATTATCATAATATTTTCTATTTTCAGTACTTGTTACGATTTAGGGTGGTTTTTCCAACGCTAGATAACTTTATCGGAGGAATAATTTTGAATTTTTGACAGTTCTTCCATACAAAAACTGTCAGACGTCACTTTTATTGGAATAAAAGTGACGTCTGACAGTTTTTCGAATACAAATTATCTGTCGATTGAAAAATTAGCCCTAAAAATTTAAAATGTAAATGTTAAAAATAATTGTAAATACCAACGATCTAGTGCTTGGCTGTAAAAATAGTACTTTGGTTTAAATTGAATAAAACAATAAAAAAACCACTAGAAATGCGACGTATCCAGCCTGCACGCGATGAACGCTCTTAATTATGATGATTTCTCTTATTGTCTTTATTTCGCAAGAGTCTCACGGTTGTGTTTGATATTTATTTTTATTTAAGTTTAAGAAATTGTTATCTCAGTTACAAGTTTTAACATTAAGTATGATTAAACTTTTGATATACCCATTTCTATAGAAGTTATTTTATTTGATGTATCCATATCTAAGACATTGTTAATTTATACCCTGCCTGTCCATTAGGTAAACCGTTTTTTGACAGATGGAACTAGTGATTGCAGCAACACAATACATTGTTAGACACACGTACGGTATTTTCATGTGTGTAAGAAGCCATACATAAGATAATTCAATAAGATAAGGCAGTTTATATATTTATTTTATTACCCATTTTTAAAGTTAACTTTTACATAATCTGGAATATGTACGTTCTAAGACAGCTGTCAAAAAACGGTTAACCTAATGGAGAGGGTATAGAAGCATTCGAACACATAGCAATGCGGCATAATAGAAGTTTCTTAAATAAATAAACCAGTATAGATTTCTTAAATAAACCAGTTTTGAACAAATCACACAATATACTTACAGAATGAAATACCGAGGTTATTTTTCTAAAAAATTCTAATTTGTCCGTCAGTTAGATTATCAAAAAATATTGTACCCGTATTTTTTCTTTTGTCAATTTTATAAAAAATGATGAAGATATCGCCCGTTTAAGTTCCGCGTGACGTCACTTGCTTGCGACATAAGAAAAAATACGTGTCCATTATTTTTCGATAATCTAACTGACGGACTAAATATAATTATAATTTTTTACCCAAGCAACTATGCGCCAAATTAAAACAGCTAATTCAGTGTTATAAAGAAAATTTAAAGCATGTCATTAAGGTTAGCGATGCACATACGTGCGCGTAGACAAGCAATTTGGTGGAAATTTTGTGTGTATATTTCAATGGGTTCCTGGATGGTTTGAAAACACAATGGGACCCGGTCGGGCAGGACGACGTCTGCCGGGCCCGCTAGTTTATGTATAACAATCCGAGAGGCAAGATATTGCTAATCCATTGCTTCATAGGTTTGAAAAATTTCTCTGCTCAACAACTATAATAACGCAATGAACGTGGGTGAAACTGTCAAAATGCAAGCCATTGCATTGTTAGTGTGTTACGCAATTAACTCGCAGGATGTGTAGCGGCACTTACATATGATAGGTAGGTACACATAGGCTCCTTTGAAACACAACAGCGTCTAACGTTAGCTTAGCGCGCACTGCCTATAGCCGCAAGCGGTATGGATTTCTATACAAGCGCATGAGATTTGTCAGTGACTTATTTTAAAAACGTATCGTGCTTTTTTTTTAGGCGAAATATTTAAGTGATCCTCTAAAAACTGATTGACCTTCTAATGTTCTATGCTGCTTTAAAGTAAAAAACTTTTTGGGCTTCTAAGGATGAAAACTTTTTTTTAAAATAAATGAGCCTCTTTTTAATTTTCCTGCCTTTTCTCACAGTAACGTAACTCAGACCCTAAAATAGGAATTATTACAGGTTCACAAAAAGAGGCGCATTCGCTATATTAGACTG
The DNA here is from genome assembly GCA_947507525.1 of Apamea epomidion. NCBI lineage: Eukaryota > Metazoa > Arthropoda > Insecta > Lepidoptera > Noctuidae > Apamea > Apamea epomidion. Next base: position 14,541,200 of record OX382241.1, on the reverse strand, counting down.
TTCAATAATACTTTTCGGAACGCAAAAATGGGAATTATTTGAGTTTGGATTAAATACATGCCTTATTTTTGATAGCGATTCAATTAAAATCGATGTATGTGAAAATAATTACCGTGATTTTGTACGCCTAACCTGCTATTATTATTCAAGAATATAGGCTTTGTTATTTATTACACTTTTAATATTGTTTGACAAACCATTAACATCACCACCAACGACCAACCACCACCAAGCACGTAGTTTCATATAATTTAGAGAGGAATTAAGGTAAACAATAATTAAAAACGTAACTTGGATTGTGTTTAAACTTTTATTTCATGGCATAAAAATGACAAGAAATCGCACAAGACAGGGATTTGGGACTCGGTTTATGAGGAAAAGGGGAGGCCTTTGCCCAGCAGTGGGACTCAATATAAGCTGTATGATCGGAATCTGAATCATTTTGAAGCAAATTGCTAATCAATTGCTTCATAAGTTCGAAACATTTGTCTGCTCAACACGTAAATAACGCAATGAATGTTGTTGAACCGTCAAAATGAAACCGATTCCGAATGATCGTGTGTTACGCAATTAGGGTGCAGTATCATTTTGAAGTAAATTGCTAATCCATTGCTTAATAAGTTCGAAACATTTGTCTGCTCAACACGTAAATAACGCAATGAATGTTGTTGAACTGTCAAAATGAAACCGATTCCGTATGATCGTGTGTTACGCAATTAGGGTGCAGTATCTGTATGATATTTTTTATAAAAATTTAAATTTAGGTTTATACTTATCCTATAAAGTGACATCATCACCTTCCTGCCCTTATCCCATGTTACTTATCCTATAAAGTGACATCATCACCTTCCTGCCCTTATCCCATGTTACTTATCCTATAAAGTGACATCATCACCTTCCTGCCCTTATCCCATGTTACTTATCCTATAAAGTGACATCATCACCTTCCTGCCCTTATCCCATGTTACTTATCCTATAAAGTGACATCATCACCTTCCTGCCCTTATCCCATGTTACTTATCCTATAAAGTGACATCATCACCTTCCTGCCCTTATCCCATGTTACTTATCCTATAAAGTGACATCATCACCTTCCTGCCCTTATCCCATGTTACTTATCCTATAAAGTGACATCATCACCTTCCTGCCCATATCCCATGTTACTTATCCTATAAAGTGACATCATCACCTTCCTGCCCTTATCCCATGTTACTTATCCTATAAAGTGACATCATCACCTTCCTGCCCTTATCCCATGTTACTTATCCTATAAAGTGACATCATCACCTTCCTGCCCTTATCCCATGTGACTTATCCTATAAAGTGACATCATCACCTTCCTGCCCTTATCCCATGTTACTTGGGGTCGACGCAACACGTTTTCTTCTTCCATTCTCCCCTGTCAACCGTCGCGCTATCATTCACTCCCTTCTCTTTCATATCATTCCTCACACAATCCATCCATCTTTTCTTCGGCCTTCCTCTCCCTCTCCATCCATCAACATGTATATTCATCACTCTTTTAGTCACATGCGTTTCGTCCCTTCTCATCACATGCCCATACCAAGCCAAACGATTTCCTTTCAACTTTTCTGTCACTGGCGCCACTTTCAAACTTCCTCTTTTAGACTCATTTCTTACTTTATCCATTCTCGTCACTCCACATAAAGTGACAACATTACAAAAATACATTAAAATATGGACGTAAGCAAAACGCCTGCATATCTCGAAACTCATAGAATGTCAGTTGGATCACTTGACTTCGAAGCTATCCAAATACATTTATCGATAAACATATTTATAACATCAATCTAATCTAATATCGCGAAATATTCGCCAAAAATGTAAACAAATATGAGTTTATGGAAAAATACTTTAATTCCTAAATAATAAAGTTCATTCGTTTACGCTACAACTTCAAACATTTTTATAACTGTTTCAATAGTCACTCTGAAGTTAACTTAATTTCCATTAATATAAAGTTGATATTTGTTTAACTTGAAATAACGTCAATTTGAAACAAAAATAAAATTTGAATAAATCTCTCGATCGTCAACTTCAAACGTTTGAAGACACACGCACTGTACAGTCCGTTCACAGTATTATTTTACCTCAAACAGCAGCAACCGAGCTTTAGAAGAAATTATCAGTTTTTCTAATGCATGAATGAATGCAACGTAAATTAATTTCTTAATGACAATAATATTAATATAAATTAACTACATAATGAATATGTGTTTTTGTTGTACATTATGTCATTTGTGTATTGAATTTAATTTAATACTTTAAGCACACAAATGTACAGAGGCGCATTTAATGCCATAGACAGGTAATTTAAAAAGCAGGTATTTTTATTTTTAGGTAATTTTAAAATTATTATACCTACTGTAACTATAACATTTGTACATAATATTTTCTCCTTTTAAATACAACGATTTTTTACTACTTCGTTGGTGTAGTAGTCGCAAGCTCTACTGCTGAGTATGAAGTCCTGGGTTTGATTCCCAGTTCGGGCAGTGTTATTGAGTTTTTTCTTCGGGAATTTCTCAATAACAGCCCGGAGTCTGGATTTGTACCCGGTTAAAGGCAATATTCAAAAATTCAAAATCAAAATCATTTCGGCCTTTTTTTCTCACTTTTTTTTCACTTTTTTTTTCTCCAGATATATTTAAGTCGCATGTAATAACAATGGTGAATGAAATGTGGGTGAACTATACCCCTGGTTAATAAATAATATAACCAATCACAGCAATTTGCGCGCGCTTGACATTTTGTCACATTCGAGTCGCGAAAATTCTCGTTCGCAAAACTGTTAGTTAGTTGAACAGAGGCACTGACCTGTCCCGGCAGCTCCTTGGCGTGTCCGTCGGGCACGTGGAGCAGCACGAGCGGCGTGCGGCGCGCGCTGTGCGGCGAGGCGGGCGCGGGCGCCACGTCCACGCGGAAGAAGCCGCGCCGCTGCAGCTGGATGATGTCGCCCACTTTCACTTTGAGGAGCTCTGTCTCGCCTAACATTGGGATTTCCCACTGGAATGGATAATAATACATATTCATGGTATAAGTAAGAGGTAGAAAAAGGCGAAAAGCTCCTAAACCAGGAGTCACCGAATGGCGAACCCTGGTCCGAATTAAGAACACCGCACGGCCGACCTATTTTGCGCGGATCTTAAGTAAACGGTAAAGGGGATTGAAGGATTTTATATGGAGCCTGGCATATTTACTGTCGCGCCGTTAAGATATTTTTCCAAAATGGCGGCCACGCATGATACCTATACACCGTGTTCTTCACGTTATCCATAAACTTTGGCAAACGCTTCTATAGCTTTTCAAATCAAATCTAACAAAGGAAGTCTTACTAAGGTAAAGGAGTACTTAAATAAAAAGGCTTCGTTACAAAGATATTTGTAATTTTATTTAATGAAATTTAATTGAGCTATGCAGTAAAAAAGGGTCTTAATTTGAAATTTAATTTAGTTTTGCCAAGTTTCAGCCTGCCAAATCTTATAATATATTTAATATAATTTTAAATGAAAATACGACGTTGCCAATTCAGATAAAGAGGCATGCATATCGGGTGATTTCCATCTAGGTATTTAGTTTGTATGAAAATTAATAAAAAAATAAGAATTATTAATATGTCCATAATGAAAAATGCTTATTTCCATGGTCTCAATATCTGGTGGAAGAGTATGTATATCGTCCGGAACACAGTGTATAAATCGATAGCTGATATCAATGGAAACGGAAAATATAATAGGACCAAACTCCGTAAAGTTTAAAAGTTAACGTTTCCGAGATATTCAAGTTTAAAATTGATCACGTGACATCCATATTTTTTTGAACGTGCGCACATCTTGTTGCTAAGATGTTTGAAATAATCACTCTGAAAGTTTAAAGTAATCAAATATCTATGTAACAAGATGTATGCAACGAGGCCTGTGTCCCAGCAGTGGGAATATTATAGGCTGATTATGTATGTTGTTGTTGTTTAACGACTTATCGGTCGACAAAACCACGGAATTTGAAGCTTCATCCTTATATAGTTTGCACGCCGAGTCTGTTCAAACTTTATGGCAACTCTGAAGTGTGCTACTCGCTGCGCAGTACCCCGCCCCCCACCCCGCGGTCACATGAATTTGTTACTGCGCAGCTACTCGCCTCGTGTTCATAGCCGTCATAAAGTTTGCATCGAGCTGTACTAAATTACTAATTAGCTTTCTAAATAAGACTATAATTGAATTCAGAATTTGAAATAATTATCAAGTTATGAAAAAAACTGAATGTCATACATAACACAGCTCAAATTCCATTGCAACCAACAATTTAATAGGACCTGTTTGTCACTCAAAAATCAACTTAGAATACATACCGCCAAAGCAGATAATTGATTAAGGGGCGATGGAATGTAATGATATTATGAATTGACGTATAGATAGATACATTTATATAAAAAGCCATTTTCTTTTATACTCAAAAACATCTCATCACTCACCCTAGTCTTATGCCCAATATACTGTTTGAAATCTTCATCCTTGCCTAAGAGCGGCTTGGATATGATATGGTCGAAGTACACACAGTACACTTCAACCGCCGGCGCCTGGGGAGAGTCTGCCAACCAAGTTAGCTTGACAGTCTTCTTAAAGTCCTTGTTGTCTAGGTTGGGGGTGCCGTCTACACTGATAACTGTGCCGTCCGCAGATCTGGGGATTGAATTGGTAGTTAATTTTTTGTGCAAACTTGTATTATAAAACTAGCTGTTGCTCGCGACTTCGTCTGCGATCCAGGATGAAAAGAAGCTTATGTGATTCTCCTTCTCCAGGTTATGGTCTACCCGTGTGCCAAATTTATATCCAAATCTGTTCAGCCGTTTTAGCGTGAAAGCGTAACAAACAAACAAATTAAATTCACTTGTTGTTATAGCGGCAATAGAAATACACACTGAAAATTTCTAATTTTCATTTTTTTTTAATTGTCTACCTATTACGGTTCGTGAGAGACAGCCCGCTGACAGACAGACAGACAGACAGACGGACAAACAGCGGAGGCTTAGTAATAGGTTCCCGTTGGCAACCTTTGGGTCATAATCAGCCTATAAGGTTCCCACTGCTGGGACACAGGCGTATCTGTGAGAGGGAGTGGGCCGTAATCTACCTCGCGGGCTCAATGCGGGTTGGTACTTTTGGGTACGGAACCCTAAAAAGACTTATGCTGATACATAAAAGAAAAAAAATACTCACTTATTAATCTTATTAATCAAAATATTCCCGTAGCTAATAAACGTTGCATTCTCTCCCTCCTTCAAGGTCTTGGCATCGACCTGGTCTATGAGGAGTCTGTTTGATACATATACACTCTTGGACCCTACGTCGGGGTTCTTGGGGTGCAGGGCTACGGTCAGGGTGGTGTCGGAGACCCCCTTGAGGTTCACGGGCACTGGGTTCATTTCTAGAGTCGTGTAGCGAGGGGCTACGGGGTCTATCACCTGAAATTGATAAATGATAGTATTAGTGGAAAATGAATTAGTGTAAGAAAGAATAACAATGTGGCGGCATCTACATCGCTACATGCGAACTACGCAACACACCATTGTCACGTCAAATCCTGCAATCCTGCATCGCGCAAGCAGAGTTTACCGCATAACTAGCATATATACAACGTTGCGTCTGTGAATGTGTGCGTGAACACGTGTAGTGTCAGCACATAACACACACAAACACACGTAGCGAGAGATCCTGCGCTTACTAACACTTTCACAGCGTGTTTGTAAACTTGTTAACCACAAGTATAGCGCGCGTCGCTTCGTGAGATAAAAATACTATACAAGGATCTTTTGGCGCTCGAATACCTTTGACAGGGGGGCGCTGTTGGTAAACATTTATGCAATTGTTTTGCGAAATGTCACTTGAGAGTATTAAAAAAACAAGATGGCGGCGTTAGTTCCGATTTTGGCCACGCGTCGAAATAATCTTGTAGCGCTTTATCTCTCAGGCGGTAATGATGCCTATACTCACTTTCACACGACATTGACAACTGAAATAGTTCTAATATCTAACAAACCTTCTTGTTGATGGCCCATATCTTGTCCCACTCCATGAAGACCACTGAGCGGCTGGAGCCCTGCGCTGTGATGAACTGCCTCAGACCTTCCACTGTCATACCACGACGGAGAACACCGCGGACGGTGGGCATACGAGGGTCGTCCCTGTTTTAAGATAATTAATTTAAAAACGATGTACATTGCACACCAGAATTATTAGTGCAGTTTTTTGGCGTGCGTTTATGAACATTGGCAGAAGGGAAAGTCAAATTTTAGGAAGAGAAGCATCCACCACCTCCCGACTTCGTTAAACCCCAGGAACATTTGCCTCTCGGGCGTAATCTGCAGTGGCCTATAAAAAAAAGCTCTCAATCGATTGCGTGCCCAAGAAAGCCGCTACAGACACAATTTGTCGAAGTGGGGGTTTACTGACCCATCCAACACCTAGTGCGAGTGTGGTGCTTCTGATCAGACCATGCCCCACTTGCTGGAACCTAAGTGCCCGTCCACCTGCACCTTGGATGACACTGCTGCCGCAATTAACGTGGCCACCTACTGAGCTCAAACTATATAACAAAAAAAAAAAACAACGAGAAAGAGTACCATCAACACGAAAAGAAGAAAAAAAGCAGGTGGGGTTCTGTAGTGTCTACCTACCCCCATGGGGAAAAAGCATGAGTATGATTTTTTTTTTAGAAACTTCGCACTGGGGTATTTTAATTAAATATTATTCCTTCGAGGAGTATGGAAGAAAAAGACATGTTGCGAAATAAATTGGGGTAGAGGCAGGAGAGTGTTGATTATTCCTTCGACTAGCGTGCAGATTCAGCCCTATTTTCAAAAAATCTATTAAATTAAATGAGATTTAGCAGTACCTAGATTTATTTATTAGATAGTTATTACTTGATCAAGCTTCTAGAACACAGGAAATATAATTGGGAAATTACTTTTGTAATAAGTTAAAATTAAAAATCTTACCATCCATCTACTAATCCTTCTTGCACGAACCACGTAAGTTTTCGCTTTGACAGCACTGTGTTTGTCATGCTCAGTCTGTAAACGTACAAAAAAAAATATAATAACAAGAAAAAGACAAAATAGAGGTCGATAAAAATACTGGTACTCGGCTGCATCCGGTTAGATTGGAAGTCGACCCCAACATAATAGGCTAGTTTCCTAAAAAATTCTAATAGTCAGTCAGTTAGATTATCAAAAAATATTGGACCCGTATTTTTTCTTTTGTCAATAATATAAAAAATGATGAAGATATCGCCCGTTAAAGTTCCGCGTGACGTCACGCCTTGCTACACTTTTTAGCAAGGCGTGACGTCACGACCCCCCACTCCCAAATTTGGACGCGCTTTATCTTTGTAATTTTTTGTTTGATTGACAAAAGAAAAAATACGTGTCCATTATTTTTCGATAATCTAACTAACGGACTAATTATAATAACTATTTTTTTACCCAGGAAACTACCCTGTTGGGAAAAGCCTAGGCAGATAATGAGATGTCGATTAAAACAACTATTCAACTGAGGCGATACTGCGGACCAATTATTTTTTATTGCGAAATGGTCCAGCACTTGACCTCAATCTCGCCTTGTGGAAAGCCATTTTACATGATACACAAAACCATGCCCAAAAGGTTTCCAATGGTGCCCTATTATTAAACCGTTTTACTTAATCTCGAAAACGAAAACATTAGTTATATTTATTCTTGCTGTATCTTTATATCAGAAGGCCAATTCTCGTAATTTAAAACGTTCAAAATCTAGTCGCAGTCTCATCTCGGCGACAAAGAAATGTCAAAAGCTTATCAAAATTTAGGGAAATTAGAAGTATTTTTTGACAGATTGAGACTGAGATCAGACTGTGAACGTTCTTAAAATTACGAGAATTGCCCCTCTGCTGTGGGATAAGAGCAGGAGAATGTTGATGTGTTCCTGCTTTATCTCTTGTTCTGGTTGCAGTTATAGTTTGACCGAAACTGCTGTACCGCGCCTTAGGAATGCGCGGCGAGGCGGGGGGAGGGACGCCGTGAGCGATGACGAATGAGCGGCCTGCACTGCGTCCCCGTGAGCCGCGCACATACCATACACATACGCATATAGTAGTACTTATTGTTGACAACCTATTAACTTGGTGGATTTGTTATTTTCAAGCTCACCTACTATACTCCCAGATGTAAGGTTTCCTGATGCCGAGAGCGTCAATGAACCAGTAGAACTGCGGGTCTCGGTCGTGGTACTCCATGGTACGGAGTACGTGCGTCACGCCCTCGATGGAATCTACTATTGGGCACGCGAAGTCGTAGGTTGGGTATACTCTGGAAAAATTGATATTTATTTATTTATTGGTATATCTACAATCGTTTCACTGTTCAACCAATTAACACAAGCGAACATACAAACCAGGTGCACAATATTAAGCAATAGACAGAGCTTGCAAAAACAATAATATATTTAAAAAATGACAGTATAATTTATTACGGAAATTACGCATTACACAATTTTAACACGAATAATTGGGTAAATTGTGCATTACATATAATACATTGTTATCTATTTTGGTGGACTTTTTGAAGAGAATATGTGTCAATACGTGCTGCTGGGGAGTTTGTTGCGCCACTTCTTCCCAGCGATAGCACTAGGAAGTGGTGAAGGGCGGGCGTTTTGGGGGACTGTCTTTTTGTAATTTTGACGCTCGAAAAGTGCTCATTCTCAGCCTAATTTGAATAAATGACTTTTGATTTTGATTATGGGCTTTGAAGTTAACCATAGACGTCTATTAGCCTCCTCTACATTGCACGCTTACAATTCTTGTCATTATGCATATCGTTTTAAGGGATCAGCCCGCGAAATGCAATATTTTATAATTATTTTTGACACTAAGTTGCATATATGGCTCTCTATACTATCATATTACGTACTTGTATTGTGTCCCGGTACGCGGGTGTGTCTCGGGCTTGCAGCGGTATATAGTGGGGTCTCGCAGGCATCCGTTGGGTGACTGCATATCGATCTTGGCGCGGACACAGCATTGTACACCAATGTCACTTGCCTTTTTCATCTCCTCCCACAGTTGAAGGTTCTTTTCTACGGCTGGAAATTAGCAAGAAATCATTATTCTATTGTTAGCGGTATCTTGTGAAGAAGTGTTTTTTGTACATTTTTGATGCTATACAGAGTGGCAGGTCCAGACGCTAGCCCATCAAGCTACTACAATCTGTCAAATTTCTTCAATAGATTTTCGACTTTATCGCTAAAGTATTAAGGTTCAATATGAGTTTCGGGTAGCTTGACCTACTGGCATTTATATATCGACGCGCAAACTGAAACCATGAATCAGCATATGTTTCTAGACCCCCAGGAAAAGCGATTTTCGTAGGTTATCAAAAAAAAATCGACGATCGATCGCACAAGACAGGGAGGCTTGGAAGAAAAAAGGCGAGGCCTTTGCCCAGCAGTGGCACACAAAATAGCCCAACAAAAAAAAAAAACAAAAAGACCTATATTGTCCCACTGCTGGGCAAAAATCTCCTCCATACTTTTCATGGCAATCGGTCAGGAGCGAGTCAAAATCGTCACACCAGCGTTTCAAGGATTATGTGTATAAAACTGCATCGAGGTCCTGGGTTCCATTCCCAGGTCGGGCAAAGTGTTATTGGCATCAGTAATTTCTCAGTAGCAGCGCGGAGGTTGGTTTTGTGGCTGTTGTGTGGGTGTTACTATATGTAGGTACGGGAGTGATATGAAGATTCGAATGACGTTATTGCGATGCACGCTATTTCGAAAAACTTTACGAGTGGTACGCCAGTTCGAAAACACATTGGCTCGAAAACCGTTATATCGAATGACGTTGTCGCGACCACGCGGATTCGAAAACTGTTTGAATGGTACGCTAGTAAGAAAGTCTTGGTATCGTGGAGTTTCTTGCCGGCTCTTCTCCATAGGAAACGACTAATTGGAACCGTGCACCTAGCTTCTGACGTTTCATAAGGGCCCATGTTGGTTTATGTGAAATAAAATATTTTGATTTTGATTTTTGATTCAACTTTGGGTGTATAAAACATTCATATTTAACATAGATATAGTGCAGAAATCTCAACGTTTTGGTCTCACCCGTGCGAAGCGGTGGCGGTTCACTAGTCATTTAATAAAACAAGACCATAATACATACAATTATTCCTATTCCTGCTATCAACCTTCTGTTCCCTCTCGTTCTTCATCTGTTCGGCCGGCGTGTCGTCCACGAACGCCTTGCCCTCCTTGATGAGCTTCACGCAGTAGTCCAACATCAGATCGAAGTACTGGGACGTGTGAGTGAAGAGGTCTGGCTTGATCTCTAGCATCTCTACGTCTTGTAGGATTACCTGGAGAAGTACTTATGTTGTATTATTAAGAAATACAGTCATATCATCGTCTGTCTCGCTATTGTTTTATTTCGTTGGGGAATCCTCATGGATACCCTCCGTCTGGGAATAGAGGAGGGTTATGTCGGACTCCTACCGACTAAAACCCCACTATACCTTCTAGTACCATGAGTCGGGGGCCCGGGAGATACTTGTACAATCGCCACACCCCCGACATCATCTATCTAGCCTGCAGCCTAATTGCGGAACACACTATCAATCACAATCTGAATCATTTTGATGGATATTGGTAATTCATTGCTTCATATGGTCGAAAAATGTGTCTGCTCAACAACGTAAATATCGCAATGAATGTTGTTGAACTGTCAAAATGAAAGTCATTCCTACTATTAGTGTGTTACGCAATTACCCCGTTGATACCGACTATGTTAGCGTCGGCCTCCAGTCTAATCGGATACAGCCGAATACTAGTATTCTACATGGAGCGACTGCCTATCTGACCTCCATAACACAGTTGCTGACTAACACAATTCCCTTTGGTAAGACTAGTAAACAGTCATAGTGGGTGTAATACTTGTGTTTATTAATTAGTTAAAATTATATTTTACTGAATCAGCTCTAAATCAAAAATAAGTGTGCACAAGTCACGTTTTATTGAATACTAGCTTCTACCCGCGTGAAATTCTTGTTCTCAGGATCGTAGCGTGATGTTAAATAGCCTAAAAGAATATAAGAATTGGTCTAGCAATTAAAAAAAAAAAGCGACTGGTAGTTCAAGAGATTAGCATGTTCAAACAAACAAAATGGAATAGATTAAGTTCATACCCTCTCAAATTCAGCATTCTCCTTAGCAGGGTTGGTGTCGTCAAACCTCATGATGAGTTTACCCTGGAATGCTAGCTGGTAGTACTGGTTCAAGAGAGCCGCCTTAGCATGCCCAATGTGGAGGAAACTAGAATGAAAAGATATTATTTTTAAGAACTTTTTTTTTTGTTGTGTGTATTTTCTGTTGTACAGTAAAGTATACATTATAAATAAATAAATGATTCTACCGTTTTTTTTAATTATGCTTTTTATTGCCACCTAAGTTTTTTGTTAATTTGTGCCTTCTCTGTATAAGAAGAGCCTTTGCCTTGCAGTGAGTCAAAATAGAGTGGTATTAATATTATGGTTTGGCAAACAGACACCTTAAATGAGTAGTCATTGCTACCCATGTGTACAACAAAGGCGAGACATACATACACTACAACTTCCACGATTCTTTGGCACTACCCTAAGCCTAACTGAAACCAAATACCTGGGCATTTATTGAGCAAATAGCTGAATTGGGCAAAACACATCACCACAAAAAACTTTTTAACTAAAAAATTCAACCGCCGAAAAAACTGAAACGAAAAAAAAATAAACCTTTTTTATTTAACCTTAATAAGTAAGTTCTTAAACTAATGTAAGTATACCTAAGTAATTTTGAGTCGGCGCCAAACAATCAATAAACAAAGATCACTAAATTGCCTTAAATTTAAACGGCGCCGACTCAAAATTATTGGACTTGACCATGGCCCACACACAATGGTCCACCAGAAGGACTACGAGCAGAAACCACACCCGTAACATAGAACATAGAAGGGGAGACATTAATTTTTTTGCAAATACGTGTACTTACCCTGAAGCTTCAGGTGGAAACCGTACCACAACCTTGCCCATCTCTGCATGGGGCAGATCAATGAACTTGCCTTCCTGTTGACGACTGCCTTCAGCATTGCCTGATGGTGACTTCCTGTAAAGTAAATTAACACTTAGTTTCCGTTACCACCAAAGTTTATGTCCTCCTTTTTTTTCATAATGTTTAAATAACTAAATAAATGGCTTCTGACTTTGACTATTTTAGTTCTTAAGGTTTTTTTTTTTTTGTTGCTCACTGATATATTTTATCAGGAAAATTAACTATTATATTATATTTAATAATATTGGCCGGCACTCGCAAAAGACAGAATTATGTGGAAAAGGGAGAGGGAAGCCTTTGCCCTGCAGTGGGACAATACAGGCTAGTTAGATTAGATTAGAATTAATAATAGATTCTATTAGCACACACATAGGCTACTCAAGACTTTATAAGCTAACTTAGCTTCGTCTCTTTTACTCACATGCCACTCTAAAGTAAAAAGGTACACTCTTACCCTTTCTCCATGAGGGTAGGCAGAAGTTACAGTATGAAAAATTATGTATAAGTAACAAACCTTGATGAAGCCTTGTTCAGACTGTCCAAGACTTCAGAAGGCAGTTCCTTCAAAGCCTTAGCAACAGGTGGTTGGGCTTCAATCAGCTTCATCCAGCGGAGAATATTCTTAGGAGGATTCTTCTTTGACACATCCTTGAACTTGGCTGATACTGTAACATACACATCACTCTTAGTTGATGGCACACGAGTTCTGTCATATTATATATTAGAAAGGTTATTGCTAATAAAATTGAATGACAAAAGTAATGAAAATAAATGCAGTTTTATTTGAATTATAAAAGTACTGATAAGACTAACAGCTGTAGGTCTTATCAATACTTTGAACAACAGCTAACAGCTGTAGGTTACTAATGCTAGGATATAGAATATAGATAGTGACAGCACTTACCGTACAGAACACTAAAGACTGCCATGTCAGACACAGATAAAGTTTCGCCAACCAAGTAGGTGATCGGACCAAGTGTTGTGTCCAAATACTCAATGGATTTAGGGATCTCATCCTCCAGGATAAGGCTGAAAGATAGCCAATGATTCATAGTCACTTTCTGGAGGGGCTGAGCTGATTTATTGAAGGCATTCTCAAGAATTCTAATCAAATCATTGCTGGTCACATATGGCACCGGTTTTGAGGAGTTCGGCAGCACTACGTTCGATTCGCCACCCCAGGCGACTTGGACGTCCTTTGCTGAGGATCTATAGAACTCCAAAGCTAGCAAACCACCTGAAAATTAAAAAAGGAATCCTATTTTAAACCTAGCCCTTATAGCTGATGCAATATGGAAACATGTATGGAACACTGTATTTTACCTAGCGGCGGGTTGGATTTGTTGCACGCAACTTTCATTTTTAAGTAGTTTAGGGACTTGTATTACAATAAATGTATTTATTTCGAAAAAAGTGCCATGCACTCGCCGAACAAGTCCACACGAGAAGAAATTGACAGTTTGTCGCGTTGACAAATTTTTGTCACTTTGACATTGAGCTCTGTCAAAACCACTACGTTCTAAGCATACTTTGACCACCAAAACCAAATGGTTTCACCGAACAAACTCGTGTGTAAATCATAACTAATATTATAAACGCAAAAGTAAGTTTGTTTGTTAACTTTTCGTGCTTGCAATGAACCGATCATCATGAAATTTTGCATATACGTTGTCAGGAAATGGGTACCTTTCATCTAGTAAAACATAACGCATTGTTTGCATTTTAGTAATATCTTGTCATGATCGCCTCAGCCTATTTTAGGGACCCAGATGCATTTTCAATTTTCTTTGTATTTCGTGGTGTCTGACTGACTACCGAAGAATGCTACATATCCGAGAAACCTCAAAGTATGAAACGCAATATTTCATTATACATTGCTTTTACAAAACCATGCACTATTCAACGCTTGTTTACAAACATGGAATTGTATATGAAAATTTCAGTAGTACACTCATTCAATTTATCGACTGAAACATTTTGCTATTTTTAATATTTTGTATTTATCACTAACTCCATTTCAAATGCCTTTTAATACGACTATTTATTGCTAAATGTCACCAGCTATAACTTATAAAATAAGGTGCCAAATATAACGTAAGTAGTTCCATAAAATATAAATTCGGAAAACTGCAAGTGTTTTCGTATTTTCATTTTTTTTTAAATGCAATTTTCCTTGATATGTACCTATGTATCCAAAACACATAAATCCTATGTACAGTCATTCAGAACCCGTTTCAAGCAATTTTTCTTATACATTTTCCAATTTTCCAGGTCATGGTGTAAGTCCAATACAACTATTTTTTGCGAGCGGCTTGAAGGTCTTGGTTGTGATCATGAAGCGCCAAAACGTCCGCACACTATCCCTGGTGGTCTGCACGTTCACATATTTGCTAATCGGCGCCGCAGTGTTCGATGCTTTGGAGTCCGAAACGGAGAGTAAAAGATGGGAAGTTTTGTCTGGTAAGTGGTCTAAAAGCTATCATACTTCAACACGGATATTCCTATTAGAATGTTTTTATTATTATTTTTTTTACATTGTTAAAATCAAGCAAATAACTTGCTTGATTTTAAATGAAAAACAATAATTAAAGTAATGTTAAGAATATTTTTTGTGTGATAGAAAAATATTTATTCTCTAATTTGTCTATTAGGATTAATCAGTCAGACAACTTTTGTCTGTTTACTCCAAAGAGGATACTTACTGCACATTCAGATACTTATTATTAATTAATTGGAGATCCATGTTTGAGCGGGTACCTAATATTAATGTTGTATAAGGTTTAGGTAAACACTTTATTTACCTAAAGGCAGATTATTCCAATGCCAGATAATTTTATCTGAGGAATAATTTTGAATTTTTGACAGTTATTCCATACAAAAACTGTCAGATGTGAATCAAAATTAATAAAAATTATCTGTCGATTGAAAATTCAGCCCTTAATTTATTAATTATTATTCCTTTTCCAGACATGAGAAACGGCTTAATACGTAGATACAACATAACACCTGAAGACTACCACATGATAGAGATAGTAATCATAGAGAACAAGCCGCACAAAGCGGGCCCACAGTGGAAGTTTGCCGGAGCCTTCTATTTCGCAACCGTGGTGCTGGCTATGATTGGCTATGGCCACTCTACACCTGTTACATATGGAGGGAAAGCGTTTTGTATGGCTTATGCTATGGTAAGATTAATTAACAACTAGTTTTGGTTTTATAAGTTATATTGAAATCTTAAGGTGCTGGTCATATTGACCATAGCA
The DNA here is from genome assembly GCA_947507525.1 of Apamea epomidion. NCBI lineage: Eukaryota > Metazoa > Arthropoda > Insecta > Lepidoptera > Noctuidae > Apamea > Apamea epomidion. The sequence continues at coordinate 14,525,806 of OX382241.1, read as the reverse complement.
CCCTCATAATCCTACTTCCTATCCTACCCTACTATATAATATTATAAACGTGAAAGTTTGTTTGGAAGGATGATGGATGGATGGATGGTTGTTTATTACTCTTTTACGCAAAAACTACTGAATGGATTTGGATGAAATTTGGCACACAGATGGTTTATAACCAGGATTAACATGTAGGATACTTTTATCCCAATATTCCCACGGGATCGAAACCGCGGGGCGCAGCTAGTCATATCATAAAGTAAAAAGTTTTTTTTTTTAATTGATCAGATGAATTATGAAAGGTCATGACTGTCATGAGCCACCCACTTCATAGTTAACTTGAAGGTTCAGATTCAGAGCCCACCAAGCATTCAATTAAAATATAGGTATTGGTATGATATACAGCCTACCCACAATAAAATTCTTGGAAACTTATTCAAGAAGATAAATACGTAAAAACGTTTTTTTTTCTATACTGAAACCAGCCCCTTAATTTAGGAACCCATAACTACCTATTATCACATTCCAGGTGGGAATTCCTCTAGGCCTGGTGATGTTCCAGAGCATAGGCGAGCGTCTGAACAAGTTCGCGTCAGTGGTCATCAGACGCGCGAAGTGCTACCTGCGATGTAACACCACCGAGGCCACGGAAATGAACCTCATGTTCGCGACGGGGATGCTGTCATCTATTATTATTACTACAGGTAGGGTGTTAATCACTGGCGTACTTAGGGATGTTGTTTAGGGAGGGGCAGCGTGCTAATCTATCCACAGTCATTTATTGAGAGCCCACCGCTACAAACCTTACAACTTGATAAAAATTTACGACTTATAAGGGAACCGACTTTTCCATTTGAAGTACAGAACCCGCGATTAAACAGTAAGTTCTTCAATACTGTCGATTTTGCTAGGGTGGACAAAGAAGTTTCTAGAGTGGGCATTCCCCACCCTTGACCCCCCCCCCCCCCTAGCTACGCCCATATACTTCAGTTTTCCCTCCTCTCTAAGGAAGGTACTAAGAAGTTAGTATAGTCAGCTCTCAAAACTGTGAAGGAAAACATCGTCGGGAAACCAGCATGTCCTAGAACGAAAAATGCGAAGATATGTGTCATCTACCAACCCGCACTGGGTCCGCGTGGTGGATTACGGCCCACTCCCTCTCACCGAGAGGAGGCCTGTGTCCCAGCAGTGGGAACATTATAGGCTGAGACTCATACTCATGTATGAGTATAGTCAGGTAGACATCTTCTATGCCCAAACTATCAAGTAACATCAAATAACATCACCGCGTTAATGTGGGTGTCCGGTGTACTATACATCTGCCTATTCCTTCGAAGGAAATAGGCGAGATGCTAAAAGCATTAAACGCCTGATAAAATATTATAGCAATACCTACATTTCCTGTGTGTCCGCCAGGTGCTGCTGTATTCTCGCGCTACGAAGGCTGGAGTTACTTCGACAGTTTCTACTACTGCTTTGTCACTCTCACCACCATTGGATTCGGCGATTACGTTGCCTTACAAGTAGGTATTATTTTTCATTATATAAGCTCATGTTAGAAATAAGTTACCCCAAAATTCTAATCGGATGTAACGGCGACTGTTAAAATTGAGTTGAAGAATTATTTTGGTAGTCTTCAAAAGCTGCAGTCTCTTCAACGTTGCCAGATCGATTATCGCTACATCGAGGTGTCTGTACAAAAACGCCACAGGTTTTAGCACCGTAGTCCAAATACATATGCTGCGACAGGTTATACAGACCTGCCTCTCTGTTTAGTGTTTGTGGACTAAGAGAAAGCCTTCGATTCGATCGAGACATAGGTTTTACTGCAGCCTCTTCAACGGTGCCAACTCGACTATCGCTACATCGAGGTGCTGAAGTGTCTGTACAAAAACGCTATGACACTATGTCAGTCTGACTCTAGGTCCAGACTTCCAAACTTATCCGAATATCGTTAAAATTGAGTTGAAGAATCATCTTAGTAGTATTTTCATTTTATTGCATTGTCTTTCTTTTAATTATATTTATTTTAATATCACAAATTAATTACTATTTTTACAACCTAACACTAATATATACTATATACAAGTATATAATACGAAAAAATATCGAAAAAGGCAGGAGCTCATAGTAGTATTTAAATGAGAAATATTGAAATTATATGTAGGTACTGCTTAGAGCCTATATAAAATTAATGTCACCAATTCTTTCGCCATGCGTAATTGGCCTTTATTCCTTCATTGTGTTGTCAATTTTGAGGTCATAATATGTAAATCCTATAATATTAAACTTTAAATCGCGTCGCGGCGCGAGATTCGTTGCCCGGAATGTTACCATATATGTTTCATGTTTCACCATCTTTTCTTTTATGTATGTTTTTTTTTATTATAGGTCATGTTTTGATTTTTGTTTTTTTGTTTTGTGTCAAATCATATGTTGAATAGTTTATTTTATTTTCTTGTTTTGATTGTTGTTTTTATTTATTTATGTATAATTGCATGCTGCACTGATTAACGTCATCACGTCAACGCCGGCTGCCGCTGAAAACCAGCGCTTGGGCTCTGTCTCGTATAGGGCCTTAGCATTATGCTGAGCGATGGCCGTTTTGCGTGAATGTGACGCATGTTTACCCCCAACTTGTTTTTTTGTGTGCTAAGTCCTTTTTTCATACGTCATGTTTGCCGCAAATAAATGCATTTTCTTTCTTTCTTTCTAAATTCTGCAGAATGATCAAGCATTGACCAGCAAGCCTGGTTACGTCGCTCTCAGTTTGGTGTTCATCCTCTTTGGCCTGGCTGTAGTTGCTGCGAGTATCAACTTGTTAGTGCTACGGTTCATGACCATGTGAGTGTGGTGGCTTGTATGCTCTAGCTTTTTGTAACTAGAAAATAGGATTGAGTTATATTAATTTAGTAAAAATCGTTATAGATTAAGCCCTGATCATCAGTATGATTTAAATTTGCCCTATTGGTCATCATCATCATCGACAGCCCGACTTCCCACAGCTGAGCGTAGACCTCTCCTTTCCTGTGCCAATCCCCACATTCCTCCTTTTGTGGAACCGATACATAATAATTTTTATTTATTTATTGTTATTTTGTATTAAGTACAGTAACGAGCAAAAGTATGTATACACTCGGCTTTATTCAAAAGCGATTTACTCGTTTATTTTTAAATGAAATTTTATGTTGTTACGAACATAGCATTTTCGAACCCATAGGTTTATGTAATGTGTCGTATTTCAACGTTGCGTTCGTTATTTCACGAAAAAATCGCAATTAAAAGTTGCCAAGTGTTGACATATTGGTGCTCGTGACTGTACATCATTTAGCATTCAATGAATTCTCCATTTGTCCATAACATATTCATATAAATAATTCTAGGCAAGCTGAAGACGCCGCCCGTGATGAAGAAGATAAAGATGGCTCCAGGATTCTCCTGCCAATTGATGAACATCCTATAATGGGACGGCAGAGGTCGCATGATGACCAGGCTTCGGTGAGTCAACAACAAATAAAATGATTTATACCTACATTTTTAGGTTAGGTATCCGCAGATTTAGTTCCAAGTATGATCGCTAGATGGCAGTGTGCTGATGACGCGCATTTCTGAATCGCGGTGTTAAGATTCTCCGCGATTGACTTGGGGTCCCCGGTTTCCGATTTTTCTGTATCGCTTCTCGGCCTTTTGGCTAAGATCAAAGTGTAGTATCTGTTCTTTTCAGCTTAATATCTGAAAGTTCCCTCACTGAGGGACCAGTATATTAATCTGATTTTTGTAAGCTGACGGGATGTTCGGGGCTCGCTCCACTCCCGTCGCGGGTCGGCCCGGCATTGCAGTGCCGCCGGGATCGGCCCACATAATACTCTATTAAACCTTGCTTAGGAAAAAGCGAGGCGTGGCTTGATTGATAATAATTAATTATCAGTCAGTCATATTATGTCGCCCTCTCAGTAGTTTCAGTGAGAGGAGAGGCGAGGCGTGTGCAACCTGATGATAATAATTTAATAATGTGGCTAAACTTCCGTGACCCGTAGTTCTTCTGATTGTTTCATATTTTTTATTTCTGCTAATGATCATTACTAACCCGTTAAATGCCGTAATTACAGACACAATTATTATTAAAAAGCCATTGTGTCTCGCGTGAGTGAGACACATTGAGATCGTGGATCTACACCGTGTTCCGGAATTAACGCACACCACCAAATACCCCAATTAGAATATTATGTTTTAATCATAATACATGCGCTGATTTTTTACTATTGTGTATAAAACATTGCTTATTTATTAAATTAGTTATACTGATTGTGGGAGAAAAATGTGGCTTATTAAAAATCTACGCACACATATCGCATACGTATAAGGGTCAAGCGTGGTCGGTGCTTCGTGCATTTTGGTTTGTTATTATTGTTCAGCGGGAGTGTGACTGTAATTTACGTACGTCTCAATTATTTTTGGGAAAAAAAATTACTCATATTAAAAATGACAAAAATCGATTCTGAACTAACCACTTTCATAATGTGCATTAATTCAGTAACACATTGTATATGAAGGGTTAATTGACTCTGTAGCTGTTCTACAAAAAAGAGTTATCATGGTTACTTCTAGGTGTGCTCATGTAACTGCCTGGGCAACAAGCAGTGCGAGGGCGGAGCCCTGCTGGCGACGCAGTCTCGTCCACACCGGCTGCATCGCCGTGTGTCTCTCGCACTCGCACCAGAGCTCATTGAGAGGGCTTCCGTGTAAATAACATGAGTAAGATGAACGAGTACCTTGTGGTATTGTTTGATAATGAACAAACGGGTAAGATCAAAGATGAGCTATGGTGGTGATAGAATGAGAAAAATGTTACACAAGCTTTGAGAAAGAAAATCATAACAGTATTATTTTATTAAAAGTTGAACAAGTTTTTTTTTTAATGTTAATTAGTTATTAATTTTTTTGCTAGGTTATTTTGTATGTAGAAAACTTTCCGCTGCATTTTGTTTTAAAAATAATATGCGATTGTAAGTATTTTTATTTCTGTGATGATTCATCAGTATTAATATGTGGTACATCTTTATGTATGTTTGTTCTGTGATTAGGTATCAGAGAGTAGTGATTCGTAGAATATTGTAGAAATGTATTATTCAAAGAATAACTTTTATTTAACACATCAATTTATTATTATAAAGAATTATACATTTATTTTTATTTATTATTTTTTATTCAGAGTTGGATTGTATTGGTTTTAAATATTCATTAAAATGTCGGATATCTTCCTTTAGTGTTGTGGAAATTGATGTTGTCTGTTTTGTGCCAACATTTTAGTAAATTAAATACTATTGTAATTAGTTGTATGAGACGTTTACATTGGTCGAAGACTTTGTTCAGTATTATTATTGTTGCTCTGTAGGTTATATTGTAACGGGTGTAAAATACCCTCAACGAAGCCGAAAGTCTTTTGTTCTTACCGTTATTATGAACATACATGGGAACCTAGTCACCCAGTCACCCAGTCACCCAGTCACCCAGTCACCCAGTCTTACCAAGGGGTATCGTATTACCCAGTAACTGGGTTATGGAGGTCAAGTAGGCAGTCGCTCCACATAAAATACTAGTATTCAGCTACATCCGGTTAGACTGGAAGGCGACCCCAACATAGTTGAGAACAGGCTAGGCAGGTGACGACATGGGAACCTAGTTACGGAGATATTGCAGGTCAAAGTTCTATTGTTTTAATGTTTTTTACGAAATAGATTTCAAGTGTTACGTTATAAATAACTTTAAATACTCCCACGCTCCCTGTACCGTTGCACCAAAAATAAAACTCGCTTAGTTACTTAGTTTGATGTGTAGAATGCGTCGATAACGGCTTCGTGATGGGTCTTTTTTATTTTACACCAGTATTCTTTATCATTTGAGCTCATATTTTTCTAACCAGTAGGTAATTATTTCACATTTACACTATTTCTCCTAGGGCTGATTTTTCAACGCCAGATAACTTTTGTTCGTGGAATAAAACTGACGTTTGACAGTTTTTGTATGGAAGAACTGTCAAAATATCAAAATAAAATTATCTCTCGAAGAAAGTTATCAGATGATTGAAAAATCAGCCCTTAGTTACATAACATCACGCCTTGTTTCTCCGAAGGGTTGGGCAGAGGTGTACAAATTGGGTGAGGTGTAAACAACTGGTGAATTGAGGATGTACCTACTATAGAGTACATCCTCAATTCAACCAGTTGTTTTAATTCCAGAAAAGAGTCTTAGTTGTTTTGAAATGTGACTTGTTTATTTAGGACCAATGTAAATAGGTTATTATTAAATCAACGTGTATATTTACATGCAAACTTCCATAGTTACACACAAAGACAAACGAACAATAGCAAGTCTGCTTTAAATGTAATTAGTCACTTTAAAGTTACATTATAAATAATATTATACAGGGTGCACGGACATCGACGCGCTACCTATTACCATGGATTCATTACAATGATTTTGAAACCCTCTGCGTTTAAATTTTTTGTCTGTTTATTTATTTATTTATATACACCGTGTTCTTTACGTTATTCATAAACTTTTGCAAACGCTTCTATAGCTTTTACAAATCAAATCTAACATGGGAAGTAGGTAGTGCTTAAAAAGCCTTCGTTACAAAGACATTTGTAATATGAAATTACAAATATCTTTGTAACGAAGCCTTTTTTAAGAAAAATACATAAATAGGCGGCCTTATCACTTTCTGCGATCTCTTCCAGGAAACCTTGGAACGGACGGTGACCTTATTAAAAAAAAATGTCTGCCATTCATTTTGACCGCGTAAGTATTGCATTTGTCTACGAAACAGCAGATTTTTTTTTGATAACCGGCCAAAGATTATACGCTAGAGGGTTCAGAATCATGTGCTGAATTCATGGTTGCAGTTTGCGCGTCGATGTCCCTGCCACCCTGTATTATACATATAGTTCCCAGTTCTTAGTTCTTCTTACTTTACTCTCTAAATCTCCATCTTAGAGAGCGTGTGACTTACTCATATAAATATGTACAATCGACTAAAGTTTTAATAATCGACACATAGCTCTTAGTTTATAAGGTCACAGTGCCAAAACTTTTATATGAAAACTTTTGATGTAACATGTTATTAAAATCAAGTGTCTACTTCTATGATAACTTCGGTAATTATGATGGTTATCTAGGTCCAGACGCCAGCACATTAAGCTACTACAATCTGTCAAATTTCTTTAATAGATCTTCAACTTTATCGCTAAATATTGATTGGGAATGTTTGACAGTTTCGGATAGCTTGACCTCCCGGCGTCTGTTCCGTAGATCTTATGGGAATGAGTAGATAAGCCCAATCAGTGTTAAATTGACACAAAGGTCTTACCTATTTCACAATGTTTTACTAGGTTGGTCATCCAGTTACGAATGCGAGTTGTGTAATTAACTTCGTTGGCTAATAAGAATGAATCAATCAGTAAACCACCTCGCACCCTATGCGACTGCGACAACTCGACGGCCGGACACTGACCTGTCGGTGTACTCGTGAACTCTCCGTCTAGACGCTGCGAGAGCGAGCGGCTCCCTTACTCCCGTCGTCTCCCGTATCCTGTCGTCGAGATTCTGCAACTCTGTGCTTATGTGAAAATTGTCGGCAGCGTGTCGTTTAATTCCGATCCAGCCTGTCCCTTGCTGCCCTCTCCCAGCGACACCCTAAGCCGAGCTCCGTACCCCACAGGGGGTGCCCTTAGCGTGTAGTCGCTTGGTTTTTATGTTTTTTAAGCCCTGGCGTCCACGGTTAAGCAGACGACAACTTTATAGGTTGACCTGCGAGACGCCATTCCCAAAAAATAAAAGCAGCGTGTCGTTGCGTCTTGTCATCGAGCTGTGGCATAGTGTGCGAGGTTGTTAAGTGTACACAACAGAGACTGTCCAAATAGCCTGATCTAAGATCTTCCTAAATTACTTACTGAAATGAAATAAACTCTAGTCATAAATGCCAAAAAGATACGGATTTACTTTACAAGTATAACACAAAGCTTATTTATTTATTTTAATTTTAAGTATATTTGCACAATGTCTGGATATTAATCTGTGATATGATTTTGATCTCATAATGTTATTAATTTTATTGTTGACACGACGAGTGCGCTTTGAAGACTCGCCGATGTAATTTGTAATTTAATATTACATTTGTATTACGATATACTACAATGTTCGATGTAAAGTAATAAACGTTTATAAAGAAAACATTGTGTTTAATTGCTACCTCCTTACATGAACAAAACATAATTTCACACCCCTATTCCCTGCACGGGCATGCCCTGGTAACTCACGAACAAAATATGATCATGAACTTTTTCTGATTATAATTTCACACCCCTATTCCAAGCACGGGCTCATTTATATATATTAGTGTATGTGCACGGGTAGGCAGTCTTAATACACCCACATTTCGCCCGTTATATATACCATTTAAATCTTCTGTACCTATAAATTTATGGAGAAACTAAATGACAACAAATAAAAATATTTATACCCACACTAAGTTTGTATCCGCGAAGTTAGTTCCAAATATGACCGCTAGATGGCAGTGTGCTGATGACGCGCATTTCTGAATCGCGGTGTTAAGATTCTCCGTGATTGACTTGGGGTCCCCGGTTTCCGATTTTTCTGTATCGCTTCTCGGCCTTTTGGCTAAGATCAAAGTGTAGTATCTGTTCTTTTCAGCTTAATATCTGAAAGTTCCCTCACTGAGGGACCAGTATATTAATCTGATTTTTGTAAGCTGACGGGATGTTCGGGGCTCGCTCCACTCCCGTCGCGGGTCGGCCCGGCATTGCAGTGCCGCCGGGATCGGCCCACATTAATACCCTATCAAAAGACAAAACTTGCATAGCAGTAGTAAGTTATAATGCTATCATAGCATGATTAATCACGAATGAAGTGACTGGGGTTGTGCTCTGCTTTCGACACTGGTTTGCATCGGGATGTAAGGCTTGTAACTGCTACGTCCTCGGAGCTCCGCCCAGAGCGGGACAAGTTATTTGTTGATTTCTTATATTAATACAGAATCGAAGATTAATTAAGTCTTGTAACAAATGATTTGGCCAAGTTAAAAGAACGTGGAATCAATGTGTTATTCATAATCATTACTTATTTCGTTACCGTTAAAATTAATTAAAAAATCCTTTAAAACTGTCTCTTGTTTCATTTTGATTCTGAAAACACTGACAAACATCTTAATTCTATAAATCCTTATTTCTAAAATAGGCAAACTGTTGTTTGTTTTTGTATAAGGTTTTTAAATATTTAACTTAAGTTATTACTACTGAAGATTGTTATTTTATAAAATAATAACAACGTCATAGTACACCCGCGGTTCTGACATCAGGATGGCGGGTGTACCTAGTTTTTAAAATATCATTGTACCGGTAGGTACACAGATTTTCAAGAGAGGTACGTAAAGGTACACAGAAGATACCAAATAACTGCAATAAATTTAAGCAGATCTAAAAAGTACACCCGCGGTTCTGATGTATATAAAAAAATACTATCATGATTATTGACGATACGTGTGGCGGACTCGCGGTCTTCACGACAACGTCCCTTTCTAATATAACAGTAATAAAGAAAGCCTCTTGTCATCAGCCGGGCACGAATCCATACACCGAGCTATGACTGGGAAATTCCTAATGAACAAATCTAACAACAGTGCCCGTCCCGTCGTATCGGCCAAGGATCTCAGACTCAGCAAAAAGCATAACAGCGCTTAGGTTTTACCAAATTCGGTGCAGCAAAGTAAGGGTTTTAAGGTTCCAGGTATGTAGGTAAGGTGTTGCACAGAGGGTGAGCACCGGGGTGGTTTTTTGTGAGGTAAAAATCCCACACACCTCGATTTTCTTCTTCCTAGGTAAGGAAGTTAATCTTTTAAGACTAAACAACTGGTATGCCCCACTAGTTATTTCATTTCGAAAAATATTTGGTCATATTTAAAGAAATGCCCTTATCTCATGGCACTGACCTACAACTCATTAGTTAAAACCACACCTTGTTAGTTAATTAACTCACAGATATATAAAGGAGTTACCATCAACTTGCACTCAAGGATAACAAGATGTATTCGAAGAGGACGTTTTACCTTATATTTGTATTGGTGTCTCTTAGTGAATGTGTTTCTGGTATATTTTTTAAACCATCTTCAAGTGCTAGCGGTATAGATGCTGTTAAGAAAGCTCCAAGAGGTAAGCAGACTTTGTTATGATCACCTACCTATCTTTTCCTAAATCAGTTTCATAATCAGTGATAGAAATTGGACAATAATGGTCTATGAATCAATTGAGATGTGTTTATCTGTCATTGTGTCTATATACCTACTTTTGTTTGTAACAATCCTCACGTTTGCAAAAATGCCTATTTTACCTATCAAAAGTCTCACACTTTTGATCTCGACTGTATAGGTTTATGTAATAAAGTTTACTTAGCACATTTATTTAAAATATGACAAAATTTGTAATCCATCGATAGACGACAGCTACTGCCTACAAACTGTTAGGCAGTATGGCAGACTTTATTTACCTAATAAGTATGTTATTAGGTAAATAAAGTCTGCCATACTATAACGTATGTCTATGTACATAGTACAGATTTTGAATAAATAAATAAATAATAATGTTACCCCACACTGATTTTCTCAAAACGGAGACAGGAACGATTTAAAATAAATTATTGATAATAAATATATTAGGTATACACAGAGATTTACACGCCCATATTTTCTGAAAATAAATGATTTTTATTCGTGTCTAATATTACGATTCAATTTATTAATTTTATGTTCTTGCAGTGAATTTGCCGTGGCTTTGGATCGGTATGTGGTGCAACGGTTGTCCCCCGAAGGGCTGCGAAGAAGACGAAGCCATCATACATGGATACTGCTGCGGCTGTGCTTACTCATTAGGTACAGTACCTATTTGATACATAGGTAGACGCCAGCACACCAAGTTACTACAATCTGTCAAATTTCTTTAATAGTTTTTCAACGTTATCGTTTAAGCATTAAGGTTCAAGGTTGATTGGGAAAAGTTGACAGTTTCGGGTAGCTTGTCCTGCTGGCGTCTGTACTTACAATCGTTATTGTGTTTAACACAGAAGGTATAGGTAATTGAAATAATCAAGATTAAAGGGTTCGAACGGATTCATGGTTATAATCTTTTTTCTTACATCTATAGCCATAATATAGTTCAAATCAACTTGACGCTCAGAAGCGGTATTTGCGACTTCTAAAATTTTATCAAAGTCTTCTCCATCATGTCATCAAACGAGACGCAAGGTATGGCACACCGAGTCTCGCAGTGCCGTGCGTGATTATTCACCACAGCGAACGGCTTTGAATGAAATGAGTCAGAGTCACCGTGAATCCACAAAACTACTACAACTACGCGCGTGAGTGCGTAAAAAACCCGCACGATGATGCAGATCTGCACTCCCGCAAGCACGCGCGTAGGTGCGTTGACACGCAACATGCAGCGTGATGCGTGGCAGTGTGATAATCGCCTAAGATAACTGAGTAGGTACCTACCTATATCTAATTGGACTAAAATTCCTTCATATTTGTTCGCAGATCAACTGCCAGTGCTCTGTCCAGAGTTCCTGCAGTGCCCCCTGAACCTGCACGGACTGTGTCACGACTACGAGTACATGATGCGGTGCTGTTGTTGATATTGATACCACTGATCTCTTTTACCAAGTTTTTTTTAATTTGCCTACGTTATCCCGCTGCTGAGTAAAGGTCTAATAGGTCTTCCCCAAATTCTTCCAGATATCCTGTTCTAGAGCCACCTCGATCTCGACCCAACTCTTACGGTACGCGTCTAGGCCATCTCACCAGCTCTCTCTGGGCCGGCCTCGGCGGCCGTCCATCCTCAGGCACCTACCCTGTAGTCTGTTGCCAAGCGGTCACTATGAATTCAGCTAACGTGACCCCCCCCAAGCCCATTTCAGCTTGGCAGCCTTTTTAGGCAAGAAGCAACATCTTTGTACGTATTTTTGTTTTATGTATGTGGACATAACTAAGGCTGCAAAGCTGAAATGAGATTGGCGAGACGTGCCTAAATCTAGGAGCCCCGTTATGGAATGCAGCGTAAGATGTAATTATACTTTCATAATTATTAAAGAGGTCAGTTCGAGTTCTAACGAGTCGGACAAAGCCGAAACAAATGCGTGAGTAATGTAATTAAAAGAGATACGATAATGTGTTAAGGAAAATAAAACATCTCTAATATAGCATACTGTTTTAATTTCTAAGAAACCCTCATTACAGAATTATAGGGGGTTAGCGGTCTTGATTTAAGTAAACTTAACTCTGACATAATAGTACAAAAATAACGACGAACGAAGTTAGTTATAAGATCGAGAATCAAATAATTTATAGCATTTAATTTAATAGTCAAATGTTTCATTTATTAGTATTAAAATTCATATCACCTTTTACCTAATTCTCTTAACAATTTAAGTGAAAAACAATACCCTCCCTCTAGCGCACTCGGGTAATAATAGGACGAAAACCTTACGAGTGGATCTATTCTAATAAGTGAAACACCGGACTGTTTTAAAATTTAAAGTTATCACATTATTGCTGTGACAGTGATAATGAATATGTCTTTTAATTAATACTATGATCCCGCTTCGATGGCTACAAGTTTACTATATCTGTCTATATGTCTAAGGCCAATATGCTATATCTACAATTTGTGTTAGAATTCGCGATCCAATTAAATATATCAACACAAAATGTTCAATATAGCGCAACCCCAGTACGCCTTACTATAAATACAACGTGGTATGTATGCTGGTGTTGTGTGGGAGACCGGATAGCATTCTATTGTAATGATATTCGCCAAACTCAATAAAAACTTTGCGACTTTATAATTGCACAGTAGTAAAAGCAATGCTGAAGATATCGACAAATGCATGAAACATTGCGGTCATCGCAATAACAAAATGGTCCCCATTAGAATCAGTGTGTCATCATTCCTGGCGCGTTTAACGAGAAGCAAAACAAGATGGAAGTAGAATCACAGATCTCTCAAACAACACTAGCTATACGCTATACAGAATGAATAATATAAACACCCAGTGCATACAATTAGTTTTATTTATTAGTACCTCAAGTGATGAGAAATTATAATTTTAACAGAAGCTGGAATAAAAACGGAAATTAGCCTATACTTGGTAATTAATGGACAGCCTGAGAGATAAAACTTATGTACGTCGGTGACTACGCCACGCAAGCTCACACATCGCTTAGCAAGCCTCCTGTACCACAGCAACACTCGGGCCGGCTGCACCAACACCGGTCATTAACTTTACAGCTACAATCTCACGTCAACCTTAACATAAGCTTACGCTAGGTGACACTAATAACAAGCAATTAATCAGCTAACTCATGGTGCCACCGACCGCAGTGACGTAGTGCACGCGAACGCCACGACGGACTTACGACAATAGATATACAAAGCTTTAAAATAAAAGTTTATATTATAATAACCATATAAATCTTGTGAACTTTCCTCTCATACAATCTACAGTGGCGGTCAGTTATTGGAACCTGCATCGAAATTCTTATTCTGGAAACAGCACAAAATTAACCTACAATATTCATTATATATAAACATGTATAAACATACACCCTTCCATTTCACCTGTCTGCTTTAACTAACAAGATATCGGACAATAGCAACTTAATAGAAAGTTAGCTTAGGACGCGCGGCGACCGTCGGCCGCGTCGCGCCTCTCTATATAGTATTTATTTATTTATAATTATATAATTATAATGATGCGATCATGAAACGTTTTGTGGTAATTGCATTTCTTGTGTGTAGGCGGCCGGCGCCCGCGACTCCCGCTTCCCGTACGTCTTGCCGCCAGCCTGGAAACACGTAATGATCAACATTTTATCCCCATCATTGTACTGTACTTTTACATTTAACATAAGATAACATCACTTAAACCCTGAAGTGTTAGGTTGAGGTACCTATAGTACACCCACATTTCGGCAGTTAAACGTCCCATGTAATAGGGTCCGAGCCTTTTGCCAACATTGCGATCAACCGGCCAGAAATCCAGACTCCGGACTGCTACTGAGACATTCCAGATGATTTTTTCATCTGGGATTACCTGGTTTTTTCTGGTAGCGGTAGCTTGCGACCACAAACACAGTCTATACTAGAATACATACTAATTCTTTTTAACTGATACATTTACTAAAGGTCATTGATCAGTCAGGACCAAATAAAGCTGTTGTGATTTGTGAAGCGTTCAAAATGGTGGGCGTTGCTTCTATTTGTCACGATCTAGATTACAATACCTACTAATATTTTATACTAAAAACCGAAACGAATACACAGTAATAAGTCGGCTTGTTATATAGGCAATTCAGCATGCCCTCTTTTTTATACCAATATGAATTGCATTGATTTATTCCGCGATAATAAACGTCAGCCTTAGGATTACTTATATCACTACTATAGGGTGGCAGAGTAAGAAAAACAAATGTTCTTGCACTAGAACAATGCTGTAGGTGAAAGCTACAAACCTTTTGTTCTTTTTTCTTTGGGTGGAACATCATAATGACCTCCCCCGCTCTGGGTTGAGCGGAAGGGCGTGTCAGACTTTTACTGAGTAAAACCCACCCGTGTTCCTTCAGTTGCCTGTGCCAGGGGCCACGGTATCTCTTTCGAACAACCCGCGTCCCTGGCAGAAGCTAAAGGACCTTAACTCACATTTTATAAATTATTCACTAGAGCTCATTAAAGATGTCTATACCCGAAATTAGATATTAAAATCGACCGTGTATAAAAAGTAAATAGTGTATCGTTGTAGAATAAAAAGCACGATTATGAAGTTTTATAAAGCTATTGTAAATACAAAAATGACAACAAATGGACTTAAGGTCCTTTAGCTTTCACCTACAGAATGATAGATGAAGAGAGTTGGTGTAAACAGGCAGATTAACATCACCACCCCTTTTTTTCCAACGAAAAATCTAGCTTACATCATCCCATGTTGGGGTCGGCTTCCAGTCTTAACCGGATGCAACTGAATA
Organism: Apamea epomidion; assembly: GCA_947507525.1. NCBI lineage: Eukaryota > Metazoa > Arthropoda > Insecta > Lepidoptera > Noctuidae > Apamea > Apamea epomidion. The sequence goes on along the minus strand of OX382241.1, from coordinate 14,510,736 downwards.
CCAGTATTTTACATGGAGTGACTGCCTAACGTACCTCCACAACTGGGCAACACGATACCCCTTTGTTAAGTCTGGTTGTCAGTCTTTCGGGCTTCTGACCTGTAACGACGGTACAAAATCCACGAATGACAGCCGGGACCAACGGCTTAACGTGGTTTCCGAGGCACGGAGGGGTCTCGGTATGCGAAAATAGTCATTCATCCGATCGACCCGATCGACCCGTGCGGCCGTGCGGCGTGCGTGTGTGCTTAGCCACGAGCAACACAACAGTTCACCAACTCACCGTAGGCGGCGTATTCAGCAGCAAGAAGACTTGCCGGTGTCGATGGGGTGTCCCTGGTCGATCTTGACCTGCCCGCCCACCGGCGCGGCGCCCGTGGAAGGCGGCCCCACGCGGGTCTTGATCTCCGCGGCCATCGTCATGAACGCCTGCTCCACGTTCGTCGAGTTCTTCGCTGAGGTCTCCAAGAATGGGATGCCCAGCTGTTCCGCATATTGCTGTGGAGGAACGGTAGGTTAGGTTAGAGGTAGGCACATTTTACAGGGTACTTCTGAATTGGCAAGAAATCTATACTAATATAATAAAGAGATCAGAAGGCCAATACTAACGTTCAAAATAGTCTAGTCGCAGTCTCATCTCGGCGATAAACAAATGTCAAAAACTTGTCAAAATGTAGGGAAATTAGAGGTTTTTTTGACAGATTGAGACTGAGATCAGACTGTGAACGTTCTTAAAATTACGAAAATTGCCCCTCAGATTTGAGAATTTTTATGTAGGGGTAATACTTCGGAACTATTAACCCGGTTCCAAAAATTATTTCACTATATTGCCGAGTGTCATAGAATATATATTTTTATGTTAAAACAAGAAATTCCACGCAGACGAAGTCGTGAGTAGAAGCTAGTTGGTCCTACTTTTTCCTTCCTGTCCGTCCGAACGGACGGACAGACGTTAGGTAGTACATTTTCAACTAGGATGACTACTTCGCTGTTTAGCAGCGCTGATAGTAATTGATATCACTATTAAACATTACATAAGGAAGATTTGTATAGTTAAAGCTACACACAGAACATCAAGTAATTAACACAACACTGAAAAACATTTAATTACACCAATTGCATCAAAATTAAATGCAGTTTTTCTCTCACAGGAATCAGTAAAGAGTAACACAATAATGAATCTATTTTTATCAGTTTGCTAATAAAACTTGTTACCTATTAACCGAGTCGTTAACAACATATTTCATGAATAAATATAAGGAAGGAGATACTTTATCGTTAACATTAGTATGGAGCTGCACTCGTATGGTATGTGATAATTGTCATCACAACAAATGATATGACGAAAAAAATGTGACTACTGGGTACATACTGGCGCAATTGGCACAAAATGTATGGGTACAGAAAGTCGACTCCAAACAACGAGCAAAAACAAACACAAATTGAAGTTTACTTAGGTTTTTTTGGAATTTGCAGGTCAGTGTCAGGTTGTATCTTGATTATAATATGATTCATGGCCGTAACAAATATGGCTTTACAGAAATATAATCATTAGAATCAGCAATACAACTCATTGAGTTAGAATTGGCCTCATGATTTCATGAAATAGTCATTCAATAGGGTAATTTGAACTTAGAGAGATGTATTGATGATTTTATGATTATAATTCTGAAAATACATACCTACTTATTGTTACGAACGCGAATCATATTTTGTTCAACATACAACCTAACACTAAGCTCCAAATTGCAAAAAATGTAAGAAAATTTTGGATTTCGCGGGGTACCCTGGCGCCTTCGCCCTTAAGGTGGATGCTCCAAGGTAGCCCGCGAAATTAAAACTTTCTTACGTTTTTTGCAATTTGCTGGTCAGTACTAAGTTGTACGTTGATTAAAATATGATTCGCGGCCGTAACAAATATGTATTTACAGAATTATAATCATTAGAATCAGTAACACAACTTGTTAAGTTAGCATAATCCTAAAATGTCAACATTTCATGAAATAGTCATTCAGTAGGATTACTTGATTTTAGAGAGTTGTTATAATTCGTCATGACAACGATCCTGATCTCTAACGTCATACACATAAGGTTTAGTTTAGTACTCACGTTGGCTGTGGTGTAGTCGACCACCTTCTTGGTGGTGAGGTCACACTTGTTGCCGACCAGCAGCTTGTTGACGTTGTCGCACGCATAGCGGTCGATCTCCTCCAGCCACTGCTTCACGTTGCTGAATGAATCCTGGAAGGTGATGATGGGGGATATTTAGAGATTTCGAAGTTAAGAATGAGGTTTGTTAAAAACTTTTACAAAGATTTTTATAAATAACTGAAGTTTGGTTCTAACAAACCTTCAAATATAAAATGATAATTGTACATGGTAATTATTTGTTGCAGTATGTATTTTACAGACACATATAAGTAGGTACCTACTTAAATGAAATTGTTTTTTTTTTTTTTTTTTACTTAAATAAAAAAGCAAAAAAAAAACTTTTCGCTCTTTTATTACTTTGTATTGAGATTGGAAAAAAGGAAACATTATTTTAGGCTTTTCTGAAGAAATTTCTTTGAAAGACATTCTTGTAATAAGGTATCATAAGGAATATAAAAATAAAAGGCAGGCTCTTTGTTCTAAAAATAACAAAGAGCATGCCTTTAATTTTTTGTGTAAAGAAATAGGGGCGTAACTCTGCCCTAAAACCATTTCTTGAGACAAAGGTATTACTTAAACAAAGCCCTCAACATTTCAAAAATTTAAACAACAGGCATTCTATGAGCCGCCTGCCGGCCTGCCTAAAGACAACAAACGACGAAGCTCGAATATAATAAATTCTCTAGAACAATCTATTGTATACTAATACATGTATAACAAAGCAGTTTGCTTGTTTGAACGCGGTTATCTCTGGAACTACCAGTCGGATTTGAAAAATTCTTTTTGCATTTTGTAGCCCAATTCTTGAGGAATGTTATAGGCAATTTAACATCAGCCTACGACCCTACGGAGCCGAGCAACAAGAAACACAGTCAGAAAGAAGGGTGGGAAATGCGGATGTTATTTTAGTATATTGTGGGCAGAAGCTAGTATGCTATCCTAGTTTTTATGGATGGACGGATATTTGTTACTCTTTCACGCAAAAACTACTAAACGGATTTGGATGAAATTTGGCACACACATGGTTTATAACCATTATTTTTTATTGGATTAACATATGTATAGGATACTTTTTATCCCGATATTCCCACGGGAGCGAAACTTATGCGGATGAAACCACGGGGCACTGCTAGTCTTGATATAAATACCAGTTCTTTTACTAATAAGTCCAAATACCTACATTGTTACTTTAACCTTCATAAACATGAAGTATAAAATTAATAAAAAGCACTATCGCAAGTAAAACGTGACGAACGTGCTTCGAACGAAGTCAATAGATACACTGAACAGGTCATCTGACGAGGAACAAAGTTCACAATTCATTAAACAATAGCATTAGTCATAACTCAGTGCAATATCAATATGCCGTCTTTTCCCAACTATCTTGGGGTCGGCTTCCAGTGTAACTGGATGCAACTGAATACCAGTATTTTACATGGAGCGACCAACTATCTGACCTCCACAACCCAGTACTGGGGCAACACGATATCTCTTGGTAAGACTGCTTGTCATATTTTCGGACTTCTCACTAACCGTAACGACTGTCAAGGATCTACGAATGACAGCTGGGACCAACGATTTCAACCGACCGTGTAGCTTAGCCGTTCGATCTACCCGTGTGTCTGTTACCATTTAGCCACGAGCCCCTCACTTGCCTAGTTCTATAAAAGGACAAATAATAACCTCCTTTTCACAGTTGTACCCTCAAAATGTTTCAACGCGCTTTGTAAGTACTCTTATTTCGGCATAACGCCAGATCCCAATTTTACGGTTGACCTAATTGAGTAGAGGAGCTTGCAGCTTGAATGATTATAAATACTAGTAAAACCGTATGAAGCAGGGGCGGGCTGCTTCAAACGGATTTTAAGACTTGAAAAAACATCGAGATTCCTTAGGTTTCATATCATACTTTCCTACTAATATTATAAATTCGAAACTTTGTAAGGCGTGATGGATGTTTGTTACTCTTTCACGCAAAAAGTACTGAACGGATTTGTATGAAATTTAGCACACAGATAGTTTATAACCAGCAATAACGCATAGGATACTTTTTATCCCGATATTCCCACGGGATCGAAACTTATGCGGGTGAAACCGCGGGGTGCAGCTAGTTAATTTATTATACACATAAGCCTTCCGGAATAAATTCTCTAAGTGATGGTGCAAAACGCATCCAAATTCGTTGCGTAGTTTAGACGAACAACGCGGTCATACAGATACTAAATGTGAATTTAATTTATAATAATAATGTATAGAAGACAGTAGAATACTGACGAATGCGCACCACTGCCCGTGTACTGCATTCTTACGAGTATTTTATTGATACTCAAGTTTTATAGGATACCAGTTATGGATGACGTGCAAATCAAGGAGTGACGTCACTTAAATACGTAATTCGATCTGGTATTGAGATGAATCTATATTATATAAATATAAAATTCAATGTCCTGACTGACTGACTGATACATCAACGCAGAGCCTAAACCGCTGGTCCAAGAGACATGAAATTTGGAGGGTGTGTTCTTCGTGAAGAGTAGGCATCCACTAAGAAAGGATTTTTCGAAACTCCACCCCTATGAGGGTGAAATGGGGGGATTTCGTTAGTATGAAAAATCTTATTCCTTGAGTTAACAAACTTAAGACTTGGCACGAATACTTATCTAAATAAGTTATGAAGATTGCCAGTTTTTTTTTTTCTAAATTACTCCCTAACAAGGGTTTGGGGGGATTCAAAGTTTGTATGGAAGAATTTTAGCGCGCGGTCCGATTTACTCGAAACTCAGTAATTATACCTAAGATTGAAAGTAAAGAATAATGTGTAGCAAGGTTTTTCAAAAATCTACCCCTGACGGGCTGGAAAGGGGTAGTCAATTTTACAGGGGAGGATTTTACAGCGTGGCTTGATTAACTCGAAAATTAGTATTAATACTTTTGACAGAAAATAATTAATAATAAAATAAAAGTTGTCGAAAATTGACCCCTGACGGGGCAAAAAGGGGTACTTAATTCGATTTTTAAGGCGAGGATTTTGAACTTGAAACTGTATGTTACATTTTCACACCTAAACCACTGAACTTCTGATTTGGCAAAGAGATAGATGGCATCCTGGGGAAGGACATACTTTTTATCCTGGAAGCACGTTCCCGTGGGACAAGTTCCGACATCCACGCGGCCGAAGCTAGTATTATATGTATGGCTTAGATTTTCTGCTTCCATCGAAAATTCTATTGCTTCTGTATTAAATTAAGAATTTCGGATCTGTATACATTAATAGGAATTACAGTAATTAGTCCGAAGTTGATCAATGTATTGCGTCACTCCTAAATAACAGATTTTTGTTTAATTAACCAAGAAGCCACGTTCAATGAGAGTAAATGAAAGTGTTATCAAGGTCTTTAACCTTTCAAGCAAGTTAATTTAAAACCTATGTTCACGTCGTTCAAAAGTTCCTTATCAGTTTGTTTATTGACAATTTTATCTTATCCTACATTTCCGTATATTTTAAAATTATTGTTCTACTGGTTCGTCTAAACGTTATTCGAAAATGCGCAATACATTAAATTAATTTATAATCTGTTGCAAGGGTCAAGGCCTTTACCTAAGGGACAGACAAGTTCATCGAAAATAAAACATAACATCAAAATTTCATTAATTTGTGCTAATTAATGTTCAAGTTAGGCCATTACAGCTATTAAATGCGTAACAAATTAAGGTCGTAAGATAAAAGGTAAAGCATTTCAACCTGAGAAAAAATCTATATTTCAGTCTAGACAATGTTTACTCGGTTCCAAGAAATAATTTAAAGTATGCGGGTTCGTATTATGTCGTCAACCGCACATGTTTTAGATTATAAATGATCCTATTACATTTTAGCATTGTACGGTAAGAAACAATCGATGATCGTTTCAGAACTGTGTGTTATTGATTTCATAGAATTATTTTTAAACGAGCTGTGTCCGCGACTTCGTCCACGTGCATGTCGGGAATCAAATTGGATTTCATGGGTTTTAATTTTTTTGCGCGAAGCCCTAATTCTAAAATAAAAGTAGCCTAAGGCATCAGCTATCTGCCAGTGAAAGTCCGGTCAAAATCTGTCCAGTCGTTTCGGAGGTTAGCCGGATCAAACAGACGGACAGACAGACAAATTTTAACCATTGTTTTGTTGTTTGAAGTGTCTGTTTGTAATGTCAAAATAACAGCTTTTCACTAAACGCATGTGAAAGTATTGTATAAGGTGCTTATAACAAAAAACACTTGTTTTTTTAAATTGTCTATTTGTTCCGGCTAATCTCCGAAACGGCTGCACCGATTTTGATTAAATTTGGTATACGGATACTTTGAATTTGAACCCTGGGGAAGGACAAACTTTTTATCGAGATACCACGCGGGTGAAGCCGTGGGCGGAAGCCAGTTATAAACATAAATAAAGTCATTATTATCAGACCACAGCCCATTGATTGAACAATATCACATAATAAGCACACTTTCGCTTTTCGCCAACGATTGTATAGACAAAAGCCATTCGCTAACTTTATATAGAGTGAAAGTGAGTATTGATCTTGTACGTAAACTGTTCGAGCCAATTAGTTATTCACCTGTTGGATATTTAATTATTGATTTTGTGTGGCTTACATAACATTGGCCTAAGAATTACTACCTATTTTTTTTAACCTACACTAATAATATAAAATCGAAAGTAACTCTGTCGGCTGAACGGCACCCTAATTGCATAACACACAATCTGAATCATTTTGAAGGATATTGCTAATCCATTGTTTCATATAATCGAAAAACTGTGTCTACTCAACAACGTAAATATCGCAATGAATGTTGTTGAACTGTCAAAATGAAAGCCATTGCTACTGTTACTGTGTTATGCAATTACCCCGCTGATGTCGGTGAAATTTGACACGCAGGGAGACCATGGTCTGGGTTGTGACAACCCGGTAGTACGTTCCCGTGGAATAATTTCAGAGCTCGACGCGCACAAGGCCGCGGGAAAAGGTGGTGTGTGTGATATCTATTGCATTCAAGAAGGATCCAAGGAATAACTTGGTTTGGTTGTAAAGCATTTTTTACTAAAGCCTACTGGTTTTTTGCTAAGGTGTGATGATAATTATGTATGCTACTATTAAAAAAATTGCTGATATTTACGTAACTAGAGCATTGAAGTTTGGGACTTTTACCACGACAAACGCGCTTGCCAGTGCGCACAACAAAATGAGGCGGTTCACGTTTTGGGACTACAATTATACGAAGTTCATGCATTTGGGCTAATTGAGCAGGGAAAATAGAACTAAATTGCTAATTAATCAAGAATTAATTAAATATAGGCATAACGGACAGTCCCCTATGCAGGGCTTGCATGGAGGCTTAGAAACCGTTGCGCACGTGCTCTTTGAGTGATCACCCAGATCAGGTCAGAAACCCTCAGAACACCCAGATCTTACACAGATTGAAATTGTTTATTGAAATAATTAATTTACATAAATATTTACAAAATAGGGCCATAAATACTATGTATAGGTAAAAATATTTGGATTTTACCTGAACTAGGAATAAACCTCTATCTCAGGTATCTCACACAAGTGCTTAAATACATAAGTATTATCTAAAATTCCTTAAACAAATAGTAAATAATGTATCTACTATAATTAATTATGGTTATATTCTAATTGACAGAAATATGCTACTTTTTGCATCGTCGTAAGACATTTTTTGCAACCATGTTCTTTTATGATTTTTGCAATGTTACATTTTGAATACGGTCGCGTTTACTATGTCATATTTAAAAATTTACCGTGTCAACAAAATATTCAGATTGCATACTTATTTATAATACGAAGATGTTCTCAACAGACCAGGAGACGTAATCAACTTCTGGAGGGAGGTGGGCTGGCTGGTATAACCACCGACGGCCGCCATGACCCACCTACACAACTTTTTGGGACTATAACACACCAAGTTGGCACGCATTTGGGCTAATTGAGCGGATAGAATAAAAATAAACTGCTAATTAGTCAAGAATGAATGAAACTCGTCAGTAATCGTATCTTGCCTTCAAAATGAGGCCAGCGACGAAAAGTAGAACAGATAATTATCTAGATAGTAGTGGATGAACTGCAATAGGTCAATAAAGAGTTTACAAATAGGTCTAGTTTGAAGAGAGTAATTTAACTTTTACCACCTTTTATAGCATGTGTCGAGGCTGTTTGTGGGTGCAAACTTCAAATCCGGGGAAGTACCAATGTACCAACTTTTTAATTCATATGCACTATCGCCAAAACATAGAACTGACAATTTTGAAAACAAAATCCCGTGAACATGATGACCACAGCTGCGTCCGTAAGTAAAACAAAAGAGGATCCTTTTTAGGTCGACTAATAATATGCGCTGCAAGCAGGAATAGTCCTTACGGTGGTCAGATATAGATTTTGGCGATAGTTGTTTCTGAGTTTATCTTGGACATTACTAACATCCGTGATGGAAAAACATCGTAAGGACTTATAGTTGAAATCGCCAACCTGTCTTGAGCAAGCGTGGTGATCAATGCTCGTGCCTTCTCTGTATGAAACGAGGCTTTTGCCCTGCATTGGGACAGTAATATGTTGGTAATAAAATAAAGCATGTGTATTATGTATGAGACTACTATCCTCAACTTGAATGTTTGTAAATATCTTTACGCATTATTGGTCACGTTTCTGTATGTAAATTAAATGGATTTATACAAAAAAAATAAACATAACACACATAACAGCAATTGAGAGGAAAACCTTGAACCAATATTGAGTTAAATTAAAGCTATATTCAGTGGCTTCGTTTAGAGACAAAATACAATCAACGGATTTTAAAAATTCTCATACAAAATATTATAGAAGAGGAAGTCTTTATTGGGTTTCCTTACCCAAAGGATATCGACAAGACCCTATTACTAAGCCTATCTTTCAGTCGGTCATAGGGCAGGATCATTAGAACCTTAATAGCTAGTCAGTTGACATTTTTACAGTATGTGCGTGAAAGAGAAAGAATGCGTGTCAAATAATAAAAAGAAGGTAAACTATGATAGTTTTGATGGAACGGAACCACTAAAGCGCGCGATCAATTCGCACGTGGCTGGTTTTTAATTTAAAGATGCTTCACCTTCATAATCATATTGGAATTAAGCTAAACAAAGCGTATTATGCTGTTGAATCATTAGCATCCTTCGTCATTGTTTATAAATTGCAAGAGAGTAGGCATTCGGCAGTTTGGACGGCAGCCAACTTTGTGCTCCTTAACTCCTTTGCACAAACTTAACTATATTGGCCATAAAACGTTTTGAACTGTTTATAAATAAACATTACTACCATGTTAAAGAATTTGTGGATTTATGTGCTCAAAGGTGGATTGATATTATATACTTTCATCTTTATTTTAATAATGGGCGTAAAAAGATGCTTAACGAGACCGAGAGTTAAAATCCCCGTTATTGTTTTTTTTTTTACCGGACCATGCCTGGGCACATTCTGTTTACGGACACAGATATTGAAGGTCAAAGTTTACAACTTTTTTTCACGAAAACCAGCAATAAATGTTCTAACATAACTCTAAGCAAGCACATAAACAACTCCTGTACATGCACCCTTAAGCACAATGTTTTGCGTGCTTGCCGTAAACATCGATGTTCCACACCAAAAATAGAAGTCGTTTCCCATCATTATCAGTTTTTGCTCAATGGGCCAACAAGATTTGAAATTCAGTCGTGCCAGCGACACGGAAGAAGAAGAAGCTCAATGGTACTTAGTTTGAGGTACACAATAACAACCATGTGATGGGTCTTTGTACACCCTGCAAACTGTATGCGGAAGGCCGAACACCAGATGTTGTGGTACAACTTGGGAGATGAAACAGACTGATGAGTTTTTTGATTGATTGACTAGCAATGTGTGTTGCACATTTCAAGAAGGAATTCGTTTATTAGGAGTAGTTCAATAATGTAACAGGCAGAGTTTGAACTCGCCGACCACTCGTATGCAAGCACGAAGCCCTAACCGTTGCGCCATAGTAAAAACGGATTTAAAAATTAAAAACATATGTAATGCAATTCTAATTCCTACACAAACCTAACAGCTTACAATATGGATTTTTATAATATTATGTTCAAATTCATTTAAAACACACATTCCTGCACCTTATCTCATTTAATGTGATAAAGGTTTATTATATTAACAACTTCTGTAATCACATCACATCATAATAAAATAAATACCCTAAATCGTAATAGGAGTCTATGGCATTAGTCTGACATTGTTTGCCAATGGGCAATAACTGAACTATTTCTGGGGAGTTTGTTGCGCATCTTCTTTCTGGGGCTGGAGGCTGTCTTATATAATTTTGACGTTCAAAAAGTGCTGTTTCTCAGCCTAATTTCAATAAATGACTTTTGATTTTTAATTCAAGCAATAAATAAGAAAAGAAACCCTTACATCTCCTATTTCTTTTGATTACATACTTTACTCTTCATGAAATGTTTACAAATGACACATTGCTTTTTATGTTCTGACAATCTTCTAACTAATGAAAAACTCGTGGTAAGTAAGCCCCTCGTATTCACTGGGCGACAGATATTTTTTGCAAAGTCCCCACAGATGTTCCACGAGGTCACGTGCAACATTGGGATGTAAGTATCTGTTGTCCTTTTTTGAGTAGGGAGACAGCAAGGGGGAGGTATACTAGTCCTCAGAAATTCGGCACAATTTTTTTAAATTCCCTTTCGCACATAACAAAACATCACACCTGTAATCCCTGAAGGATTAAGCAGAGTGCCTATAGTATAGCTCTAGCTAACCTCCTATTTCATAAAAATCTGTCACCCTGACCCACTGGCAGCCAGATATTACGAATAGTTAGTCAATTTGAAAATGTGTACAACAATACTACTACTAACTACTATTGCTAACTGTGGAGGCTTGTAAATAGCTTGTCGTCAATTACCTCACTACTACTTCTGTATTTGATAGCTGTAAGCCACCCAACAACTAATAAAATAAAATTACTACGGTGTAGCGTCGTCCAGAAAAGTCGCGAAATATTACAGGCGACACGAATCGCGAGTCAACTGTCGCGCAGTGCGTACGCCGCCTTACTCCACCACATGCACAAATTAGTCACCACTACAGGGTATGATAGGTCATTTACATAGTGTATAGATAATTTAATCAATATGTACAAATATATTTTCGTGGTATAGTTAGCATTGAAAGTAAGTCTTGTATTACTTACTGTTGTTTTATTAAAGAAAACTTGCTAATTTTTGTTTGATGTTGAATTACACATACACACATAAAATCATGCATGTTTTCCCTGAAGGGTTACGCAGAGATGTACTATCGCCAAAATGTCTATCTGACCACCATAAGGACAATTCCTGCTTGCAGCGCATATTATTTGTCGACCTAAAAAGGATCCTCTTTTGTTTTACTTACGGACGCAGCTGTGGTCGTCATGTGCATGGGATTTTGTTTTCAAAATGGTCAGATATAGGTTTTGGCGATAGTACCTTTAGTACACCCACATTTCGCCTGTTATGTTTAAGTCCCTTGTAACAGGGGGCGAGCCTCTTGCTATCAAACAGGTTTTTATTGATATTCTCACAACAATGAATTAGAGGTAATAACTATGTGAAGGTTGCCTGTTCAGTTGTTTTTATACCTAGTTCCTATATATGAAGTCTAGGCCAATATAATCAATTAGAAACTAGCAAATGTTCAGTTGTGTCGTGTTATTTTTATAAACTAACCCACCGAATTAAAATCTAGCATTATGAGTTCAATTATAATTGTGAAAAGTAATTTGCTTGTATTAATTACTAATTGACATAAGTTGTTTAGAACAATCTGATCCATAGTTTGGCGGAAATAAAAATAACTTAATAAATCTTTGACATTCAGTTGTTTGAGGAAATTACCACGAGGACATTGCTAATTTTATGTGCTTTCATATACAGCTATTCAAATATAAAAACACTTCCATTTCAAACAGACAGAAAAAGAGCTCAAATAGATAAACCTAAAATGTTTTTTCTTTATTTGTTGATACGGTTCACTTTGCCAACTTTCTAGGTGACAGCACAAATTAAAAACATATGCAGTGTCAGTTTTATTTTAAACAGTCAGAACAAAAAATCCCAATTTAGTTTTGCTACCTTATTTTTTGCCTATTTTCTTTTGCAATCAACTAGTTTATTTCATACATAGCATGATTCTATATTTTAATATGAATATTGATCAGTACAGTCTAAGGTTATCTGGTCTTTGTTCTGCATTGATTTATTCATTGTGATATTAAGATCAACAAAGAAGGTTGAATACCCTCAACAGACACAGCATACATAGCCATATTCAGAGATGTTTATTATTTGTGGAGAATTTATGGTCAATTAATAAGTTTGAGGATATTACCTGGTCTGTGCAATCATAAACAATGATAATTCCGTGCGCTCCTCTGTAGTATGATGAAGTGATTGTTCTAAACCGCTCCTGTCCAGCTGTGTCCCATATTTGTAACTTTATTGTCTTGCCGTCTAAGTCTACAGTCCTTATTTTAAAGTCTACACCAATAGTGCTGATGTAGCTCTCTGTGTAAGTGTCGTCTGCGAACCTCAGCAGCAGACATGACTTTCCAACACCAGAGTCACCAATCAGGAGTAGTTTAAACAAGTAGTCGCTGAAAGAGAACACATTCCGTAGTTTAGTCGAGTGTAGCAGTTCAGATCAAGGACAACACGAGCGATGCGCATCAATAAACGTTCATGATAAACGAAGGGAGGCGTTGCTTTGTTCCCTCTAACAAAGACTTCTCGCTCGCTACGTATCCAGTTCAGAGGAACCAGGAAGTGAAGGACTGGTACAATCATCGCTCACTAATGCGCCATTCATGATCCATACCATTACGTTTTCACAAATACTTCGATAATACCTACCTACCACGAATACACAATGAGTCACCATATTTGTAGTAAATTAATTAACTATAGAGACACCACAACTTGTTCGTAAACTAAAGGTACAGAGTTCTAAGATATAAATTCCACGCAATGACAATGAACACGCAAAAAAGATGGGTTTTCTGCACCATCCTTGTTTCTGAATCGCCGTGTTATATGTATCAAAAATACTTACTATTCTGGATTCATTTTTGTACTATAAATGTATTTTTTCCAAAACTATAATAATATAGAATATGTCGAAAATAGTTGAGTTCTTTGTTTCTAGCACAAAACAGCAAAAAAATTAATAATTATACGTAGAATAATGGCCGCCGTCCGAAACACCCACTGACGTAAGTCAGAAATTCAAACAGGAGTGCCACTTGGCAGAAACTAAGTTGCGTTCAGAAATGAAAACTCGACTAAATTTTAAATCGATAACAGAGTCAAATAAACTATTGAGAAGCTTTCGTCGAATCAAGAAAAATTATAAGAAGAAAACAGGCTAAAAAGCTTACAGGTTTATGCAGGAATCGAATCTGAGCTTTAATTTATGCAAAATTTATAAGAAAAAATATAATGTGATAGTGTTGTATAAAAGGGTCAACTCCAGCTTTTTTTTACTGTTTTAAAGTTAAGTCAATACGTTGCAAATCCGTTGCAGAGCGGACAAATCATTCGTTCGGCCCTTATCCCAAATTTATTTGGGGTCAGCGCAATGTGTTTCTTCCATACTTCTCTTTAGTCGTCATTAAGGTGAAGTTCGTTTCACGAAAGAAATCTCGCGGCAATAAACGGAACGGAACTAATTATTATTTAGAAATGTTGCTAACTATATAGTTAGCAACATTCCTAAAACAACCCTCTTACCTCATATACCTTTCTCTATAAAAGATTCTGCATTTTATTAAGAGGGAAGCGCCAGAGCAGCCCGCGAAATTCAAATTTTCTTACGTTTTTTGCAATTTGCAGGTCAGTGTCAGATTTTAAGTTGAACAAAATATAGCTGCGCCCCGCGGTTTCACCCGCATAAGTTTCAATCCCGTGGGAATATTAGGATAAAAAGTATCCTATATGTTAGGTCATCCTAGTTAGTTAGACTTAGAACCCATCTGTAAGCCAAATTTCATCCAAATCCGTTCAGTAGTTTTTGCGTGAAAGAGTAACAAACATCGATCCATCCATCCATACAAACTTTCGCGTTTATAATATTAGTAGGATACAGAATTATTACTTTCATCGAATAACAATCATTAGGATTATATAAACTTAGAGGGTTGAACAGTCACGAACACCAATATGTCAACACTTAGCAACTTTTAATTGCGATTTTTTCGTGGAATAACAAATGCAACGTTGAAATACGACACATTACAAAAACCTATGGGTTCGCAAATGCTATGTTCGTAACAACATAAAATTTTATTAAAAAATAAATGAATAAATCGCTTTTGAATAAAGCCGAGTGTATACATACTTTTGCCCGTGACTGTACTGGTACCTATTGTTGATTTTAATGATTATAATTCTGTAAAGTTATATTGGTCATCGCGCAAAAATCTTGAAAATTCTAATTTTTATGAGCTTTGTTTTGATGTACCCCCCTAAAATATCGTAGAAAATCAAACAGCTTGGCCCAGTTGCTGTGTCGTGGTTGCTGAAACTATACAATTATCGAGAAGCAGCCTTAAATATCCCGTCTCTGGAGAAAATTAAAGATGATAGATATTCCGAAGCCAGTTTAAGCGATAGACCCAGTCTTGCGTACGGCAAACTTAATATGGTTTTGAGTGGGGTGTCCATCGACTCTAATTCCCCTAAATATCTTGATGTTACTCTGGACAGGTCTATAACATTAGTTAAAACTGCAAGACCATCAAGCGGAAGGTGTACACTCGCAACAACTCTTCTTCAACGTCTAGTCTCATCCTTGTGATGTGCTTGGTTGGATAATTACCTTAATAATAAATTGATTTGTAATCTTAATATCTTTCTACAATATTGATACTTATCACAGAATTAGCGTACAGACTCCAGCACATCAAGCTACAACAATCTGTCAAATTTCTTTATTAGATTTTCAACTTTATCGTAAATGCATTAAGGTTCAAGGTTGATTGGGAAAAATTGACAGTTTCGGGTAACTTAACCTGCTGGTGTCTGTACATAAAGATGTATCACATAGGTACTAATACTGATGTATCATCATAGAAATAACAATACTTGGAGCTGAAAGTTTTCTACATAAAAAGTAACATGAAAAAAAATATAACTAAGTAATTAACATTTAAAGAATATGTTTGTCACATTTTTTTTTCATTCTGTCACCACCATAGCTCATCTTTGATCATACCCATTTGTTCTCTATCAAACAATAGTACTAGGTACTCTTTCATCTTACCCATGCTATTTACACGGAAGCCCTCTCAATGAGCTCTGGCGCGAGTGATAGACATAATTTTAATACTAGAAATAAAGATAAATAGATCAACCTTTTTTCAGATTATCCAAATTCCATTCCATTTTTTCATCTTTTATGGGGTACTGTGTTAAATGTTACAATAAAATACCTTGTGAAATATTGCAATTAAATGAAACAAAATTTTAAACTTATATTAAAATTACACTTTGTAAGCAAGGATATTACAAATTAGAGGATTATATCCAAGATAAGAATCCTTGGAAACATGCTGGTCCTGCTCCATAGGACAATCTCTAGAGTCTAGAAAAATCAAACTGGTTGCTAATGTAATTGTATATATAATTTATTCTTTTTTTCCTTTTTCTTTGACATTGATTTACATTCTGTAATTACTTGGGGTCACACCCGGACTTATTACTCCTTATTTATTTATTTTGGATTTTGGAATGTTTGTGAATGTGTGAGCACCATGTATCTATCACATAATTAATCTATATGTCATGGTTTCATTTATCCATTTTAATTCTTTTACCTATTGTGGTATAGTAATTTTGTTTTTAGGTGCATCGTCTTCACATATAATTATATAAATAATGTATACAAAATATTGTAAAACAGTTTAAAAGAGTAACGGTGGAGTTTCTTGCCCATTCTTCTCCATACGAAAACTACCTTTTGGAAGTGGCGACTAGAATCAATTTTATTTTTGACGTTTAAAAGTGCCTATTTGAAATAAATGATTTGACTTTGACTTTGACTTTAGTGCCAGAGATACGACGAGGTAAACGGTGGGGTCGAGGATGAGTCACCAGCAGGGCTTCGCCCTCGCACTGCTTGTTGCCCAGGCAGTTACATAAGCATAGGTACCTCCTAGAAGAAATTAATTGAATTTTTGGTTTTTATAGAACGGAGTAACAGCGTACACGGCGTAACAGAGACAGCTCATCAGCATCGTTGGTTCGACGCCCCCTAAATAATATTACTGTAGGTAATTTAAATATTATGAAAGGGCAACAAGCGACAATAACTAGAAAATAGTAATAATAAAATAAAATTCTCATTCTGTCATTTCGTTTATTAGCACACCAACGACATAATTATTGTCAGGGATCATAGTCAGAATCAAGACTTGTATGAATCATGCCATGATCCCACTATGCATAAGTTAAGCAAGGTTTGATAGAGTATTATATGGGCCGATCCCGGCGGCACTGCAATGCCGGGCCGACCCGCGACGGGAGTGGAGCGAGCCCCGAACATCCCGTCAGCTTACAAAAATCAGATTAATATACTGGTCCCTCAGTGAGGGAACTTTCAGATATTAAGCTGAAAAGAACAGATACTACACTTTGATCTTAGCCAAAAGGCCGAGAAGCGATACCGAAAAATCGGAAACCGGGGACCCCAAGTCAATCACGGAGAATCTGAACACCGCGATTCAGAAATGCGCGTCATCAGCACACTGCCATCTAGCGGTCATGCTTGGAACTAACTAATAGTATAATTTTTTTATTTGTTTTTAACACCTATGCCTGATCATCATGGGACCTTTATATTAGGTCCCACTATAGGGCGTTCATCTATTGACAGTAGAATCCTGGAGCCAACTTTAATATATACTTTAATTCTAGAGAACCTTTCGGCAAGAACAGTCATCATTATTTTGCATTATACAGGTTAGAAATTAAATAAAAAAGTTGATTATTTTACAATCACGTTTATTAATACAAAAATTCTTACTTCAACCATTGATATAACAGGTACATAGGTATTATTAAGGGGACTCCCCGAATTCGTCACAGAATAAGTCATGAAAAATTCCGTGCTCTTTTCAATCGGTCCGAATTTATAGTTGCGTTAAAAATATGAAATGGTTCAAATATTTACAAAATATATTTTATTATTTACTTTAAAATTTTGAAAAAAAAAAATTGGTTTATTTAGAAAAGTGTAATAAAAAATAAAAATAAATGAATTTAGAGGCACTAGTTTAATGTCCGTAGTCACATCATGGTTTCGTTTATTGTGATTTTACTAATTACTCGTCACTTACATAGTCGTGAATCGTAGAACCAGCAAGTTGATGCTAGCGTCGACCAAAAAGTTGAAAAATGTAAATGTATACACACGAGCTACATGCGTCGACGATAAAGGCAACTGCAACCGTCGACGCATGCCGCTCGTGTGTACGCACATTCAATCTTCTCTTCTAAGGCTAAGGGCTGATTATTCAATCATCTGATAACTTTATTCGAGGAATAATTTTGAAATTTTGACAGTTATTTCATACAAAAACTGTCAAACGACAATTTTATACCTCGAATAAGTTATCTGGCGATAGAAAAATCAGCCCTTAAGGAAATTAAACCCCCGATATAGTTAAAACATCTTTTATTTCATTATTTACACATTGGCTTTAACCAAACAAATCACGGAATATATTCAACTAAAGGTAAACGTGAGATTTAATCTACAACACCTGTGTAGAAATTCATAGAATCATCTCATGTAGTATACTTAATGGTATCTTCCATATGTACAAACTTCTGTCTTTATAGCCTGCAATAATCTGTAACAAAGTAAATAATATTTAAGTTATCCATTTTCTTGTTTGTTTTTCGTAAATGAAGCAAAAGCCGTATAGAAAGATACGGTTTGATAGAAGAGCGGTGACCGACCACATAGCGTCCGCAATTTACCGCTGAATGACGTCACTGAAGCGTTGTCTATGAATGTAAGTTGGTGAGTTTTCCCAGAGAGCGTTTCAGACACTGTAAAGTCAATCCCCGCTGCGCAAACATTTAACTTGCTAGATTTGCCCTCACCGTACTTAGTTACGCGAAAAAGTGACCAAACTAAGTTTTTTTTTTTGGGAGTAAGCCTCTCGCTGTTCATCCTAGGAGGTTGTCGTCTGCTTAGCCTGCCTTGCCTGTGGATGCCTCAATAAATAAAGGCCTCCAGCCAGGGCTTAAAAAACTTAAAATCTAAGCGAATACACGCTCATGGCACGCCCTATGGGGTACGGAGGTCGGCTTAGGGCGTCGCTGGGAGAGGGCAGCAAGGGACAGGCTGGATCGGAATTATTTAGGGACGAATTTCAAAACTAACTGAGAAGAGTGAGCTACATTATTACGTAACATTTCCATGACAATCAAGTCACTGCGTCATTGTGTTAGAGGCGTCAAAACGAAAGGCGACTGTCTTTTGAGGCGGTTTAAATCTTTGGCGCTGTCTTCATTTTCATCACCGCATGCCGCAGGCCGTTATGTGCGGTCACCGCTTTTCTAAGAAGCCGTAGCTTAAGGATCGTAGCAGGTGGCGTTATATAGTTTCTGCATACCCATAGGAAGAATGCGTGAGTTTGTGTTATGTGTAGTTTGTGTATGTAATCCTTTCCTCACATCTTTAGAAATAATAATATTGTGAATGTTTTTTCTTGTACCAATAAACAACTTTTTTTCTTTTTTTTTTATCTGGGAGCAGAACCCGAGACCTTTTAGCGCAATTAATTAGTACCTACTTATTTCTACTACAACCCATTTATGGCTACACACTAACAATAGCTTTTAATTTTGACAATTCAACAACATTTATTGCGTCATTCACGTTGTCGATCTCACGAATTTTTAGTACATATGAAGCAACATATTAGGATTTTCCTTCAAAATTCTTCGAATTGTGATTAAAAGTGTGTTACACAATTGGTTATTAGTGTGCATACATACGAGCGACGCGCGTCGACGACAGAGGCCACTGCAACCGTCGACGCATGTCGCTCGTGTATATGGAACCTTAGAAAAATTGATCCTGAATCACTAGGCAGTATTTTGTGTGTTCTATGGCAAAATTGTTTAACTATTACAGATGATTTTCTCTGAAACCAATTATTATGTATCGTCATGCTATCTCACCTTGCTGCCCACGACTGCCAGAGACAGCAACATGAGGCTGGGTCCTCGCAGCTGGGCGAGCGGCCTGGTCTCGCCCTCGCGGTACACGTACACGCAGCCATCGTAACAGCCCGCGAACAGAAGCCCGCCCGTCGCGCGCAGGCACACCGCGCCCTTACCGCCTTCGTGGCAACCCGTGTGGCTTCCACTCTGGAAATAAAAGTAACAGAAATATTAGTACTGATTTTACCCATTTTTTTCTTAAAAATCAAGGCTATGAATTTGTTGCACTTTGCTAGAATAGTACTCTTTTAAGGACTCGATCACACGTTCTACAACGATACACGTGGATTGGCGCCACTTTGTATGAAAATGAATAGTTTATTTACACGGACCACTTTTGACCGTTAAAATCATCCGTGTGGGGGATACCGACCACATCCAAGGGCACGTCACACCCACAACGCAACCCCCATCGAGACCACGCACTCAACCCAGCCTATCGCAGTCCGCTGCTGGACATAGGCCTCTCCCAGACCTTCCAGTCTACCTCAGCCACCTTCTTTCGTCCGTCCATCTAGCTGGGGGGCGTCCCACACTATGCTTGCCGATACGCGGTCTTCACTCCAGCCCCAGCAGTCTCGACATTCATAGCGATCGCTTTACGACCAAATACGGTCGCAAAGTCCTGTCACTCCATACATTTCACCTGTCAATTCGGGACTTTGCGACCGAATTCGGTCGTAAAGCGATCGCTATGAATGTAGAGACTGCTGGGGCAGGACTCGTCTGCTCCACCGGCCATCGGTCCTTCGACAGACGTGGCCAGCCCACTGCCACTTCAGTTTGCTTACTCTGCAAGCTATATATCGCAACTACTAGAGACAATGCAACTGCAGATGTTGCAGCGACACTTTTCACACGAAACCACTGCTTGCCAACATTTTGTCGCTGCGATGTCGTCTGGTTGTGGTACGGGATCGGGCCATTACTCTCTCCAACTAAGTTATATAATTGTGCTTGTATTTACTTATATACTTCAGGAGTGTGTAAGTACTTCTTGAGTATGTAGAGAAGAGGGTAGTAACAAGATAACACTCCATTTTACACATTCTAGTGCCACCCTGTATTTTGCAAATTTGCAAAATACAGGGTGGCAGGTACATCCGACGCGCAACTTGTTACTATGGATTCAGTACATGATTTTGAACTCCGTGTTGAAATTATTCGTCGGTTATAAAAAAAAAAATTGCGGTTCCATACATTTTGACCGCGTAGGTATTGCACTTTTCTATGGAACAAGAGATTTTTTTTTTGATAACCTGCGTAAATTTTTATGCACTAGGATGTTAAGAATCATGACGTGATAGTTGTAAGGATGATAAATAAATAAATGTGCTGAATTCATGGTTACAGGTTGCGCAAACTGTAACCATGCATGCCCTGTATTTTTAAAGCCCCCAAAAATTTCATTACTATATCTTTTTTTTCAGACAGAAGAGACTATCACAGTTAAACAAAGTTTTTTCAAACATTGACGCTGTCCTACTACCTAGATTTATTTTGTAATGCGACTGTTAGCCTGTTTGTAATTGGTAAAACTTTAACGAAGTTTCTTTTTCGGAATAAAATAACTTTTATACTTACAGCATACTCAAAAACATGTATCTGATGGCTGCTAGTCCCACAGAACACCTTGCCATCTTCAAAAAGGAGCGTATACACTGTCATCTTAGGCCCAGAGAGCGTCCGGAGCAACAGGCCAGTCTGTGCGTCCTTTATCGTTACATTTTCTGAACGGGCGGCGACGAGCAACACTTTGCGGGGACCCTCCTTCATGGCGCGGAGAGCAAGGATTGATTGCTCGGAGAACTTCACTGTGCTCACTGGTATTAGCATGTTGTTCTGGAATAGATGATGAACAGATTACATAGGTTTATTTTGACATAACATCACGCTTGGTTTCTCCGAAGGATTAGGCAGAGGTGTACTTATACAGGTGAATTTTTCAAGTGGGCGTGGATGGCCAAATCCGAAACTATGAGGAATAGCGCAAAGTACTCAAAGGAGTCTCGGGCTCGATTTTTATGAAGACTAAAACTGCATCATTTTATATTGGATTTTTTGAAAAATAAATATTTCTAGCCAGGAATCGAAACCGTTGATTTAAAAAAAAAACACATACTGTATAAGAATCGAATTCTAATGCTAAAGGAAGTAATGACATACGGCAACACCTGTATAGTACACACGGTACAGTTATGTTGAAGTCCCATGTAACAGGGGGGCGAGCATATTGCCTATTTCACATACATATATAGTTATGAGGGTGCATGTTTTCAATTTGTCATTTCCTATTCTATGGAGAAGAAACGACAAGAAACTCCATAATTACACCTATTCAAGGTTTTGAATTATACTAAAAACAAAAATTACATAAGGGAAAGTGAGAGATCTTTTAAGAATTGTTTTTCGTAAAAGTAAAATAAAACTAGTGTGTAAAAATCTTTTAATCATTATATTTAAAAGAAAGAAGAGAAAAATACAAAGCTTCGTGAGATTTGAGGTAATCTCACGAAGCTTTGTATTTTTCTCAAAGACATCATTATTAATAATCAACCAATCCAATATTATATTCCAGAAAATGCATTTTTTAGCATTATCTCAGTTATTGTGCTTTTAGTTGTTGTAACTATAAATATTCTCTGAATATTTTTTTTATTTTTTTATTTATCGGCATTACATTTTTTTCGGCTGAAAATGGATGCATAACATACATACATAATCAGCCTATAATGTTCCCACTGCTGGGACACAGCCCTCCTCTCTGTGAGAGGGAGAGGGCCATAATCCACCACGCGGGCCCAGTACGGGTCCGTAGATGTTACATGTCTTCGAATTTTTGTTCTAGAACATGCCGGTTTCCTCACGATGTTTTCCTTCACCGTTTTGAAAGCAGTGTTTGTGAAAATGTATATTTCGGCCGAAAACAAAATTCGGTCAGAATTTACCCGAGACCTGCATTGTTTTTGCTCTAATATCGAGCCTGTTAATTTCTAGGCCATTCGAACGTTGTACAGGATAAATGTTTAACCAGTGCGCAAACTGTAACTATGAATACAGTACATGATTTTAAACCCCTCTGTATTGAAAATGTATCCTGTATTAAGATAATTTTCCTCGGGCTTGCGTTCCGTCCTTGCTGGACGGCGAGCTACCCATTGTTCGCCGTCCGGCAAGGACCAGGCCCGGGTCGACGGCGCGTTTTGTTCCACGCGCGCCTCAAAGAGACATCAGCACGAACTGACGGGGTCCGCTAGGGCCGATGCTTGCCAGGGCCGCGGGTTGTTCGAAAGAGATACCGTAGCACAGGCAACTGAAGGAACACGGGTGGGTTTTATTCAGTAAATGTTTGACACGCCCCTCCACCCCGCCCAGAGCGGGAGAAGTTATTTGAAACTTTACCATCCAAAAAAAAAAAAAAAATTCTTATGCTTACCTTGCATTCAAACTGTAGCACAAAACCAGTTCTCGTGCCAACGAAGACGGTGTCCCACGCGCGGTCCATCGTCTGTATCGGACTGAGAACATTGCACTCTGGACCTTTCTCCAGACCCGTCTGGAACGTAAGAGAAAAATGGAATGAATAACTAAAGTCTATTCAAACTTATGTTTCAAATTAAACAAATATCAACTTTATTTTAATGATAATTAAGTTGATTTCAAAGTGACACTAGCACTATTGAAAAAGTTATAAAAATGTTTAAGTTGTAGCATAAACTGAACTTTATTGTGTAGGATTTAAAGTTATTTTTCCATAAACTCATATTTGTTTACACATTTGGCAAATAAATCGCGAATGCAGTTTAGAAATGTTATTTTGGTATTTTAGAACATGATATCTTCGATTCTCGGTAGGTATGGCAAAAAGTTTAGTTTTAAGTCACAGGTTCAAGGTGAGTGCAGGCAAGCTAGGGAAGCACTCCCTACAATTGATGGCCGCCTCACGAAACAGGTACTCCGACTAACCAAACAACAGCTGCGTACAGTTACAGCAGCTTTATCTGACCACGGGTCATTTAATAAACACCTCTTTGTCATAGGAGGACAGTCCGCTGTGCAGGACCTGCATGGAGGACGACGAGGCAGCAGCTCATGTGCTTCTATACTGCCCGGTGATCGCCACGTACAGGGCAAAGTACTTCGGTAACCGTCTCACGGAGGGTACCTGCCCTCCGTGAGACGGTCAGCAACATCAAGGCGTTGCTGGGGTGGATCGAATAATCGATTTTCCCACCCCTACACAAAATACGCGCATTGGCGTGGCGTTGCGGACACCAGCCCGTACTACCTATTAGGTCGTTAAGATCATGACACTCATATCCTGGTTTTGCTTTTGTTGAATTGCTAAAGTGGCAATGTATGAAAGAAAGGGCTAGTATACAATTGATTCGAGTCGACCCCAATACAAAGAAACCAACAACTGTTGCTGTATGTTAAAGTGTTTTTGCACATATTTACGGGTCCGTATCAAATGGTAAGTAAATAAGCTAAAAAAATATGGAACCCTCGGAGCACGAGAATAACTCGTACTTGACCGGAATATTCTTGTAAACCGTTTACTTTAAAATTTGTATGTGATGTTTGTAGGCGAGTGCAGAGATGTTATCAGTACACCTACGATAACGACGGATGTTGCTGTCACTCCATTTGATAAATCCGTTCATCGTCTCCTCTTCAAGATGACCTAATTCCTAGCCTTGAACTACACATCAATAGTTAATAGCATAGAGTATATTTAGATAGAATCGATGTCGCCACCTCCACCACCTCGTCTACATACTTATTTTTAAATTATAGCTCACTTCAGTGTTTTTTTTTTAAACTGCTAGGGAATTGTTGCAATTACCATTTAGATCACGAAGTAAATATATTTAGAACTAGCCTTTGGCCGCGTGGATGTCGGAAAATATCCGACGGGAACGTATAACCGGGATTAAAAGTACCTTATGTGTTAATCCAGATTATAACTACCTGTGTGCCAAATTTCATCCAAATCCTTTCAGCCGTTTTTGCGCCAATCCGGAACAGTTTTAGTATAATTATGTATTGATTTTTAGAATGACAATATTATTTTGATAAGCAGTGACTTATGTAAAGCAAAGTTTAGATTAGCCTGATAATCTTGCACTTTGCAGAAGTTGACTTTCGCAGGCATTCTTACCGTGCAAGCAATCGGCAAAGGCGAGGCAAGCTCACTTTCGCAAGATTTCTAAGTAAAAATGGCTTGCCTTGCAACTTCTGCAAGTTCTGTGGCTAATGTAAACTTCGCTTTAGTTATTCGCCATATAGGTTGGAATTTGCAACACTATGGATAAAAACTTTATTATTATCTTTCTTGAGCTATTATGGCGCTGTTGCTAAAATCTAATCTAACTAGTCTGGGTTGTCCTGCTGCAGGGCAAAGGCCTCCCTCTCCCTATTCCACACAATAGGCTAGATGCCTAAAAAAATCTAATTAGTCCGTCAGTTAGATTATCAAAAAATATTGGACCCGTATTTTTTCTTTTGTCTATTATATAAAAAATGATGAAGATATCGCCCGTTAAAGTCCCGTGTGACGTCACGCCTTCCTACACTTTTTAGCAAGGCCTGACGGCACGACCCCCTACTCCAAAATTTTGACGCGCTTTTCTTTGTCATTTTTTGTTTCATTGACAAAAGAAAAAATACGTGTCCATTATTTTTCTATAATCTAACTGACGGACTAAATATAATAATATTTTTTTTACCCAGGCAACTACCCTATTCTGCCAGTCCTTTCAGTAGGGGTCGAGCTCGTACCGCCATCTTCGCCTTGGCCTTAGGCGAAGATGAAAAGACGAGCTAGATTCCACAATAATAATTTAAAAAAGTAGTCTAAACTAGAGAATACAGTAGGTCAAACAATCATACCTCATCATCTGCCCAGCCTTTTCCTAACTATGTTTATATCTGACTAGTCTGAGAAGGAGAATAAAAGTCAATGGGAAGATGAGATCCCCTATTGTTAGGAAACTTGGAAAAATCCAGATGTAAATAATAATTCGGCATCCCATGCGAAACGCTTCCATAGTTTACGTACTTCCTCATCATCATCTGACTAGCCTTCTCACAACTATGTTAGGGTCGGCTTCCAGTCTAACCTGATGCAGCTGAATGCCAGTATTTTACATGGAGCGACTGCCTATCTGATCTCCACAACCCAGTTACTGGGTAATACGATACCCCTTGCTAAGACTGGTTATCAGATTTTCGGGCGTAACGTACGTAACGACTGTCAAAGATCCACGAATGACAGCCGGGACTAACGGCTTAACGTGCTTTCCGAGGCACGGAGGGGTCTTGGTATTTAAATATGGTTGCCCATCCACTCACCAACCGCAGCAAGCGTAGCTTAACCTGGTCGATCGACCCGTGCGGCTGTTATTACTTACAAGCCCTTCCTGATATAAATCAAACAATCTTACCTCCAAATCATAATATCGTATTCTAGAATCCAGTGATCCCGTGTACACAGTGGTCCCATACTTCTCCTTGACTATGGTCAGACATGTGACGGCCAGGTTGGACCCTCGAAGAGTGTTTAGTAGCTGTCCATCACCACTGAAGTGGTACACGTTGCCGTCCAAGCAAGCTGCTATGAAGTCAGTCTCTATGCACTGGAATGTAAAGTTATTTTTATTAATAATCATATTTCATCACTGTTGTTCTCAAAACGGTCAAGGAAAACATCGTGAAGAAACCAACATGTCCAGAACCAAAAATTCGAAGACATGTGACATCTACCAACCCGCATTGGTAGATTACGGCCCACTCCCTCATACCGAGAGGTTTGTGTCCCAGCAGTGGGAACATTATAGGCTATGGATAGGCACTTATGCTATCTTGTTATAACTAGGCAGGAATTTAAGGAATTTGATGTTGCCTATGCTACTCGAATACTAGTCTGAGCAATAAGTGGTAAGTTATTTGATGTATTTATGTAACTTGTAAGGTATACATTAAGCAACATAATGCATTAGAATGGCTATTTTGTGACAGTTTAAAAAAAACACCAAATTATTGATAAGATTTGTGTGCTAATATAATAGAGTGCATTTAAGGAGAATGCACAATATAAATAAAATAAAACAATAAAAATGATTCGCGACCGGAACAAATATGTCTTTACAGAATTGTAATCATTAGAATGAGCAATACAACTCCTTAAGTTACAATTGGCCTCAAATGTCATGAAATAGTAATTCAATAGGGCAATATGAACTTAGACAGCTGTATTGATGATTTTTATGATTATAATTCTACAAACAAATATTCGCTACGGCCGCAAATCATATTTAGATCAACAATATGTACAACCTGATACTGACCCACAAAAAGCAAAAATCGTAAGAAAATTTGAATTTCGCGGGATACCCTGACCTCATCATCATCATCATCAGCCTATTGCAGTCCACTGATGGAAAGAAAGAAAGAAAGAAAGAAAGAAAGAAAGAAAGAAAGAAAGAAAGAAAGAAAGAAAGAAAGAAAGAAAGAAAGAATATACGTTTATTTGCGGTAAACATGACGCAAAAAGAACATAAGAGAAATAAAGAAAAAAACAATAAGAAATGGTCGACTCGCGTCACATCCACGCAAAACGGCTATCGCTCAGCATTATGCTGCGACCCTAGGCAAGACAGAGCCCCAGCGCTGGTTTGGACATAGGTCTCTCTTATTGCACGCCATTCAACTCCCT
Organism: Apamea epomidion; assembly: GCA_947507525.1. NCBI lineage: Eukaryota > Metazoa > Arthropoda > Insecta > Lepidoptera > Noctuidae > Apamea > Apamea epomidion. The sequence continues at coordinate 14,483,527 of OX382241.1, read as the reverse complement.
GGCTACCCTGACGCTTTCACCTTAATAATGAATAGTTAAAAACTCACCTCTATCGCAAGTACAGCATCAGCATTACCGGTGACAGTCACCGAATCACGGCGCAACTTCTCATCAGTCGAGTAGTCATACATCTTGCACTCACTTTCGGCCTGGGCGCTCTCAGCCGTCAACGGGTCATCCAAGGACGACTGACTGTTATCCAGTATTACCACCTCACTTATCGCCTCCGTCCCATGCATGTCTTTATCATTGCATTTAATCTCACTCTCCTCCCCAATAACTATGTCTTCTGACACATCCAACATGTCAAACTGGAGATCATTAACTACAGTCTCTTCTTCCACTTGCCTCGGTCTTGGTGCGGCTTTTAATTCCGGCTCCAAAGGAACCACATTCTCGATAGAAGGTCCACCAGTCTCCAGAGGCACAGATGTTACATCAGTATCCATGGGTTCTTCCTTTATAAACTTTCTGACATCGGTTTGGATAAGAACCACTGAGCAGTCCTTTAAATCAAATGAATTTGCATTAGCATTTTTCTGAGGTTTCGTTCTCCTGGTCGATTTTTTCTTTGGTTGAGATCGAGGTTTCTTCTTGTTTTTAGCTTGCGGCTCCTCTAGGTCGTCTAGCGATATGATATCCTCTAGCGGCCTATCATCTGTAATTATCTGTTCTATAAGAGATATATTAGGCGGTTTAGCTTTTTTATTACTTCTTTTACTTGATGTGGGGCTCTCAGAACTCTTTCGTTCTTGCTGCAGTAATTTTTGTCGTAAACATCTTTTTTCAACTTTAGTTGAATCTGTGCTATCTTCTTGAACACTTTCTAAAGCTATTTGCTCCAGTTCTTCCACAGGTATGTTGGTGAAATCATCTACAATTTCATCTTCATTCATTACATTTTCCTGCAATGAGTCAGTGTCATCTTCACCTTCATCTTTACTTTCGTCAATAGGTGTTACGTTCAGAACAGTCATACCCATACTGCTTGGACACGAGTCTTTGGATTCTAAGGAACTGTACAGTTTAAATTTTTCTTGTATTAATACTTGTATTTCCATGTCTATTTCTTTCATTCTTTCGAAAGCGTCAACTGACCTGGGTTTTGAGTTTTCTAAAGACACAGGAAGTGTTTGCACACATTTTGAGACCAGCTTCTTCCTTTCTGTTTGACAAAACCTGGTACTGGTAACTTTATTTTGAAATGTTTGAGTTTCTTTTGTAATTAGTCTTCTTATGACTTGAGTTCCCACATGTTTAGTCTGCACTGTCTTATTGCGTAGAGGAGTTGGTGTTGTTGTTATTGGTGTTGTTGGCACTTGTTTTGATATGTTTTCCTCTACAGTGGGTTTTGTAGGGCTTATAGCTAAAGCAGTGTTTCTGTGCGCGTGGTGGTGAGATGACGCCTTCTTGGGCTGCTCTACAAACATATCAAAAGTCTTCAATTTAATTTTAGGATCTGATTTTGAAGGTGTTTGACCGTTTGTATTATTAATATTATCTTTTGGACTGAGGATGGTTTGACTGGATGTGCTTGAATGTCTTTTTCTGCCTGATTCACCCTCTTTTTCTTTCGGCTTTTTTGAGGTTTCTTTCCTTTTGACATATTTATCTGAATAATTTTTATCGGTTGAGTCAACTTTTTTATTATCCTTAGTTTCTTTCGTACTATCGTCTTTATGTAAAAATATATTATAATAGGGCTTTGGGGCATCATTGCACTTGTCTGTTGACTTAATGGAACCAGCATTAGCCGAGACATTAATATCTGAGGTTGGTTTTGCAGAATCAGAGTGGCTAGATTCACTTTTCTTTCGTTTTTCCTTACGATGAGATGGTCTTTGATCAATAGACCTTTTTCGTGAGTTTGATGGAGGATTTTTAATAATATTTGAGCTACCTCCTTTTTCAGTCTCTTTGTCAGTATCTTTAGGTTGAGGCACATGCTCTTGCTTTATTTTAATTTGTCTGACTTTGTGAACACCACTGTCAGAAGTTTTATAAGTATTTTCGTTAGTAGTATTTTCATTTCGATTATCTTGCAATGTCACTTCTTGCTTGATATGCTTAGCTATATCTCTAAGGTTCTCTCTCTTTGTACAACTCACAGGAAATAAATCCAAAGGTGACTGGGCAATGCTTTGCAAATGATTGTCGATTTCTTTTACAATGTGAGCTGGTACTATTTGAACAGGTTGTAGTCCAGGGAGTTCCCTTGAGAGTTCATCATTTTCAATAAAGTTGTGGTCAACAGCTACATGATATTGCTTGTCTAGTTCAGCAAATGTATCCTCTTCTTCAGACAGCTCATCAGTATTGCCATCAAATAGTGGTACTGGTTCTTCTTTACATTTAAATGGCTCTTCAACAGGGATTTCCGAACTTCTTCTCTGGCTCTTCCTTTGGCTTTCTATACTAACACTTCTTTCTTGAACAGGGTCACTTCTTTTTGATAGTCGCCTCTCAAATAGAGGAGTGCCTTCTCCATATGGCGGATCATGATTTAAGTTTTTATTGGAATTATTTGTTACATCTACTCTGTTTAAATTTACATAATTTATTGATGAAGGTTGATTTTGGTCAAAACATGGGTCCTGTGAGAATTCATCATAATTGTAGGGTTCAAAATAAGGATAGTTAGGCTGTCCCTCCTCAGTATGATGGACACTGTGTTCATCAGACACATCAAATTCAGCCAACTGTAGAACTTTACTAAGTTCAGCCATGACAATGGGCTTTATATCTTCTAGCAATACAGTGTCTTGAGGATCTAAGAGACACTGCATCTGCTTCATGAAAGTATCCTCATAGATAGTGTTATTGTCATTATGAATAAAGTCTGTGCTGGAACTGTACAATGATTTCTCCGCCACAGATCTTAAATGGCGGTTTAAACTATTTTGTGACTCTGTTATTAAACTGCTAATGGCATACTCAAACTTTGACGAAGAACCCGGATCATCCATTAGTTTATGCATCTTATCTTTGTCCATCTTAAACAGTTGGTGGACAATATTTGATTTCATTTTATCACAATTAGATTTTACATTGTGCCTCTGTCTTGGGGTTCTCTTCTTAGCTGGTTGCTCTGGCTGAATATGCTGATTAGCATTCTCACTTCCTTCCTGCTCAGTGATACTTTGATGGATGGCAGCGTCTTGTGATAACCTCTCTGGATCATTACGATTCATTAACCTTTTCCTGATAATATCCACAGTGTCATCTACAGATCTACTAAATGATGTGTCATTGTTATTTGTGGTTGGTCCAGAGGTCCCACCGTAATGGTCTGATGCAGGTGGTCTGTGACCAGTATAATCTACAGCAGGTATTTTATTCCTTTCTGCAATATCATGATGTCTAAAAGAATTTTGATTTCTTTCGTCATGATCATGTTTTTTAAAGCCTGGAGGTGGATTGGCCCAAGGAGATATCTGTTGCTGACTATAAGAATCGGGGGGATTAGGTAAGAGAGGAAGCTGCCTCTGATCTATATCTCCCATACTGTTAACATGAAATGGCTCAAGTACGACATCCTCGTAAAAATTTGATGTCTCTTTGTATGAGCCATATTGATTATCTTTTGATCTCAAATTAGGATGGGCATATTGGTACATCTGTCTGGAGCGTGGATTATGCACTCTCTCTGGCATTCTCTGATTAATTTGACGATGGCTGTCTTGATATTCTCTGTGTCTGTCATGGTGATCTTGTCGACCGTGGTCGTCTGGGTGTCCTCCGTGAGCATTGAAAGATGGTGGGCCTCTTTGATTTAGTCGAGGGCTAGGTGGCGGGAATCTGAAATAGATTATTAAAGACACTAAAAAAAAACAAAACACTGAAATTTCAATTGCTCAGTCAATACTCACTTTTATGTGATACATATAATAAAATAAAATTTAGGAGTTTTATCGACGTATTGTCCTATACATACACTGTTTTTTTTTTACATTTCAAGGTATACGAAATATTGGCGCGTCAGTGATGCAATGCAAATATTGGAAGTTATATTGGTACTAGGGTCTTACCTGGGACTTTCAAGTAATGGATAGATCCTCGGAGGTCTAAATCGAGGAGGCCCATTACCTCTAGGCCTAAAATGCCTTTGATTTTCACTTCGCCATCCTCCGATGCCTGGATGACCTCGCCTCATTATTTCACAACTAACACATATTAAGTCACTATAAGCCGAAAGGAGCGTTTCACTTAATTTTTGTATTCGAAATATGTATTTTGTTACATGAAAAAAGGTGGTAATCACAAGGAAAACAAGTTTGATCAATTGTCGCGCCGAATAAAAATACATACACGGACATGGAATCCATTTGACATTTCTTTAGACATCATTGCCAGCCATTAAAATTTACATTTACAATAGGACGCGTTCAGAATAAAGGAGATGTTTCATTTTCGATAACGATGAAGCCGTGAAGAACCCGTGAAGTGTACCCAAGCAGAAGCTTCTCATGAGTATACATACAGTAAGGGAATGCTATGTTGTTTCGTGAATGAGACAGTTCCCATTTACGAAAAACTTGGTTACCATACTCATACCTGCCTAGTTTCACCATAAGTGGCGCTAGCAGCACAAACTGTTTGTGCTCACCTTGCCTATCCTATGTATTTTTATTTGAGAAATAAATGTGTATTAATATTATCTCCTTTATTTCAATGTAAATACATATAAATTATATTTTTAAATATTAGAATATAAAAAGTATAAAAACATTTAAAAATATAAAAAATTGTTTACTCTTTATATGTCTGTGAGCCCACCGGTATCGGGAAAAGGGGTCCAAGCTACCGGTGGTCAGGGCTCCAGAGAGAGGAACTTCCTGACAATGCGAGCCGTGTCCAGAAGTACCGCTTCCTGAATCAAGCCCTTGATCCAGCTGCCCAACGAGAGCCTCCTCAGGTGTTGGTCGAGGCTCTTGGCTATTAACCCATTAGCTGTCACGACTATCGGCACAATGATTGCTTAGTCCACATGCCACATGTCGACAACCTCGCGAGCCAAGTCAAGATACTTGATTTGTTTATCTTTCTCGGCTTTCACGAGGTTCTCACCATGCGGGACGGTTATGTCAACAATAATTGCGCGCCGCTCTAATCGACCCACCACCACTATATCAGGCTTATTGGCAACAATAGTCCAGCCAGTGATGATGGATCGATCTCAGTACAATGTGATATTACTTTTTTCGAAAACTGGGTCGGGCACATACCTGTAGTACGGCACCTCAGATTCCACAAGGCTGTATTTCAGAGCAAGTTGCTGATGGATTATCCTAGCTACAAGGTTGGGTCTATGCAAGTACTCTCCGTTAGCTAGACGAGAACACCCGGATATAATATGCCTGATTGATTCCCCCGGCCGGTGGCATGCCCAACAGAACGATGTCAACCGTGCCGTCTTTCACAATTTATTTAAATCTCCGGTAAGTGTTCGTCATCATACCTTCGTCCATAATTGCACAGACAAAACTTTCGGTTTCTCCAAAGAGGTCACCAAAACGCAGCCAGGCTACGGACGCTAGTAGATCTACATTGGCACACATTACATCTACATTTACATTACCATGTAGGGTCCGATAAAAGCCTCCGTGAAGCTCCTTACTCTGCGTAGTTAACGGGGTTAGCGTAGTTGACGGGGCCCGACAGGGCCGAAGCCTGCCGGGGTAGCGGGATCGTCCGAAAGGGTTACCGCTGCCCTGGTACATAAAGGGCTAAGGAAGGAACACGGGTGGGTTTTAGTCAGTAAGAGTCTGACACTCCCCCTTCTGCTCCACCCAGAGCGGGAGGAGTCATTTAATGATTTCCCATCCACAAAAAAAAAAAGAAAAAAAAAGCTCCTTACTCTGCCACACTTCCATTATTATAAGTATGACAGAGGCGTTGGTAGTACATACAATATTATTAACAACAGCCCGCTACCACCTACACCTCTGTCTGAACAATGCATTGTAGGTTGATCATTTACATATGTCCTATTGTCTATCTCTATTGACCAGACCAAGGATAGTATCCTATTTCTACTAAATGTGAAAGTATGTAGGATTACTCTTTCACGCAAAAACTACTGAACGGATTTGGATGAAATTTGGCACAGAGATGATTTATGTACCCTGACCCTTGCTCGATGAAGTGCCAGCCCGCGCCTTAGCTGAGCCTGTAGCTTTAAATCCCCGACTGTGACCTCTGAGTTTGTTTCGTCCTTTCTTCTCAGAGGTAGTCTTAGGAAACGCCGTGCTCATTAAAGCATTAATAATAAAAATTCGATCCAGCCTGTCCCATCTTGCTGCCCTCTCCCAGCGATGCCCTAAGCCGAAGTTCGTACCCCACAGGGGGTGCTCTTAGCGTGCAGTCGCTTAGTTTTAATTAATTTTAAACCCTGGCTGTAGGCTTTAAGTTTACTTAAGGCAACCACAGGATAGCCCAGTTAAGTAGTTACGACCTCTCTAGGTCAACTACGAGATGCCATTTATATTTAAAAAAAAAACATGATTTATAGCCAGGATTAACATATAGGATAATTTTTATCCCGATATTATCACGGGATCGAAACTTATGCGGGTGAAACCGCGGGGCGCAGCTAGTACTTAATAAATCTATGCATGGCCATAATAATTATGTCAGTTTCATTAAGTATTTTTTTAAATGTTACTTTTTACTTTACTTTTTTGAGATATTTTTATCTTATGCTATGCTGTTTTACTATTAAAGTACTTACTTAGTACTTCTATTAGAAAAACTGCCCAAAAATTCAAAATTCGCAGCATAAAACACGCGGATTTGTAAACTGTATCGCGGGACTGATGGAGAAGCACGAGTGGCGGACGTCTGCACGTCAAAGGGCACCTTCCGGCGAGCTGTCCATAATCTTTGCTCTCTATCCGAGCTGACTTCAGCCGCAGAGCCTCGAAACCCTGAAGCGTTCGAGGGCGGGGGGGGGGGGGGGGGAAGACGTTGAAGCCGTATCCGAACGCAACTAATGTCAAGGAGGAGCGCGGGCGCGCGGGCGAGCGGAACACGCCGCCATTGAGTTGACAGCCTTTAGGGTATATAATTATGTTTTGTGGTTGACAGCCACCCCCACCACCACTCCTTTTTAGATACTATACTCTATGCCCACCACTAACAAGTACCATCATGTCATTGCTGTATATTGGTAGTAATTAAAAAACCACCATCAATAACCGCTGTTTTCAATAAGTGGAGTGGCCCACAAATAAATCAAGCGATCATTTGGTTCAGACAGCTTTCAGCTTTTTGTTCGGATTTGTCCTTAGATTGACAACAGATTTATTGATTGGTTAAGGGGATCTTAGGCAGTCAATAAATCTCTGGTCAATATAATAACTATTTTTTATTGATAACTAAGTCTCAATCGACAAGTTTATAAAGCGAACCTTATTTTTTTTGTATTATACAGTTTGTTGATTTTACGGGAAAACGAATCTTAGAGGTTCGAAGTAGACCTATATACAGTATTTACTTTAAGTCGAAAGCGATGACATTTTCCTCCGATTGCTACAATTCAACTGACTCTCAAGTCCGGATTTTCCGGGCGGATTCCGCTACTCGAATCTCGATCGCTGTAAGAAGTTTTTTAGATAAATGTTATGTTGTTGGCTTGTTGCGCGCTTTGGTGTATACTGTAATTGCAGCAAGCAATTGATATATAAATAAATAAATAAATAAATAATGCAGTAATGTTTCTTAGTGGAATTCGTTAACCGGTTTCCCATAATTTTTTTCCCAGCGGAGGTGTACTAAGGCCCTTAACTTTACACACGCAACCGATCATGCCTAGATAGAGCGGGTTGTTTCACGTCCACTTCACGCACGCGTATACGTTAAAAAAAGGCGCTAACTATCGTCAAACCGCCGCCGCCGTCGCACGCTGTTTGTGTATGTGAGTTTAAATGTTTGTAAACGCACCCACGATACAGGAGTAATTCCTAGTGTGGGGCATAGTTTTTTAAAAAGAGAAAGAAATGAAAAGAAACAAAAAAGCGTTGTTTTAAATTACAATTACAAAATGATAGTATGTCTGTATGTATGTATGATGAAGTACGTCAAATAATAACGGTTACGGTACGTAATCGCTATTTGACGTACGTAGGTTACGTTATGTTACGTTTGAAACTGCTGGCCCAAAGTGCGTCAGGCGTTACTAACTCGTAACGAGCTACGCCCGACGCATCTTCCATTAGATGCCAGACCATAGATTATAGTACCTAACAAAAAAGTTTGAGACCACCCTATAACACAAGCACTTTTGAATAGTCAAGTAGTCGAACAGTTAAAAAGGTGAAGCTAAATACCTAGTTGTAGTTGTCCCTAAACATATTGTAGTCTTTGGTTGTAGTACTATTTATGTACGTTTGCCCCGCACGGCCCCCCAGAATTTGCGTTTTAGGTGTGCACTAATGCAATGGACGCCAGCACATCAAGCTACCCGAAACTGTCAATTTTTTCCAATCAACCTTGAACCTTAATGCGCTTAGCGATATAGTTGAAAATCTATATAAGAAATTTGACAGATTGTAGTAGCTTGATGTGCTGCCGTCTGGACTCGCCTCTACTAAGCAGGTGGACCATGACCGAATCATTTGCGTTCCCATTGAGGGACCACATTTTAATTTTGAGCTTTTGAATGCGTCAGCTTTTAGTAAAAGTTCTCAAACAATTGTAAATTCAGCCTCTAGTTTGCAAAAGTAGCCACACAAAAGATACAATCGGTTAAAGGTGGTCCCTCACTCGTGACTGACAGGCATCCATATCTCAAAATCTAGTTAAAATGTATAACTGCTATAAATGACTACTCTTAGTAAAAGATTTGTAAAACTAATTTAATGAATATCAACCCTTCCTTTTCACACAATAGAAAGAACTAGCATGCGGAAGGCGGTCCCTCAACCAACCACCACAAGGTTCACCTGGAGTGGAGACCACAATGGAATTTGAAATTTACTTAGGTCTAGCGTTAGTAAAAGTACTTGAACGATTGTGAATTCAACCTCTAGTTTGTAAAAGAAGCCATTCAAAAGTTACAATCGACGGTGGTCCCTCAATTGAAATGTTTATTAAAGTCTCACAGCTCCTGAAATATAAACCTAGGATTTTTTTCTATATTTTTACAATTTTTTTACAAATTCAATCTGTTATTTGCCTAAATATCAGGTCTCTGCAATGCTTAGTTTTAAAGATGTCCGTGGCCGCGCGGTTCGCCGCGTTTCAATGGTGCGGCCACGTTCAAACCCTTCTAACTTTTTATATGGTTTGTTGTTTTTTCTATGGTTTTGGGAATCAACTTTTACAGATTGTTACAAAATTTTGGAATGGTTTTTTTAAAAATAAAACGTCGTGGCCGCGCCATTGAAACTGACACCTGAGGGACCACCTTTAACCGATTGTATCTTTTGAGTGGCTACTTTTACAAACTAGAGGCTGAATTTACAATTGTTTGAGAACTTTACTAAAAGCTGACGCATTCAAAAGCTCAAAATTCAAATGTGGTCCCTCAATGGGATCGCAAAAGACCGAATCCCGGTGGATTATCCCCCGCAACGCAGTTATAATACCTATCCGTTCCCAGTTATTGTACCTCTGATAGCAGCAACCATATTATTTGTGACGAGAATAAAAGTTCACAACGATTTTTTACATTAAATGTAAAAAACATACAAATGCAACAACCCAACAGCAACCTTATTAGAATGACAGTAAAGATCACCGAGTTGGATAGCGATGCAAAATCAGAGATAATATAACTGAACGGACTTTACATTGAACAAGCGGAAAGAAGTTGGCAGATTCACGTCTGAAAGTACAAAAACATAACCGACCGCCATCGCCACTGCCACTGTCTGAACAACACATAAAACGAAATATTTAAATTGGTCGATTAATCAGCCGGTTTGATAATAGGTAGGTAGAAAGAAAACATCATTGTACGTAACTTTTTTTAATTAAAAATTATTATATTCACATTTTGGTACTAAATTGCCTATTCGGCTGATTTCGAACTTATTATGTCCTACCCCAAGACAAGGCAGTAAACAATATTTACAACCTATGTAATATTTAAATTCACAGTAATATACATTTACAATCTTACCATCAAACTCAAATAACTTCTATACTCTGCTCATTTTATGCGATTGATATAACACCTTCCTATAGCCCAAAGCAAACTCTATGGCGGCTACTCTCTAAGTCCGTCAACAAAGACACGGCCCCGTCCAAAAGTACCTAGTTCGATACTTCGGAGTGAACCCTACTCCTGATTAATTTACTTTTTAAGACGGGCTTTTAACACATCAGGAGTGAGGACAACTGTCAAATTGTGTAGTTTTTCATTCTTAGTTGGGGACCTAACCTAAACGTTTCCTGCTCCGTATCACCTACGGACGATAAGTCGATAAGTCCGTAGGTGATACGGAGCAGAACACGTCCGTACCTTCGGTCTGAGGGGTGGGGTACTGCGCAGCGAGTAGCGCCCTTTAGAACCCCCATAAAGTTTGAAGCTCACTGTACCATAATAATATTTTAACGCATTTTTTAAGCGTTCAATGATTAACTGTTTTCTGGTACCGGGTATCACAGGGTACCAACTGGGCATGATAATTAAAATAACCAACTTTCGATTTAATTTGAATCAACTCTTGATTAGTGGGTTATGTGGAAAACACCCAGGTCTGCCTACAATGATAAACCAATGCAAGCTTTAAAGAAACCAATTAGCATGAGTGTCAATATCAAACATCATTAAATTGACAGAGTATAATCTAGCATAATCTCTTTGCTCACCGTTCTTAGGTAGTCTGTGGCACAAAACACGAAAACTACGTAAGAATTCAAACGAGAGAGCAACCAGCCACACGACGCTCGCACGACCATCGAGGCGTCTTCGCACAGATCGCAAAGAGTTTACGATGAGAGCGGAGTATCGGTCGAGCTGTGGCAATGCGATACCTAGACCTAATCCGTAGAGTTAAATACCAGCAAGTATAGAAGTCGGGTCTTCAACCCCTGACTTAACTTTTCGTAGAAACAGCACTGCTTCGCGGCCGTCAATCAACCTATGATCATACGTCAGGGCCAGGTACATCATAGGCCTGATTTCAACCTATAAAAAATAAGGAAGTTAGAAAGTGGGGACGATGACCGAGAGAAAAACAAAATAAGCTTGTCAGAAACAAGCTTCACTAGTATCCATGGTTACTCTATGGAAGAAAGAAAATAAGACATATTGGTTTTCCTTCTTGAAAGTAGGCTCAAAAGACGATACGGCTGGAAAGGGATTTATACTTCCCTTTCGGGGGGTTGTGAGATGGCTGATAAAAATGAAGTTGTGTATGATAAAAGAAATGCAGCGCCGGCGCCGTCCTCAAAATACATTGGGAAAAGAACAGAATACCTTGCCATTCACTGCGACTGGTCTTTGGATTATAGCATGCATGCCCAATATGGCCGACTGTGGCAGGTTGATAATAGGCATAGACAAGAGCGATCCAAACACTCCTCCATTGCTTAACGTGAAGGTACCGCCTTGCATGTCTGCTGGCACCAATTTACCTGAAATTCAGGGAATAATGTCGATCGAGCAGTTTTTTAGTCGGGTCGTATCACATCTCCGCCTTGAAACCATAGCAGCGAAACCGCAGTAGTTCCGCCAAGACTTGTCTGTTGTACTACAAGCGGAGCTCGAAACTGTCTGTTCTAACAACGCACATTGATTTTGATTCTATGTCTTTCCTGCGAGATTTCGCCGATCTGCTCGGAAGCCAGTAAGAGCCGATTCACACCGGAACGGTAGCGGCCGGCAGCGACGCCAGAATGTAAGTACCATAATGATGTTCGTGTCGCCGCAAGCGGCTGCGAGCGGACGCGCGGGCGGACGCGCGGTTTCGCCTTAAGGAAATTCTAAAACAGTAAGTGAGCTTATTAGTTTATTACCATCCCTGGCTTTAGTACCCATCGCGCTCATCTCGAGCTCCAGGCGCGGGTAGTCCATGGAGTCAACGTTACGAAGCACCGGCACGACCAGGCCTCGAGGAGTCGCCACTGCGATCGATATGTCCACGTAGTCTCTGTTAAATAAAACGTATTCAAATTCAAAATTGATAGCACTGGTGGCCCAGTCGCAACGGCCGCAATTTACGAGTTGTAGGTCGTGGGTTCGAACCCAGACAGGCGCTTTACATTGTGTAAATAATTTCTTCACTACTGCTCTCAAAACGGTGAAAGAAATGATCGTGAGGAAACCGGCATGTCCTACAACCAAAAATTCGAAGACATGTGACATTTACCAACCCACACTGGGCCCGTGTGGCGTGGTGGATTACGGCCCACTCGCTCTTACAGAGAGAAGACCTACACCCTAATTGCATAGCACACTATCAAACACAATCTAAATCATTTTGAAAGATATCGCTGATGCATTGCTTTTTATGTTCGAAAAATTTTGGAGTAATTTTAATTGATTACACGAGGTAGTTTTTGCAGGCCTTAAAATCCAAGAGTTAGGAAACTATGTAATTCATATTTAATGTTGATGATTAGCTTTAGTGTCGTCCAAAATCTTTTTCTCTTTACCTGTAAACGATGTCAGATCCAATGATAACTCCGTTGACGACGGGCTGGTCTATCAGGGCGTTGGATGCGGCCTTCAGGAATGGAGACATGAAGGACAGCTTCACCCCGTACTTCTTGACAAATGCCTGCAAGTTCGCCTTGCGGAACGACATCAGCTTGCTGTGGACAATGTTGTACCGTTCACGCCCGTTAACATGGAAATCGAGCTTGAGATGAAGTCAGAATTGTAGAGCACCGTCTCTCTCACTGAAATTATGTGACTATTCAACAGGGTCTAATTGTGTGACTATTCTATAGGGTCGTAATGTGTGACTATTTTACAGGGTTAAATTGTGTGACTATTCTACAGGGTCAAATTGTGTGACTATTCTACAGGGTCAAATTGTGTGACTATTCTACAGGTTCAAAATGTGTGACTATTCTACGGGGTCAAGATGTGTGACTATTTTACAGGGCCAAATTGTGTGACTATTTTACAGGGCCAAATTGTGTGACTATTCTACAAGGTCAAATTGTGTGACTATTCTACAGGGTCATATTGTATGAGAATACTCATACAATATGACCCTGTAAGACAAGACAAGACAAGACAAGATCAAATTAAATTAGCTTGCGAAACTATGGATACTGATGGGTCATATACTCGTAATATCGATACTATCGACGAAGAAAAAAAAAACTGCATCTAGTAACACATGGATCAACGACAGCTGATAAGTTACCGTTTTACAAAAAATAATTTTTTTTAATCAATTAAAAAATGTTCAGTAAATAAGTAATAAACACTTTCATAAATCATAATGTGGCATTACAGCTGAAGTGGAAAAATGTCAACTAACTTTTGGAGGCCACTGTATGCGACTGTAGATGACGTGATGATAGTATTACCTCATATCACATTCATTAAACGTGGTCAGCATGGCGGCAGTGTTCTGTGCGTCCTTCAGTCTCTCGGCTATGCGCAGGCGCATCCTGTTCATGGGCACCGGGTGCTCGGTGCGAGTGCCCGAAATTGTCTTGGTCGGGTCGCTAACTTTCATGGCTGCCAACTTAATATCAAAATAATGTTTTTTTTTTAATTTCGTTAGGTATAACCGAGGCCCTAGAACGAACAAGCGACGTAAACATAACGCAAATTAAAAATATTTCGATTTATTTATATATACAATACTTTATTGTACAGACGCCAGGAGGTCAAGCTACCTGAAACCGTCAAATTTGCCCAATCAACCTTGAGCCTTAATGCTTTAGCTATAGCTATAGTTGAAAATTTATTAACTAAATTTGACAGATTGTAGTTGCTTAATATGCTGGCGTCTGTACATCACAAAAACACAAAACAAAAATTGGTCATACAAAGTATCAACTATCAACTTGGCTCCTGTAACAAAGATGGTTGTTACCTAGCGCAGAAGTCAGGGCTTCACTTTGTTTATACTTCCACATTTTTTATGCTAATAAATTATTTATATATAAAAAAAAAAAAACTATTAGCTTTACTTTATATTTTTGCGGCAAGCACAGTATTAGTATCACCATCAATAATTCTCTTGCCCTTATCTCAATTTATATAGGGTCGGCGCATCGTGTATTTTTCTTCCATACTTCTCTATTAGTCCTCATCTCGGTAGTCACCCCCTTTCTTACCTTTCACACAGTCCAGCCACCGTTTATCATTCGCCTTGGTCTTCCCCTACTCTTCGAGCCATCGACATTCATACCCCCACACTTTCCTCACGGCATTTACCTCATTGTAGTATTTTTTTTTTTATTGACAATGGGCTCACTCTTGGCATCAATCCAGCCCAGAGGCAGGGATGAGATCTACGGTGGAACGCGCTTGCCCAGAAGAAGCCTATTCACTCTCGCCCTGAAGAGATTCGGGTTGTATGAACTCGGGAATGCAGACGCAGGCAGACAATTCCACTCCTTAGCTGTGCGCATCAGAAAAGATGATGAGAAGCGCTTAGTGCGTATATATGGTATATTATTCAAATAGGGGTGGTATCCCGCAGTGCGTCTGCGTCGTTATCTCATTATTATCATAATTTCAGCATTTCAGACGTCTACTGCTGGACATAGGACCCCAAGCACCTCCACTTCGACCGGTTCTGTGTTTCTCGCATCCAACGGGTTCCTGCGGCCTTCACAAGGTCGTCAGTCCACCTTGTGGGAGGCCTTCTAACGCTACGTCTTCTGGTACGCGGTCGCCACTCCAGAACCTTTTGGCCCCATCGGCCATCTGTTCTGCGAGCATTGTGTCCTGCCCACTGCCACTTAAATTTAGCAATTTTTCTTCCATAGAAGTAAATATTATGTGCGAAACGAGTATTTTCTGTCATTAAATCGTTCGAATTTACGTTAAGTTTACCACAGGAACGCGCGGGCGCGTTTTTCCCGCGGCGGTTTTTTTCGAGCACTGGATTTTTAACGCAATGCTCAGCGCCCATAGTTGAAAATCCAACAGTATGTTTTTTAACGCGCTGGGATGCGCGTTGTTCTATTCTCAACGTTCGGCTTAACACCGAGAGTTGAAAAGCCAGTGCGCGATATTTTTACGACCGTGCACACGTGGGCATACTCCGCGCGTTCGTATTATGCCCACGGAGCTGTTGTTTATATAAAATAGAGAATAAGAAAATAAGAGAATAGGTACTATCCGCACTCGAAATTCGGTCAGAAGGATATTATGATATTAATATAAAGTAATTACAGTAGGCCCAGTGGGTGCAGCTTTGCCTTTAAAGATAGAAGGGGCCCTTGCGGGAGCTGCTGCGACTGCAGCTGCCGGCTTGGGTGCTGCCGCGGCTGCTGGCGCTGCTGCCGCCGGCGCAGCTGCAGGTTTACCGGCCGGAGCTACTCCAGTTATGTTAATCTGTAAAGTTTCATGAATTAGAATTAGGCCCTTTGTACACGGCATGGTTTCATTAAGGTATGGCGTATAAGCCGTGCCGTAGAAAAAACATGTCTGTGAATAAGCTTTCATAGTGGTCTAGACTACACTGACGAACCATGTCTACACACGGCGTATAAACCGTAGTTTTTACGGCAAGAAAAACGTGTGTGTATAAAGGGCCTTTTTTTTTTTTTTTTTCTGGGTTGGAAATCATCAGATGACTCCTCCCGTTCTGGGCAGAGCAGAAGGGAGTGTCAGACTTTTACTGACTAAAACCCACCCGTGTTCTTTCAGCTGCCTGTGTCAGGGGCCACGGTTTCTCTTTCGAACAACCCGCAGCCCCGGCGGCATCGGCCCTAGCGGACCCCGTCAGTTCGTGTGTATAAAGGGCCTTAAGATTGCTTCTTTCTAGTGAATGTTTATTGAATAGGATAAAGGAAGGTAAGATGGACCTGGATCAGATAGGTACGAAGGTCTACCTGAATAATTTTGTAATGATAATTAATGCCATCTCTAAATGAGTGGTGTCATGAGGAATCACTTCTTGCCCCCTTTCCTGGTCAGCGTACTCAACGCCGCCGTCCATGTTAACACTGTCTTAACCAGGAAAAAATACTGAAAAAACATGTCGTGAAGTTGTTTGTCATTCCTTTTTTATTGTACCTACAGAATAATCGTGACCGTTTAATTAATGCTTACCAGCACTAACGTGATGCTTGTTGCAAGGTGTTCTGAGCAGAAAAGTCTGGTTTACATACCTACTTAAGTGTAATATTATGTCCTTCATATGAAATTGGTGTTTTGTGATCTCAAATATCTGGCGTTTGGTTAGGACTTTCAAATTAGATTTTATTTGAAAAGGCTTGTTTGTGAATTTGTGTTTCGAATTTAGGGATTTATTTATTTTCGCGCCATTTGATTTTTCTTTGACATCGTTTTGTTCGCAATATGGAAAATTTAAAATATTGCGTTATTTACCCAGAGCCGCAGAAACAGCTCGAAGGATTAATTACTATGTGGATAGGGAAGCTACTGTAAAAGAAAGCACGATACCCTTATGGTTCAAAGCCCTAATGGCCCGGATAACTTCGCTTTAAGGCTGTCTGTCCATTGAAGCGGAGCGAGTCTGCGGAGCCGAGAAACTGAGAAATATTAACCAATAGAATTGCATAAATAATCCGCTCCGCTCAATCCTATTGGTTAATATTTCTCCGTTTCCCCGTTCTGCAGCCTCGCTCCGCTTCAATGGATAGGCAGCCTAAGACTTGACAAAACATCGAACATCTGTATTATGCGTAAGTTTAATATTATTGTATTATACACATAACCTTCCGGAATAAATTCTCTAAATTATGGTGTAAGCCGCATAAAAATCCACTGCATATTTTAGAATATCAACGCGACTTCAGTCTATAATATGTATACTATAGAAAGAGTAAAGTAAAGTAAAAAATTATTTGCATAGATTGCAGGTACATAATATAAGATGTTACAATAAGATGGGTGAGCCTTGTACAATCTAGCTTATATTGCAACATTAGTGAAATTCTTATAAAATAAAATATGAATTATATATATATATATATATATATATATATATATATATTAAAATAGAAGAAGAAAAGAGATACCTGAAAGAGTGGTTGCCCCGACTTGACCGCTTGGCCCTGCGTAACGAGGAACTTGGTGATGGTGCCGTGTCCGGGGCACATAACCGGCAGAGCCGTCTTGTCCGTCTCTATCTCCAAGGCAACTTCGTCCATCGCCACTGCGTCACCTTCTTTCTTGATCAACCTGGAAAGTAACACGCACAGATCAGCATTTTCTATTTATATCCCTAGACATCTTCGTTGGTTCAATTACCAAGTCGCATAAAATCATTATTTCTTTTTTTTGTAAAATCATTATGTCCTTTTCTTCCATATTTCTCTATTAGCCGTCATCTCGGTAGTCACCCCCTTTCTAACCATATCATCATTCGCACAGTCCATCCATCGTTTCTTTGGTCTTCCTCTACTCTTATAGCCATCGACCCACGATATACTAGTATTTTGCTGCTTCCAGTTAGGCTAGAAACGGCGGGGTAGTTGCGTAATGCAGTAATATAACATGGATTTCATTTTGACAGTTTAACATCATTTATTGCGTTAATTACGTTACTCAGCAGAAAATTTTTTCGAACATATGAAGCAATGGATTAGAATATCCTTCAAAATGTTTCAGAGTCTGATTGGTGGTGTGTTTCACTGGTGGGAGGCTAGGCCGGGCAGATGATGATGTATTCGATTTTATATTATCTTCTTTCTAAAATGAAGATTTCTATTAATTACTTGACATCGCCGCTGGTGACAGAATCCGGGAAGGTCGGTGCATTCACTGTCTCTTCCTTGCGCACTGCAGACGTGGAGTGCACTTTACGGATCAACTGTTGTTGCGCCATTGTTGTCGACATATTCTTCGTTTTGGAGCTGTAAATTAAAAATCATATATCAGTATAACATTGATGACTAAAGCTACGTTTCCATAAGAGCGTGTCTGTCATATTTATAACGGACGTCACGAAAAGCTGTCATTTCAAGGGCGGGTTGTTTCACGTCCATTTGACGCACGCGTAAACGTTAAAAAAGCGTTGTTTCAAATTACAATTACAACATTATGGCCTTGACTTACGTCAAATAATAATGATTACGTACTCGTTATTATTTGATGTACGTATGTTATGTTAACCAACCGTTTGAAACAGCCGGCTTTTACCAGTATTTGACATAAACGCGTGACCGCTACATGCAGCCATAATGTCCAAATGCAGCCATTACTGCCGTCATCGCTCTTCGAAGAAACCGTAGTTTTATGAATGGTAATGATGGTACCAAACTCGTAGACTAATTCGGGGCTAATGTCAATTACTTAGTTGCACATTTAGATTGCCATCGATACGCTAAGAAAAAAGTATAACAATATTGGTTGGAGGTTGAAACATTTTTATTTTTAGGCAGGAAAATTAAAGAGACTATTAGGAAGGTATTTAACATTTAGCTAGGAATTAAAAAAGTTTTCATTAAATTATATTGTTGTATATTTTATAATTGAGCAGCAGAGCAGTAGGTAGCCCAGTAGAAACGACCGCGACTAACCAATTGTAGGTTCGAGCCCAGACAGGCACTTTACTTTCTGCAAATTATTTCATCACCACTGCTCTCAAAATGATGAATTTAATGTTTGTGATGGTTTCCTCGCCATGTTTTCCACATGGCGAGGAAACCGGCATGTCCTAAAATTAAAATTCGAAGACATGTGACATAGCTACCAATGCGCACTGGGTCCGCGTGGTGGATCACAGCCCGCTCTCTCTCTCACAGAGAGGTCTGTAACTCTGAATCTCAGCAGTGGGAACATTACCTGTAGGTTGATTATGTTATGTATATTTTATGTAACTTACGTTGCATATTGAAACTGGTTAGCCTGATAATATCGTCTACACGAGGAGGTCTTACTTGGAGGTGCGCTGAATGTGAACTTCTTTACCCCAAGGATCTGAAAATGCCAATTTATAACATTGCCTAGTTATATCGGGTTGGGTTTAGAAACGTGCCGCCTTGCTAGAAATAATGTGAAGAAGACTATTTGGGGGGTCTAGAGGCTCTTTTACATAGCTATCCACAACCACTCGATACGCTTCTGTACCGGAAAATAAACCAATGTTGTCGTGGGGGTCCTCTAAACGCTGTTCACAAGTCCAAAACTAGAAAATGTTGTCAGTTTAAATCAAATAGACGACTGCTATTCTTCCAAACAGCTGTTTGCTGTAGGGGGCAAGGGAAATCAGGTTACCCTACGCGATTACCCCGCCGCTCAGAGTGGAAGCCGACCCCAATATAGTTGGGAATAGGCTAGGCAGATGATGCTTCATTATTAAAGTCTGCGGGGTACTTGCGTAACACGCAATCAGTAGCAATGGCTTTCATTTTGACAGTTCAACAACAATCATTGCGTTATTTACGTTGATGAGCAGACACAGTTTTCGAACATATGAAGCAACTAGCTCCGCCCCGCGGTTTCACCCGCATAAATTTCGATCCCGTGGGAATATCGCGATATAAAGTATCCTATGTGTTAATCCAGGGTGTCAGCTATGTCCATAACAAATTTCATCAAAATTGGTCCAGCCGTTTGAGCGTGAAGAAGTAACAAACATACAAACACTCACAAACTCTCGCCTTTATAATATTAGTGTGATGGATTAGTAATACCTATCTTTCAAAATGATTCAAGTTAAGATTGATCATGTGTTACGCAATTAGGGTGCTGGCCACACCACAATACAAGAATCAATTTAGCTTTAGATGCACACATGCATATGAAAAATATCTCCAAGTGGCGTTTGAGAAAACGACTCCTGCTACGTTTCGAAAAAATAAAATAATTAACCTACCGTTCGCTTCGAAATCACTTTTCTGCTAAACATTGTTACTAAAAAATAAGCTCGAATAAACTCCGTCTGTCGAAATAATTATAATTTGTTACAAAAGAAAATCTAATAGCAAAGTCATTCTTGAGGTCACTATTCTTTTTCTGTTTCTTTTCAGTTTTGATTTTCTGTCACAATCTTTTGAGGTGGCCAGTCGAAAGAGTTTTTAATACCACTCCACCTTCTATTGGTGGCCCAGTGGTACTGGCCCTGACTTACGAGTTTTCGAACCTAGACAGGCGCTTTACTTTGTGTAAATCATTTCATCACCACTGCTCTCAAAACGGTGAAGGAAAACGTCGTGAGGAAACTGACATGTACTAGAACCAAAAATTCGAAGACATGTGACATCTACCCACTCGCACAGGGCCTGTACGGTAGATTACAGCCCTGTCCCTCTCGAAGGGAGGAGGCTTGTGTCCCAGCAGTGGGAATAACATAGGCTGATAATTCTATGCTTATGTTCCTTCTATTAAATAATCTATTTATCTATTCTATCCATTAAAAACGAAATGCTGTTCGTTGATAAGCGCATTACCTGTGAACAGCTCGACCGATTTGGTTCATTTTGTTTTTTAAAGGTTTTGTTATAGGTTTTTTGGTAGAACTGTAAAACAAGACATGCCAAAACAGTGAATTCCGTCAGAGAATTAGACCAACCGGAATAAAAATTTTAAGATCTTAACAGTGCGTGCTATTACACTTAACCAAAATTTCAGTGGTCGTAGTAATCCGGTTTGCTACAGTTGCCACGAGTCTTGCCTTGGCAAAATATTTAATAATCATTCTTTTGGCTACTAAGCCAAAATAATGATTATTAAATACGGCGACGTGTTTCACTAAATTTAGCAGTGACATCACTAGATGTCACTGTAATAATTAAATATTTACTAAACGATGCGTCGTTTAGTGAAACACGTGAAACATGTCGTCGTCGTGGCGGCGTGATTCTAGTGATGTCACTGCTAAGTTTAGTGAAATAGTGATGCTTTTCATCGCTAGATGGCGATGGTTATCGCTACCCCTCAACAGATGGCGCTAGTATAGGTACTAGGACCAACGGTTGAGGTGCCTCTATTCCCCAATAGATGTCATATCAGCTTAGTTGAGGACTTATGCTTTTTCTATTGAACTATTTTAAACAATTGGCGAAAGGTGGGTGTACTATAGGTTTGCTTCTGCCTAACCCTTTGGGAAATACAGGCGTGATGTTATGATTATGATTCTACTGTTCACCATGGCGAACAATAACTTGTTCTTTTTTGTGTTTTTTCTCTGCGTCATCTTGCTTAGTACTAATAAAAACAAACCAAACTAGATCATCTAAGGCTAAGGGCTGATTTTTCCAACGCCAGATAACTTTATCGGAAGAATAATTTTGTATTTTTGACAGTGCTTCCATACAAAAACTGTCAGAAGTCAATTTTATTCTACGAATAAAAATTATCGGTCGATTGAAAGATCAGCCCTAGGTCTACAATAACGCTGAAAGCTATCTTTGGCATATTTTCAGGCGGCTCCTTAAGTTAAACTTTTGTGAAAGAGACCTTACTAATTGACAAGCACCTCTTTCTTGTTTTATGTAAAGTTATAAATTTTAGTTTAATGCTAAAAAAATCAATATATTTTATTTCGCATAAACCTACATGGGCACTTATGAAACGTCAGAAGCTAGGTGCACAGTTCTATTTGGTCGTTTCCTATGGAGAAGAACCGGCAAGAATCTCCACGGTTAATCTATTAGAATATGAAGTAGCATATTTTAATTACTTAATTTGAGTTACATGCCTATACTACTAATACTAACTAGACAGATTTATCTATGCACTACAAAGATTAAGAGCCACGGTCTCTACTGAAGCGGCTCTTTGTGCATATCACGGATATGTTTCCTCCGTACTCTCATACGGTCTCTTGTTGTGGGGTAATTCGGTGGATGTCAATAAAGCGTTTATAATCCAAAAAAAATGTGTACGTGCAATCTGTGGAGCTGGGTACATGGATAGCTGTAAGCCACTGTTTAAAAAGTACAACATTTTACCGTTAGCATGCATGTATATTAAAGAATTGTGCCTATTAGTACGACAACATCCTGAAAATTTTATTAAACATAGAGATGTAACCAAAAGGAATGTTTCCTCTAGAGATAAACATAGGCTCTGCTTGCCACAATGCAAGCTCGATTTATATAAAATAAATTCGTTTATAATGACTATTAAGGTATACAATAACTTACCAAATGCCTTTAAAGAACTACCTTTGCTTATGTTTAAAAAAAAGCTGATTCAGTGGCTTAAGGAAAAATGTTTTTACACTGTTAATGAATTTTTGTCACATGTCGAAGAAAGAAAGTAATGTGAATAAATTTGGTTTATATATATTTTATTAATTTCTTAATTTGACATTTACTTACTAATATTATTTTTATTTTGACATTTTATCAATACACATGGACATTGACATTTCAATTAATACATAAAATCTGACTTTGTATAACATTCATATTAGTAACTGATGTAATGTTAGGACATTTTTTAATTATGTAATGTATTGTGAAATTAAACATTTGCAATTAATTTATTTAATCAGACATTTTGTAACGTTTATAGTGATAACTGAAGGAATATTATGACATTTTTAATAATTTAATGTGTTCTAGAATTAAAGATTTGCACACCACATGTAATGGTAGAATGTAAATGGGCCACATTTATATTAAGATCATACTACTTTGTACACCTACATTTTGGCAAATAAAGCATTATTATTATTATTATTATACTAAATAGCTGGAATGGCCCGCATGAGCACAATTTTAGCAAAAATTTTAACACAAATACATTCAGACGACTATAGTTGGGTAAAAAGGCACGTTGGTAAAAATACGGCCAGCGTTTTGTCATATGTAATTTTATGTGATTTTAGGTAAACGTAACTAAACGTAGCTAAACGTAGGTATGAAACGGGTTACAGCTCCGTTTTCGCGAATCATACAGGATAAAATTCTAATCAGGGTGCAAACTGTAACCATGAATTCAGCATATGATTGTAGATACCCTGGCGTAGAAAGGCTTCGTCGGTTATAAAAAAAAGAATTATTTGTTCCGTACATTTTGACCGCGTACGAATTGCACTTTTCTATGAAACAACAGATTTTTTTTTTATAACCGTCGAACAATTTTGCGCACTAGTTAAAATTTGACCCTGTATAGTACTTATTAGATTAAATTTTTTGTTTTGTTTTGAATTTCTCGTTTTTTGTTGCGTATTTGTAATGCTAATAAGAATCTCCTTTGTAACAAGTTTATAAGTACCTAGGTATTTTTACCTATCGATATTTTTGTTGACCTAGGTACTGAACTGCTATGAGATTGAAAACGAGGTATATGATGGGACAGTATAAAAAAAAAACAACAGGAAGTAATAATAGTCAATACTCCATTCGGAATAAGATTAGACATTTAAATAAACCTTGTTTACAGCCCGTTCAACCGATTTTAACTTCTATTGCGTTGGTGGCATGACAAATGGCAGCTGCAGTAAATAGTTGGTATTGTAACCACTTTTTTGCTTTTAATGCCACCTTATGCCTATGGAATATATCTTATTCCGAATGGAGTATATGTGATAATTATCAATATAATCTTATTTTATTTAAAAAACAACGTTGAACTATTAAATCAATTAAACTAAAATTAAACAATTCCCCGTCGCCGATCAGTAACAAGTCGCAGTTAAATTAATTAATTACCGCGAAGGGAGGGGACGTTATGGATGTATAGTGATGTACCGTCTGAAAGGTCTTTGAGTAACATTAGCGGTGCCGGTGACCACTCAAGACGACGTTATGCCGGACTCCTTGGGTGATGCAGGGCTGCCATGTTAATGAGCCTGGAAAAATAATAAATAAAAATTACACACATATTTGAAATGAATACAACACTGAAAATTGAGTTTCTTTATTGTCAAGGGATTTCAATTTGTTTGTTAGATATTATCAAAAAATATGGCGTTATATTCAGAAACAAGCTACAACTCGCAATTTCGTTCACATAAAACCTAAACAGATAAGTAAAGGTTTGAATGATTTCAAAGTGCACATTCTCTATGGAGTATAGTACCATTGACTGCACAAAAAAGGCCCTGAAGTAAGGTTTTGATAAGCTAAGAACATAAAGATGGTGCATGTATGTATTGGTAACCTCTAGTCTCCTAGAAATAATTGGTGATATATAAATGGCACAAGGTAATTTTCGTAAGTAACACAAGCTGCTAGGCGTAGTACTAACGTTCGATCGATTGTTGAATAGGAAACACCTTCTCGTTTCGCACATAACATTTATTTATTTTGAAACTAGAGAACACTCAAATTGTGAAGATTTTATTCACATATATGGGTGATATTAAATTGAGCTTGTCGCATAAAATAGAAACTAAATGCCAAAGGATAAGTAGTACAGTGGTATTTTCGATTGAAATTTTGTGTCAAATCGAATACGCTTACGTTAGCTCGTTCAGTTTAGGCCTAGGGTCTGCGGAGTGAGCTGTTGTGAAGCTTCTCCACTATTTCCTTAATTTGTAGCTACCAAAAAGTGCGCATAATCAATTAAACTCGGTTCCAATTGCGGCAGCCCTACCCCGAACAAGGGTGTCTCCCTCGCCAATTTGCTAAGATTCGAGCAGCCCGCATCTTTGATTAGGAATCTCCGCGACCCGCTCTAACTATCGACTGCCCATTTATCTGCGCATTGTTCATGAATACCTAATACTGATTGCGTATGCTTTGAACGACTTGCTTCAATGGCTTTACATGGTTTTAAATGGATTTATAGTCGTGTGGGGCTTGCAATATCTGTATTGACTACCCAATGTTGCAACGATGGACCTATGTATACATACTCAAATGATTCACAATGCGATTGTGGTGTGCACTGTATCTCAAAAGATGCCTTACCTCTTGTCGTTCTCTCTTGTGTGCAATAACACCTGCACTATGGAAACCTTTGCAAGTCCAATGCACACGCTGTCATCATGGTTGAGATACAACCAGAAAACCGAAAACCTAACCCATTGGTTAGGTTTTCGAATAACCTAATCAGTATCGGTACCCAATCAGTCAAACTTTTCAGTTTTCACGAGTATGTATGTCAGGTATGTGTAACTTTTCTTTTTCCACTGGACGAGTGGACGTACGTCGAGATTATGATACTATTGGGTAACTAGCTTTTGCCTATGGCTTCGTTCATGTCGGAGATATCCACGTGAACGTACTACCGGTATTAAAAGTACACTATGACAACTATCTGTGTGCCAAATCCGTTCAGCCGTTTTTGCGCCAATCCGGAACATACATCCAGACAAACCGTCAAAAATTCTTCGTCGCTAATGTATTGTAAGTATGTATAGAGTTTAGACTGACTGATTAGTCTAAAATTGACTACCCAGTCTTTAAAAAACCCGCGACTCTACTTTCAAAATGGCCCAATAGCCGCAAAATTTAATATAATTTAGGTAGAACGAAGGAAAGAGCGTCAGCTGTTAGTTAAGTTGCGAAGTCTTAAGTTATTAATACTTCGATGTATTGTTTAGGAGATAGAGCCGCGCGAGCCAGGCTTACTAAGTGCGGCACGGTCGTTACGTAGAGCGCGGTAAGTGTCATTTGGCAACAATGTTGTATAAAGTTGACTTTTGAACCTACATTATGATGGTTGTTGTCACCAGTTATTAATTAAAAGAATTAAAAACTATTTTTTGAAAACAGTGGTGGCGCAGTGGTTGCTGCCTCGACTTACGAGTACCTAGGTCGTGAGTTGGAACCCAGGCAAGCACTTTACTTTAAGTATTTAATTTCATCACCACTGCTCTCAAAACGGCGAAGGCATTCTCCTCTAATTTTATAATAGACTAGCTGCACTCCGCGGTTTTTCCCGCATAAGTCTCGATCCCGTAGGAATATCGGGATAAAATGAATCCTATGTTCTAATCCAGGTCATAGTATACCCATATGCCAAATTTCATCCAAATCCGTTCAGCCGTTTTAGCGTAAAAGCTTAACCAACAAACAATCAAATCTTTTATCTTTATAAAATTAAGTTTAGATTTATAATCCTTTATAGTTCCAATCATTTTCTAGAATTCAAGTAGAACAAACATGGCAGGATGAGGTAGACTCCTTCAACAAGAACTGTTCCTTAGCAGCTTTATGTAAACAGAGAGAAGTGGAAAGAAAGTATTTATGTATTTATTTATGTATTTAAGCATTTATTTATTTCTCAGTATTATGGTACATTGAGGTCTTATATTAAACATTGTTTCACACATACTACCATTGCTGGTGTAGAAATATTAAGAAAGAAGATAAAAAATAAAAAAGTATGATTTAAAAATTCATTGACGGAATAAAAACACATGTCTAAGAGCCAAGCAAACATTTTATTTACATTTAAATTTATTAATTGGTAACATTCTCAGGGCAGGTGGTAATTTATTAAAAAATTTAATTCATAAAACTGGCAGTCATACAACTGGCATTTCTACTGTATAATTGCAACTTCTGAGCAGTTACTAGTAATTTCCCGGCATTTTTTTTGTTCAGTCTTTCGGAGGCTTGTTCATTTTATAGAAATAAATGAGGGTATTTTTTTAAAAATAGACAAACTTCAAAAATATGCAGACATGAGTTTGGGAGAACCTTTAATTCCTTAAATAATGGCCTGCTATGGTCTAAATATTCTGCTCCACTCATGCCTCTGATACATTTTTTTGCACTATGAATGCTCTTTCCACATCCACTGAATTACCCCATATCACTAGGCCGTAACGCAATATAAGTAGGGCCTTTACCCTGCAGTCGGACATCACAGGCTTTTAATAATAATAAATAATAAGGACAACAAAGCTCTGCGAACCAACTTAAATCTACCAGCAATTCCTTTAAAATATTCATGAGCGTCTCTATGAGAGCAGAGCGCGGTTCTGTTGGAGCAAGTTGTGCCATCTCAGGTAATAAGTAAGCTACTGTTTCAGCTTAAATGCTCAGACTTGCCTCGCAAACACCGCACCCGATATTTTAGTGCTGTGACGACGAGGAATGGTGTCGGTGTCGATAAATGAGAGCTATCCCTGCACGCATAATTGATGCAACCTGACACATAGCCGTGTTCCTTATTTAGAATATAATGTACGGCTCCTTGTTCATCTGTCATTCTCCGTTATATTATGTACTGTCAATGGTGTGCTTCTCACTTTTAATATACCATGTTAAATAATTGTTTAGTGTTGTTTCAACTTACATATTTCAAAACGTTATTCGCACTTGGATTCGACGCAAGAGACTACTACGACTATCACGACTGCCGACTGTCGAATATTATGTCTATATTTTGGACAGCGTTGTGGGTTATATTATTGTTAAAATTGTTTTGGTTAAATTAGTTGTTAGGTCTTATAATGTAACTGTTTGGTGTTCCTTTCAATAAAAAATAAAAATAATAAAATAAGAGACGCTAGTGTTGAGTAGGGTCTCTAGAAATGTCTATGTTACTGAACGTTCAGTGTTTGCGGGATTTTTCACCGCGGATTTTTACTAATTATTCGTCATTGTTGTAAAGACTGTGCTATTTCTGGTTAATTATGGCTTAAGATAATAAATAAGAAAGAAAATACACTTACAACAATAACAACAACTTACGATCAAATATGGACTATGCACTTGGAGGAAGAATTGATTTGGCCAATATAAGGAATGTTATTATGTAAATATTCATTTTAAGCCATAAAAATTTATGCAAAATGACCATTATTGAAATGGCCAGTTAAACATACCCAAAATATATCAGATAATAGTACTGACAGTGGCGCTAACTGGTGAGCGCAAAAACGATAGCCCCCATTGTGAAAGAAGGTTACAAATACTTATGTAAATCAATTAGTTCAATAAACTCTGAAAAAGTAACAAGACTTTCTTGACCATCAGCTTTTTGCAGATAAAAATTGTGGTACAGCTTTCAGTTTACATGAGTGTTTTTCGTTAATTTTGAACAAAAATTAAATCTATCGCCTAATGTTTATCCTTACAATTTTTTTAGTCTATTATCCAGATTTACCAATACACATTTTATCTTCTCCTTCATGCACGAAGTTCATGCAGATTGTTATGTGTTAGTGGTAACAAGGTGAAAGTGGGCTGACTGCCAAGGTTGCGCTTGTCGAGCATTTAGGTAGATACTTATCGCCATTCTTGAAGGATTTCTACCCCCAAATATTATCGATATCGATAGTATCCTGTACCCATCACTTAAAAAACTGGTCAGTAAGCGAGTTGTATATTTTCTTGGTCCGTAAGTCCGGTGTTCGGGAAGTTAGCAACTTGTCGAATTATTGAACACTGCTCACCCCACAGCCCGATAGATTTATAGTTTGTCTTGGACGGACAATGCGCCATTGTCTAAACAAACTGTTTGTACTGATATAAATTACAACTCCAAGTATTTGACTTCGACGTTACTTGAAAATTCTGGGCAAATCGATTATTACTTTGGGACCGTAGAAAATATATAGGTACATAGCTAGATACAATAATTTTATTAAATTTAAGAGAGAGAGAGAGAGAGACTAGGTAATGCACATATATTATAAAAGGTATTATTTTATAAGGCATTGTAGGTATCTCCTGATACCTACAATGCGACGAACGAAAGTTGGCACTAAGTAAGGGTTTTTAAAAATTCATCCCTAAAGAGGCTTAGGGAATGAAAGTTTGGATGGGAGTTCGTCATTTCAGCCAATGGGAAATGCATCGGACACACAAACCGACTTTTATTTTTATTCACACACAGGCTTGTGTGTGTAATAATAGTTATTCCTAACTAGCTGCGCCCGGCGGTTTCACCCGCATAAGTTTCGATCCCGTGGGAATATCGGGATAAAAAGTATCCTAAATGTTAATCCTGGGTGTAAACTATCTGTGTGCCAAATTTCCTCCAAATCCGTTCAGTAGCTTTTGCGTGAAAGAGTAACAAACATCCATTCATCCATCCATACAAACTTTCACGTTTATAATATTAGTAGGAAGTAGGATTACTTCTTAATTATTACGTGTACGATGTTTTTATTATATATACCTTACAAACACGTGCATTATGGTGTGGAATGGAACATTCTACTTTAACGTGGGAGATTGATACAGTGGGAGGACATCCAGCAACGTCCAGCATGCATGCAGCCATGCGACGGGTCACGTGCAATTTAAAATAAAATTTAATTGCAAGGCACATGGAGTGACAGAGGATGAGGGTAGTGTTACGAAACGAGCCCGACACTTTTTCTTTGTTTTACAGTGCCCTCCAAAAGTTAGATAACTTTTTCTACTTCACACATTTATTATGTCTTTCTATGTGCTAGTGACCGTTTTTGAGGGTCCATTATTAAGTGTGCACACTAATAATGGCCCCGAAAAACGGACGCTATTATAGCGTGTGCAATTCACCTCCAAGTCATTTTATCTGTAATATTATATTATCATTGGTCAGGTAGGGGACATAGTCCTTCCATAATTCAAGGTTACCGATCCACTATAGCCAACCCGAACCCAAAGCCCAATATATTTTGTTCCCATGTTCTGCACCAACCGGGGGTCGTCCTTGCATACATACTTCAACTTTTTTCCACTTCAGCTGTGATGGCACTATACATATATATTATTATTATTAAAAGCCTGTGATGTCCACTGCAGGGCAAAGGTCGCCATGAAAAAGTTCCTATATCTAATTATAAATTAACTTCAATTTTAGCCTGGCCGTTCACCTCTTCATCAAGATCGTAAAAAGTATAATATTTCATGATCCCAAATTCCAGAAACAACCTTATGTATTTTTATTCCGGAACCTTTTCGGCCAGTTAACTTATTTAGACCCTGCTTACCCTTGTTCTATTATTATCTACGTATATGCCGAACGGATATAGGAACAGTTTATGTTCGGCCTGTAACTGGGTGGAAACGAGGATTCGTCCGCGTATGGCCCTGAAGAGTTTCCATCTAAATACACTTTATAAAAGTATTTTTAGTTATTACAACAATACAGAATTTTCACATAGGGTCTTTCAATAAAAGATCTTTTGCATTTTGGTTTAAGTCTTTACTAAAATTAACTACGAGTATAATACATACTTGTAATTAATTTAATTAATGCATTTTGACACAGAATAATAATATCAGGCTATTTGATAATAAAAATATATTTAGCAGTAAGTACACCAACATATTTGCTATATATCTCCACTCTCGCGACAATCTAGGCGACTTTTATAACAACTATTAGATTAATATTATCATTCTAAAGGTTGTCTTTAAAAGATCGCTCTTAGCGATAAGACCAATGTGTCATCCTTTGTAAAATTTTACATATTTATGTTCTGTAATTTGTATGGTGTACATAAAAAAGACTATTGTATTCTATGTATTCTTTTGACGTTAAATGCCATTTATTTGCGATCGCGCCACTATATCTTTTTCTTTCATACTTCTCTATTAGTCGTCGTCTCGGGAGTCACCCCTATTCTAGCCATATAATTTTTCACACAGTCCATTCATCTTTTCTTTGGTCTTCCGCTACTCTTGTAGCCATCGACATTCATACTCAAAACTTTCTTTACGAGATTTTCTCATTCCTCCGCATCACATGTCCAAACCACACACCATATACTTAAGCATAAGATTAGTAAGATATTTAAATATAATTTACCTAACATACCACAAGTAGTTCAAATTAATAATAATAAGGAAACTAATAATAATACATTTGACTTTCAAGTGTGCACCGGAAACGGATGAG
This sequence comes from Apamea epomidion, assembly GCA_947507525.1. Classification (NCBI taxonomy): domain Eukaryota; kingdom Metazoa; phylum Arthropoda; class Insecta; order Lepidoptera; family Noctuidae; genus Apamea; species Apamea epomidion. The sequence goes on along the minus strand of OX382241.1, from coordinate 14,452,728 downwards.
CCATTGTGACGTCGAGGAAGTAGCGAAGACTTCCGCTCGGCAATAAATTCGCGGGTGTTTTGGCAATGGTTTCTACTCAGGAGTGGGTGCGAGGGGTAAGCCCGTAAGACACGATATTATACTGGGGTTAAGTTTACCTAACGTTAGTACACACGTGTGGTTTAAATCTTTTGAGAAAATAAATGTCTAAAACAGGAAATTGAAGGGAAACTGAAAATTACTCCTGGTGAAAATTTTAGTTTTGAGATAAAAACTCCACCGCTTAATCCTTCGGAGAACATAGGCTCGGTGCTGTGTTAAACTTGAGTTAACAGGACAGGTAAGAAACGGTATAAGAGAGTAAGACTTATAAGATTTTTTTAAATGAGTCTAGTATAATATTTGTGTATTTTTTTTTTAATATTTTGTAATATTTATTTAAAAATAAGCAAATAGCATTGCATTTTTTTGCATATAGTATAAATATTTACATAATTTAAAAGCTAACAGTCTTAAAATAATTATAATATGTACAAGTATATTAAAATTAGGTTGTATCCAAATTGATGATACATTTTCGATAATAGGTACTATGTTTTACCTACGTTTATTAATCAATGACTCTCTTTTTCAGCTTCTACGAATTCGATTTTGTTCAGTAGATCAGTAGCAATGGTTTATAATACCTAAGTATTATGTAAGGCTTTTGAAAAAAACAAGAAAATTCTTCACCTCAGTAAGCGCAAGTTATTCACGAAAGATATCGAAATAAATCACAATAAATTTTCACAAAGACTTTTACGCGATTGTTTTGAGCTCAAGACTTGTCACAATAAAAAGAGGAAAAAATCCGCGAGCCAGGAAGAGGGAGCATCGCATAACGAGCGACCGCCTCGAGCTTGGCGCCATGGCCGTCTAGAAAGTTCTTAACCTCATTAAACATCGAATAATTCCAAGTCATTTACATAAGGAAAAGATAAAGACAAGACGCGGGAGACGCCATTTTGATTTTTCAAATATCGAAGGGGAGACTAGGGGTGCGCGGGCCAACGATTTGCGAATTCGCGCGCGCTCAGCGAACGTTTCATTGCGTAATTTCGAATAGGGCTGTATTTTTTACCGATTCTTCCCCCTAAGTTGCGTTGTGTAAGTTGCTGCGGTGGCGTTTTAGAAATGGAATTATTATAAAGTTAATGTTCTGAAGATAATAAAAGTCTGATTTATTGGAGTTGAATTCGTTATGGATTTGTTTTATTGATTGCAGGAGAATGCTAACGTATTTATATGTTGAGTGCCGGTATTAGTCTAAGTCGCTACTTTAAAACACAAAATATAACAACTTATAAAAAGTTTTTATCACGTACAGTAACAAATCGTTTCTGATAATATTTCACCCAAGTACCGTAGGTAAGTATTGTTTCTACCTATGTACATCCCTATTTTTTTTTCAGCGCCAGCTAACCTTGGCAACGGTATAAATACTACACGGTTCGGTAACCGGCGACATCCGTATAAAAATCCACTGAAAGTAAACAAACATTGAAAATATTTACCCATCGATGGCAGGTTACGAACAGACACGAAAAACAACATAAGTTGCATTTAAATCATGTGAAATTATACCTTATTGGGTAGTTATAAGATCGTGTGTGTCCGTAGGTTAGTTGTAAGGCGTGCAGATGGCGGGTGACAATTCAGTCTATAAATAATTTATGGATTAATAAAAGGTCCGGTCACGTGGTCCGGCCGGCATTTTACCCTACAGCGATCCTCTGATGATAATTAGCGTGGACGGCAAATAGGAAATGGTGTGGAGTGCCCGAGGATATCGAAATATTTTATTTGAAAAAGTTATTGAGCTGCACTACGGGGGTTGTGTTTTTATTCAGAAAGATCAATGGTAAAATATTTGAAGAGGTAATTTTGGGCATACCTATACTTCTAGCCAGTGACAGATGCAGAAAATAAGTTTTAATTTATCCGTACTTCTCATGCATTGATTCCCACTGAAATAACTCGTTCCTTCGCTATGTGAGGAACGAGTTACACACTTGTTAAAATTTCATCTACTTTTACAATATTTGTAAATATGTGAGCATCATGTATCTATCACTTAGTTAATTTACCTGTCATTGCTTTATTTTTAAATATTTTTAACTTTTGTGGTAGAGTAATTTTTTAAAACTGGAACCAGAAATTCAAAGATGTGACATTTTTCAACCCGCACTGGGCCCGCGTGGTAGATTGCAGTCCTTAGGCCTATGTCCCAGCAGTGGGAACATTATAGGTTGATCCCCTCGTCTGTTAGGCAAGCTTATTAAGTTCGGTAACAATAGAAAAAGTAATTGTGTCTCATTACTGACAGTTGAGAATCACCAAAAAACAAACTCCAATAAAAAAAACTGTAGACACAAGCCAAGCCACTCCACGTATTTCTCTATCCCACACAAGTCCATTCTGTAGCCGGCCGTGGACACAAACTAATTTGTCTTACACGTTCGCTTGCTGTAAGTTACGTATCCAGTCGCTTTGAAAGTACAAGTAGACTGAGATGGTCTTTGGGAGGGATATGTACTTCTTATAGGACTGGGTGGATGTTTTATGAATAGGAATCGACTTATGGTTTGTGTTAAAAGATTAATTTCTGGTTAATTTTCTTGTTGGGATGCGGTTATAAACACTTAAAAAAATGCAGACTTACAAAATATTCGAAAAGGCTAATAACCCTGTTCCCGATACCGGTGGGCTACCTATATTTTTAAATGTTTTTTTTTGTCTTTTTGTTTATAAAAATATGAAAACTGTAATTTATAAGAATTTAAATGAAATTGAAACTCTCATATTTAGGTAATAATAAATTGTGTCGGAGGTTGGTATCTTTGAGTAGGTAGTTAGTAGTAGTTTATTTATTTTTTGCCAATCACAATGAGCGCAGTGCTGGTAAAAGCAGTGGTGACCCAGTGGTAATGGTCACGACTTACCAGACGGGCGCTTTATTTTGTTTTATCACCACACTGCTTCCAAAATGGTTAAGGAAAATATCGTGACGAAACCGGCATGTCTTAGAACCAACATTTCGAAGACATGTGACATCTTACACCATCTTACATCTTACGACCGACTCCCTGTTACAGAGAGGTGGGCTGTGTCCCAGCAGTGGGAACATTATAGGCTGATTATCCTTATTATTTTCTCACATAGTCCATATGGAGAGGAAAGAAGAATAAAGATTCCTAGGCCTAAATTAATCTTTCATCAATATAATATAAACTGATTTATTGAATGACTTGATTCTATGTATTATTTTTTGTCTCCTTTGCTCTATCACACGCTGTCTACATCTCTGTATCTATTGTCCTATCTCAGGTATGCTGGAAGAGATTTCTTATGAAATAAGCATCACCTCTGTACCTATTCTTTCTGTTCTGTTTTTCATTGTCTGTTTATATATGTGTGTACATAAATGGTAAAATAAATAAAATAAAAAATAAACATCAGTCAGGTTGTCAGGGCGGGCGGACCGTCTTAGGCGGGCGTGTTCCCCGCGGCCGAAGGGCGGGCGTCACTTCCGCCGGAAATGCTGCTCGCTACCACCTTCACGGCGCTAATTGCAATTCCAATTACGATCTAATATGATTACGATGTTCGATTGCTTTAGGATATAGGTTGATTTTGAGTACTTCAAACTTTTGAGTTTGAAGTACTCAAAATAAAATAAAAACGAAAAAAATAAATACTCTGAGTTTGCTCAGAGTATTTATTCTTTATGTTTTTTACTTGGAGTTAAATCATTTAAAGGCACTTTTAAATTGTTAAAGAATCGGCCATCTAACATTTAGTCTTCAGAATGTTGCTAATCCATTTGTTGTTCATTTCAAAGCGTAGTAGGTCCCTATGGTAATGAACGAGAAGAAACTTTTAAATCAAAGTATAAAGCCTTTTGTATACACGTTTTTCTAACCGTGAAAAACTACGGTTTATTTGCCGTAAGGCTAATCCGGGGGTACCGCACGATCTCGGGCGAGGCAGCAAGCCTCCTTGCCGGACTGCCACCATGGGATCTGGAGGCGATAGTCCTCGCGCGCCTGTATGACTGGCGCGCGGAGGCACTACGTCGGGGGGAAACTCTGCACCCACGGCAAATCGCTGCGGAGCGGACGGACCTCCAGCGCGGTCTCATGGTGGAATGGAAGGCGCGACTATCGCAACCCAGCGCAGGGCACGCCACGATAGCGGCGATAAGACCCCTCTTTGAGGAGTGGCTAGAGAGGCGTCACGGCGCTCTCACCTACCGCCTGACGCAGGTCCTCTCCGGACACGGATGTTTCGGGAGGTTCCTGCACATCATCAGGCGGGAGGAGACGCCCGGGTGTCACCACTGCGAGGATCGCCCAGAGGACACGGTGGAGCATACGGTGGAGGTCTGCCCCGCTTGGGCAGAGCACCGCCGTGTCCTCGTAGAGGCGATCGGCAGCGGCGGCGACCTCTCGCGCCCGGCCCTGGTGCAAGCCATGGTCCGGGGCGAGAGGGAGTGGGAGGCGGTCACCTCCTTCTGCGAAGCAGTCATGCTAGCGAAGGAGGTGGCGGGATGGGCGAGGGAAAGATCCTCACGCCTCAGCCGCCGAGGGAGACGCTCCGGGCGTCGGGAGCCGCGTGACGACTCCCGGCCACCGTAGGCGCGGGCCTGCGGGCGGAGAGCAATGGGTAGCTCTCCGTCCGATCAGGACCAGGCCCGTGCCGGACGGCGTGTATGTGTTCCACGCGCGCCTCAAAGAGATGTCAGCGTAGTTGACGGGGCCCGACAGGGCCGAAGCCTGCCGGGGTAGCGGGATTGTCCGAAAGGGTTACCGCTGCCCTGGTACGTAAAGGGCTAAGGAAGGAACACGGGTGGGTTTTAGTCAGTAAGAGTTTGACACTCCCTTCTGCTCCACCCAGAGCGGGAGGAGTCATTTGATGATTTCCCATCCACAAAAAAAAAAAAAAAAAAAAAAGGGCACGGTCTTTAGTGTTGTATGGATTATTAAGCAAACTTGTTGACAGACACGTTTTTTCTACGGCACGGCTTATACGCAAAACAGATAAGATTTACTTATTTAATTCTTCGTATCTAGCCGCTTTTAAAGATTTTTTATGTCGAAGTCCAGTTTCGTATTTTTAAAAGGGATTTAGGCCTAGCGTTTTGAATATCATGGTTGCAAAAGATACGTCTAAAACCCCTTAGCAAACCACGATCACAATATTTCCTTCGTTATAATAAAAAACAAGTCATGATTGATTGAGTCACCCGATTGGAACGAAACTCCTTTCGCTGTATATTATATATTAAAATAAAGCCATCTAATATGGTCTGAAGTTTATAAATAGTAACAAAAACTTTTGACACTTAAAACTAACTTTTTCGGGCATAATTCTTTTTAGTGTCGCGACGATTTCTGCCAGTTTACTTTTACCGTAAGCCGCGTTAAAGAACTTCGTTCCAAAAACAGGAGATTGTTCAGGAGAGCATTACATAACTTAAATAGTTCTAGCCTTCCCACTAGGATTACTGGTATCTGTGTCTACGTGTAGGTTACCTACGGTTCTAATTCTCTATTAATACAAACTACTGACGTACCTACCCCTCGTAGTTTTCCACATAACTATAATATATGAACACAGTAGGTACATAACATGTGTCCTGCACCCACACGGACTGCCGTCCACTTATCAGTTGCCAAGTAGGTGGACTAGATATATTTTATGATGCGGTGCAAGTGAGAAGCGGAAATAAATATAATAATATTATTTTAGTCCCTCACTCTAAAATACTGGGATTCAGCTTCATCCGGTACGACTGGAACTACTGGAAGCCGACCCCAACATAGTTGAGTTGCTAGGCAGATTGATGGTTTTAGTCAAAATTCACTAGTTTAGTGTGATTGAATTAGGCTAGACATAAACTTGCAGCAAAAATGTTAAGCTTTGCAGTTAAGAATAATCATTTTACAAAAAGTTTAATTCTTCTTCTTTTCAAATTCATGATACAACATTCGTCTTAACAATATTACTTTGGCTCATTTAACTCATTATGTTTATCTGGTTAGAGCGTGTTCACTGGAAGACATAGAGCGGGTTCTTCGTTAGACCTTTTTATCAAACACTTTATTTTTATTAACCGTAGGAGAGCAGTGGTAGCCTAGTGGTACGCGAGTTTTGAGCTGTAGGCCGTAGGTTTGAAGCCAGACAGGTGCTTTACTTTGTGTGAATAAATTCATGACCGCTGCTCTCAAAACAGTGAAGGAAAACATAAAACATGGAAACATCGTGACGAAACCGGTGCTGTCAGTATTTTTCACAGACTTTCTCGTATATCAGAGGATAGAAAATTCGCTTATAGCTCTTCAATTGCACCACCACCAGATCAGGGGGCTCAAGTAAGTCGTCTCAGCGTGTCGTCGGCGGCAGCCTGCGCTGGACGGAGCATCACATGCATCGATACACCGGGGGACAACCTGCCCCGTGCCGTGTTAGATACAGGATTATGATTATAGGAGATATTTGTTAGATATTATTAGACACGGTTGTAAATCCGGTGTTGGAAGCTGGAACTAGATTTTCTTGTTTTGTCGAGAAGAAAAGATTTTGTGAATGAAAGGAAGAAGCATAGCATAATCAGCCTTTAATGTTCCCACTGCTGGGACACAGGCCTCCTCTCTTCGAGATATGGTGGGCTATAATCTACTACGCGGGCCTAGTGCGGGTTGGTTGGATATGAAAATATTGAATCCCTGTTAATAGTTTCGTTCGACTCGTAGTCGAACTCGAGGTCAAGCGTGGCCCTCTCGAAACAAGTGTCTTTTGTTCTACGAATCGACAAATGTAAATATTATATAAGCAAAACATGTATGCTTTATAATGTATTTTTAAAATAACTTTATATAATATATCATGTTTTATGCAAATAAATATTACCAACAACCAACCAGTCTTACCAAGGGGTATTGTATTACCCAGTAACTGGGTTATGGAGGTCAGATAGGCAGTCGCTCCAAGTAAAATACTGGTATTCAGCTGCATCTGGTTAGACTGGAAGCCAACCCTAACATACATAGTTGAGAAAAGGCTTGGCAGATATTATTTCTATTAAAAACGTAAAGGGAGAGAGATAACTTTTATTGAGTACAATCCCAAACTTCAAGTTGCAATTAATGGTTGGCCTTATCGTTGGGAGCCACAGCTTCTTGATCGTTATCCCAAAGATGCGATTGAAGTTCTACAGCAGCCAGTTTATCACTGCACCCTAATTGCGTAACACACAATCAATCTCAATGTGAATCATTTTGAAGGATATTGCTAATCCATTGCTTCATATGTTCGAAAAATTTGTCTGCTCAACAACATAATTAATGTTGTTGAACTGTCAAAATGAAAGCCATTGCTACCGATTTCCTCCTAATACAAGCAATTCCTTGCTTAAAAGGAGATCTCCAAAAAACATGTATCTAAATGCCCATTGTAATTGAAATAAACTGTTTTTTTTTTTTAACTGTTTTTTACCGATTGTGTGTTACGCAGGCCTACAACAAAATCATTTCACAGTTAGCCCTTCACTCACCTACGTAAACTTAGAAATCCCAATAATTCGGAATAAAGCCACCCCTAGACGTCTGCAGACTATGGCATATACATCAACTTATATGTAGAAATACTTAACATAGCATAAACACGTAAATATTGAGATTTATGTGTGTTAAGCAATATCGTTAATCTTACCCTCCCCTGAATGCCGTCAGTGCGTCGTTGCGGTCTCTCTTATTGAAATCGATCAGTTATGGGCATACACCCTTTATTATTATCCTATTTCGATATACCTATGTATCTGCATACCAGTTTGCTAGTCATGCGATTTGTGGAGAGAATTGGGATTTATTTGATGCTATACTACTTCAGCTAGGGTGTCTGTAACTTCACTGCTGTCGCAGATCTAAAGACGCCATTTTGGAAACGGCTTATCCTTCTGTTCCCAAGCCAATTAAGAACAATTAGAAATAATAACAATACTAATCTAAACAATTAGAAAAAGTAACTTTTCTGTTTTTGTTTATACCATAGTAGAGACGTAAAAATGTCAAACACTTTTGCAGTTTCTTCTTTTACAAATATTACAATGGCAAGGCTGTGTTGTCATAATCAGAATGTTAAAGAACACAAAGCAATGATCACAGTTTGAATCATTGCAACCTTGAACCATTCTTTCTAATATTTGTAACTGTCATTGGTAGGGCTAGCTTAAAGGGGTTTAGGGGCTTGTGGCTAAGTAATAACAGCCGCACAGCTCGATCGATCAGGTTAAGTTACGCTTGCCGCGGTTGGTCCAGGGATGGGTGAACGGCTTTACATACCAAGACCCCTCCGTGCCTCGGAAAGCACGTTAAGTCGTTGGTCCCGGCTGTCATTCGTGGATCTTTGACAGTTGTTACGGGTCGTCAGAAGCCCGAAAGTCGGACGACCGTTCTTCCCAAGGCGTATCGTATTACCCAGTAATTGGGTTATTGAGGTCAGATAGGCAGTCGCTCCATGTAAAATACTGGTATTCAGTTGCATCCAGTTAAAGTGGAAGCCGACATAGTTGGGAAAAGGGTTTGGTTAGGTAGATGATGATTGGTAGGGCTAGCTACTATAATTATGATATTATCATCCACGTTGAGTTCGCTTTCGAGCACCGAAAAACTTCGTAAGCGCAAGCTTTTGCGTAAAAGCCCTCTGTTTGCCTAAAAAACGTAAAAAAAACCTTGAGCGATACTATACATTTATAATAAACTGCCATTCTTAAAAGACATCAAACAAACTCAACGCAGCCCACTTCAACCCTTCCAGAAAGGGGCGAAGAAAAAAAATCGGCCTAGCAAAGACGCAATTACTTCTACGCAAACTTTTTGCTGCCATCCCAAAAGTTCAGAAACTCCAATAATGTTAAGCAATAAAGCTCATAGTCCTTTAAAAGCCGTTTTTCCATAAGCATTAGTATCGTGGTTTAAGTGCTTGCTAAAAGCACGCTGGTATCAAAGAAATACGTCTAATGAATCTATTGATAACTCTAGTTATGTGTGTGTTGCGTATTTTTTAAAACACAAACGCAGGGTGTGTGTGTGTGTGCAAGGAGGGGAGATGCTAAGAGATGCTTTCTTCGGACCCTCGTTTCTTATAGGAGTGCTTGTTGGATTTGATATTTGCATGGTGCAATTTTTTGCCTATTAATTTCGCTGTTCGGGTGCTTCTGGGTATGATTAAGCTTTAAATTTAGTCATCAAGATTTGCGATAGTAGTCGAAACAGATTACAATACCATAAATAGGATTATGAACAATTATGGGGTATATTTATAAACGATGATTAAAGTTAAGTGACGTTCAAACGTCACATAATTTCAACAGAATGTATGGTTAAACTGTTGCTAATCACTACTTGACTTTAAGCAACGTTTATGAATAAAGGGAAAAGTCTTTACTTGTTATAAAAAGTTACAGACTTTGGTTACTTATTTTGTGAACTGTGTTTCAGTTTTAGTTGAACGTTCGATATCACTTATCTTACTTCCATGGACATCTACCTATTAAGTTTCTCGAACGTTACGACTTCTAGATCTCTAAATTCTGTATTTCGACCGTAAGGTCGAAATACAGAATTTTACGCTTCGGTGTTTCTCCACAACCTACCTGACTGACCTAGAGCTCAATGTACACCTATTGTAAAATGGTCTTTGGGCTGCCCAAAAACCTGCTACCATAGGTTTCATGAAGCAACTGATACCGACCTCGAACCTCAATCCAAAAAATAAAGACCAGAAAATATCTTCCCAAAAAGTCCTCGTTTATCCTAACCAAAACTATCAAAACCATACATTCGCACAACAAATCACTCCCCTTATTTCACTCGACTCCGCCGATCGTCTCAAAGTTGCACACACACACAGCGCGCACTATTCGCACACACACCGACACACACAAGCACACCGCGGCTAGGGGGCGCGCGCCCTTGCAAAACTCCTCCTTTATATTTTCTTGCTTTGTTATGTAGAAAAAAAAATAATAATAGGAGAAAGGGGATCTTAAAATCGATACCCAAATGGCGGTATGTACCCATTATTGAATCGGTTTTTTTCGTTAAGTTGTTTTGTTTTTGGAATTGCAACATGGCGGGCAATTTTATTTTTTAAGCAATTTTGTAAAACTTTCTTTAACTTTTTACGTGGGCCTAAAGTCGTAGACGTATCTAAGTATCTTAGATATACTTTAAAAAATCTGTTGACACTTGAGTATCTTTAACAAAAACTGTTTTAAGGACTTTCTACGCTACGCCGTATCAAATCTCGTAGCGGTTTTCTTTTTATTTCCCAAAGGTAGTTTTGATGAGACTTCTCAATTCTAATCATGTTGAATTCTATCCAATTTTTTTTAATACGATTTGATAGTAAAATTACTGTTTTAATGCAACTATTTTTCAATCGTCATTCAACAATGATTTTTCTAATATTGTTGGGTATGAATATTCAAATGTTACTATGCAAATGTTCAAGTTCCAAGTTTTATGGCCCATATGATAACTCTACTCTCCATTGATTGTCGCGTCCCCCTTTAAGACACACATGGGGCAGTTGGGCTGACCCACAAAGTTAAGAAGAGTACTGACCGATTTATAATTCTACGTAACAAGTTGGACTAAAAATAGACTTTACTTTACTTTACTTTAGAGTTACTTACATGATCATTTTGATGCGCTGATGTTTGCGATTTAGATCTTGCAATTGATTGCAAATACTTTTTAATATTGTTGATAAATTAGCACTAGAACTTCTTAACTTTATTAATACTGATCGCAATAAAAATAAAAAAGTTCACTCAAAATTAAAAAAAATAACAAAATATAGTCACAGACAAAAACGCTATCACTCCAAAAAGTTCGCACGTGCGACTAATTTAAAAATCGAATTCGTTTCTTTTTCAATAAAAAACAACGTTCCGCATCGGGATTCACTCTAAACTGATTCGGATACACGCAAACTAGCCGTTGGTGACCTAAATAGCGATTCAGAAAACATTATAATAAAATAAAAACCGGTCTATCGAGTACTTTGGTTTTTTGTGTTCACAAAAGATCTATACACAGGCCGCGGATGCTGCGTCCGTCGTGGTTTTCATGCGTATTAAAAAAAGGAGAATTAAAAAAACTGGTTTTAAAATTGTGAATGAGCTTTTGTCCCGTGATCGGTTATTTTGATTTATTCGATTTTTAGTACGCGAGCGGTGTATGGGAAATAAAAAGAAGATGCACGTTCAACAGGTACTGGTGTGGGGAAAAGTGTTAGCGTGTTACACGGATTAGAATGGTGTTCTTACTCCTGATTGAAGAGTTTTAGGCAGTTATTGCATGTTGTGTGTGCTTAGATAAGCCTGTCCTATGACTTGACGGAGTTATTTATGCACTTTAAAGTAGGTATTCAGTTTCCAAGCATATGCGGTGTTGGATCTTTTAAATTTATTAAAGTAAGGTATACTATAGACAAAAGGAAGCAAAGTAAGGAAATATCCAGGTTTAATAAATTAAACAAATTATTTTACATAAAACTGATTTAATAAAAAATACAGTGTTACAACATTTTGTTATGAATCTAAAAATAACGCCAGAAAGTCCCTTTATTACTTATCACAAGCTTGAAACTTAATTTCTAAAGTAATACAAACTTATAAAATAAAATAACTTAAACAAAAACATGATCAAGAATTGAAACTTAATTTCTAAAGTAACACAAACTTATAAAATAAAATAATTTAAACAAAAACATGATCAAGAATTGTTTCACTTAAACATTTGTACTCAAAGTCAGGTGCTCAAAATCAAGCATTAAAAAAAATAACTGAAAAATTAAAATAAAAGTAACTTAACAGTTTTGTGTTCGATTGTATTGAAACACGATTTTTATTCTTTGGCGGGGTGTCAGTCTCGCTGTTTGTGCTCCTACAAAACGTTATATAAATGACAATATTTTATCTGTTACACTCCAATTTACTGTTCCAAGTGTGTTTTAGAGATTTGTACCGATTGAATTCGTAATTTATGTATGGGTTACATGTTATTCGGTGTTTTGCTGACTTACACTGCACACTGAGCAAGAGATTTCACATATGAGTATAATGACTGCCAATAAGTACAAATAATTTTATAAATGGAGGATGAATGAACAATAAAAAAAAAACATTTTAAATCTACTAAACATTACACCTGTAGTCCTCGAAGGGTTGGGCAGAGGTGTACCTTTTAGGCTCAATTAACATTGCCGCGGAACGGAGTAGAAGAGAGTTTTCGTAACGATATTGTACATAGCAAAATGAACTGTATGTCAATTGTCTAACGTATAAACTAGATACGAGCTTGTTACTGCGGGAATTCCCGAGAATGCGCGACAATTATTCTCCAGAAGATGCGCGACCTGTGCGTATGTGTGTATCCAATTTGTGGGTTACACTATTGACATAAAGTTCATTATGCTTTCTACAAATAATCGCCTCCATTCCGTTCCACGGCAATATAAATTGAGCCTTAGTTCACTCATACTTCACCAGTTACGTCAAAGTGAATAGGCATCTTCTGGGCTTGCTCGGTCCATCATAGACATCATCCATAGCTTCCCACCAGGCGAGATGGAGGTCAAGAGGTGGCCCATTTCACAAGAAAAAAATTAAACAAAAAGGCACATGTCAACAAAAAAAAGGTGTATGTATTAAATCTACTTTTTGATTTATTATTATAACGTGCAGTTTCCAGTGGGATTGTTACCGAATTTGTGCCTAAAACCTAAAATAAATTGGACAAAAAACTAGTAGTGAGTAGCGATCATATGCAAGTGAAAAAAATAAATAAATGAAAAAGTGCTTATTGACAGAAATAATTTTCTAACGAGATATATTAGGTACCTCTGCTAAACTGCAAATTGTTTTTTGGCGGACATAACTCCTTTTTTATATTTATACATAATTAGCTGCGCCCCGCGGTTTCACCCGCATAAGTTTCGTTCCCGTGGGAATATTGGGATAAAAAGTATCCTATGTGTTAATCCTGGTTATAAACCATCTGTGATCCAAATGTCATAGTAATCCGTTCAGTAGTTTTGGCGTGAAAGAGTAACAAACATCCATCCATCCATCCATCCATCTATCCATACAAACTTTCACGTTTATAATATTATGATAGCAGGAATAGGATTTATAATTTACACTTTTTTACCTTAACGCACGCTAAACTATTTATGCATTCGTAAAATTTTATCTTGCAGGTTTTAAAACAGACATACATGTACAAACATTTTCGTCTCTCTCCAGTTTGTTCGGCTAAATCAAATAGTGTCCCAGCCAGTAAGATCGTTTTGTAAGCACCAACCAGCGGGTCTAATTGCGTAATACACAATATGCAACACATTTTATGTATTACGGCAACTTTGAGATCTCCTTACAAGAAAATACACTGCCACGTCCAATAACTTGAAGAAAGTTGAAAGGATAAATAGACAACCCTTGTCCCATATACGTTGAACAAAGCTATTAGCCATTTCCACACCACATAATGTAGGTACGTACGAATTTACCCCTAGCAAACAATTAATTAAAATCTAACACACTAAATTAATTATAACATCAATGATATTATGTTATTGACCTTGATTAGGCGAGCCTCTAAATTACTCGTTGATAAATCTATTGATATCAACAAATTAGCGTATTTTGGTTTACGTTGGAAATGGTAGTCATATCAACTAGTTACTACTAAACAGTTCCGGGAAACGTTTAGATAAATTAATTTTATAATTGGCGGTTAGAAAGTTTGAATGGTGTTTGTATTACCTACGTATCATTTCAATATGTCTGAATTGATTTGTGAAATTATGACGATTATTATTAATAATAGGTACGGTACTGTCAGAGTAATTTATATTATAACCTGTAAGACAAAATGTGATCACAGGTTTTGTAATGTTCAAAACTTTTATTTATATTTTTGGCTCAATACTTTTCACACAAACATCAGAAGGCCAAAATACGTAATCAAAAACGTACAAAATCTAGTCGCAATCTGATCTCAGGGACAATCAATGCCAAAAACTTGTCAAAAATGTAGGCAAATTAGAGATATTCTTGACAGATTGAGACTGATATCAGACTGTGAGTCAACGTTCTTAAAATTACGAGAATCAGTTCAAAATAAGTAGTCTACGATGACCAATCTGACGAATTTGATGTCTAACTTTGTTATCGCAGACTAGATATTCTAGCCTAGTTCACAATTATAAATGGTCCGCCAAAAATATTGTTATTTTTTTTGTCAATTTCTTACGACAGTTTTATCTATAAACATCCAATCAAGTAGTATAAAAAAATGTCGTTGGCTAAATACGAAAAAGTAGAAATAGCTTGTGTCAATAACAATAAAATTATACGATAGCAATTGTTTCTATAATGGGCAATCAGGTAAAAGGAAAATGTGTCACCGAAGGGCAATAAGGCTGAAGTGACGACGGTGTGGACCCGTTTATTCTCGTCTTTTTGTATTGACAAACTTATGTAATTCTTTTGAATAAAAGAAATGCTAATTATTAAAGTAAACAGTTAAAATGTATTTTGGCAGTAAGTGTACCTACATACCTGTAAGATTTTTGGGAAATTACTTATTACAGGGTCAAATTAAGTTAGCTAGCGAAACTCCGCAGACGAGATGGGTATCGATACCTAAACACGAAAAAACAATATATCAGATTTTCTCAACTCATACTTAATGTAACTACACTCCAAGCGGTCGTTGAGCCCCCACAAACAGAAAAAAAAAAAACATATATTTAACATTTTTATTTTATCGTAGTTATATTTACTTAGATATCACGTCCGCTAAGTTTCGTTAACTTATTTTATTTGACCCTGTGTAAGCCCCAAAAATCTTATATTCAATTGCAAATCTAAGACTAGTTTCTAAGAACCCCAACGACATGTTGCTACCATCTGGCCATTTTCGAATATGAATTCAAAATTCAAATGTTCTCGACTGTCATGCAAATCTATGGTCAACTTTTTCACGTTAGAGTTAATCTCAGTCAACCTCTTTCAAACATTGTACAGATTGATAAAATAATATTAATTACAAATTATTCAGAGTATTATCTGGTGCCGGTGTCCGCGACCGGTCCGGCAGCTGCGAGCGATGTCTGTTTGTTTGTTATTCTAATAAGCTATTGTGTACGCTCTCCATATTTCAGTGGCTAGTTTCAATAGATATTAGTGAATGGAAATTACTGGTTATTTTGTCAGTTGTTAGTAGTTACGATTCGGTCCTAGTGAGTTTTGTTTTTATTAGTACCTAGTTCGGTAGGGTTATGCTAGAAATAACACTTTTGATAAGTTGGGAACTCTAATTATTGTATTCTTAAAGCTGACAAAAGGCCTGTTTTTATTTTTAAATTAGGTATCGGTATACCTAATGAAACGATAAAATACGCAGTTGAACGTGGAGTGGCGGAAACCAACCGAATATACGATACGATAGTGGATGTTGAAAATTTCACCATACGATTCTGTAAAACTTACTCGTTTGTATTATTGTTCCGATTTTTTTTGTTTTTTTTCTTGCCTTCTTTTTCAAAGATTAAAACGATGCCAATAAGATATCTTTTTAATAAAAACTTTTTGTTTAGCTTTGCACATCTATTCGACGCCAGATGGCGTTTAACGACACCAGCGACACGCGGTGATTTGTAGAAGTTCATTAGCGACAGTAGCGACATCTATGACCGAGTAGTAAATACTATCTTGTTCTGGCTACTCGATACTAGATGGCACTTGCAGCTTTGTTTGAAAACGAAAAATAAAAAACTGTTTTTTTGCTCAAAGCCGTCAAAGCAATTGACAACCGTTCCGGAAAATAGAGGAAATCTCCTCAATTTTATGCGTATCAAGTTTTTGCACAACCAAAACTAGCTGTAAACTTTTTGAACTGGAATGAGTTTCGCAATGTAAAAATGTTTTAAAGTAAAAAGGTTTTGGTAAAGGTTGAAAAATTTACTTCTAACAAGAACTTTTAACAACAGAATCTTAAAACCAGAGTCTTATGAGTTCAAAATGAGAACTCCAATACACTCATTCACATTTTCAACTACAATTAAGTAATTACGTTAATATGCTTAAAGCCTAATTAAACTAACCAGCCACAATTTTCAGCCTATTTCAAGCAAACGGCAGTCAATCTTCCACAGTGTTGGCAGCTGCTCTTCCTTTGAAAAACACAATTTTTCGCGCCAACGGAGCGGTCTAAAGAATATTACCGAACGGTCCTGTCCAAAATACCTCGACACACTTATTTTTACCGCCCCGAAACATCACCCTGACCCTTATTTTCGGCTCTAGAAAGGCTCAATATCCCTTGAATGTAATTTTTGTGGCTGTCTAATTAGTTTGTAGTTTATAGGCTTTATCTGGACAGCCGTGACCTGGTATACACTAACGTGGTTACCGGTCCCTTATTAACGTTAATTTTCAGTTAGTGAGCCTTTAGTGGCGGTTTGTTGATAAAAACTAATACCTTCCTACTGTGGTGTCAATAGCTCACTGTTACGATCGTACTGGCACGTATTCTAGAACAAAAGTGACGTAAGATTCTCTATTGAAAATTGACAGATTATGCCCACTTGCACCAAAGATCACTAAATTGGAGCTGGAACGTTTCGGGCTAAACGAGTTTAAAACATCGTTCTGTTTCTGTCAATCGTTAGGAAGATGACAGAGACAGAGTTATGTTTTAAATTAGTAGGTACATTTAGTAATTTTTGGTGCAACAGGCCTTAAAACTACAACTCTCTATTCAATTTTTTTTTTCCTTTGAGTTTTCTTATGCATCCGTTTAGATTCGGATCGGAAAAGGTTGAACGAAGTATACGCAGTTCAGGATTTATTTAAGTATAACAATATGAGGAATTCATTTTGTGTTTCACGAACTGTGTCCAATTACTTAAAAGTTATTCTTTTTTTTTCATGAAAAATCAGTCTGTAACTAGTAGTTTTCGCGCGCAATAAATTTCTTAGTGCAAAGAGGTTTTTGGCACCAGCCCAGGAAAATGTCAGGATGAAGAAAAGGAAGATTTAGATTGTCTTCTGTGATAATAATTTACAAACAGAATACCTATTTGGAGTTTCATCTTACTAAACTAAACCATCTTTTAAAAATAAACTATCATAATTATGTAAAACCTGTAAGACTTCCGCAGACTGGCGCAAAGCGACTTTAGTAGAACAATATTTCTATGAAAACTTCATGGACATTATTGTACCAGAATCGCGTCACACCGTCGCGTAGCGCCTGTCTGCGGGAGCCTTTACTTTGATCCGGGTACATGAAGATGTTCCCCGAATGCAAGTGAAGCCATAGGCAGCAGCTAAAAATATATTTTGGAATCGTAGTAACCAATGATTTTACTGATGATCAATTCGTTTTGTAATAATAATATAAATTAAAAAAAAAATGAATCTGGCTCACTGAACTTTCCAGTAATTTTGCTGATTATGATTCTTTCATTTTGAACATAACATTTCTAGGAGCAGGTTACAATTATGTAAGTATTAAAACAGTAATTACTTAAAGGAAAAATTTATAAAAGGTTTCTCTGTAGTAAACGCGAAAGTTTGTGAGGATGGATGGACGGATGTTTGTTACTCTTTCACGCTGAAACTCCTAAACGGATTTGGATGAAATTTGGCACACAGATAACCAACCAAGATTAGCACATACGGTACTTTTTATCCCAATATTCCCACGGGATCGATACTTATGCGGGTGAAACCGCGGGGCGCTGCTAGCCATATATGAAAGCTTTAAATCAACTTGTATTATAGTCATTGTTGTCGCTTGTTTTTACGACTTCACACAAAACGTCGAGATTTCTTTAGTAAGTTTAAATACTGTAATTTCTCCAGTCCAGTGTTGGTTTTGGAGGTCAGATAGGCAGTCGCCTCATGTAAAATACTGGTATTCAGCTGCATCCGGTTAGACTGGAAGCCGACCCCAATCAAGTTGGAAAAAGGATAGGCAGATGATGAGGTGAACCTTCCGTAATAAATTCTCTAAATGATGGTGAAAACCGCATCAAAATCCGTTGCTCAGTTTAGAAGAACAACGCGGTCACACAAACAGACACGAAAATAAACTTTAATTTATAATATGCATCGATATGATGCGGTAAAGGAAAACATCGTTAGGAAACCGGCAAGTCCTAGAACCAAAAATTCGAAGACATGCGACAGCGACAAACCTGCCAGCACCGGTGCCAGTGGTGGATTACGGCCCACTCCCTCTCACCGCGAAGAGGCCTGTGTCCCAGCAGTGGGAACAAAGTTTAATTGAAACGAAATGAACGTAGGGCCATATTTTTAATGGGTACTTAAAGAGTGGTCTTTTATCATTCATTACATACTTTACACTTTATATCTTGTAATACAATTCGCGAAGGAAGGGCATATAACAAATGAAGAATTGCCATAACCCTCTCTAAATAACGCTGGATATTATTAGCATAATGACAACGATGTCGGAAGACACCGACATTAATCAGGGGTCAGGGGGTTCAGGGGGGCCGGGGGGCTAGGGGGTGGTTGCACACCGTGGATGACTTGAGACATCGAGTTAACGAAGGGTGAATTTGGATGGTGTTAATTTAAAAGGAGATAAGTTACATGTTGTAATTATTAAGTTTTGGCAAACAAATAGGTGCAAGAAGCGAGCTTTTAGGTAGACAGGCGCGACGCGACTTGAAAAACAATTTCTATGAAAACTTCATGTATATTGTTGTACTAGAATCGCGTCGCGCTGTCGCGTCGCGCCTGTCTGCGGGAGCCTTTAATCTGGAATACCTTAATCTATTCTATAAAAATCTCATCGTAAAAACTTAGCTGAAGTGAGCTGTCATTCCACCTTCCACCATATGCAGAGTTGACACTATTGGCAGCTCATTATGAACAACTTTTACTACGGGACAAACCCAGAAATCTTAAAAAAAAAATCAGTTAATCCATGCATTATTTCGAGTTATGCGAACATAAATCTATGGATCAACTGATTTTTTTTCACGATTTCAGGGTTGGTCCCGTAGTAAAAGTTGTTCATAATGATGAGTACAATGGCCTGTATTAATTTATGTGTACATAAATTGATAAATATAGGTACATTAAAAAAATCAAAACACAAAATGTTTTGATTACTTTGAAGAATTTGTAAAAAGTCTGAGATTTTTTAGTTAGTTACTAATAAAAACTCCTAGAGATAATTAATACAGGATCATACCTGAAAACTAAGCGGTAAATAAAAAAACACTTCGCTAATGTATTCGCGGGCGACCTGTGGAGTGGCCTGGGAATTGTTTCAATAAAGTTCCTACATTTAAAAGTCTAGACTCGTTTCGTTTACTGACACAAATAATGTATTACATTACGCAGTAATATTGTTTGACTGATGGTAATGACTCTATTATATCCTACTTCCTACTAATAACGCAACTAAAAACTAAAAACGCGAAAGTTTGGATGGATGTTTGTTACTCTTTCATGCAAAATCTACTGAACGGATTTGGATGAAATTTGGTACACAGATAGTTTATAACCAGGAAAACATATAGGATACCTACTTTTTATCCCGATATTCCCACGGGATCGACTCTTATGCGGGTGTAACCGCGGGGCGCTGCTAGTCCTATTTTGCCAATGTCTATAGTGAATTGAAAAAACAAGTGTGCATAAAAAAAATAAGAGAAAAAACAACAACTGTAGACACGTGTAAAAAATTGTAACAAAGAATGAAATTGACATCTTTGATGATCGAATTAACATGTTTTTTTCAACATTAGGTATTGGATTGTTTTTTTGTTTTTCCTATTTTATCAAACTAATAATAAATATCATAGTACGTAACATATTATAAGGAAATAGTTATTTTCTATAGATAGATAGAATTTCAATCTATCTTCCATACGGAAGAGAATATCAATATCAATTTTAAAATCCGGGAGACCAATCTGAGATTGCTTGCAGTGTTACCAGATTTTGGGATATTTGAAAAAATAATGATGTTTTTTTATGATAAATAATAAATAAATAAAATAAGTTTAATTCAAGTAACAAAACTCATATACAAAAGATACAGACAGGATAAAAAGCACAGACAAAAACGAACACTTACATGGTAGCAACATGTCTGCTGCAGCATTGCCAGATATAAGGGCAATCCAGTCTGTTGGCGATCATCGCCAGGACGGAGTTGGCGATGATCGCCAAATATTTAATTCTACACAAGATAAGATTAAAAAACAAGAAGAAAAATTACGTTTGTCAAATTAGCCTCCGAGATTATAAAACAGACCTTTCTCTTGGTATTTTTAATTCACACTCCAACGAGCAACTCAACTGCTCAACAATTTAAAAATACCCGACGCAGAACTTTATTCTATTTTCAAATTAAAAATGGAACGTCTCTACCAATTAGAAACAGACATTCAACAAAAAACACAATCTTTCCATGAAGGACACTTTTGAATAATAGAACACTGTCTGACATTTGAAATTTAAAAAGTTTCAAACAAAAAGGATAGCAGAGTGAAATAAAAAGTATCGTTTCGGTATAGTCTCAAGAAAAATAGGCTGAACAGGTGTTATGTTTGCGTCAACTGTCAAAATAATAAGACATAAAATAAGGCTGTACGGTTTTAAGATATTTGCTTTTCTGAGTTAGCGAAATATTCCAACAACATTAGTAAAGCGCGAGTTTTATTTGTACTGTGTAGAGGTCGCGTGTAGCGCGAAGTTTTCACACTTTGCTTCAAACTTTTTTCCCACATTAGTCGGTGCAGGCTGTGTCGGTCGTTTCCTTTGCCATCGTTAAGTGTCTAACGAGTGGCAATTTGCGCGGGAACTCTTATTAGAATTGACTTATTTATTTTTAATGCGTTTTGTATGGGTTTCGCGTACTTATAAGTATAATTGTGTATTGGATTAGGACAAGGATAATCGTATAGTGAGATTAGTCGTAAGTATGAATTAGGGCAACATTCAACATTTTATTGACCAGTTGGAGTGTGCTCTTTTCCTATGAACGTCTTGTAAGAAAAAAACATTTTAAAATAGGCACGTGATTTTGCTGAACGCTAAAACTTGTAAGTATTTCAGCTTCTTTCTAAAATTAAATACAATTTCAACTCACCCAAAAAGTATTTCCTATGTAAACGCCGAAAGTAATAAGGTATAATAAAATAAAATAATGGACCATTAATTCCGTATACCAGGAAAACTAGCAGCAGTAATAAACATTTAACGCTCCATCTACAGTTATTTCAAACTATACTATAACGGATACCTCACAAAAGATAACCCAAACACGCCCTATATTGATAGAGGCCTGAAATTTAATATGGAATATTTCAAACTGGCAACACTAACAGCGAACGCACACAGTGAAGCTCGTACCTAGTATAAAGGAACTTAAAACTACACTCACACAGACGTAAAAACTACACAAATACATTGAAGCGTAAGAGGGGTGTCTTTGTTACATATTAAGGAAGAAGGGCATGAAGACGGGGCGCGGGGGGCGCGGTGGGGCGGGGTGGGGTCGGGGTAGCCCCACCCCGGCCTGTTTTGTATTCAGCCCGGTCGTCCGTTTACGATTTCGCGCGGGACACTTGGAGATTTCTATTGCGTTGCGTCACAACGCGACAATTCGGTATTTCTTTATTAGAATTGTGGCTGGTCCGCTTTGTTGTCGGGGGAGACATTTAGTTCTGCAGAGTTAATCTTTGGCTCTGAATGGCTCTTATTATAGTTGTTATGCTGATTTCATAATAAGACTAGATAATGTTATAGATTTTATTACTAACTAAAGCCAGCAAACAAGAGACTTTAGAATCTGCATAGTATCAGCTTAACTGAAGGGGAAATCCTTAAGTAAAACCGTTTTTTTGCTTCTAATGTACAATCATTTTCAAATATAGCAACATTTCAATTTAGTTCTATCAAATTTTTTAAATGTTCCAATTTTAAATACCTTAAAATCAAAGAAATACAAAATCAAAGACGATTCAGAATCCGAAGCATATTATTAACCAATAAACACACGTTATGATCAATTCAAAAAAGGTACACATTATGAACCAAATCCAATAAAAGAGCGGCTAAAGCCGTCGCGTCGTAAATATAAGACTAATTTGAAAAAACGAAGGCTGAGATAAAAATGTGAATGGAAATAATAAAAAGTGAGGAAGCATTACCGTCGGAGTGGACCTTATAAGAAGACAATTTTATGCAAATCTTTTTCCGCTACTTTAGCATTCGAGGAACAAACGCCGTGCCAGGTTTAGGGTTGACTTCGAATTTATATTATTTTATTATTAGGTACTTTAATTTTCAAAAGGAATATAACACGACTTTTTTATTTAAGATCGAGATAAGAGCTTAAGTAAAGGCTTCTTAAAAAAATTATAACTGTGTAAGAGATTTTGTTGTATTTCAAATACTTAACGTTCTATTTTCTGTTTTATACTTTACTAGCGACCCTCGCCTGCTTCACATGGTTTTTGCGATTTGACAAAACATCGAGATTTCGTGTTTTAGTACTCATAAATGTTCCGGAACAAATTATCGAAATGACACCATCATTTTAAAACCGCATAAAAATCCGTAGCGTGGTTTAGAAGAACAACGCGGTCACACAGACAGACACGAAAAGTGACTTTAATTTCTAATATGGATAAAAAATATAATTAACTACCACTAAAATAATGGCTAAGATCAAGCATACTTTAAAAAAAAAAATATAATACTTCACAAACTTCTAGAAACAGAATTCGTAATTAAAGTTAGAATTGGGGAGCGTCCCGTCTCTTAACAAAATTAAAAGCTTAGCCAAATACCTATGTTAATTAAAAGGTCTGCTGAAGTACTTAATTGATATTTAAACCTCGTGCAGAACTGCAAAGTAATTTTGTTGAATTACTTTAGATTTTAGGCTTTAACGCAGCGATGTAGACTAAGTACAAATTCTGGTTATTTAAAGTCTAGAATTTATTGAATTGAAAACTTATTTTTTTATAGAAAACTGACTACTTTAATTTGGCTTTTCTGAACGTACTTTTGACAGACATCGAAACCGTTATTTTGAAATATATCGGAACGCAACTAATCGGGAATATTAGCACCATACAATCAGAAGGATTTCGGAACTTGGTCAAAAAAAGACAAAACACTTTATCGAGATAAACTAAAACCTCAGTCGTACAGTTCCACACAAAAACTCTTTCCATGAAAAACCTATGAGACTGCGTCAAAGGTCACATTTTCTCAGAAAATATTCCTCTCTCCACAAAAAATAGCTCGGTTAGCGCCAGCCCTGGACTAGGAAAGTGTTGAAAATAATTTTTCTGTAGTGGGAAGCGACTCACACAGTAAGCGGCTCTTTTATTTTTAAAAGACATTTGCGGTTCGTTCTTTAAAATTCTTACGTTTTTTACTGGCCAGTTATTTTTGTTTGGATTGACGTCTTAGTTACGGTGGACCTTTTCCGTTTTTGCTTTTTCGGGTTCATGTACTTACTTGAAGTACCTATATTTTTATTCCGTAGGAGGAGGTTTTCAATTCGTCGCGCATATTTTTTTTTTGTAATTTTTTTACAACAGCATAGGATAGATCAATCGATCAATAGATGTTTGTTGTTTTTGAAAAAAAAAATAGTATTTTAGTGTTTACGTAAAACTAAACGTACAATAGTCGTACTTGTCCTAAACTTAAAAATTAAAAAAGGTTTGTTTCGTCTAAAATTAATTACTGAATGAATGTTCTAAGAGCATTTTTTTTGTAAATTTCCTGTAGTACCTGATTCCTTTACTATATTATCTGAAACAAACGTAGCACACAACATCCTGCAGCGTTAGTTAAGAAACAAAGAATGCATGGAATGTCTTTTGTCATGAAAATAATTTTCTCATGTTCCTTTGTGAAGAATTTTCAACAAACGTCCGCTCATTCTTATACAGATTCTTTTATTGTGAAGAATTTCTTTGCTTGAACCCTCTCCCAGCAATTTTTATTAGTTTTGTGGAAAAGAATGCTCTAGGATCTGACTTAGTAAGAAAAACGCTACATTTGAATATTAATTTAATTTACCTAAGTTAAAAGTTAGGTACGTACGGCTACATATCAAGCGAAGTCAGCTTATATTGGAAATGTATATTTTGATGTGTCATCGTGTGTATAGCGCTGAACATGAATTTAATTTTTTAAATCTTAATACTTGAACATTTCCAAACATTGATGTTTGTTTTATTTCTGGATTCCAGGCCATTTTTTTTTCTAGGATTGACATTCGGCATCCTCTCATCTCACAGATAAGTAATCTAAATTATAAGCACCAGAGTTTTATTTTTTATACAAAATATCATAAAATACTGGCACATACCAATGTAAGCATAGCCCTTTAAATAAAAAACAAAACGTTTAAATAACCGTCTTGAGCTAAAGCTTTCAAGTCACGTGCCGTCGAACCCGTTTATATGTTCCGCGCGAGAATTAAAGAAGTGCAGCGGTGGAGGGTTGAATGCTAATGTGATCGAGCCTTAATCGACCCGCCATTACTGCCTTTATTAGAAAAAATATGTCAATGAAAGAGTCTTTGGTAAGTGCCGCGAAAATGGAAATCGTTTTGTGAAGTTTTTATGTTGGTTGAAAGGAAAATTTTGTTACGGTAATAATTTGAAGAAGTTTGAAATTAGATTAAATTCATTTATGTAGGTACTCCACGTGGTGGATTACGGCCTACTCTCTCTCACCGAGAGGAGACCTGTGTCCCAGCAGTGGGAACATTATAGGCTGATTATGCTATGTAGGTACTCGTCAATAATTTAATACTTGTTTAAAAATGATGCTGCCTTTCAATTTCGATAAACCAATGGAGATATTTTAAAGTATACACACAACACAATGCAGACTTTTGATTCATAGACCGATTTTGCCCAGTCTCCTTTCTATATTTATTATTTTTAACAATTACAAATTCATTCCATATTTAAAATCATTTCCAAAATGGCATTCATCAGAAAAACTAGCCAGTATCATTGATCAAATACTCGCAAAAACAGAACCTTGTAACAAAACACGTACAACCAAGGAGATAACGTTTGTACTAATGAAAAGCACTGCTAGTACTGATTGCGACCCCACTAACTGTCTTAAAGTTAGCACACATACACACAACCCAACCCACTAAGGAACATGCAAACTACCAGTGTAGCTTGGCCTTTAAACTGGGTTAGGTTTATTGCAGACGATCGACAAGATGGCCGAATTTTTTGGCGCCAGAAATTACGCAATCACGTTTGGATGACAACTTTAAAAAAAATATTAAAATGGGTCTGTTATGAACTAGGCAAGGTAACAGAGATTTCGTCTTGCCTGGAGTCGGTACATACCTTCCTGCCTACAGAGAAACTTATAACAATATGGTAAAAAGATTAACCAGCGTTTGTGATGGATTCAGGAAGTGATCGTAAATGGCATGATGCGTTTGGCAAATATGATAATTAAGGCATTTCAGAACTTTGCCCTGCAGTAGGACAATACAGGCTAGTTAGATTAGATAAGACAATTAAGGCGAGTCCAATCCCACTACCACATTGCTAACTGGCGAATATGTTTACACAGATGCAGACATGAGCTTTTCTCATAATTTTACATAGTTCGTTTAGTGCCGATACAGAGAAAGGACCGTTTGCACGAAGATGATGAACAAGTCTCTCGTCTACAATCACCCTAATGAGAACGTTGTACAAATATGGCAACTTTGGCCGAAGTTTGAGAGTTCCCGTTACCCTGGTTGGGTGGGAGGAGGTATATGTAAGGAACGTGAGAAGAAACGCCCGGCGGACCGCGGGGTACCGCAGCCGAAACTGTGGGGCGAGTGTATCGAGGAACTGCGACTGTTTTGCGATTGTTGTGCGACTGTCGCGGTCGTCTTTTGTTTTATGAGAATTAATGACGTCACTAGAAATTGTTGCTGAGATGATGTTAATAGAGATGTATGGGAAAATAAGACATGCTGCATCGACCTTGAATAAGGCCTTTATTTCCAGTAGTTACATGTAGCTAGTTCCACATGGAACTACTGCAACTCGCGCAGTCACTAGTTCCGTGTATGGAACTAATGGGAGTATTCAGTAGTTCCATGTAGCTAGTTCCACATGGAACTATTGCGGACAGGAGAAATATGGTGATTACAAGTTGGGAATGACGCTTCCGCAATGGAAGCGTCATTCCAAAACTAGTGAATATTTATGCATTGTGTACTTTTAGCCTACCGTATCCAAAAAGGATTTGTCTGAATTAAGAAAAGGAAAATGGAAAACTCTTGCCGGTTACAATGATCGGACCATCTTTGCGTTGGAAGATGCTCAAGTCCCAGTAGATTGTGATACGTTAAGCAAACAATCAAACCAACAATTTCTTATTGGACCGGCAACCAGCAACCAATCGCTACCAGTCACAGTTGCACAGTAAAGCCACGTTTCTCCAGAAGGAAGGATCCTTAAAGTGTGGGTTCTATCGATCGCCGCCCACCGGCCACTTCTTAGTGGCAGTTCGTGGTACCATTAATTATGGCGGACAGGATGGGACAACGTGAAACGAGTTGCTGAGGACGTGTTATACCTAGCTAGAGTTGGGATGAAGTTAGGTTGTGACAAGTGTCACATAACATGTGAGTGAGATTCGACTATGTGAGCATAATCAGCCTTTAATGTTCCCACTGCTGGGACACAGGCCTCCTCTCTGTGAGAGGGAGTGGGCCGTAATCCACCACGCGGGCACAGTGCGAGTTGGTGTATGTCACATGTCTTCGGAATGCCTAGGACACGCCGGTTTCCTGACGATGTTTTCCTTCACCGTTTTCAAAGCAGTGGTGATGAAATAGTTGGTACAAACTAAAGGGCCTGCTTGGGTTCGAACCCACGACCTACAACTCGAAAGTCGCGCGACTATGTGAGATATGTCTTAAGTAAGTGTTCTGTTTTTATTTTAGAATTCTTGAAGACGTTCTTGTTTTTTATGACGCCACATATAGGAATACATTCGATTTAATAAGCAACTTAAATTCACTGACAGACAATGCACAGCCTAAACTACTGTGCCTTGAAGCTTGCAATTTTCGGTCAATTCATCCAGGTAAAGCAAAAGAAATAGGTAATGAAAGTTTGTATGGAAAATCGTCATTTCTGTTGGTGGTAAATCTCATCGGGCGCACGGCTTGTACTTCTTAAAATTATATAAAAATCATATCGAGAACGTGAAAAGTACGTATGTCTAAAACTGAACATAAAATTTTCCTTACGATTATGACTTGAATTTCAGTGGAAGTTTTGAGTGATCTTTTTCTCAAGGGTGCTGGAAATCAAATCCATCATGGCACCCATTCAACATTGTTCCAAAGTCAAGTGTTCCACAATATTTGAACAGCAATCGAAATCCGAACCATAGATAAAATCTTATACTTTTTTTTAAAGCACAAGCGATGGCACAAACGAGCGGTTATCATCGGCATCTCGAGTGGGTGATTAACTCGGTCGGTACACACATTAATCAAGTCGAGAATGTAAGGCGAGAGCGGACAAAAGTGTACCGTGGCTAGCCTGCGGTTGTATTCTCGTTGGCTTTATCGATTAGGTAATGTTTTCTTTTTAATATTGAGGGATGTTTTTGGTGGTGATCTATTTTTGAAATGATTTTATTAATATTCTGGGCCGGTTGGCTGGGCATACTAACCAAACAGCATAAAGTGTTGTGACGTAGCTTGGGAGAGGCTTCTGTCCAGTAGTGCACTGCGATAGGCTGAGTTGATTGAGAACAATCAATCACTCAAAAGAACTCATTAGCATTATTTGGACTAAAGTAACTAAAGATCTTGAAGATAATAAATTCTTTGCTTAGTCAGATTTCGTGAAATGAAAACCTTTTCTCTGGGTTTTCACTGCTTCAGGATAAATGAGTCGGTAAGTTCTAGTTTTCTGTAATATTTCTGATGCCATGATGACTTTAGTATTCAAATCTACACTAACTTGGGACACATTTTTCATTTGAAGTATTGCTCAAATTAAAACGACCAGCAATGGTCAATTATTATGAGGCTTCAATTTTTGACCTTATCTATACATTTATGTACGCACGGCTACACACCAAGCTATACATAACCAGTATAAGCTGCCTTCTGATTTTATGAAAAACCTGTACAATGCGAGGTCAACTAAAACTGGAAATGCGTAGCTTGACGTGTAGCCGTGTGTACCACCTATCTATCTATGTATATTATGCGAATAAAGTTATTTGATTTGATACTTTAGTAAGTAACTATAACTAACGGCGTTTGTAAAATCACGTATCTTAATCGACTTTTAATGCTATGTAATGTAGCAACTATATTTATTGCTCGACTTTTGCAGCTCTTATAAAAATATTCATTATAAAAAAAAGTTTAATTCGTCTAACAGAATAGACCCCCGTATTGGGTGTCATCCCTCGATCTCGCTAGGGCTGCCTCTCAGGTGTCGCAGTTAATAGGGTTGCCCGTAATGTAAGATCGTTGTGTGTTGCCATCATCATTATTTATGATAAGTAGTCATTGTGTACAGACTACGTAGTCTAGTAGTTTTTTTTTTCGTTTTAAATATTTTAGGGATGAATTTCGAATTTTTAAGTTGGTTTTTTAGTTTAGTTTATAGTTTTAGACTGGTTCTCGTTGCTGATTAAAGGGCAACGACTATTTTTAAATGGCAGATATTTCTTAAATGATTAACATAATCTTATGCAGTAGAATAATAATGTACAACGCCAGCACATCAAGCTACTACAATCTGTCAAATTTCTTTAATAGATTTTCAACTTTATCGCTAAAGCATTAGGTTCATTGGAAAAATTTGACAGTTTCGGGTAGCTTGATGTGCTGGTGACTGTACTTTTGAGTCGATATTTTTCTAGACATAGATACAAATAACTAAAAATACATAATACCAAAAATCATTGACTTGACTAAAGAAAATATTGAACACATTATGTAGGCAGTAGGTATATAATATCAGGGTTTCTTGACAAGAGATGCAATTATGACTTTAATTATAGATGTAAAGAGACTATAATTTCCTTTTTATGTATCATAAATATCAGAGGAAGGCACCTACGTCTTTCGCAGAACAAGAGATATGGCTTGAGTGTGATAAATTATCAAGCGAACAAATAAATATGTTAGCGAACTTTATATTTTTGCATTTTTAGAAGAGAAAGAGTTTCCTCTTTCGTTTTGAACTGAAAATTGTTTGTTGGGTTTGGGTCCAAACTTTAAATTCATAATTTAATTCTTTTATACAATTGTTTTTTTCGTAACTCTTTTAAATAGAGGTTTTAAGTAATCTCTATTAGACCTTACCCTTCGGGAAGAACAGGTGTGATATTATGTTATATGTGTATATATCACGCATTCACAAAATATTTAAAAACCCAAAATCTGTGTGATCGTCAACAATAATGTAAAGGGCCGTAAATTAAACCGTTTCCTTTTTGATTGCCTTTTGTTTTTCAAAACATATGTTTCGAAAAATTCCGAATGATTTCAAACCAATTGTTGGCGGCCAGTATTTTATAATCAACACTCACTATCATTTCCAAAATGCTCATTCAAATAGTACGTGGATACTTACTATATTTGAATTTCTTTGTCCAACCAAAGCTTGGTTCACCAAAGAACTCACACTGTACATACCTAAAACCCAACGCCACATACATACACATAATATAACTAAAGCTAGCCTTAATTCTACATTAAAGACGACCATCCTCAGAATTGGGCGCTCCTTATGGACGCTGGCGGGGGTGAGCGCGGGTCACGGGGGGTGAGGGTAGAGGGGGGCAAGACACTCGATCAATACCCCGACCCGACTTTCAAACTGCTTTCACCCTAACGAAAGTCGCCCGGACTCTGCTCGACCGGACCACGGAGGAGGTTTATAGAGTTGATTATACCGCTGGAGGAATAGGTTTGCATGTTGTTATGCAAGTATTTATAGTTTTAGTAGTAGTGTGTGTACGATGCTTCCATAACATTTTAAAACTTCTTTTAGGTAAAGTGCATGCATTATATTTACATTTAATCCAAGTTGTTGTATGCTTCTTCAGTCATTTCAGCAATTTTCATTTAGTTTGAAAATTGTTTAAATTTCGGACGATCCTGCCGTGAAAATGTAGTGATTCATGTTTTGATATCAGTTTCGCCTTATATCTAATCCACCGTTAAGTTCATCTAAAGATCCAGGACGGTGGTTTCTTGATGTTTCGGTTCGGTTCGAAGTCTTGTTGACATGTTTGTCTTCGTAGAACTTGTTCATATTGTGTTTATGTCTTGCGAAGGCATCTTGATGCATCTGATGGTGTAGAATTGAGTTATGTATAAGGGATTATGTACTTGGTACATGATACCTGGAACAATAAAGAACATGTTGTAAGTATTTTCATTACATAGTTTTTAAACTATTCGAACTTTTTTGTAGGTCCTGCGGAGTAATTATTGCGGAGTAATTAATTATTTAATTATTAAGAATTGCTAAACACACTAACAGTCAATGACTTTCATCTTGACAGTTTCACAACGTTCATTGCGTTATGTTGGTTGTTGATCATGCACATCTTTCGTACATATGAAGCAATGGATTAGTGATATCCTTTAAAATGATTCAAGTGATGATTGAAAGTGTGAAATTGATTCAAAGTGTGTTACCCAATTAGGGTGCTGTATTGGAGAATTGTTGGGAGAATCATTCAACAGACTGCACATTCATTTAGGTTTGAAAGTTTTATGCTTACAGATTCGAATACCAGTAGATTAAGGGCTAAATTTTCTATTGACAGATCTTTTATTCGTGGAATAAAATTGACCATTAACAGTTTTCTATGAAATAATTGTCAAAATTTCAAAATTATTCCTCGAATAAAGTTATCAGATGATTGAAAAATCAGCCCTTATTTCAGTAATTAATATTATTCTAATGTCTCGCAACCGGTGTGCGTGTATGAGATGTATGCACGTAAATGAAGCAAAAGGAGGATGCAAGGACCGTAGCAAGTGGCGTTCTGTAGTTTGTTATCTTATGTATGTACGTATTCTAGTGTTTCATTCCATTAGAAGAAAAATTCTAAAGCGTTATGCAAAGCGTATCTACTTAACATTAAAAAAACTGTATTTATAGTGATTAAATAAAAGCTAGAAGAAGAAAAAAACTGTAAAGATTATCAACATAAGAAAAGGAACCATCTCCCCAACACGTCGGCAAACTCATACAATTTCAATAAAACTAAAACGATCGTACAAACAGCTCTATACATTTACAAGCACGTCTTCAGCTCGCTGTCTTCACGTACGCCCCCCCCTGCGCGAACATTTCGTTTCAACCCCCCTCGCGCCGCCCCCGGTCTTATTGGCCTTAGTGTGGACCCACGTATAATTTAATTATATATACCTACATACTGGCCTTGCCCGCTGGATTTAAAGATAACATCCTAATAATTATTAAGGAGAATGAGAAATAACCCAAAACTAACGTCTTCACGTTATTTTTAGGTTATTTAGTTCTAAAAGGGCTTTGTCGACATGTTGTGTAAAAGTGGCAGGAAATATTTTTTGTAAGGAGTTTATTGATGATGAAATGGAAATCGATTTTTTTATTTCATTACGATTGATGCTTAATGCTAATTGCATGCAGCTGAGATGAGGATACTAAGACGGATGTGTGGAAGTAGAAGTCTGACACCGGTAACTGAAAAGTTGTGTAGAAATTGGTGGTATGGTATGTACTTGTGATACGGAGGAATGAGAAAAATCCCGTGAGGAAAGTTTTGAGTATAAAGGTCGATGGCTATAAGAATAGGGGAATACCAAAGAAACGATGGACTGTGTGAAAGATGATATGGTTAGAAACTATAGAAATTTTACGAAAATTAGAGGGATCTGCTGGGAATTCAGGAAATTAATAGCTTTTCGAGGTATTGCTTAAAGTGGCCTTTTTAGGCCCTCAGTTGTGTGGAAATCGGTTGTCATGGTATGGGCATGTGATACGGAGGAATGAGGAAAATGCCGTGAGGAGAGTTTTGGGTATGAATATCGATGACTATAAGAGTAGGGGAAGACCAAAGAAACGATGGATGGACTGTGTGAATGATGATATGGTTAGGAAGGGGGTGACTACCGAGATGACGACTAATAGAGAAGTATGGAAGAAAAAGACATGTTGCGTCGAGCCTAAATAATCAAAGGTTTTCTCTAAAATCAATCATTGGTTAAAAGGACTTTGATATGTAATTTCTTTGATGTTGTTTGGCCTTGCTTCGAGGGTATTGTTATAACTAAGTTGTACAATGTACTCGTACCCATTGATTGGCGAACCAATGGAGTAACGTGTTATACTTATGTGATTTAATTTTAAAAGAATAAATGTGAAGAATGATAGTTCATCTTACTTCACATGATTTTAAGAACGTTCACAGTCTGATCTCAGTCTCAATGCGTCAAAAATACTTCTAATTTCCCTACATTTTGACAAGTTTTTGACATTTGTTAGTTGCCGAGATGAGATTGCGACTAGATGTTGAACGTTTTAAATTACGAGAATTGGTCTTCTGACCAAGATTATGACCAAGACTTTAATAAAAGAGACTGTGTGGCCTGTGAGTTGGCTTCGGCTTTTCTTCTCAGAGCAGTCAGATAGGAAACGCCGACCTCATCCAGTATTTAAAATATGATCGTATATTGACGTGTAAAAGTGTTTGTACAAACCTACTTACAGAAATAAAATCACTTATCATTTATATTTTTGTTGACCACGGTACACGTTGTGCTTGTATACTCGTAGTAGTACAGCTTAACACAACCAAATAATAATTCAATCTTTTTGGTTTAAAATACAATGAATGACATTTTGTTCATTCATCCCGTGTGAGTATAAATATGAAGATTTAAGTCCGAATAAAGTATAATAACCATAAACTGCGTCTCCAAAAAGTTAAAAGAACGAGTTACATGAGAATCAACCCTTTGAATGCTGCGGCGTCGTGAGAAATGCGGAGATGAAGGGTCTCCGTGACCCCGGTCACTACTGGCCGCGCATCACGTGAGATTGGATTTGAGTACAACGAGATGGGTATGTAGTTAGATATTCTTGTGTTAAAACCTGTTTTCTTTACACCGTTCTCATTTGAGAACGGTTGGTATGGATGTTGTAGTTAATTGAAATTGATGTTGCATTCTGTTTTCAGACTAGTTTTGAGTGTTCGTTTTTGTCAGTTCTTGTTATCCTGTCTGTATCCTTTTATGTATTTGTTTGTATTTGTTAAGAGTCTTGTTACTTGAATTAAAGTAATTTTATTTATTTAACGTTCAGTAAGTTTGGACTAACCTGTCCTGTTAAACCATTTGACAGTTTTATTAGAAAGAAAGTAAAAATAAAGAAGAAAGAAAATAGGTTTATTAGTGGCGAATATGACGCAGAGAAAAAATGCAAACACAATATTTTTTTTATCAAAGTCAAGTTTTGTTATTAAATATGTTTCGACATTTTCTAATAGGGTTGTCTATTTAGTGTTCTAAATGTAAACATGTATCATCCTAAAGAAAAAAATACTTATTTACTAAAATGAACGTTTATGTACAGACGGCAGAACATCAAGCTACCCGTCAAATTTTCCCACTCAATCTTAATACTTTAGCGATAAAGTTGAAATCTATTAAAGAAATTTGACAGATTGTAGTAGATTTATGTGCTGGCGTCGGAACTATCATGATCAATAGGTACTTACTCATAATATACATAAATAAAGATTCATATCATCAAGACATTATTCATTTGTTTTTAGAGAAATGAACATCATCAGAATCAGTACCATGGCCGCGATAAAGTCGTGAGAAATATCCGTCAACCGTCAAGGCAAGCGACCCAGGTCGAAGTTGTGACCCACGGGTCACAGCAACCGGTAGCCGTATGAAGGGTTAAAAAATGTAAGTATAGACAAACGTTAAGGAAAATGAACTAAACTAAGTAGTACTTGTTGACAGGCCTTCACTGCCCTCTTATATCTATTAACAGTGTAATTTGAAAACATTGTAAAAAACAATTATTTTTAAAGGGTAACCGTGGAGTTTCTTGTCGACTCTTCCCCATAGTAAACGACCAATTAGAACCGTGCACCTAGCTTCTGACGTTCCATAAGTGCCCATGTTGGTTTATGTGAAATAAAATCATTTGAATTTGAGCGTAGGTAATTCTAGAGTATAAAAAATAGTTCCATTAGCGATTGATCGGCACCGCACTGTCCAAATTGCTGAAGATAGAAACAAGGAAAGAAGATATTATAATAGTCTCTTATCACTGTTTTTTATACAGTATTACTTAACCCATAGAGCGAATGTAGTTTATTTGCAGATTTTGGCGCTGGTATAGAAGGAAAGAAAGAAAATACATTTATTTGCGGCAAACATGACGCATAAAAAAGAACACAAACACACAAAAAAAAAAAATTAACAAGCTGGAGGTAAACAAGCGTCACTTCCACGCAAAACGGCCATCGCTCAGCATAATGCTAAGACCCTATACGAGACAGAGCCCAAGCACTGGTTTTCAGCGGCAGCCGGCGTTGAAGTGATGACGTATCAACCAGTGCAGCATACAATTAGACATAAATAAGGGTACATAATATAGGTAGGTACACTTGTACCTACCTATATTATGTACCCTTATTTATAGGTAGGTAGGTGAGTACTATGAAAAAAATCTGAAGGATTTTAATAGAAGTTGAGAACGTTATTTTCCATTGATATTCTAGTTATAGCTATGGTATGATATTATTATGATCGTTAGTCGTGACAGTCAACAACAAGGCAGGCTGACCACGACCGTGGGTCACAACCGCGACCCCTGGGTCATAGCAACCGGTAGCCTTGTGAAGGGTTAAAAACGCTTAGTCAGATATTTGAGGAAAATAGGTATGAAACCTTATCCATAAGATATCCATTTTCATAATTTGATGAAAGAGGATGGATTATTTTAATCTTTTGTGTCTTGTGTTTTCAGGGCTGGTGGTGATGCCATAGTTGGTTTGTTGACCGTTAGGGCAATCTGACCTCAGGGTGAAAGTTTTGACCCATGGATAATCGTAACCGGTGTGTTGTGAAGGGTTACAAAAACCTGTACTCTATTTTTATATCGTGGGATAAAAGATCTTTACAGTTTCATCTGAACACAGTATCTCACGACGACCGACGTCCGTTAACTTTTGGGAGTTTCATTTTGAATGTGAGAATTAAGGGGTCTTTTAAAATATAATAGAATGATTTATTTGCTAAACATAGATTTAAATAAAAAACCTTAGTTACAATATACAAGCTAACACTAATTATATATATTAAGTACATGTATATAATAAAAAAAAAGGGAAGAGCACATTGGGCATCAAAAAATTCGTTCGCCTCGCTGTCAATGAGATGGAAGTGCCCAAAAGCCTGGCAGCATTGCCACGTTTGATGCCAATAGGTTTAAATTATAGGATAACTTACAAGAATTGCTTAAAATTATGTACTCATAGTATCCGTAAATAACAGGAAAACGATCTGTCAACAGATATTTTACAATTCTTTCAATGATTTTTTTGGGTGTTAAAACACATAGGTTTACAACGGGCGATACTCATTTTACTTTATTGTGTGTAGGTATAAATAAGTAACTATTTACACTAGGCACTAAATTAGTAACCAACTTATTATACAAATAAATATAAGAAAAATAACACATCGCTGTCATTTACTCATTTGTTTAGTTTGACTGAACCCACCACCTATAACGTGACCACACAAGAAACCATTTTTCTTTTAAAAACACCAAAAGTAGGTACCTACTTAACTAATCCAGAAACCAGTTACCAGCATCCACCCACACATAACAACGTTATCCAATAAATAATCTTAATATCTGTAGTGCACAAATTGCGTGCTATAAATAAGAGATCTCATACTATAATAGCAGAGTGTAGGCGATAAATTTAGGGACAATTAGACTTAATCGTTGAATAGAAAGCGTGCGAGAATCTTCCGGGAGAACACGATCAATAGAAGGCGTTCGCAACCTTTGGTTGTGGTTACTGAATTGTAGTAGGTACAAATTGTTTTACTTACATGTTGGTTATGTAGAGTTGTGTATAAGTAAGTTATAATTTTAAGAAAGAACTTAGGGCCGGTTTTTTGATCCATAGTTAACTCAACCAATTGTTGAAAATACTAACTAATGGTTAAATTTTTGCAAAATATGTTATTTGATCAATTGTTAGTTTATCTAATGGTTATTTTTTTTAACTAATAGTTAATTATTTGACCATTAGCAATGATATTATATAAACAGATAAACTAAATATTGATCTTTTTGATCAATTTTTGCAAAACTTTAAACATTACTTACTATTTTTAACAATTGGTTGAGTTAGCTACGGATCAAAAAACCGACCCTTAAAAACGCGCATTACATTTTTTTCTGTGTCGGATTTTAGTGTGTCTTCAGCTAAGAATATGGTTAAAATATGGTCCTGTGTAAAAAGACTGTCTCTTTTTACACAGGACCATATTTTAACCATATTGCGTAATGCATAATGTAATGCGTGTTTTTAAGGGTGATAGTTGAGTGTGATAGTCTATTTTAAGTATGTATCGACTTTATTCCTGAATGAAAGCTCATAGTTCATTATTTGATAGGTTGTCATAATATCAGTTGCCATGACTTCTACAGATATTTTACCCAAACTAAAACATGTAGGTATGCCGTGATCGTTGTCGTGAAAGATGTTTAGTAACATAATAACGTAAAAATGCTTTTTAATAAAAACTTTGTAACGGTATCTACAACGCCACATGCGAACAACGCGTCATACTGACGTCACGCAAATCCTGCATCTCGCAAGCAGAGTTTACCGTGGAATTAGCATATATACAAACTTCCCGACAACAGTCGTTGGGCAGTTGCCCGCCAGACACAATACCCGTCTGGTCGGAGGATCCTCCCTTTTCTATGGAGTATGAGTGAACTTTACACCCTGTTCCTCACACCTCTAAAACTTCTTCAACTGAAGGTTGGCGGCGTCTGGCTAGTGGTTTATTCTTACTATATGACATGGTTTACGGCGGTCCACTCGCTCTAATGCTTGTAATAAAATGGTAAAGCCACTTATATTTCCGCCATCTTGAACCGATGGTTGGCGGCGTCTGCCCAGTGGTTTTTTCTCAATACACACACACATGACATGGTTTGCCTATATGTCCCCACTGCAGGGATCACAGGCCTCCTCTCGGTGAGAAGGAGTGGGCCGTAATCCACCACGCAGGCCCAGTGCGGGTTGTCACTTGGAATTTTAGGTTCTAGGACATGCCGGTTTCACTCACCGTTTTGAGAGCAGTGGTGATGAAATAATTTACACAAAGAAAGCGCCTGTCTGGGTTCGAATCTACGACCTACAACTTATAAATCGCGGCTGTTACCACTGCACCAGCACTGCTCTCGTTCGGTTTATGGGGTTCCATTTGCCATATTTCTGGCACAAGTATAAGTGGCTTTGTCTTGAACCGAAGGTTGGCGGCGTCTGGCCAGTGGTTTATTCTCACTATATTACATGGTCTACGGCGGTCCACTCGCTCGAAGCGTCTGTAATAAAATGGCAAAGCCACTTATACTTCTGGCAGAAGTATGCTTAGTCTTGAACTGAAGGTTGGCGGCGTCTGGCCAGTGGTTTATTCTCACTATATTACATGGTTTACGGCGGTCCACTCGCTCGAAGCGCTAGTAATAAAATCTTGTCGACGACGCGGCACGCTTTATGAATATTGTTCTATACTGGAGCGCGATAAGGCGAGACTAACTGAACTAAGTTTTCTATGATTGCTTTTAGTTTTAGTGTTGGACGGTTGTAAGAATTATTTATGAGGCATTTAGTGTATCTGGGTATTTATTAACCACCTACACTAATGAGCAAGAGTTATATTTTGTCAAGGACTGGAACGATTAACGAAGATGATGAGAAAGTGCTTGAGAAACACGAAGTGGTTAAATGTTTTTTTTTCTCATGTTATATTTTGCTAGGTTACACCCGTGAAGTTCCTTGCAGGAGATTGATGATGTATTGTCGATTTTACCAAAGTGTCATTTATGCCTACGTCCTTATAATTCCTCGAGATCCATGCAGCATGGAGGCAGACATGGCTACAATATTCTAGAACGATCCTCAAAAAATGTATTAAAAACTAGATTAATTACATTACATTTTAAAATCAAGATCATTAATCTCGATTTTGGTCAGAACCCAAGCTCATACATCACTATCAAACCTAAAGATTCGACTCGTCAATCAAGCGAGGTTCAAATCATTCGCAACAAGAGAGCATCAAGTGTCAGAGAGTGGGTCAGACGAGGCGGCACAATCAATCAGTTTAACTGCACAGCTATCTGAGGGTAGCAGACTAGGTTAGACGCGATATGATTGGCGGATTCGAACGTTGATCTTGGAGGAGAGGTTTTGAAATTAGAATTTTCTGTAGGTATACTTTTTACATCACTAGTAGGTACTTCTTTTTTCAAACGAGGCGTAGTTTTTAGTAGAGAAGAGGTTTTGAAATTCGAACTTTCCTTTTTCTGTTTTTTTTTTAATATGTGTTTTTTTTAATTTTATTTATTTGGCTCACCAACAATTGAATACACTGATACAAAGATATGAGATACATCCAATAGACTTATAGAATAGTGTACCAATTTCTTACAGGTAAGCACATCATGCATTAGGTACTACATTTACTCTCCGAACATAATTAATTTTTCAACCAAATTCTAAATTAAAATCACAAGCAATCAAGAAAATCAATGTCAAAATAAAAATCAAAATTAAATCAACATTAAAAGCACAATCAACACTAAAATCAAAAAATCAAAATCATTATTTAGTTTTTCTGAAGCCGAGAAGATTAGTTTAGATGTAATTCTGATTTTGATCTTGGAGAAGAGGTTTTGAAATTGGCACTGTAGTCTATGTGTTTTTTAGTGTTCCGATATTTTATCTCTATAGCTAACGCGATTCCGTGCAGTAAATTCGAACGATTTTCAAGTCGGAAATACTCGTTCCGCACATAATATTTACATAATAAGACTTTATTCATATCTTTTGGTGATACTGATTTTGTTTGTCGTAAAATTTTATACTTAAATGAAAAAAAAAGAGTGTTTATTCACAGAAATAATGTTTTAACAAAATACAAAGCTCTGCCAAACTGCAAAGCAGTGCAAGAACAGCAGCAGTGCAGTGCAGTGTAATGCTATAGGATACCCAGTTATATTTTAGATTCGGGTTCACCTACGTTTACTTCGTGCGTTTGATCCTCCGGTTTCAAGCGTTGTGTAGTTTTTCTGAGGGCGAGCAGATGAGGTAAGATGGAATATGATTTAACTTATTATATCAATGGATATGATTGGCGAATTGGAAAAGTGATCTTTGAGGTGGAGGTTAAATTGGTGTTTCTTTTTATCATTAGGTCAATTCCCGTCATTAAAAACGTTCAAAATCCAGTCGCAATCTCATCTCAGCGACAATGGATGTCAAAAACTGGTAAAAAATTTAGGGAAACTAGAAGTATTTCTGGCAGATTGAGACTGAGATCAGAGGAGCAATTCTCGTAATTTTAAGAACGTTCACAGTCAGGGGGCCTAAAAAGGCCACTTTAAGCGATACCTCTAAAAGTTATTCATTTCCTGCATGTTCAGCAGATCATTAGCAATTCCTCTAATTTTCGTAAAATTTCATTTCATATTGGTGTAAACATTGCCACATAAAAAAATAAAAACCGTAATTTTATCGGTAAAATTTTCATTACGGTTTTTATTAATCAAATTGGTTTTTTATTTTTTATTACTACAGTTTAAATGTTATTTCATAGTGATATGATGTGACCATTTTACGATTTTTAATATGATTCATATTGTTATCCTATTATGATTCTGCCAAAGTGGACTTTTCAGGCCCCCTGTACCGACACCTAAAGCGAAAGCGAAAGTTGGAGAAAGGCAGTAGTACGTATATTAATATATATACATTAAAATCATACCGAAGTAATAAACTACTTATTATATTCATTATCACAGTAGGTACATAAAGCGTCCGAGCATGTACTCGTTACGATAATAGAAACTATTAACTGTTAGGCACTTAAATATTCGAGCAGGGATAGCTAGTACTAAACTAAAACATTAGCGAAGAGTACCGGCCCGGAAAGGCAGATTTATATTACTACCCAACTAAGATCATAAAACTATACAACGCCCGGCCCGAGTATTAATATTGGGCCATTTATCATGACCCTCCCCCCCCTAGCCCCCTTCTTTTGTGTAAGAAATACACCCGAAACAACCGAGAGAACAAGTTTCGACAACGAAAACTATTCAAACGTTCCCAGCTAACAGCACAACTTGTTCGGGGATGTTCTTAACTCGGGTGCTTCAGCGGTCGTTCGAGGAAAATTGGAAATGGAAAGACGACCGCGCGAAAATAGACTTTTTGACGCACTTATTGAAGTTTACATTCGCGCGATCGGTATCGATAGTCGAATTTTAAACGGTCCCAAATATAATCGACTCTGTTTGTTGTGCTGTAGAGTTTGAATTGGCTTGTATTACTTTTGCGAGCAGTTGGCCGGAAGGGTAGAGTCGTAAGGAAGTTCGGCGATTATGTTTAGTCAGCGCTGGCTGTGTAATGGAAAGGAAGTGGGAATTGGGGCCTGTAAGATGTGGTCATATAAGGCGGCCATTCCTGTTTCGTTCCCGGGGGTTGGGGGGGAGGGGTGAGGGACGATTTGTTTGTTTCTAAGGTCCGTCCTATTCCGCAGCTGTGGGTAGGATTTAAATTTCGCACTCGGCCCTCCTTTTGTCCGTAACCTTCTCAGTGCTGATGAGATGCCTCTTTACAAGTCTAAATTAAAGTGTGTTTCGTAAATGTTTGGAATTTGGAAGTTTCGTTCGTTGCCTAATTTGGTTTGGAATTGAAAACTCCTACTTGGAACCTTTTTGTTTCATTGAATTAATTTGAACATAGAACTAAGTCAACTTATTCCTCTACTAGCTGTGCCCGTGACTTCATTCGCATGCATATCGGAAATTTGATTTCATAGGTTTTATTTTTTTTACGCAGAAAACTAATTATTTTTCTAAAATAAAAGTAGCCTTAGTTACACCTCATAATACCAGCTATCTTCAAGTGAAAGAAAGAGAAAAAAGAAAGAAAATGCATTTATTTGCGGCAAACATGACGCATGAAAAAAGGAAATAAACACACAAAAAAAAAACAAGTTGGGGGTAAACATACGTCATATTCACGCAAAACAAAAAAATAAAAATACATTAAAAAAAAAAGATGGTGAAACATGAAATGGTGGTGGTGGTGGATGGTAAAGTCCTGTCAAAATCGGTCCAGCCGTTTTGGAAATAAACCGGACCAAACAGACAGACAGACAATAATTAAAAAAAAAATGTTATGAGTACAGTATATATGCATTTAGTAAAAAGCTGTTATTTTGACATTATAAACAGACACTTAAATTTAATTTATTTGTATATTTAGCCCAATTTTCTCATTATTCTTTCTTCTCATTTTTACCATAAATCTCACGAACATTATGCCGCCCTATGTTCCTACCCTTACGAAAGTTGTGAAGTAATAGTTGGGTATCCGGTAACCGCGAGAGAGAATATAATAGCTTGTATGAAGCAAGTTAGTTATTGTGAGTACATGAAGACTCTACTACCTTCACTTGTTTATACCTATATGAATAGCGAAGTAAAATGGCGTCTGTATTCATAGCTATGTAAAT
Organism: Apamea epomidion; assembly: GCA_947507525.1. NCBI lineage: Eukaryota > Metazoa > Arthropoda > Insecta > Lepidoptera > Noctuidae > Apamea > Apamea epomidion. The sequence goes on along the minus strand of OX382241.1, from coordinate 14,410,744 downwards.
TAGTTTGCATGAATCATGGATAAAAACTCTTCTGAGATTCAAGGCTTTAGTTTATAAAACGGTTATTACATTTATAGCTTTAGTTTATAATACAGTTGTCATAATCATCATCATTTCTGCCCGGAAACACCCCTGCTGGGTATAGGCCACCCCTTTCTTCTGCCATACTTCCCGGTTCAGAAGGTGATCCAATCAGAAATGAAGAGATCTGCAGGAGAACCAAGGTAACCGGCATAGCCCGAAGAATTGCCAAACTTAAGTGGCAGTGGGCAGGGCACATTGCTCGCAGAACAGACGGCCGATAGAGCCGAAAGGTTCTGGAGTGGCAACCGCGTACCGGAAGACATAGCGTTGGATGCGAAAAGCACAGAACTGGTCAAAGTGGAGGTGCTTGGGGGAGCCCTATGTCCAGCAGTGGACGTCTTTCGGCTGTAATGAAGACGATGATGTTGACTTCCCGGTCCCGTGCGTCCTTCATCCAAGTGTCTCCCGAGACTTTGACAAACATCTGTAATTGATCAGTACTCAAATATTTTTTGAATACTCCAAGAGTTAATTTATCAGTTTCAAAGTTAAAGTCTACATTGAAACCAACTTCTAGATGAATTTCTATTTAAGGCTGTTATTTTAGGTTTTGTTAATCATATGGGCTGGAAAATTACCAGTAGTCAAATTGGGAATATGTTTAAGTCAATAGTTTCTTCATCCTCGTGTCAGCTCGAGTCTAGTCTACGAGACCAAAATATCAGTACTTGTTTTTTTAACTTTTTTTATTTCAATCACAATCTGAATCATTTTGAAGGATATTGCTAATCTATTGCTTCTTATGTTCGAAAAATTTGTCTGCTCAACAACGTAAATAATGCAATGAATGTGGTTGAACTGTCAAAATGAAAGCCATTGCTACTATTAGTGTGTTAGGCAATTACCCTGCATCCTGCATAGAACATAGTCGTCAATCATGGAGGCAACTTTTAATCCAAAGAGTTTAGGCTGCTTTACCACCAGAGATGTGCTATGAAGCTATGCTGCGAGGATGTGAAAGCTAAGCTACGAAATGATGTGATCGTTTCCACTAATGCTATGCTGTGTAGCGGAACTAGAAAGATGTGCTATGAAGATGCGCTGCCGCGAGGTAGCTGTGTGAGGAAGATACGCAGCTCGAGCTATGCGATGCATCGATAGAGACACGCGGAGTACTCTGCTCTGCACATAGCTACACCACTCGTGACCACCCATAGCACGCATCCATAGCACGCATCCATAGCACGTATCCATAGCACGCATCCATAGCACGCATCCATAGCACGCATCCATAGCACGCATCCTTCCATATAAAAACATAAGTGAGTTGAATCCGTTTCCACCAGTGCTAAGCTATGTGCACCAATGAATATGATTGGTGGATATCAAACGCATCCATAGCAACGTAGCAAAGCACATCTCTGGTGGAATAGCACCCTTATTCTTGAATGCTATGCGAATAAATACTTTTTGGATTCACTTGCATTACTTGAGGAATGAGTACAAGAAACGGAGTTCAATGACGTCGCCCCTCTCGCCTATGTTTATTTAGGAGGTAGCGTCACCTCTCTATCAACACTTCTCTGTTTGTGACGTCATGATATATCCCTCTTTTGAATCGTGTGAGGACTTATTAAACATGTGCGTAAAAATAAATATGTAGAGCAAATAATATCCGTGTTATGGTATATTATATGGGTAAAGCAGAGGTGGACTATAGGTACATTACAGCCTAATCCTTCAGGGAACCAGGGCGTCATGTCATATTGTGTTAAATACTGTAGAAATCTCTTTTAAAAAAGAGTCTGGAAGCAATATCCCAAGCGCGAAAAGTGTCAAAATGACAAGTACAGTAATGAATAAGATGATAAGTACAAATATAATATGTAACAAACAGGCACACGACACACGTATGTACAGATGTGTATGTGTGTGTGTGTTGTGATGTGTGTGTGAACGTGTGTGTAGGGGTGTGTGTAATGATAGGTACAGTAGACATTTGAAATCTCGTAATTTTCTCATATTTTTATTAGCCATTAATTGCCTCTCTGTCCAGAGCTGCCAAGGATAAATCTTTACTAAAGGAGTCTAACTCATCCCACCATCTCCGTGAAATAACACAACATATTAAACCGTTTTTTTATATTGAACTTTGGTACAACTTTGATTGAGCTATACGGTAGGAGCTACTGCTTACATACAACCTACACGTGCAATACTGACTTAACTCAAAAAAGACAATTTTTGGGAAATCGCAAAAGAAGATCTTGCTATGAGGACTTATCTTACTTGTTGATGCATAAAAATAAAACTGATTTATATTAATCATGAATGCTTGTATTTTTAACGTCTCAGATTAACTATTGATGAGCTCTGATTAAAAAAAAACGGAAATCATATCTGACCTATCTACTAATGGGTCAGTGTTCCATTAAGCATGCGATGTGTATAAGGAATTCACTTGGAAATGTCAAGGATATTTGACCTTAAATAATATAATGAACTTGTAGCAGCTGGCAGCTGTGAAAGCAACTCGCCCGATTACAAAGCTCTTAGATTTCAGGGACATAAAGTGCTGGGGTGCTTATACATATAGGTACATACATACCTCAACTAATCTAGAATTTAACTTAGAACCCTTTTTGCGTAATTAACGTCCTAACCGTATCATCCTTAGGGTTACATGTCGAAGATGTTTGCGATCGCGGTCGCTATCTCCTCGATGTCGATACTCGCTCTTTCTACATGGATGGCGGTGCAAACACATGTGTTCGATCGCAAGGTATCTTCGGCATGTAAGTACTCTTATCCTATTCTATTTCAAAATGTCATGTCTCTCTGTTTGTCAATCTACTAGTGCGCATCACTCAAGAAACATCATTTGTTCATTTTGTAAGGGCTATACCCTGTCCATTAAGTTAACCGTTTTTTGACAGCTGTTTTAGAACGTACATATTCCAGATTACGTAAAAGTTAACTTTAAAATGCGTAATAAAATGAATATAATTATATACTGTCTTATCTTATTGAATTATCTTATTTATGACTTCTTACATACATTATAATACCGTACGCGTATCAATCAATGTATTGTGTGTTGCTACAATCACTAGTTCCATCTGTCAAAAAATTTCCTAATTGACAGGGTATAAGCTACCATTAAAAACAGTCCGTCAAAATATTTGACATGACATTTAACTGACAGCGCTTCGTGAAATTGGCCCCTAAAAGCACGCAAGTATAGAATAGCTAGTTTCAAAAAAAGACAAGAATACGCAAATCTTTTTAAACCTCCCTTTCAGTAAAACCCAAAATTCTATCCCTTATAACAAGAGAGACAAAACGCCGCACAATTCCTTGGACCATTAAAATAAGCAACCTCGCAGATGGGCCCTAAGATTACATTCACGGTGGGAACTAATATCAGGGGTGCACCCCCAGGGCTCAATATTAAGGCGGGGCCACCCCCCCGGGATAAGAACTGATCGCGGGGGGCCCAGAAACTTGGGCCCCACTTGGGGGTGCTAAGAACATTATTAAATTGGATGATGAGTATGTATTTTGTATGTGTGTGTGTAGTTTTGTGTTAAGATGGGTCTGCCATGATTCGGATCGATAGGTATGCGATGGAAGGATGAGACGGTTCTGTTGTTTGTATTAAAACTATCACTTCTATGGACGTGTACAATACTGAGTTTTAGGAGACGACGTGTTAGTTTTTTGCTGCTTTTAGCCTTGTTAAGGCGAAAGCAGCTAAAAACGGTAGGCCGCGAAATTCAAATTTTCTTATGTTTTTTGCGCAAGTCAGTGTCAAGTTGGTTGTTGATCTAAATGTGATTTGCAGCCGTAACAAGTATTTATTGCTAGAATTATAATCATAAATCTTTGCGCATCCTCTTAATTTAATACCTAGATTATTGTGTCTTGAAGCGGTTTCGGCAAATCCTATCGTTTCTTTGATGGATTCTCAAACCTCTAGAACGAATAGTAGTGCTGTTTGCCATTATAAATAGCTTTGACAGGAGTGCCTCTGATCGAACTATATCTTTCACTCAGAGCTAAAAGTCATTCAATTTGCCAAAACAAGGAGGAAAAAAACCTAGCTTGATCTACAAACGACCTTTTTCTTATCACACACATTCAAGGCCATTTCCAGTTTCCAAATCACATTCATACTGCCCTCACGACCGAACCCAATCCTGCATAAACAAAGTGTTCAAAGGGAGAAAGGACAAATGACCCAATTTCCTTGAGTGTTCGCGTTCAACCTTCAACCGCGCGTGAACGGTACAACCGACCCCATCGCGCCACAACTTTCGTTGGCCTACTTGTGAAAAACGCGGAAAATCTCCTTTTGTAAATTAGTTTGTACTTCGGATTGTTTGGAAGAAAGTTTTATTTGTGGAGTGGAATGGTTATTATATTGTTATGGTTGCTTTGGTTTCCTTTTGAGGGTTGATTAAGTTTCGTTGTTGGCAGACACGTGTATCGATTTTAGATTTTTTGAGGGGTTGTGGCTAAGTAATAATAACCGCACGGGTCGATCGATCAGGTTAAACTACGCTTGCCGTGGTTGGTCTGTAGATGGGTGACCATCTTTAAGAATTAAGACCCCTCCGTGCCTCGGAATGCATGTTAAGCCGTTGGACTCGGCTGTCATTTGTGGATCTTTGGCAGTCGTTACGGGTCGTCTGAAGCCCGAAAGTCAGACAACCAGTCTTACCAAGGGGTATCGTATTACCCATTAGGATGGAGGTCAGATAGGCAGTCGCTCCATGTAAAATGCTGGTGTTCAGCTGCATCCGGTTAGACTGGAAGCTGACCCCAACGTAGTTGGGAAAAGGCTAGGCAGATGATGGAGACACGTGTATCGATTCGTTCTGAAAAGTTTGTAGTTCATTAGTGAAGAGTAGTTTAGACAATAGCTTTGTCTAAAATTATAATGCTATCTGCGGTAATTATTAAGCTATATTGGTATAGAACTGTTGTCCTGAAGAGGTTTGTATTTCTTTTGCGGAAATCTATTTACTAATAATAAAGCCGAAGAGTTTGTTTGTTTTTTTGAACGAGCTAATCTCTGGAACTACCAGTCGGATTTGTAAAATTCTTCTTACATTTGAAGCCTAATTCTTGAGGTAGGCTATAGGCTATTTAACACCACGCTAGGACCAATAGGAGCCGAGTATAAAGAAAAAAACTCAGAAAGAATGCTTAGCGAAAACACAGTTATAGTCACGGAGAGTTTTATGAAAATACGGCTTTTATTTTAGTATAGGCATTGTGTATCGTACGATTAGCACGTGAACGAAGTCGCGGCGAGAACACGAGTACTCATGTAAAACTGTTTTTTGCGTTTGTTCTGATAGTTGGTTATTTTAAAAGGTGACGAATATTCTCGTACGAGACTGCTATAAAGACAATTTCAAATTCAATCTGCAGTCAATACCGTTCTACAAAACAGCAAAAGAGAAACATTTTTCAACTAAATTATTCTATTCATTGACTTGTATAATACTTCAATTTACATCTAATTACCTTTTCAAATTCATTAACGAAACTTTGAACAGTAACACAACCTACTTGAAATCAGAATAATTAATTAAATTATCTCACGCAAGGTTTCAAATTCAGCCCGTTTGCCTTCTAAGGGTTAAGGGTCTCGGGAGCCCTAAAGAATGGCAGCAATCTTGTGGTAATTCTACCCGGCCGGGCTGCCTACAAACTATCGCTTTTATGTACTCTTTGAGTATGTATATGTACGTACAGCTTATGTATGTGTGTGTGTGTGTATATGCGTGTGTGTATGTATGTGTGTCGTGTTTATTTAAATTTGAGATCGGGCTTTGTTGTGAAGGAGGTGATTTTGATACGAAGAAGTTTAAGGGTTTATTTGATAATATATTATTATTGTTATCAGATAGCTGTAGGTACGCTTACCCTGTGCTTTCGTTGTGAGAGATCGTAATGAAATGTTTTTTTTAAGATTCTAGAGATTTTGTCACTGGCATGTATTAAATTTCAATAAAAAATCTATCTATAGTTTAATCTATTAAGCATGTGACGAATAAGACACAATTCATTATCTATTGAAACGCTACTCCGAGGAGTCTCACAGGGCTTTGTGAATAATCTATTCAATTATATAAATTAAATGTAAGTGCTTGATCAAGTTTTAGAGTCAAGAAAGCTCATTTTGCTTTCCAAAAGTGAATCTTTCAATAGAATCAAGCAAAGATAAAATACCTTTCTCTTCTAATAGCGCAAGTAAAACCGCATCAAATGATAGTGCGTACGTAACGTACGAGTGTATCGTAAGCATATATACAGGGTGTTTGCAGAGGAGCGGTCTCATTAAAACTTGCATGGCTTCGATACGCGCTGCCTACCTATTTATATTTATTAGTGTATTTGTTTCTCCGATGTGGAGGAAAAAGGTGTAAGTAGTTTGTAGATGAGATAAGTGATGATGAATGTATTCAAAACAAGATGTAATAAGATAAGGAAGAGTGAGTCCACAACTAATATGAGATTTTTAGTCGAGAAGAGAGAAAGAGAAGGAAAGGAAAAGATATTAACGTCAGTTACAGTTCGGCCAACGAGAGGATGCGTTCTTGATACCTGCTAGTTTCATACAAAATAATACGTGTTTTACGAATTTCATCTTTATTAGCTACTAGAATTGGCGCACTGACAGGTGTCAGGGACGCATTCTCTCGACGCCCGGACTGTAATCTAAAAACTAACACTTGAATGGCTTTTTCAGACAGCTTCTGGCTATTTTCATACCCTGTACGTATACCGATTTCTTTTGCATTGAAAATTCTTTTTAGATGACAAGGATCCTGGATTAAAAATTAAAGTTTTTTACTATATCATTTTTTTTACTTTCTCTGCAACTTGATAGTAATTTATCTAGGGGAAGGACTTTTTCAGAGGTTGATAACACCAACTGTTACAACTTTGATGTACAGTTCTGAGAATACATAAATGAGGAGGCTTTCCCTCCTCATTTATGTATTCTCAGAACTGTCTGTCCAGTCTTTTATTAAAATTTGCAAGGCTTCGATACACGGTCTTTGCGCGGCGCTTATTTAAACTATTTTACTTTGGGGTGAACCTTAATTGATAAAGTGTAAAGGGTAGCTACTGTTCAGTATCGACGATGTTTATCAGTTTTAGCAATTATTACGCCATTACATATACATTCAACATAACGCCACACGCGTCATCACATAACATAACGTCACAACTGTGACGTGTGTCTCTGTGTGTCTGTCTTTGCGTGTGTGTGTATTCCCCGAAGGGTTAGGCAGAGGTGTACCTTTAGTACACCCACATTTCGCTCGTTATGTTTAAGGAGGCGATCAAACCAAACTTCGGACTGCTACTGAGAAATTCCTGTCAGAAAAATCCAATAAGACTTTGTCTGACCTCGGAAATGAGCTAAGGACCTTGTGCCCAGCAGTAGCACTTGCGACCACGGGACCAACGAAGCAGTCCATAGTTCCTTCATATAATTATTGCCACCATACATCAAGTACGAGTAAGTACTGATATAATGAAGATGCTTCTATTACAAGTTTCAGAATTATACTACCAAATAGCTACAATCTTTCATTGATTTCAGCCGATCTATTCTGTGAAAATCTCATCGTGAAAATTTTGGTAACGTGAGCTTGAAGTAACATCAGGCCGAATAACAGCTCACATCGCCTAAGTTTTTACGGTGATATTTTTTACAGAATAGACCGGCTAAAACTTTATTGTATTTACAGTCCTTTCACAGTTACATATTTTACCTCTGATTTGGTATCACTGTCTAAATAATCATAGGGAGTTATACTCATTAAGGTTGCTGTTGAGTTGCTGCCATTGACAAGTCTGTCAAAATCATTGTGATTATTGTCGAGTGCTGAAAATTGATACAAAAAGACAAACTAACATTTGTGCACAACACATAAAATAATCGCTTAAAACGCGTAGTACCACTCTCACGTACATATCTTGTATACAGTGTGACTGGCTATACGAGGGACATACTAAAGAACTTGATAATTTATTATCACATTATGTGACGAATAATTCAAGAGAAACACGTACCTATATGTAATAATAACATTAGTAAAACTTACGCTGGAAAACGAACCGGAATAAAAGATTCGCTTTTTTATTTTTTGTTGCTGAACGGGCCTAATCTTGACCTCGATCACGCCTGATGGAAAGCAATAGATGAGGTCTATGATGGAACGAGCTTTCCGTTCATTGTTGCTTAATATAAAAAATGCGAGTGTCGTATGGATTAATTAGGTAAAACATTAAAAGGTGTAAATGGTTTACTTATTTGGAACGAGAATCGAGAACAGGGATTATGACTAATATTAGAAATGTTCGAATAAATAATGTTATTTCAAAGAAGGCATAGTAAAATTAGATAATCAGTAAAATCGATGGAAATATGGAGAAGCTACATGCTTTAAAAGTTTGTGTTCGCGTGGTTCGGATAATGTATGGCGCTAGTATAAAGTTACATATATATACATAGTCGTGACGTCACTTCTGCGATAGTGCCATCTTTGTCTAGCAGTTATTTCAGAATGTTTGTAATTTGGCAATTTTTAAACCTTTTACAATTTTTTATAATATTGTTTGCACTAAGTATTGGCAGACAACTTTTTTTAGTGTTTAAATTAAAAAATGACGGATTGGACTCGTTTTTAACGGATTGGACGGAGAAGGCACAGCACAAAGAATAGTGGAAAAATATGGGGGAGATATTTGCCCAGCAGTGGGACAATATAGGTGAACGGAAAAAAATATCATCATCCCTATTATAATTAAATTCTTCTTCAACCTGTCCCTCGTTTCACAAGTCACCCTGTAAATTTGCTCACGTAACTTGTATATGTACGTGAAATATTAGCTAAAGTTCGGCCGGCAGTTAAGAGTTTCGATGAAATATGTCTTGGGGTGGCACGGGGGGTTAAGGACGTAGCCTTAAGCCAGCCTCAGGTCGATAGAAACTTATTAAAGGGGCGGGAGAGGGTTGAGTCGTAGTTTGGGTCCAGTACTAGAAGTTGGTACGTGTTTTGATGATTATTACTAGGTTTCGGGGAGGTCGAGGTTTTATGTAAGCTTGTTTTTAATGTTGAGGGTTTAAATGGAGATAAGCGTTTACTAGAGGACGTTATGTGTTACAATTTCTATGTGGACGTTTATTTCTTTTCTTTTATACCCACGCATACAGAAATTTTTAACCAGTGTGCAAACTGTAACCATGAATTCAATACATGATTCTGAAGCCTCTGCGTTGAAATTTTTTCCGGTTATTAATAAAAAACAGCTCTGTCATAAATTTTGACTGCGTAGGTACCTATTACACTTTTCTACGTAACAGCAGATTTTTTTTAAACCGACCAAAAATTTCTATCTTAAGGGCCTAGAATCATGTGCTGAATTCATGGTTACAGTTTGCGCGTCAATGTTCCTGCCACCCTGTATACTTTTGCATTGAATACTCTACAGCCATTGGATCACTAACATCGCTCGATGTGAATTACCTCAGATACCAATATTCATCTTTATCTACCACAAAAATATGATTTCCACACTGTTACCTAATCATTATTAGCCGTAGTGGTGGAAACTAGCGTTCTAAGTAAAGTCGTTAGTGGCTGCGGCCATTTGTTGGTCAGCTACCGCGACGCTACCGAATAAATGTTCACAGCACTTTGTAATAGTTTCTATTTTTTGATTCATCCTATAGGTATTCTTCCATATTTTTTAAATCGTACTTAGTAGGTACTTCAAATCTTTCGCTTTATAGGGATTCGTCCATAAAAGGTAAAAAGTTACAAAGAATTTATAAGATCATGTTTTGTCCATCTGTCACTGTCACATACGGTATTTTCCTTCGTTTTTTTTAAGGGGTACATAATTGTAACATTCTCACGTCACTCTTATTAATAGAAAGAAAGGAATTACGTTTATTTGCGATAAAAAAAAACCAATAAACCGTGTTATTAAAAAAAAAAAACTTAGAAAATCCGATAATATGTGATGCTCGATTCTTCAAGAATCGAGCATCACATATTATCGGATTTTCTAAGTTTTTTTTTGATAAAACTGATTGATAAACAGACAGAAAAACGATGTGTTTTTATATCGAAATTACCACCTACACCTACATACATATTATATACCTACACAAATACCAATTTTTAATTGTTCCTAGAATGTAGTTTTTTGTGTTTATAATAAGTGTACTATAGGTGCACCCCTACCTAACCAAAGGGATAGGCACCTATAGTAAAAAAAACATGAAAAGAAACAATTCAAAATATAAACTAATTCCTTTGAATTCGTTTATATTTTGGCTTCTTTATATGTATGTTTTTTTTTACATTGTTCTCACATATAGAACCAACAAGAATAATGTACACAGGATTTTGTAATAATATCTTGATTTAACAGTGTCCTTGGAGTTTCTTGCCCGTTCTTCTTCATAGAAATCTACGTTTTGGAATGGGCAACTAGCTTCAACTTTCTGACTAACTGATCGACTATTTAATGTTGACAATTCAAAAGTGCCTGTAAAATGGTTTAATTGAAATAAATGTTTTGAATTTGAGTTTTACGAAGACCGGCGTGATAATATTATGTAAATATAAATATTTTATTTTTTTCCATTTAATGTAAATATTACAAAATGAGCAAGTACAAATAGTTTACCATTGTTCACCTGAGTGCAATACACTGAACATTACTCTAGAGTCTTGCAGAATATTCTAGAGTGTACTAAGTAGAGTGTACCAGGATAATTGAGTGTACTACTCATTATTAGTTCTTAGACCGTTTCGTGGAAGCTGGCGAGATCGTAAGCGAACATGGCAATTTGTCGGTAGTTTGAACCAAGCCTCGGTTCAGCGGCTCGTTAAGATGCAAGTTTTTAATTTCAGTGTTTTGTGTTGTTTCCTAAGAAATTTTCTTTTGAGTTGTCAATATTAAAAATTCGAAAGTAACTCTGTCTGTTTGTATGTTAACTTTTCACACCTAAAACACTAAACAGATTTCGATAAAATTTGGACATAGATGGCTTCCTGGGGAAGGGCTTGGCTTGTGTGATATGTTGATAAATAACTGCCTATGCTGTTTTTTTATCAACATATCACGCGAGCGAAGCCGCGGGCGGAAGCTAGTCCAGAATAAATGATAAAGTTCAGTCTACATATTTCCTACTAGAACAAACATAATAAATATCCTATGATCTATTTCTTTTTGGCTTAAATTGTAATGATGTCTCGTTTTATGTCCTTCCTAAGGTTATAAATGACTAGCTGCGCCCCGCGGTTTCACCCGCATAAGTTTCGATCCCGTGGGAATATCGGAATAAAATGTATCCTATATGTTAATCCTGGTTATAAACCATCTGTGTGTCAAATTTCATCCAAATCCGTTCAGTATTTTTTGCGTGAAAGAGTACCAAACATCCATCCATCCATAAAAACTTTCACGTTTATAATATTAGTAGGATAAATGATTTTATTTTGTAAATATGTTTGTACAAACACTTTTACACGTCAATCATATTTTAAAAACTAGATGAGGTTTCCTATCTGACTAGTCTGAGAAGGAGAATAAAAGTCAATGGGAAGATGAGATCCCCTATTGTTAGGAAACTTGGAAAAATCCAGATGTAAATAATAATTCGGCATCCCATGCGAAACGCTTCCATAGTTTACGTACTTCCTCATCATCATAAGCGAGGAGCTTTTAAATAAACTTGAGCGTTTGCAAAATATCTGTATTCGTTTTGTTTTTAACCTTAAAAAGTTTGATCATGTCTCCAACTTTCGCAAGATACTCAAGTGGCTCCCCATTCGACTTCGCAGGAACTCTCGGATATTGTGTCTGCTATTCAATATCCTTCACAATCCTAAAACACCATCCTATCTGCGGGAGCGGTTTTCCTACGCCCGTCCTTCAGATGCACCTTGCAGGTCGCATCTTAAAAACCTTCTCAAGTCCCCTCCCCACTCCACCGACTTCTACTCCTACTCCTTCACAGTGCTCGCGGTGCGATTGTGGAATTCACTACCGCCTGACATTAGGGACTGCCAAACTATTGCGGTTTTTAAAAGAAGAGTGAAAGAACACTATCTGTCCACTTCATCATAGTTGTGTATGTATTTATTATTTTGAGTATGATATAATTATTATCATTCTTGTAATATTTATTTTAGAAGTATTTATGTATGTTTATTTGTATGTATGTTAATATATTCTCGTAATTCTTGTTTAGTTTTTAAGTGAATTGTTTTTTTTTATTCTATGTATTATTTTTTGTCTCCTTTGCTCTATCACACGCTGTCTACATCTCTGTATCTATTGTCCTATCTCAGGTATGCTGGAAGAGATTTCTTATGAAATAAGCATCACCTCTGTACCTATTTTTTCTGTTCTGTTTTTCATTGTCTGTTTATATATGTGTGTACATAAATGGTAAAATAAAATAAATAAATCATCTGACTAGCCTTCTCACAACTATGTTAGGGTCGGCTTCCAGTCTAACCGGATGCAGCTGAATACCCGTATTTTACATGGAGCGACTGCCAATCTGATAGTTTACATACTTATTACCATTTTTTTACAATTTTTTTCATTTGAGTTTGCGCCAAATATTTCAGCTGTAACAGAGTAGATTCTTACGCATTAAATTTTACTAATGTTATAAGCTTTCAAGGAAAACATCGTGAGAAAGCCGGCATGTCCTAGAGCTAACAATTCGAACACATTTGATATCTACCAACCCGCACTGGGCCCGAGTGGCAGATTACGGCTCACTCCCTCTCACCGAGAGGCCTATGTCTCAGCTGTGGAAAAATTATTGCACATGGCTGATTATGAATGATACAACCTTTCTTTCAAAACACAAAACAATATCCCGAAACCCACCTTCAATACGATAAAATTTCAATGTCCCATGTAGATTTGAACAAAACAACTTTACACACATTTACTTAATTGAGGCTCTAAGCCCTACCCAACCTATTTATAGTAGGCACAAGTAAAGGTGCCCACCCAGAGTGTTTACAAAGCATTTGCTTAATAACTGAAACTTTGGGGGTAGGGTCGAATTCTCCTAATACCTACAGCTGGCGGTGTGTGGGTGGCAACTATCGTTAAACTGGGTAGGTGTGAATGTGTGCGTGTTTACCGGTTGCCATGGCAACGTATCTTTAAGATCTCCCTCTCTGCCCCGTCTCAGTTTTGTCCTTTCTCCTTTGCACGCGTTTCTTGTCGGGAGGCGTGAATTTGTACGGTCGGCAAATGAAGGGCTGGTTTGTAGTTTTTTGTTTTGTGTTTTTGGAATATTGTTCGGGGATGCAGCAATAGCTACATTCATAGGTTATTTTATAGTTTTGACTCTTGTTTTGATACTAATTCGTTTTTTTTTACCTATGCTCATAATTATAATTTTCTCCAGGCAAAAAATACATGCAATCCTAGTTAAGTGTTTAAACGATACTGATGAAAGAAGATTGTATCTATAAAATATATTGCACTCATTCTTTTTCTGCTGTGTTATTATTACAAAAACTAATATTCCGTACAAGCCATGAAGATTTTGAGTGTGCACGTGTCCAATGGAAACAGTTATGAAATGAAGATTGTGAACTTTCTAGCTTTCTTCATTTCAACAAAGTTCTGAAAATCTTCAAAGCTAACATCGAGATAAGAAAATCTCCAAAAAATTCTTACTAGAAAACTTATTTTTTCTGTCCACCGTCCCGTAGGGTTAACCGGTCCGCGCGGGGGGTTCAAACTCCACTAATGGAGTGGCGACCTACCCCCCCTTGCCCCACCGCTCCCCCACTCGATCCCACAAGCCATAAAATTGTAAATTAGTGATGAGCCGGCCAGCCACGCGACGCATATCGATTTATTGGTACTTTAGTGTTGGGAAACGTATCGAAGAATTTGATGGGCAAGATGTGCTGTCTGTTGGCCAGGTTTGGTAATGTTTAATGGGAAGGAATGGTTACGTTTCGTCTCTAGGGATGAAATTATGTTGTGTGGAGATGGATGTGTTAGTCGTAAAGGTCGTGTTCTTTTGTATGATCAATAATTTGTATTAATTTTCGAGAAAATTTGTTTTGTGTTTTAGGGTGTTTGAATATTAAATGCAAAGTAAAAGTAGAATATTTACTAAAATTTTTGTTTAGAAAACTGCTATCGTTAATACTGTAATAGAGTCAGGAATTTAGTAGTTTCTTACCCATTCTTCCCATACGAAACTATCTTTTGGAAAGGGCGACTAGAATCAATTCTATTTTATTGTAAAATTGGACGTTCAAAAGTGCCTTTTATGTGTCTATTTGAAATAAATTATTTGGGTTTGACTTTGAGTACACCTTTTCACTTCGAAAACCTTCAAACTTACTGGCCTTAGAAAAAAAAGGAAAAACTTCGTAATTCAATGATTTGTTGAATAAACGAAAAAGTTTGACTTACCCATCGAACGGGTTACAGAACCGCAGCATGTCAGTTGCCGCAAACATTTTTCAAATCACAAAAACTGATGTCACCTCTCCCGCATCTATCAAACAACTAACAGATAAACTTTAAAAATTGAACAGACACACATTATTATAAATATTAATAAGTGTCCGGTTGTGTCCGGTCAAGGAGTTATGTTAATAGGCCTTACTATTGTGCAGAAACCAGTTATTACCGGACAAATTAAGGGTGCTGAGTAAGCGACCGAGATAATTGCTGACAACCCCTGAAGTGTTACCTCATCTTTATTCCTCCACTATTAAGGTAGGAGTTTGTATGTTTTTTTGCTTTGTGTAAGCAAATTTAAGTTGGTCTAAATAGAAAGGTGTGTGCATACATTAAGTTCGATGCAGCATCCCGTTGTTAGAGCATACGAGATTTGAACTCGTGCTCTTTTTGACCCTGAGCCATTCTAGTGTTTGATACCAGTGTCGTGGGATTCGTATGGAGATCAGATTCTGTGGGAATTGAGTTCTAACCGTCTGGAAGGACGGAGGGATGAATATTTTAATGTCTTTGCCTCGACCAACTTTTAAGAGTTGAATTATAATTTTGGACGAATATTTTGATAGTGGGAGAAGATATAACGGAGTTTTTATTTCGCAGAGGTCTATTCACGGTCTGTGGAAACTTAAATAATGTTTTTTTTTCAAATCCTGTATAATTACGAGTAGACTGTACCTGAATTGTTACGAATCAACGAATAATATATACTTAGATTTCGTCTAACTCATTTCTAATTTAGAATATCTAAGTATATTAAGATTACTTAATATACTTAGATATTCGAAATGAGTTAAATAGGAGAAATGAGTGAGAGAGAGAATATATAAGTAACGGACTTAAAATAGTATAATATGTACAGGTATATAAAAAAGGAGGGAAAAGAATCATAGGGCATGAAAAAATTCGTCCGCATCGCTGTCAACAGGAGAAGAATAGAATAGAATATATTTATTTGCTTTAAAACATTGTACATTATGGTCTTATAAATAGAATTATGATCTTACATGTTTCGCCAAGGACTGGAATACATTTAAACACGTTACATGTAAAAAATTAAAAGGATACATTCATTTGTTAAAATTATTATTAAAAGGCTGGCAGCATTGCCACATTGTATGGCAATGCAGTTCTTTGGCCAAAAAATAGGCCGTAATGTAGTAGGAATAAGTATTTATCCTTCATCGCACTATACGCTTGTCATTTGTTTTTTTTTTGTTGTGTTCCTTTTAGTCTGTGCTAAATAAATGTATTTTCTTATTTCCTTCTTTATACTAATAAACTTATACACCAAATACAAAGTGACCACAATCCCCCATAACATTTCCTACCTGTACCTAACAAGTTTAGTCAATTACAAAATCAAAGCTATATTTCAGTGAACCAAAACGTAACGCAAACATTTACGTTAACGTTAAGTCCGTCTTTGAATCGAGGACAAACAGCGTTTGGTGGATGTTAGTGAAAATAGATGAAAAGCGGTACTTGTGTATTAGAGACGATATAAAGAGAGGATATGTGTGGTTATACTGCAGAATTCTAGGATGAAGACTGTAAACAAATTGATAGTAATAATAATGATAAATGTTAAAATAAAATGTAATAATTTTTTGTAATTATATTTAATTGTTAGTGTTTAGTATAATGTAAATTGTAATAATTAGAATCAATAATATAATAAGTATTATGTACAATTTGCTGTGCCCTTACAGGGTATATGTTTTAACACTGTGTCATGAAATTTGAATGCATGCCTACTAACCAGTGTTTTACATGTAGCAAAATAAATAAATAAGAGATGGATGGATGGTAGGTATGTGCAAGTGGATATTACGATAGCTAAAACAACGTGAAAGTCACGTCACTAAGAGTAGGAACTAGGAATTATTCGACGCCATATTTTAGAAATAAAAATAAAGAACAAAAATACGTTTACATTACAGCAAAATACAGCATTACAGCATTACGGCATTACAGCAAAATAAATACACCTTAAAACTATAAAAACAGAAAATAAAGATTGTAATGCCAAAAGGGCCTCAGCTCAGCATAAGCATTTAACTTATAATTTTACATGTTGACATGTTGTGTTTCATATGCATTTCAGTAGTAAAAAGCTGTTATTTTTACATTACAAACAGACACTTCAATTTTATTCATTTGTATATATGTATAGATAAAGAAGATATATGTAGATCATGTTTCCCAAACATTGTTCTGCCACAGCCCGCTAATTTTCATACTGCCCCTGCCTGACCCACTCAATATTTTTGACCCCCCTCCCCCCGCTGGTTATTACGACATTTGTATTACAATTAAAAATGTTTTTACTATAATTTTTCTAACTATATTTCGGTATCGGCTATTTAGTGCGAAGTATGGAGCTGCTTATTTTTTACCAAAGAATCCAAGTTCGTCGCAAATGATGAAAGTTTTATCCTGAGGTCTGGTTCCACTTCGAGTCGGTTTCTACATTCATTTTTAAGGTAAACTAGTGTTGAAAACCCAGCTTCATATATACAGGGTGGCAGGGACATCGACGCGCAAGCTAAACATTGGTTCAGCAAATGAGTTTAGACCCCATAGCGTCGAAATTTTCTACGCTAACCTGACCTGATAACCGACGAAAAATTTCTACGCTATGGAGTCTAAACTCATGTGCTGAATTCATGGTTACAGTTTGCGCGTCGATGTCCCTGCCACCTTGTATAGGTTGTTACAAAAGGCACTAAAAAGTTATTGCTTGATTAGCAAATTTTGTGTATTTTGACGACAAGATAACCAAAAATCTATCAGTGGTTGCGACCCGGTATTTTATTTTGAAGGTTCGGTATCGGGTCGCGACCCACCAAATGGTAAACGTTGATATATATCACTCAAAGTTATCTAGAAACATCTAGCTGTATATAATGTTATAATTTTCTAACTCCCCTTTGACATCGCATCAAGTCGCATCTTCTGAAGTATATCTAAGCATTTCCACATAGATACGTGAGGCCAGTGCCACTCCCCCCTCTGTTCGGGTTCATTTCCTGCTGCAAATCGTCTTGCACCCGCTCTTCAAATGTTGTGTACGACGTATGGGATTATGTGAACTATACTTTGAAGTTATGCTTCTATGAGGAAATGTTGGATTTATTTGGAGTCAAGGAATATTTTTTTATGTAGTGGTTAATATAGAGTTGCAATAGGTAAGGAGACAAGTAGGTAAAGTATGTTTCAGCAGATAACTTATGAGTTAAGAAAGTAAAATTTTTGTTTTTTTTATTTAACTACTTAATTATTAATTTTTTTTTTTTTTTTGTATTTATGTATTTCCTAATTGGAATCATTTAAGGTTATGTATATTATACTTACTTGATTATGAAGAATATCTTATAAAAGTTTAACCAAATTCCCTTTTTTTGCAGGACATTAAGACACGGAAGACTGAGCCGCAAACTTTTTTACTTCAGCGTTCATCACAGAGAACATACATTAACCCACATAACGTCATAGTCTGCATTCACCGAAGGGTAAGTGAGAGATGTACCAAGAGTCCAAAAGGTTAAACGTATGTTTAAACCACACAATAGATTTTGACATGTTCTTGAGTGGAGACCCCGATTCGGTAAACGTAAGGTAGGACGCTCTCAGGCTAGGTGAAGCGATGATCTTCGCAGGATGGCTGGTAGCAGCTGGTTGATGATGATGATGACTTTAAATTTCAAAAATTGTATAAGTACCTATAGTTTATGTATGCCTTTGCCCTGAAAGCCAATTTCCGTAATTAAAAACGTTCAAAATCTAGTCACAATCTCATCTCAGCGACAACCAATGTCAAAAACTTGTCAAAAATGAAGGAAAACAAGAGGTTGAAAGTTTGAGACTGAGATCAGACTGTGAACGTTCTTAAAATTACAAGAATTGACCCTCAGATGGATTTAGAGATGAAACAGAATGTGTGTATTTTTAACCAGAAATTTTAACGGAGGTGCTGAAGGAGGACATAGTAACCATCTGGAGGTGCTGACTTTTCTCTCGAGGTTTTGTATGGATTTATTGATCGTCGAACTCATATCTTCGAACATTTAAATCCTGCGTCAGTGATCCTGCGTTTGAGGGGGATGCGCTATGGTAGCCATTCAAAATTACGAGAAACGCCCCTCTAGTAACGGCGCCTTGTGCAGATAAGATAAGGAAAATTACATACAAACTTAATAGCCACACATAAACCCATAAACCGTTCCTCAAAACAGCACCTAACACAATCTATTTAGTTACTTTGCTGCCTGAGGCGCCGGCGACGGTACTAACTCCGAATGACTTAGATACAATGGTCCGGAATTAGTAACAATGTAATCACCATAACGATACTTTACAATCGCCTCGTGCAAATTACTTCTTGTGTTTGTGAGGTATGAGCGGTGAGCGGGTTGGATTTTAAGTCAGATGAGATGGTGGCCCAGTGGTGCCAACTTACGATTTGTAGGTCGTGGGTTTGAACCCAGGAAGGCGTTCTACTTTGTGTAAATAATTTCATCACCACTGCTCTCAAAACGGCGAAGGAAAACATCGTGAGGAAACCGGCATGTCCTAGAACCTAAAGTTCGAAGACATGTGACATCTATCAACCCGCACTGGACCCGCGTGGTAGATTACAGCCCACTCCTTCTTTAAGAGAGGAGGCCTGTGTTCCAGCAGTGAAAACATTATAAGCTGATATTACAGTCATATGTGTATAGTCCTGCAGAGCAAATTTTGGCCATGGTGGTCAATCTCAGCGGAGACTAGCCTTCGGCGCGGGAGATATTATTGTGCACAAGTTTGTGCGCGGACACAGGTGTACTTCCTCTTCCTTTACTCTCACAGTCCAATGGGACGGCAATTCGACACGACCGGAGAGAGATCAGGCGCAGGACCAATCGCTTAACGTGCTTTCCAAGGCAAGAGGGTATCACAACTTTCAAATTTCGGGCACTAATAAATTTTTAAAGGAACTTTGAATTCTAGTCATACAAAGTAACTACGTTTGTCACCGTTTGGTATGTAAATTCAACTAAATTACTTTTCTTTTGGTTGTTTGAAAAGGCGAAGATTTTGATTTTGAGCTACATCCTTCATCGTGCCATATTTTCTTCACAAAGAACTGAAGGAGTTGATGACGCCATGGCATGTCTTGGTTTCTTTATGGATATTTTAAGTATTTTAGTATATTCTACAACTACGGAAAGTCTACGAAGCAGCATCCTCGTCGCAGCGAATTGTTCGTCAACTGGCGAGTGTGAGACTCGCGCGTGCGCACCTGTTGATACCTTCCGAAGAATACAACGTCGTCCTTTCTTTCAGTACTTCAATGAACTATTAACTTTAAATCCACTTTCCTCATTCTGTGTATTCTTAGATGATATGCTCGCTGGGTTTTGCAAAAGAAGCTGTGGTTGTGGCACTACACTTTTACGATTATATTCTCAAAACAAACTTAACAAAACAAAAAATAAATAAAATACACCCCACTAGGTGAAATTGTCGCACCAGGTTAGGGTCATTTGGCAAACTGCTCGATGTGCGATTACGCGAACACAGTGGTCAAGATTGGTGGA
Organism: Apamea epomidion; assembly: GCA_947507525.1. Lineage (NCBI taxonomy): Eukaryota > Metazoa > Arthropoda > Insecta > Lepidoptera > Noctuidae > Apamea > Apamea epomidion. The sequence continues at coordinate 14,390,579 of OX382241.1, read as the reverse complement.
CGACTCTGGCTGAGGAAGGCTAGAGAGAGAGAAGAGAGAGAGAAGAGTGGCGTGCATTGTAGGATGCTTACACTTAGCGTTGGTTGGCGAAAGGCTGAAGAAGAAGGTGAAGTTGTTGCGTTTTAGTATTCAAAAACAGAAACTAAGCCCCTTAACGACGCGGGAGACGCTCCGGGCGTCGGGAGCCGCGTGACGACTCCCGGCCACCGTAGGCGCGGGCCTGCGGGCGGAGGGCAATGGGTAGCTCACCGTCCGATCAGGACCAGGCCCGTGCCGGACGGCACGTATGTGTTCCACGCGCGCCTCAAAGAGCTGTCAGCACGGGTTCCGCTAGGGCCGATGCCGCCGGGGCTGCGGGTCGTTCGAAAGAGATACCGTGGCCCCTGGCACAGGCAACTGAAGGAACACGGGTGGGTTTTAGTCAGTAAGAGTCTGACACTCCCTTCTGCTCCACCCAGAGCGGGTGTCATTTGATGACTTGCCAGCCTCAAAAAAAAAAAAAAGCCCCTTAACGACCTGAATCGATATCAGTTGTGATCCTCAACATTTTCCAATAATTAAAAACAAAACATAGTTTATTATAGGCTTCCTACGTTTAGATATTAGGGAAAAGGTAATGACCGCTTTTCCCTTGCTAAAACGCAACAACTATAGTAAAACGCTTCCTCGTCTGTCAAGCACCACCCACGTTCCGGCTTGGCGCCTAAGGCTGTGTACAGATAACCACTTTATGTGCGTGCGACGTCCTTTATGTGCGTAGTTTGACTATCGCTTACGTTGATCGAGTGATAAGCGACGCTCAGCTTGCAGGTATTCAAGTATACGCTTAATTTTATTGCCAGCGCTTTAACTGTGAGTTTGGAGTTATATTGTATTCAGTTTACTGGTTATAATATGCATGTAAGCTATTGGCTTGTAGCGACTACCTGTTGTATCGAGTTGATATTGTGTGGCTTGCTCTGAGTTACTGGTTCTATGTATATGGCTTATGTAATAAGAGAAGAATGTTAGACAATGGTGTACGAAACATTCTATTGATGGATGATAACTTTTTAAAAGAAACAATGTCACCTGGAAGCTTGACGTATTCATTAACATTTCCTTTGAAACTAGAGGGAAATTAATTCTGAATTAGGTTTTTAATTAAGGAAAGGTGTCCCATTACGTTTCCAAGTTGTTGTTGATTTATTAGGGAATTACATGACTAAGGGCTGATTTTTCAATCAACAGATCATTTTTCTTCGTGGAATAAAATGGACGTCTGACAGATTTTGTATGGAAGAATGGTCAAAACATCAAAATTATTCCTCGTATAAAATTATCTGGCGTTGCAAAAATCAGCTCTTAATTGGTTAGACAGTTTATAATTAATTGCATCTCAACAAAATATGGCATAATGTGTTTGGCATAAAGTGACTAATGTGGTGACGACTAATAGAGAAGTGTGGAAGAAGAAGACATGTTGCAGCGACCGGCAATAAATTGAGATAAAAGGCAGAAGAATGATGATGTCTGGCGGAAGAATCTTCGGAAGAATAACCTGGTCAAACCAAAAATAGACAATTCTTAAATAAACCAACCGAACCCTCTACAATGCAGGCTACTCAACGTACTCCTCAGAGTCACCCACGCACTTCACGCCTTGTCGAGCACACGTAACGAACAGTCGCCGATCGTCCGTTATTTCTGCCCGTCGGTTAAAAATACGCGGCTAGCTAAGACAACCCCCTGCGTTCACGCTTGGTACGCAACAGGGTCGCTCGCATCGCACGCAGCCGTGGTGAGTCGGCCGTGAGATGCGTAAGTGGCTGTGCATACTATCGTGCTCATGTACCTTGGGTACCACGACTTAATTTTATTTTCTAAACTAATATTATAAAAGACAATGACCAAAAGTGGTACCAAAACGTCTCATGAATCAAGATCAAAATATTATAGTAATTATTTTCATAATTTTTTACGACATTACGCGTCGGGGATTTGATTTTTGAACAGGGAATTAAATTTAAAGTGAAAAAGTTTTGATCTTGTTTTATTCCCTTTACACGTTCCGTTTCAAATGACATGATTAATATAACCTTGAATTTTAAAAGTGTCATGATCACGTCTTTCAAACAACATGTAAAAAAAAAATACTTTGCTGATTCTACATTAATTATAAATAACTAGAATATAATACAATAGAATTTTTATTTAAAAGATTATATTTTTTTAGAGCAATAATGGCCGTTCGTGTATGACATGTCAAACAAAATAAAGTACCTACCTAGTTTTTAGGCAATTTTGAATTCTAATTTCATTTTTTTTTTAAATCTTCGCAATCTGGGTTTTGTTTACAAAAATAACACTTGTAGGAGCTAATATGATAAGTGTAGTCTATAAAAAACAAAGTTTGACTTTGATGCAACATGGTACGGGATTCCATATATCAATGAGCATTGTCCTTTGATTTTTTGTATGTTTGTTTGTTACACGTTCACGCTAAAACGGCTGGACGGGTATGGACGAAATTTGGCACTTGGGTATACGTGCCAAATTTCCGATATTCCAACGGGATCGAGATTTATGCGGGTAAAACCGCGGTGCGCAGCAACAAAAATGACCCCTTAAATATTTTCGATTATTTTTGTAAATTAGTTTTTAATTTATTAACCCCCGACGCAAAAACGTCGGGGTGTTATAAGTTTGACGTGTCTGTGTGTGTGTGTGTCTGTCTGTAGTACCGTAGCTCCCGAACAGATGAACCGATTATGATTTTGTTTTTTTTTTGTTTGAAAGGTGAATTTGTCGGGAGTGTTCTTAGCTATGTTTGATGAAAATCGCTCCAAGATGGCCGCCGCCACAAAATGACGGATTATATATTTTTTCACAACTCCCTCAATATGGGGATCAAATGAAAGGGCTTGACGAGTAGAATACTATACACTATGATATATTTAAAATCCAAGATGGCCACCACAAAATGGCGAATTACAAAAAACCTAACGCTACTATTTTAAACTTTAACAGAACGTTAGGCTAACAATTAGAGCGGTCCCCCGAAGGGACAACACTAAATCAAAAAAATTCATACGTACTTACGTAGGGTCATAATTTCTATTTATTGGGTCTAATCGGAAATTCTCAGAAGCCCCCGGAGTCTGAATTTGTGGCCGTTTGATGACAATATGGCTGCTCCAATACTTGGAACTTTAAACGTAGGCATACCTTTGCCTACTGCTTCGGAGAATACGGGCGACATGTCATGCTTACGTAGAATTTCCCGAAATTCCATACATTGCAACGTCCATAAATCCTCAACTAATACCCAAGACTGTGGTCTTGTATTTCAGTTAAATTATTCATTAATCTGTACATACCTTAAGCGTCGCATACCTTCGTCCATTTTAAGAAGACCCCTCCGTTTTCTTTCCTGTAGTACATTCATGAGGTCAAGTGGTACTGGTGGGGTGGCTGCATAGCCTTGTAATATAGGAGACGTATTCCTGGCACGGTTCTCAAGGAATCTGCAGATGGACTTAATGAAAACTGGCCTGCAGGCATTGATGGGAAGGAATTTAATTATTATTTGCTGTTTTTATTATGAGTATTATATTGACGAGCTAATGAAATTCAAGTCAAAAGAAAGAGAGTCATACAAGCTATTTATTTTCTGTGTATAGTTTTTAAAGTAATGTATCAATTTCTAAAAATGAACCGATATAAATTTTGTCTCAGAGGTTGTTCTAGATTACATGCATCTCAGAAAATTAAATGTGGCTAAAGCTAGACTTATCAGTAGTTGGAGTTTTACTTTCATTGTTTATTTATTTTTAACTAGCTGCACACGCGGTTTCACCCGCATAAGTTTCGATCCCGTGGGAATATCGGGATAAAAAGTATCCTATATGTTAATCCTGGTTATAAACCATTTGTCTGTCATATTTCATCCAAATCCGGTCAGTTGTTTTTGAGTGAAAGAGTAACAAACATTTATCGTTCCATCCATCCATCCATCCATACAAACTTTCACGTTTATAATGTTAGTAGGAGTAGGATGATATAGTGGTAAATAATTCACCACATAGGTGCTAAAAAACAGAAAGTCTTATGGATAAAAGGTGAAAAGAAATTACAAAGAATATTTAGATGAAAAAATAATGTCCATTTGGATTGAGTGATCTTTTTAATTTCGTGAAGAAATCTGATTGTACGTTTAATCAAAAATAAGTCAAAACTCATAGTCCAAAGTTAAAAAAATGGCACTCTCAAATGTCTTCAGTTATTGCCCAAAGTGTGGATCACTCAATTCACACATTTTGCAAAAACGGGCAATATCCATCAATCAAAAATAAAAACAAGCGATGTTTGTTCAAAACAGTGATGTGCTACGAGCGTACCCGGCGTAGGCGTGACGTCAGAGCTACGACGTAGCGCGTAGTTCTTTTTCTTTACGTTGGTGTGTGGCTACTACGAATGAACGGCAGTATCGAACCGGCTCCCATTCACTTTCAAATTATTCGGTTAAAGGAAAAATAAGAAATTCCGGCCATTGATCTACGAGTTCGTTTTCATAGGTGGGATTTTAAAATGGGGCATGAGATACCTAGGTTTTTGTATTTGACAGCTACCTTATTGACAATTCTTTTAATTTTATAGAACATGACACTTTAACATATTTAGGTTTTTGTATTGATTTTAAGCACTCAATTATGCTTGAGCTTTAATATTTCATTGAGCTTCAAAACGTCTTATAACGTTACTTTTGAATTTCATGATGTTCTGTTTAACATCTAAAAAATAGTCAACAAACGTAGTGATCAATGCTCTATTCTACTCTCTTTGACAAGAAGTCTTTACTGTAGTGATTCAGTTTATTAAGCACTAGCTAGCCTGCTGAAATGTTTTCATTCCCCGACCCACCCTGTCACATCACATTGTTTGCCCGCGCTGTTACTTTATTTTCGCTCTTTTTGTTCGGCTCCTTATGATTCTAGCGTGATGTTATATAACGTATAGTCTTTCTCAACGATTGGGCTATCAAATGCCAAATGAATTTTTCAAATTCGACTGGTAGTTCCAGAGATTAGCACGCTCAAACAAGCAAAGAAACTCTTCAGGTTTATTTTTAGTAGGTACACAGATAATCAGCCTATAATGTTCCCATGGCTGAGACACAGCCTTCTCTCTGTGAGAGCCCTTACAATAGTGTAAAAATGGGGCACGTGGATAAACCACCGTGGACCATTAAGTCAGTTAAAATAAACTAAAACCCTACCCACATAAAACTACAAAGTATTACTACCAGCCTCCTTCGTAACATAGCTTAAAGATAAACGAAAGGCTTTAATCAGATTATGTTAATAATTCAAGTTTGGTTGTGGGGCTAAGCCGAGAGATAACGCGGCAGACGGATTGTGTGGAAAATAAGATTTTACGAGCTCGAGCCAGACTGGCGACCTTGGGCGTTAGGGTCAGGACATATTGTAGTTGATGGGAAGAATATTTGGGAATATTTCGGACTAACTGTTTTATAGTAATAATGGTCTATAGCGGCTGGGTACACATTATTTTGAGGGCCAGAAGGTTTTCTCGTACTTAAAAAACGTTCAAATTAAAATCACAATCTCATCTCAGCGACAATGTCAAAAACTTGTCAAAAATGTAGGTAAATTACAGCTATTTTTGACAGATTGAGACAGATCAGACTGTGAACGTTCTGAAAATTACGAGAAATGCCCCTCTTACTATAGGCACACAACCACGGAACGGGATCGACTGACGACCTTACATAGGTAAAGTTGAAAAGTCTTATTCGTTTGTAATCGGTAGACAGATCCTCCGAAGCCTGAAAAAATGCAAGAGTTAGGAGAATAAAATTACCTATGTACTTTCAACTGTATAACAATGTGCTTAGTAATGGTACACTGCTTTAAGTCGATATATGATCTTTCCAGCTTCAATCAATCTGCATAGACTTTTCTCAACTATGTTGCGGTCGGCTTCGAGTCTAACCGGATGCATCTGAATACCAGTATTTTACACGTAGCGACTGCATGTCTGACTTCCACAACCCAGTTACTGGGTAATACGATACTCCTTGGTAAGATTGGTTATCAAACTTTCGGGTTTCTGACGACCCGTAATGGCTGTCAAAGTTCCACGATAGCCGGGACTAACGGCTTAACGTGCTTTCCGAGGCACGGAGGGGTTTTGCCATATAAAGATGGTTACCCATCCAGGGACCAACCGCGGCAAGCGTAGCTCAAGCTGATTGGTCAACCCGTGCGGTTGTTATTTCTTAGCTACAAGTCCGTCCATGATCATGATGTTACCAGCTTATTACCCAAGATTATTATGCACCTTCCATCCTACAACTTGCATACAGCACAAGCACAAAACCAACTAAAAACAAAACACTACTAATACATACGAACCAGTCAGAACAACCTCCTGGACAACAACACAAGACAAACCATGGAGTTTGCCTTGTATCGCAGGTGCCCAACTAAACTGAACTGGCTTAAACTGGTTATAACAAGTTAAGGCTTCTAGGGTGGCGGGTGGCGGGGGGAGGGATGGGTTCTAACTAGATTCCTCCCAACTTTCTCGTGGCAGATAATGATCTTCGGTACGTGGGTGCGAGCGTGGTGGTGGCAGGCTGGCGGGCGGACGCTGCGGTTCAAACGCTCGTCTGAACGGGTTATAGAGTCAACGGGTTCTAATGGGGATTGAAAAGCATGACGTAGTGTAAACGTCTTGACGTAGGACAGGTCCTTCTGGAGGCAGTTGTTTCGTAGGAGCAATTCGATTCTCCTCGTCTAACTTTGTTAGGAAGGTATGATTTTATTTATTGTTGGATAGTTGAGTTATTGAAGTTTGCATACATAACAGAGAATAAATGTGATTTTTAAGGATAATTGGGAAACATTGCAAAAGCCCAGCATTGGGCAACGATACCTACAATAAAGAAGAAAAAAAAAACAATCCATTTCTACCATTCACCATCTGCAAGCATATTGTTTTACCCAATTTCTTGAGTTACAAAACGTCTACGATCAAGACACTTGCTACGAGAATCCGTAGCTCCGTAGCACCGTAGACAAAGCGTAGGCGGCTACGCCGAGCATCGACTAAATTGTTTGATGGGATGGAGAATGGTCATTGGAACAACAGTTTAGTGTGGGAATTACTACAGAGGTATCCCTTTTGACTAACTGTGTCAAATACTACCGAAACATAGCCTTTTGACCAATATTGAGATTCCTATGGTATAAGGAATGTGGTGAAATATTTTGTTTCTAGTAGTGTCGTGGTTTATGTCACCTTTTTTCCCGTGTGTGGTTAGGTTATCTGTCTGTGAATTTAATTTTTTTATTAATTAGATAGGCTGTTATGATCAAAGATCAGCTTGAAATATCTGATCAATAAAGACGTACTCATAATTGTATGTTATAATAAACTATAACGTTAAAACTTCCATTGATTGTCATTCAACAGGCAATAAAAATATCTCTTAGTAAATGAGCTTTTAATATTTTGTATTTACTGCTGAGTAGATAATCTCTTTTATGTCAAAGACGTAGCCTTGGAAGGCCCATAAGGTGGACCGTTCACCTTGTGAAGACCACAGGAATCCGCTGGATGCAAGGACAGGCTGAAGCCTATGTCCAGCAGTGGACGTGTTTCGGCTGAAATGATGACGATGATGATGTTCTCTTGTATTATAAGGTGGTTCATGGTGGAGTTTGGAAGTTGACGATATGATACCCCGTGCCTCGGAAAGCACGTTAAGCCATTGGGCCTACGCCTGATCTCTCTCCGGTCGCGTCAGATTGCGTGCCGTCCCATCAAACTAGAAAGAGTGCACCTGTGTCTGCACAAGCTCTTGTGCACTATAATATATCCCGCGCTAAAGGCTAGTCTCCGTTGAGATTTGCCGCCATGGCCGAAATACGGTCTGGAGTCAGACATGGTCTCCTAAATGCAAAAAGAGCATATAAACACATACATAAATTCTCAGGTTACCCCACAATAGATGTCTTAGCGCGAAACAACCCGTCGACATGATTAATAGCCGCGCGCACTTGTTACAAAACTGTAGTCGTGCCGGCTAGCCTTGTTTTGGGCTGAACATAATTAAGTGAATGTTCTTGGCAGGCACAAGGCAGTATATCTAGGTTTGTTTACTAGGTCTTGGCGAAGTAGTAGCTAAGACATGGAATGAAAAACCTATGTTGAATGAATTAATATTGAGTCAAAAAAATCGATTTAAGAGTTTCTTGCCCGTTCTTTCCCATAGGTACGTACTACGCTTTGGAATGGGCAATTAGCTTCATTGTTCTGACTGACCGACCCTTGACAATTTAAAAGTGTTATTGTTTTCATTAAAATAAATGGTTTAAGTTTGAGTTTTATTTAATTAGGAATTTGTCGGTGTCAGTCTGGAGCCTGGATTTGTGTCCCGTTGAGTGCAATAGGCCCGTCCCCTATTGTATCGGACATAAACCTTACCAGCGCATATGTTAGTGTAGTATACGCCTCTGTTACAGCTTCAAGATTACAGGCGTGATGTTATGTTATGTACACTAAAGGCGCATTTCCTCCAAACTTTTATATCAAGAATAAGTCTTTTTTTTTTTTTTTTTTTTTTGTGGATGGGAAATCATCAAATGACTCCTCCCGCTCTGGGTGGAGCAGAAGGGAGTGTCAGACTCTTACTGACTAAAACCCACCCGTGTTCCTTCCTTAGCCCTTTACGTACCAGGGCAGCGGTAACCCTTTCGGACGATCCCGCTACCCCGGCAGGCTTCGGCCCTGTCGGGCCCCGTCAACTTCGCTGACATCTCTTTGAGGCGCGCGTGGAACACATACACGCCGTCCGGCACGGGCCTGGTCCTGATCGGATGGAGAGCCACCCATTGCTCTCCGCCCGCAGGCCCGCGCCTACGGTGGCCGGGAGTCGTCACGCGGCTCCCGACGCCCGGAGCGTCTCCCTCGGCGGCTGAGGCGTGAGGATCTTTCCCTCGCCCATCCCGCCACCTCCTTCGCTAGCATGACTGCTTCGCAGAAGGAGGTGACCGCCTCCCACTCCCTCTCGCCCCGGACCATGGCTTGCACCAGGGCCGGGCGCGAGAGGTCGCCGCCGCTGCCGATCGCCTCTACGAGGACACGGCGGTGCTCTGCCCAAGCGGGGCAGACCTCCACCGTATGCTCCACCGTGTCCTCTGGGCGATCCTCGCAGTGGTGACACCCGGGCGTCTCCTCCCGCCTGATGATGTGCAGGAACCTCCCGAAACATCCGTGTCCGGAGAGGACCTGCGTCAGGCGGTAGGTGAGAGCGCCGTGACGCCTCTCTAGCCACTCCTCAAAGAGGGGTCTTATCGCCGCTATCGTGGCGTGCCCTGCGCTGGGTTGCGATAGTCGCGCCTTCCATTCCACCATGAGACCGCGCCGGAGGTCCGTCCGCTCCGCAGCGATTTGCCGCGGGTGCAGAGTTTCCCCCCGACGTAGTGCCTCCGCACGCCAGTCATACAGGCGCGCGAGGACTATCGCCTCCAGATCCCATGGTGGCAGTCCGGCAAGGAGGCTTGCTGCCTCGCGCGAGATCGTGCGGTACCCCCGGATCAGCCTTACGGCTACCACCTTTTGGGGCGCGTTCAGGTAGTGTGCGGCTCGAAGCCGCAGTGAACGCGCCCATACCGGGGCCCCATATAGGGCCATGGACCGCACGACCCCCGCGTAAAGCCTCCGGCAGGAGGCGTTTGGCCCCCTCAGGTTGGGCAGGAGCCGCTTTAAGGCAGCCCCGGTCCGTTCCAGTTTGGGGGCCAAACGTCGGAAATGCTCGACGAAGTTCCACCGGCTGTCGAGGACGAGACCCAGGTATCTCATCGTCTTCTCGACGCCGATGTGAACCCCTCCTACCATCAGTTGGGATCCCGAAGGTGGCCCGTACCGGGGCCCATGAAAAGACATGGCCTCGGACTTGTGCAATGCCACCTCGAGACCCAACTGCCGGATCCTTTCCACGACTATCGCAACCCCGCGTGTCATCGCGTCGGCCGCCGCCTGATGCGACCTCCCCTGCGCCAGGACCAGCGTGTCGTCAGCGTAGCAAACTACGCTGACGCCATCAGGGAGGTCGGCCCGCAGCACCCAGTCGTAACCGATGTCCCACAGGAGCGGCCCCAGAACCGATCCCTGCGGGACACCGCACGACATCTCTCGCCGGTTCCAATTCCCGTCGCGACCGGGGTAGATGACGGCTCTGTCCGTCAAATACGCCCCGACTATTCGACGGAGGTAAGTCGGCACCCGGTGATACCGGAGTGCCTCCCCTATGCAGCTCCAGGGCAGGGTGTTGAACGCGTTGGCGATGTCGAGTGACACCGCCACGACCACCCCACCCCGGGACACCGCGTCCCCCGTCGTGAGGGCTCTCACGCGCATGATGGCGTCCACCGTCGAGCGCCCCTTGCGGAAGCCAAACTGGCACTCCGCAAGATCCGGCCCCGTCCTCACCAGGTGCCCGACGAGGCGGCCCGCAATCACTCTCTCAAAGAGCTTGCCGACCTCGTCGAGCAGCACTATGAGCCGGTATGCGGACGGAGAGTCCGCAGGGCGCCCTGGCTTCTGAATGAGGACCAGCTTCCCCGTCTTCCAACGGAGTGGAAACTGGCCTCTCTCCATGCATGCGCTTAAGAGCGCCTCCAGTCGAGGCCCGAGAGCCCTCGAGGCCAGGACCCAGGCTTTACCCGGCAAGCCGTCGGGTCCCGGGGCGGTATTTTTGGCCTTCAGCCTGCCTACCGCCGCTCTCAGATCTACCCCGGTCACTTCAGGGGTGTCGTCGTCGTTGTCCGCGTGGCCCGCTTCGGGCACCGCAAGTGGCGGAGCCATAGGTGGGGGAGTATGCTCCCCCCTTGAAGGGAACAGAGCGCTCACCACCTCCTCCACCAGCTGTGAAGAATAAGTCTTACCCTGAGAATAAATTTTGAATTTTTGACAGTTTTTCCATACTAGAACACTGTCAGACGTCAATTTTATTCCACGGATAAAACATATCTGACTTTGGTAAAATCAACCCTTAGAAGTAAGAAATACAGAGGGAGAGAAAGACTAAAATATACAGTTACCAAAAATACCTATTACAGAAGAGTTTACAGACTTAGACACATTATATACACAGTTTCAAGGAAGATAAATTAAATATTCTATACCATACACGTGTAACAAAACCGATCCATTTCAAACTATTTATTGTAGGGCCTAAAACTAAAAGGTCGGACTCCCCCGCTGTAGTCGACGACAAAATATCTCGGATCGCACGAATTTACATATCTTCATCAGTAAAACCGGGGTGAAGATGATTTGGCGGAATTGTGCGGGTTCCCCCCCTTGGCAATGGGGGGACCGGACCCTCCCCCCGGGGGCTAATTGCTTGAAGAGAGCACATGTCTTCATACTTCTCTGATGTTAAAGTAATTCGATTGCTTCGGGATAATTACTTGAGCTGTGTGAAGGGAATTGTCGCGCGAACTGATGTGGGTGTCTGGTACTGTAGGTACCTACATTTAATTTGTATCCTTTTATTTTTTTGATTGACGAATAGCGAGTGTCTTTACATTTGGTTTCAGGCGTGTTTAATTCTGTCTATTGTCTATGCATAACAAGAAACAACTACTGTTAAATTTCCTATCTCACATGAATAATATAAAGTTTATTTGTGTTGGTCAGTCAAGTCTTATGTTATTTGATCCACTATATAAATGTAGTGTGTATAAATCTTAGTTAGCTGTTGTGATAACAGCTAATATAACATTTATTCACTTCTTAATTTCATTATAATTGATGCTTAATGCCAATTCTAGTGCTGTAGGAATATTTATTAAAAACTTGGTGACGATATTCGGTTACTTATCTATTCTATGTTCACAGCACTAACTCCGGTCCAGTTTCTAAACCGAAAATGGACACAAAAAAAATCAAACGCATGTCAACTTCTTTAATTGGTTGACTGAATCACAAACTGCCAATCAGTGGTTACTTAATATTAGTTTTTTTTTTCGTTCCAGAAACCGGGTGTGAGTATTATCAATCTCGCTGTAAAAAAAAGCAAAAGATGGTTCCCTAGCTTGCTTATGTCAATAAACATTAAAACTAACAGCGTACAGCTGTTGGCTGTCTGCGGGTGATTGTACTGTGATGGGTTGCCGTGCTTACAAGCGATGCCGGTAAACTTATGCAATATCCACGACTAACTAGTTCCTCGCCACTTATTGGAGGGGGGACTATCTCGCGTTACTTGTGTGGAATATCGATCTTGTCTAAAGAAATATGAGAATGATTTTAATTTATCTACTAGCGACCCGGGGCTTTGTCACATGGTTTTTACGACATGACAAAACATAGAGATTTCTTTATAACATGTAAGTTTAATATCAATATATTATAAACGTAAATGTTTCGGAATAAATTATCTAAATTTTGCCCGCGCATTCCGCGGAAAACCACGTCCAAATCTGCTTAGAATAACAACGCGTCACACAGACAGACACGAAAAGTGACTTTAATTTATTTTATAAGGAATTTATTTTTATTAATAAAAATTAGCTAACATTTAAAATAATACCTAATACATATGTACCTACGTATATTTTTCGGTTATTGTTTCTTTTTTCATATACTTGTAGATACAAGTATATGAAAAAAAAAAAACAAAAGCATCACAGGGCATCAAAAAATTCGTCCGCATCGCTGTCAACATCAAATTTTATTTTATAAGATGTTTAGAAACTCTTTAAGGACAAATTACTTACAACTACCTACAATCAAATAAATATAGTAAAAACTTTTTGGAAGTAAACTTAAAAAGTAGTACATTATTATTAATTATTAAGCTAAACACATTGACATTTTGGTAATGTCAACTATGATTGATTGACAGCTTTTATTCCTAAATTCCCTAGCTAACGGCTAAGGTGTCGGACTGTTGTTGAGTAAGGGGTCGCGAGTTCGAACCCTGCTCATTGCACTATGGAGGGGATAATAGCGATACAAATAATAATGCAATAGGCACACTTTGCGACTGCGAGTGATTTTTTGTAAGACTTTTAAGATTCCTTGAAAGAAGAAGAAAACCAGCGTCAGACAGCATCTGTCTGGCATTAATGCTGATATGAACCTTTTTGACGCAGCCGTGAGCACTATTGTTGTCTGAAACATTATTTTTATTTTATCAATTATGTATTTTGTGTTTCACGAACTGTGTCCAAATAAACTTTTTTCTTTCTTTCTATTCCTAACTAGAAAACTGTGTTTTTTTTAACTTAGAAAACGTCTCATTGGAAAATATCATAATCCTATGTCTTATTAGAACCGTAAATACACCCATCTATGTCCCTACGTCTCTATGTACCTATTCGAACTAAAACAGAAATGTGTTAACCGAAAACACTTCAAAGTTAACAAAACTAAGAAACCATAATCCTATTTTTGTTTACAACATCGATGCGAGATAAAAAATAGTCGAGTGATTCAATATCTGTTCGCACTCGGTTTGTTTACGACCTCGATAGAATCCAATAAGAAATACAAGAATACTACAGCTAGTTCCATCTAGCGGCGAGTAGCTACAACTCTTTTATAACCTGTGGAGTGAATTTATAAAACGTTAGGTGACTTTGAATTCGTGAATACATAATAGTAGTGATTTTGGCATTATTTTATTTAAAGCCAAAATGACAATTTTTTTTCTGCTGTTAAATAATGGAAACAGCGAAATTAAATTCCACTCAGCTGAAAATCAAGCAAAGCATAAAATACAGCTTGCATTTAAAAAAAAAATCTTAAAATATGTATTTTTAGGATATTCAAATAGTTTTTGCTATTTCTTATTAGCTTTACAATAATAACAAAGCAACGTTGTTTATTTTTATTAGTTCTGCTACTCAATAACAGATGGCGCTGCCTCTTCAAAACACCAGTCGGTTCATTGCACTTTGCCGTTGAAAGAACGTGAAGTTTTATTGAAATTTTTTGTTTGGATAAAACTGTGGAGAGCTTGAAATGTGAGATTGTAGTGGTTAAAACGCAACGATTTCTCACGAAAAGTTTAGAAAGGTATCAATTTTTACTTTCATGTGAAGTTACTTTTTGAAATTGTGAATAGCGTTGGTTGGGAATCAGAGGCTTTTGGTTTTCCTGAACGATTTTATTTTTTATTCCGTTGAACTTCCTAAAAAGAATTTGGATTTTTATATGTGTAGGTAACTTAGTGAAGTTACTGTGGCTCTGAGCGATTATGTTTCTTATTAATTTTGCCATTATCCAATTAAGTAGTCGTTAAAAATTACTATTTTGTGCTGTGCATGTATGTGATTTTATGCTAAGAACTGAGCTAATGTTTCATGCTACTTAGGTCATTTTAGTCTATTAAAAAAGACGACGTTCCCAACTCGACTATTTTGGTGATGGTTTTAAGCTATAGGTACAGGATGTACATAATTGATGTGTAATTTTGCTCAAGGTTTTTTTTTAAACAATACCAAGTTCTGTTTGATCTGATAATAAGTTTTAGAGATCTAAAGATTTCCTACGGAGATGAAAGACGGAACTCTTAAATGGATGGCAGTAGATTGCCCGTGATTGCTACAATCGCGCTACTATTTACTTTAAAAGCCACACACAACAAACAGAAAAATCTTTCGGAAGGCTATTGAAGCAAAATACGTAATCCATAACGATGTACTCTACATCAAAAACTGTTTCACATGTAACATCATTAGGTACCTATGTTTTTTAAGGCAGTTCTGATTTTGTTTTTTTATTTATTTTGAGTAGTAACAGATATCGTATGCTGAAATGCAAAAATAAATAAAAATAAATAAATAGGACGATAAAACTGTTCGATGATACAGTTGGTCTTGTGGGGGACACTGATGGTGAATTAGTGCTTAGGTAAACTTTTTCCGTCAAACAGAACGTTCGGATTTTTCCAAGAGCTGGGCATTCGATTTCTGACTTTTGCTTATGGTAGATTTGTTGCCAGTAGTCTTGTTTGATTCTAAATAATCTATTTATCATTTCTTATTTCTATTTTCTCTTTATTTTTTTTCTTTGTTGTGTCGATGATTCCATTTATCTGGTTTGAATAAACTTATTTTGATGTTTTTTGGGCCTGTTCGTCGTAAAGAAGTATTGAATTTGAGTTTCTGCATAAGCTAGTTAAGTATTTACCTATTTGGCTACGCGTAGAAAATATGTAACGTAACTACCCAATTGAAAAGTAAAAAAAGTTTGATTAAGTATTGTCTTAAGGTAAATGCTGGTAAAACATTGAAATAGGTACTCGTGCATATAGCCAAGTTTACATTTTCATGTTTTATACTGTTGACTTCCCTATATAATAAATTAGTAATATATAATTTGTGGAGTACCGCATTCCAAAACAATATTTGTTAATTATGCAATTTTCTCTACAATACAATGAGTAAGTACTGAAAAATATTCATACAATTTGATTTATTGAAATTGTATCAGTAGGTATTTATTACAAGAAGGCTTTATCGAAATGAAATTTTCTGTAAAAACCACTACTTTGAACAGAAACTGAATGAATTTAACGGATTTCCGAGACCGAGACCGAGTTATTTTTAAAAGTTTTATTTTCACAACGTAAACCGATTATTAAAGTTAAGTAAACGTTTTTTTTTTTAATTAAAATGATTGAAACAGAAACAGTCCATTCAGGGTTAAATGAAGGGACAGTTTTCAGCAGCCATCCTGTGTTTTTTATCGAGAATTTTATCTACGAATTTACAGATTAAATAACACATTCCACATTACTATTGGATGTATTAGAATCATCATAATCAGCTTATAATATTCCCACTGCTGGGACACAGGCCTCTCTGTGAGAGGGAGTGGGCCGTAATCCACCACGGACCGATGCGGGTTGGTAGAGGTCACATGTCTTCGATTTTCTGGTTCTAGCACACGCCGGTTTCCTCACGATGTTTTCCTTCACCGTTTATGAGAGCAGTGGTGATGAATAAATTACACAAAGTAGAACGTCTGCCTGGGTTCGAACTCATGACCTACAACTTGTAAGTCGTAGCCATTACCACGGGGCACCACTGCTCTCTGTGTTAGAATGTGAATGGGTAATTTAGGGTTTTATTAAACAGAAAAATCGGCTTTATAAGTGATCTCATGTATCTGATAAGAGTAATAGATATATTAGTAGGTAATCGAAAGCATTTCAACTAGAATAGAATTTCATGCAAGTCTGGTTCAATTCAGAAATCAAGCCTACAATAAAAGTCACGTTAATTTAGTTTTAGAATTGACGGGGCTTCTAATGAATACCTAATGAACACATAATAATTGTATTGTAATTAGCAGTTGCAATAACAGCTGCACGGGTCGATCTCTCAGGTTAAGCTACACTTGCCGCGTTTAGTCCGTGGATGGATCTTTACATACCAAGACCCCTCCGTGCACGTTAAGACGTTGGTCCCGACTGTCATTCGTGGATCTTTAACGTTTAGTCGCTACGGGTCGTCAGAAGCCCGAAGTTTGACAACCAGTCTTAACAAAGGGGTATTACCTAGTAACTGGGTTGTGGAGGTCAGAGAGGTAGTCGCTCCATGTAAAATACTGGTATTCAGCTACATCCGGTTAGACTGGAAACCGACCCCAATATAGTTGGGAAAAGGCTAGGCAAATGATGATGGGTCAAGTATTGTAATATTAGTATGTAAATATATGTATGTAAGTGAATTATGAGGAGGTCTGTATTCAGTCGTGTTCGTCAACTGCAATAGCGAGCGAATATTATAGGACCCTCAGAAAAAGAGAAAAAGAATAAGAAAATATATGCTTTCTTCACAGTCTCATAAAATGATGTAATCCTTTATCATGTATGAGGAAACCGACATGACTTAGAACCAGAAATTCGAACACATGCGACATCTACCAACCCGCACGGGCTCGCGTGGTAGATTATAGCCCACTACCTCTCGAAGAGAGGAGGCCTGTGTCCCAGCAGTGGGATCAATATGGGCTGATTATGATAATGATAAGTTATTTCCTAAGTTCTTTTCTATACCTATCCCGTTGAAGATTTATCTTGCCCCGTAATATCGATGACACGGTTGGCGCAGTGGCTGAGCGATCGACTGCTGCACTGCGTGTCGCGGGTTCGATTTCCGCACGGAACAAATATTTGTATGCCTACAGGTAGTTGTTCCAGGTCTGGCTGTTTGTCTATGTGAGTTTATATGTTTGTAAACGCACCCACGATACAGGAGTAATTCCTAGTGTGGGACAACGTTTTTTAAAAAAAAGAAAAAAAAATGTTCCAAGTGCGAGCCTTAATAGAACCTCAGCTGAAGTCATTGTCGCCTGTAATCAGTTTAAGTGCGTTTGCAGCCAATAGACGAAGGGTGGCGATGAAATTGCATTGAAGGCGATATTGTCGGCTTCCCTCTATACCCGTATTCTTAGGGAGATGGCGTGAATGTCATTATGTGTGCTAGTGGTTATATCGTGTAGGGAGGTTGGGGTTCGTTTTAAGGTTTTGTGGTGGACTCTTTTTTCGTAGTTAAGACTTGTGTAGCTCTATAGCAGTAGATTATTAATCTAATGCCACGGTATTATTAATACCGTATTGTTATTAGAAGTAACGTGTCGTAGTAGTGTCTCAAACCTTAGAAATTTCCTTTAAAAAAATCGTGTAAAAGTCTATTTGATGGCTCCGTCTTTTGACGACTGTTGTTTAGTAAAAATCATTCGTTTAAGGGACTGAAAGTTTATTATTCTTATTCCTAGGCTGTTTTATTTTCGTGTCTTAACATTATCTGTTTCGTGTAAACTTACAAATTGTGAACGAAAATGATCGACATGGTCCTTCTACAGTTTTGACATGCAGTTTGAAAAGTATTACGAAATTGCTTAAGTTTATAATGAAGGACATTCCTTGAGTCCTAGGAGCCTAGGCAAATGACAATCGCTTTCAAAGGGTTGAGTATTTCTACAAAGACTTTCAATTAGATTGACATAAGCATTCCGTAACTTATGTCAGTTCCATACATTTTTTACTGTTATCGTTAAGACCGCTCATTGTATCACCTCTTGTATAATGTCTACATTTATATCTGTATTTTTTATGGTGTACACAACAAAGAATATTCTGTCTATCGTTAAGGTTGATAGAAAGTCACTCTGTTAGACCTCTTGCTCAATGAAAATATCACGCCTACTTACTATAAAAACATCAAATATTTACAAATGAACCCATTTTTGGAATTATTCTTCCAGTAACTATTTGCCCGCTCAAAAGAGCGTATAATGAATTTACTTAACAGATTTTTACGAGTTAATTCAAGATGAATTTTGGTTTTTATTTCAGGAGTTTCGAGAAACTATCTGAATCGGCTATGGTAGTCGGAAAGAGGTATTAAATTTACAAAAAAATTAACAGAACTTATTAAATCAAGAATAAATTCACCGTTTTATTTAAATGCCACTTTTATTTTAATGTATTTCTTCAGCATTCAGAGGTTGATTCGTGTTGCGTTGGTAATTTGGTATTCGTTTAAACGTTAAGTAATTATTTACCAAGAGCTATCGTGCTACCCAGTAACTGGGTTATGGAGGTCAAATAAGCAGTCGCTAAATGTAAAATACTGGTATTCAGCTGTATCTCTAGAAGTGGTGAAGGGCGGGCGTTTTGTGGGACTGTCTTATATAATTCTGACATTCGAAAAGTACTGATTAAATTTGAATTGATCTCAGCCTAATTTGAATAAATGACTTTTGATTTTGATTTATCTGGTTAGACTGGAAGCCGACCTCAACATAAGGATATCATGATGGATATATATGATATCAGGTTTTATAATGACTCTTCCCTGAAATTATAACTTGATTTCACAATCGGCATTCTTTTGAGTGATGTTTTTTTTTTTTCTTTATAGAAGATTCAAAAGAATAAGACAGAAGGGATTGGTTAACAGTTCCGGTAACTCTAAAGCTAGGTTACTTTGCCCAAAGGAGAAGTACCTATTGTCATCCAACGTGGTAAAGTTACCGTGCGATGTTGAGGAATACTTCGATATTGTGTGATTTTTTTTCATTAGCCAATTAAACCAGGCTACGGAAAAGAGTTACCAAGTATAAGTGTTATGTTAAAGTTTGCACTTCATTGCTTTATTGATGTTATTATAAAAACGAAAATGTATCTATATATAACTATAGAAAAAAAAAAAAAAGTTTATTACATATCATTTTGGCTAACATTGCATGTCGAGGAGTCTCTATTTAGGCATAGCAATGCCTGTAGTTGAAGGCTCCGCTCTTCCCTTACATTATAAATTACAAATAGGTAAGTAACTAAAAGAGAAAAAACAAAAAAATAATAAAAAATAAAATAAAGAAAGAAAGAGAATACAATCAATTGTATAAGTGCGTGTGTTTGTTTTTTTTTTTTTTTTTAACTATCAGTATTAAGAGTTTTGTTTTGAAACCATTATAAGCTAGCATCTATTTCATTAGTAAAAAAAAATGCTTCAGTACCTACAGAATCTGCTGCACTTCTGTCAGTGTAGGACTGGGTTTATGGAGGTTTTAAATACGTTAGATATGCTTGTTTAATAAGATCGAGAAGCTAGAACTATTAACGCGATAGGTCCTTTTAGGTTTTTATAGTGAAATTGGACTATTTATAAAATATCTTATTTCAAATGATATTGACACGATTTGTTGAAGAAGCTAAGCTTATGATTTTGATAAATGATGTGACGTAGAAGATATTATTTGATAATGTACCTACTTATTTTCATTTGCCTAAGTTTTCATAATTATTACTATACATTTCATACATTTTTATAAAAAGTATAGACCACCGTTATACATACTTATTATTTTTGTGTTTCTTTACTAATTGTCCTAATGCTTCATGGCAATAATTGTTTAATACTCGACGCTGAACCGTTCCTTCCATTTAAGAGTCGCTTATAAGCGTTAAATATATTCATTCTATGTTCTAAATCATAAATTGATTTATTTGTTAAATAAATATTTAATAAAACTTTAATAAACACTGACAATGTAACGTTTGTTTTCACATTCCTTAATTACCATTTTTTTTAAATTATTGTTCATAGGTTAATGTTTCATGATTTTACTCGTCTACGAATTAACACCAAAATTACTTATATTGCGATAAACTGTGTTAACAGCAGAAAACTACAAACCAACATTAAAAAAAACTAAAATGAAATACAAACAAGGGTGATTTATGTTTCAATCATTTTCATACCAGCAATAATATACATCTATATGTAGGTATCACTACGTATATGATGATATCTAGGTATATAATATGTAGATGTTGAATATGATCATTCGTCTCTAGGCAGGAATAATGATATATTTACTTACGAATAATTGTTTCAAGCATAAATTACACATTACTACTGGATTGTGTCTGATTATTTTAATATCCTTAATTTGTCAGCATTAAAAGTCAATGATAATAATGTGTAGGTAAAGTAAAAAAAAGAATGTGTCTATGGAAACTGCGTTCCGTAGACAGAATAGGGAAAGATAATTAATTAGCTATTTCATTATTAACTCTTTGTGCACTGTGACGCAAAACTAATAAAATTAATTTCAGAATTCTTCTAAATCTTTATAATGCTGCTGCCTCTTTCATTTAAAAAAATCTAAGTCTTCATAATGTTGGATTTCAAATCAATATACCCATAAAAAAAAAACTATAAAATTGTTCGCCCATAACAAGAATCCTCCAAATAGAACATAGGTACCTAATGTAAAATGCAAATACTTTAATGTTTTTTGAACAATTAACTATTGTTCAATAGTTCCCGGTACTCAAACAAAGGCGAAATAATCATGAACACGATATGATCCGAATTGTTAAAACAACTATTTTATTCATTCATTAATCTAACAAAAAAACCTAACAAAGAAAAAAAGTCTCGATTTGTCGAAAAAAAATCATTTTTCTATGAATTTTTATTTTTCATTTTTGTTCAATAGTATTTGGATAGCATTAGCAATAAAATGCTTGAAATCAACGAACGAATTAAGCCGAAATTAATACCAGTCTTGGTCCGCCGTCGGGCGACCATCATGGCTGCCACTATCCGCACACCCCCCCGCGCCATCTAACCCTCCCCCCGGCCCGTGTACAGCTTTTTTGCGAGCGAGAGAGACCTTCCACTCCCTAACGCTTTCATTCTAAAATATTTTCTGACCGATGTTATCGACAAATGAGTTTTCACTTTAGTCCCATGAAAATAGAGTCGAGATTAGTTCGGGGTTTTAGCGTTACTTGCTCCATTCCAGTAGCAAAGGTATCACATGAAAAGTGTGAAAAAGTGAGAGAGACGGATAGAGGCGGCCGTCTCGGGCGGGGCCCAAGTTTTCGTGAGTCATTCGTAGCTTAGATGTCGCACTGTTCGCACCACCGTGTTATGCGCGCGCTAAAAAGAGACAGAGAGATTTTTCGCGTTTTCTTTTTTTATTTGGTCTTTATCTTGCCGGGGAGAAAAACGTTGCGTTTGGGGGTGGACGGGGTGAGTCGGGGTGTAACGACCGTGCGTGTAATGTTTTAGGGGTGGTTTATACCCGTGCTATTCTATAGATAATGAATAGTGGTGTAGAATATTTAATCACGGTTTTTGGAGTACTTAGTTTGCGCGCTGTAGAAATATGAGATAATTACTGACAAAAATGATTTCCGATTACGGTGATGGAATTGACGAGTGCTCTGATTGGTGGATGGCGGCTTGTTGCCTAATTAATTAGCTGGGAATTTTACTTCGTATCTAGTTTTATGAAAATAATTTGGTCGTACCGGCCGGAAATGTATTAAAATGAGTTTATGATTTCGTTGTGGCGCATGGCGGTTTGCAAATATGGGAAGTAATTAAATATTATTGACGGGTTAGACTATGTAATGTTTTTGTACAGACACATGAGCGGCACCCGAATTGCACAGCGTAACACAAATCTTTTACGATCAGAAGGATTTTGAACGAAAACCCGAATCCATTGCTCCGTACCTGTTTGAAAAAGTCGTCTGCTCGACACGACAGCGTAAAAGACGCAATGAATGTTGTAGAATTGTCAAAATGAAAGACATTGCAATTGTTAGGGTGTTAGGCAATTACCCCTCGGGTACCCACCTGCTACACCACAACCTGCCTACAGTTTAAAACCTTCAAAAAAATATTTACATCCTACTAATATTATAAACGTGAAAGAACGACGACGATGATGGACGACGACGACGACGCCCGACGACCGACCGTCGACGTGGATGGATGGATGGATGTTTGTTACTCTTTCACGCAAACACTACTGAACGGATTTGGATGAAATTTGGCACACAGATGGTTTATAACCAGGATTAACATATATGATACTTTTTATACCGATATTCCCACGGGATCGAAACTTATGCAGGTGAAACCGTGTGGCGCAGCTAGTACATGAATATAGGTACCTCAGCATGTACTCGTAACCTAGGTACATAGGCTGTAAAAGCCACCTGCGACCGACAACATACGAACTAAGTAATAATATCGAAATGGAATAATAAAACGAATAATACCCGTTGTTGCAGAATATCTATGGTCACTTTCTTAAATGGCCATGCCATTTCAGAAAATAAATATACTGCCCGAAAAATTTACCGTAATTTGAACGTCTCTAGTCGATGAATCAACCTAGCCTTTTCTCGACTATGTTGGAGTTGATTTCCAGTCTAACAGGATGCAGCTGAATACCAGTATTTTACGTGGAGCGACTGCGTATCCGATTTCCACAAACCAGTTAATGGGTAACACGATACCCCTTGGTAAGGCTGGTTGTCAAACTTTCGGGCTTCTGACTACCCGTAACAACTGTCAAAGATCTACAAATGACCGCCGGGACCAACAGCTTAACGTGCTTTCAAGCACCGAGGGGTCCAGATATATAATGGATGGTCACCCATCCACGAACCAACCGCGGCAAGTGTTGCTTAACCTTCAATAGACCCGTCTGGCTGTTTTCATTTCGCCACGAGCCCCCTTGATCGTCTTTTGTCATAGTTAATTATATAAATATTAATTATAAACTCATTTCCATCATAAGATTTATACCGCAATATGATTGTCCTATTCATTGAATTTAAATGGGCAAAAAGAAAGGTCTTAAAACACACAAAAACACAATTCCATAAAGGTTTGGTTAACGTTTCGAAAAAAACCTTAAATTAAAAAAAAAAAGAATATCGGTATTCGCACTATCAATACAAAAACGAATACAATTTAAAAGTTCCGGAAGAAAATATCCGAATGAAAATATTAAAAAACGAACAGTTTCGGTTATTCAGCTCGATACCCCATATTGAGTAAATTGTCGGTAGTGTTACCTACATACGCAAAACTGTGGACAGATTTACGGAAATTCCAGATTGGAAAACCAAGTAATGTTAATAAATTCCTACTTATAAAACACACAATAACCCAACCCTGTTGCCTACTTAAGTAATAGAAAATGTCTACTTAATGAAAAGCATAATTAAGTAAAATGGCGTCGCGGCAAACTCCGTAGAAGATGGCGGGACGAGCTAGATAAAACAAACAACCAGTGATCCACTTTAGCTCTGGATCTAAACAGCTGGAAGTCATGGGGATAGGCCTTTAGTGGGATGATGCAACCTAACAGTACCTAAAATGGATAAAGAAGTAATTTAATTCACTACCTTTATAAACCTGTACATAGGTAATTATACCTATGTACAGGTTTATAAAGGTAGTGAAAAAATGGTGGATGATTTGATAAGCTGTGGGACATTAGTCCCACAGCTTATCAAATCATCCACCATTTTTTACTTCCTTGAATGAAAGAAAATGCGTTTATTTACGGTAAACATGACGCATAAAAAGAACACAAACACAAAAAAAAAACAAGTTAGGGAAAGACATAAAGCTGTTTTTGCTGCTGGGGACTTTGAATATAGCCTAACTGACTAAGCCAGCATTTTCTTCCTTCCCCAACAACACCGTCTGTATTCAACACACACTGACTTATCTTAAATCAAATAAGACCACAAAACTACAAAGACCTCGCTCTTAAAATTATGCAAACTGTCAACATTGCGTTTTAATTTAAAACGCCAAGCTATATTTTTAAACACTCACCTTAACCCAATTAAGAATTCTCAAAAAGAAACGTGCAACATCTTCCGAGGGTTAACCGTGAGAACGCCAGGTTAAAGGTCAATCTGACCTGTCCGCGTGACAAAAGTGACCCCTCAGAGAAGTCGAGACCTCTGACCCTACGTGTGCCGGATTAACATAAAGATGCTTTTTAAAGACCATTTTGACACAATAGGACCATGTCCCAGTTGAGTTCAGGACAATGCATGGTCCAGTTAGACTCGAGATCGCAAGATGACCCTTTGTCGAATAAGCCCTGAGAAGCGAATTTGCATAAAGCGAAATTTTAGTAGCGAATTAAAAATTTAAATTTCTTGCAGCGAGCTAGGGTTATGTATGAGAAGATTTTGCTGTCTCGGCAGTTGGAAAGGATTATGAATATTTAATAAAAGCTTGTAAGACTACTTAAGTCTTGCTGGAGGTAAATTATGATTTTTTTTTTCTTGAAATTTTTATTAATTCGTTCGGAGTGAATATGAGTTTTTACTTTGGCCTACAGTTATTTACTTGCTTTTTTAATTTTAATGTGTTAATTAAGTAGAAAAAAGACTAAAAGTTAAAAAGAAAAAGTAGTCTTATAATTCTGCTTTTATTGGTGCTTTTATGTTTTCTTTTTATTCAAGTCCAGTAACAACAAGCAGCATTTTAATATCTTCAGGTGATTTAAAATTCTCTTCGTCAATTATTTCTGCGTCCTCTTCAGAGTCTTCTTTACTTCAAAAAAGGTAACAACAGACTTAGGTTACCTACGTTTATAATGAAGCGATATCAGAGCTGAGCTTTTCTTAATTTAATACATGAAGGTTTATAATTATTTAAAGCGAACCCAAATAGGAGAATCTCTCACGTTGTCCAAAGCGCAAATGCAATAGACCAACTCTTTAGAGAAACTACAGCAATTCCCACAACAGTATAAATATGCGCATCTCATTTCAATACTCCAACTCTATGCATAAAGATAAAACTAAAAACATTAACAAATCGCTTCGTGTGAAATCTTATGTCATCTGCAAGTCTAATTAGATAGACAATAACAAGCAAAAACACGGTCCGAGATGACCCCTTTAGCGAAGTCAGATGACCCCACCTGTTACCTGCATACCTAATTTACTAATTAACATAACTATTGTAAAAATAGTAAAAATACAAATAAATCTTTCTCTCTCGCAGTTTATAATTAGCATTTCTTTTGATATTTTTGCTCAGGTCTGTTTTGTCGTGTGAAATTTTTTAGTTGTGGCCGTTGAAGGGTTGGGTCGTTGAGTAATTAAAATTCGCTTCTTTTGTCGCAATTAAGTGTGAGTAGTCTATGAGACGGTTGAGTCTAGTGGAGGCTGGAGATGACTCTAGTCGTTATTATGCAAGATTTGAGTGACCAGTGAGTTTGTGTTGTGAATAGGATTTTGTGTGTGTAGTGTTTTGGAAAAATAGTGTGGTTGGATGTCGAGGCAAGTACCTACCTATGTGTTTGTTGTAATAGATAAATAAGTACATTTTTTTGTAGTGAATGTGTAAGTTTTCTTGGTGCTCCTATAACGCGGTAATTTAAGTGAAGGTTTTGAAGGATGAAAGTCAAAACAGTCAATTTAATATATCAGTGTGGATTTGAAAAGTTCCAAAGAAACGAGATATTGTAGCGTTCGTTTTTAGGTAGGCTATAGGAAATCTAATTGGACACGGCTCAGTTCAAATACTCTATGCTATTTTTGACGACCTAAAAGCAAAATAACATTTAATTTGTTAAAAAAATAATTTTACAATTCTCTTCACAATTTATTACTTAACGATTTGCTCCTGAAAAGTTCCTAGAGACATGATTGTTGTTCTTTTTAACCGACTTCAAAAAAGGAGGAGGTTCTCAATTCCGAAGTTTTCTTTTTACCCTGCTGTGGGACAATACAGGCTAGTTAGATTTGATATACTGTGTTTCGACGACCTAAAGAAGGTGGCTGGGAGAGACTAGGTGCGGAAGGCTGAGGACTGCGGTAGGAAGAGTTGATTGATATTGTATATAATATACAGATATATTTCTTACCTTATGGTCTTTATCTTGTTTGTGACTATCCGAGTCTGCTAGTACGCTCATAATTTGTTCGTCTACTATTTATGCAAAGACACTGCCTCCTAAGATACAGGATCTTCCTAGTTTAGGAGTCAGGGCTCAAATTCTGTGTTGACTGTACTTTACCCATCTCTCGTATACTATTCCTGTTATAGTTTCTCTGTCCCCTAGTACTACTGTGTACTATTGTGTATTTTAATGTGTGTCAAACTTGTTTTGTGCTAATAAATACTTATTATTATTATTATTGTGTTCCTTGCTTGGTATGAAATTCGGTTCAGTAGTTATGTTTAAGTTCTATGTAGTTATAAGGTGTTTATTCCTGTTTACCGGGCACAGAATGAGACTTTGGTACCTATGCTAAATTACATACACATATAATTTAGTCATGGAAAACCCCAAAATAACATAATCAGCCAATAATGTTTCCGCTACTGGGGCACAAGCCTCTTTAAAAGGGAGAGGGATCTATCTACCACGCGGACCCATTTGACACATTTCTTCGAATTTTTGCTTTTAGGACATGCCGGTTACCTCACGATGTTTTCCTTCACCGTTTTGAGAGCAGTGTGAAACAAATTCTTTCGTACAGATGCCAGCACATAAAGCTACTACAATCTGTCAAATTTCTTTAATATATTTACAACTTTATCGCTAAGGTATTAAGGTTCAAGGTTGATTGGGAAAATTTGACAGTTTCGGGTAGCTTGACCTGTTGGCGTCTGTACGTACCTCCTTTACCTTTTAGTAGTAGAAAACAAACACCTACTTTTATTACCTTATTTCGATAACGTTTAGATAATATGAATTAAACGTCGTGGTTTACAAGTAGATAGTAATAAGTAATGTTTCATGATGGTCCATTTTTATGATGATTTCAACAAAAACCTACTCTAAAGTCTACCCAATTAAGTCCTTTATCGGTAAACACAAATGCATTAAGACAAGCAAGTTGAATTATTGACCAGTTTCATCCGATGCGGCCGTAGACGCCACTAAATAGCCAATAAAGTATTTACGTGGGGAGGTAACTACCATTACGGACAGATTTGCTGCGTCCACGCATTAGGCTGTGTTTAGACTAGCGGGGTATTGGCGGCCATTTGTAATAATGGTTTTTAAGTTGGCCTTTTAAACCTAAAAGCTATAATCTGTGATAGTATTTGACGTCGTTGAAGTGACGAACAAAGGAGATGTTAAATCATTTCAATATGTTCTCTGTTTTTTTTTGGTCTTTCCTGCTCTCCCTCGATCTTTCCTTCATGGATCAGTAGATAGCAGATCTTCAAGGCGGCTTCCATTCGTCTTGTGACTTCTTTATCTTGCCTCGCCTCGAAAGAGACCACATGGCCCAAATAAAGGTGTGTATAGTTGTCGCCTCGTCTACTTTTATGCTTCTAGGTGGTTCCTTGTCTAATTCCAAAATAGTTACAGAATTTAAATCCGTGAATTTATCTTCGCAAAACCAGACAGAAAACACACGTAAAATATAATTGACTGACATTTTGATATAACAAACCAGCAGTTAGTTTTTACAACTCTTCGACATGTAACAGAAATGCATCGCCCAGTTATTTTAGAAGCATTCACATCCGAAATAAAATCATATGATTTAATTTCCAACCGGTCGTATCGACGGCTACGGGTCGCGACTAACCCGCTGGTGTGGACACCGCCTTTCTATTTATATCGGATTTGTCTCAATTTAAAGTTAATTGGTACGACAAAACGATTAGTTAGTACCGTTATCCACGATTCCTTTTCAATTATTCGGATATAATCGAAGTGCGCGTTAATTAGATAATTTGTAGTAATTAGGTTTTATGATTACAGCTTTTAATGAGTAAGTACTTTTATGTTGACATCATAAAAGGAGGTGTTTAATTCGATGTTAGTAAATTCCTGAGTTTTCAGCAATCGTGGCTGTGTTGCAATGTCAATGCAATTGTTGCAAGTCTTTTGCTTAAATTAGAAAAAATATATAAAATAAGTAAACAGCGGGGTAATTCCGTAACAGACTAACAGTAACAATGGCTTTCATTTTACAGTTCCACAATATTCATTGCGTTGTTTACGTTGTTGAGCAGACCAATTTATCGAACATAAGAAGCAATGGATTAGCAATATCCTTCAAAATGATTCTGATTGTGATTGATAGAGTAAATTAGAATGTAGTTTGAGAACAGTAGCCTTTATTGTTAGTACGATTTCGAAAACCTTTATACTTATTTCCAGAACTGCTCCACACATAACGTTAAGTATTGTATTTTTTATATTAGATGCGATGTTAAGTTTATCGTTATTTCGGATATTTAATGCTTAAGTTGCATCGTTCGGCGGTGGATGCCCAATATTTGTGCTCGCTAAACGTAGTTCTAACGTCAATACTGAGCCTGAAATGTGCCAGACAGCGTTCTCGCAATGTGTGTAGCCCATCATGCGATTCCATAATGTCGATATTTAACGCTGAAAATGACTCTATGAGTGAGCGTCGCTTTATTTATTTATTAAAATCGAACACAAATGATTCATATTGTTGTTAGTAACACTTATAAACTATGTTAGTAACATTCTCATTAAAATAAACTAATATAAAAATAAAATTAAAAAAATTTCATTGCTTTGATTTTCGTTTTGGATTTAATAATAAAAGGATAGGCTGCGACTTACGAGTTCTAAGTCCTGGATTCGAACCCAGTCAGGCACTCTATAATCAGCCTGTAATGTTCCCACTTCTGGGACACAGGTCTCCAGTTTCTCGAGAGGGACTGGGCTATATTCTACCACGCAGGCCGAGTGCGGGTTGGTAGATGTCACATGTCTTCGAATTTTTGGTTCTAGGATATGTCGGTTTCCTCACGATGTTGTCCTTCAAAGTTTTAGTCAGGCACTTTACTTTGTGTAAATTATTTCATCAACACGCTGATGAATGCTCTCTAAACGGTGATGGAAAACATGGTGAGGAAACCAGTATGTCCTAGTACCCAAAATGCAAAGACATGCGATATCCACCAACCCGCGCCCGCGTGGTGGATGACGGTCCAGTCCTTCTTATAGTGAGGATGCCTGTGTTCCAGCAGTGGGAACATTTTAGGCGGATTATGGTTATGCTAGAGGAAATGTGGTAAAATATCGATTAAACAGACTCAACTTTAAAGTTGTTGAAATACAGTTTAGTTTAGGATTATTGAAGCGAAGTTTCAAGTCCTGACAGCTCAGCTCAAAGTGCTATAGATACGAATATCGGCCAGACAGATAGCTGGAGTACAGACGGTATCGAGTAGTGAGGTGCGAGTTAATCTTAGCCGCAATCAATCCTGTCGGTCGGACGTCCATTCATCTCGGCGGACGGCGGTGCACTGTCCTACTGAACTGCACAAAGCGGCACAAGCAACATTTCTGAACACAATCATTCTCCATTCAATATCCGAATTTGAAAAAAGAACTTGCAGTGATGTGACCTTGCTCTTCCTCGATTCGTTTTTCGTTCAGCACGCAGGCGCGGTGGTGTTCGGATCAATGCCGAAAAACGGGGGTTTGTGTCCCCCGCCGCGGGCCTGGCCGCAAAGTAAGCGGTTCGCGGCATCTGAAGGGTTAGGCTCGTTGGTCCTGGTTGCTAGGCAACGCCGCCTTCGTGTGTGGGTCGATAAAGCCCGCGTTATAATTTTCTTTAATCGCAGGCGGGGGGACTTTGTCGGGTTGATTCGGTTTAGATATCTTTGTTAGGAAGGCTTGGGTAACGAGGATTTTATGTAATTCAAATTGGAATAACTAAGGGTCTATATAGCATATCCATACTTGGAGCTTAAAATACCAATCAAATAGGTAGGTACCTACTTAATCATTTCAAATCTAATCTAGGTACCTATGTTTTTATAATATTTACCTATACTAGATTTGTAGATATTAATTTGTAATTAAATAAGTATATAAATACAGTTGCAGAAAGCTAGTGACTTACCGACATTGTAATAGAAAAAAAAAATCCTGTTATTAAAACTTGTTATTAGAAACGCTTTCTAAACAGCCAGGAATGTAATACTCGACACGATTTATCAACAAACAATTTCTTATACCTATCATAACTGACATGACAAACTGACTGATGATAACTTATTAATGTATTCTGCTTATCATATTTTAGCCATCAAAATGAAACTATACCTAGTTATAATTATTTTCCGGAATTATTTATCACTTAACGAAAACTTTTACGAAAACTTGAAATATACATAAGCCCGTAGATGTACCTACTACTACATTGCTTATGATATAATACTCAGAAAAAAAACACACACGTTCAAATAAAAGAACATAGTCACGGAGCTATACACTTTTTTTTCCGAACGCCATCTCTTACTACGCCCCCATTCCCCCAACACTTCAAAGACACAATCCCCCATCTTACTCCATCCATGTATACTAATCAAAGACAGTGAAAGTGGTGCCTTGACCCAGTGGTTAATAGCTGTACAAATACAGGCTGCGTACTAGAACTGGCGCAAGTGAGAGTGCCATTAGAACACGTTAGACACTACATGCGTTCATTGATGACAGCTATATGTTAGTGAATCAATTCAAAGGGTAATTATGTTGTGGTCTGTGGTATTAGATCTGTTTGTAGTGGCGGGGATTTAGTAATAGTGAATGAAGTGTTAGAAAATTAGTGATAAATGGCCGGTGGATAAACATATTCGGTTTTGGGGTTAGGATTAGAATAGGATGATTTATTTAAACATAAGATCCCCGACTAAATAAATCAATGGTCACTTACACGAATGTGGTTTTAAACCATTTTAGTACGTATTTTAATATTTAGTACATTTTCTACCGCAAAATTGTCTTAAACTTTTTAAAAGTAAGCAACTTCAAATTCTCCTGAAAACCGCCACAAACTGACAAACATTACTCAACAACAACTCTTTACACAAAACTAATTTACACCGTTCTATTAATTTAAAGGATAATATCGTTATTAGAGAAATAACAATCACATTTTTTTCTACAAGTACGTGCAACAGCAACAGCCCAAATTCTACCAATATAGCCACCATCTCTACACATCACATACTTAGCTCCTTACGTAGCTGGCAGTCTTTTCTACATGACTATGTTACTGCCATGGCATTCCGATACTCGGCCAGTTCAAAAGTACGGCCGAGAAACTTCCTTCAACCACACTTTTTTAAAACAAACTTTTATTTGAAATCCTTTTGCTTTATTTTTGTAGGTTATATACCCCTGAAAAGTTTATTCTAAAACAACAAAAACCTATATTATATTCATTTTCCCCCAAAGTACACATCCTTAGCCCCCAACCTAGCTCTCAGACTATAACTACATAACTGCGTAGGTATCGGCCAAGGCATTCCGATAGCCGGCCGGCTCAGAGGTACCGTTAGGTCAGCCGCAGTGAGAGTGAGACGGTAATGTATTTACATACGCGTGTATGTACCTACACTATGTGCAAGATTCAGGGTTAGTAACGTCGTTAGGTATGTAGGGAGTCTAGACTGGGTCATGGGATGACTTGGTTTGTTGTATTGATATGGCTTTATTTGGGCTAGTGAGCCCAATACAGGGGGGTAATTGCGTAATACACTCACAGTAGCAATGGCTTTCTCTTTGACAGTTCAACGACATTCATTGCGTTATTTACGTTAATGATCTGACAAATTTTTCCAACATATGAAGCTATGGATTAGCAATATCCTTCAAAATGATTGAGATTGTGATTGATAGTGTGTTACAAGTAGGTTGCTGGTGGTAGAGTTTTTATAGTAAATATATTAGTTTTAGGGTTCTGTACCCAAAGGGTGCCAACGGAACCCTATTACTAAGCCTCCGCGGTCCGTTCGTCCATCTGACTGTCAGCGGGCTGTATCTCATGAACCGTAATAGGTAAACAGTTGAAATTTTCAGAGTGTGTAGGTAAAATAAAAATTAAAGGTGATCTCCATACAAGAAACGTGTTTTTCTCAAAGTGCAAATGAAAACACTAGAAATCACAATCTGAATCATTTTGAAGGTTCAATAACCTTTTATTTTTTTATTTCTTAGCTATTTATTTAACATACACAGATTAATTACTATTTTTACAAGCTAACACTAATATATACCATATACAATTATATAACTATGCAATAACCTTCAAAATTATTCAGGTTGTGATTTCCATTGCTTCATATCTTCGAAAAAAAATTCTGCTCATGAACGTTAATAACGCAATGTATGTTGTTGAAATGTCAAAATAAAAGCCGTTGCTACTGTTAGCGTTTAACGCAATTACCCCGCGGTTAAGGTTTACATCGGTGGGCTGTTGGTAGTTTGGTCAAATAAAATTTATAAAACAATTACTGTGTACTCGCTAAATCCCTTTACTTCGGCACCCTTGACTAGCCATACTAACACCATAGCACCTCCTGTACAGCCCGTCTAAACGCGATAACAAACCAATCTAACACTAAACGCTTAGACCGTAAACCATAATAGGTATCACAATCTGTCGGTACCGGTACCGGTAGTTGGTACCGCAATTTGTCGGCGCAAGGTACTGCTGGTATTTACGTGTGTTACTGTTTGTGGTATGGTGAAAGTGAGCCTTTATGTGACGTCACTTTATGTCCGCACGACACTATTAACTATGTAACGGGGCTGTGAGATGTAGGGGCAGCAGATTAGGGACGTGTGAAATTAGGTTGAGTTAGAAATTTTTAAGGACTTACCTACAAGCAGGCTGGGTTCAGATAAGAAAGATAAAATTTTTTATTGATAAAATTTGATATTTATTTCTGTAATAATTATGTAAATTGGTTTAAAATAATACTTTTCACCTTACAAATAAATTATGTTTTAAAACTAGATCAGGACAGCTTTTCTTTTCAAGCAAACTCAGAGGAGATCTCTTTTAAAGTCCAGACAGAATCTTAGCCAGGTTATATGAGGACCATACAAAACGCCAACTCACACATTAAACCATATACAATTAAACCATTTACAGTCACTTTTGAATAGTCAAGAAGTCTGTCAGTCAGAATGATGAAGCTAGTTGCCCATTCCAAAGCGTATTAGGTACCTACTATCGCCAAAATCTATATCTGACCACCGTAAGGACTAGTCCTGCTTGCAGCGCATATTATTAGTCGACCTAAAAAGGATCCTCTTTTGTTTTACTTACGGGCGCAGCTGTGGTCATCATGTGCACGGGATTTTCTTTTCAAAATGGTCAGATTTAGGTTTGGCGATAGTACCTACCTATGGAGAAGAATGTAAAAGAATACGGGCAGATTAGTGTATGCAGATTGATATTATTCAATCAATTATTAATGACAAATTACAAGTAAGAACCTGGGAGGATTAAGGTTTAAATAGGGTGCGACAATGGGCAGTCGTATTGCTAAACAATCTCAAACGGACAACCTTTGGATAGATTTGATGGAGAAGGAGAAACGACTCTGCAGATTACCTACTTACACAATGAGTTTACCTAAAGCAAGTAGTAAATATCTAGTTTTAATTTTTATTTCTATTCAATATAAGTACCTATGGTTTGAGTAAAAATGAACTGTGGAAGAGGGGAGTCTCCTAACACAGGCATTGTTTGCATAAAATGACGCTCCAAACACTAAAGTCTTTTTGTAAACTGAAGCATTAATAAACTTTATTTTATTATTTATAAAATAAAATAAATTCAAATCTAATTTTCTAATCTCTCGTTTTGCCTGACGGTACAGTTTATTCTAGGTATCCTCGAACGGGCCGCTTTAATGTGTCGATACAATGCCCTCCTCATTGAGCCCAACACTAGGGTAATAGTAGCGACTTTATCGACATCGATGCGTTTATTAATTACCTACAAATAGGCTACAACACTACGAACAGGTGTCAATTGATTTGGAATAGAATCCTGTGGTTTAGGGGAGAATTAGCTGGAATGAAACTATTTTAGAATTCAACGAATTTGAGCGCGGACTTTGCTATAAAGACTATATACTATTGAAAATACGAAAACTCAATAACGTGACACAATACGACTCAATAATTACCTATTTTCAAAATATACCATAAAAAGTTTGAATTTGAAAAAAAAAAGTATTTTTCTTACATCACACATTTTACTGCCAGTCTATTCTATAAAAATCTCAGCGAGAAAACATGCGTGAAGTGAGCTGTTATTCCACCTAATGCTAGGGATTGACTCCATTGAAACACAGGGTTTCTGTCGCAAAGGAGCTTTTGTCTTGTACTTATTGTTTAATCCTAAGGTGTTATTTGTAAGCTAACCTTTGTGAAGAGAGAAATAAACTTATTATTATTGACAGCTCACTTCACCTAAGTTTTCACGGTGAGATGTTTGCAGAATATAGATGGGCTGATTCAACCAGTCTTACCAAAGGTTATCGTATTACCCAGTAACTGGGTTGTGGAGGTCAGCTAGGCAGTCGCTTCATGTAATATACTGGTAATCAGCTGCATCCGGTTACACTGGAAGTCAACCCCAACATAGTTGGGAAATGGGTACATGATGAGATCGGCTGATTCTACCTTCTTCGTTGTCTTGGTAAATAATACAAAAAAGTTGCAAGATCATTTCTCTAGTTTTACAAAACCTAAAAGTATATGGAATTAGAAACTATGGTTATATTCTCCCTAACAACATAACAGTAGTCCTACTTCGGTCGAACAAGCCTTTATCTACATAATCCGAGTTTGTTACCCACATACAAAGGCCCACGCACTCTGTCATCTTTGGACGCAAAACCTGCCGTAATTTCCATGCTCCCCCAAGACAGGCCAACGCCCACATAATACCGATATTAGGCACACAAACCCTCCACGGGGCCCGTTAATATAATATCCGAATATCCGAAAGTATCATCAATCACCGAGTAAGGGCGGGTTAAGTCGACACATGTAAATTTTTCGCACAAATTATACGGAAGGACAGTAGGTACTGGCAGAGTTGCCAGAGGAAAATTTGTTGCTTTGAATATTGCCCTTTAAAAAAATAATGTGGAGCTCATTAGGATTGATTGAGTTGGAATTAAGTTAGGGTTGTAATTAAGAACCATATTCGGGCTATATGATCTTTGAAACCTAACAGATTTGTGTATAGGTCTATAGTGTAAAAATCTCACCGTGATATCTAAGGTGAAATGAGCTTGAAGTGAGCTGTCATACCACTTATAGGTAGACTTATAGATAGTAGGGACGTTTTCACGGTGAGATTTTTACGTTAACTGATCAATATTTGAATCTATCTTGTTTTCTAGAATATGAGGTTTAGTTAAAGTTAAGTTATGTAGGTACCAGATGGCCAATTTCCGTGATTTAAAACGTTCAAAATCTAGTTGCAATCTCATCTCAGCGACAATCAATGTCAAAAATTTGTCAAAAATGTGAGGGATATTAGATGTATTTTGTGCAGACTGTGAACGTTCTTAAAATTACGAGAATTGCCCCTCTGATTATGAAACGCTTTTAAAAGAAAATAGTGAACTACATAATGCACTGATTGTGTATTCTATATAGTGAGTATTCTACACTGGCTTGGTTTGGGTTGAAAAGTTAAGTATAGTTTTCATTAAAAAAAGATGCGAATTGTTTCCAGTACTTAGATATTTCTTTTTGCTTAAAATTCGAAAACGCTTTGTTACTATTCATTGTACATACGTTGATTTAAATTGCTATGAATGTTAATGTCCTATAACATTCTAACCCTCCTCTCGCCCGTATCACTTATGCTACACTATATTCCTTTTAATTAATCCTATTCATTAAATCCCTCGCTATCACGCTGCTAAATTTACAGCAACATTAGGGGGGAGGCTCGGGTCAAAAGTAACCTTTCCACAACTGATTACAGTAATTCCATAAGTATACATTCTACCTCCACGTACCCTTTACCCAAAAAAAGGGATCCGGGAAAAAAATACAAAAAACCGAAAAAGATATTTCACTCCAAAGAGCCCCATTACATTGGTCTTGGCAAAAAAGCCTCCGCGCGAACGGCTCGCATCAATTAGTGGAGGAGGCGCGGGCAAACAGGCCCGGTTTAGGGGCAAATAATCGGCGCCTCATTTACGGAGCGTTCCCAAATACCCGCCCCCACCCAGTGTTTACTAGTCATTAAGCACGAAGATACTCCTCTGAAAATTATTTGGTGCTTAGCTATGAGGGATTTTAATCCGGCCATCTGCCAATTAGCTATAGAAAATAGGATGAAGGAACATAACGAGAAATTCAGGGAGAGCGCAATGATGGCGCTAGGTCATCCCGGCTGTATGTTGACGAAGACCAATGGTTCCATTTTTACTTCCTAATTCCGTATCAATATTGAAAATCATCGTGAAAACAGCCACAGATAGTAACACGGACTACGTGTAGAATCTTTTCAGTGTAGGAAACCTTCATAGACAATATTTTTTCCACAATAAAATATTATTATGACATAAAAACATTTTCGAATTAATCCCAAGAATGCGACATTTGTACAGCAATTCCGGAAAAATTCCGTGCAACACTTAAAAATTACGCTGCGTCCTCAATTTCCGCGAGCGTGTGCTCGACGGGCGTTATTTTTCTCGCGCCATTTACTCACATGTCCGTCATAGCGGAGATTTTTCCGCGCCAGACTACAGGGGAACCGGAGCCAAGTGCTAAAATGCAAATCACGGGTATTAATATTAATATGAACGGAGAGATGAATTCTCTCAGCTCGTGTTTATGCATGGCTACTTTAGGCTTTCATGGGATACGAAATCTCTTGAATATTTTTCGTTAGTGACTGTTGAGACAGCCGGGATTCTAATTTGTAGTTAGGGTAGAATAAATTATGAAGCGGTTTGTTTTGAAATAGTCTGGTTTCTGTACTTGGTACGTAATTTAAGAATTGCCTTTCGCGTACAAGTTTGCTGTTACTCAATTTTAATGCGACTTTAGAACATAATTTTTCGGCGCCCAAATCCTGAATTATTCTCGCAAGTTATTAAAAACTGGCTAATATTTTCGCATGCACAAAACCTACTTAATTTCCCCAGGCTCTGAACGCTATCCGTGTTATTCCAGACCCTTTCCCGTCCATTTAGCTCGGAAGATGCACGCACCAGATAGTGACGCAGTAATGGCGGACGTTAAATGCCTTCAATGGCGTCGTTAGGGTTAAAATTAAAAACGACCATGATGCAGCGTTTTCTTTTTTGTTTCGAAGGGACGGAGCCGAGTTTTGTTGAAAGAATATTTCGAAGGGACGCCCGTTATGTCCCTGGGAGGTGTGGGAGGGTTATTATATTAGAGGGTGGGCTAAAGGGAACAGTAGCTGACGATGTTGGGCCATAATGAGTTCCTTTTTATATTTTTTAATCATGTTATTTTACCTTGTCTCTAGCCACAGTAATTTTCACTTTGTTTATTTTTTGCTGGCTTAGAATTTTTTGAATATTTAATTTTCATACTTTATCCAATTTTTTGTAGGCCATTCCTAGAAAACACTTCAAAACAATATCACTTTCATTCACTTTCACTTCATGTCTTTCGTGGCGAGAAGCCCTCGAGCATTATAAATACTCCGAATTCGTTTGAGAGCTTTAATTCAGTGCTACATTATAGGACAAATATAAAATTAGACTAGACTAAAACTCAGCAAAACGCCCCGTTCATCTAGATTATCTAAATTTCATTCTACATTTCACAAAAGCTAGGTATGGAATAAAAGACCACTTTTAAGGATTAAACGTTTACATAATCAACTGTTTTTTGGGCTTAAATAAAAATTAAGCGCTAAGAGTTGCTGGTATATTTTTATTTATGGAGTGTTTGTTTCAAAGAATATTTTTTGGCGGAGGCCGGAGCTAAGCTCTTTAGCGCTACACAAAACTGGGCAATTTAGTCTGTCGCGCCGCACCTGTTAATTAGTATTTTAATTAAAATTAATAGGCGATTACTCCGTACAATTTTCAAGGAGATAAACTTTTAATAGGTTGTTGAGCTTGTTTTGTTAACGGGTTAGATTATTACGGGATGTTTGTGTTCGATCGTTTTAGAACATTTTATAAATGCAATGTTTCCGGCGGGATAATTGCGTGACGTACGAACAGTAGCAATGGCTTTCTTTTGACAGTTCGACAACATTCATTGCGTTATTTACGTTGTTGAGTTGAAAATTTTTCAGACATATGAAGCAATGGATTAGAAATATCCTTCATTATGATTTAGATTGTGATTGATGGTGTGTTACGCAATTAGGGTGGAATCTAGATAGCTTGCTACTTACTTTAAAGTTAATTTTGATATGAGAAACTTAAAATTTTGCCTGTGTACCAATTAGAGGAGAAATGAGGAAAATGTCGTGAGGAAAGTTTTAAGTTTAAATGTCGATGGCTATAAGAGTAGGGGTAAACCAAAGAAACGATGGATGGACTGTGTGAAAGCGGGTGACAATCAAGATGGCGACTAATAGAAAAGTATGGAAGAAAAAGACATGTAGCGCCGACTTCAAATAAATTGGAATAAGGACTGAAGAATGATGATGCAAATCGAAGGAGTATGTCTTCAAACTTCAGACAGATAATTATGGCAGATAGAGAATAGATAGAAAGTACCCATCCACCCTTCGATCAACAATAGTTCTAGATTAAGGATTAGGAACAAAAACACATCGCTTAAGTGGCCGCGATTGCATATTACTTGATTATAAACCTTAAGTTTTAAACATAAAGTTTATTGTCGATTGCAATATATTTACCTACTACTTTTGGAAAGTGTTTAAAAAATAAGTACAAAAATATTTAAGTATGGAAAAATAAAACATAATTTCTAAGCAATAAGGCTGAAAACAGTAGCAAAATAAGACCACAACATTATTTGTGGTCTTATTTGTCCGGCCGTTTTTGATGAGCTCATCGGGAATCTAGTACTATTTGATCGAAGCAACCACCCGAAAATTTTGTTCTTCTTGATAATGGACGAAGTGCGTACCGCGTGCTTAGATGAAGAATCTTGTGTGTGGAGATTGTGAAGAACAGAGACATTGCAAAAATACCCAGAATATCCCTTATTTAAATTAGCCAGCAAAAGAATAAGACATAAAAAGATTCGACCGACATCGGTACGACGGACGAGGTACTCGATCACACAGACAGCTACAGCTAAAATAAAAGCCGTGCAAGCTAAGCGTTGCTCTTCACTGCTTGTCTTATTAACCCTAAAACACAAACGGTTTTGCGGTCGCGTCGAAGCCGCGACCGATGCTAAAAAAGCCAAAATTCTCACGCGTGAAAGTGGCGTTCTTCTTTTACCTTTTTCCAATGGCTATCGACGAACCGCCTTTCGATTTCATTACGGACGTCGGACGTTTTTTATTTTTAAATCACGGTGTGCTCCACGCGGTTCCGTTTTTTATTTCCCTGAAGTTTCGTCTGTATTTTTTTCCACGGTTTCCTTTTTTTATGCACGCGGCCCGCAAACAATGCCATCGCGGCCACCGAATTAACTCCCGACTTTTTGCCTTTTGGCGCCAATAAAAATATTTTAATTCGACGCAAGCGTGTTAATTAATAATTAATATTTTTCGACGGGCAGCCGTTTAATGGCATCGTTTAACACGTGTCCCGATGCGATTGTTTTTTCGCGCATCGTTTTCATGAATGGAATGATGACGTAATAGGATAATGTCAGTGGCAATTTTACGTTTTTATTGGTCTGCGTGTTGTTGATTTTTTTTTTCGGTTACGAGCGCTCGGTCAGTGGGACGAGTGCATCGTGTTTTAATTTTCAATGCCATTATCACTTTCACAATGAGTACCTACTCATATCTTTATTACGTAGTGTTCTGTGTGGGTGATATCAACATGTTGTTTTTATTTTAATGTACGTTTGATTCTTTACACGGGTATTTTGTACCGTACAGACGGTCCTTTCTTGTACCGGACAGAGTGTTCCAAAGGGTTGATCTTAAACTGATTTCTAACCCCTGTTGAGCGAAACTGGTCAGTTGTAAACACGTTATGGTCACGGGGCGACGGTGACGGGTCACAGGTCACATGGTTGACCTTCGAACACGTTTGATTTAGTTATTTTTGACACGTGCTGCAGCGTAGGGTTAGACACGATGTAACGTTGTTATATTTAAACCAGTTATTTTGTTCAGCGGGACGATTTGCGCGAGCCAGTCGGTTGTTAGTTGTTTTATAGATTTATTACGAGTGTTTAAAAGTAATTGGTCGTTTTGAAAACTTGGGAGTTAGGAAATGAAACTCATTTTAGTCTTACTGTAAAGAACACATATTTTGTGTTCTAATGAGAGGTGCCCATAATCTGCCAAGATCCGCCAAGGTTAACGCGAATGCATGGAACGACATATTTGTTCGATTCTTTTAGTTATTGGTTATATTGGCCTTTGGCCTACAAACCGTTTTTAGCTTTATGCTGTCTCATACTTTTATCTACAGAATCATCAGTGGTCAAACTCTAGGTGTAATAATAGGTCTGCTTAAAACTCGTCACACTCAACTCTCCAATGATAATGCGCGGCTCGGTTGGCCGCGCGCGTAGGTATATAACAAGAGATTTCTTCAATTAATTTTATAATTTATGTGCCAAGCGCATCCAACTACCTTTTTGTTCTATACCCAAAGAGCCTACTTAACTATATTTGAGTAATAATCTGCCATCTCTCACGATAACCTCAGTAGGCCGCGCGAGTAACCTAGCATTTGTTCATATATTTCATCATTCACTTGTTTTCCTTAGTACATACTAAGGTAGATACTGTACTACTGTGATACTGTGCTACCTAATCCTTTTATTTACAAAGCACCAGGTACCTATAAAGATTAAGTTAAAA
Source organism: Apamea epomidion (assembly GCA_947507525.1). Classification (NCBI taxonomy): domain Eukaryota; kingdom Metazoa; phylum Arthropoda; class Insecta; order Lepidoptera; family Noctuidae; genus Apamea; species Apamea epomidion. The sequence continues at coordinate 14,349,460 of OX382241.1, read as the reverse complement.
TAATAAGGGCTAAAATCCGCCATTTCTCACGATTACGCGCGGCACCGGCCCCGCGGGAAATACCAGGCCCTGAAGAACCCAAGCATTTCGTTAATACGTTTTTACTTGTAATGTACTCCATATACCTACTACTAGTATCTAGCTACTGCATACTTCTATCTAAAAAGGCAAGCAGGAGTAACGTATAAAGATGAAGTAATAATAATAAGGGCTCCACCCGCTATCTCTCACGATTACGCGCGGCTCAGTCGGCGCGCGGGTAGCGAGGGCGCGTGCTAGCTTGCGAGGGCCGCATTTCTATCGACCACCTTTTACGACGTAAACAACCGTTGTTGCTGAGCTTGTCAAAGTTTCACCGACTCGTTTCATTCTTTATATTCTTTAAAACTGACAGATTCCTGTAGCCATCTAGAAAAAGGGGCTTAATTCAATAAAATTAACCAGTTTGTTAGCTTTTACAGTTTTATAATTTATCTATCTACCTATCTAGTAAGTAGTCAAAGTAGATGAAATTCAAAAACAAAGCAAAGCGCAAACGTAGTACCTATGTATGTACTGTCACCAAAAGAGATAAGTAACGAGGATCATCGGATATGGTTGAAGTTTAGTAAGAAACTGATGGATGTTTTCGCATGAAATTTAATTTGATTAATGAACTATTTGTTTTCTATTACCTAAATACAATATTATTCGAAAACATGCGTCGGTTTCTTACTAAACTTCAACTATATCCGATGACCCTGGTCACTTATCTCCTTTGGTCATCACATTGTGTGCGAGCCTAATTTTAAACACCATCATCCCGACATTTCGAAACACTGCATGGTGGATTAGGTTGTTTCGGCATGTCCCGTCTTCTTTACGTCTGATAACTACATACTTATGCATATTTTCTGAGCGGAAAAAATATTTAGAACTCTTTTCTGTAAGAAACATGGCGGCGCTTTGTCATTTTGAACACTAGAGTCAAAACAATCTGAGTCATTTATAAAACCATCTACAAACCCTTACATTCCATAAATTTTTCACCCGTTGTCTCAATTGATCTATTAAGAGCTAACGTTCCAGGCTGCTCGGTTGAATTTCAATTTAAACATATGTATAAGCCCTATGATAGTTATAAAAGCTTTTCGGCAAATCAAAAACAAATTGACCGAAGATTTATGGGGAATGTCTATCAAAGTTTGTACATCCATAATCGAGACTATAACACCATACTTAGCTTTGATATTTAATTTGTGTGTAGATTAAGGAGTCTTCCCGGATTTAATGAAATACAGTAAGGTTATACCGCTTTTTAAATCTGGGGACAGCAAAGACACCAACAATTATAGACCAGTATCCGTGTTGCCCGTATTCAGCAAGGCGTACGAAAAGGTAATGCTCAATCAAATGCTTAATCATTTTAACACCAACAAAATCTTACATGATCAGCAATATGGTTTCACCAAAGGACGTTGTACGACTGACGCCGGTGTCACCTTATTAAAGCATATATTTACATCGTGGGAGGAGGCCCAAGATGCCATAGGAATCTTTTGTGACCTCTCCAAGGCATTTGACTGCGTCAATCACGAAACTTGACTTTTTAAACTTGAGCATTACGGACTAGTTCAACTTGCGCTCAGTTTTGTAAAATCATATTTAAATGATAGACAATAAAAAATTCAAATAAATGGTGTCAATTCTCTTGCTTTAAAAGTAAAAATGGGTGTTCCTCAAGGCTCGATTTTAGGTCCTTTCCTTTTTTTAGTATATCTACTCTATCAAACATCATGTACGTAAGAAAAAATTTAAATCTTTACAATAAAAGAGGTGAACGACACAACTATAGGACTAGAAATAGAGACCAATTAGTTCAAACCGGTTTCAGACTGGCTAAAGTAGACTCATCCTTCACGGCGAACTGTTTGAAATGTTACAATAAAATTCCTCCCCACATACTCCAACTGAAGGAAACGAAATTTTAATCTTATATTAAACACACACTATGTAGCCAAGCATATTATAAGTTAGGGGATTACATCGCTGACAAAAATGCTTGGCTCAATGCTGGGCCTGCTCCACAGGGGCGCATAAACTAATTAGCATTCGGAAACATTGTTGGAGCTGCTGAACATTGAAAAAAAAACTATCTTTGCATTGTATAAATTCAATTGCTTAGTTTTGTTGTTGTTAGTTTCACTGTGTACTTTCTCTAAAGCTACCATTTACTGGATACGTCTTTCATTGACTTGAATGTGCCCTGGCGGCTGTGAGTATGACATGCTCACTCTAATGTCTCGCTGGTGGTGGCGTGTGTGTTGGATCATTAAGTTCTCTCCAAAATGGTGGAGCTGAATGGTGCTGATCCATACGTCATGTTCGTGAACGGGCGAGGTCAGTAGGGAATGGTCCTCTCTTAGGTGCCACGGCTAACTCGTATTTTAATTTTTAATTTCTGAATTGTTTTTATGAGATAAGATAAGATATTTTATGTTTTGTGTGTGTTTTTTGTGTGTTTTTGTGTTTTCTATAACGGACGCTTTTAACGTGCACGTCTTTCTACATCGTTCTCACATGGTTAATTTCAACACGAATGATGTAATCAAATATTTTGTAACAATTTTATGATTTAAAAGAGTGTCCGTCGAGTTATTTGCCCGTTCTTCTCCATAGGTACCTACGCTTTGGAATGGGCAACTAGCTTCATCTTTCTGACTGACCGAGCCTTTGAGAATTCAAAAGTGCCTGTAATTGGTTTAGTTGAATTAAATGTTTTGAGTTTTAAAACTGAACACTTTGAGCATCGCTGTCTCGCGAAAGGGTAGACCGGGGATGTAAGGGACAAATCGCTGCAGCCCGCGGCCAGGCACGCAGACCCGTTTGCAAGACGCACCCTCGTAATCCCCTCTCTACCCTAACACCCGCGCCCACCCTCATTACATACAAGGATAGTTAAAATTGCCCACTTCTCCCCTCGCGTGGCGAATTGCAAGGTTTTATGTCTTTAATAAAACGAGGTGGGACGCTTAAATTTGAGCGTATCGCAGACGTAGTCAGTATTAATATTTAACTCTGTGTACTTCAATTGAGACAACGAAACGTGGGATTTTGTTTACTTAGTTTTGGGACGTAAATATTAGCAGGATTTTTTGGAGCTGAAGGTAGAAAAGCACGAATTTATGAAAGCCCATGTTTAACTAAGAATATAGGCTTATAACATAATTAGCCTATAATGTCCCCACTGCTGGGACCCAGACCTCCTTTCTGAGAGGGAGCCATAATTCACAACGCGGGCCCAGAGCGAATTGGTACATGTCTTCGAATTTTTGGTTCTAGGATGTTCCGTCACGAAGTTTTCCTTCACCGTTTTGAGAGCAATGCAATAAAGGTTTACAAAAGTTTCAAATCAAAGACCGTTCACATGCTTTCGTCAGTCTTCTCGATAGAGGATTATTGTAAATATCAACTAGATCAGTAACAATATATGAAATTTCCTTTGAAAACTCCTTTTAAAAATTACAAAAAAGGACCACACAGACTTCGCAACTTGCCAAAAACACACACTTAACGACAACACCCGTTGTGAATTTAATAAAATTTCCAGCCGAAAACCTGCTCCAATTTCAAAGCTACAGATAAGTCTCCCCGAAGGGAGAAGACCGCAGCCATTCGACCCAACAAATACAGCCTTCCCCCACCTCCCCCCGGATTATGTACGTACGGAAGATAGTTAAAACCCACCCTGTATAAATTTCGCCCGTCAATAAAAGGGCTTTTGTCCCTTAGAATAAAGGCATGTTTTGTTATCTTGAGTATCGGCTAATTTGACAATAACAAAAGGGTTTTCCGCTTCGGGAATTGGGCCCTGATGATAATCAACTTTTTTGTATGTTTATGTGAAAGGATTTCGCTCGCAATTTCATTGGGCGGTAGGATAAAGGTCTAATATGTTTTGAGGCGGAATTTTCTCGTCCTCAATCCTTTTTGTGGGGCGTATTTTTAAAGCAGTTACTCGTATATGTTTTAGTACCTAGTAGGTCCGAGTAGTCGACATCGGCTCAGTTTTCAGTAGTCGAAATCGGCTCAGTTATCAGTAAGTCGACATCGTCTCAGTTTTCAGCGTTCTAAGAGGGGGGGGACACATCTCTTTGAAGCCGATGCATTATCCTATATTTTCGCGTCGTTTGTCTCGTCAGATAGTTTTCGTGTTCCTTATATATTTGTGCTGCCACTTGTTTATACCTTCCATAAATGATCACATACATATGCCGTCATATTGACGACAGAAATTAATACTTGAATCATGAAATCAGATATTATTGCCGCACTAGTAAGAAATAAATGCTAGTGACTGTATCTCATCCAACTCTTAGGGACAATAAGCTTTAAAAAATGTATTATTGGGAAGCTCCACACTGATGCTATTGAAAAGTGTGTCTGTGGATCACCCATAGCTCACAGAACAAGCAAGCTAAAGTGATGATGGGCCGGCCATATTATTTATTATTATTTAATATAAGCCTGTGTTGTCTGCAGGGCAAAGGGATTCCCTCGCCTTACACTTTTTCCGGTCTACTGGGATTGTAGACCAATCCTTTGTGAAGGAGTCCAGATATCCACAACACGTTTTAATAGCGTTCTAACATATTTAAGGAATTAGATTTTTAAGTTTCAAAAAGTCATTCTCAGAATCTCAAAATATTTTGCCCGAAGATTTTCTAAACACAATTTAGTAGAGTTATACCTAGCCTAGACACATTCGCACCTGCTTTGCCTTCTGCATATCCCGACAGTTTTCAATTCAGCCTAGGTTCACAAAAGTGCAGTGATCGTCGAGTGTTATGGAGCGGCGACCGAGTGCTAGACTTCCGTGGATTCAACACTTTGGCTGCGATTCCATCCCTTTCTTGTTCCTCGTTTTTGAGCGCCATTATCCGGAGTATTTTATGGTCTTTTGTGATAGGAATAACGATTGGATTGGCGTTCGTTTATATTGATAAGTTTTTGGTTGTTTGGTGGGAAGTTTTCAGGGTGAACACGATTCTTTTAGGTATCTAGTAAGATCAGTCTCGCAAGGCCCTATTTGTCTTATCTTTGTTTGTTGTTTACATTGATAAGCTGTTGTCGTTTGCGTGTTGGGAAGATTTTGGAGTGAACATGATTCTTATTGGTATCTAGTAGGAACAGGCCTTGAGAAGAAATTTTAATGGGATGATCGTTAGGTCGGTTTTTTATTTGACGTGTTAAGAATTGAAAAAACAAAACCTTAACAAGCAAATGTCATTGAACGAATGGTCTGTCAATGGAACAAAAGTCGGGGTAATTGCGTAACACATTAACAGTAGCAATGGCTTTCATTTTGACAGTTCAACCACATTCATTGCGTTATTTACTTTGTTGATCAGGCAATTTATTTGAACATATGAAGCAATGGATTAACAATATACTTCAAAATTATTCAAATTATGATTGATTGTGTGTTTTCGTTTCGTTTTTTTTTTGTGTTTTGTCTCTTTTTGTCTATACTTTCATATCTACTTAACAACTGGACTCAATAATCTGCGCTTTCCGATGACTTTTGGAAGAACATTCTCTGCTGGGTCTAGAATCCTTTAGATTAGACGCCATGGTACGTAATATTTCATGGGTTGTTCCAGCTGATCGGGCCGTTATTCGCTACTCCTATGACCAATTGCGTAGGTTCCCCCAATTTATCGGTTAGCTACGTTTAGGGTGCACAATATTGCTAAACAATTTCCTTGTTTTAGGCTAAGGCCCTGTTCTCTTGCCAGCGGGTAGCGAGACGGTACTGGAGCGGAAGCGGAGTGGCGATATATGCTATATATATATAGCATAATTATTAATGATAGAAGGGATTTTAATGTATGTTTTACTCAATGACGCTTTAACTGTTGAATGTATTTGGGTGAAATGTGATACAAGGGCAAATCTACAGTACGGCCGACGAGAGAACGCGTTCTTCACACCTGTCAGTTTCATACAAACGAATACGTGTTAGGCGAATTTGATCTTTATTGGTTACCAGAATTGTCGTATTGGCCAGTGCTAGGAACGCATTCTCTCGACGGTTGGATCGTAGACCATGAAATAGGTGCCACAGATTTTGGATCATCGAACTAATAATCATTTTCAACTTAGCCAGTGCTCACGGGTATTGTCGCTCTTAATAAAATTTATAATATATCTATTAATTTCTGTCATTTATATGATGTAAATAATAAAGATATTATTACTATTTTATTATATACTATTCTATTCTAATAGTTATCAATGAATTTAAGACTGAAATATGAATTCGTGTTCCAACTGAGTAGACACCAATCTTCACCTGGCTAGCCATTTCCCAACTATGTTCCGGTCGGCAGTCGGCTTCCAGTCTAACCGGATGCAGCTGAAAACCAGTATTTTATTTGGATAAACTAAGTAAACACCAATCAATTACAGTTCATAATTCGATCTAACAGAAATCAAAACTAAACCAACACCCGAAAACCGAGCTACACCACGTGACCATCCAAATCATAACCCCCCAAAAACAAAGACAGAATCTAACCCCTCCACTTCGAACGGAACCCGGCACTCTGATAGTTTACAAACGCTCGTAGCGACTTCTTTTTTCTTTGGCCGACACACAGGGTTCAAGAGCGCCCAGTTGACCCCGCCTGACCGTGTCGATGTGTTGATCAATATTGACTGGCTCCTGGCTGTGACGGGTCAGCTTGTCCTTTTGGAATAAGTAAGAGTTGAGTGTCATTATGGATTGAGGGTTCGGGTTTTTCTAGGGTTGGCTTTTATCGATGAAAGTTTTGTGGATTTTGATTGTTAGTTACCACTGTGGTGCACCATTGCTTCATACTTTTAGACGTCATGCGTATTTGAAAGGTTGGCACTAGACCAGGATGCCTGGATGAGTTTAGGGGGGGCTTTGCTCAGCAGTGGGACAGTGTAGGCTAATAAAAAAAAAAGCGTGTTTGAATGCGGTATAGATATCTATATCTATACCGCATTCAAACACGCTTTTTTGCATTTGCATTTCTTTGTATATCCCAAACACAGTCTACTGTGTTAGGGATTTACAAAGAAATGCAAATTAAGTAATTACGGTAACGGAATGAAAAAATCTTTTGTATTTTTGATTGAGAAATAAGTTTACTTTTATAGATAAGTGATAGCAAGGCTTATTTTTAAGCTTAACTCTTAAACACTGTAACAAAAGTTATTCATTGTTTACCGGTTAACCGTTTTCGCACAGTTCTGTAAACTTCATGCTAAAAAGCTTCCTTTCAGCAGTTTCAGCAACTATCTAACCTCACTATCACAGTGTTTATCAATTGTTTAGGCCAAATACATTTTAAACACGATATAATTGTATGGACTTTGACGTAAGATTGACATAAGACTCACTTTGGACATGTGTTTAAGTTTTAAGACCCTATTCTTTTATTGTTAAGCGTCCCTATGTTAAAATACCTCCTTTCTTCCACATTGTGCTCCAAAAAAAGCTATCTAGCTAGGTACGTTAAAATGCTCGACCACGCAAATCCTCCATCACATGTAAGTAGGTATACACAAGACAAATTAATTAATTGTAGGGGCCCATGGTCCGTGCAGGTCAATTTGGCGCACGTATCGCACTTGAGGAGGGTTGGCACATCTGCGTCGGGCACCTGTCATCTTCGACAACACTCACCTTCGTGACGACCCTATTGGTACCTTGGATTATAACTCAGATTTATAGGTACTTGTGTGAAGAGTGTGAAAACTTTATGGTGAAGAATTTAGGGCGTTATGTATCTATTAATTGGTTTTCGGGCTTATGCTCTCGAACTTAGATGAATATTAATTTACTTCTGGGGTTTGTTCTTGGGGAACGAAACAATAAAAGTACATAGTTTTGTCTAATAGCACATTTATCTTTATGATTCTTAGATAGTAACCCTTTTACCATAATATATTGATACTAATATTCTCCTAGGTTTTCCCACTTTTACATTTCAACTAATCGTGGAGAAATTAGGTAATATGTAGGTAGGTTACGATACCAAAAAAGGATACTAAGGAACGAGTGTAAATCGACTACTACTCTATTACAAGCTGTCAAATTTCTTTAATAGATTTTCAACTTTATCGCTAAAGCATTAGGTTTAAGGTCGATTAAGATTAATTAAGGTTGATAAACGATAACCAAGAATGACAAAACCTTATTATTATTAATATTACAGTTTGAATTAAATAAAACTTAGGTAACGAACTTAACACATTTTAAATTCCTCTACCAATCCCAAATCAACAGTTACATTAACAAAGATGAGCTCCCATTTGGGGTTCAAAGGCGATCCTTTGTCATATACATAATATGTAATACCTCTTATACATCTACATCATCCAGGGTAGGGATTAAATAAACAAAGTTTTTGTAGAAATCCCGTGAGTTAAAACATCAAACAGTTTAGGTGGGCCGTGCCCGGCCCGGTACATTTGCCTAGATTACCGGCACGCGTAAGGGATCGTACCTAAAGGCGGCCATCTTAAATAACGATATTGAAACGTTAATTTAACGTGATTTAACAATATTCGCCAATTATAATAACGTTAAATTAACGTTATTTTTGTTGGAAAATGTTGTGTTACATAGGTAGGGTAGAATTTTAGAGGACTTGGAGAAGGATATGCTTGAGAATGAAATAAAAGAATCTTTATGAGTATCCGTTATTGATAAGTCAAATTCAAATCACTTATATAAAAAAAAAAAAGACACTTTTGAACGTCAAAGAAAAATTATAATATAAGTTGATTCTACAAAAATCTCTTTATAGTGAAATATTTCTATTAGTGATTTAACTCATGTCAAGTACAGACTGGATAGTTAGCCTCGCTTCTAACCTTGCGGACATACACATCGTTTTACCTTGGCATTTGGCATACAATTTAGTCTCCTGTAACTCGTCTCGACTCGTGGAAACTGAGAGAAAATGTAGAGTTTATCTATTATGAAAATACTTTACTTGTAAAAAACCAATAATATAAAGTAAAAGATGTTGTCGAAAAAGCTTAAATTACAAAAAGTAACTAGGCTTTGTAAAATTAATTACAAAAGTAAAATATCCCTTAATAACAGCGTTTGTATGTATGACTGTATGTATTTATTAACAGAAATACTATTCAAAGGCCCGTTTGTGGAGCCAAAGTCCCATAGAAAAAGTTACATACAAAACATATCTGACGTTATCATATCGTCCCTCGAAATATCAACCCAAAAAAACTGGGCCGAGTTAAATCTTGTCTGTTTTTCGAGCTATTTTTCTCAAGGGCCGCACTCGGGGGGTGAGTTATCGCACGGCCCTGGAGGGGGTGGGGTCGAGGGGGGGGGGTGGCCTAATTTTTTACGCAGAGTTTAGTTGAAAAGAGGTTGGGTCCCCGTATAATGGAATTATCTGTATTCGGGATCTCATTGATGTCAATTGACTTGTACGTGTTTAGGAACGTTTTTAAGCTCAAGCTTTACTTTATAAAATAATCGGAAATGTATTTTTAAATACAATTTGGAGAACAGGAAATTCATCGCCATTTTTGTTTTTAAACGCGTTCATTTTGAATTACAGAACGGTGAAGTGTTTTTGAGTCGTTTCTTTTTAGTTTAGTTTCATTATTCTTTTACAATATACGTTCTTATTACTTTTGCATTTTTTCATAGTTCACCTGCGAATACACAGTCATTTTAGTGCATAGATTTTATAAACAAGTTGCCACTAGGTACCGCTCCCTAGCTCTAAGAATACGTATACATAACTGCTTCTGATATTGTACATAAGCAATGACTCTCTAGATACTTCCCTATATGTAGAAGATTGTTTCCGAATCAGCATAATGTAAAATGAATACAGCCAAAACGATAAATCACGAACACCACATGGTACACGAGCCGGTCATAAATTACGAAGATTTAATTAATATAACCGAACAAAATCTTACGCGCCGCCATTTTGGAAACCCTTATCCCACACCCTCTCCTGCTCGAAACAGACGATTACACTTCGGCAACGTTATTTTTAAAATCGTCAAATAAAATGGAACGTCACAACGGTCTATAATTCCTATGCGTAGAGAACGGGCACGTTCTATTTTCGAATTTTGCGCGCGCAAACCTAACTTTGTCTCTTCCCTACCCCTGTCCTTCCGCGGGCATAATTAGGGACGTACCCTGCGAGATGAGATTCGGTTGAAGTTTAAATTGATTCAATCGAGTACCGATGTTTCGTTCGAGAGGTTTCAGCATGCGTGCGTTTTTTCTTTTTTTAATTTTTTTTTCAATGTTTACATGGGACAAGGAATTAATTAGGGATCGGATTGATGTTCGTTCGATTAGCTTTTAAGGCAGTTGGGATTTTGATTTTTTGACTTGTGCGGGTGATAGAGGTTTAAAAAAAGAAGAGTGTGTCGTTTTACGTCAGGCCTTCCAATGAAGTATTTGACATTCATTCAATTTTGTAATACCTACATTTCAAGGCAGCTTAGGGTTAGGTAGTCATAATTATAAATAATAAATTAACCTCTAACTAGATTATCGTTGTGTTAGGCGAGGGTTCCGTACAATAGGTTACAAACGGGGTCGGCTTCAACTATATTTAATAGAAAGTCTGCTGCTGACAATGAGACTTGGCATACAACCCGCTATTCTCAGATTTCTCTTCTCTTTCACATTCGTGTGCTAGGCAGGTTACTCCTATTTAGTTTGAACTTATTTCTATTACGTGTTTAATTTACTTTTGGATATATCTAATACAGTATAGTATTGGTTGTTTTTAATAAATTTGATAAAATTATAATTAATGACTATTCCATTATTGTAAAATACTTTTGGGGTGGGAGGGGCGTCATTTCGTTCGATTTTTTGAAGTACCTTGAATACCTAAGTAGGTAGGCTTTGTTAGCCTTGCAGACTGTAGATCTGTAGACCATTTTTTATTTTATTAAGTATCTGGTACTTGTTGACAGGCCTACGCTTTCCTCCCTACCTACTGTAAATAAGGAAAACATTGTAGAAGCCAATTATTTTTATAAGAATAACCGTAGAGTTTCTTGCCGGCTCTTCTCCATAGGAAATGGCCAATTGGAACCGTGCACCTAGTTTCTGACGTTTCATAAGTGCCCATGTAGGTATATGTGAAATAAAATATTTTGATTTTGGCATTCCACCCAAGATCTATAAAACCCATATTCCGATTTTTTTTTGTGTGATATTTCGTAAGACTCATTTTTATAATATTTAATAGGAAATAAGAATACAAAATATTATGTTACAGAATTCTGTTATTCTGAAATATTTTCTCCCTTATAACTACATATCTACGAGTATTTAACTACAGAAAGTACAGCAATAAATAAGTCCTACAAACGCATTTAACGCCCACATTCCGCCTCTCCAATTGCACCATGTACATAGAAAATATATTACCCCGACATAGAAGCTACATAGCTACACAGCTAGACAAGCACTCAACAGTATTAGATAATTAAGCGCACAGCTGCGTCTTACACTCATCCATCACAGTCCTGTTTTTACCCGACCAGCCAACAGTGGACGATAGCTATGTTTACTGGGGACGCAGAGTATGGTATGCGGCCGAGACTGAACTTTGTTTAACACATTGACTGCTAGAGAACAGACACAATAGAATATCTATTGTTGGCGGACACCGGCGACCGCGGTGGCAGTCAATGACTTAATCACAGTGCGCTGTGATATGCCTGTGATTCAATATAAAATCTTGCTTAATTAACCCTTCGTATGATGGAATGTAGATCCACGCTACGACACTTACGGAACTCAACCAGTTAAACCCTCTAAATATGGTAAATACCTATAAAAGTGAACTGTTCCATTATCATAAAAAATCAGATATTTCCTCCTTTATTTAGTTTATTTCATCTTTCCAAAAGCAATTAGAAATTACTACTTATAACATGAACTACCCAAGACTTAAAAACTGTTATTAATGTTATGGCAGTTTTTTATCCACTCAAAACGGTAGTGATAGATGTTAAGATCGTTGAAAAGAAACCCTTTTACCCGATACATCTTCATCGTACTTAGGCTTTTAAGGGGGATTAGCAGGAATATTAGTAGTAATGTAAAATCCACATCAGTCGCTGAGTAAGTAAGTCAGTTCCGTCACTTTGAGTGCTTGAACGTTTTGGTGAGACATCCCGCACTATTGGGAATCAAACCCAACATAACACCTTGCGGGAGACATGCTGAGGCGCGGCGCGGTGGCGACAAGGGTCAGTCCGACGACCACTCGCTTCAACGGACTCCACCGCGACGGACGATACTCCTCTCTTAAACTATTAATTAATTGTGTGTCCGGGCAGTTATATCTTTGTAAAGATCAGACGGCATTAAACCATTGCCTTTTCAAAAAAAGTGGACTGTAACTTTTTTTCTTACTCCCCACGCTAACACGCACTATGTGGTAGGATGTCAGTGATTGTATGTGGCTTGGTCTCTGTCGAATATCTACTCACGTGCAGTAGCTCCCAAGCGTAGTGGCGAAATAATCGTATTTCATTCTAGACAAATGGAGTTCTTGATTGAAGTAATACATTCATACGTAACTGTTAATATATTTTTTATTTTACTAAAACTTTATGAACAAGTAAAAAAATTATAGAGGCATTTTATACCAGAGGGGCAATTATTGTAATTTTAAGAACGTTCACAGTCTGATCTCAGTTTCAATCTGTCAAAAATACCTGTAATTTCCCTACATTTTTAACATTGATTGTCGCTGAGATGAGATTGCGACCAGATTTTGACCGTTTTTAATTATGGGAATTGGCGTTCAGTCAACTTTAGGGTGATGCAGAGACAAAACATGGCGGGTGCAGCATACGGGACAGATAGCTCGGGAATGACTATGAAATACAAGAATAAATACTAATACAATATATTGTTATGTATTGTAATCAAAGTATACCAAGCTTTTCAGTGAGATGTGTACGGATTTGTGTACAGCATTTTGTGTACAGAATAGCCAAAAGGAAAGATCAAATAGTTTCATATTATATTTGAGAACTGCCAATTGTTGTATTGTATCTGAAGTGACACAGTCAATAGAAATAAAAATCTTTACGAAAGTTAACCGTCATTATCAAAGCATTAAATAAATTCAGAAATTCATCTTAATAAACAAAATAATAAAATCTTTACATACTGTAATCTTATCATAAGTATTTAATTTCCAACAGGAATTATCTGTAAAAACTCCACTTTTCAAAAAAAAAAAAAAAAAAACTACGGGTTGCATTCCGGGAGTGCCGGCAGAAGTGAAAACTTGAATATTAACGTTGTGCATTTTTGATATTTTGGAATGTGGTACTACTCTCCCTCCGTCTTACGAATTTTCGATCAGGTCACGTGTCCTGACGCGAGCTCCGTCTTACGAATTTTCGATCAGGTCACGTGTCTTGACGAGAGTTTAAAATTTTTTACCCCTCACAACAAAAGTGCACAACGCCGCTAAAGAATTTTTCACTTCAATAACATTAAATAAATGAACATCTTATTAAACACGATGATTAAATCTTTATATATACAGTTCATCATCATCACCCGCCTGGCCTTTACCCAACTATGTTGGGGTCGGCTTCCAGTCTCACCGGATGCAGCTGAGTACCAGTATTTTACATGGAGCGTTTACCTTTCAACTTCCACAACCTACTAGCTATAACCCCTTGGCAAGACTGGTTGTCAGACTTTCGGGCTTCTGACGACCCGTTACAATTGAGAAATATTTATACAGTAAATCACTAATTAATTACTTACTGGGGATGTCTCATTTATAATCTATGTAACTGTTTTGGGACAAATAAACATTTTTCATTTTCATTTTTCATTTTCACTAATATTTAATTTCAAAGATATCGTCAAAGTCGCAGGAAATAATTGGATGAGAGACGCACAGAACAGGGAACTATGGCAGAAGAAAGGGGGGGGCCTATACCCCGCAGTGGGTGATTCGGGCTGAAATGATGATAATGATTTCATTTCATACTAGAATTTTATATAAAAAATCTCTACCTAAAGTCTCCCCAAACCGTTCTCAAATGCCATCTCACACGAAAATTCTTATTAAATCTCACATTAAAACTAAACCGGATGCATTTACGTATTTAACCGGTTCGTCTACGGGTAACTAGAGCCGGGCCGGATATATTATTTAACTGTGAACTCTCGCCATTTCCCTGCGGAACAAAAGCTTGCTTTAGAATTATATATGAGTCGAGCTTAAAGTTTAGAAGCTCGATGTGCAAGTCTAAAAGCTTAGGTCCTGCAGAGTTACGAAGAGCTTAGAGGCGACTGGGTTCATAGAAATGTAATTTTAAGCATTTGTTTAGGAGGATAAAAATATATCATCATTTGCCAAGCCTTTTCCCAACTATGTTGGGGTCAGCTTCCAGTCTAACCGGATGCAGCTGAATACCAGTATTTTACATGAAGCGACTGCCTATCTAACCTCCACAACCCAATTACTGGGTAATACGATACCCCTTGGTAAGACTGGTTGTCAGACTTTCGGACTTCTGACAACCCGTAACGACTGTCGAAGATCCACGATTAACAGTCGGGACCAACAGCTTAACATGCTTTCCGAGGATAAAATATATACACTGGATAAACTTCTTACACTAAATAACTAACAAACTATTAAAATGAATAAATGTTAGATAAAATACCTGCAGCGCTATTAGCGTTTGGCCAAAATCGGAACTAAAGCCGCCATTTTGTTTTTCAAGACTTTGCAAAATCATTGCTCAAATGTTTACCAGCAGCGCCCCTGGCAACGTCATTTGAGCGACAAAATCTTGTAGCAGTGTACAGTTCGTTCAGTTTCTTTACCTCTGGCAGCAGCAACCTAACAGCAGCCTTATTGTGACGAGAATAAAGATCACAATGATTTTGCAACTTGTCAGTGGCAGCAACCCAACAGCAACCATATTAGGATGAGAATAAAGATCACTGTGATTTGGACAGTGATGGAAAATCAGAGGTAAAATAACTGTGAAAGGACTGCACCATTTGTTTTTCCCATGTTTCATAAGACCTCCGTATTTCTCAGTATTCGCACCTCTCTAGAAGGGTGTAGTTACCACAAAAAGTCACACTAAGTCCACTCTAAATATCTCTAAATTACTCCAACCTCAATTAAATCCCTGTCTCTGTCTAAGCATTCTGAGGTCTATAGAGGGGTGCAGTCAGCACAACATTAGTGGACGCCGCGAGCCGCCTGTCAAGAGCTAAACGCGCTCTAAATGTGAATCACTACTTGTCCGAACTCAAATAGACGCCTTCTAGCCGGCGAACGTTAATACTTTAGTACTACAACAATAAATGTTCTCTGAAAATGTACGGGAGTAGTTGGGAGATTATTTTTGCTTTGGGTTTGTCTGTGTTTCTGAAATAGATGTTTTTATTGCTGCAGTCAGCGACAAAATACGATTGATGCTTTTATAAATCTTAGTTATTGTGCTAAATATTTAATTAAACTTGGAACAGAAGTCCAATTTAAAGAATATTAATTCTTAGCTATTAAATGAAATGCTGATACTACGTATCGAATAATTTTGGGACAATTTAGATGATGCGTGTAAGTACTTTTCGGTGACCGTACTTATTGATGGATGGTAAGTAATAATGACACGTATAGTTGTAGAGACAATGGCGCTTTTTGGAGGATAACATAAATACCTACATAATATTATTTGGACACAACATTCACTACACTACATGAAAATGAACTATCGCGAGGTATAACTCGTAATCGTGGTAAAAATATTATGAAATACCCATAGCCGTACCACGCGTGTGATGTTCAATAATACTTGAATGTGATGATAAGAGTATGAAAAACCTACAGCCAATCGTATTAGAACAAGGTATATTAGAGTCCATATAAGAGCCCAATAAGCTACCATTATACGGTGTTTTCATAATAAAAACTGAAAAATTCAAGAAGCCGCAATAAAGCTGGTTTATTTTAAAAAGCGTCGTCCAAGTTGGCCAAGATAAGAATTTATGTTGGCTCCGTAATAACCTAATCCGTTAAATAACAGCGTTAAAGCAAAGACTTGGAACAAACCTCGCCCTCGTGTCTGGGGCTTTACTTAGGGTCGCCACGCGAAATAACTTCACTTAGGTACATTAATACTCTTCAGATAATGGGCACACTTTCCGGATGACAGCGATGTGGACGAATACTTCGACGCCTAAATATACTTTTGTATTTATATAGTTAGTTACTTATTATTATTATTATTTATTCATAATCAAGTAACAAAAGACTCATACTAATTATTAGGCACACAATTTCAATAGCAATACAAACATACAAGACAATTTCAATAGCAATACAAACATAAAATAAATTAAATTAAACTTATTCATTACATTATTGGTCACAAAAATAAAAATATAAAAACAAAAATAAACTTAATAATTATAATTTTCTAGTCGGCATAGGAACAGCAACATGCTTGCCACAGCAGTCCAGCCTGTTCGCGATCATTGCCAGGATAGCTTTGAGGCTGGCCCCGCACCCGGCGCACCAGGGACGCGCACCTCTTACGCATAGAAGCGTGGAAACAATCAGTGCGCGCCATCGCGAACATCCCTGATGCGCTACAGTCTTTTAATTTAGTATCTAGTGTAAATAGTTATCAGATAATTGAATGTGTTCTACTGGGCACCTGTATTATTACTGTTGCAACAAAGCACCAAGAACCTTTTTCAATTATTTGGAGAGTAATGTTCGAAAAGTTTTAGATATACATTGATTTGTGTCTAATTTTCAATAAGCGCTAAATTCACTTGCTTTGTTCTACCTTCTATTTACCGCACATATTCAACTAAATCCAATGCAAAAATAAATGTTAATTATCGTCACCTTCAGGTCGGTCGAAAAGCAGATCAACATCAGCCTAGCCTTTTCCCAACTATGTTGGGGTCAGCTTCCAGTCTAACCAGATGCAGCTGAGTACCAGTATTTTACATAGAGCGGCAGCCTATCTGACCTCCACAACCCAGTTACTGGGTAATACGAAACCCCTTGGTAAGACTAGTTGCTAGACTTTCGGGCTTCTGACGACTCGTAACGACTGTCAAAGATCCACGAATGACAGCCGGGCCCAACGGATAACGTGCTTTCTGAGGCATCCATCCACGGACTAACTGTGGCAAGCGTTAACCTGATCGATCGACCCGTGCGGCTGTTATTACTTAGCCCTATGCGGTCGTAAAGCAGATTTTTATAATATTTAACTTTTTGGTTCTTTTTGTCTTTCACTTGAACTGAAAAGTCTGAACACAAAATTGATCAAAAGTGAAAAATGAACTGATCCAAAGATGTTCGATTTTGGCACCCGAGTGCTCAATTCGAACATTTTTGGATCAGTTGGCATTGGCGAGTGAAAGATGCCGAAATCTTACACTCGCTTGTCGAATGATCGAAAAAATAAATGAATTAATTAGCAGATGAACGAGCATTCCTATATAATTTTGTCGGTGTCGTGTGAACGTGGAACGAAACAAAAATGAACATTCACTCGAGTGAATGGTTCACTCGAACGTCTGACATTAGCTTTAAGAAGTTTAAGGTCCATTTTCGAGAGTGATGATAATGTCATCATAATCATCATTTCAGCCAAAAGACGTCCACTGCTGGACATAGGCCTCCCCCAAGCACCTCCACCTCGACCGGTTCTGTGCTTCGTTCTGCGGGTTCCTGCGGCCTTCCCAAGGTCGACGGTCCACCTTGTGAGAGGCTTTCCATTGCTACGTCTTCGTGCACGGTCGCCACTGCAGAACCTTTCGGCCCCATTAGCCATCTGTGATGATTAATGTATATAGATTTAAATGTAGATTTGTACGAATTCTGACAGTTTTTTTTTAACTAAAAAAAATACAGTATTTTTCACAGTTTCTTCTGTTTGTGGCAGCCCTAGACTTGGTCAACGAAGTGGATTTGTTTGGTCGTTTTATGCAGCTGCAAGACTTAGCGTAAGCTTGTCTAGTGGTCTACTTGAAATATTGCTACCTGGCCTTATTTACGTCGTTATGTATAAAACTGACTTGGCCTATCTTCCAGCTTTCGTAGAGTGGGTTTTTGAAGTGAAAACTTCTAGCGGCGTTGTGCACTTTTTTGTGATGGGTAAAAAATGTTAAACTCGCGTCTGGACACGTGACCTGATCGAAAATTCGTAAGACGGAGCTTGCGTCAGGACACGTGACCTGATCGAAAATTCGTAAGACGGAGGGAGAGTAGACCGATATTCAAGTTTTCACTTCTGCCGGCACTCCCGGAGTGCAACCTGTTTTTTTTTTTGTTTAGTATGAGCATGATCAGCCTATAATATTCCTACTGCTGGGGTACAGGCCTCCTCTTTTCGTGAGGGAGCGGGCTTTTTGTTTTAAAAAACATTTAAAAAAAAAACAGTATATTTATGGTTGTTAATATTTTATCCGTAAATTAGTTGGTTTACTGGTTGGTTGTTGGTCGGTTGGTTGGTTGCTTGGTTGGATGGTTACTTGGTTGGTTTGTTGTTGTTTGTCATATTTTTTCTTCTGCTTAATCCTTAGAGGAATATAGGCTTGATGTTAATTAGTTTTTATTAAGGATCCAAATTTTTAGAGATGAAACGTTGTAATTAATCAAAATTTTTACCCGCAAAGCATAATTATAATCTAAAGTGTATGTGTCTGTGTGTAAGTTTTTTTTATATCTGAAGTAGATATAAAGGAGCTAACAAAGATGAGAGACGTTGAAATGGAAAATGAATATTAAAGAGAGACGTAGAAACTGCATTAAGTAATATTTTACCTTTTACTAAGGCATAGAAAATGAGAATTCCCTGCACATATAACCGCACAGATATTTAATGCCTTCATTAAAAATGCTGCCGATCACATCCAGAAATAAGATATCATTATAGACGTGACGACTGGCCGAATATTGCATACGCCTATTTCCGTGCCAAACGTTATGAATCTTATGAAATTATTCATAGATGATCGGAGAGACTGCGACTGTTGCGAGCAACTGTCAATCCTAATACCGGTCGGTGCCGGATATAAATCAGGGGGTGTCCCAGGTTTATTTAAAATGTAGTGTACTAGAGATAAATGTTGCGGCTAGCTCTTGGTCCAAAAATATACCTAGTACTAAAAACATGAAGACCAATTCCCGTAAGCGACAATCAAAAACTTGACAAAAATGCAGGTAAACTAGAGGTATTTTTGACAGATTGAGACTGAGATCATACTGTGAACGTTCTTAAAATTACAAGAATTGTCTCTCTGGTAACAAAACAAAAGAAGTTTTTTTTTTAGTGTAAAGTGCCTGTCTGGGTTCGGACCTACGACCTACAACTCTTAAGTCGCAGCCGCTACCATTGGGCCACCTGCTCTCTTAAAGTTTGTGTATAACTACTTTATTTTCACCAGCGTTAATAATTTACTTTACATTTAAAAACACAAAAGCCAAATACACTCTAAATCAGTCTAAAAACAAATGAATAAAGTCGGAATACATTTTATTTTTCAATCCATACGTCTAACGGTGGCCTCAGATGCCCAGATGCAGCTGGATTAAATGAGAGTGGCTATAATTGGTGCATGCTGGCCGAGACTGGTATAATTGGTGGATGCTGGTCGAGTAATAGTGGCGTATTTATTCACGTCTTGTGTTTACTCCCTTATTTACGAGCTTGGGTGCTTCGGGTTCAATGAGAGTCTGTTTAGGTGGTCGATACGGTTTATTACTCGTATTAGAATACTATGTAGACTTTTCTTTGTTTATATTAATGGTAACAGTTGATGATGGGTGAGCTTTCTTGTGGGGATAGATCCCCACAAGAAAGCTCACCCATCCGCCGTAAGCCAAAAAGCGGTAACTCAACAAATGCATGTTTTGAGAAAACAGGGAATGTGAGATAATTGATTTCTCGTTGTCTTAATTAATTATAGGTACATGGATTTTTTAATAACCAGGTTGGGTTAGCTTAGCAGTATAAGATTAAAATGAGATACCTATCAATATTTTTCTTAATGGTTGTTTTTCAATGTTCCGATAAAGCTACGGTTATTTTGACTAGCCCATCTGATGCGAAGTTTTTGTGATACCGCGTTTTGGCAGGTAAAAAGAAAATGTTTGGAAAAGTGTTAGCTTTTTATCCTAAAATGTATCACAGTTGTAGATTCGAGCTTAAGAAGACGGTTATATATAATATTTAAAGAGGGACTGCTTTCTGTTCAGGGTCCATATTTTCTATGACACAATGAACGAAACGATAGCAGTGGTGGATCAGTGGAAACGGCCCCGACTTACCAGTTGTACGTCGTGGGTTCGAACCCAGGCAGGCGTTTTAGTTTGTGTAATAAATTTCATCATCACTGCTCTTAAAAACGGTTAATGTAAATATCGTGACGAAAGCGGCATGTCCTAAAACCAAAAATGCGAAGACATAAATTTATTTATTTAATTAAACTTTTCGCACAAAAAGGTACAAAGGCGGACTTAATGCCTTAGGCATTCTCTACCAGTCAACCAATGGTGGTGAAGAGATTAGATGGCGGGTGCTTTGGTTGAGAGGGACAATTAAGAAAAAAACTCTTAAAACTAGGTACACAAATACATAAATAGGTTATATACACATACATCCTATTACTATAATATATACTTATAATATATATATACAAAATCAAGGGAGAGATATGTTGAGATGACTCTACGCTATTTTTTTTTGTAAATTATGACATATGACATCTACCAACCCGTACTCGGCCCGCGTGGTGGATTATGGCCTACTCCCTCTCTCACCAAGAGGAGGCCTGTGTCCCAGCAGTAGGGAATGTTATAGGCTGATTATGAATGAACGAAACCGCGCGAAATTAACGCGAGATTGACGGGATTAGCTAAAAAATTGACGTGGTGACTACTCAATGAAGAAGTCAGTGAATTAGGGGTCTGAGAATCAGTTAAGAGTTAAGTGTTTTTTGAAGTGAAAACTTCTTTAGCAGCGTTGTGCACTTTTTGTGATGGGTAAAAAATTAATATTAAGTACTTCAAAATGTACTGCGTGCGAGCAGAGGTTTCTAGAACCGTGAGATTATGTTCAGCAATGTTGTATATAATGTTCCTCAAACAGTATTAAAGAAAATGAAAATACATACGTTTAGAAACGAAATAAGAACCTGTTTATTTACAAAACCCAATTAAAAACCAAACAAAAAAAAAAGAAAACAATTCAATCTAAAAATTCTTACTCCAAATTAGAAAATCTACCCTAAAATACAAGTACTCGCATTTCCTCTGAAACTGAATTTCCAACCGTGTCTGAAGTTACAATAAAATTAATTAGAAGTCGGTCTAAACAATTGCCATGCGACAGATCCATCTGGAACGAGACAGGGCACGAAAAACTGGGGTCTGGGCACTGGGCAGACGGCACTGGGCAGTGGGCAGCTGCGAAACGAAATTGAAACAATTGCCGGGGCTCATTAGGAGGAGCTGACCACGCGACTTGCTGCTACGTAATTAGAAATAGAATGTTTATTGTCGTGCTTGCTAAATTTAAAATTGGTGTTATTTAATTTTGGTTTTTGGGTAAGAGTATCTAATGTTTTTTTCATGGAATAGAATGGAATACTCTTTATTATTCATACCATATGGGTATAGTTTAGGTGGGAGCAGGGGTGACCCAGTGGTAAAGGACTTACGAGTTGTAGGTCGGAGGTTTAAACCCAGACAGGCGCTTTACTTTGTGTAAATTAGTTATTAGGAAACTATAAAATACTGGCTGTACCCCGCGGTATCCTATGAGTAAAAAGTATCCTATATGTTAATCCTAGTTATAACCCATCTGTGTGCCAAATTTAATCCAAATCGGTTCAGTAGTTTTTGCGTGAAAGAGTAACAAGCATCCATCCATCCATCCATCCATCCATACAAACTTTCACGTTTATAATATGAAGTAGGATAATAGAAAATGTCTTAGGTAGGCTAGGTTTTGGTTCTAGGATATGCCGGTTTCCTCACGATGTTTCCTTTCACACATCTAACAACCCGCACTGAGTCCGCGTAGTAGATTACGGCCCACTCCCGCTCACTGTGAGGAGCCACTGTTCTAGCAGTGGGGACGTTACAGGCTGATTATGCTTAAGGGCTAGGTTCATTAGGCATTAGGCATTAAATTTAAACAAAATGGCATCGTTGCACTTTTTGTTTAAATTTTTCTTGTAGGTAATTAATAAAATGGTAATTTCAATAAAAATATGGAACGTATGGCAATTCACGCGTTTGTGAGCTTTTAGAGATAAGTATGGAAATAATTGTACTTACATAAATAAGAAAATTTGAAAAATGTTTTATTTTGTAGGATAATCTATTATTTCAAGCTGTCATGGTACCAATAAGACGACGTCAAACTCAAAATATACAATTTACTTGAATCAATACATAACATAACACTGCTGGCTGTAATCCCAGAAGAGTTAAGCAGTAGCCTATAGTACACTCACATTTCGTTATAAAATAATTATAATGATTCATTTATTAATTTCCCTAATAAAGCTACCAACACTAACTTACTACCTAAGCCAAAATAATCCACCAAAAGCTTCAATCTCATAATTACACATTTCTAGATAAAAGCTGATCAAAAATGGCTAGCCAAAATGAGTTGCAGCGGTTTGCCGCTAGGGGCGGTGCGCGCGCTTTCTTTTGTGCCAAGAGGAAATTGAACAATGTAATCACTATCTTTTGTTTTAATTGAACGCTCAATGAATAGATACTGGCGAGTTTTAAGTAAATTAAAGCGTGGGATGGTTAAAAGGGTGCTGACTACGATTTGCAGTAACCACTTTTAAGTGGTATTAAAATAGCCTTTGTGAGTAAGAGATTCTTAATGTTGGTAGAGAGAGAGGGGACTCGTGGCTAAATAATCACAGTCACACGGGTCGGTCAAAGGTTAAACTACACTAGCCGCGGTCGGTTCATGGATGGGTGATCATCCATTACATATCTCTGCCTCTGGGCTGAGCTGCATCCGGTTAGACTGGAAACTGACCCCAACATAGTTGTGAAAAGGGTAGGTAGCGTCCAGTGCAGCTTGAGTAATAAGTACCTACCTATCTGGCATTCTTATACAGGGTGTTAAGGACATCGACGCGAAAACTGCTACCATTAATTCAGAACCTACATTACCCACCAGCGCAGCGTTGAAATTGTTGGTCGGTTATTAAAAAATAAAATGTGCTGTTATATACATTTTTACCGTTTAGTTATTGCACTTTTGTAAAATTTTATACGCTGAGTGTCTGCAACTACGATCATATAATTATTATGGTGTATTTATGGTAACAGTTTGCGCGTCGAAGTCCCTTACATCGTGTATAGTACGTGTCAAAACGAGATATGGAAAAAAATGTACATGTAATGTAACCTAACCTATTGTATTTTGCATATACCACTGGGTGGTTAAGAAAAAAGACTTTTCAGCTTATTGAAAGTGAGATTTTCATTTCAATAAATTTTTGTCGCGTATTTCGCGTTCTGTTAATAAGATATTGAATAATGTATAACTTATAACGTAAATCTATTCGATGTCATATCGAAACACCCAGAAACCTCTACTATTGACATAAGCGTGAACATAGAAACATTTACACATAAGTACTGAAATAATAAAAGAACTATGAGCCGCCATTGCAGCCCACAAACACGGATCAATAAAAACAAACCAGTAAATTGAACAAAACTGGAATGTTTATCATCCCGCAGTGGCTATTTTACTCACAAAATTGCTAATTAGCCCATCCAAATTTCTATATTCATGTATATGTACATGTAGGAGCGTCCCTATAGATGCATGTTGGTTTGGGAGCTAGCAAAATAAAAATTGCATATCATTATGAAACAAAATATCTATACGAATTATGAAAATGTGCTTTTGAGTTTTACGAAAGGTTATGAAGAGAGTAGAGAGCTAGAGTTTTATCTCTCTGATAAGGGCAAACTTTAGACTGAGAACACTAAAGTTAGAGAGATAAAACTCTTGTAGTACCTATAAGGGCAAACTTTAGTGTTCTCAACTAGAATGAAAAATTATGTTAATTATAAAATTATTATTAAAAATTATATTATTAAAAAATATTAATTATTATGCATATGAAAGAAACTTTACTTACAGACCGGCCATCGAGAGAATGCGTTCCTGACACCTGCCAGTGCGACAATTCCAGTACCTAGCTAATAAAGATCAAATTCGCCAAACAAGTATTCGTTTGTATGAAACTGACTGGTGTCAAGATGGCATTTTCTCGTCGGTCGCAGTTTAATTATTTTAAGATTTTTCATCCAAACATACTTTCACATTCATTTTGAACAAAAACAGATCACTTTTAAATAAATAAAATAACATAACTAAGTGCTTGTAGGAAAATGAGAAATTCCAATCTCAACTTAAAAAATATTGTTTCAAAGTCCTTCTACATTAATTCCACGTCTCTTTACCCGGGCTCCCTGCTTACACCCCGTCATCGTCCGTACCACTTGTTTATAATTCCTTTTGTCTCATCACAAAGCCTTTCCGAGCAACGAAGGCTCGACGGAAAATTCATATCAATTATCCCTTTTCAGCGGCTCATTATAAATTCTTTCATAAGATATTTTCAGGCTGAAGGGACACTCTTTATGGCAGAATTTTGTGATAATGGAAAATTAGGGGAGTTTGGGTTTCGCCAGCTTCTCCGGTTTCATTGTTTTGGTAGAACATTATGTAGATTACTGCGAAATATTTTGAATAAACTTATGAAAAAGTTATGCTGTGTTTTCCTTTAACACACACGTTTTTCTTGCCGTGAAAAACTACGGTTTACGGTTTATGCACCGTGTGCAGACACGGTCGTCAGTGTTGTATGGATCACTATAGAAGCTTGTTGATAGACACATTTTTTCTACGGCGCGGTTTAGGGACTAACCACACTTATTCAGTTCTGCTCAGCTTTTGTCCATAGAAAACAACGATTTTGTATGGAATGCGTACGCATCCGTTGAGCTTTATGGATGCGTACGTACAAACTCGTAACATAATAAATAATCAGCCTATAATATTCCCACTGCTGGGACACAGGCCTCCTCTCGGTGAGTAGGCATGGTTCGTCATTTATATGGATCGCTATGGAAGCTTGTTGATAGACACGTTTTTTTCTACGACGCGGTTTATACGTTGTACCGTAAACAAACCGTGCCGTGTACAAACGGCATTACGCGTGTGTAGCGTGCTTACCTACCGTAGACAAGATAGGTTCCATTAATCTGCTAATAAGCACGCATGGCGTAGTTTCGGGATTTACAATGTGTCCCCTAAGTGTTGCAATAAACTACACTGAACTTTATGGTAACGATTTTTTTTATACTAAAGCACACGTTTTCGAACGTTTCGCATATCAAAATAAGCCATGATACAGTGGTAGGTAAATAAACGAAACATTTTATTAATAAAATGGTATTTTTGAAGCTGCAATGAGGATTTTACGTACAGTTCGCCTTTACTGCTACGACAAAATGGCGCTGTCAATACCATTTTTTTACCACTGATGTGTATTTGACAATACTGCTACTATTTTGTGTTATCAAATATCATCATCTACCTAGCCTTTTCCCAACTATGTTGGAAGTCCAGTCTAACCGGATGCAGCAAAAAACCAGTATTTTACATGGAGCAACTGCCTATCTGACCCCCACAACCCAGTGACTGGGTAATACGATACCCCTTGGTAGACTAGTTGTCAGACTTTCGGGCTTCTGACGAGCCGTAACGACTATCAAAGATCCACGAATGACAGCCGGGACCAACAGCTTAACGTGTTTTCCGAGGTACTGAGGTGTCTTGGAATCTAAAGATGGTCACCCATCCACGGACCAACCGCGGCAAGCGTAGCTTAACCTGATCGATCGACCCGTGCGACACAAGCCCCTAGATTTATGCATATATGTAACAAAAAACCAAAGTCTTTTACCGTCAGCAGCCACTAACAGTCACCACACAGGCAGTGCTTACGAACATAACATTAAAGGGCATGCAGACGGCAGACTTTTCGTGCGATTAAGTCTGCGACGATCAAAACCTGCGAAATTTTTTGCACTGTATACGTGACTAAGGACAGATAATACGCGACGCAGTTTCATCTCCATCAAAAGGGACAATAGTAGGAAATGATGTTTGAAAATTAAAGTAATGCTTCCACACAGAGTTTTCACGTCACAAACTCGATCGCACAAAAAGTCTGCAGTCAGCGTAGGTCCTAATAGTTTCAGCTCTTTCGCAGTCGGTACGTGGAGCGAGGTACAAATGGGTTCGATGCGAGTTTGGTACAAATTATCGCCGTAATGCGGAGCGTGCGCCGTGTCCCGTTTAATGAGGGATTGTGTGCGACATCACGGTACGAGGGGTGGGACGAGTGATAAGCGACAGCGGGTAGGGGTTAGACTTGTCAGTTTTTATTTCACAAGTGCATGAAAAAAGATGTAAACGTTGAACGAAAGCATTTTTCATTTAGTTTTTTCATTGTAGCAGCTATTTTACTACACCTTTTGACAATCATTTAGCCTAGAAATAAAAGACCTGATGGAAATACCCTAATATGGGGACATCAAAGATGGAATTCTGAGAACATTTCAAAATTCATGAGTAAAACGACCACAAAATTTTCTGTCACTCGACAGCTCGACCAAAATCTTGCTTTTTATGTATTTGTAAAAAACTCTTTCTCGTTATGGTCATTATGTTTTACATACATAGTTTTGTTGCTAGCAATAATTACAATAATACATCACATAAGTGACAACAGAGGGGCAATTCTCGTAAATTTAAGAACATTCACAGTCTGATCTCTGTCTCAGTCTGTCAAAAATATCTCTAATTTTCCTACATTTTTGACAAGTTTTAGACATTGATTGTCGCTGAGATAAGATTGTGACTAGATTTTGAACGTTTTTAATTACGGGAATTGGCCTTCTGATATCAACGCATGAGGTACAGGTATAAATATTTTAAGCACAAAGATGTTTGGTTCGATTTTAAACTGCGGGTATTAATAGAAAAATTTGCCATATATCTCGTCACTTGTACTCGTACCAAAACTCATATTTTTAGTGAAGTGCGTACTTTACGGACGGGCTTACGAGTTATGACGAATTCGCGTGTTTTTCGCAGATTACCCGGTACCTATGTACCTACTGTGTAAACTTCGCCTAAGCACATTTAGACGACTCTGTGCCGACTCGGGGTTTTGTAAATAGGTACTAGCTTTTGACTGCGACCTCGTTTATATGGAACTTTAAGCACTTATTTGACCTCTTTTTCGAAGTTTTGACAGATACATTCTAAAAGTTATGTATGGTCAGCTACAAAATTTGATTAAACTTCAGTTTTTTTAAACATAGTTTTTGAGAGAGAAATATTGGAAATTGGAACCTACACATGGTAAATAAAAATAAAAATATCTATTAGCTTATTATTAATATATAAAAGCTAAATATCAGTGACTCATTCACTGATATTTAGCTTTTATTATGAAACAGAGAGAATAGATCAGTTAGCTTCATTAAAACATACTCGATACAAACATATAAATTGCGTAAACGACAGTCTGATGAGCGCCGAAAATATTTTGTTTTTATTTTGTTTTGCTAGTTTGTATCGAGTTGATCAAACATGATATTAAATCCTGCTACCTGTGTGAAAATATATTATTTGTTGAAACGAATGTTTGCCGCGAAAACTGTTCGGACTATTTACATAAAGAACGTTGATAGGAAACGAATCAAAGAGCCATGACAGTTTATGGAACTCTAAATAAATCTGCATTCTTTTACTTGTTCTTTCGTCCTGAAAATTCAATAAAGATGTTTGTTGAAGTATAAATGAAACCTATAAAGAGAATTGTCAAAATCGGACTCTATCTGCAAAAAGATAATAGTGGTTTTAGAAATGCGAGCCGACTTGATAACCACCTCCTTTTTACGTCGGTTGATAAAAGTTATCACGTTCTACATATAATTTTCTAGATTGATGAGTTACAATATTGAACCGTCGCGCAAACTGAAAACAAAAAAGTGCAATACATACGCGGTCAAAATGTAAGGAACAGTTTTTTTTTATAACTGATTAGAAATTTCAACACGAGGGGGTTCAGAATCCCTTCGCGAGGGGAACATACTCCCCCGTCCATGGCTCCGCCTCCTGCGATGCCAGATGCGGACCACACCGACGACGACGACGATGCTCCGGAGGTGACCGAGGCAGAGTTGAGAGTGGCGGTACGTAGGCTGAATGTCAGGAACACCGCCCCAGGACCCGACGGCTTACCTGGAAAAGCTTGGGTCCTGGCCTTGGAGGCTCTCGGGCCTCGACTAAGGGGGCTACTAAGCGCATGCTTGGACAGGGGCCGGTTCCCACTTCGTTGGAAGACGGGGAAACTGGTCCTCATCAAAAAGCCGGGGCGCCCTGCGGACTCTCCGTCCGCTTACCGGCCCATCGTGCTGCTCGACGAGGTGGGCAAGCTCTTTGAAAGAGTAATTGCAGACCGCCTTGCCGGGCAGCTGGTGCGGGTGGGGCCGGATTTGGCGGACAGCCAGTTTGGTTTCCGCAGGGGGCGCTCTACGGTGGATGCCATCATGCGCGTGCGAGCCCTCACGACGGGGGATGCTGTGGCCCGGGGTGGGGTTGTCTTGGCGGTGTCTCTAGACATCGCCAATGCCTTCAATACCTTGCCCTGGAGTTGCATCAGGGAGGCACTCGGGTATCACCGGATGCCGACCTACCTCCGTCGCATTGTCGAGGCCTATTTGACGGACAGGGCCGTCATCTACCCCGGTCACCGGGGAGAGTGGAACCGGCGAGAGATGTCGTGCGGTGTCCCACAGGGATCGGTCCTAGGGCCGCATCTGTGGGATATCGGGTACGACTGGGTGCTGCGCGCCGACCTCCCTGATGGCGTCAGCGTAGTTTGCTACGCTGACGACACGCTGGTCCTGGCGCAGGGGAGGTCGCACCAGGCGGCGGCCGAAGCAGCGACACGCGGGGTTGCGACAATCGTCGAGAGGATCCGGCAATTGGGACTCGAGGTGGCATTGCACAAATCTGAGGCCATGTGTTTTCATGGTCCTCGGGACGCGCCACCGTCGGGTTCTCAAATAACGGCGGGACGGGTTCACATCGGCGTCGAGCTGACGATGAAGTACCTGGGACTCGTCCTCGACAGCCGGTGGAATTTCGTGGAGCACTTCCGACGTTTGGCTCCCAGACTGGAGCGGGCCGGGGCTGCCTTGAGGCGGCTCCTTCCCAATCTAGGGGGACCAAACGCCTCCTGCCGGAGGCTCTATGCGGGGGTCGTGCGGGCCATGGCCCTTTACGGGGCACCGGTATGGGCGCGATTTTTGAGGCGGCGACCAGCCCGCCGGTTGATCGCGTCCCAAAGGGTCATGGCTGTCCGGCTCATTCGAGGATACCGCACGGTCTCCGCTGAGGCGGCGAGCCTCCTTGCCGGATTGCCGCCATGGGATCTGGAGGCCAAAGTCCTCGCCCACATATGGGAGTGGCGAGAGGAGGCAAAACGCCGGGGCGTTGGTCCGCTGCCGCGAGAAATCACGGCACAGCGGACAGAGCTCCGGCGGGATCTCATAGCGGCATGGAGAGTGCGATTGTCGCAACCCAGCGCTGGGCACGCCACAATTGCGGCGATAAGTCCCCTCTTTGAGGAGTGGCTAGAGAGGCGCCACGGCGCCCTCACCTTCCGTCTGACGCAGGTCCTCACCGGACACGGTTGTTTCGGGAGGTTCCTGTTCAGGATAAATCGGGAGGAAACACCAGGGTGTCACCACTGTGGGTATCGCCCGGAGGACACGGTGGAGCATACGGTGGAGGTCTGCCCGGCTTGGGCGGGACCCCGCCGTGTCCTCTTGGCGGCGATCGGCGGCGGCGACCTCTCGCGTCCGGCCCTCATACAGGCCATGGTCCGGAGCAAGAGTGAATGGGAGGCCGTCGCCTCCTTCTGCGAAGCAGTAATGCTCGCGAAGGAGGCGGCGGAGCGCGCGAGGGAGAGGCAATCGCTGCACCCTCGCGCTCCTAGCCGCCGCAGGAGACGCCCTGGACGGGAGTCAACAGCCGACTCCCGGCCACCGTAGGCGCGGGCTTGCGGGCGGCGAGCTATGGGCAGCTCGCCGCCCGGTAAGGACCAGGCCCGGGTCGACGGCGCGTTGTGTTCCACGCGCGCCTCAAAGAGCTGTCAGCACGAACTGACGGGGTCCGCTAGGGCCGATGCCGCCGGGGCTGCGGGTTGTTCGAAAGAGCTACCGTGGCCCCTGGCACAGGCAACTGAAGGAACACGGGTGGGTTTTAGTCAGTAAAAGTCTGACACTCCCTTCTGCTCCGCCCAGAGCGGGAGGAGTCATTTGATGATTTCCCAACCAGAAAAAAAAAAAAGGGGGTTCAGAATCATGTACTGAATCCATGGCGCGTCGATGTCCCTGTCACCGTGTAGGTATATCTTGAAAATAAAAATCAATTACTTGAAAACCAAGTTTTATTAAGCGAAATCGATATTATTTTCGAGCCCAGCACACGTTGTCCAGCATTCCATTTAAGTATCTGCTTACCCCATAAAAATTGCGTGGTTGGGTGAAGATCCCTTCAACCCCCATATTGGGGGTCAGATTTCATTTCGTTTAATGAGAATGAAAAATGTAACTTGACCCCAAGCGGGAAAACTTCGGTCGCCAGACCCACCCTTTATTATTCATCTTTAAGGGAGGTGAAGTCATAGATTATTATTTAGGGGTGACTTTTTTAATATAAATTGCCTTGTGGAAATGTTTCTACAGATATTGAATTGAGTAGATTATCCAAGGAAGCTATGCACGGCCAGTGTGAAATTCTCTGCCTGCGTCTGTGTTCCCTCCCACGTACTCGTATAACCCGTCAGCCTTCAAAGCAAAAGAGAATAGGCATCTTTTGAGGTTGCTCGTTCCATCATAGACCTCATAGATTGGCAGAGATTGAGACCAAGAGCTGGCCTATTTTACAAAAATTTAAAAAAAAAGCTGTAATAGTGATTTCTTGTTAGCGATTTACCACAACAGTCGTAACGTACATACGTTGCGTTCGCGCTTCAAAATCGCTTACGTTGTAAGTTCATAGTATGAACTCGTATTTTAGTCAAGCTGCCAAGTGTTGAATCGTAAATGTAAATGTCATGCCGGCAAACAGTCGCAAAAGCAAAACAGTCGCATAAATAACTCTTGAATTTTGAATTTGTATGCTACAATAAGTATCTAGATACCACCCACGTAAATTTAGCATGTTTTTAGCCGTCGTAAGTACTTTTTATTTAGGTGATGTGCCATTAACATCTACCACATATACCTAAGCATTAAACCTCCTAAATTAAACAACATAGGTACGGTCCGTGGGTTTTAAATTCGTCCCTTTTCCGTTCTTATTTTACATTTTAAGTCTTTGCCGACCCCAGGATTTATATTCAGCGGGCACTTCACTGTGCTCGAGAGACCCATAAATAACACCGCAGAGGTCTGTTCCCCAACTTTTCCCGGGTTTTTCCCCCCCTGAGGGGTACGCTGGACCCGCCCCTAACCCGCAAACGACTAAGGTAAGGTCACCGCTTGGGAAAGATGAAAGAATACCCCCATATATCTCTTTCAAAGTGAGGACTGTTTGAGAATTTTAATTTTGTGAGGGGTCGCTTTTTTTTGGTCGGTAATGTTCGAGTGTATTGTATTTCATTATTTGAGAGTTGATGAGGTTTCAAGTCTCAGGCTTGGTTTGTGATGATAGTTAAGTCATACAAAAAAAAAACAGTAAAATTTGGGCCAAAATAACCACCACGTGGACCCCTGATACAGCTAGAAGGCGTCGTGGCAGATCCCGTAGCAGATGGCGGGACGAGCTGGACTAAACAAACGACCAGTGTTCTACTTTAGCCCTGGATCGAAAGAGCTGGAAGTCATGGGGAGAGGCCTTTGCAGGATAACAGTACAGTGTTGTATTTTAATCTAGCTGACCTGACAGACGTTGTCTAATGCCCCGATTAATGAAGAAGATCTATATGGAGCCTGGCATATTAAACCCAAAGACTGAACCCCGTAAAGCTTATTATGTTTTCTGTTAGCATTGATGTCAGCTATCGATTTATGTATAGAGTTTTCATGCGTGGCCACCATTTTGAAATAAAATCAAAATGGCGGACTGGGAGATATGCCACGCATAAAGCTCTATCAATAAATTCATACAAAATTCCCATAGAATATAGATACACTTATAGTTTTTCCTGAATTTTCCAATTTTTTCAGCAAACTTTTCCTATTTTTTTTTTTTGATATAAACCTTTTCAGACTATTACGAATATTTCGAAACGAAATTCGTCGAGGAATTCTCAAGTGATGCGCTTACCAACAAAACAGCATTTTATTTATATAGATTTTTCATGAAATGTTTTTGATTGTTTGGAACTCATGCGAATGGAATATTCACATTCCCCCTTCATTATCTTCTGGAATAATTAATCGTGAAGTCAATTCTAGGAAAAGTTCCACAGGTTTAATGAAACTGCTGAAGTTACAATCATTAACAAAGTATAGTTAACGCTGAATAATCCATTTAAAATGTAAATTGTTTACGTCAAGTATGGAATTTGCAGCTCAATATATTGAATCCTTTTGTTAAAATTTACCTGGAAAATGTTGACCAAACTCTATACATATTAAGTATATTATAATGAATATACAGGGTTATTTCAAATTAGCTAGCTAAACTCCGCAGATGCGATGGGTATCAATAACTAAACATGATAAAATAAAAATGTTCAAGGTTTTTTTTTAGGGAGGATGACGACTGCTGTTAGTGATGTTACTTGTAGTATGAGTTGAGAAAAACAATTTATTTTATGTTTCATCGTGTTTAGACATCGATTCACGTCCGTGAAGTTCACACACAAAAAAAAAAAAAAAAAAAATCTGGCATTTCAATTGACCACGACAACTGCAGTCAAAGAACCCAAAAAAAAAAATATCATGTTTAGGTATCGATACCCACCGCATCAGCGGAGTTTAGCTAGCCGAAATGTTATTCGCAATCTCCTGACTTTGATTATAATAATATGTGAACAGTCTTAGTTCATATATTATTATAATAAATAAATTCCCACAAAAGCAACAGTAACTTAATTATCTTCTAAAACAGGGCTTCCTCTCTTCTACCCTTTTGCTGTGCCCTACAGGATCCATAATGATCAAAATTATATCATTACCACCTAAGTACATATTATGGTAA
The DNA here is from genome assembly GCA_947507525.1 of Apamea epomidion. Lineage (NCBI taxonomy): Eukaryota > Metazoa > Arthropoda > Insecta > Lepidoptera > Noctuidae > Apamea > Apamea epomidion. The sequence goes on along the minus strand of OX382241.1, from coordinate 14,316,052 downwards.
AGCAATAAAGATATTGAGTATTGAGTATTTAAAATAACCCTGTATGTATGTACTCGAATTTAACGGTATTTTTTAAAGACCAACCATTTTGTTACTACTTACAGCAATAAAGTCCCTTGTAATACACTTACGGCCAACAAAAACCAGCCAACTCCATCCTACAAACTCACACAACACTTTTCTTCTACCGCACACATTTACTAACAAAACTACTCCAACAATATTAAAAATGCCCACAAGTTACACACATAGGTACCTACATGAACCTAATCAACTTACCTAATTAAGTGTAGGTCCTACGGTTCTGACAGGGTCACTTGATTAAAATGTATGTTGGCATAGACTGTATAAAGAGGGTTTTATTTGCTTTTCATCCCTGAGGCAATGGGGCCGAATAAATAAAAGCCTACACTCATTACTGGGCATTCTTTGTAATGTAATGACGGTGTGGGAGAAATGGTAGCGACGTGGGTTTTGAAGTGTGGGTGTGGTTATGGCTTTATGGAATACTAGCTGCACGCCGCGGTTTCACCCGCATAAGTTTCGATCCCGTGGGAATATCGGGATAAAAAGTATCCTATGTGTTAATCCTGGTTATAAACTATCTGTGTGCCAAATTTCATCCGAATTCCTTCAGTCGTTTTTGCGTGAAAGAGTAACATCCATCCATCAATCCATCCATCTATCCATACAAACTTTCACGTTTATAATATTACAATAATATATAATATAGTAGGATGTGTACTTGTCGATCTATTCTGTAATAATCTCACCGTGAAAAATTTGGTGAAGTGAGTTATCAACAGTGTCATAAATTCTCGTAATTTTAAGAACGTTCACAGTCTGATCTTAGTCTCAATCTGTCAAAAATACTACTAATTTCCCTACATTTATGACATGTTTTTGACATATGTTTGTCGTCGAAATAAGAGTGCCACTAGATTCTGAACGTTTTAAATTACGAACATAATTGGCCTTCTGATGGAATAACTTACTTCAAGATCACTGGCGGGGCTTTGAATTTCGAACCGATTGAATGATGAACGATATGTCAGACATATTGAAGAGCTGCGTTGGTTATACAATGAACTATTTACATCGTATATTGGGTATATTGGTTATTAATCCGTAGGTATATATATATATCTCTCTCTCTTGTATGAGAGGGATTTTACACTACATTATTGGAAGGTTTAATGCTTATTAGACTATCGAAATTAGGATTAGTAGATTCTAACTTGAAATATTAAGCATTCTTGGAAATATTAATAGAGCACATGGACTGAACAAGACAATTGGTTTAGATGTAATTTATATAAACACAACGCAGACAAAACCATAATTATAAAGTAAGAGGTAAATTAAACTTAATTTGTCAACCACAAACAAAAAAAAAAACTAGAACAAAGCGAAACAAACCACGATCCTTATCACCGGCACTTGGAATAACAAAAAACAATTCCTACGCAAAAAAAACATTCATGAAAAAAAACACAAAAGGTTAAAAGTTGTCCTTATTTGAATTTTCATTAAAAGTTTCTCCCGTCAGGAACAAAGAACATTTATATTAAAAAAGTCCGGCCACGGCCAGATATTTATCTGTAGTCTCGAGAGCGGAGCCGAATTTCAACTTTCCACCAAAGAGGTCGAAGAAAAAATATAGACGCGACAGTCTTTTGTTTTCTTTTTGTTTTTTCGCAGCATGGCCAGTCAGGGCAAGTCACTGACATATATTATACAAGTACGCTGGACATCATACTATCGATGACAAAACGAAGACATTTGATTTTCGCCATTTTGGCGCTGATGACAACGTGAGCGTCCGTGGAACTAATATTTTTGATAGTGAGTTTTACAAAATGCACATACTCTTATGATAAAAATGTTCTAAATATTTCCTAGTAAACACAAAATACACAAAAATGTATAAGACTTTTTAAAATATATTGTGTTATCTACGTTTTAGACCTAAATCGTCAGAGACGTACCAAAACAACACGACGACCATTCAGTGTGTCAATTTTAGTTACTGAGACGCACGAGCGGGGCGCTTTGAATCGGCACAAAAAACAACTGTCATTTCGTATAGTATATTTAGTCCAGCGTACTTGTTTATTAGAGTTCAGTGGTGCAAGTCAACCAAGTTGACTACAAACCTAAACGTCCGTATATTTAAATCACAACTGGCATTTTTTGACAGTTAGATGGCTAGAACACGGTTAATTGACGGTGTCAATAGGCTATTTTCCTAAAAAATTCTAATTAGTCCGTCAGTTAGATTATCAAAAAATATTGAACCCGTATTTTTTCTTTTGTCAATTATATAAAAATTGATGTTGATATCGCCCGTTAAACGTCACGTCCGTCACGCGGAACTTTAGTTCCGCTTGACGTCACTTGCTTGCGACACTTTTGCAAGCAAATGACGTCACGACCGGCACTCCCAAAGTTTGACGCGCTTTATCTTTGTAATTTTTTGTTCGATTGACAAAAGAAAAAATAAGTGTCCATTATTTTTCGATAATCTAACTGACGGGCTAAATATAATAATAATTTTTTTACTCAGGCAACTATCCTATTTGCTTAGTATTTAATTTCCTTGACTGCACATCGTTGCACCAAATATGAAGTTACTAGGTTCTGCTCGTGACTTCTTCCGCGTGAAGTTTCTTCCACCATCACGTCTTGCTTCGCATCGCTTGCCCGCGCTATTATGTACATACTTCGTTTACGCTTATGCGCATTGTAATTTCTTACTTTTTTTTGCTCGTCTCCTAAGTGTCCTAGCGTGATGTTAAAACGCGGAAAATTATGGTTTCAGAGGTGAAGATTCCGGATACAAATTCGAAATTGTGTAGTAAGAATAGCATAATGCGATTAGATTACTTCAGAATTATCATTCTTTCAGGTAGGTAGACGCCAGCAGGTTAAGCTACCCGAAACTGTCAAATTTTCCCAATCAATCTTGAACCTTAAAGCTTTAGCGATGAAGTTGAAAATCTATCAAAGAAATTTGTTTGACAGATTGTAGTAGCTTGATGTGCTCCGTCTGTACTAGTATCTATTATTTTATTTAAATACCGCTAATGTGCCTAATGCAAAACAACATAACTATGAGTACTCTGTAAACAACAACCAGGTATAATATCAATAATCCATTAAAAACCCCCAACTAACAATACAAATGGAAATGTCGCTAAAACCTATCCACGTGATAGTCAATAATGGCTAACTGTGATCAATCAGCGTCATCTATTAAATGGATAATATGCTTACTGGATAGTTCGCAAATCAACTGGGTAATGCACGGGTAAAAGTTTCGTAGGATTACCACTCTGGTGTTAATAGGAAAAATGCATCAATTTAAATCACGTCAGTTTTGATGGAGTTAATATAATAATAATTGAATCGATCTGCCTAGCCTGTTCCCAACTATAGAATAGAATTTACAGACATAAATATAGAAATTTTACTAAAGGTGACACAATGGATGGTGTTATCGCTAAGAGCGATCTTTTAAAGACGACCTTTGAATGGATTAAAAAGGAGAAGGAGAGACAAATACTGTAGGTACCTGTTGTGAACCATTTACATAATGCAATAAATATATACATAAAGTATATTATACTAATCTAAATAAATATTTATATACATATAATGATAAACATGAAACAGGAGCAATGAAAATAGTAATAAGATAGAGGCCATACCATAATTTTAAAAGTAAGCAATTATGTTAGGGTTCAAGTCTAGCCGCAGCTGAATTCGAGTATTTTACATGGAGCGACTGCTTATTTGACCTCTACAACCCAGTTACTGGGTAATAAGATACTCCTTGGTAAGACTGGTTGTCAGACTTGGGTTTCTGAGGACCCGTAACGACTCAAAGATCTACGAATGACAGCCAGGACAGGACAGACAGGCTTAACGTGCTTTCCCAGACACGGAGGGTCTCGATATGTAATGCATCCAAAATTTTAATTAATGGTGTTCTTTTAATGGGTACTGGGAAACGGCTGGATGAAAGGCACGGAACTGGGAAGTATGGAAGAAGAAAGGGAAGACCTGTTCTACCCAGCACTGGGTGATCCCTTCCTGAAATGATGATGATTACGTTTTGAAGGAGTATGTAAGAACTTTAGTACGTAGAGTTCTTTAGTTACTGCCATAGCCAGAAACAGGTATGTTTTATTTTTGAAAACAAAAAGCGTTTTCTATTAATCTATCAAAACATTACATCACTAAAAACTTCTCTTCGAACTCCTTATCATAAGCTATTTATCAGACTAAGTTTATCAAACTCTCGACCAACCAAAACCCGCCCAAACTTTAATGCCTACGTCCGCCTCTGCAGATCCTGGGCACAGCCGCCCAACTCATTATCGCCCGCCCTGCGCCACAAGACCCGCCCCAGCTACCGCTTGCCTAACTTGTGCGAGCTACAGGGCTGGCTAGGAGCTTAGATATTAGAAAGTATAACAAAAAAAATATATGAAAAAGAAACGTTAGTAAAGGTATTGTATTTCCTAAGTATAGAATCTAATGTAACGTTTAATATGAATAAGATTAGATTAAAAATCTGTCAACATCTGTCTAGCGTTTTTCCAATTACATTGTGGTCGGTATCCAGTCTAATTGGATGCAATTGAATACCAGTATTTAACATGGAGCGACTGCCTATTTTTTTTTTTGTTTAATTTTTTTTTTATAAAAATTTTGCCCCACACTAGGAATTTATCCTGTATCGTGGGTACATTTAACTCACATACACAAACAGCCAGACCCGGAACAACTACTTGTAGGTCATACAAATATTTGTTCCGTACGGGAATCGAACCCGCGACATGCAGCGCAGCAGTCAGTCGCTTATCCACTGCGCCAACCGTGTCATCGGAAAATTTTACCTCCACAACCCAGATACTGGATAATAAGATACCCCTTGGTAAGACTGATTAGCTTAGAGAGCAGAAAGAAAAATAAAAGAGAGGCATTAGAAATCTGTAAGGCAGATTGGTTATCTTTAATATTTTATGGAGAGACGCCAGTTTAGAGCCAAAGATAAATTGTTTTTTTTTTTTTTTAGTTAATGTGGCAAGGGATTGGTCAGGTTCGAACCCTGACAGGCGCTTTGTATAAATTAATTCATCACCACTGCTCCCAAAACGGTGAAGAAAAACATCGTGAAGAAACTGGCATGGCCTAGAACTAAAAATTCGAAGACATGTGACATCTACCAACCCGCACTGGGCACGCGTGGTGGATAAGAGGAGGCCTGTAATCCAGCAGCGGGAACATTCTAGGCTGCTTATGATGGTGGCATTTCAGGTTGATCTCATTAATGACATATAGATGATGACTACATGTCACAAGAAAACAGAACCAGCACCCTAATTGCGTAACACACGATCGATCAGAATCGGTTTCATTTTGACAGTTCAACAACATTCATTGCGTTATTTTCGTGTTGAGCAGACTTTATGAAGGTAACCTTTTTCGAATTTATGAAGCAATGGATTAGCAATTTGCTTCAAAATGATTCAGATTCCGATTGATCGTGTGTTACGCAATTAGGGTGCTGACCACTCCAACCAAAACATGTGAACATCAAATTGTTTTTGAAGAGATTTCAAGTAACGTAATGTAATTCGCAGGATTCCTGCTTCATAATCCATGTTTTACTTACTGTTAATACTTTTACTAGGCAAATAATTATCCAATTACATGTACTACTCATTTCAACAACAATTTTGCTATTAATGTATCAGGTATTTAATATAAATTTTCGAATTTAACGTTAATGATGCTTATGAACATTTAAGAGTACTTTGAAGTACGTATTACCGGTATATAATTAAAATTATCGATATTGTATAAAACCACGGTAATAACAACTCATGAAAGTTTCAAGTACACAATTAGTGAAAATACATAATTAAAAAGAGTACAGTTTAAACTGATAGTCTATGGAATTGATATGTTAATGATTATAAAATATTGGGTTTTGTATTCGGTGTTATTTTGGAATGAGGTAGTTATAATTAAGAGAGTTAAAAAAAAACTGGTCACGTCATTTTTTATGTTCTTTGCATTTGTTTTATGATTATTATTGCACATATTTATTTATATAGATAGGTAATATGTTTTATGAATTTATTGTATATACACCATAGACTACCTGCAGTATTGTCTCTCCTTTCTCTCTAAATCCATCCAAAGGTTGTCTTTAAAAGATCGCTTTTAGCACCCATTGTGTCACCCCTTGTAAAATTTTCACATTTATATCTGTAATATTATGGTGTAAGTACATAATAACGAATATTATATTCTATTCTTATTTTATTTATTAGAAATGCTGCCTAAAATATAACGTGACAATACGCCTGTATTTTTAGAAAGAATAAGCAGTAAAGTAACTGTAGGTAATAAGGGGCAATTCCGGAGAAATACCAAATAGAAAAAAATTATAATAATATATACAACGTGTTCTTTTTGATATCCCATAACTCCAGGGGGTCATTGTACTCATCATTATGAACAACTTTTACTATGGGATCAAACCTAAAAGCGCGAAAAAAAATCAGCTGTTCCCTACATTAAATTTTATGTTCGTATAATTCGTCCAAAATGTAGGGAACAACGGATTTTTGTTTCGCGATTTCGGGTTTGGTCCCATAGTAAAAGTTGTTCATAATGTTGAGTACAATGACCCCCTAGAGTTATGGGATATAAAAAAAACACGTTGTATAATACATAAATATATTACGAATTAGAAAACAAAACAAAATCATTGGAAAATAGAATTCTTTTACTTTTTCGGCAACCCTATTCCACTCGCACTCAACAACGGCCGTCAACTTTAAGCATTCCCACTTGAATAAAAACTTTTTCAAACGAGGACCCTAGATTAAAATGTTATAATTTTAAAACATAATTTAAATTTTTAATCACGCGCAGCCCTGGGCCGATGGCAATCTGTAAGCGGTAATTAGATTTTTACTTTTACGTTTCGTAGACAGTTGATTGAAGAAAAGTTACGATTAGGGGCCCGGGACGGGAAATCGAACGTAACGGTTTTAGGGGACCGGGCGTGTGTGAAATGACTTGGAAAGTATTTGATTAAGTTCGGAAAATGGCTCCGTAGTGATGGGAAATAAAGCTGGGTAATTTGTAAGGTAAAGGGAGGTTTCGTGTGTTGTTTTTCTCTGTATTTTTATTGGAGACTATTTACTGTTTTTTCGTTCTTATACGCCGTAGTTGGTTTAATCAAAGTGACAAAACGCTGTAACTCATTTGTTAAGAAATCTAAGTGTAGGTAAGCTACGGTTACGTTGAGATTATGTAGGTAAATAAATATTTTGCCGACAGGTTCTCGAAGAAGTACTCGTGCAATTGGGTGTAGGTACTGTAGAGGCTTGTCTCCCGAAGGCAACCTCATATGTTGCAGGCCGGATATAATTTAGCGCGGATGACATTCGAACGCTCAAGCTTGTGTCAAATATATTAATTAGGTTTTTGTTATAGAACCGGGAGGGGACATTTTAGATAGAAAGATGTAAAAGTCGTTCTCCTAATATAAACTAAAAGGAATTAATTGTGTTTGATTCCACCCGTTACCTCAGAGGGATCTTCTAGCCCTCAATAGTACACACAATAGGTAGACAAATATCAAGGGCATATTGGGGATCTTTGACACAGAATTAATCTGTTTTATGGGTGAAGTTGATCACAGCCAGTTTAAAATTAGCTTAGGGTTCAATAAATTAATTAAAACACTTCGAAGTATTTTTGCTATTATGGATTCTTTAGCATATTATTATAAAATTATTGGACAGTTAGACCCTACGCTACGACCATTAATATCGGTTAAAATTCATACCAAAATAATATTTTTTTTCATTCAGAATTTGAAGTTCAGCACATAGTTTAATACTAAGTTTTTTTCATTCACAATTTGAAGTTCAGCACATATTTTAATAATTAGTTTTAAACAAATTCTAATTCAGCATTACTTAATTTAAAAAATATTTGCAAAAAAACGTAAGACGTTGTGAATTTCACGGCTGCATTATAGGAATTACCTTATGTAACGCTAAAGCTGAGTTAGCCCACAACATAGTATTCTCAATTCAGAAACCAAATGCATAGTAAGCAAGCAAAACGCAGATAACTGATTTATTTTAATTTTTCAGCGAAGCAGTCCGGCGCCTCAGCCGCTGCGTTTCGCCCGCCCATCTGCTGCTCGCGATTAAGGAAGCGTGAACGAATCCACCGTAGCTGAGGATGGTAACTTTTGTACAATTACCGCACACTGGCGCCGCCCCCCCGCGCCCCGCACTCCCAGGCACCGTCTGCAAAATAAGGCACAGGCAGGTTTTATTCAAGCAAGGGGCTTTTGGGTTCTATGGCTAGAAAAGAATCATGATTGTAGTCAGTTGAAATATATAAATTATTTCTTTTGTGCACACAAAAGAAGTAGCACAATTAAATGATAACTACAGACATTGAAATTATCTATAAGGATAATACAAGGTGCCTTTAAAAAAACACATTTAAATAACGAAAGTGACACTATATCGTACTAATCCTACATAAATTATAAATGAGAAAGTTTGTATGGATGGATGGATGTTCGTTACTCTTTCACGCACAATCTACTGAACGGATTAGGATGGAAAGTGGCACACAGATAGTTTACCAAATGGGAGTCGAGCACCCTAATTGCGTAACACACCATCAGTTTCAACCTGAATCAGTTTTATTCTGGTAAGAATTTCAGCAGGATAGTTGTATAACACACAATCGTCAGTAGCTGCAATGGCTTTCATTTTGACAGTTCAACAACATTCATTGCGATATTTCCGTTGATGAGCAACCAGTCTTACCAAGTATCGTATTACCCAGTCACTGGGTTGTGGCGGTCAGATATGCAGTCGCTCCATGTAAAATACTGGTATTCAGCTGCATCCGGTTAGACTGGAAGCCGACCCCAACATAGTTGGGAAAAGGCTAGATGAGATGATATACGTTGATGAGCAGACTAATTCGTCGAACATATGAAGCAATAGATTAGCAGTATCCTTCAAAATTATTCATATTATATATGATGCTAGCTGCGTCACTGGAATTTCTAAACAAATGCAAGCTTGGTGCGCAATGAAAGATTTAAGAGCGACTGCGAATAAACAATAACAGAACTATAAGTCCATAAAACACAACACACATAAAACCCACACCGAACAAAAGTTACCCAATCAAAAAACACAGAAACTATTAACCCTGTGCCTGCGCACTGTACTCTCAGAAGTTGGCCACACATGAGTTATAGCCGCACAAGGATAGAAATGCTGTCTAACTTTGCACTTTACCCGTATTTTACACATAATGGTTATGTATGGGCGGTTAAACTTTCATACGGGACTCACTAATTGAGAGTGCGTTCCGTCTGGGACTTCGAGACTCGCTAAACTAACTTCAGTTTAAATAGTTGGAGCTGCCGAGGTCGGAAATTAGATTCGTGGCTTTTAGAGGGTTCGACTTGCGGACGCCATGGTTGCTTTCGTTGGGTTAAGGATAGTTTTGTAATTGGAATAATTTTGAAACTCGAAGTAGACCAGAATGCAATTTTAGAGGAAAGAGAAAAAAGTTCTGTTACAAAAGAACGTCTAGCTTATTCTTGAGCCTTTAATAAATACCAAAACATTATTAGCATTAACATTTTGTGTTTGGTTTTCGAAATAAGGAAGAACAAAAAATTACAAGGCAGATGCGCGTGGAAACAGAGAGGACGCCCTAAAAGGACATATTATAGTAACGTTATTGGTGATGTACTTCAAAAAGGTCAGGTGTGTGGTACTTGTACGTGCATCACCAGAGGGCTTACCACCAGCTCTTATAGCAGGGCAGAAGATGAACTGAACTGCTTTTTTGTACTTAGTTATAGAACAAAAAAGCAGTGCAGTTCAACTTCTGTCCTGCCATAAGAGCTGGTGGTAAGCCAAGAAAATCTAATCTCATCTCGGCAACAAACAAATGTCAAAAACTAGTCATTCAAATGTCAAATATAGGGAAATTAGGGGTATTTTTGACAGATTGAGACGTATCAAACTGTGAACGTTCTTAAAATTACGAGAATTGCCCCTCAGATGTATGAACATAAACGAGGCAAAAGAAGGAAGTAACGATCGTAGGAGGCGTTCTGTAGTTTCTGCCTACCCCCATAGGAAGAGGGCGTGAGTTTATGTAAATCCTACCAGTATTGTAAACGCGAAAGTTTGTATGGATGGATATTTGTTACTCTTTCACGCAAAAACTACTGAACGGATTTGGAGGAAATTTGGCACACAAATGGTTTACAACCAGGATTAACACATAGGATACTTTTTATCCCGATATTCCCACGGGATCGAAACTTATGCGGGTGAAGCCGCGGGGCGCAACTAGTTATAAATAACTTTCGGTTTTTCTTTTTATGTAAATATTCTGTCTCTTATTTGACAAACGGCTATAGAATATTTGATTGGTTTCAATAGCGACTGGATCTGGACTGGATATCCTCGTGATTTCCCGCAGTCCCCTCGAGGAATTTATTTCGCCTAGATTCTATTAAAGAGCTTGAAAACAGTGTTCATTTAATTGTAATCTCATTAAGGGTAACTCGACTAATAGAGAAGTAGCACTCAAAGCACAGAAGAGATGAGGCAATGTTTCATTTGAAAACCACGGACAGCTGCAAACCCTATTTTATAATGCATAAAACGTTAACATTGCCATCCATATATATTTTTGAAACCGTTATGTTTGTCCTGCACTTATGCGCAAAAGTGTTTTTCATATGGCTCCAATTGTTTACAATAAGTTGCCTAAAAGTTGGAAGGAGCTTAATAATGTAACACTTGAACTATTTATTAAATGAAGCATTCTATAACATTAACGAGTTCCTAGAGGAAAGATTTGTAATGACATAGTAGCATATTTGATAAAATTATTAAATTATTGTTTCTTTTTTTTTTTTTTTGTTGACATGATTATTCAATAACAGTATTAATACCTTATTTTAGTTTTTAATGTTCTGTTTGATCTTTGTTCTTTTAAATTTATAACAATATTATTATTATTCTTTAATTACTTAATTTATTGTTATTCTGAGAGAATGTTTTTAATTAGTAATATTTCTTGACATTAGCACGTCACATCATGTGGCAAACATGCCTGTACCTAATAATGTTGTTACCATCTTGCATGCATGTAGTTTCTTGTATGTATGACACATGTTCAATCAAATAAATATTATCTTATCTTATCTTATCTAAAAATGCAGATGCCAATTACATAGGTACTCTTTGAAACTGAGTGACATTCAGAAAAGGAATACCCGATGTAGAATTACTACTTTCAGTCCCTCAAATAATAACAGCCGCATTGATCGATCAGGTTAAGATATAGCCTGTCTGGATTCGAACTCACGACCAACAACTCGTAAGACGGGGCCGTTATTACTGGGCCACCAGTGTTCGTGACGATTTTATAAGAACAACAAAATGACAATTTAACCCCAAATTCGAATCACTACTTTCAGTCCCTCAAATATTCCTTTCAGAATTAAACGCACTAAGATTTTAATTGCATATTATTCCAACCCGTCTACAGCCTGCCTTAATAATCTCGTGTACATTAGAAGCTGCACAAGTTAAGTAACAGCTTTCAACATTCCAATTTTAATTTCGCACATTACATTCCCGAAAGCGCTTCCCTACAGAATTTGCAACGATTAACAAGCCAACATTCCGAGTTTTCGAATTCATCCCTACGCTGTGAGTGATGCAAAACTAAAATCATAATAATTTCTACAACTAATAAAGTGAGCAGTTGGTTTAATTTAGCTTAGTTCTACCCTGCACGTCGCGGCTCGGCGAATATTTTAGCGACTATTAAATATTTCGATGTAAGCAGAATAGTTTGTGTGCGGTTGGTAGGTAGTTTCCTGTTACGTGCATTTGAAAATTGGTGATTTTATTCCGGTCGTATTTTTGTTGGGTGGCGCCATCTGTACGGTTTGGTGTGAATTAATTTTCGAAAAAATATGCTATTGTGATGATTTATTATTTACGATTGCCTTGATTTTAGCTTGCAGGAGTTACAGTAGTTGGGAATATTGAGGAAAAACTGCAAAATAAGAGCTACATTTAGCTAGTTTCAAGGAGTGCTGAAAATGAAACATTAAATATTCTTTCACAAAATCTACATGAAAAGGTGCAGAAGACGCTAGCTGTATTCTTATTTTCGATTGAAGGTATTGAGCTCATAAATGGTCAGCTTTGCGAAAAAGATTGGGTTTTATCTAGCAACATTGTTGGAAGTTTTGAAACTGGCGTTGACTGTCAATCACGATTTCCATACGACCTACTTACAATACCAACTTACGACTACTTTTCAACCTTACACATACATCACACACATACATTTTTTTTTTCTCTATATTTGTAGGTATATTTAATATTTTTGTTTTAGACTTCACACATTCATATTTTTCTCTTCTTGTTCTCACACACTATTGTCTACATTTCTTTTTTTTACTTCTCCTTTCGCAGGTCTGCTGGAAGAAATTTCTTAAGAAATAAGCAGTACCTTTGTACTCATGTTATAATTCTGTCATATCAATTTGTATTTTACTGTGTGTACATAAATAATAAAATAAATAAATAAATACATTTTTGCCTAACCCTCCAACATTCCAACTAAATACGTACGTAATCTCATATTCAAATTTAAAAATGGAAGCGTCGCTGACCGTTTGCCTCGTGGCGCCACATTCCGAGTCAGACGTCGCCACCTAGCGGCGTTCCCGAGAACTTCGAGCCCGAAGGGTCTCCGCCACTCGACTATTAATTTCCTAAGGGAACTCTACACCCCGGCCCCCGTACCATGGTATGATGCGACGGTTGTTTTTAATATTCGTGTTTTTTTTCTAAGATTTACTTTTTTTTTTGTAAATAGCTTGAAAAGCGATGACTTGACTGTAAAATATCAGATTTAATTATTGGTATAACTGGAATTTTCAATGTTTCAGGTTTATTTTTCGATCAGTCCTCGTGTCGACTGTAATCTGCCATCTTGCGAAAACAAGCATATTTCAAATTAAATTTTGAACACATTTTCAACAATTAAATTTTCAACATCAGTTTGTTCGTTTGTTTGTTTCTAACGTTTTCACGCTAAAACGGCTGTACGGTATAGGATAAAATTTGGCACATTGGTAGAGCATAACCTGGAGAAGGACATAGGCCACTTTTCACACTGAATCGCAAACGATGACGTGGGCAACAGCTATTAGATCGCAAAAGTTATTAATATACTAGCTTCTGCTCGCGACTTCGTCCGCGTAAAGCAATTTCCTAATTTTTTTTTTCGTAAGAACCTTCTACAAAGTATTAGAAAACTTATAAAAGAAAATGGATGAAATCGGTAAAGTCGTTCTCAAGTTTTGGCGTGACCAAGGGCAATAGGAATTCATTTTTATATATATAGATGTGATAATTTATTGAGGCTGTAATTAATAAAAGCTTAATACCTAAATAAGTTAGTTTCGTAGCTAAGTAATACAAATCGTAGGTATGCTGGTGCAGCATCACCATTACTTACGCAAAAGCTGCGTACCTGGTGTAGCAACAATGCTACATCACGTAATCCTCAAGTTGGTATACCATAAACATACCTACTTTGCGGAATAGTAATAAGAAAATTAAATTGAATATTAGTATTTTTTTTCAGCCCTTCTTTTGTTTACACGAAGCCAAGCAAAACTATGAACCTTTACCGTTAAATGACGTAATTACACAAACAATTAAAAAGGCATTTTGTCTCGCGTGGATCCACGTTCGAAGGGCAACAAAAACATCGGGCGGTAAACATCTATTACTGAACAAAAGTTTATTACTTATTAGTTTATAAACTTTTCTTAAGTCCACGATCTAAGTAGGGTACTTAGATCGTGGACTTAAGAAAAGTTTAATACAACCTGTACCTAGATGAAGAATAATAAACTGTTTTCTGGAAACTCCACCAATGAGTACACCATGGAGTATTTAAGCGTGACCAAAGTCGCGGAAAAACTAGTGAAAACAAAAAAAAAATACCCGTTGTCGTATCGCTATCGTTTCCCGCATTCGTCTCGCAGTACGAGAGTTAGGGACGAGGTTTTATCTTCACACGCGCATGACTATCCCTATGGTAATGTAATGAAAAATTACGCCCATCTGATACCAACGCTGTCTCCGTGCTTTTTGTTCAGCTACCCTCACCTGTGTTTGTGGATATAATAGGTAAGTACTTATATATAAGGTGTATGTATTCATACACGAAATATTTTGAGAGAAATATCTACAGGGTTATTGGAAAAACACTAACAACCTCTTAAGAGGTCATTGTACTCATCATTATGAACAACTTTTACTATGGGACCAAACCAGAAATCACGAAAAAAAATCAGCTGTTCCCTACATTTTGACGAGTTATACGAACATAAATGTAGGGAACAGCTGATTTTTTTTCGCGATTTCCTGTTCTTAAGAGGTTGTTAGTTTTCCAATAAGCCTGTATGAAGGTGAAGGAAGGAAGCCTGTATGAAGGTGAATGAAGGTGGCAAAGAAGTTCATTATTAAAAAAAAAAAAATCTTGACACATATGTACTTAATAAATACGGACTCCTTATTTTTTCACATCCATTATGCTAGGGTCTACGTAATATTTACTGTCATTGAAGCGGAGTAAAGATTGTATGCAAAATGTCTCAAGTAATTTTAAAATTAATATTTATTTTAATTAATTACTTAAAAAAAAAAAACTTTGATATTCTTTACCACCTCTTAAAATATTTCCTGTATGAATAGATATAATAGACCACCTTATAAACACAGTATTTTATTACGAGTAACTTAGAAAATACTATTTTTTGTGAGGCAATTTTTACCCCTATAATCATAAACGTTGCATAAAGTTAGCGAGTGTTAGTGATTAGCGACTGTTTAACCATACGTTTGTGACGTTTAAATGTCACTTAACTTTAATCATCGCTTATAAATATACCCCTTTATGTTTACGGTTTTAAGAACGAAAAAGAAGAATTCGTGCAGGTCCTACACGCATTGTTTCGCGGCGAATTTGGAATGTCGATTCGATTCGGGGACGCACCCTAAGCCTCACCCGACTACGGCGAAGCAAAAAGGAGGGTTATGATTTTAACCAGTATGTATGTATGTTTGTTCATCTGTTCACTTCTGAACTATATTTGTCATAATTTGATAAATGACGTATCGTTAGAAGCGTCTTGATCGCCCGCCGGTTGTTTTGTTCGTGTTGTTAGGATAATGTTTCTGATTTATAAGACGATGTTGTCTTATAAGTGCCAATCTTGTAGTATAGTGTGTTGTGGTCGACGTGTATCTTTTTGATAGACTTCGATTCAAAATCTCTGACGTTGGTTAACTGATTTTGCTAATGGCTTTTTATAGTGTTACAAGGAGCTGCATTTGTATCCTTTTAGACTGCACCAGTGTATCGAGCGTTTATGAGAAATATCAACGAGTGGAGTCGGTGTTGGGGTTGGAATGTTTTGGTGATGTTGCTTATTTTGGTTACAGAATAGAAAGGGTGTATGATATAGGCTCTAAAAGACGCTTCCTATAATTTACGAACTGTTATTGGTTTAAAATTAGGACTCTTGTATCTTTACCAATAATGAAGCAAATACCTCGTAGCTTTGCATGGTAGACACTCCCATAAGGAAGTACCTATCACAGGTAAAATTAGCTTATGAATCTATTTGTATATCCAGTTTGGCAATAAAAAATACCATTGGTAAGCAAAACGATCCGTTTTTGTTTATAGGAACCGAGCATAAGTCGATCTTATTGAAATGAATGGATGAGCTGAACAGCTTTAATTAGGGTTGATTCTCGATCCTACAAATATCTACATTTATTTTTATTGAAAGTTTGGTTTTTAAATACTAAGCTTGCCTATCATAGATAGGAAATTGGTCACCATTCTCGATTCTAATTGGAATCCAATACTGTCTGGTTGGCACTGCTTTATCAAACAGTTTCTTTGTACGCACCATTCACATTACTGTTCGTTGTCATGCGGGCTACGCTCAGTAAAAAAAAAGCGTCGACAATAGTGTTGTTACACTTTCCGTTTAGATGACTGTGGGTACCTATAGGATATCGACTTATTTTGGACAATTTGTGAGAAAGGGAAAAAACGACGAGTTCTCTTGTCTTGCAGGTGGGTTGAAGGGATTTCCAAATAATTTAAGTATTATCAGTAATCAGTAATATTTGCAAACAGCACCCAAATTACGTAGGACACTATCATTCTTAATCTGAATCATTTTGAAAGATATTGCTAATTCATTGCTTCATATGTTCGCAAAATTTGTCTGCTAAACAACGTAAATCACGCAATGATTGTTGTTGAACTGTCAAAATGAAAGCCATTCCTACTGATAGTGTGTTACGCAATTACCCCGCGGTTTTCTGAAAAATGACGTGGCGTTTGGTCGTCGATTTAAAAGAAACTACTTTGACAATTTCGAATACTAAAAAATATCATTAACATAAATTGGACGTAGTTATGCAAACTAGAACCAACCCACATATCGAGTGAAAATTGAATAACTTATTAGGTAGACAACTGTGTTTTTTATCTCCTCAGAAAAGATCCTGGCCAATATACCAAGCCACAGTCATAATACAAACACCGATAGTAATAAAAACGCCGTTAGTTGTCTACATAATATGTTATTCAGTTTCACTCGATATGTGGGTTGGTTCTAGTTTGCATAACTACGTCCAATTGTAAGGTCTACTTGAAAGTGGCCTAAGTACTTTTTTCAGGATCGATACAAATATAGCAGAAAAAAATATTGCTCTCCCAATTAGATTAAAACTTGATTAAAGGGGGATGTTTCCTCGTACTCGGACCCGTAAGTACGTAATACGTAGACATGATATTGATGAAGGATTGCAGAAATTCCTATTTGCTATTTTACCTGGATCCATGGGTTACTTGGTTCTAAACACTTCTTATCAAACTAGACACTTACAACCAGTCTACTATTGCTTATGGTAGTTGCACACGATGATACCATCATTGTAATAACTGAACTAATTAATTAGTGAGTAGGGTTGACAAGTCTCACTGTGTCGCTTATAAGCTCTAATGGAACCCCTCTCTCTTATAATATAATCTTATAATATATTATATTTGGATGATTTTGCATTGTTTATCTTAATTATTATTTGTACTGTGCTAATCACTACTAAAATATTAAAAAAATACATTCTTACGTAGGTACTCCTAATTCGTAAAATTTGCGTTCATAACTTTTTGTACGCACTTTTGTCTAGTGCTGACAAACTATGTAAATGTATTTTTTTTTTAAATATTTATTTCATGATATTTTACTACCTACTAATTCTACTAACTTTAAGCTCGCCAAACTTCTACGTTTGATGGCGAGAAGCGCTCTTATACATAACAATGTAGCACCTTACATAGATACTTAGGTATCTACTACTTATAAATTATACTTAAATGAAATCCAAATTGTAAAAAAAAGAATGGTACAAAATGAAAAATGTTTTTTTTTATTCTCGAAGATTGTGCTTACAATCATTGAGAATAACAAAACCATTTTCCCCTTTCATCACGAGAAATCATCAAGATTGCTTGCAGAAATTAATTTAGATAGCAGATATTAATTTGCATTAAACTATTCAAGATCTGTTTGTTTTATTTCTAAAGACCTATCCATTTCATATTTTCCTACAGCACAAATGGGTGTTCTGCTAAGGAAAGAATCAAACGACCTGTCAAAAAACCATTGCTTAGTGTCATCAATATAGAAATCTTTAACCAACCTACGTCTTCTCATGCCGGTGGTTTCCCGAGCAATGCGTCTTTACCCTCCGGCGTGCTGACTACCCTTACTCCCACCCCTGTCACCCCACCCACCCCTAAACTACCACCCCTGGGTGGCCTTTTTAATGCCCTCTGCCTTTGCTCACAACCTCTCCGTTATTACTCCCTGATTCTTAAAAGACGAATTTTACACAAAAAAGAACACACAAAACTGTATTCTAAGACTAAACGTTAAAGTATATATTTGCTTAGTAACAAAATTAACGTTAGATCAGTATCTAATAGGATATCAGATCATCACTGTACGTTCTTTGGAGAAATTCGTTCTTACAATTGTGTGGAATAACATTAATTATTACCCTATTGTGAAGAAAATAGGGTATATTTTTATATGGCAGTTTTTATGGCGGTTAGGCCTTTTCGTGCGGGGTTGGATCGGAGGTGCAATAATTTAAGCAAAGGGTGGAAAGCGACAGAGAGTTCTTTTTGTAGTTTGTGCGAGTGAGACGTGCGTAGGTCGAGAGGGTGCGGGGTTAAACGCGTTACAGGGACGGAACAGGACGGAGTGGGGTACTTTTGTGGTATTAAGTACTTTTGACGCAGTGCAGCTAGTTTTTGAACGCCGAATTAGGTAAGTTGTTACTTTCATTATGAAAAGTATTCCAAAAATTTCCTTTTCCTTTGAGGCACTCCTGTCTACACACTATTGGGTTTTAATGTGTGCAAATTAATAAAAGATACCTACCTATTCCTTACCAGACAAGTTGAACAGAGGTAAGCTCATAATAACAAATACTTGAATGCATTAATTGCGTATTTATCGCATTGGTGTAACCTGTGATGGTAGATGTAAGAAGATAAATAAATAAATAAAAAATACCTTTTCGAGAAGCAATAAAGATTTCTGCAGAGTCTAATGTAGATCCAGCATCTTTCGGTACTCTTTGTGCGCATATCCTGAAATTAGTAAAATACAATGTGTTAATTCAAATAAGTAATAACAATGGTTTTACGAATAGAATTCCCATGTAAAATATTTGCTTGAAATATTTAAATAGTTAAAACTGCCATAAATCTAGCTTTGAAATAAACTAGATAAGTACCTATTTAGTAAGTAGGTACTCAAAATGAAATCAGAATAATATACTTGTATTAAACATTATTCTGAATCCGGTTAGACTGGAAGCCGACCCCGACATATTTGGCAAAAGACAAGGCAGTTATTGAAACATTATTCTGACTCCATAAACATCTGACTCCACACTCTCGGCAAACTCACGAGTGATGGCAACACAAAGTTTGAAAACACAATTTGAAAACGTCCCAAGTCCGTCCCTGTGGGCCGTCAACACCCCAAATAGGCCGACGCGCTGCAAACGCTAAAAACGTACCCCTTTACCCCTTTCCCCGATTTTTAAGCCTACTTCCCCACCCCCTAACTCCCGGGTTAGCCAGAGCACATTTACGCGCAATAAATTTTGACCGCTTCTGGCTACCCAAAACAGCCTGTATACTACACAACACGCACAGCGAATTTGAACTTTATATGCAAGTAGATAGGGTTGAATTTCAAGTAAGTTTGTCACAGTAACATAGTATATGCAAACGAAACGGTCTCGGAGTTTTGAAGCGGCGTTTGACGTTTAGCAAAAAAACGCTCTATTTTTGCAACTTAAAGACGATTTTCGTTTGTAACGTATTTTGTATAAAAGAAGGTGCCACTTTTGCGTGGCTAGGACAAAGCTATCCTATTTACCTAGGCTTTAGATATTGTGTATTTCTCATTTGTCTTGGTTGTGGGGACCATTGTGTGAGCCTATGGCAATGAAGGCCGGGAAATAATGTGGTTTTCAACGAATGGCCTTTGTTTAAAGAATGGGATGATCTTACGTTGAATTGCCGCATTATTTAGGTACTTGTTTATTTACTTTCTGAGGTCTAATGCAGATGCACAAACGGGAAACTGGAAAAAAGAAAGTCATGGAATTAGTTATTTGTGCTTGCAATAATCAGGAGGAGAAATAGCAAACCATTAGAAATATCTGTTCAGACTGTTTTTGAATTAGGCTGATGGACCACGCTTGGTCTTTCTAAGACCAATTTGTATTTTTTTTTGTTTTTTTTTTTTTATGTAAACGTGATACGGGTTTCGGTGATGGGATACTACTAAAGCCTGATTTTTCAATATTTTTCAATATTTTTATCTGAGGTATAAATATTGCGGTTTGACAGCTTTTATGATGATAGAAAATATGTCAAACTGTCATAATTATTCTTCAGATAAAAGTTATCTGACTATTGAAAAATCAGCCCTTAGTAGTATCCCATCACGCTGCCCTTTATCTATCGGTCAGATAGACTTAGGCTAATGATCTAGAAAATGTGTTAGACTAATTAGTCTTAGAAATACCAAGCGTGGTGATCATGAAAATATTATGAGCAGACTACAGAAGACTTTTTTTTTTTTAACGTTGCCCCACTCTAGGAATTTCTCCTGTATCGTGGGTGCGTTTACAAACATTTAAACTCACATACACAAACAGCCAGACCCAGAACAACTACTTGTAGGCCATACAAATATTTGTTCCGTGCGGGAATCGAACTCGCGACACACAGCGCAGCAGTCAATCGCTTAACCACTGCGCCAACCGTGCCGTCAACTTTTAAGTCGTCGTAAGTTACGTCGACTTTAAAGACTAAACATGCACTACATTTCTACGTCTATTATTTCCAACTGGTAACCGGCCCCTGCCTCTCACGGTTTTTACGACTTGTCAAAATAGTCAGCATTCATCAATAGCCATCATCATTTGCCTAGCCTTTTCCCACCTATATTGGGGTCAGCTTCCAGTCTCACCGGATGCAGCTAAATACCAATAAGCGACTGCCTATCTGACCTCCACAACCCAGTAATTGACTTGTCAAATAAGTGAGAGTCCTTGAATATGTGTGAGTTTAATATTAATGTAAAATACACATTAACCTTTGGAAATAATTTCTTTAAGGGGTGATTTTTCGTAATAAATTTGATATTTAACAGTTTTTGTATGAAATAACTGAAAAAATTTCAAAATTATACCCCGAATAAAGTTATCAGATGATTGAACAATCAGCCCTTAATCTCTTATTTGATGCCGCGATGCGCTATTGTCTATTACCTAAAAATTTGCTCCTTACCGCGCCTTAAGAGCACCTGAGCAACAGCCGGTCTATTCTGTAAAAAAAAAATTAACTGAAAAGGTATATCTAACTGATTAGGTGAAGTGAGCTTCAAGTGAGCTGTCGATAGTGTCAATCCCTAATGACAGCTCACTTCACTTACGTTTTCACGGTGAGATTTGTACAGAGTAGATCGACAGATTTCAACTACCTTTCCCAATCATATAACCACAGACTAAATAATAATATAATGAAACAATGACGCTTACTGGGCTAATTTGATGGCCGTATTAGTCGCACACCGGCGCTGGACTAAACTGTTTGGGTGTCCATAATGCAGCAGCCGTTTGTAAGCCAGCCGTCACTTCGGGAGATTTCATCTGAGGGAGAACGACGGATGAAGTTTGGAATTTCTGCAATTGGCAATTAAGGAGGTTGTGTATTCGATGCGTATGTTTGGTAAAATAATGTGTGTATAGTCTGTTAAAAAAATATGACATGAAAGTGTAAACAAATCCTGTTCAGGTTTAATTTTCGAGCAATTATTTAATAAAGGGAATTAGCAACAAATTCTTCTGTATTTAGAAGGTTGAAACTTTAAACCTCACAACTTTTCCCAATAATTATTGACTGAAGAACATAATTAAATTGTAATTGAAAAGTCATGGACGACAATTGAAGTTATAGAATGAATCTGAATTTTCAAAAGAAAAACCTCTTTAAGGTGATTTAAAACTAGAATTGAAGAAAGAAAGTACCTACCTATATTTGCGGCAAACATGACGCAGAGAAAAAACACAGGAACAAAAAAAATAACAAGGGGAAAATACGTGTCACATCCAAAACGGCCATGGTTCAGCACAAATGCTAAGACCCTATGCGAGATAGAGCGGGTATTGCACAAATAATCAAATTCCAAATTGGCGTCCACAGGTACGTTTTCTGATCGATTTGTTTAAATTTTCAACAGATACTTGAGAAATTAATATATAATATTTTTAAATACAAAGATACGCAAACACCTGTCGTACAAGAATCTTGATTGGTTTAGCCAAAACATACACAATAATATGAAGTAATCAATAGCTATGAAGCTCTGATTACTACACATTTTCCATACTACTATCCTACTAATAATAAAAACGCGAAAGTTTGTATGGATGGATGGATGTATGTCACTCTTTCACGCCAAAATTACTGAAGGGATTTGGATGAAATTTGGCACACTGATAGTTTATAACCAGGGTCAACACGATACTTTTTATCCCGAATTCCTACGGAATCGACACTTATGTGGGTGAAACCGAGGGGCGCAGCTAGTTACGTATAAAACCAATGTCACCCCATAGTTCGAACTAGATCTTATAGTACCTACACTTATAAACGCACCGTGTGTCCTGTGCAGTGTAACACAGAAAGGCATGAATTCCAATCCAGGAAAAGGGTTCCCATCCACGTTGCGGCGTACCTAAAGATTATTACATTTTGCGTACGACGGAAACAACAAAAAAAAAATGTTAAAAATAAATAGCCATAGTCTTCGATCTTACACTCATTATAGTGATTGCAGTGTGTTGTTATTATCACTTTAGCAGAAAGACGCAAGTTATTAATGCAGAATTAAGTTTCCTACCTCAGAAGTCTTGCGAGAAATATCTGAAAGCATACCATGTCTTCAATGAATGGAGACTTACAAAGGGCGCAAACAGTTTTTCGGAGACGTTGTTGCTATCTTATTTTTTAGATTTATCACAGACGAGGCGATCATCTATAATGTGGAGTATTTACTTAATGTTGAAAGCTACTTTAAAAACAAAACAACGTGCATATTGAAACATACGCAAAACTCGTATCTTTTCTAAAAAGAATGTCAGTTGGCTATAAGGTCATAAGGCTAAAAAGTCCAAAATTTTCACGGCCCTTAACATAGAAAAATTTCTTAATGAAGCTCAGGACTGCAATTTTCTTGCCGCTAAAGTAAGTGGTACATACCTATGAATTTATGTTGTAAGTTATTAAAATTTGTGTGTAGACTGTTATGTATAAAGGTACTTACTGCCTATTACTAATTTTTGGAGGCGCAATGAATCCTAGTTTGGCTTAGCAATAGTGTTAAAATATTTATTACAATATGTAAAAGATGCTGTAAATGTTAAATTATGCATATTAATTATGTAATATTTTCATTACAGGTTGTACTGATCATAGGTATTAGTGGAGCGTGTCGCAATAACGAGCTATTACAGCTAACAGTTAATAATATCGAAAAGCATTCAGATAAATTACTGTTAGTAAAATTGAGAAATACGAAGACGAACCTTGACAGGTCTTTTGTCGTGCGCGTAGAATATGTAACTATTGTAGAAAAATACCAAAATTTACGTCCATCCAATATAAAAACCGAGCGATTTTTCATACAATGCCATAATAATAAATGCACAAGACAGCCTATGGGAGTAAATAATATAGGTGCTATACCATGAGAAATTGCCACTTTCTTAAAACTGGAAGAGCCTCAGCTATACACGGGTCACTGCTTTCGGAGAACTTCCGCAACGCTCTTGGCTGATTCCGGAGCCGATCTCACCACTTTAAAACGTCACGGCGGCGGCGGGTGGAACTCCAATACTGTTGCAGAAGGCTATATTGAAGACTCAATAGAAAATAAGTCGAAAATCTGTAAGCGTATAGTGGAAACAATAAGTCTGAATTCAAACTCGGATCCTTGGTCTCACCCACGCCCATCCACTTCCAACGACGCACAGTGTACTTATACACAAAGCCGATCAGAATCACCAACGTTCACCGTTGTTCCTTCTCAATCCGCCACCGAAACAGAAACCTTAACCCCAGATAATCAAACTCAACTCAATGCAACTATAACGTTGCCAAATAAATCTGTTACTTTTAATTTGCAGAATTGCAGTAATTTAACTTTTAACTTTTAAAATGTTCCATTTTATTGAATTGGTACCTCTACCTACAATGTTAATTATTTTGATTCACAATAATATAGTTATTTCAATCTATTCCTGTTTATTATTTTATCTCCTAAAGTGTTCTCGCTGCTGAAGTGAAAAGTTATGTGTGTTACACGAGAGCAAAGTTTTTTGCATCTCGTGCCTTTGAATCCCTCGCCACACTCAGGATTCAAAATCAGCACTCGCGGCAAAAAACGACTTTGCTCTCTTGTTGCACAAATAACTATTGTTGCCTTTTCTACCAAACCTTAAACTATGGAGACGATGCATTGGTATAAAAAAAAAAAAATTATATATATATACTAATCTAGCTACGACTTCAGGGGGGTTTAGGGTACGGACCTAACCCCCCCAATTCGTAGCTAGATTAGTAAATAGTCATCAATGTTTTTAAAAACAGCTTAGGAGACTAACAAAGATGATTATTTCAAAATTTTCAACCATATCTATCCATAAACACTTTTCTACATTCGAAACCCAATCTGACCCCCACAGTTCCCTCTATAGTACATTCTAATAACCCACCGCGCGTCTGCATTGTCACGCAGAACCCCATGAATTCACGGTTGCAATCCACAAATTGGTGGGATAAAGCTTACTATATATCTTTGCGCTCATTTCGATTACGGGGTAGGCAGGCCTGTAGGCAATAGCTGCACAGCTAGCTTGGTAATCACGTTAACAAGTTTAGGGTACTTGTGAATGGTGGAGCGGTTCCCCTGTGGTTGGGAGTTTGATTCCTGTTTTGATGTAGATATTACATAGACAATAGCTGTAGACCTGTAGACTTTACTGTTATTGTCTATTATTATATACCCTTACTAAGTAGAGCGACTTCACATATAATTAATGTAAGTATACAAAATATTTTTGAAAGAGTAACGTTGGAGTTTCTTGCCTATTTAATTTTGCAAAGGGCCGACTAGAATCAAATTTTTTTTTTTTTAATGTTGACGATCAAAAGTGCCTTTTATGTGGCTATTTGAAATAAATGATTTGATTTTGACTTGGAATGGTGAATGATTTGAATAATAGAAATGGTAATAAATTGTGAAAGTAGATATGTTTGTTGTTATTAAATTTAAGCAAAAAGGCATGACTGGTTAACCTCTTTTAAAAGAGTACCTAATGATTTGACCAGATGCGAATAGAATAGAATAAAATAGAATACTCTATATTATGTACACCATATAAATTACAGAACATTAGTATATATATATTACAAAGGGTGACGGAATGGGCGGTCTTATCGCTAAGAGCGATCTTGTAAAAACAACCTTTGGACTTTGCAACTTGATAAAATTGGAAAGAACAACGTAAGAAAACTGGAATTGATTGTTCAATAATGAATGCACGCTGCAAATTAACAAGGTTGTTATTTGTCTATATATACAGTTAGGTATATCCAGTGTTACCAAGGGGTATCGTGTTACTCAGTAACTGAGGTGTGGAGGTCAGATAGGCAGTCGCTCCATGTAAAATACTGGTATTTACTGGAAGCCGACCCCAACATAGTTGGGAAGAGGGATTGGGCTGTAATCCACCACGCGGGCCCAGTGCGGATTGGTAGATGTCACATATCTTTGAATGTTTGGTTCTAAGACATGCCCGTTTCCTCACGATGTTTTCCTTCACCGTTTGAGAGCAGCGGTTTTGAGATTAACCTGAAGGATGCTTATCCTGGTACTTAACTGTTCTTACCTTCTACCACAGACTTAAATAAGTCTGTGCCTTCTACGAAATTTACATAAGCCAATTTTATGCTTAACTAGCTATGCCCGCGACTTCATTTGCATGCATGTCGGAAAACAAATTGGTACATGGGTTTATTTTATTTTGCGCGGAGCCCCTTATTCTTTTTCAATAATCAACGCCTTAGTTACTGCTTAAAATGCTATCCTCAGCTATCTGCCAATGAAAGTCCCGTCAAAATCGGTTCAGCCGTTTCGGAGTTTAGCCGGAACAAACAGACAGAAACACAAAAATATTTAAAATTGTTTTTTTTTTTGTTATTAGTACCGTAAATACTTTCAAATGCATTTAGTAAAAAGCTATTATTTGACATTACAAATAGACACTTCAATTTTATTTTTTTGTATATAATTTTAAAAGTTGAATGTCTTTATAAAGACTTGGAAAGTAAAGCCTGCCTGGTTTCGAACCCACGACCTACAATTCGTAAGTCAGGTCCGTTACCACTGGGCCAAGACTGCTCTCACAATGTATACGGGGTATCAACCATACGACAACATAATGCTTAGCATAATTATATTTACCTTCCACTCCTTTATATACCGACATCGATCTACAAAAACACATGGCGGTAGATTACGTAAATGATTAATCTGCACCCAGCAGGCACAGGGTATAGGTACGTAGGTACCCTGCACAAACAGGGAAAAAAACAAAGGGCCATTAGTGCAGGAAGTGAGGCCTCATCAAGATAAATAGAAATGACACTATGATGGATCACCGTCCCAAGCGGGGAAGTAAAATATCTTCCCTTTTCTCTACACCTTTATCACAAAGCAGTACGTATTAAAATCGCGTGGCTCTACCTTAGATAGTCACTCAAGCTGTGTCATTTCTTGCAGCCTTAACGCAAAGAATTAAGGTTCAAAATTGAAGGTGTTGGGGAAGTAACAAGGTTCCTGCAAGACTGTGTTTGTCATTATCGGTAAGTAAATAGGCGAGGGTTTGTTTATAAAGGAAATAAGGGTGGAAGTATTTGTTTTAGGTAATTGATGTGTTAATTTCTAATGGATAGGTCGCTTTTGTTTCGTTCGAGTTTGTCTGGGCTGCTGTTGATTAGGAACTGTGATTGGCTGTGATTAGCCTGTAGGTAACTGTGCTTAGGGAGTGCTCCATTGTTTGTATATCACACAAACAATGGAGCACTTAATATCGTGTCTACTGTGTCCTGTTGTCTGCACGCTAGTTCATGGACGCCGCTGAAGGTTTGGGCTGACTGTAAATAGATTGCCATTGACACGTTAAGCAGAAGATTGTTTATAGGAGCATATCAACCCGCACTGAAACAGATTTACATCCGTAAGACGTCCTCGTAACATAGGGTCCAGTTGAAAACCAGCGTCAGGCATTATTTGTCTGACATTTCTGAACTGGGCCTAATGTTCCCACTGCTGGAACACAGGCCTCCTCTCTGTGAGAGGGAGTGGACTGTAATCTACCACGCGGGTCCAGTGCGGGTTGGTAGATGTCACATATCTTAGAATTTTTGGTTCTAGGACATGTCGGTTTCCTCACGATATTTTCATTCACCGTTTTGAGAGCAGTTTATAAGCAACATTTTTTCACCCGACTACGGCAAAGCCAAAGAAGGATAAACTATTCGATTTATTTCTTAATTACATAAAGTGTGACTTCTGATCGGATTTTTATTTGTCTATCTGTGGTGTCTTGTTTACACCTTTTTAGTTGGCGTTTTTGTCGTTGTTGAGTTATAGTTTTATACTTTTTAAGATCGGTGTAGTGCACTTTCACACACGGTCTTGGTACATTTGAAAGGACGGCAAGTATCAGGTATGAAGTAAAATAGTTTCAGACTTAGGTATGATAGTGAGTATTACGAACAAAGTAACAAGGGAACGTGATAGGTACGAGTTCTCTGTCGAGGACGATCTCGGCTCTATCAATCACCTGCAGTTTTCGTAAAGCCGTTTTAGTATTGGCTTTATTGATTCATGCCTTTAAGTTTTTAAAGTAAAACAAAGTTACATAACAGCCGATCCATTATGTAAAAAACTGACCGTGAAAACTTAGGTGAAGTGAGTGTGGTGTGAGCTGTGAATAGTGTCAAGTCATCAGGTGGAGTGGCAGGTCACTTTTACATCACTTTACCTTAGTTATCACGGTGAGATTTTACAGAATAGAGCATCACAAGGCGTTTCCTTTTAGATAATACCGGTAAGCTGTTAGACTTTTCAGTAACATGAATATGTCATACGGCGTATACCGGTTTTTCGAAAACTGAAACCGGTATCGCCTCTCTGTTTGATGATTATCGATTCGATGCTTCATTTGTTTAACATAATATGACATAAACAGCCAGTAATGTTTTCACTGCTGGGACACAGGCCTCCTCTCTGTGAGAGGGAGTGGGTCGTAATCCACCACATGCGCCCAGTGCGGGTGGGTGGAGGTTACATGTCTTGGTTTTCGGTTCTAGCACATGCCGGTTTCCTCACGACGTTTTCCATCACTGTTTTGAGAGCAGTGGTGGTAAATATAATAAATTACAGAAAGTAAAGCGTCTGATTGGGTGCAGCCTGCTCCACATTGGGCCACCCACGACCTTTAACTCGTAAGTTGGAGTCGATACCAATAAGGCACCCCTGCTCTTACTTAATTTATTTCCAAATAAATAGTGTTCGTATACATACCATGTTTTTGTATTTTCTTCGCTGGAGGCTCCCAATAAAGGTAAATGCTCTTGATAAAAGATTCCACTCTCCAGCGTCTGAAATAGATTTTATAATAATAATATATATATATATTTTTTTTATCTTTTTGTTCATAAAAATATTGAAAAATTTAATTTATAAGTAATTAGATGAAATAAAGGAAATAATAATAAATCTTTATTCAGACCACACGTTGAATAAAAATAAAAATAAAAAAACAAGAAAAAATAACAAATAAAACTAATCGTATTAAACCTACAAAATAAAACCTAAAAAATTAACCTATCTCACATATCTTTGTGGCATTCGTTACATTACTGATATAGGGAAGTAGCACTTTAATGAACTGATTATATTTTAGATAAAAAAACGACCAGTGGTCCATTTTAGCCCTGGATCGAAAGAACTGGAAGTCATGAGGAGAGGCCTTTGCCCAGCTGTGGGCTGATGCAGGATTATAACACCCGCAAACATTACATTATGAAATGCAAATAAAGAATGAATATGAATATCGTGGAGGCTCTTAAAATCACACCTTATGGTAAATTGTAAGTACCTATACTATTAATCTGTAGGTACAATCCTCCAAAAGATGATTGTAACTAAAGAAATCGGTTTACAGAACAATGGACGAGGGAAATTATGAAAGTTTCTAGAAAAGAAAATAAATGCAGCTTTGCTAAGTTATCTAAGTTGCGTTTTGCAACTGTAGGAGGTGGAAGCGGACGGAGAAATAATCATACTGTCTAGTATTTTCAATTTTTTTTTTCATATTCCTAAGAAAGGTAAAACCTTTGTGGTTTTTCTGAAAGAAAGAAAGAAAAAGTATTTATTGCGACTCGCACAGGAAGATCATATACTAAACTAAACACAAACAAAAATAAAAAAAACAAATTATATAAAAAAAAATTAGGTACCAAAACCAAATTATATAAAAAGTAATAAAAAATAAAGTAACAAAAATAAAAATGAAACAGAAAGTCCTGTACGAGGCCAAAAGGCTCCTAATGGCCAAAAGGCATGATGCTACGACATTTAAAAAATAAATGTCGCAGCGCTGGTATACTGTTACATTCTGAACACAAACTCAATTATCATAATCTAAATCTAAGTTTATACTAGGAAATCGTATCAAACTATAATTATCATTACATTCCGTTCTTCTATTAAAACAGTTGTCGAAACTAAAACGGGGGAAAAAATGACCACGCAAAAACAAAATGGAAGGCTGGCTTAGAGTGGGGGCAGCAAAATACGCATGTGCGTGCCCCAGCCTCCCCCGAGGCTGGGGAGACGCGGCCGCTGCGACCTGCGGGGAGGGCGGGGTTTTGTTTCAGTAGGTACGGGTTTTTTCGCCTATCTTTCTTGAGCATCCCTTTGATATGCGAAAATTTTTTTGATGTGGTCATTTTTATAGATAGGTGTTTGTGTTTTTTTTGTCCGTGTGTGTGTGGTTTGTAGAATTAATTAGTACCCTTTCATTTTCGTCGCTCGTGTTAGGTAGTCGTTATAAAACATGGACGCGTTTCTTTTCTTTTTTTTGGGCATGCCCGGGGCCAGGGTGAAAGAATTTTAATGTGTAGGTGTTAGTGCTTTCGTTTGACCGTTTTAAATGCTTTTGTAGATAATAATATGTATCTATAGGGCACTTGATAGGTAGTACCTGCTTTAAGGATATTGGTATTGTGTACGGGTTAAGAGTATAGAATATAGGGAATATGGAGTATGTCAATTAAATGGGATGTAAGAGGAAAAGTGGGATGAAAAAGGGGTGTTGTGTTTTATTTTAATTGAGCCTTGTTTTCCAGACATAAGATTTATTATAAGCACGTTTGTAGGTAGATCACGATTTGCCCACTCAGAATTCAGGCAATCGTTCGTTGATAGCAACAGCAATCCTTTCAACGAATTGGCTATAAGCAGCTACACAACACTTTTTTGCTACCTTTTTCAGATCAAAGCATAGCTAGTTCAAATTACTAAAAAATCCCCGCCGTCTGACACTACAACATAATCAACAAGCTCGCTGTATCGAGCTACCATAAACTCCAAAAACATGCCTATTCTAAATTCCAATTATTCACTTTGACGTCGCCCGTAGATAATCATCTGTCATACGACGCTGGACGGGGTAACTGTCCATTTTAGCCCGACCTCCCTCTTTTTAAACAACAACCCCGATTTTAGCACTTTTAGTACTGAGCAGAGGGGAGAGTGGGTTCACAGTTTGTTGGTGGTGGAAAATGGAAAAGCAAAGGCCGGGATAGGTTTTAAGCAGGTCTCTGTTTGTGCGTAACGTAAGATTGTGTGACGTTTTTTGGTCCACAGATAATAAATGATATTTGTGTTTATTTTCGGGTTAGAGTGACGGTTTTTGTGTCATTTAATGCTTTAGTCTGGTGGGCTTAAAACTGGAGATAGGGGTTTTACGCTGGAATTCTGTTAAGATTTTTTAATTTTTGGTGTGATAAAATATACTTTGGTTTGTGGGGAGATGAACGCTTGCATATAAGACTGTGAATAACAACTTACTATTTTTTTACAAAATGTTGTTATCATCACCAGTTTTGTTGTCGACGAGAGTGCTATTTAATAAGTCTAAGTTTTGAAAAAGCACCAGTACCAAGTCTTACTAAGGGGTATCGTGTTACCCAGTAACTGGGTTGTGGAGGTCAGGTAGGCAGTCGCTCCATGTAAAATACTGGTGTTCAGCTGCATCTGGTAAGACTGGAAGCCGACCCCAATATAGTTAGGGATAGGCTAGGTAGATCATGTACTACCTAGCATAATCAGCCTATAATTTTCCCACTGCTGGGACCAAGGCCTCCTCTCTGGGAGAGGAAGTGAGCGTAATCCACCACGCGGGTTGTTAGATGTCACATGTCTTTGAATTTTTGGTTCTAGGACATGCCTGCATGCATGTACTACCTAGGTACTGCAAAACAAACCCTGTGGCAAAGAAGCAAAGTAAATTATCCCTTATGTTAAGTGATTGGTTATTGAGTGAGTAAACACATCTAATGCATTCTACTTATTACGTTTGTCTTCAACCAATAAAGGCCGCTACTCGATATCAACTTTCCTTTTTCCACTTAAAGAAATTAAGGATCGAGTTGATTTGTGTTTTGAATAGTTTGCGTACGGCAATGAAAAAAAATTGGACACGCAAAACATAAAAAGAATATAATTGTTTTACCTTATTACTGTTTTTTAGGTTATATCTAACTGTTACGAGTAGGTAAATAAAAGTACACTCTTGGATTCTCAAAGTTTGATAGAGCGTCGAGAGTATACATATTATATTGAATATACAACAGTTCAATAATTTTAAAGGCATTACTTTTAGGTGTCGTCTAGTGCTAGCAAAAATGCCCGTTGGTAAGCCATATATAACAACCTTATTGGGAGCTATATGTTTGAGCCGTTTGGGGTTGAAACACTAGGGCCTTGGGGTCCGAGTGCTCATCGAATTTTTCGGGACATCGCCAAGCGGTTGGTTGACTCTTCACGTGACCAGAAGGCTGGCCTATTCTTAGCCCAAAGAATCAGTATTGCCATCCAACGTGGTAATGCTGCCAGCTTTTTGGGCACTTATCCCATTGACAGTGATGCGGACGAATTTTTTGATGCCCAATGAGCTCCTGCCTTTTTCTATATTTTTTCGTATTCTATACTTGTATATAGTATATATTAGTGTTAATTTGTTTTGGTATAATATTTTAAATTATTATTTTAGCCATATATTGTATTATACAAGATGTCTTCCCTGGTCTACTATCGTAAATAGTCATGATTTTGACGATTAAATAAAAAGTACCAAACAAACTATCACACATACACAATAACGACGTCATTACGTCGGCGCCGGCTGCGTGGATGTGACGCATGTCAACCATTTCTTATTTTTTTTTCTTTATTTTGTTTTTATGTTCTTTTTTGCGTCATGTTTACCGCAAATAAACGTTTTTTCTTTCTTTCATAACATTTCTGTGGCAATGAAATGGAAAATCGAAACTGTAACTAAGTTCTAAGTTCCAAAATACTTCTAACCTTTAGGTACTGATTTCTAGTGTTTCAGCTCACCTACCACAAATAAACTAAAATCGTTCATCTACAAAACATTTTACAAAAACTTAATAGAATGAAATGTATGTTTGTGTCGCCTTTTATAAAGGGTGTTACCGATTTTTTTTTATTTCACCAAAGATAAAAAGGGGTTATGTATTTCAAACGTACCTTTATATAATCCGGAAAGCCCGAATTAAATTTTAGCACGTAGGCCGAAAAAAGGAGGCCCAAACAACCCTTACTCTGGTAAAAAATGGAATATTTCTTTTTGATTACAACAATATAATTTGTATCTTGTGTGGGGATTTAAGTTAGAGGAGGCTAGCGGGTCTTAAATAGGTACGTACTTTATTTTTTTAGAATAATGTACCAAGCATTTTGTAATATCTTGATTTATAAGAGTGTTCTTGGAGTTTCTTGCCCGTTCTTCTCCATGAAGATCTACGTTTTGGAATGGCCAACTAGCTTCAACTAACTGACTGTCTCTATGACAGTTGAAAAGTGCCTTAAAAGACAGTTCTTGGTGTTTCTTGCCTTATCTGCTCCATAGAGATCTACGGCTTGCAACGGGCATTCTTCAACTTTCTGACTCTTTGACAATTCAGAATTGCCTATAAATGGTTCTGAAATAAATGCTTTGAGTTTGATTAGTGTATTTTTGTTTTTATACTACTACCTTAAGTAATAATAATAAATTTATTGAACCAATGTTACCTTAAAATTAACTTAACTTAACATCAGTCTGTAACCGTTAGCGATCATCTTTTGGATCTTTACGCTGGTCCCCAAACTAGGCAGCGCCTGTATCTTGGGGACCAGAGTTGTGATACATAATGCTATTTACCACTGGAGTTTATGTAAGAATAGGTGAGTAATTGCAATTGATTATATAAAACTAAATTAAATATTGAGATCAAAGTGAAAGTAAAACTTAAATCGTAAATTATTAAAAACAGAAATAAAGCTTAAATTGCACTGAACAAAGCCTAAAACTAAAAATATTAAACAATCAAAAATTTAATGTTAAACAATCAAAAATAAAATGATAAGCAGTGAAAAATAAAATGTTAGATAATCAAAAATAGGGTGTGGGTGTGTTAGTGTGTGCGCTTGTGGTGTGTAGGTGTATTAGTGTGTGTGCATGTGGTGTGTAGGTGTCAGTGTCTGTGGCGGGAGTAGGATTCCGAGTGTGAGTTGAGTGATGTGAGAATGTTTTCAGATTCATCGTATGGAAGACCTAATAGCCATTGTTTGACAACATTTTTACATTTGTGGAGAGGGAGAGTTCTTTTCGGACACAAGGCAAACTACTTGTGACCTTGTTATACACAAAAGTGTGTAAATAGGCAGGGCAGGCTCTTGTTAGGAGAGATGTGGTCCGTTGTAGCGGGATGTGAAAGACACGTTCGGTCAATGAGTGGTAGTCAGGTCGGATTTTTAGGTTTTGTGTATGCGTAGGTAAGCATTGACAATAAATAGTTGGCGGACACGTAGAACTTGAAACTCTTTGTACAGAGAGTCAGTGGGGTAGAAAAATGTTTTTTTTAAGAGAACTTTTATATCAGCTCCCTGGGCTCTTTGAAGCTCAATCATTATTGTTTTGCCAGCTCCACCCCAAATAGATACGCCATATTGTATAATGGACTCGCATATGGCGAAATAAACCATTCGCAGGATGTCTTTTGGAGCGCTGTCTCTTAGCTTCTTTATTTTATGTATAAGTTTCCTAACTCGCCCAGAAATAAATTGAATGTGGGCTTTAAATGATAGCTTTTCGTCAATGAGTAAACCTAAATAACGAATAGATTGTGTCCGGTTAATATAATCGCATGAGCAGTCTTCGCGTAATGTTATCAAATGGTTCTGCCAGGTATGAAATTTCAAAATTAGGTTGGGAGGAGGGCTAGATAAATGTGTTTTGGAAAATGTTATAAGTTTGGTTTTCTTTATATTGAGTGTAAGTAAGTTATGGCCCAGTGTTTGCGCTACTGTTGCTAATGCTTCTTCCGCAAGGCGGTAGACCTGTTCCCAGGTGGGTGCGTGAAATTTGATAACCGTGTCGTCTGCGTAAGATATTAGTTCCGCGTTTGGAAGAGTGAGGTTCAGTATATCATTCATGTAGATTATGAAGAGTGTTGGGCCTAGTAAGCTGCCCTGCGGAACTCCAAAATCGATAGGGAGTTGACCACTTGAGTGTTCACCAGATTTTACATATTGTCGGCAATTGCTGAGGCAACTGTGAAACCATTCGAGAGGTATTCCCTTTATCCCTGCTATGTCTAGTTTTTTAAGGAGTAGATCTGTTGAAATTGTGTCGAACGCTTTAGCTAGGTCTAAGAAGACCGCTATGCAGCGCTCACCCTTTTCTATAGTTGTTGATATTGAGTTTGTTATCAGAGAAGCCGCGTCTTCGGTTAATTTCCCTTTTCTAAAACCAAATTGTCGCTCTGAAATTAGATGATGTTTTTTCAAGAAAATCAACCAGATGGGTGTTAACCACCTTTTACAGGATTTTAGAAAATATGCTAAGTAGTGCAATTGGTCTATAATTTTCAGGTTTGTCCTTAGGCTCACTTTTATGTATAGGGCTAACTGCTCCTTTTATTGTCTAGAATTGCTTTGATCTCTTTGTATGGCTTAAATCTTAATGCACCTACAGCAATATATGTAGATCTCGAATTTGAATGACCAAAAGTGTTACCTTTCACTTGTAGGGCTAGGTATTGTTAACTGTAAACAATATTACATAGCATAATATCAGGCCTCTATTCCCCGAAGCACTAGGCAGAGGTGACCCACGTAAAACCGATTAAGTCCCACGTAATAGAAGGTGAGCCTATTACTATTAACCGGGCACAAATTCAGACCCGAGCTGCTACTTTTTTTTTTTTTTTTACTAAGAACTTGCTAATGGAAAAATTCAATGACACTTTGCTCGACCTGGGAATCGAACGTAGGACCTCATACTCAGCATTAGCGTTTAACCAACGAGGCAGTCAACCATCTGGGCCCGTATTCCCGGCAGTCTCATCTCGGCGACAAACAAATGTCAAAAACTTCTCAAAATGTAGGGAAATTAGATGTATTTTTGACAGTTTGAGACTAAAATCAAACTGTGAACGTTTTTAAAATTACGAGAATTACCCCTCTGGTATTCTTAATAACATAAGTAGGTATTACAATCCTTATCACATTCCGCGTCCGCTCACCCAAGACACCACACGCGTCAACCCTTTACCACGCACGACAAATTAAGCAGGCCGGCCCTTTGCGGGCTCCTGGCAAAAATTCAATTACAAACTTCAGCTCCATCCCAAGAGTACATCTAAAGGGATGTACTCGTTTTTTGCCTCTAAATTTTTATGCGGCCCTTTACAAGGCCGTAAACGGAATGGTTGTATGAATATTCCATTTGCTCCGAAACTCTGCGTTTATGTATTGAAAGTTTACGGAAGGGGAGTTACGGCTATAGGTATGTTTATAATGCCGTGCGTGTGTTTTGCTTGATTAAAATGCATTGGAATAGAATTGGGTGGGTCTGTGTTGGAAGGTAAGTACGTGGGTGTTTTTGATTGTTTACGTTTTATATAGAAGCACGTGTCCGGATTGTTTGACTAGTGTCGGTCCGAGCTTATCTCATATTGAGGTTGGACAGTGAGCTTTTTGCAATTATGTTCATTAAAAACTGTACACTAAGAAACATTTTCGGACTTAGGATCCCGCCTTGTAGCAGTCTTTTACATAGCCTATGTTTAGCACGAAAAAGCTATGTTTCAAAGACTTCAGTAATGATTTGTGTTGTGGTCACATGGCGACTTTGTCAAACAAATGAATCATTAATGATTATTTCGACTGAACGTATGAAGACACATGAACGAGTAAATTGATCACACGAGAAGGAAAGTAGGTACACAAGTTTATGGATGTGGTCTACGTTCATTTCACAAAAATAAAATATAATCCAACCCAAGCCGTCTTGAGCAAGCGTGGTGATCAATGCTCGTGCCTCCTCTGTATGAGAAAAGACTTATGCCTTGTAGTGACGTATGTACAATAGGACAATAATAGGCTAGTATTATCATTATTATATAATAAGTTAGTCATAATTAATTAATTACCGAAGACAATGATTGATTATGATTAACTAAATAAAGTAGACTATTTAGTACTAGCTGCGCCCCGCGGTTTTACCCGCATAAGTTTCGATCTCGTGAGAATATCAGGATAAAAAGTATCCTATATGTTAATCCTGGTTATAAACCATCTATGTGACAAATTTCATCCAAATCCGTTTAGTAGTTTTTACGTGAAAGAGTAACAAACATACATCCATCCATTCATCCATATAAACTTTCACGTTTATAATATTAGTAGGATTTACCAAACAGAAGGGAACAAAAAATAAAGTGAATGCAAAATGGATTTCTGAAGAATATTAATTGGTCAATCATCGTTTATCTTTCTGCTCCATTGCTTTCAGAAATTCATTGATTCGATTACTAGGGCACACCAAAACGAGCAGAAACGATTTAAAAAGACGTAAAAGTTCTTAATTCACTTATAATTGAAGCCTACCTACTAAAGAATAATTCATCAACTGGTTAGACTTGAAGCCAACCCTAGCATAGTTGGGAAAAGGCTGGGCAGATGAATTGCGAAATATTGATGAGAAGTTGTGTATTCTACACTGTAACAAACACAAATAAAACTTGACATGAATCCGCGAAAACAAAATAAATTTCACCAAATATAACGAAAAATCCTGTTATATAACACTCACAGAAATTAGGACAAAGCACACCGATTTAGCATTAGATGGAAACTCACCCCCTTTCACCCCCACATTAACCCCTTACGATTAGAGGCACGCACTTTTACAGCAATTTGTCAAAAAAAGTTGGCAACTTCGCCCCTCTGGGCCTGGCCGCGTCATTTATTATCCACCCCTCCCACTTCGGGACCACCCCTCAAGGGCCAGTAATTTTGCCTTCAAAGCCTTCACGGGAATGCGTAATGACTAACGACATGACGTAAATCGCAGGGCTTTACCCTTGTCTGTTCATAATACGTGTTTTATATAATAGCTGTTTTATGTAAATGTGGGGCTGGATACGTAATGAGGCTTTTTTTAATGAGATTGTTATGACGAAAATCGCGGTTATATTTTGGTATTTCACAGTCGAAAGTAGACTAAGTACTGAAGTATTGGCGAAAGATATAATACAGGGTAGCAGGGACATCGCCGGGCAAACTGTAACCATCTATTCATGATTATAGACCTCTAGAGTAGATTTTTTTGCCGGTTATCAAAAAAAATCTGCTGTTTCATGTGGTTTATGTTGAAAAGTACA
Source organism: Apamea epomidion (assembly GCA_947507525.1). NCBI lineage: Eukaryota > Metazoa > Arthropoda > Insecta > Lepidoptera > Noctuidae > Apamea > Apamea epomidion. Next base: position 14,278,150 of record OX382241.1, on the reverse strand, counting down.
ATACCTACGTGGTTTAAAAGAAAAAAAAGAAAGAAAATGCATTTATTTGCGGCAAACATGACGCATGAAAAAATGACATAACACACAAAAAAACAAGAACAAAATGAAAAAAAAATGATAAAACAAAAAAAAAACATGACAAAATGATAAAATGTATAAAACAGCAAATTTTATGTTTAATAACCGACGAAATATTTCAACGCAGGTTTAGAATCATGTACTGAATCCATGGTAATAGTTTGCTCGTCGAAATACCAGCCGCCCTATTATTTTAGAATAATAAAACAACTGGCTCATTCATCACGAATATTTTATTTCACATAAACCAACATGGGCACTTATGAAACGTCAGAAGCTAGGTGCACGGTTCCAATTGGTTGTTTCCTATGGAGAAGAGCCGGCAAGAAACTCCACGATACCAAGACTTTCGTATTAGCGTACCATTCAAACAGTTTTTCGAATCCGCGTGGTCGCGACAACGTCATTCGATATTACGGTTTTCGACCCTGTGTATTTTTGAACTGGCGTACCTCTCGTAAAGTTTCCGAAATAGCGTGCGTCGCAATAACGTCATTCGAATCTTCATATCATTCCCGGGTAATAAAATTAACCTTAGCATAATCACCCTGTTTCCAGTGCTGGGATACAGGCCTCCTCTCTGTGAGAGGGAACGGACCGTAATTCACCACGCGGGCCCAGAGCGGGTTCGTAGATGTCACAACATGTCTTCGAATTCTTTGGTTCTAGGACATGCCGGTTTCCTCACGATGTTCTCCTTCACCGTTGGAGAGCAGCAGTTTTGAGATTAACCTTCAGGATGCTTATCCTAGTACTTAACTGTTCTTACCTTCTACGAAATTTACATAAGCCAATTTTATACTTAACTAGCTATGCCCGCGACTTCATTTGCATGCATGTCGGAAAACAAGTTGGATTCATGGGTTTAATTTTTTTTGGGCGAAGCCCCCTTATTCTTTTTCAATAATCAACGCCTTAGTTACTGCTTAAAATGCTATCCTAAGCTATCTGCCAGTGAAAGTCCCATCAAAATCAGTTCAGCCGTTTCGGAGATTAGCCAAAACAAACAGACAGACAGACAAAAATATTTAAAATTGTTTTTTTTTTGTTTTATGTACCGTAAATACTTTCATATGCATTTAGTAAAAACCTTTTATTTTGACATTACACAAACAGACAATTAATTTTTTTTTTATTTGTGCAAAGATTTTACAAGTTGAATGTCTTTAGAAAGACTTGCAATATTCAACCAACCACAGGCACACATATCCCACAACTCCTACACAACATTACGTATGTTTGCTTACATTAAAAACTCAAAAACGCTGCTCGGGTCATTAAAATTCTGCGCTGGAGTTGCGGGCATAATATAAAGTCATTATGCAAATGTTGCCAGCTTTTTACTGGAGTTTAGCCTATTTGTGGAGATGGGTGTGCGTTTTATATCATCGTGTGGTGTGCTGTGTTTTATGTGGGTGTATGTTTATTGCTTACTTTGATTGTGCTGGGAAATGGCGTTGTGGAATGGTTATGGTTTGTAACGGACGTGGAGTTAAATTGAAAGTCTGTGTTTGTTTTCAATTTAACTGTATATCAGCCTGTATCTTCTAAACATACATACACATGTATAATAAAATAGTAACGAAGAATTTTTGTCTGGGTGGATGTTCCGGATTGGCGCAAAAACGGCTGAACGGATTTGGATGAAATTTGGCACACGGATAGTTACCTGGGTTAGCAAATAGAGTACTTTTAATCCCGGTAGTGCGTTCCAGTGGATTATATTCTGACATCCACGCGGGCGAAGCTGCGGGTAAAGACTAGTTGGAAATAATTTAGAGAAGATGCTTTATAGCGTTGTGTAGTTATCCTACTATAGGATGGATGGATGTTTGTTACTCTTTCACGCAAAAACTACTGAACGGATTTGAATGAAATTTGGCACACAGGTGGTTTATAACCAGGATTAACACATATGATACTTTTTATCCCGATCCTGCAATATATTTTTATCACCACTTAGAGATATAGAAATCAAGAAACTTTTATTGATGAGAGCAAGAATTGATAAGAATTGGTTTAAATAAAGGACATCGCTCACTAGGCGGCACGACGCGGCATGACACGGCAAAGCATTAACATTTGTATAGCTGTGGCATGCCAAAATTGGTGTTGCTGAGTGCGTCGGTGTGTGGTCTGAGGAGGTTGTTGAAAATATGTGAAGACTATGTTCGTGACCATGGTTTGCGATATAACGTGACTAAGAGCCAGTTCATGGTTTTTGGACTTGGTGCAGTAAGTCCCCAGAATGTATCTTCTGTTAGACTAAACGGGACACCTCTGGAGATGGTGAATAAATTTAAATACTTGGGACATATTCTTACGCCTGACCTGAGTGATAATGAGGATGTTGAGAGAGAGCGGAGGTCGCTCTCAATACGAGCCAACATGATAGCCCGCAGGTTTTCTAGGTGTTCAGGGAGGGTAAAAGTTAAACTATTTAGATCGTATTGTACATCCTTTTACACCTACAGCCTGTGGGCTCGTAACACAAAGAAGTGCTACAGCGACCTCCGCGTTCTCTACAATAATGCGTTTAGGATTATGGTGGGGCTACCTCGGTTCTGTAGCGCCTCGGGTATGTTCGCGGAGGAGCGCACCGCCTGTTTTCACGCGACTATGCGTAACCGGAGCATCTCTCTGGTGCGCAGAATACGGGCCAGCTCCGACGCAATCCTAGCGATGATTGCTGACAGGCTGAACTGCACTTACATGCTGCATTGCTGCAGCAGGCATGTTCAACCAAAGCCGTTTAGCAGGCGTTATTAATGAGTGTATCTTTGTATGTATTTAATGTACCTATGTATTTAAAGTATCGTAATTTTATAATTTTAATCTAAATGCTATCATATTCTGACATTTTGAATTTTTGACATTTATTATGAATTTATTTTATTATTTTTTTATTCTATTATATTATATTATTAATGTGAAATGTTTTGTAAATTGTCTTCTATGGGCCTAGTTACCCGAAATAAATGAATTTTAATTTAATTTAAACATTCCTTTCCTTCTCTTTTCCAAGCTAGCGGTATAGTCAAGTCCCTTTGTGACGATTAAAAAAAAATGTGATTGCTAAGGATATGGACATAAGATTCAAAATCATTTCCGCTTACGAAAATCTTTTGCCATGCCATGCCGCGCCGTCTCGCCTGCATAAGAAAATCACGATCCAGAAATGATTAATATTAATCCATGTGTATACGCTGTTTCTACATCGCATAGAAGATGAAGAATTACCTTTGTATCGGTAAATGTTCGACTGAGCAACACAACAATGTAATTTCCTAATTTTAATGACTGTCTGCAATCTGGTCGGTCGTCGCGAAAGGGGTACTTTTTAATGGGTCGTGAGTGACACGAACCAAAAAAGTACATGGGCAGTGGGCCATGTCCCCTTTATTTTTAAACGGTAATAGGAAAGTCTTTCTTTTTCTGTTTTTTTTTTTGCAAAACAATTCTCAAGCAATTGTCTTTACGGGTGCATTTGTGATTACAGTATATTTTATTAGCAGATAGAAGGACGCTGCTGATCAAGTCTGCTCTGCTCTTGACAAGTAGGTAGTCATGGTGTTAATGTGCATTTTAAGTTCCTGTTTCTTTCTTGGGGTCAAAATATTTGTCATATTTTTATATTGCTTGATGATCATCATCTTATTAATCTTTTCCCAACTATGTGGGGTCGGCTTCCAGTCTAACCAGAAGCAGTGAATAAAAATATTTTACATGGAGCGACTACCTACCTGACCTCCACGATCCAGCTACTGAGTAACACGATATCCCTTGGTAAGACTTGTTGTCAGACTTCTGGGCTTCTACTTTTTAATCTCGAAAAAAATTATCAACTGTCCCATAATACCTACTCGTCCCAAATGTATGAGACGACTGATTCTTTTTTCTCGATTACGATGTTGGTCGAATCGAGGAAGTTATTCAGTTTGATGGTCTGTACCACACCCAAAAAATTTACTACACCTTTCTGATACACGCTGTGTAGTTTCATAAACCCAAGTGTTGTTGCTCGAGTATCCAGATCATTGTTTTATTAGTATTTGTATGTGTATGGGGTCGACTCGATACGATTTCTCTCCTTTTAGAAATAAATAAAGGTTTGCAATGCAACGCTAGCATACGCAAAAAAGAGCGTTATGTGGCAACACTTATAACCACGTGCACCATAAAATTAGCTCGTAAATTACTTAGCATGGGCCTCCCCCATAGAGCATAGACTACGCTGCTGCGGACGAACATAGAGTAGGTATACCTAGACAATATTACTTTTGCGTCCAATAGTGGCATGGCATTTTGCTTAATCTGTTGAGTTTTATTAGAAACTTGCGGTTGACTTTTAGCTTAATATAGAAAATATTACAGTGCATGAGTTTGTTAAAAGCTCGATTTAATCTGAAAACAAAAAATTAACAAACAAATGTTTTATATTTTTTTGCAATTTTTTTAATGATTTAGGCATTTTCTATCAAGTTTTGTCAGTTAGTTGATAATACTAAACAAATGACATAATAAATACTTGCAAAACTACACTTGAAATAAGTAACTAACTATATCAAGATTTGCATACTAATTTCATTTGCGGATTCATTTACGTGTGTTTCGAAATGTTTGCTACAACATTGCTACGCTATGGCTACGGTTTGAAGACTACCGCGTAGTTTACGTAGCTTACAGTTTCTAGGGTCGAAGCCATAAAATCATAATTGAAGTTAGGCGCACGGATTTGTATTTCATCGCAATCACTGTCCATTCCAAGGTCGCCTGGAAGAGATCGCCGAAAGCCATAAGACCGCCCAATGTATATTTTGTAGTGTTAAATGTATCTTTTTTGTAATGTATTTTCTTGTGTACAGACGCCAGCAGGTCACGCTACCCGAAACAGTCTAATTTTCCCAATCAACCTTGAACCTTAATGCTTTAGTGATGAAGTTGAAAACCTATTAAATAAATTTGACAGATTGTAGTAGCTTGATGTGCGTCTGTACAAACAGTATCGGTATATACATAAATAAATAATTGTGCTTTCTTATACGCGGTTACGCTATAAATACACCATAATGGGGTGATCACATAGCGTTGATATATCTGCTATTTATAAATCGGTTTTAACGATAAAAATATCTGGCCATAAAAGTAAAACCAACATCTACGGCCCGCGTTGGCCTTCGGCTCCCTTCGTGTATTTTCGTTTCATCAACGAATCCGAGCTTGAGTTTGAATCCCCTCAGCTTAGGCGCTTGTACAATCAAAGGGAAAACAATGATTGATGAAATATGAATATTATTAATTCGACCTTTATATAGGCAGATCATTTTCGGGAAGTACATAGCATTTTATAAGAAAAAACGCGAAAATAACACGCAAGTTTAAAAGTACTTGAAACTATATAAATGACATTATTATTTAGTGTTTTTTATTCAGTATTTTAGAGTTCCTTATACACTGCTACAAGGACCTTATGACGCTCGAATAACGTTGTCAGTGGGCGCTGTTAGGTCACATTTATCAAGATAGTACTTACATACTAATTCCATGGCATTTGTTACCTCTGATTTTGTATCACCGTCCAAATCACAGTGATCTTTATTCCCGTTCTAATAAGGTTGATGTTGGGTTGCTGCCACTGACAAGTGTGGTAAAATCATTGTGATCTTTATTCTTGTTTTAATAAGGTTGCTGTTAGGTTATTGCTGTCAGAGGTAAAATAACTGTGAACGTATTATATGAAAAAAACAAGATGCGCCTTCAATAGTTTCGAAATGTCTTTGTAATGTTATAGTTTAATTTTAAACACTGTCGTATGTATAGAAAGATATGGACCTACTCGACTAACAGAACAGACAGCTGTGCTGCTGGGGAGTTTGTTGCGCCACTTCTTCTCCCCAGCGAAAGCACTAGGAAGTGGTGAAGGGCGGGCGGTTTGGGGGACTGTCTTTTGTAATTTTGACGCTCGAAAAGTGCTAATTCTCAGCCTAATTTGAATAAATGACTTTTGATTTTGATGTTGAAACGTTGTTAACGTAAGCAGCAATAGCCCAGCGGTTAACGTGGGGACTGGCATGTGATATGTGGCGTTGTCGTGAGTTCGATCCCATTTGGTACACTTTTGATCATGAGAATCAAGTTTCATTACCTATTTCAAAACGTCCACAGGTTTCTCCCGCATAGTTCTAATAATATTTATATGACGTTTCAATATTTTATTACTTACTTTTATAGAAAATATTTTACAGCATTTTAGCCATCAAATGATAAAACCTGGTTTTGAAAGCTCAGTATTGTTATAGAATAAAATATATAATGTTTTTGATACTTTTTTCAGATAAAATTCTGTGTAGTCGCATTTGGTTTTAGAAGGTATTAAGTACAGTGATGACTGAATATTTCAATAATATTTTGAGGTGGAAAAACTTTTCAAATTCGTTTATATTTATAAATTTTATGTAACAGGAAAGCTATTTAATAGTAGGTTGTTCATCGAACCCTATATCTAGAACGCGAGTTTTATCAGTAACGAAATTAAGTTTTTTTTTTTTTCACAAAAAGGTAAATAAAGATTGGAATTTGTGTGGCTTTTCATAAACCATTGTTTTTAATAATCGGACAACGGAAAATCCCAAAAGGGGTGTTATGATTTTAATGTAAATTATAACTTTTTTTTAAAATTTGATTTGCAGTCTACAGTATACAAGGCCCTTTATTCATAAACGTTGCTTAAAGCTAAGGGCCGGTGGTTTCAAATGGCTAGTTAACTTAACATACGTACGTCAAATGATTACGTACTTGTTATTATTTGACGTTCGCCAAAGCCATAATTTTGTAATTGTAATTTGAAACAGCGCCTTTTTTGGTTTGACGATAGTTAGCGCCATTATTGACGAATACGCGTGCGTCAAGTAGATGTGAAACAACCCGACTGTTTAACCATACATTTTTGACGTTTGAATGTCACTAAACTTAACTTAACTTTAATTATCACGATCTAGTTTTAAAATATTGAGTAACAAAACATTGACGTTCAAAAGTGTCTTAAATGATCTACATACAGGAAAATAATAATAAACCATAGTGACTTCCTTCAAAGTGCCTCATTCCTACCCACAGAGAGTGCCTACCACGTTTACATAAGGGCTCCCTCCAGTGAATTTACATAACATGATTCCAAAAACCAAACAAGGCAACGAAAATCCTTTACCTCACCTCAGGGCTAATAGGAAATGAGAAAATTAATTAAGTGGGGACAAACAACCAATAAATGTTTTTGTTTATTTAGGCGCAGCTTCGAAACGAATTCGCTGCGCGTCTGTTTGCTCTATGTATGTACGAGTAGGTAATAGTAAGTGTTGTTGAAGATCCTAATTTGATTTTATGTTTAATTGAATTAGGCTTGAATTTGTATGGTTATAGCCGCTTTTATTTGTAGCGGTAAACTACATTTGCTGATGCATGTACCGTCCGAGAAATTGATTAGGTAATTGTTAACCCTTAAACAAATGCAGAGCTGTGTAAGACTTATCAAAGATGTTAAAATGGATTTAGCTTACACTTAGAAGTAGTTTTAATGTATGTAAAATTAAATATTAAAAAAACATAGCATACATATTTTTTTTTTTGGTATAGTATAGTAGAGTATAGATCGAAATAATTTCAAGTATTGATTATCAATTAATTATAAAATACCAAAATGTAGATAATTGTCGGGTGGGAAATAATTTGCCTATATTTGAATAAGGGTTAAACTAATTACTACCCTACGTAAATTTTCCGTGTTAAAGCAATTACATATATGTAACTGTCAAAGAGTGACAGTTGTGATTTAATAATATAATAAATAATAATAATAATTTATTTCAAATTCAAGTAAGATAAGTACCTCATAAATAAAAACATATCATAAATGAGCTTATCAAATATCTGTATTTCAGACAACAGCGCTCTTCTCTATATATATACATTTAAAAGCTTACAAGTTCAAATTTGCTTTAATTATGTGCATAAGCATTGCGTTATTTTTAGATCAACTAGTACCAAAAACACATAAAAATACAAATAAAGGAAAATGAAATAAATTGGAGTGGGGAGGGGATTTGAATATTATCAGCCTATAATGTTCCCACTGCTGGGACACAGGCCTCCTCTCAATGAGAGGCAGTGAACCGTAATCCACCACGCGGGCCCAGTGCGGGTTGGTAGATGTCACATTGTCTTCGAATTTTTGGTTCTAGGATATGCCGGTTTCCTCACGTTGTTTTCCTTCACCGTTTTGAGAGCAGTGGTGATGAAATAATTTACACAAAGTAAATCTCCTGTCTTGGTTCACTCTACGACCTACAACTCTTAAGTCATGGCCGTTACTACTGCATGGGCTACCACTGTTCCCTGCTGATTTGAATCCTACTAATATTATAACCGTGAAGGTTTATATGGATGGATGGATGTTTGTTACTCTTTCACGCAAATCTACTGAACGGATTTGGATGAAATTTGGCACACAGATGGTTTATAACCAGGATTAACATATAGGGTACTTTTCGGTTGGTACGCAAAATATGCACATTTTTTTTTTCACATTTACGTGGAGTTGCGGACACCAGCCCGTTTTACCTACCTAGGTTACTTTTTATCCCGATATTCCCACGGGATCGAAATTTATGCAGGTGAAGCCGCGGGGCGTAGCTAATATTATTATACGGACAATTGAAGGGTAGTAGAATTACTTAAAAAAATTATTTCCCTGACTTAACAATAAATTGTGGTGCATGACAAATACTTAAGTTGGTAAGTTCATTACACCTTAGCTTAGTCAGTCCTGTTACCAGTATTTATATGACGGTCTGGTCTATTGTCGTATAGCTCAAGTTGTCGCGGAAAAAATGGAGGATTTCTTATATTTTTTAAGTATGATTGAGGGTAAGCACAATTTGTTGTAGACTCTACAAGTATTTGTTCCGTAAAGAATGCAACACGGGACCCCTTAACTGGGGCATCTAGGCTTCCGGCAATAGGGAAACTGGGACTGATTCGTGCTATAAGGATATCATGAGGTCCTTTAGTTCTTGTTAAGTATCGTAACATTTTTTTTATGTGTCGCGTTATGTTGACTAGGATAGCGTCAGAATCAGTTTTGAATAGATTCTTGTTAGAACGCCAGACTCAAAAGTAATGCATTGCTTCGAAGATAGGTACGATAATGGGTCCAGTTTAGAAGCAAAACTGGTATTTACGGTGCAAGCGTCGTTTTTGTCAGTCTTTGCTTTTCGCGTTTTCGGTTGAATCTAGCGACAGTAGCCAGGCGAGCTTGCTCACACATTTACCCTTAATTCCCCGAGATTAGCTAAAAAAATTAAGTTAATTTCTTAAATAATGGTTTGCACATAAAACCTCGTGAGTCTGCATAGTATATACATCTAATTGCGACCATTACCATTCTCTCTAATGCGAGCCTTAAGCTCCGACGTTGGGTCGTAATTGGACGACTCATAAAGGGGACGGAGGGACCGGAAAAGGGGACGAAAAACGGGCGAGGGGGCAGCGGGGCGCGCGGGGCGGGCCAGGGAAATGTTATGGAAATGACGCACCGCCATTTCCACGTTTTTTGTATTTGATTATCCTTTCAAGACAATATTTTGCAGGGTCCGGAAATTAATGAAGGCAATTTATGCGACACAGAGCGTGGGCGCCGGGTTTTATTTAAATAACTTTTTTTTATTCTTTTTTTTTAAGCCGAGGGTTTTCGGGGCGACTGCCTTTTATAATTGGAGCGGTCTCTGCGAACGTTTTTTTTTTTTCTGAGGGCTTATGAGCAAGAGTTATGTTTTTGAGGTTAGAATAGGCGGGGCCGGGCGCTTTGTTTTTGTTTATACTTTCATTTCTCTATGGGGATTATCACACGTGCGATATCAAACGAAAGGGAACCAGTGTGGGTTACGCTTGGAAAAGCATTATGAAAATGTAATGAAAAATATTTTTCCCGGTATCTTTTTGTTTTATTGATACAGGTATTTAGATATGTACGAAGTATTATATATACGTGCCTGGTATTTACGCTTTTCATATTACTTTAAATCGTAGTAGGCACTAACCACTGTCTATGCCGCTAAATAATAGGGGTTAAAGTATGAAATTGCCGTTGCATTGTTATAGGTACTTCGAATTGACATAGAACCTTCATGATTTGAGATTTTTGGGTGAAACTTTTTTCACATGGTACCTATGAAGTTCTTCTTTTAAAAAATGTGCAACATTCGATTATCGACTTTCAGTTGTTTTTTTTATTCAGCTTAGACAGGAAAGATGGATACTTCGAAAATTCGAGTTATTTTTGAATACGAGTTCCGATTCGGAACTAACAATTTCATACTTTAACCCCTAATATTAAATAATATATAATTGAGTCTAAGCATTTTGTTCACGTCCATTGACTCTATGTAACTACATTGTCATACAACGTGGTAATGCCACCAGTGGCTTGGGTACATTACCAGTCGCCAGCGATGCGGATGAATTTTTCGAAACTATATTTTAGTTTCTCAATGGCTCAGTTAAATCATTTTGTTATTTTTATTAATTAATTAGGTATTAAGAAGTTGTTATTTACATCATACTAACAAACCATTACTATAAAAGTTATAGTCATGGCTAAATCAACACCGAAACGATTTCTAGTAGATAGTAAACTTGAGACCCCTGTGTGACAGATGATACGGCTAGAAAGGAAGTGACTACCGAGATGACAACTAAAGGCCAATTTCTATATATTTACGGACCGTTATTGGTTAAAATTCAGACTCTTGTATCTTTACCAATAATGAAGCAAAGACCATGAAGCTTTGCATACTACTTAGACTCTCCCATATGGAAGTAGCTATCACAGGTAAAATTAGCTTATGAATAGGTATATTTATATACCCAGTTTGGCAATAAAATGCTACCATTGGCAAACAAAACGATTCGTTTTTGTTTATAGAAGTATAAAAGAAAAATATATGTTGCTCCGACCTCAGATAAATTTAGATAAGGGCAGGAACTCCGGAGTCGGAGTTAACTCATCATAGTTATCTTGATACCCCAAAGAATAACATAGCTGGCTTACTTACATAAAAAATCTCCAAGCGGAATCGCGGTCCCTGCTAGTTAAGCTACACATGCTCCGCAATCCAGTACAATTAGTGTATCCGTAGTAGTCTCGATTCGATGCCCGACAGGGGCCGATTACGGCGCGATATCGTTAGTTCCGAGGCGCGACGGCAGGGGGTGTGGATGTGTCTGTCCTGCACTCTCACTTTCGACGCTATGCAAGTACGATTTCAGGAGTAATGTCGAGTGATTGAATAGTTGAGAGTGGCACTAAGGGCCATGGAGCGTTCCATGCGTGGTATAAAGCTTAGGTATAGACAGAGTCCCAAACGTCGAGATCCGCAGACGTACGAAGGTTTTCGATATCGGAAAACGAGTTATGGAATTCAAATGGGGTTGGGCAGGACGCCTCGCAAGGTGCAGTGATGACATGTGGAGTAAGGCAGTGACTGAGTGGCGTGTATTAGATTATTCAGTATATACTAGAAGTATATGTAGGTACCTTTGTATTATCCAAATAACAAGCTTTGAATATCAGAGGGGCAATTCTCGTAATTTTAAGAACGTTCACAGTCTGACCTCAGTTTCAATCTGTCAAAAATTCCTCTAATTTCCCTACATTTTGACAAGTTTTTGACATTTGTTTGTCGCCGAGACGAGACTGCGACTAGATTTTGAACGTTTTAAATTACGAGAATACGCCTTCAGAATGGTTACTAGTTAGTTATTTACTGTGTATGAAGGTTATTATTGAATATGGTTTTAAGATAAGTAAGATTTCAGGAGTAATGTCGAGTGATTGAATAGGATGTATTTATATAATGGCTATCGAAGTTTGAGAATCGGGTTTCATTTACTTACAAAATTATAGTTAACTTTTAACCTAGTGGTTTTAATAAAGAATTTACTTATCAATTACGAATATATTGAATACCTATACTTTCCTCTATGATCTATGTTAAAAAAAGCAACAAAGCTTTAGTTATTGGCTATGAATTTCTGAATTTAGAGCCTTTAAATTGTCGTCAAATAGAAATAGCCTGAAATTGGTCGTGTTATTTATGAGAGTGAATCAATTAAGGGTCTCACCTCCTCTTTCTTTATCTAACCGAGACACATCACAGCGTCTAAGTTTAAACCTTCTGCAGGGTCTTAATCTTCTGCAATAAAGTTACATAAACGCACTATTAAATAGCTAAAATGCTACACAACTGCCACGCGAACTACAATACCTCGTCAAAACACTATCACGGCACACTTCCCCGGTACATATCCCACCTATCATCATCGCGGATTTTTCTGACTGAATTCCCAATTACTTACATTTGCCCGGATCGAACCACGAACCGTTAGCCAGAAGCGCTAACGAGTGACGCTGATATGTAACGATACTTGTTTCACGCGAGGTATACATAGAATATCATATTTGTACTGTTGCCTGAAGCTACGAAGAGTTAGGATGCGTTTATTTATTGGACCAGGGTAATAATGGTACCAAACTAAAGGATCCTTACAAGGCTTCCATACAAAAAGACTGGCTGGTCATAATTATTATGTTCCGTGATTGGAACAATAAGTGGTCTAAAGGTATAGCGGAATGGAAAATGAGAGATGGGTCTAAAAGAAGTAGAGGAAGGCAACGTATGCGGTGGGATGACGACATAGTTGAGACAGCTAGTTCCCTGTGAGCTAGCGGTGTACGAGATCATGACAAGTCAATCTGTGTGGTTCTTTCCTCAAAATACCATTTCAGACACCAATCTACATGGTCCTCACATGATCTGACCAAGATTATGTCTGGACTTTAAAAGAGACTGTGACCTCTGAGAGAAGAAAGCCCGAAACAAATTTTGGCCTTTCTTCTCAGAGTAGTCAGTTAAGAAACGCCGAACTTATCTAGTTTAAAAAAAATATGATTGACGTGTAAAAATGTTTGTACAAACCACGGATTCTATGTTACAAACCTACTTACAGAAAATAAATCATTTATGATGAAGGAGCCTGGGGAACGCATCAAAGGACGCACTGACGACTCCCGGCCACCGTAGGCGCGGGCCTGCGGGCGGAGAGCAATGGGTAGCTCTCCGTCCGATCAGGACCAGGCCCGTGCCGGACGGCGCTTAGGTGTTCCACGTGCGCCTCAGAGAGATGTCAGCGTAGTTGACGGGGCCCGACAGGGCCGAAGCCTGCCGGGGTAGCGGGATCGTCCGAAAGGGTTACCGCTGCCCTGGTACATAAAGGGCTAAGGAAGGAACACGGGTGGGTTTTAGTCAGTAAGAGTCTGACACTCCCTTCTGCTCCACCCAGAGCGGGAGGAGTCATTTGATGATTTCCCATCCACAAAAAAAAAAAAATAAGGACGCACTGATTGACGAAGACACCGAAGTGCAATACTCCTAGTTATAATTTGCTTAATTTATTTAATTAAAGGCATTATTATTATCCTATTACTTACTAGCCGCAATGGTGATTGTTAAACGTGCTTCACCGAATTTAATAAATTAGTTAAGAGACCGATCTTTAAGGTTTTTTTTAATGTCTACCAATACTAGGATTTCTAATTTTTCAGTTAAACTGGAAGCCTATCAAAACATAGTTGCAAAAGGCGGCAGATAGCGATGACTTAACACAAATCTATCCATGTGTAGTTCCGAACCTAAATAAATGGAGAAAGCGTATCCTCTATTGGATGTTGGTCAGAACACTCGAGTTATCTATAACTCACTTGTGGGTTAAACATCCGTGGACCTATATGGTTCATGTTTCTGGGCACTAGTTGCGGTAAGAGACAAAGTCGAGACAAGTTCAATCCATTGTTGGACATCATTGTAGCATCTCGTCCTTAAAACGGATCAGTTATTCGTAGAACATAAGTTATTGATTAAAAGATTATTTATTTTCCATATCTAAAATACTTATCCCGAGCGGTATCGTCTGGTTTAATTGAACCCGACCTTGGCCTGTGGTGTGCTTACCAAGAAGCCCAATAAATCCTTCAGAACCTTGAGAAACCTTGAGGGTCAGCCTCAAGGTTTCTCGAGGTTCTGAAGGATTTTGGGTTTTTTGGGTGTAAGAAAATAGGAACCTGACAACAAGTACGGCTGATTGTTGGACTTAGCACGAACGCGTGGACAAAACGTAACGTAAAATTGGAAATACTTGTTTTGCACATAATATTTATGTAGTTTTAAAACTTTGTTCTTAATAGATAGGTATGAACATAATGTTGAAACTAAATAAAGGTGATACTTATTGTGGGTGCCGCATAAGTTTAAATCCAATCGCTGATACGTTTACCGCACGCGTTTGGATTAGGACCTTCGTGCCTACCTATAATCACATTCTGCCAAGAGTGGCGTGCAAATATTAGATACATTTATTACGGGACAGAGATTATTGGGTTAGTATTACCATTATTGATTGCATAATTACGAATGAAAATTACAATTTGAGGTGTGTCGGTTAAAAATAACATCATAAAACACACAATTTATTTAGGATGTCGAAGTGGAGAAATTCCTAGTGTGGGGCAACGTTTCTTTAAAAAAAAAATCTTATCATTATCAAAGAAAAGACAGAATTGTGTGGAAAAAGGAGAGGGAGATTTTTGCCCTGCAGTGAGACAATATAGGCTAGTTAGATTATATTAGATTAAATATATCAAAGAGTAAGATGTCAGTATAAAAAACTACAATTAAGATGTCAAAGTATCATTCAAATAGCTTTCATCAAGCAATTACACTGGAAAACAAAGAGAATCCTCAGTTTTCATACATAATCACTGTATAATAGATGTGTTCATGCAGAGTTTGCTACCTACGGGCCGTAGTTCAGCCCGTAGGTACTCGTATGCAAAGGTAGGTAAGCGACGAAAGCCACTGGGCTGTCGAGACCACCAAATCCCTCTGCTTAAAATTGTGCACCATACCTTTTTATATACAAAGCCCACCATCTGCCCTCACACTTCACAAATGAAAACAAGCCTTATTCCTACAACAAAAAGGTCCTTTTGTAATTAACAAACAACGGCGTCAATGTTCAAAAAAATCTACAATAGAAACTTGACTCTATATTCTAAACGCCAAGGACCATTTTTGTGGTCCCCACATTTAGAATGAGACTTTGAGAAAATTCGCATTATGTAATAAAAACATTTATTTTGTCCGTTTCCGAGTAAATAGGACTCCTCTTCCCCTTATATACAGTGATTTAGTGCGCGCGAGATTGTTTTGATAACTCCTTTCATATTTCGCTCGGCGGAGCGTTATCTTAGTAGGAAAATGTGAATATTACGCTGTTTTAAAAATGTCTGCCTGTTTTTTTTTTAATTCGCTGCCGCGTGCACAACACGTTTCTTTTCTTGGCATTCGGTGTTAGTTTTAAAAACAAAGCATGACGTTTACGCCTTTGTGTAAAAAGCGTTCCATTTTTTAAAAATTAATTTACAAATGGAACGCCGAAAGAACGTTATTATTCTTAATATATTCCTAAAATGGCGCAGCGATGTCGGTTGGAGATGCAACACCAACTGAATTCATTGGATTACCGTTTAACAATATCAAGAGTCTGTACTGTATTAAATGGCTATTGAAATATTACAATAAACGAAAACGGATCTTTTCGAGCGGTACCAGTTTTTGCAACCTGCAGCTGCCGTATTTATTTGTGCGAATGATTGTTCGGCTACCCCTTTCATTCTTGAGGACAATGTCGAAAACACGTCCCGTAACCCGTTTGGTGATCTGCAGCTCGAAGTTTGCATTCCGCGGTACCTGTGCGCTGCAGAAACCCTCGTTCCGAAAAACCTGTTTCATTCAAACTTTATTGGTGGCTTAATAAAATGATTTTATCCGTTTTTTAGAATCCGGTTTTTGCATGATTGCATTAGCTGCGTTTTGCACGGAGCTCGGTCGGAATGAGCGAATTAGACTGGGGAACGTTTGAATTGCCAATTGTGATCCCGATATCGGTATAATAGCGTATATAAAGGAGCATAAGTCATTTTGTAGCGTTTTTGTGTGGCCTTTAAAACGTGTTCGTTAAAACGGACATTGCATGTTTTTTATTACAGGATAGGTATTGTATTTTTGTGATGAGTATCTAAAACAAGTTTTTTACTGTAAAATTCTTGAACGATCTGATGTCTAGTTTATGTTTAAAGACTTTATACAAATAAAAATGAAATGCTGTTCGTTCGTCGCCTGGACCGATTTGGCAATTTTTTGTTTTCCAAATGATCGTCATGAACGAAATGAGTTTTTAGGGAAAGAAAAATTGGAAAAGTTTCCCGGAAAATTGGAAAAATAAGAGAAACTGAAAGTCTATGGGGTTTTATATCAACTAAGTAATTGTTTGGGTAGGACAACGACTTTTGGGTCAACTAGTTCATAATATAAAGTGTTTTTTTTGCTGGAAAATTATATACCTAAGTATTGTTTTTTTTTTTTTTTTTTTAAATATTGGTATTTTAATAAATATGCGTAGGTATGTAGTATAGTCCGTACGCCAGGTTTAAGAAGGGATTTTATTTACTTCAACGCTTTTCCATGTAAGTGAAAATGCAATCAGCCATGTGGGAATTTTAGTTGATAATTTTTTCGTTGAATTCCATAACATCAAATGGATTTTTATGAACTTAATTCCGTTTTCCATAATCAAGTGGTTACCCAGCCTAATTTGGAGTGGAATTTAAATAAACAAAACGTGTATTTTGATTTGTTTTTAAAAATCAATATCATTTTAGATATTAGGAAGTAGAAACAAAGCAATAGGTAGTTTGGTAGAAAAAGTTAAAAAGTTTAATTTCGACGAACGAAAGCACTAGGAAGTGGTGAAGGGCGGGCGTTTTGAGGGATTGTTTTTTGTAATTTTGATGTACGAAAAGTGCTGATTCTCAGCCTAATTTGAATAAATGACTTTTGATTTGATTTTGGAAAAAAAAAAGAATTGTAAGTTTCACATCGTATTTTGTGATTTATATAGATGAAAAAAAAAACACGTTAAGGAATTACTTACTTTTTAATCAAAATGTAAAACAGTTTAAGGGAAATAGGTGAGACTAAGGAACCGCAGACACAAAAAAGGCTTTCCCTAAATTATAACATACGTATGAAAACAAAAGTATAATCAATGAGGTTCAATTTAGTCGACGTAATGCAGATGCTTGATTTGCATTTAGATTAGTGGCGGGCCGCAACGATGTTTATTTTATAGAGAGGTACATGCGTTGGTAGTTTTTTTTTTCGGACAGCTTTTTGGGGTTAACAATTTCGCTTTAGGTGTTTGCCCATCGTCCTTTGTCTTTGATTAAGAATTTGATATGATTGATAGTCTGTTTTCTTTTAGAAGAAATCTGCCTAACTTTTTCCCAACTATGTATGTTGGGTCGGCTTCCAGTCTAACCGAATGCAGCTGAATACCAGCATTTTACATGGAGCGACTGCCTATCTGACCTCCACAACCCATTTATTGAGTAATACGATACCCCTTGGTAAAACTGGTTGTTAGACTTTCGGGCTTCTAACGCGGGTCGTTAGACCGACTGTCAAAGATTCACGAATGACAGCCTGGACCAACTGCTTAACGTGCTTTCTGAGGCACGGAGGGGTCTTGGTATGTAAAGATGGTCACCCATCCACGGACCAACCGCGGCAAACGTAGCTTAACCTGATCGATTGAACCGTGCGGCTGTTATTACTTAGGTAAAAGCCCCGACATTGAAAATACTGACAGTACTAAACCATAGAATTGTTCTGTAACTGTAACTATCACTGCGTAAGCAGTTTTGTGGGGCAATGTACTATATAAATACTATAAAAATACCTAAACGCTAGGTACCTAGCGTTTAGGTATTTTTAAGTGAACAAAGCAAAAAAAAAATTCTAACATCGAATTTAAAAAAGTTTTTTTTTTCAAATAAAGTACATAGTAGTTATGCACCGACTATGGGTTTTGCCAATCTTTGACTATATATGTATAGTGACTAAACTATTGGATATATTTGGTTGAATTTTTGTATGCAGTCTGGCAATGTCATTAGAAGGAGAAGAAAGTTTACTGTCGTATTGTCCCCACATTGTACAAAATATTGAATACCTAAAAAATTAATACCTGTTTCTGTAATTCTTTTGCATAATCAGCCTGTAACGTTCCTACTGCTGGGACACCCGCCTCCTTTCTGTGAGAGAGAGTGGGCCATAACCCACCATGCGGGCCCAGTGCGGGTTGGTAGATGTCACATGTCTTCGATGTTTTGGTTCTAGGATATGCCGATTCCTGACGATGTTTTGTGTTTATTCTTTAACTTTTTCTAATATCGTAAAAAGACGAATGTAGAAATAACGTTTTATAAGCATTTTACAATTGAGATCAGATTTGATTGGATTACGCACGATAAAGCTATACTACAATTTAATTAAAATCTGCTAAGTATGCCGTAGTTGTGAAACAAAAAGAACTCATTATGATCACGGTAATCTCATAAATGAGAACTATTTATAGAGTTTGTAACTCAAAGTTTACTCTTTAAGCTTTCATTCATATAGAACTGCCCAAAATGTGAAATGCACAGTTTCCACAAACTTCATAAAATTTCATGAAAAAAGTTTTTGAAGTGATGTGTGTTTTTGTGTAATGTTTTTGTTTGTTATTGGTTTTAAGCCGTTTTATTTAAAGAATAAAATATGTAAAAAATGATGCATAGGTTACGCGAAAACATAGGATTTAAATATTTAAGTAAGTAGGTACCTACATCCAACGGACTCTCATCGTATTTTCTGTTAATATTGACCGTTATTTTTGCACAAAGTGGAGGAAAATCAGCCAGATGGTGAACCATGGCCATTGTTGGACCAACTAAGCCAGTTTGCATTTTTTTCATTGATATAACGGTTTTTTGAAATACAATCACAATGCCAAACGCGATATAATCTTCCCATCCATTCAATAATGCCTTTACAATCACCCAACGTACAAAGCAAATTTTCTACCGAATTAAACTGGTTAGGTACAAAACAAACCGACGGTTCCCTTGTAAAGATTGTCCAGTACATACTTATACATAGCACGACCACGCGACAAAGGGTTGCACCCTTCGCTTGAGCTCAATTCTGCAGCAAGAACGCTGCTACCTATTTACTCCCAGCCATATAAAGCTGCAACGTTTTTAAAACCAGTTCTTTTTCAAACACATTATAAAGACTGGTTGGCGAAATAGTACCCAATTTTTTTTTTGGCATCTCATTTTTAAATCTGCAAAGGATTTTGGTCTTTATTCTTTTCGCAATAAAATATTAGTATTCTTTTTTGGTTTGGCGATCGATTTTGGTGCTTATTGTGGCCAGGTAAATATGTTTTTTTTAAAGTTAGGGTGGGGATGCGAATCATTAAAGGATTGCGAGCACCGATCGAATTCAGTTCACATCTGGCCGACGATCGATAAGTTCGCTTGCAAAATTACTTCAAAATGTTACAGTGAATATTAAACTACATCATCAAACAGTTCAAAAATGATATTCATAAAATAATATCAGTGTTCAAAATCCTCTAAATTCAGTGCAGTTTAAAAATGAGAACATTTTTCTAATAAATCCTAAACCAAAACTTCACGTCCATTCCGAAGCAAGAATGAAGAAAACAACATGATCCAGCTAAAATCTAAATTTCAACAAAAATTCCGAAGGCCCAGACGATCCACGAGGAAACAAACCACAGGTAACAACAAAACACAATTTTGTTTATTTATTTGTTGAGAGTAGACGCACGCCATACGGCCGACGCGCATTCTACGCAAAATGACAACAATTGCTTGACAATTGTTGTTGTGTACCCGCGCCATTCACGCGTGTTTTTTCGTTTTCTTTACTTATGCCGCTTCGTCAGGCTGCGTCAATTTCATTTATTTATTAGATTATTTCGGTTTTTGTTTCTGTCTGTTTTCTGTCTACTGTTTTCCTACTCCGTAGCATTCTAGGAAATAATTTAAATTTCGAATCAAAAGTAACCGCTTTTTCAATTAAAAAATCTTGTCTGAAATTAGGAATTAAAACACACGGGCAATACGCGATTTTTTAAGAAAGTTCGGATTCTAACTCAGTCTCAATCTATCAAAAATACAATCAATTTACATACATTTTTGACATTGATTATCGCTGACATGAGAAATGAATTGGCCTTCGGAGGGGCAATTCTCGTAATTTTAAGATCGTTCATCTTGTCTGATCTGTCTCAATATAACAAACATACCTACTTCTAATTTTCCTACATTTTTGACAAGTTTTTGACATTGATTGTCGCCGAGATGAGATTGCGACTATAATTTGAACGTTTTTAATTACTGGAATTGGCATTCTGATTGTCGTTCCATAACACAGGTTTCAGCAATTGCAAAGAGGAAACTAATGTTAGAAAGTTGATGATAGTATTAGATGATTGAGGATTTCTATATTTAAAGATTTTAGTAACGTACTATACTTCGTGTCCAGTACAACAATGCGTTCAGGATGTTGTTGGGTCTCCCCCGTTACTGCAGCGCCTCGACAATGTTTGCAGAGGCACGCGTAGATTGTTTTTACGCAATGATGCGCAAGAGAGGCACTTCGCTGGTGCGGCGAGTGCGGGGGAGCTCCAACAGCATGCTGGCCGCGCTCTCAGAAAGGCTCGACTGCGCCTACATAAACCATTGCTGTGGGTTGCACATTGGATGCGGGTAATTCATGTTTGTGTTGTCCAATAATTTAAATTGTATTATTCTTATTTTATCAATGTGACTGGTTGTAATAATTAATAATGTGTATGAGTCTTGGTAACTTGAAATAAATGATTATTATATTATTATATACTAAAATCGTTAGATATAAATAAGGGGCCGGGGCCTGATGGCATACCGCCCTATTTTCTAAAGAAGACAGCTGAAACAATTTGTATGCCTCTTTCCATGCTATTTAACAAGTGTATTCAAAGTGGTACTTTTCCGTCTTCGTGGAAGAAAGCAAATATAATACCAGTGCATAAAAGTGGATCTAGACAAAACATAGAAAACTATAGACCTATATCGATACTTTGTACTCTTGCAAAACTATTTGTAAAACTCGTTCCATGGCCATTTATCCATTTTTGCGACACAATATAATACCTGAGCAGCACGGTTTCGTTAAAAATAGGTCTACAGTGACTAACTTAATGATCTTTACAGATCACTTGTTCAATAGCATGGATGCAGGATATCAGACCGACGCTGTTTATACAGATTTTAAAAAGGCTTTCGATAGGGTGGACTATGGGAATAATTTTAACGATATCGATGTATTTGCCCTGTCTAAACAAAAATTTAAAAAGCAAATTATTAACCTCCTTGTTTAAAATTTAACATTTTAAATTATTGTAATAATATGTATGTATTGATTAAGTATGTATTAACTATTGGGTTTTAAGATAGCGAAATAATTGTATTGTTGTTATATATTGATCTTATTTAAATTTACCAAAGCTGTATCATAAATTAGTAACATGTGGAAACGTAGTGGATTGTACATTTACTTATAGCATAGGTACAGTATTTCTGGATATAATAAACAATGTACGATTGTTTGTTTTCCCAAATAAAATAAAATAAAATAAAAATCTTGAGCTCATCCGTATTGATTACTAAAGTTAATTAACTTTGTGAAAGGCTGGTTCCTGGGTGAAGGGTTCGATTCCCGCGTGGTCCAATATTTGTATGTCCTACGGATATTTGTTCCGGGTCCGAGTGTTTGTTAATATGAGAATAGGCTATTTATGCACCCCTGATATGTGAGAAATATTAAATAAAAGGTACTTATGCTATTTCAGTAAAAATATTGTTTCTATCAGTGAACTGTGTGAAAAAAGTGACTAGGATTAAAATTTGTGACGACACAAGAATATTCTTATCCACATTTTTCATACAATGCTTTCTATTAATTTTTCGCCTCATTTATCTGATAGTTTATCTATAGGTACGTTATTTTGATATTTTTCCCTCAATCAGCATTCTGAATGTTTATTGACAAAAAAGTCTACACCTACACACTACCCACGTTTTATATTATGTAAACGCAAATCAATCAAACCCTTTTGACCTACACGTGTGAAAATCCAACTCCAAAATCCGAGATGATATATCAACAATCTTCTTTTTCAGTGCAAACCAATACATCTGGAAACGAAAACAGTTTCAACGCGTCGCCATTACACCTCAAAAACAAAACAAAATTCGGCGGGAATTTCAAAAATGGAACAATAACCTCTAACTCGGCCACGGACGCCGTTCGGTTAAAAAGACAAAATCGACCAATATTTACTCACGATCGGATGGCCGACACTTCGCTGGTGGAATTCTTTTCGATACCGATATAAGTATCGATTGCAATCTGTTTCAGGGAATCGATTCGTGTTTTAATGATTGTATGTCTGGATTTTTGTTAATGGCTTTTATTGTGTTGGATTCTTGTTTTGAGGGCCTGTTTTGTCATGATTGGAAAATTTGAGAAAAGAAAATAAATTGGGGAAACATATCGTTAAAAAATAGTAGTTTCTGGTTCTTTAGATAACAGTTTTGCGTTTTTTAAATATTAGTCGACAGAACCCAGATATTTTATAAGCAATTTTAATTATAAATACTTATGCGCCATTGCTGTCAAACTTTTTAATTTGTTTTAAAGTGATGAAACAGGCTTTTGATAAGTGTTAAAAAAAATAAGTGTTACTGCCTCAAAACTTTATGAAATGTGAACGTATCACTGTTAAACAGCTTCAGTAAAATTAATGTAATTTAATTCTAAAGAAACACAAAATTGTGCTATTGTTTGAAATGTGATTTCAATGTTCAAAATAATTGCTTCAAATTTAACTAATATTGATACTTTTATGTTTGATTCCGTATGTCTATTCATAATTTAATAATAACCATTATAATTTAAACTCAAGCCGGTATAACCGATTATTTAGTAATTAGAACACTGCAAACGAATTTGATTTAAGTATTACAAGTTTATTCTTAGAAAACAAAATAATCTGATTTATTTTTGGACCATTATTATGCTAATTTTGTGTAAGTACTGGCATCTAAAAGATACCCAAAATTCATTGTGACTTTAGTAGATATTAATATGCACTCAATTTTCCATTCCAGATAAGTAGATCGTTCAAAACAAAAAAAAAAGTATTGGTAGAAAACCGATTTCTATTGTTATTTTGTAGATCCGTAAGTGATACATTAAGGCTCATGCAGACAGGTGCGACGCGACTGTGCGACGTGATTCTGGTAGAACAATTTCCATGAAGTTTTCATAGAAATTGTTCTACTAAAGTTGCGCCACGCTATCGCCTATTTAAACATATAAAAACACCTATTAACAAGACAGTAAATAGAAATTGAAAAATTGCAATTTATATTTATATAAATTGCAATTTTTAAATTTCTTTTTATAAAGGAATATAATAATAAGGAATTCAATTTATATAATGAATTGAAAAATTGCAATTTAAATACATGTGCTTTTAAAAATTCTAACCTTCACTACCTACATTATATTTTCCATTTAAATTAATTTTCCGTAAAAAATTCTCCTCTCAAACTAACATTAATGGTTTAACAATTAAAACATCGGTTCAAATTATTTCAAATACTTCTTACACATTGAAACTAAATGTTTTTTTTTTTCAAAATCATTTGTTTTGTTTTTACGAAAACACTTACGGTTTGTCACATAACATAATAGTATTGTAATGGATATTTAGCTAATAACCAGAAAATGTTGTATCCTTTCTTCATTAGTATCATTGTAAGATATTAATGACGAACGGATACAACATTATTTGAAATAAGTTATAGTTGGTTGAAAAGCAGCTGACGTACAACAAACCGGAATCTTTGACCGATACTCGATGTTGATTTCAACAAACACAAATCCGATACACAATCAATACCAAATGTTTGCTTTCAATGTTTTTAAAACCACACAAGTTCACTCACCAATATCGATTCGCTTTTCGATTTTTTAAACTGACAGATGTGTGGACATTTTGTTTTTTGTTGTCAAATTTGTTTAATTTTAGAACGTCAGCTGCTACAATCATAGTTTTTTTTTAAGTGCCTTTACGAGACAATTTATTGTTGTAAACCTTTTTGTCTGCTTGTTATTTACATAAGATAAATAGAATACGATGTAATATTCACTAATTGATCAACATTCAAAGTCAACTAATGAGACAACAGTTAACTTCTGTTTGTTTCAACAAACAAAAGTTACCTGGTGTGACATTAGTTTAAGGTGGATGCTCCAAGGTAGCCCGTGAAATTCAAATTTTCTTACGTTTTTTGCAATTTGCTGGTCAGTACAAAGTTGTACATTGATTAAAATATGATTCGCGGCCGTAACAAATATGTATTTACAGAATTATAATCATTTAAGGATTGTGCTAACTTAGCAAGTTGTATTACTGATTCTAATGATTACAATTCTGTAAATATATATTTGTTACGACCGCGAATCATATTTTAATCAACGTACAACTTAGTACTGACCAGCAAATTGCAAAAAACGTAAGAAAATTTGAATTTCGCGGGCTACCTTGGAGCATCCACCTTAATTGTAGAACGTTAGTTGCCTACTTTCATATATTTTGATGCCTGTACGCGTCTTGAAAAATACTAGTTTTTGGTAAATCTTTGTGCGTTTGTAATTCAACATAACTAGAGATTTAATATTCACTTTTGTTCTGTATTCAAAATCAACAATTCACTGCAGAAAATTGATGAACTCATTTTGGGGACGATCTTGATGTGGCTAATTCACCATGCTTGGATGAATTAGTGATCGCAGTGAAATCTTATGAGAACACACCACACATTACACTCCACAAATTACACGTCACACATTACACACCACCAATTACACATCACAAATTACACTCCACCAATTACACATCACACTCCACAAATTACACATCACACATTACACTCCACAAATTACACATCACACATTACACTACAAATTACACATCACACATTACACTCTACAAATTACACATCACACATTACACTCTACAACAAACACATCACACATTATACACCACAAATTACACATCACGCATTACACACCACAAATTACACATCACGCATTACACACCACAAATTACACACACTACGACACTCCACACATTACACCTACATTTTACGTACACACTAGATTTAATAATGTATTTTTATTGTAATCTAATCTACGAAATTACATGAGACCTTTTGCATTCAAAGTATCATGTGACCACGCTTTCACTTGAGGATTTCACCTTCAGTTGACCTGCTGATACTGTGCATATCCTAAGTGACCTTACGCTCGCTTGCTTTTCAGTGATTTAGTATTAATTCTCCATAACATATACCTACCTCTTACCACTAAGTTTAATTTGCTTTGTACTCATTTATAATGTAAGATTTCAATTGTACCTTCTCGTTTACTTTCCTTTGTTATTACGTTCTGATTATTTGGTCTATCTAAACAGAGTTTCCGCAACAAAATCTTGATTGTAATAACTTTTCGTGTCAAAAAATAAACATCTGTATACACATGCCCGTTTTTTTGTCATTTTGTAATTTCCCTCCATTTTTCATGTTCCCCTCGCAATCTAATTTCAGTTCGCGCCAAAAACAATAACGTTCTAATTTCAAATGATTTCACTCGCCAAACATAAACCCATTTAGAACTCTGAAGAGCATGTAATTACACGAAAACAACATACGTATGGAGCGGCCATCTTGAATCCGCGAGGCGTCACAGTTTTTGCTAAAAAAGGCCTAAGTACGCGACCATTCTACATACATATTATGCGAGAGACAGCGGTGATTAAGTGCTGTATTTTTTCGGACAAAAATACACCTTAACTCGCTTAAAATGTAGTTGAAATTCGTGTGTACTTAGTTGATTTCGTATATTTTTTTGGTCGTGTGGCAAGGGATCGAGGAGCATTTAGCCAGCCCACCCTCGCGTTTGCGATTTCTTACAGTGCAATATATTATTAATATATGTGGGGTCCCGCGGAGAAAAATGGCGAGCTTTCGAAGGGAAACTGGGTGCTTTATCGTCGGCCTGGTGTACTAAATGGAGTGGATTATAAAATTGTCTGCGCACCCGCTTTTATGTAGAAAAGATATGGTTTAAATGCGCCTGAATTATTTTTCGTCGTTCATCGTGCTTTAATGGCGAGTAGAAGAGCATCAGGGTAACGTGAATCGAGAGCTTATTTCATCGGAACTTATACAAATGTAGGTAAATCTAGTCGCAGTCTCATCTCGGCGTCAAACAAATGTCAAAAACTTGTCAAAATGTAGGGAAATTACAGGTATTTTTGACAGATTGAGACTGCGATCGGACTGTGTACGTTCTTAACATTACGAGAATTGCCGATTCTGATGTGAGTTTTAAAAGTGTGCATAATAAAAGTGTGGTTTGGTCGTTCAAAATCAAAACACATACATTATAAGAATTTGAATTAAGAATTTGTAGATAATTTTCAAGTTGCGGAACAACAAACTGAATGCCATTCTTAACAAGGTTCCAAATCCATTGCAACAAAAAACTTATTAGGACCTTTTAGTTACAAATGGTCACTCAAAAATCAACTTAGAATATTTTTAACTAAAGTAGATAACTAATTAAATGGCGGTGGAATACAATCGAGTGTAGAAAGACGACATACTTTTTCAATAAAAATCGGTATTATTATGAGTAGAGGTTGTTATTAGGGGACTGTAATAGGCTAGTTGTGATCAAACGAAAAACACAAAAGATTTAGCAAAAAAGTGTTTATTGCAATATTTAAAAACATTTCAAGTTAGTACATTATTTTCATATACACATTGAAGGCTTTAGAAAGGGCAGCAGTAGTTGTAGAATGAAATAAATTAGCTATTGCTTTCGGAGACAATGACACACTCGAAGCAATGCAATACGGACTTTTTTTGATTTAAAAGAGTGTCCGTGGAGTTTCGTCAACAAAAGAGATAAGTATGCAGGGTCGTCGGATATAGTTGAAGTTTAGTAAGAAACCGATGGATGTTTTCGATTGTTTGATAATTGAACTGTTTGTTTTCTATTAATTAAATAAAATTTTATCCGAAAACATGAATCCGTTTCTTAATAAACTTCAACTATATCCGACGACCCTGCATACTTATCTCTTTTGTTGACTGTACATACTACGCTTTGGAATCGGCAACTAGCTTCATCTTTCTGACTGACCGACCCCTTGACAATTCAACAGTGCCTGTAATTGGTTTACACTACTAATATTATAATCGCGAAAGTTTGTGAGGATGGATGTTTGTTACTGTTTCACGCAAAAACTACTGAACAGATTTGGATAAAATTGGCACACAAATAGACTATAACCAGGATTAACACATAGGATTCTTTTCATCCCGATATTCTCACAAGATCGAGACTTATGCGGGTGAAACCGCGGGCCGCTGCTAGTTTCAAATAAATGATTTGAGTTTACATATCATGCTATAAATTTCCAGTTTTCGCCTTGTATAGGCTTTTCGTACAATAAGAAGTCAGCTTATACTGTAACCTATAGCTTCATATGTCCCTTACGCAAAATACGCGCATTGTCGTGGAGTTGCGGACACCAGCCCGCTGTACCTATTAGCTTCATATGTCGTCATGTGTATGTACTGTGTATGTAGTACATACGACAGAGAAAAAACAATGGCAACTATGTTCAAGCATTAAGTACATAACCATTCTTTCACATATCTTCATTCGCCATACATCGTTTGTATAAATTAAATGGTTTTGTCTGAAACAGCGACACCTATTCATATGAACCAGCTTTATTTTCGTTATGTGCCAAATAAGTCCTTTATGTGCCAAATAAAGGACGCTTGTTTTTTGCTACGGAATGCTTTAAGCTATAAAAATGGTGGGCAAGCTTAATTTGAATGCGTAAGAAATAAATTCGTTTTTGTTTTTATTCAAACACCCTGTATTGTGGGTTTATGATACGTGATACAATTATAGGGGCCGTTACAAAAGAAGTAGGCTTTTTAATGTTTTTTATTTTGGTTAGAGAGGATTCGTATAAAAAATATTAAAATTCGTGTTTTGTTTCAGAATTATTTTTGGTGGGTTTTCGTAGAAGCTTATAATATTGTTTTGTTTGGTATTTAAAGTTCTCCGAATAACAATAACTACAAAGTATTGTACCTATTCGTTCAAATAACCTCCTGAGTTCGAAAGTAATATCATTGATTGAATTGATGATAATATCATTGATTGATTGACATTGATGTAGGTTCAGGTATCATAATTGTGTAATTAGACTATTTCAACATCTGCCTAGCCTTTTTTAAACTATGTTGGGTTCGGCTTCCAGTCTAACCGGATGCAGTTATCTGACCCCACAACCCAGTTACTGGATAATACGATACCCCTTGGTAAAACTGGTTTTCAGACTTTCAGGCTTCTGACTACCCGTAACGACTGTCAAAGATCCACGAATAACCGACTATTTATTCCATTAAATTGTTATTTAAATAATTTTGAAATAATTATGTTCATAGCCCACATTGTTCTAACAAAACCAAACTTTTACCTACTCATTGAAGCTAGTTATAGAAGTAGGTAAGCAGAATTTTGATTGACAGAAGCCCAATTCTCGTAATTAAAAACGTTCAAAATATGCTCGCAATCTCATCTCAGCGACAATCAATGTCAAAAACTTGTCAAAAACGTAGGGAAATTACAGGTATTTTTGACAGATTGAGACTAAGACCAGACCGTGAACGTTCTTAAAATTACGAGAATTGCCCCTCTGAAGTGGGAACAAAGTTTCTTCATATTTTGTCTCCTTGAAACTGCACTCGCTCCCGATTCCTAGTACTTGTTAGTATCCATTGAAAGCCCTGTCTGTAAGAAAATTGGATTAGAAAAAACTCTAATATTAGCTACAGTGAGCTTTCCTGGAGCCTGTATCATCTAGCTAAAGGAAGTTTTTCATGTTCTTTTCCAAGCAGCACATTGCGAGATAAATTACTATAAGTCGCTCGAGGCTTTGTTTGCTCCTAAGAATAATAAATGCGAGTCAGCGACAGTTAAGTTGAGCGAATAGGTCATAGACAATTTTATGAATTCGTTCGGTGCTGCGATTTGCACGAAGAGTGTTTTTAAAGCTAATTCTCTCTAAGATTATTATTTTGTTTGTGATGAGCTTGCGTTTCGGAAATAGGTTTATTTGAAATAAATAGTTTGAGTTTGGTAAGTTTTGAAGCTTTCTGGTGCACGTGAGTAGTAGGCATGAAGCTTATATACAAACTAGTTGCGCCCTGCGGTTTTACCCGCATAAGTTTCGATCCAGTGGGAATATCGGGATAAAAAGTATCCTATGTGATAGTCCTGGTTATTAATTTGTTTATCTTTTATTTATTTACTAGGCTTTTCAACAATGAGTACTTTAAACTTAAGTCTAAGCGCCTCATCACTTACAGAAAGCACAGCATGCACTACATTATGCGGAGATAATAACACATTTA
The DNA here is from genome assembly GCA_947507525.1 of Apamea epomidion. Taxonomy (NCBI): domain Eukaryota; kingdom Metazoa; phylum Arthropoda; class Insecta; order Lepidoptera; family Noctuidae; genus Apamea; species Apamea epomidion. The sequence goes on along the minus strand of OX382241.1, from coordinate 14,248,431 downwards.
TTTAAATAAAACAATTAATAAGAATAAATAGTTTGAAAAAATAAAATAAAAAATAAACTGTTAAAGTTAAATTGATTACAATGAAATTATAAACCATCTGTGTGCCGAACATCCAAATCCGTTCAGTAGTTTTTGTGTGAAAGAGTAACAAACATCCATTCATCCATCCATCCATCCATACAAACTTTCAAGTTTATAATATTAGTTAGGAAGTGGAGGCAACTCTCTAAACACCTGATTGAAGACGACTGTGGTCGGACACTCTTTCTGAACACATACCTACGTAAGATACAGAAAATACATATCGCTGTCTCGTTCTTATGTGTGTATTTGTAGAAAGAAAGCGTTCGTCCACCACAGTCGTCTTCTCTTAGGTATTTAGAGTTTTGCCTCCACTTTTATCTATAAGCTTCTTGGTAGTAGGTATAATAAGTTTCAAAACTATTTGATGAAAATGTAAACAAATGGATCATAAGACGTACTGTGAATGCCAATTTAGACAAATGTATCTAGTGATTTGATTTGATTACTTGAATATTTCAACCCGAAATTATATTTAAAATCACCTTCTAAATTGAATATTCTATTTTAAAAACATGTCATTGGCGCCATTCCCTTGTTCACAAACTAAACTAAATATAAGTTCATTGCATCTTTTTCTTTATATTTCATGAAGAAAAGGGCAAGAGAAATATTAGTTTAGTCCAAATTAAGATACTCCATAGACAAGTTTAGACGTGGTAAAAAAATTGGCTACTAAAAATACGTCAATTTACGTCAGGCACTGACTAATTCTCGTCATCTAATCTGCCTTAGTCGGAGCTGTCTCCGGGACTAACGCAGAGGTATTTTTTTTTTATAATGCTTCATTATAAAATTTTCTTTTAACTGCATACCTATTCAAAGTTGGTTTTTACTAGATTTATGGAAGTTTAATTCGATAAAGACGCTAAGGATTATTCTCAATATGATGTTTGGCAACGTCATTCACACAATCAAATGAATCTGCTTTTCACTTGTTAGGGAGATGGTGCATGAAAAATTCTATCATCTACAAACTGGCTTATACAAGGTGTCGTTTTACATCCTCGTCAAATTCAAGGAGGTAACTATGTTACTGATTCTCGACACGAATCAATAATAAAATAAATAGGTTTTTTTTTTTCAAATTTTCGGAAATCGGTATGTGTGGGACACGCATTTTAAAACGCGGCCTGTGTGAGACTGCACTGTAACTGCCCTTTGACACACACATAAAAACGCGGCCGCTTATACGATACCATAACGCGATTCTGTTCTTTACAAGTGGTGTATTCTGAAATACTGTCATACTTAAATAACAAAAAAAACAAGTATGTATTCATTATTTACCAGGGATCGTAATTTTATTTGATTATTTATGTCTTTCATAACAGCCTCCTGATATTTGACGAGGATGCAAAACAACAGCTTGTATAAAAAACCTCAATTTCTATCGATATATCCGAAGTCCTAAAAATGAACATGCTCTCGGCATATTCATTTTCATTTTACTCGGACATGACATGATATTTTCAACCAACCTCCGTAATATAATTCCTCTAAAATTTTATAAACAATTTCCAGTATGCCCATGGCATACATAAAATAGACACGGATTATACATAAGCTCGAATAAAAGTATATAATAAAAGAAAGCGGATCGGAAAAATAGACTTTAGAGTGTTTGAAATAAAGTTAAATATCGTTTGAAGGCCAAAATAGACACCCTCATCTATTACTAGTAGTAGGGTGACTCTATTCGTGGGAAAAGGGGGTACTCGGGGGTACTATTTTATAAATAGTTAATGCACACAATATTTAATTTATTCGTAAATATATTTCGTGATTGGTTTGAACGTTTATATAAAATTATAAAAGTGGGGTGAGTGAAATTCATTATTTACCGCTGTAACTATTTTGTAGTTTTCCGGATCAAATAGAACACTGTAGGTATTAATTATTCACGTTAATGACTTTGTAATTACGTGCTTATGATAATCGCTGTTTGTAAGCTGTGATTACGTCCTGTTGTTGATATTTTAATAAGTACCAATTCTAGCTGTCCATCTATCTTGTATGTATTTTATCTACTTTATGTGGTAAGGAGCAGTGGTGGCCAAATGGCCGCGCCTTACGAGCTGTAGGTCGTAGGTTCGAACCCAGAAAGGCGCTTTCATCATCAAAATCAGTCTATAATGTTCCCACTGTTGAGACACAGGCGTCCTCTCTTCGAGAGGAATCGGCACCAGACAGGCGCTTTACTTTGTGTAAATTATTTCATCACCACTGCTCTCAAAACGGTGATGGAAAACATCGTGAAGAAACTGACATGTTCTGGAACAAAATTTCGAAAACATGTGACATCTACCAACCCGCACTCGACCCGCGTGATGGATTACGGCCCACTCCCTCTCAACGAGAGAAGGCCTGTGTCCCAGCAGTGGGAATATTAGAGGCTGATTATGCATGTGGTAAGTAAACAGATCGACTGCAGCTTATTGTAAGTGTTAGAAAAAGAGGGACCTTATAAGTTAGAGTCAATATACTGAAATATCTCACGTACCTGTAGTTTCCCCAGCACGTGGTGGATACCTGTTGCCCTTGATCACAGCTGCTGTTTTATGAAGAAACGTGGACTTACCCGCCATCATGTGCTATGGTCACAGGTTGATGGATGTCAGTGACCCATCAACTTATCTAGGATGAGCACTGAGACTAAGTTTTGGTGATACTTCTTTAGGGATAGTAGCAGCTGTGTGAACAAAATTTTTTAGAACCATTTTTTTTAATGACTAACTTTGGTGTTTCTCGCCTATTCTTCTCCATAAGAAACTCCCTTTTGTAAGGGGCAACTAAATTCAATTCTTTCATTTTTTCCTATTAATTTTGACATTTAAAAGTGCCTTTTGATGGTCTTATTAAAATTAGACAGAAAGAAAGAAATAAAATACATTTATTTGGCACAAACTAAAAGACACACAATACACCAGATACATACATTGGATAAAACCAACAATAAAATAAAAAAAAAGATTAAATAAAAAGTGTGAAGTCCGATGGAAGAAATTAGCAGGAAAGTGTGCCTCACGGCTGCGCCAAAAAGGCCCAGTTCAGCAAAAATACCAGACAACTAGTGCCTGACGCTGGTTTTCAACTATTTGACTTTGAACACGTAGTGGTCTTGAACTGCAATAGGTACTAAGAGTATTGATCTCGACGGGCGAAGTAGATTTAAAGGAGGCATTACTTCAGTCTACTGATGTTCCCAGATTCCTTCCTCCTTATAAACTGCTTGATAATTGCGTAATATACTAACAGTTGGAATGGCTTATGGATATAAAAGTAAATATAGCCTATTTCAATAACCGACCATGGTCAGAGTCTCAGGCTTGAAGGCATTTCACAACGATTCGACGAGAGTAGTTAACACCAACATTTCGTTACTTTTGTTTTAAATCTCAAGGAATAGGGGACAGAACTATTGCTACTCAGGTACTGCAAATTTCCTAATCGTAAAACAAAAACCTAATAACAAGACTGAGGACCAGCTGGGCAATTGCTTAACACAATAACAATAGGAATGGTTTTCATTTTGACATTCATTGCATTATTTACCTTGTTGAGCAGAAACATTTTTGAACATATAGAACAATGTATTAGCGATATCCTTCAAAATTATTCAGATTGTAATTGATTGTGTGTTACGCAATTAGCATGCAGGGCGCAGTTACTACGGGCTTTTAGACGGTTGACTTGCCCGTATCCCCCGATTTCCGAGAGGATTTCCACACCAATAAAAAACCATTTCTTCATGTCTTCGTAGAACCTACAAAGACCTTAGTCTTGTAGTGGACAATGACGTGAATGGTCAATTCACTTCAAAGCAAACTTATTATAATTTATAAAGGCAAGGGTTGATTGGCGCAGCTGCAAGAGGGTCGACTTGCTGAGCTATAGGGTGCTGGCTCGATTCCCGCATAATACAAGATATTTGATAGGCTATCATTTCTTCTATAAGTAATTTGTCACAGCCTTGTTATATTTAGCAAATTGCAAACTAAGAACTACAAAAAAAACTAAGACAGATGTATTTTAAGTTCTGTAAATGTTACTTTTCTTTTTTTTCTTCTCTCTTTTTTTATTACATTGGGGGTGGAACATGGACCATCATCCTCATGGACCTTCATAACAACAAAAAATAGTTTTTAAAACTAAATAAACATAAACATATTATCATACAGATGTCATCATTCACAAGGAATGCATTATTTATAATAAGTTATAGGTGTTAGTATAGTTTAAGTTAGGATAAACGCATTTACCGTATTGGGTTATATCCTGTAATGGTAACTGTAAGTAGATAAATAAATAAATAAATAAATCATAAAGGTAGTTTCTAATATAGGACAGTGCACGACAACCTAACTTTCATTATTTTAAGTTTACTCGAAATAAAATTGGCGCGAATTTTACGAGACAAAAGAGATGCTCACCCTACTCATTGTCACGTACACAGTGTTTGACACTCGTTCACAACTTTAGTTGAAACTCGGCTACTCACCAATAGATGGCGCTGTTCTAAACGTCACTTATTTAGAAATATTGTTCTTGAATTGAAGTCACGTATCAGATAATAATAAAAATATTAAAAAAACACATTTTATATAAACGTATATCATTTATGTAAGCTACTAAAGTTTTCTAAACAATGCACTTTAGTACTTCTAAACATGTACAGATGGCGCTCGAAACTAATCGCTACAGCGTAGCATTATCGTAGACCACTTTTCTTAAAAAAGTTTTCTGCTAACTTTTGTTTGCCACAAAATATAAATATCAGTAATAGAAAAAAATAATTCATACATCTTTAATTATTATTCTAATAAGCAATAACAAAAGATTGTAGGAATCTATATGTAAATAAAAATAAAATGCTGTTCGTTGGTAAGTGCATTACTTAAGAACGCTGGACCGAATTGGCAGTTTTTTGTTTTAAAATGTTCGTAATAGTCCGAATTTGTAATAGTAAAAATATCGGAAAACAAAAATTGTAATAGTGGTATTGTGTAAAAGTGCATTTTTCTATAGTATTTTAGTATGAAATATTGAAATTTGGACAGCACGTCAGCTATTTCAAATATATAAATCAAATCAATCAAACTCTTTTTGCTTTTAAAGCTACGCTTAAAACAACACATTCGATCAATTACTAAATAATTCAACTAATTAGGTATCGTGGAACAAATGGAATAGCAATATTTCAAATTAGACGGCACGGTTGGCGCGGTGGTTAAGGGATTGACTGCTGCGCTGCGTGTCGCGGGTTCGAGATTCCCGCACGGAACCAATATTTGTATGGCCTACAAGTAGTTGTTCCGGGTCTGGCTGTTTGTGTATGTGAGTTTTAATGTTTGTAAACGCACCCACGATACAGGAGAAATCCCTAGTGTGGGGCAACGTTTTAAAAAAAAAATCGCTCATTAAAAACATTGGCAAATGCACGATAATTAAGACTCTTTTTAATTTTAGGTCCACTTGCTATTGCAATTTAAAAGGAAATTAGTACCGACGTTCAAAATGACCGTACCTAGTTTACTTGATTTTTTACAGTATTGTTCTAAAGTTAGGCACACTTTCAGTCTATGAAGGCTTCTGTAAAATAATAACGGCCTGGTGTCTCACTGCAGCGCACAAACAGGGAAATGATGGGTCTTCTCGTACAGGTAAAGACGTTCGTCGCCACGATTGCTCGGGCAAGGGCTGAGACCAGTGGTAGCCCAGAGGTAACGGGCCCTATTCGATGTAGGTCGTCGGTTCGAACCCAGGCAGGTTCTTTACTTTGTATAATTTCATCACCACTGCTCTCAAAACGGTAAAGGAAAACATCGTTAGGAAACGGGCATGGCCTTGAAGCAAAAATTTGAAGACAAGTGACAACTATCAACCTGCACTGGGCCCGCGTGCTAGATTCTGGCCCACTCCCTCTCACAGAGAGGTTTGTGTCCCAGCAGTGGGAACATTATAGGCTGATAATGCACCACGATTGCTCAAGATGGATTGGCTATCTCAGACTTAACCATAAATCCAGGACAGGATCTAGTCAAAATGGCATTCTATCAGCTATAACGTTGAGTGTATAAAACAAAAATGTATTGGAGTGACGCTACGGAAATCACCCTAATTCATCCATAGCCCGACTTCTCCTACAGATGAGCATAGGCCTCCCTTTTCATCTGCCAATCCCCACGCTCCTGAGCCAGCCTCATCCAGGTTCTAGCCGCGATGCTAAAAATGTCGACAGTTTATGTCAATTCTGTTGCAAGTCGTTGTAGAGATACTTATGAAACGGTCTGAAAGCATAGGTTTCTTCAGGATATTTCGAAAGTTTTTATACTAACTAATCTATTACTGTCATGGAAGTTGATTGTCTTCAGTTCCAGAAACATAGAAATATCTCGGTGTACAATTCAAATCGCAGCAGCCTTAAGAAGGGGAATCAAGCAAAACAGCCTATATTCAATTTGATTTTTCATGAAATTGATAAGACAAAGAAGAAATCAAAATAATATGATATAAATATATCATATTATTTATAATATATATACATATAATAATTCCTAACTTTTTGTGCAACAGAAACACAAATACAAAAAATTTCTCGATAAAAAAACCATCATGAAGTTACCTCTTGTTTGGAAGGGATTGTGTTTTGTTTTCGTCGTGTTGGATGAGAGAGGTAGGCAAGGATGCGCGGGAAACTTGATTTCTTTTGGATTGCTCTCCCTTAAGCTAACATCACCCTGACGGGAACGTTTTACGTTACGTTACAGTACCAATTACTGATTTTTTGCTGGTAAAGGCTTGAAGTTACGAGCTGGTTTCTTTTACACTGTGGGCACAAAGCCCTATTATACCCAATGTGAATGTTTCTATACTATTTGTAGTTTTAAAGTTAAACTTAGCCATCTATAATTGATTATGAAATCACTCGGTTTTCTTTGTTTTTAAGAGATTTTAGCCATACGGTAGGACAGCTGGGTAATAGGGTAAAAATAATAATTATATTTAGTCCGTCAGTTAGATTATCGAAAAATAATGGACACGTATTTTTTCTTTTGTCAATCAAACAAAAAATGACAAAAATGAAGCGCGTCAAAATTTGGGAGAGGGGTTGTGACGTCACTTGCTAGCAAAAATTTCGCAAGCAAGTGACGTCACGCGGAACTTTAACGGGCGATATCTTCATCATTTTTTTATATAATTGACAAAAGAAAAATACGGTTTCAATATTTTTTGTTAATCTAACTGACGGACTAATTAGATTTTTTTAGGAAAATAGCCTACTGCGTTACACACTAACAGTAGCAATGGCTTTCATTTTGACAGTTCAACAACATTCATTGCGTTATTTACGTTGCTGAGCAGACAAATTTTTCGAACATATGAAGCAATGGATTAGCAATGTCCTTCAAAATTATTCAGATTGATATTGAAACTGTGTTACTCAAATAGGGTGCTGCTTGATATTAAACATTCTGCCTTCATAATTATTGTAGTTTTTTAATTATAACCTTGTATTCGACCAGTCTTGTAAAAGATTTGACAATAATATTGTGTACTTATTACAAAATATGTACTGTTTCAGATAAGCATTGTTAACTAGTTTGTTTACATTTTTGATTTCAAGTTATTGATACAACTAGTCTAAGTTACAACTTATTTTAGGTGTAAATGATTAAAGAAAATAGTAGACATAACATGTAGAATACATGTTTTAGACCTTGCTGTAAACTCGGGTTAAGAAATACGTCCACTAACTTTGTGTCAGTCTACTGAATCGTTTATTGAAAACTAAAAAGAGTTTTCAATTTTTTCACGACTTGTTTCACATTGTTTGGTTGATTGTGCTTGTGTTTCTTCAGACTTTGTTTCCAATTTAGTTTAAAGTGTGAACACTTAAAAAAAATTGCCATTCTGTTTTAGCTTGTTAAAAGTATTTTTCGTGTTGCCGTAACTTAGATTGAAACATCTCACCAGCCGCGTTAACGTCCATCAAAATCATCATTTATTACAGTTATTGACATCAACTTGTAAAATTGGCGATGGCGATATAATCAACTACATAGATAAATGTAAAAAAAAAAACTGTACCTAGGTCTTTGATCAAAGGCATTCATTATCCCTCAATTATTGATCTAATACGGCTCCAAGACCGGAATGCAGTTTTTTTCGCATGTATTTCTGATTTTGCTTTCCTAATAATATTAATAACTACTCTAATGTAATTATCGCGCCTTTTTTATTGTAGAGCTCGCCGGCCACTACAGCGGCAACGCTCGCTTCGCTCGCTCGGCTCGCGCGTGGTTGGTCATAGTTCTAACCTAAACTAACCCGTTAGGTTAGGACCTCCTAGTTTAGTTACTGCGACCAACTATGAGAAAAGACGTAAAAGTTAAAAAGAGGCTGATTTATTTAAAGAAGCGTGCAACATTAGAAGCCCAAAAAGTTTTTAGAACATAAATTAAACATTTCTTTTTTTTTTAAATCTTGGTTGTATTTTGCCTCACGGCTTTTTCTGGCTCCACCGCCTTTACTTATCGAATCTTAATTTGAAACATAGGTAAGTAGGTAAATTCCGTTTTTACCTAGCACAGGTATATCATTTACTTAAAAGGAGCTCCCTATGTAAGATGTAAGACTTACTGTAAACATTGTAAAAGTTGCTGCAATAAACCTTTTTTTTTTCCGCCAAATCTCGTTCTGAGAGATCGAACTTCATCGTCGACTTTGCCTCCAAGGACCAAAATATAAATACTACCTGAGAACTGGCCAAAATATTTTCAAACAAAAAAATTGCGAAAATTTTATTTATCGGTACCGCATTCCGAACGCCACCTCGCCATTCTTTAAAAAAGAAAAACTCGTCTCGTTGCCATGGCAACGCTTGGCGCCAATACAATAACATTTAATTCATTAAGAGTATATCGAGGCTCGAGCCGACAGCAAGAGGCACTAGTAAACATACAATATAGCTTTATTATTACCAACCGTCGCACACAACTGTTGCAAGCTTATCGCCACCCTATTGAATTATTGGGTTGAATAGGTATAGTAATTAACTCAGGTACTAGTCAATATTGTATTAATAATACTTAGTCAGAAACGAAAAATAATACTCTCAGTAAAAAGTTAGGCTAAACAACAAAACCCAAAATCTATCAAAAGGTAAATCTATCCTTTGTTTCAAAAAGCTACGCACACTTTTCATATTCATCTGAATAGGCAATGAACAGTCAGTAGGTTGGCGCGCGGAAATATGAAAGACCACGATTAATCAGCGTCAACGTACATACGCTTTGTTCCACAGCTCTATTTACTATGTAGGTACATAGCGGTGACATCTCATTATATACCGCGACTATGTACCTACCCGCCGATCACCTATCTAGGAAGTTTGCACGCAAAAATCTAGCGCTAGGTGCTTGCCCCGTGCACACACGCACAGCCGCTAACACATCGCAGCGCCGAGTGAGACTGCGTGCTAGAAAAAGACAGCCATAAAAAACTCCCCGTGGTGTGAGGTGCTGCCCCCAAAAAAAGCACCAAATACGCAATCTGCGCAACTTCCCAGCGCAGAATCGTTAACGACTCCGGCTCTCTTTATCGTACACGCCGTGCCTCCTATATTTCTATTTTTTCTCCGTCAAACATTAGACGTAAGAAGATTTCAATCCATTACAAAAACTAACCCTATTCCGTAGCGCGACAGTCGAAATTCGCACCGCGTAATCGTGGCGTATATTTAGCACGCCGGCCGCTAGACGCACACACCCGCACCGGAACAGAAATAACGATCGCATTTTTGACCGAAAAGGACGGACAGATGGCTGAAAAGAGAAGAAAAAAATGTCGACCATTTTGCTTTGCGCACCTACGAGGCAGCCGAGGTGAGCTTTATGTATGCTCTTTTTTTCGAGAAAAAAACCCAACCAAAACAAATGCACGTGGTCGGGTGTTATGACCGAACTCGTGAAAAATTCTGCCGTCCGCTAAGAGATGCCGTTACGGGCGCGATTTTTTTCCGCTCGCCATTTAGTTATGAAAAAATTTACCCGGTGGCGCTTTAGTCGACCGGTTTCACACGAAGGGGCTTCTGCGGCGACGGGTTGCTTTTGATTTTTGGTAACTGATGGCTATCCTGGGGTTACGTATTGACACGGGCATGTTATATTGGACTGGAAGTATTGACTTGTGAACCGGATTAGGTTTCCGAAATAGAAAAGAAATTGATAGAAAAAAAAAGATTGTGAAAAATGTTAGGTATGATTTTTAATCGAGATTTTGTCAATTTTTCTTTCAGTTCATCTTGGTTTTTATACAATATTCCGTTTTTTTTTTACCTCTTCTTAAGTTATAGACATTTCAAATTGTCCCTTTACAGTTCATTATTTAATGTTGTATGTGACATAGATTCCACTTAGGTATTTAATTTAACTTTCGGTCGAGGATTATTTTAACTGTAAAGGCTCACAGTCATTAAAAGTACATATACTTTTAATGACTGTTCAAACGTTTTTAATCAGATTCTAGTTCACTAGAATATTACCATTTTCCAAAAGATAGCATTAGGTAAAAATGGTGCTTGAATATAATTTGGAAATACATATATTAAAATAACATGCTTTTGTCAAATGTTATGAAGACGCGACGGAAGATAGAAATAAAACAAAAACGAATAGTTTTGTATAAACTAGCTGATTGTAAGTTTGTTAAAATAATGGTAATGGTAAACAGTTACCAGTTTTTAATGACGAGCGTCTTACATCTTGAGAGGTAACTATTTCCCGCAATGTAATAAGCTTAATGCCGATTCCTATAATTTACGGACCGTTATTGGTTAAAATTAAGACTCTTGTATCTTTACCCACAATAAAGCAAATACCTCATAGTTGTGTATAGTAGACCCTCCCACATGGAAGTAGCTATCACATAAAACTAGCTTACGAATCTATTTATATGCCCAATTTGGCAATAAGAAATGCTACTATTGGTAAGCAAAACGATTCGTTTTTGTTTATAAAAACCTAGCTAGTTGATTCGACATACAGTTTGATACACCCTAGCAGTAAGCCTAGGGAGAGAGCGGTAAGCCGGGGAACAATAAAATGTTATTAACACCTTGGTCATTTATGAGAATACTTTCCTTTATTCAAATTCAAATAAATTATTGTGGATCATAGGTTCATAAGACGTTGAGTTAGTTACAGGTAAGTCTGCTATGTCCCGCCATTGAGGCATACAAAATTCATATTACAAGTTCAGTACATAGTTAAAATATAAGTTTATGTGATAACTTTCCGTGTGCTTATAGACGAGATTGTCCTGTTAATATGGTGGTTGATTTACAAGACTGGGTTCGTGTTAAACGAGTGGATTTGAAAATTTACTTAAGTGAATATTTAAAAAGCTTCATCATGCCAGTTCTTTGTTTTTTGTACACAGAATAACTTTTTAATCAATCCGCAAACTGTAACCATGAATTCAGTACATGATTGTGAACCACCCTGGGTTGAGATATTTCATCGGTTATTTAAAAAAAAATTAGCTCTGCCATACATTTTGACCGCGTAGTTATTGCACTTTTCTATGTAACAGCAATTAAGTATTTTTGAAATATCTAGACTAGGAGGTAGAATCATGTGCGGAATACATGTTGACAGTTTGCAAACTGGTTAAAAATTTATTCTGTATAGGTAAAGAAGCGTTAGGAAGCCTATACGGTGAATACATGATTACCTGTCACCATTTTAAGCTAAGCGTGGTGAAAGCCCTTAATTGCATTTTACAGAAGCTTGCAGCAGTTCAGGATAATAAAACAACGTTTATTCCTAAATAATTAATTTATTATTGCCTTTCAAATTATATAATAACAATAACCCGGTCATTTTAAATAACTATGCCGATGTAAGCAAGGAAAAAAATGAGTTCTTGATATGGATGTTTATGTATGTATATGCTTTAATATATTGCTAGAAATAACTATTGCCATTTTAATACAAAAAATTAAGCAGGCTGGTAATCTAATTCTGACTTCTGAATTTATCTCTAATGTCTCCAAAATTTTTTTTTATGAAATTTCTAGCAGCACCCCGCGGTTTCACCCGCACAAGTGTCGATCCCGTGGGAATATCGGGATAAAAAGTATCCCTTATGTTATTCTGATGTATAAGCTGTATTACTGTAAAGTTTCATCAAAATGCGTTTAGTACTTTTTTCGTGAAAGAGTAACAAATATCCACCCATCCCACAAACTTTCGCGTTTATAATATTAATAGGATTATAGTAGGACTAGTAGTTAGGATAGGATTCCGAAACAGGCCAATATTATTCGTAGGTAAATAGAATATTGAAATTAAATAATTAGTTTTGGGCTTTCAGCTTTTCAGTGTTTTACAGCTTATGATAGCATTTACGGACATAGGACTGATTAGGAAAAAACTAAAAATAGATGAGCTTTCAAAAAGGTCTGCTCCCTTAACAGCTTGCTAATGATTTGGATTCTAGGTGCCTACTCCAAAACCTATACTGAATATGATATGATATAAAATAGTATTGACTAGGTAATACCTAAAAGTTAAACTTTTCAACGGTAAAAATCTATGCAACACGCATTGCTAAATATCTTCATCCATATTCTATCTTCTAAAATTTTATAACCTGTGTACATCTGCCCTTAGCTCCGAAGCAAGTACCAAAAGGATTGCACGATGAGCGTAAGCAGAAGCGTATCGTAGCGCTGCTGATGGCGAAGCGAAGGTGAAATGCTTACAGGTCTCCGATGATGCTTCGTTTGATGCATTGCTCCGTCACAGCAACTTGAAGGCTCTTCGAAGATGCTGGGCCTGAAATTTCACAGTTATAATATTTAATTTCAATGGGCAGCAATTACAAAATTTTGTCGAAATACCTGTCAACTTAATATGCATAAGAATGTAATTTGTGGAGATAAATAAACATAATGTTATTTATTGATTTTATTATCAATTTCAATCGGAATAGAATAGAATATTCTTTATTACGTAAGTACACCATATATAATACAGACATAAATATAGAAATTCTACAAAGGATGACACAATGGGCGGTCTTATCGCTAGGAGCGATCTTTTAAAGACAACCTTTGGATGGATTAAAAAGGGGAAGGAAAGACAAATATTCCTTTAATAAAGATTGGTCCTAGGCAGCTCTGGACGGATAGAGGTAGAAAGAGAGTAGGGAGACCTTTGCCCAGCAGTGGGACATTAATGGCTAATAATAAATAATAATATTTTCAATCATCAGTTAGGTACTACAAAGATTGTTGTAAATAACGATTGTTTTTTGGGGCAATTCTGGTAAATTTAAGAACGTTCACAGTCTGATCTGTCTCAATTTGTCAAAAATACGTCAAATTTGCCTGCATTTTGACAAGTTTTTGACATTTGTTTGTCGCCGAGATGAGACTGCGACTAGATTTTGATCGTTTTAAATTACGAGAATTGGCCTGCTGGTAATCGGCTTAAAATACAAAGTTAGGTAGCAACCATCCTGATGAAGAATGATAAAAAAATTATAACATAAAAATGGTAAGCTACTGATAAAAAAAAATGATTAACCATAAAAAAAAACAACCGACTTCCAATAAAAAACACTACAAAATTTCGGAAGTCGGTGTCCTTGGTTTTGTATTTTCGTTTTTTGCCACCGACTTCCGAAATGAACATTATTTCTGTTAGTGGTGTTTATTTTTGGAAATTGTTTTTTTTTTGTTTTTAATAAACATTTTATTTATCACTTTATAAAATTAGTTATAAATATAACATCATCAACCAACCAGCCTATGAATATACCCTTTCAAACAAAGAAGAATTTTTCAAATCGGTTTATAAATGAGGGAGTACTGAGGTAACAAACATTTTAAAAAATATAACCGAATTCAGAACCTCCTCCTTTTTTTGCAGTCGGTAAAAAAATATTAATCGTAAAACGCCTGCTTTTATAAAAACTCATCCGGATTTGAAGTTTCAGGCTCATCATTTCAAAACTCAAGCATAAATTACTATCTAGAACTGAAAGATTTTATAGTCACCTATTTACATATAATATCCTTTTTTAGAATTTCAAGATTAAATTTCGCTCTACAGTTATGCCTATGAATTTATTCTAATTCTCAAAATAAACTATTTTATATTGAACAATTGTCTAATTTTTATAATACCCCCAACATTATTGATTTTTGATGTTTAGTTTTTAATATTCTTATATAAGCATAATCAACCTATAATGTTCCCACTGCTGGGACACAGGCCTCCTCTCTGTGAGAGGGAATGGGCCGTAATCCACCACGCGGGCACAGTGCGGGTTGGTACATGTCACATGTCTTCGAATTTTCGGTCCTAGGCTATGTCGGTTTTCTCAAGATGTTTTCCTTTGCCGTTTTTGAGAGCAATAGTGATGAAATAAATTACACGAAGTGAAGCGCCTGTCTGGGTCCGAACCCGCGACCTACTACTCGTAAGTAAAGCGCCTGCCTGGGTGCAAACCCGCGACCTACTACTGGTAAGTAAAGCGCCTGTCTGGGTGCGAACCCGCGACCTACTACTGGTAAGTAAAGCGCCTGTCTGGGTGCGAACCCGCGACCTACTACTCGTAAGTAAAGCGCCTGTCTGGGTGCGAACCCGCGACCTACTACTCGTAAGTAAAGCGCCTGTCTGGGTGCGAACCCGCGACCTACTACTCGTAAGTAAAGCGCCTGTCTGGGTGCGAACCCGCGACCTACTACTCGTAAGTAAAGCGCCTGTCTGGGTGCGAACCCGCGACCTACTACTCGTAAGTAAAGCGCCTGTCTGGGTGCGAACCCGCGACCTACTACTCGTAAGTAAAGCGCCTGTCTGGGTGCGAACCCGCGACCTACTACTCGTAAGTAAAGCGCCTGTCTGGGTGCGAACCCGCGACCTACTACTCGTAAGTAAAGCGCCTGTCTGGGTGCGAACCCGCGACCTACTACTCGTAAGTAAAGCGCCTGTCTGGGTGCGAACCCGCGACCTACAACGTAAGTCTCGGCCGTGACCACTGGGCCACCACAGCTCTCTTATATAAGTGGATTATTATCTTCTTATGACAATAAAGTTATCTCAAACCTCAAAATTACTCATAAAAATGCATCCGCACTCATTCAAAAAGTCGTTGCCGATACTAAAAAGCCCGTACATTGCAAGAATAAAACATACATTTATTTAATCGACAAACTACCTACAAGCTGTCACCATGAAAAAATAAAAGAAATAATAGTTTTATTATGGTTTCCGAACAGACCTTGTTCCCCTTGTTTTGGTTGTGTACGGATATGGCGCAGACACCACCAATACTGCCTGAAAATAAACAACTAAAACTCGGGATTAGTTTGAACGGGACTACAAGTAAACTAATAAAATAACTAGATATAACGCGATGTCTATTCGCTTTCAAGTTAACTGATTCAAGTAGAAATGGTTTTTGGAGATTTTGGATTGGATACCAAGGAAATATACATCGTTTCTTTTCTATATTTTGTACTAGCTGCGCCCCACGGTTTCAGCCATATAAGTGTCAATCCCATAGGAATAACGAGATAAAAAGTATCCTGTGTGTTAATACTGGTTATAAACTACCTGTGTGCCAAATTTCAACCAAATTCGTTCAGTAGTTTTGGCGTGAAAGAGTAACAAAGATGCATACAAACTTTCGCGTTTATAATAATTAGTAGGATGTAACTGTTGGGTTAATATCGATTGAACAGATGTATCTATAAGTAAATCAAACATAATATAAAAAAAGAAAAAATGTTTTTTTTTGAGCTGTCCTGCATCACCCTCTGAAAAAGTACAGGGTGGCAGGCATCGACGTGCAAATTGTAACCATGAATTCAGCACATGATTCTTTACACGCCTACGTAGATTGTCGGTTATAAAAAAAAACAGCCGTTTCATTGAAAGTGGAATACCTACGCGGTCAAAAATGTATAGAACAGTTTTTTTTTTAATAACCGTACTAAAAATGTACTGGATCCATGGTAACAGGTTGCGCGTTCCTTACTTCCTGGCTGTTTATATGTATGTACATAAATAAATAAAAACACGACACTTATGTATGGAGCGACGGGGTGTGAACAAGAGTGTTTATGTTTTTATAGATAGAAAGCATATGAATATATGATAGAAACTTACATCATTTTACAGATTCATCAAGATGGCACCCACGTAGTAGCGTCGCATCTTCCATCTCTCAGGCACCGCTGATGAAACTTCCGTTTCCTTGTAACTGAAAAAATAAAAGGCCAATTTTATCGAAAGGAGAGGTGTATTTAATTTCAAAGTAGGCTGATATATTAAAAGAAAACAATACATGAGTCCATATATTGATTTCTTTTAACATATCAGCCTGTTTGTCGTGTTTTATAGATCCCAGATGATTATACTCAATATCCAATCATTTATTGCATTCCACAATGCTTAGGTGGTAAGTAAACATTTGTTGTAACAATCGTGGACCTTGTCGGGCACGGCAAAAGAAAAATTAGAAGGAAGAGGACTTTTAATTAAATAAAAAAAAAACAAACTAACTTTATTCTAAGTAAAATGAAAGGTAACATTTTATTAATTATTAATTTAATCTAAAATGTTATTATTAATTTATATTATTATGTCCGTACTATGGATTTGTTAATTAAATATCCATTTATGCTATAATAACATTTACCCAGTAATATTGTTTTAAATGTATTTGTAAAAATAGCAATATATTTCTTATTTCTGAGTTATAATCTTTGAACTCTCAAGGATCATTAAAAATGTTAAGAAAGCAACGTGTATCCTTAATTGTACAAACTTTTTTCGACAAATAACAATTAATTTGATTATCTGTGGATCCTGTTGTTTAAACAATGTAAAAGCCAAACTAAATCACTATCCAATCTGTAATGTTCCACAATAAAATCATATATTAATAGATATTTGTTTTAAAATAGTAAGGTGCAATGCAATACACAATTACAATATGCAATTATTAGGTGCGACTGGAGATAATCAAATAGGTACGTCTGACGCATGTAGCGAAGTCAGAATCCCTAACAATCATTTTCACTAGCTAATCATTTCACCACGGCATATTTTCGTAGATACCTTTACAATAACATTAATTTACGTTTGTCCAGTCCGGCTATTTACAATGAGATCAGACATCTTTCTAAAAACATTATAAACCCAAACTCCCAAACCACTCATAACTAAATAAGTAAAACTAAAATCACGGAGAGATAATTAAAATATTAGCTATGAACAACAACTAACAGCGAAGTATAAGTTTTTAACGATAACTTTGACTACCAGATATAAACAGATTTATTGCTCTCAAGCGGGTTTTAATTGCACAAAACTTTTAGAATATTATTCGTAGTATTATTAATGGAACGTATATAACATCACGCCTGTAGCTCCCGATGGGATAGGCAGAAGTGTAGAGTACTTTCACATTTCGACAATATTATATTTTGAAGTTCTATGCATCGTTATGCTGACAGATAGGAGCGTTTTTGGCCTCGCACAGGTCATTATTCATTTTTTTTATTTTGCAAAATTTAAATGACCTTAATATTGTTTGTATTTCCCGTGCGTCAACCTTTCTCACCAAGGGATATCGTATTACCCAGTAACTGGTCTGTGGAGGTCAGATAGACAGCTGCTGCATGTAAAATACTAGTATTCAGCTGCATCCAGTTAGACTGGAAGCTGACCCCAACATAGTTGGGAAAAAGCTAGACAGGTGATGGTGATGATTTCCTGTGCGTGTCCCAAACGAAGTTTTTCTGTTTCTCTCCATGTTTTTGGGGAGTCATCAACCAGGCACAAATCCAGACTCCATACTAAGAAATTCTAATGAATAAACCAAATTATAACACTTTGCACGACTTGTAGATAGAACCCAAGACCTCATGCTTAGGAGACAGGCTTGAGACCACTAAACCACAAAGGTGTTTAATAAAACAAAACACACACTTCGTGATTATGTTTTCACAGATGTTTTAAGTTAAATAGAGGTTCAATATTGTTTAGTGTAAGCAAATATGTATGTTTAACTGACTATTGTTACAATTTCAATATTTTGAAGCTAAAAGTAAAATTTTATCTACTATGGTGTTTGTTTTGAGTTTGTGTTATTATTAAGTATTGATAAGTGATGCGTTAGGTAGATACAGGACCATGATATCTAAGAGATCTGTGACGCTGTGCTTAACTATGCCTCTTCACGTGACCAGCCTGGCCTGTTTTTTGGCCAAAGAATCAGCATTGCCATACAATGTGGCAATTTGGGCGCTTTTCCTGTTGACAGTGATGCGGACAATTTTGTTGATGCCCTATGATTGTTTGCCCTCCTTTGTATGTTATATACTATGTACCTAAATAACAACTAATACCTAATTAATTAATAATAAAAAAACAAAATTAAATCGAAACTTAACTAAAACTATTCACAAACTGAAATATAGCCTCGAAAAATTCATCCGCATCGCTGTCGACTGGTAAGTACCCACGAGACTGGCGGCAATACCACGGAAACGGGAAGTGTCAATCAGCCGTTTTGAGACTTATATACTTGTACATATTATTATTAGCTTATATATTATGTATCTAAATATTACCTTTTAATGACACTGCTCTCATAACGGTGAAGGAAAACATCGTGAGGAAATCTGTATGTCCTAGAACCAAAAATTCGAAAACATGTGACATCTACCAACCCGCACTGGGCCTGCGTGGTGGATTACGTGCCCACACTCTGTCACAGAGAGGAGGCCTGTGTCCCAGTAGTGGGAACATTATAGATTATGCTAAATATTAACTTGGAAATTTAATTAAAGCCGTTCTAAAAGTTTCTAATGTGATTACAATAGGTATTCATACCTATTTGAAAAATAAAGTAGACTGCAGCCTCATTCCGTTTTTCTGGAAGAGCGGTGGCCGCCACATACGTCCGTCATGTCCAAATACAGAGTATTTTTGACACATTCATGTCAAATATGACAGATTTTCATGACGTCTGATATAAATATGACGGTCATGCTCTTCTAAGAAATAGCCTTACAGATTTATAATTTAAATGCCTTCATTATAACAGTTCAACCATATGTATTGTGATATTTATATACTGTTGAGCAGATGACTTTTTCAAACATTTTATACATAATTAAGACTACATAACTGACCTCCACCACCCGGTTACTGGGTAAATCAAATCATTTATTTGCATACAATGTAGGTATTCTACAATAAAGTTGTTATAATAATATAGTGAGCCGAGTACATTCTGCCTGAGTTCGGAATGTAAAGATGTTCACCCATCCACGGATCGACCGTGGCAAGCGTAGCTTAACCTGATCGATCAACCTGTGCGGCCGTTATTATTTAGCCACAAGCCCCTATGCAATATTTTAATATTAGCTATAAATCAGATTGTATCACTCCATTTGTATCTAACACAGCGATGACACAAATCAAATGACGAAGGGGAATCTAATCGACTAACGCGATTTAAGTCACACCTCCACCAAAATTCTTTTACCGCTCGCTCTGCCTACACTAATTGGGATAAATTACCGATCAAGCCCGGAAAAATCCAGTTCGCGCCGCCCTAAACCGATTCGATTATCTACCGAAATTGACCGAAACATGTGAAATTTTTTAAAACGTTGTCTGTTGTTTATAAGGATATAAATGAACGAAATTAATTTCTGATTTGCATAGACATGACGTGGAACAATGTCCGCGCAGCAATCTAAATTAGTGTGGATTGTGAATGACGTCACTCGTTCATTACGCAATTTAATTGCGAGCAAAGAAATACGACAACATATGTTTATGTTTTGTACAAGTGATGTACAAATGTTTTTTCTGTATTCAAACTTAAAAGAGTTACAAAATAATTGAATCACAGTCAAAGGCGAATCATTTTTTTCATAGGCACTTTTGAATGTCAAAATTTACAAAAAATTGAATTGATTCTAGTCGCCCCTTCGAAAAGATAGTTTCGAATGGGCAAGAAACTCCACCGTTACTCTTTTAAAAATGTTTTACAGTATTTTGTATATTAATCAAAAAAAAAAAAGTCATTATCTATACTAAAAGCTGAAGAGTTTGTTTGATTATTTGAACGCGTTAATCTCTGGAACTACGAGTCGGATATAAAGGAATCGTTTTGCATTTGATAGTCCAATATTTGAGGAAGGTTATAGGCTATTTAACACCACGCTTAGGAGCAGAGCAAAAAGAATAAAAGTCAGAGAGAACGCTACACAAAAACAAAATAATAGTGCGCGCGGGCGATGGGATGCGATGCGGTGACTCGGGGGCCAACATTTCACGCGGAAGAAGTCGCAATCAGAAGTTTTATATATATTTGTTAGACCAGCTTTATCCATCTACTAAACAAAATCCACCCAACCTACCTACAGAAATGACACACAGTGAGAATACGTGCAGTGTGTGTGAGTATCACATTTCTGCCAATTAGAACATAACCATAATTTATAGTAGATAAATTATTTACTATTTGTTTAAGGAATTTTAAATAATACTTATGTATAAGCACTTGAGCGAGATACCTGAGATGCTGGTTTATTCCTAGTTCAGGTAGAATCCTAATATTTTTACCTACACCTAGTATTAAGGCCCTATTTTGTAAATATTTATGTAAATCAGTTACTTCAATAAACAATAACAATAGAAAACCACCGACCAACCTAATATTAGGATTACTTCTCAGTATTACTTAGTTGCGAAATAACAAGGAGATGGCAAATTGGAGAAAAACCGCTAATGAATATAACTAAAAACCGAAAACGAGCGCCGTACAAGACGAAAAGTACCCTAATTCATCATCCATCATCCTATCATCAATAAACTGGAAATAATAGGTACCTATATCAAAACCTCTTTCCAGGATACATGACCTGCCTCCTGCTCCAATTAATGTCAGACGGTAAGGAAGGAAGAACGAGATAGAAATTTCTATAAAAAACTACACAAAATTCTATTCTCATCATTATCGGCTTGTCTAACCCTGTTTTATATCAGTTCATAAGGCAGCTCCAAGGAAAACCGCAAATTAATTCAACCAAAAACCATACAAAAACGTCTTTCCATCAAACAGAGCTTGGCTAAAATCCGCTTTTATACCGTATGGTCGTCGGGCAGTACCCAGCACCTCAGTTGTCGACGGGGGAGCGCCATGCAAGGCGACAAGTTCGGGATAAAGCGTAAATATATCGGGGTGTGAGTGTAGTTTTGGTCGAATTCGCGAGCGAGTGGGCGGCGGTCTTCTGTAGTATATGTAAGAACTGCAAATACATTTTTGCGTCTTATGTTTAATTTTATGAACAAAAACTCACGATAAGTAAGATAAAGGAATTAGGTATTCACTTATAAATTACTGATAGACTCCATGACTCAATCATCATGTGAAACTAAAGAAGAAGAAACAAAATAAGAACATAGAACGAAAACTCACCAACAAATTTGTTCTACTAGAAACACTTAACCTTTAAATACAACACGACTTGCTTACAGAAATTACAAACGAGAACTACCATTAAAATATTCAATTCAACCCCATGAAACATCTTAAAAAACATAACATCTAAATAATTCTCACCGTTACCCTGGGAATTCCTCAAAAACTTCGATATCAAAAGAAATGTCGTTAGATTTCCACATAATTAATAAAATCTATTAGAATAAAAATAGAATAAATTGGTTATCGTAAGGGAGATAGCCGGTCCGGACCGGTCACCGTGAGATTCTCCGGTCAGAGATCAAAACGCATAATAATGAGGGCAGAGTTCCCACAATCTCGCATGCGCCTGCGCGACCTCGGTGTCCCTTTGACTTGACCGTTGATCTTTTATCGAACTAGTTTTTAAAAGATACGTGATCTTTGGGGAATATTTTGTTAAGCTTGTTTCTTAAAGGGTCGTAAGTTTTTGTAGTTTTAAACTTGTGAGGTCGAGATGGGTTAAGGAATTGAATCATATGGAATATTTGAATACCTTGTAAATGTTATGTTTCTTACTTTTGAAATTAAACTTGGACATTGAAAATTTATTATTTTCTCAAATAATGTTTTAATGTACTATTTTCAAATGATTTGAAAATTTAGACGTAGATTATTTGGTTTTCAATGAATTAAAATGATAATTTAATACCTTTCCTTGTTTTAACCGACTTATTGTAATATTCAGTTGATTGTATTAATAGTTCAGTTCTTAAAAATGCGAAATGATCTCTAATTTTAGCATATCCTATAACAGATTGCTTGAATTCACATGATGGTGGTGGTGAAGGCGGATCACTTGAGGACGTGTTGTGTGTGTGTGCAGTGTGAGTGTGTGTTTCTAACAGTAATTATGTGTGTATGCTGTACATTAGATATTTTAGTTTAATGTTCGTTATTTCGTTCGTTGTTAATAAGGATTGTAAGGGTAGAGTTGCGGTTTTTGGACTAAACTGTCAGTAAAGCGTGTTGAAAGATGACAGTGATTAATTATATAGAAAAACCAACAGTTATTAATTTTAAAGTTTTAAATAAAACTATAATCTTCTTAATGAACACCTCATACTAAAAAAACTAAAGGAATACCTCGGTTTAAAAGCAACAAATTGGTATAAAAGAAGAAAAACATCTAATATTTCTAATTTCATACACAGAGAATTTCGTCCCGTTTTCCACAGCAGACACTATACGACACAGTGTCCTTTCTCAAACAGTGTCGTGGCTTTCTGCATATGATTTATGCAACACAGTGTCTAATGAAAAACTGTGTGTGTAGTGACGAATCTAATCCCATGTGAACTCAGCGTTACAGCCCGCGGCGTTACTGTGTCGTGTGTGTATGTGTGTGTGCATGAGGGAGTGGGGGTGTGTGTGTGTAAGGCGAAGTTAGATCGTCCACACTTTACCACGGGACTCGATAGGAGAGGTACACCTACAGGCGGAATTGGCGCAGGAATCAGCGATATGTTGGGTTGTTGAGCAATTTCTTATAAAAGAAATGTGATGAAATATTGGACTCATCTTATGTTGAAGCCGTTGCGGCACTCAAAACAAGCAGAGCAAGCTATAAATTTTTCATAACCATAAATTTACGACCAGCGCAAATTCAGAAACTTGCCCGCGTCTCGGAGAAACGCTTGACTTGTTGGTGCTTACCGGGCACGCTAACTTGTTATAAAGCACGAGAATCCCTTAGTCCTGATTAAAACGAGACCTGATTGTCCTGGAAATCTAACAATAAGATTATTCAGGATATTACCTATGGAATACCGAATCTAGAAGGCAGAAGTTGCTACGTGTCCACCGCATCTGGCCTGGCTAGAAAAAGATTAGACCTCAAAGTTGCGAAAACTATACGCAGGATAAATTTATTAGATAGTTTCGAAGAAAAGGGTACCATATCAATACAGACAGGGCCTACTTTAAGAATCAGTCCTGCAAATAGAAATTCTATTCTTATTTGCAGCAACTACCATCTGACGCGACATATCCAATATACCAAGCAGCGCTCAAAGAACCATCTTCTAACCCAAGAAGAACCCATCTAAATCCACTGTCCTCTTCGCCTGTACCCTGGTCAGCTCCTAACATCATTAATCTAACTTTCGTGCTACCCTTTATAATAGTTCGGTCCGTTCCCTCGTGGGTGGAGGCCCCCCGCCCCGCAGTGGGGGGATGTATTAACATACGAATTTGGAGCCGTCCAACCTTCTTCTTACGGGGGGACGAAATTTAAGTTTTGCTTCATGTATTGATCCGGTCGGGTTTAGCTAGTGTAATGATGGATTAGGTTTTTGGTTTAGTTTAGATATTTTAATATGACGAAGGAGATTTTTGGGTGGTAATTTGTTAAATATGTTTTTGTTTTCGCGTTATTTTGTTGAAGCAGTTTTGAGTTCAAAATTATGGCGTATATATAGACTGCGTCCAGGATCTGTTGAAAAATTTTGGGTGTTTTAAAATATATTAATGTAAAATCAATATTATTAATGTAATATCATTCGTGTACATTAAAATTAAGACATTACAAACAAAGGGACCTATTCAACGCTTTCAAAAGTACCCAACACATGCTTAAATGAAAACAGAAATCAAAACATATAGGTATTTTGAAAACGCAACAAATTTAGCAGAAAAATATTTCGCTTAAAATAAATACCGGTAAATAGCCGGCAGCTACGCTCATCAATGTTCGTAATAAATAAAGCATATGTATGTTAAAACTAAAGCTTGGAACAAAAACGTGAAAATATTCCACTATGTTAAATATCGAGAGAACTTCAATACATTACCTATGTACCCGCGTAGGTACCAGCTTTGTGCTATCATTTGCCATAACGTAATTTGCTGAAAACTGAAATGTTACAGCTTATAATTAATATATCTAACTATGTTGTGTATGTGTGTTTGTTAGATTTGACTTTGTCCGTTTTCTGGTGTAACTTTAGCAATAGGCTCAACTCCTGTTTGTGAAAATAATGTGTAGATACAAAACCGCCATTTTGTTTTGAGGCTACCGTGAAATCTATATACACCGTTAAATTTTGATCGTTTTAATCTTTAAAAGGGGCCATGGTACTCATAATTTTACTATGAACAACTTTTACTACGGGACCAACCCTGTAATCGTGAACAAAAAATCATTTGATCCATACATTATGTCGAGTTATGCGAACATAAATCTTACCAGAACCTCCACAGCGTGCGACAGCCAAGGTGCGTCGTATTTTTCAATGCGCAAATGCGAACATACTGGACGCACTACAATAGCGCGGCAGGCCCAACAGCATCCTGAAGCAGTTATTATATTGAATAAATGAATAAGCAGGGCGTCTAATGATCTCTTAGTATGCCTTATCCACAGGCCACTCGTGTATTTGGGATCGGCGGCGTCTTTCTCTTCAACACTTCTCAAATAGTCCACTTTCACACAGTCCATCCATCGTTTTCTAGTCTTCCCTTACTAGTTTCCCTTCCTATTTTCAAACATTTGAAACTTGGATTTTAAATATTAATGTGACACTTTTTTTTTTTTTTTTTTTTTGTGGATGGGAAATCATCAAATGACTCCTCCCGCTCTGGGTGGAGCAGAAGGGAGTGTCAGACTCTTACTGACTAAAACCCACCCGTGTTCCTTCCTTAGCCCTTTACGTACCAGGGCAGCGGTAACCCTTTCGGACAATCCCGCTATCCCGGCAGGCTTCGGCCCTGTCGGGCCCCGTCAACTACGCTGACATCTCTTTGAGGCGCGCGTGGAACACATACACGCCGTCCGGCACGGGCCTGGTCCTGATCGGACGGAGAGCTACCCATTGCTCTCCGCCCGCAGGCCCGCGCCTACGGTGGCCGGGAGTCGTCACGCGGCTCCCGACGCCCGGAGCGTCTCCCTCGGCGGCTGAGGCGTGAGGATCTTTCCCTCGCCCATCCCGCCACCTCCTTCGCTAGCATGACTGCTTCGCAGAAGGAGGTGACCGCCTCCCACTCCCTCTCGCCCCGGACCATGGCTTGCACCAGGGCCGGGCGCGAGAGGTCGCCGCCGCTGCCGATCGCCTCTACGAGGACACGGCGGTGCTCTGCCCAAGCGGGGCAGACCTCCACCGTATGCTCCACCGTGTCCTCTGGGCGATCCTCGCAGTGGTGACACCCGGGCGTCTCCTCCCGCCTGATGATGTGCAGGAACCTCCCGAAACATCCGTGTCCGGAGAGGATTAATGTGACACTTAAACTGAAGTAAATATTCTCCAAAAAAAATTCGAAGACATGTAACATCTGCCAACTCGCACTGGGCCCGCGTGATGGATTACGGCCCACTCCCTCTCAATGAGAGGAGGCCTGTGTCCCAGCAGTGGGAACATTATAGGGTGATTATGTATGTTATGTATATATTATTCAACTAACTTTTAAAGGGCACTGTATGTATAATGAAAAGAAAAAAACTACTTATTACGTATCATAATTTTGTGAATGCAAATGCAACAATTTTAAAAACTAAATTAGGAAAATTAATTAGTTATATGTTCGAGCCGTCTGGGGTTGAAACACTAGGGCCATGGGGTCCGAGTGCCCACTTGGTTTTTCGAGATATCGCCAAGCGGTTAGTGGACTCTTCACGTGACCAGAGGGCTGGCCCATTTCTTGGCCAAAGAATTAGCATCGCCATACAACGTGGCAATGCTGCCAGCCTTTTGGGCACTGTTTCTGTTGACAGCGATGCGGACGAATTTGTTGAAACCTTATGATTATTTTGCTTATTTTTTCACATGTACATATTATTATTTTAAATGTTAGCTTATTGTAAATAAATATTTAGACTTTTTTAATTATATTAGGAAATATATTTTTCAAAAAACTGGCGAAATGTGGGTGTACTTGGCCCTTACCCTCCGGGGAATGTAAGCGTGATATTTTGCTTTTCTTCCTAAAACTATGAACCTGTATCCGAAACATACTCTAGTCGGTTTATAGATACCTATTAAAACTTCAAATAGGCAGGTATATAGTATTAAATCAACACACATCTATTTTATCAATCCCACAATCTAAGGCTCAATCCAAACTTGTCATTTATAACTCATCACACACAAGCAATCACCGCTCCCAGTTCCCAGTTCCCAGCGAGTGTTGTTGCACGTATTAGATAAAAGTGATTGGATCTCAGCGGAGAGGAAATTATGCAAAAGGACAGCGCCGATATGGAATCAATTAGTATGCACCACAGACGGGCCGAGTTCTACTGTGTGTACCTAGCCGTTCTTTTATATCGAGTTATGGGAGTTCTTGTAACAGTTTTGTTATTCTTTTTGGATGTTTTTTCAGCTGGAGATGATATTCTTTTGGTTGTTGTATGTTAATTGGGTTCAGAACCTGACGCAAGATGTTTTAGAGGAGAATGAAAACTATGTATTTTTTGACAGCATCTCAAGCGATCGTTTGTAATAATCGTTGATGTCGTGAATTCTAATGTAAAACTAAGTTCACATGATATAAAATTGATCTGTCGTTGACAAAAGAAGCGTGTCTCTTGCTTTTTGGTAATTGAAATAAGTAAATGTGTAGCATAAGGCCCTTTGTACATTTAATTTTCTTGCCGTGAAAAACTACGGTCTGTTCGCCGTGTGTAAGCACGGTCATCAGTGTTAGATCACTATGGAAACTTGTGGACGGACACATTTTTAGTACGGCGCGGTATATACGCTGTACCGTAAAGAAACCGTGCTGTGTACAAAAGGCCTAAAGGCGCGTCTGTGCATGTTCCATCTTTATGTAGCCTTAAGTTTCTTACAGTACTGTCTAGTAAGATAGAATAGATAAACTATGTTATAATAGTTGTAATTGACTGTTGAACAAAATAAATATTATATTAAATAAATTAAATTCAACGAGTTCTAATAAGGATGAATAGGCCTATCCTCCTATCCTTTTTTTTTTTTTTTTTTTTTTTTTCAGGATGGGAAATCATCAAATGACTCCTCCCGCTCTGGGTGGAGCAGAAGGGAGTGTCAGACTCTTACTGACTAAAACCCACCCGTGTTCCTTCCTTAGCCCTTTACGTACCAGGGCAGCGGTAACCCTTTCGGACGATCCCGCTACCCCGGCAGGCTTCGGCCCTGTCGGGCCCCGTCAACTACGCTGACATCTCTTTGAGGCGCGCGTGGAACACATACACGCCGTCCGGCACGGGCCTGGTCCTGATCGGACGGAGAGCTACCCATTGCTCTCCGCCCGCAGGCCCGCGCCTACGGTGGCCGGGAGTCGTCACGCGGCTCCCGACGCCCGGAGCGTCTCCCTCGGCGGCTGAGGCGTGAGGATCTTTCCCTCGCCCATCCCGCCACCTCCTTCGCTAGCATGACTGCTTCGCAGAAGGAGGTGACCGCCTCCCACTCCCTCTCGCCCCGGACCATGGCTTGCACCAGGGCCGGGCGCGAGAGGTCGCCGCCGCT
This sequence comes from Apamea epomidion, assembly GCA_947507525.1. Lineage (NCBI taxonomy): Eukaryota > Metazoa > Arthropoda > Insecta > Lepidoptera > Noctuidae > Apamea > Apamea epomidion. Next base: position 14,220,349 of record OX382241.1, on the reverse strand, counting down.
GCCGATCGCCTCTACGAGGACACGGCGGTGCTCTGCCCAAGCGGGGCAGACCTCCACCGTATGCTCCACCGTGTCCTCTGGGCGATCCTCGCAGTGGTGACACCCGGGCGTCTCCTCCCGCCTGATGATGTGCAGGAACCTCCCGAAACATCCGTGTCCGGAGAGGACCTGCGTCAGGCGGTAGGTGAGAGCGCCGTGACGCCTCTCTAGCCACTCCTCAAAGAGGGGTCTTATCGCCGCTATCGTGGCGTGCCCTGCGCTGGGTTGCGATAGTCGCGCCTTCCATTCCACCATGAGACCGCGCCGGAGGTCCGTCCGCTCCGCAGCGATTTGCCGCGGGTGCAGAGTTTCCCCCCGACGTAGTGCCTCCGCGCGCCAGTCATACAGGCGCGCGAGGACTATCGCCTCCAGATCCCATGGTGGCAGTCCGGCAAGGAGGCTTGCTGCCTCGCGCGAGATCGTGCGGTACCCCCGGATCAGCCTTACGGCTACCACCTTTTGGGGCGCGTTCAGGTAGTGTGCGGCTCGAAGCCGCAGTGAACGCGCCCATACCGGGGCCCCATATAGGGCCATGGACCGCACGACCCCCGCGTAAAGCCTCCGGCAGGAGGCGTTTGGCCCCCTCAGGTTGGGCAGGAGCCGCCTTAAGGCGGCCCCGGTCCGTTCCAGTTTTGGGGCCAAACGTCGGAAGTGCTCGACGAAGTTCCACCGGCTGTCGAGGACGAGACCCAGGTATCTCATCGTCTTCTCGACGCCGATGTGAACCCCTCCTACCATCAGTTGGGATCCCGAAGGTGGCCCGTACCGGGGCCCATGAAAAGACATGGCCTCGGACTTGTGCAATGCCACCTCGAGACCCAACTGCCGGATCCTTTCCACGACTATCGCAACCCCGCGTGTCATCGCGTCGGCCGCCGCCTGATGCGACCTCCCCTGCGCCAGGACCAGCGTGTCGTCAGCGTAGCAAACTACGCTGACGCCATCAGGGAGGTCGGCCCGCAGCACCCAGTCGTAACCGATGTCCCACAGGAGCGGCCCCAGAACCGATCCCTGTGGGACACCGCACGACATCTCTCGCCGGTTCCAGTTCCCGTCGCGACCGGGGTAGATGACGGCTCTGTCCGTCAAATACGCCCCGACTATTCGACGGAGGTAAGTTGGCACCCGGTGATACCGGAGTGCCTCCCCTATGCAGCTCCAGGGCAGGGTGTTGAACGCGTTGGCGATGTCGAGTGACACCGCCACGACCACCCCACCCCGTGACACCGCGTCCCCCGTCGTGAGGGCTCTCACGCGCATGATGGCGTCCACCGTCGAGCGCCCCTTGCGGAAGCCAAACTGCCACTCCGCAAGGTCCGGCCCCGTCCTCACCAGGTGCCCGACGAGGCGGCCCGCAATCACTCTCTCAAAGAGCTTGCCGACCTCGTCGAGCAGCACTATGGGCCGGTATGCGGACGGAGAGTCCGCAGGGCGCCCTGGCTTCTGAATGAGGACCAGCTTCCCCGTCTTCCAACGGAGTGGAAACTGGCCTCTCTCCATGCATGCGCTTAAGAGCGCCTCCAGTCGAGGCCCGAGAGCCCTCGAGGCCAGGACCCAGGCTTTACCCGGCAAGCCGTCGGGTCCCGGGGCGGTATTTTTGGCCTTCAGCCTGCCTACCGCCGCTCTCAGATCTACCCCGGTCACTTCAGGGGTGTCGTCGTCGTTGTCCGCGTGGCCCGCTTCGGGCACCGCAAGTGGCGGAGCCATAGGCGGGGGAGTATGCTCCCCCCTTGAAGGGAACAGAGCGCTCACCACCTCCTCCACCAGCTGTGGGCGGAGACTCTGCGTCAGCGGGGGGGCCCATGTGCGGAGTTTATTCCGCACCATTCTGTAGGGGCGCCCCCATGGATCTCTGTTCAGAGTCTCCAGCATCTCCTCGCGGGCCATATCCTTGGCCCGCTGAACAGCCTGTTGGAGGGCGGTCTTCGCCGCTCTGTACCCCTCGTATAGCTCCACCTCCGTGGCTTCCGCATCCGGAGGGCGGATGCGGAGCCTGCGGTGCCTGGTGTACCGGTGTCGCGCGTCGACGCACGCCTTGCGTAGCGCCCCAACCTCCTGCGACCACCAGTACACCTGACGTCGGGCGCATCCTGGCCGGACTCGGGGCATTGCCACGTCACAAATCTCGGACATGGCCTCCCGGAACCACTCCACCTCATCGTCAATATCAGCAGGCCTGTCCGGTGAAAACACCCAGGCCTGCACGATCGAGGCTTCCAGGAGAAGCTCCCGGTCCAGCTGCTTCAGCGCCCACCGCGGACCACTCGGGGCCTGTTGGACCAGCGCGCTAGAGGTCTGGGTGGAGACCTCAAACCGGATATACCGATGATCGGAGTAGGTCTCCACCTCCTCCATGACGCGCCAGTCAATGACACGCTGTGACAGAGCGGGGCTGGCGAACGAGATGTCCACCACCGACTCGCCCCGCATCCGCACACACGTAGGAACAGAACCCCGATTTAGGACGACCAGGCCTGTTTCCAGAGCCCAGTCCTCCACCATCCTGCCCCGCACATCCGTGCAACGGGAACCCCAGGCCAAATTCTTGGCGTTGAAGTCCCCAAGCACTAGCACGGAGAAGGCATGGTTTCTAGCGACGACGACACTCAACTCTGTTAAAGAGTTCTGGAACTCGGCGAGAGTTCGGCTCGGAGAGAAGTATACTCCCACTACTACAATCTCTCCGAACCGTGCTGCTACGCACCCCTGTCCCCTCGTGACACCTTCGAGGGACGGGGTACCGGCGGCGGCCGACGAAATTATGGCCACTGAGCCGTTCAGGTCCTCCACCCAGTCATCCCTGGGCGGGACAAAGTACGGCTCAGCGACCACGGCGATGTTAATCGACCACTGCGCCATGCTCTGGAGCAACAGGTCCTGAGCGCAGGCGCAGTGGTTGATGTTCGCCTGGAGAAGGCGTAGTGGAGGAGTTATTACTCCTCCATTTCAGCCCCCTCCCGGGCCCTATCGGCAGTGGTGGCGGCGGCGGCGGCGAGGGCGGCGGCGGCGGCGGTGGTGGCGGCGGCGGCGGCGGCGGTGGCGGTGGCGGCGACAGTGGCGGCGACGGTGGTGGTGGCGACGACGGCGGAGGGCCTGCCCTTCCTCCTGGCTTCGGCGGGTGGAGCGCAGGACTTGCTCCCCGCCCGGTGATCGGCCGGCTTGCCAGCAGCCGCACATGCGACGCAGTGCGGCGCGGCGTTGCACGAGCCGGCCGTATGTATCCTCCTATCCTGCCCTCTGTACCCCAAAACATGCAGCCAAAGTGACCTCTGCACTGCCACCGGTAACGCCGTGGAAGGGACGAAGTTTTGGGCCAACAAAATGTTAATAGTTGTCGTGCCAGCGACACGAAGAGAAAGAAAATGGGCCTATTTTTGACGTAAAAAATATCTGGCCCGCTAAACTTTGAGCTAATAATAGGTACGCATTTCTATTAATAAATTAAAGTTGAATATTAAAAGGCCAATTCCCATAATTAAAAACATTCAAAATCTAATCGCAATCTCATCTCAGCGACAATCAATGTCACAAACTTGTCAAAAATGTAGGGAAATTTGAGGTATTTTTGATAGATTGAGACTGAGATCAGAAGGACCAATTCTCGTTATTAAAAATGTTTAAAATCTAGTCGCAATCGCATCTCAGCGACAATCAATGTCAAAAACTTGTCAAAAATCTAGGAAAATTAGAGGTATTTTTGACAGATTGAGACTGAGATCAGACTGTGAACGTTCTTAAAATTACGAGAATTGCTCCTCTGACTGTGATCGTTCTTAAAATTACTAGAATTGCCCCTGTATTTTAAAACTATTCATGTCCACATACAACAAGTCGCATTCCACGCGGCTAACACTACAGGCGCAAAATCCTATGTTCAGATCTTTTGATCTCAGATGCCTGCAACAGTTCAGTGATTCTGTGACTCCATTGAACCGGCAACAACATCTCACTGCTGATACCGTCACGGAAATAGCGTTTGAAACTGATCATCGTAAAAGTATAGGTGTATAGGCTATGAACATGGTTAAGAGGAAGTACAGTGTTGCTAAAGTAGAAAAATAAAAAATATTTGGGAATATTTAGGTTCCAAGCTGTTGGTTGGCTATACTGAAAATATTTTGGTTTTCGTGAGATGTTTGGACCTGCCCATTTAGTTTTTATATTTTAAACATCAGTATGTTTTTGGTTCAGTTCATTTGTATCTGTTTCATTTTGATAGCAATGATTTTGCCATCTTGTATCCCAATCCCATTGGAATTACTTGAAGTTTAATTTAGTCAGTACCTAATACAATCCGGCTTTTCGTTAGAAATAGAACTGATTGTAATAATATTAACGCCAGATTGAATAATAAAACTGTGTATCCAAATAAACCACAGCATAATTTCGCGGTCAAAAATGTAGTAGGCTAGCTAAAACAAAGAACTTTGCACAGACACGTCCAAAATATAAACAACTTTAAATACATATACATGTATAATACGAGTACATAAACAAATTACATAATCAACGGTCCCTCGTAAAGCCGAAATTAATTCGGTCGTGGAAGACAAGTGAATTCGCAGGGTCACCCCTACTTCACTGGCCGGACTATTCAAGAAATTGCCAGCCTCGGGCGAAATAACACCGTTTTATCTAGTGGGTTGCCACCCTCGGGCGACCCTTTCCACCCTACGACGAATATGTAAGGGACGGAATGTTTAGAATACGAAACTGCGACGGTTAAATATTGGCGATGAAAGAAATTGATGAAAACGGCAGATGTTGTTCGTGTTTTAAAGCCAGCTTTAAGAGTCAGTCAGTTGCCCTGTTGGTCTATTTGTTGGAAACGTCAAAATCGGAATTTGACTTCGTCAATTTTCTGATTCAGTTTTGGTGATTTTCCGGAAAACCTAACCACTCTATTTGATCCCTTTGTCTATTCCGAGGTACAAGGTATTAATATCGTGAACAACGTCAGTTGTGTCGACCATACATGATTAATCCACATGAAATAAAAATAAATTCTGGTCTAAAATGATAGTTTTGTTTGTATTTCCATGGAAAAACTGTCAATGGTCCCCAAAACGTAAGGAAAGTGGGGAAAAATAGATATATAAACCATTTAAATTAAAATGCTTAAATGTTATCTAATTTAAATTTTATCTGATTTTATTTGGTGTGAGTTTATACGTGTATAAATGGGTGTTATTTACCTGAAATAAATAAATTTATTATTATTAAATCTAAATGCTAGTTCCTTTTCTGTATGAGTCAAAGCCTTTGGCTTGCGCATAGCACAATGAAAAAAAAAAAATTGTTTCCCGTCGCATCGCATCGCCAGCTATTACATCGTTTTCGCTTAGCGTTCTTTCTGACTTTTGTTCTTTTTGCTCCGATCAGGGTCGTAGCGGGATGTTAAATAGCATATAACCTTCCTCAAGAATTGCGCTATCAAATATTTTTTCAAGTCCGACTGGTGCTTTCAGATATCAGCGCGTTCCAACAAACAAACAAACTCTTTAGCTTTATTATTAGTATAAGTAGTAAGTATATATTAAAATATGTGCTATCTGAATGTGAACACTTTCATAGTAGTTAAGCTTCGGATAAAAACGAAACTTCTAAAGGTCCTCAAGATCGTAAAAACCTCTATCTAATTCTAAGCAAACAACGCCAACACGTTCCTATCCTTACATACAACATTACCCCATCTGTCCCTCCCCTAATTTTACCTCCTTCCCCCTCCCCAACCCTAGATTACTCGAAGATCATCCGCACGCACTTCCCCTCTTTAATTGTGACTCCCAGATTCATTATTGCTGTATCCTTGCGACCCGCTTTTCTCTTATCTTTAGACGTTCCTTTATGAGGCCTATGTTTTGTGCTTGCAATGGCTTTGGGTAGGTTTTTAGCAGTAATTACACTTTAGATGTGTCGTGTAGATTTTGGAGATAGGAGTTTAAGCTTTGATGAAATGTTTAGAAGAATAATGTTGATAGAAATTCTGCTATGACGAGATACTATTGAAAAATTCTGACAAAATTCATTGATAAGACTGAACTTCTCTGCAGTTTTCTACTCTTGCATTTCATGTCTCCAAGATTTTTAAGTCGATATAACATTCTGTTTCTTCTTACCACTATTTTTCTGTTTTGTTTGTTCTCCATTCAGTACTATTCAATTCCTTATCTACTTCTTTCTTATCTAATTATTTTGCATCTACTTTTTTTTTTTTCATTAACGAAAATAATAAAAAATATCACATTGTCAACTTTAATTATAATAATCTCCGGTCTTTATGTGCCTTTTCCTTCACGATTTAACCCCCCAACTCCTACATATATTGTATAATGGTCTTCGTTATTGTGTGTGTGTGCGTGTGAGGTTGTATGTGTGTGATTAATTACGTAATTCGGGTCTTGCGAGGGCTCTAGTTTTAGTGGTAGCTATTGATTTACATAATGTTTTATTGACCTCAAGGGGATAGCCAATTTACGCGTCCATGGACGCTAGCCTATTTTATTACAAACTTCAAACATAAATATTATTTTATTCGGTGCTATGTTTAAAAAGTAGATACTTAGCTGGATGGAAATTAGGGTTTAATAAATTGCGTCCTACTTTTTTGCAAGCTATTTTTTAATTTCAGTTAGTAGTATTAAGGGGGATTTTTGCAAGTATATTTTGGAAAGGTTCCTCTTGGCCTTTCATTTCGAACCCAGGCAGGCACTTTATTTTGTGAATTTAATTTTATCACCGTTGCTCTCAAATCGGTGAAGAAAAATATCACTAGCGGCATGTTCTAGAAGCAACTGGACACTGGGTCCGCGCGGTGGATTACGGCCCACTCCCTCTCACAGAGAGAAGACCTGTGTCCCAGCAGTAGGAACATTATAGGCTGCTTATGCGTACTTCAGCGTTGCTTCGAATTAGCTTTTAGAGTTAATTAATCAAACCAGCTTTTTATTACAAAACATCGATTTCCTATTGTTTCCTTATGTCGGTATAATAATAGCAACTGTTTATTATGTTCATGTGATGTCATTACGTAACGTAATTAAACTTCATATTCAACTAACGTAGGAACACCTACATACAGCTTTGTATTGCATCCATAGAGTTCATTACTCGCTTTTCACAGAACCTGGATCAGGTTCCCAGTAGTTTGGCAAACAGAACTTTAGATGCATATATCGCTTTAATAGTTTATCTCGCATCTAACAATACAAGGATAAATATTACTATTCCATCTGAATAACTAATTAAATCTTGATATTAAACTCAAAGAGAATTCCCCTAAGGGTCGAAACTTAACCACTATTCGGACATTTTGGAAATTAACAAATTCCCTTTTATAACGCTGAATGCGAAACAATGCGGCGAAATACTTAGTCCCTGGCATGTCAAATCGACTTAAAATGATTATATGCAGACGTTTGATCCTAAACCTTATGTTGAAGGTTCGAGGGTTTATTTTAAGTTGTGTCAGTGGTCTTTTGTGGTAAGATTAGGACAAAGTAACACGTATTAGGGAGCTAATGAATACCACAAGTCAGACGTTCGTTCGAGGGAAATAGGAATGAGGTTACAACACAAACTTAATGGTAGTTCTTTTTGTTGATATTCGCGTTGTAATGAGGATTTAGGAAATGTTTTGTGTGCATCTCACGTCTTGTAAAAGTTTTTTTTGTAGTTTTTTTTTAATAGAATAGAATAGAATAATGATGAGAAAAAATCAATGATAAATAATTTATTTATTGATTTATTATTATGGCACTCCAACGATTAATTCACATAAACATTAACAGAGAGCTTAGTCTTGTTATACAGGCTGATTTTTTAAAGACCAGCCAAATTTAAGGATGTGGTACAGACCATCAAACTGAACAACTTTCTCCATGGGACAAATAGCGTAATCGCGAAAATTTTATCAACTGTCCCATAGAAAACTTCAATACCTACTCGACCTAAATGTATGGGACGGCTGAACTGAATGTTGGTCCCATGGAGAAAGTTGTTCAGTTTGATGGTCTGTACCACATCCTTAAATTTGGCTGGTCTTTAAAAAATCAGCCTGTATAAAGCACTATAGTGAACTTACCAATTAAAGGTGTACACAGCACTTACATAGTTTGCCTAATTGATTTACTTGGTAATTATAGTGATAAAAATAACAATATGATCAAGTAAGTTAATAATAATAAAATCGAATAATTTATTAGTTATAAAGTCAAATAAGTTGCAATAATAAAATCAATTAAGTTACAATAATGAATTAATTAGTTAAAATCAAAATAAATCAATAATGATACAATAGAAATCAAATGTATAAAATAAAATAATTGCATTGATTAAAAAAGTTAAAACTGTAACAAGAAATACAGAACAAAACATGGGTGACGGAATTCAAACAAGAATCAACAGTCAGCAATCTGTAAGTTGTCGTAAAAGATGTCGTGAAATAATAATGAATAATAATGAGAGAACTGAAATATTAACATAGAGAATACGCGTTGTAAGTTCTCATCAACGTTACGCATCCCAGTGTTATGAGAGGTTTTTAAACCACTGAAATTGATGAAGCCTAATTCATCTGCCTAGCCTTTTCCCAACTGTGTTGGGGTCGGCTTCCAGTTTAACCGGGTGCAGCTTAATACCAGTATTTACATGGAGCGACTGCCTACCTGACCTCCACAACCCAGTTACAGGGTAATATGATGCCCCTTGGTAAGACTCTCGGGCTTCTGACTGTCAAAGACCCGCGAATGACAGCCGGGACCAACGGCTTAACGTGCTTTCCGAGGAACTACCCATCCACAGACCAACTGCAGCAAGCGTAGCTTAACCTGATCGATCGACCTGTGCGGCTGTTGTTATTTAGCCACAGGCCCCTCGAAGCCAAATCATCTATTTATTAATCATGGGTAATTTGTGTCAATGAACATTAAGAATTATTATGTTCATTGACACAAATACAAACGCTAGTTGATTGATTGCATGAGTACCTACGTACGAGATCAATTTATAAGTCGATGCGAAGATGAACGATGATTGCTTTCAGTTAGGACGCGAACTGACACTGTTTCCGTAACTCAAAAAACAAACTGAACTTTTTACAAACAAACAATCTGAATCATTCTGAAGGATATTGCTAATCCATTACTTCATAAAGTTAAAAAAAATCGTCTGCTCAACAACGTAAATATCGCAATGAATGTTGTTGAGATGTCAAAATGAAAGCCATTCCTACTGTTAATGTGTTACGCAATTACTTCGCAGTTTTAACAATTAATCCAACCTATATCCCGAACTGGTTTCAAGCTTTTTCCATACGGAACCGCAATCAGTTCCCCAGTATACCGAAAGGTGTGTACGTAAGGTGTTGGCCGGCTGATGTCGAATGGCATGGCTGCCGCAATTCCGCCGAGGCGAGAAGGAACGCGGATACCGCGCAGGGGATAGGGTTATGTCGACAGTCGCTGGTATGAGAAAAAATAGGTTGATATAAATATAAATAAGACGCAAAAATGACGCATAATTAAAACACAAAAAAGAACAAGTTGGGGGAAAATATGCGTCACATCCACGCTAAACGGCCATCGGTCAGCATAATGGTACTTCATCTTTAGTAATCTGTGCGCGCAGCTGTCATTAAACTGTTTGACATTTTGACATAATGGTGACGTAAAAATTAACATGGTGCATTAAGTAATGAATTTCATGATATAATTTTATTAGAAACAAAGTATATATTGGGTAATTGAATCATTATTATTTATTTAGTTATATATACTTTATTGTACACCACAAAAATACATAACAATTTTTTTTTTATTAATTCCGTGGATACTGAAATTGGGTCCAAATGACTATTGAACGGGTAGAAGTTCGCATGATGAATAAAGCGAAATTTACGCGATGCAAGTTTCTTACTTGTGACAAACAAAATTGAAGCAACAAATGGCTTGTATTGCCTAAACTCTGTTTAAACGTTTGCTTCAAATTAAAGTACAATCAGCCTAAAATGCTCCCACTGCTGGCCTCCTCTCTGTGAGAGGGAGCAGGCCGTAATCCACCACGCGGGCCCAGTGCAGGTTGGTAAATGGCACATGTCATCGAATTTTTGGTTCTAGGACATGCCCGTTTCTTCACGATCTTTTCCTTCAGCGTTGTGAGAACAATGGTGATGCAAAAACTTACTAAATAACGTACATAATCCTATATATAATTGTTCTATAAAACCACAACATATTTCCGTGCACACACAGCCCTATTCGACTGAAATATCTCGCGAGCCTCCTGTAATTGAAAACACAGTGTATTCGGACAGTTTTAATGGTCCTTACGTAATGTTCGCAGATGTGCCGTGTTAGACATTTGTTCTGCTGAGCTGATGCTGGTCCGATGTCAGTCTGTCTGTATGGATTTATTCGTTTTATGTTCAGCAGTCGGTCAGTGGGTATAGATACTTGTTAAACTTTTTTTCATATGATCTGCCTAGCCTTTTCCCAACCATGTTGGGGTCGGCTTCCAGTCTAACCAGATGCAGTTGAATTCCAGTATTTTACATGGCGCGACTGCCTATCTGACCTCCACAACCCATTTACTGGGTAATACGATACCCCTTGTTAAGACTGGTTGTCAGACTTTCGGGCTTCTGACGACCCGTAACGACTGTCAAAGATCCACGAATGACAGCCGGAATCAATGGCTTAACGTGTTTTCCGCGGCACGGCTTGGCATGTGAAGATGGTCACCCATGCCCGGGCCAGCCGTGACAAGCGTAGCTTAACATGATCGATCGACCCGTGTGGCTGTTACGAGTATTACTTAGCTACAAGCCCTTCCTTAACTTTTTTGATACTCAGCATTTTTCAATTCCTTTTTTCATTTCCTAACTAAAATTGTACAATGAAGTTATGGATTATCTTTACCAATAATGAAAGCTGGGCCTCTAAGCTATATTCAATCGCTTTCTGAGATTCCTCACTTATTCACTAATTGCATTATTGTTCTGTTCAGCGACAAAAACTGATTATGTTTTTGGTGGACGGGCCGTGTCTTTGTAAAACTGTGTTATTAATTAATGACTGGAATTTCATGCATGACCAGAGGGACAGTTCTCGTAATTTTAAGAACGTTCACAGTCTGATCTCAGTCTCAATCTGTCACAAATACCTCCAATTTCCCTACACTTTTGACATTAATTGTCGCTGAGATGAGATTGCGACTAGATTTTGAACGTCCAGCCTTCTGGTGTTTTAAAATTACGCTCAATCAGCGGTCTCTGACACAATAGCAAAGACTTTAGTGGCCAAAAAAATTCAAAAATTTAAACCAATTCAAAATTTTGAAGCACGAACAATTCAGCGTAACATAAAGCAGGACATTCTTAATTAAGCCTTTATATAAACAAAATACCTAATATACAGCAACCTAAACGTTGCAAAAGCAACAACAACAAAACTGGTGTGCAAAACTTTGCAGGCCCTGCTTAGATAATTGTTAAACCTGCCATGAACGCTTTTTGCCACAACATTACGCCAACTTCAGGAAAAGTTGGCAACTGGCAGCACACTAGCGGAACTACAGTAGGCAACTTTGTAGACTATGCGGAACCCACAAAGGTACGGTATCGCGCCATCACTGCTATCTGCTTTTGCATGCAAATGAGTTGGAAAAGTCCTGATGGAGTAAGAAAACAGTGCAGTGGGGCGGTAAAATGCTGCTGTCAGACGAATAGGGAATGGGGGAAATATCAATTTGGTTTGTATTGGTAGTTAGAGATACTTTTTGTTTCGCTTTTCATACAGTTTAATAAGATCAAAAGCAATTTGAAAAAAAAAATACAGGGATAACTTTATGGACAAAGGATAATGATAGCATGTTATGTTACACGCCTGTAATTCCTGAAGGGTTAGGTACAGCACCCTAATTGCGTAACACACGATCAATCGGAATCTGAATCATTTTGAAGCAAATTGCTAATCCATTGCTTCATAAGTTCGAAAAATTTGTTTGCTCAACACGTAAATAACGCAATGAATGTTGTTGAACTGTCAAAATGAAACCGATTCCGATTGATCGTCTGTTACGCAATTATGGTGCAGGTGTTCCTATAGAACACCACATTCCGCCAGTAACCTTTAAGTGCCTTATGTAATAGGGGCCAATGATAATTTCTTCTAAATATTGTTAGAACTTGATTTTAAGTCAGTCTTTTTTTAATAGCATCCAGCGTGCCCCAAAAAATACAAAATTTCAGAAATGATACGGAAAAAGATATCGCTACTCTAGAGACGCATTTCAACAGTTGCTCTCAAAATGGCGGTCCTAGCTGACGCGCGAATTTAAGCCAGCATAAATCTCTAATCTACAGCATCTCAGATATTTTTTATTATCATCATTTTCATATCTACAAACAGTTCTGATGATGAAATCTCTTGGTCGAGAGGCGCCAGAAAGGCCGGGGCTCACCGGGGCGGTGCGGGGCGCGGGGCGGGCTGGGCAGAAGTTTGCCGCGATAGTTGCGGGCACAGCCTTTGTGGGACCGCCCCACGCGTACCGCCGTCTACAGTGGTACCTAATAGTTATGGTAGCTGCCTTCTTATAGTTATGTCTGATATGTACTTACTTACATATAAATGCGGGTAGGTAACCAGCACCATTGAGTTTTAAGATTTTTTTTTGTTTAGGACATTTAGACGTGCCATCTAAATTTTCTAAACCGAGTGAGCAGTGATGACCCAGTGGTAATGGCCTACAACTTACCAGTTGAAGGTCACAGGTTCGACCCCAGTTTTCATCGCCACTGCGCTCAAAACTAAGTAACAAAAATTCGAAGAGCTGTGATATCTTCCAATCCGTATTGGCGCGTGCGTGGTAGATTACAGCCCACTCCCTCTCAAGAGAGGAGGCCCGTGTTGCAGCAGTGGGATCATTATAGGCTGATCATGCTATAAAAACCTTAATTTCTTACTAAACTAATCTACCAATATAATTTTCTGTGTTAGAAACTTTTTTTGATCAGTTCAAGCATTGCTAAGCGTAACTTGTCTTCAAACAAAATACAAAAACAACCGCTAGTGTCTATGCTGAAATTGTTCTTACAATCCTTTCACAGTTATTTGTCTGACAGCTGTAACCCAACAGCAAGCCTATTAAAACAATAATAAAGATCTGACAGCTGATTTTGACAGACTTGACAGTTGCAGCAACCAACAGCAACCTTATTGTCACGAGATTAAAGATCACTGTGATATTGACAGTGATGCAAAATCAGAGGCAAAAAAACTGTAAATGGACTGAAATACACATTTCACAACCACCAAATGAAGCAAGAATAATAAATATTAATACAAAACGTAATTTATGCCATTTCTGCGTCCACTGTAGAACGAGCCGCGCTATCTGAGAAAGTAATTTATAAAGTTGGATGGCTGGACGATAGCTCCGCATTATTTATCTTGTCCGAGCATTATATAGCTCAGGCTATGTGCTGTTACATCGCTATGTACTTCAGGTATATAGGCGTGATGTCTTTGTAGGTAAATATTCTTTATTATTGATGAAAACCTTCACAGGAGGCGACATTTTGAGATGTATGACGCGGTCTCAGCACAACTCTTGTTGATTGGTTATATCCTGTCCATTAGGTTAACCGTTTTTTGACAGCTGCCTTAGACTGTACATATTCCAGATTACGTAAAAGTTAACTTTGAAATGCGTAATAAAATATTTATTTATAAACTGCCTTATCTTATTGAATTATCTTATTTATGGCTTCTTACATACATTACAATACCGTACGTGTATCAATCAATGTATTGTGTGTTGCTGCAATCACTAGTTCCATCTGTCAAAAACGGTTTACCTAATGGACACTGTCCATGATCTTATGATCTTTATACCACGGTATGAGCTTTCCTGCCAATCTATTCTGTTAAAACTCACCGCGTTAAGTAGCCCTAAAGTGGGCTGTCAGTTATGTCAATCCCTAGCATCAGGTGGAACAACAGCTCACTTTAAGCTCACATTACCTAAGTTTTCACTGTGAGATTTTTACAGAATAGAGTGGCTGTTTATCTCGAGATGATACCAGAGGAGATAGTAAATTATTGTTTTGTAGAATCCACAATTCGACAGGGATACGTAATTCCTGGCCGTGTTTATGGCGCCTAAGAGATTACATTGAGGATCAGTGTCCTCTTGTATAAGCATATTGACAAACTATAATAATGTAATAGTCAATACACAGTAAGTATGTCATGCAAAGCTTTCTAAATTCTTTATAGATTGTTGTGTTAAAGCCGTAGGTCTATGCGAACAACTGTTTTGACGTGAGGAGGTACGGTAGAATATACTTAATGTTTTCATACAATTCACTATTATAAATTGACTTTAAAAATGTTCTTTAATATGAGGGAGACCTTTGCCCAGCAGTGGGACAATATAGATTGAGGAAAAAATTTTTTTATAATAAAAGTCTGTAAAGGCAGAATACGTTGTCAGCAATGTGCTCAAAAAAACTTTTAAAAAACACATGCCTCGTTGGACTACCAAATTATAATCTTAATCCAAAACTACACTACATAGTAGTCGGATTTAACGATCGCCTCTTACCCCAAGTTTCCATCTTAATTCTAAGGGTCGGTGACCTCTGGACCCTTCACGATTAATGTCCAGAGGGTCAGCAAGACTCACTAATACGGCGAAATTAAGACGACCCCTCGACGCCATCTGTAACCCCCTTCGCAAAATGGTAGCCGTAATAGTCTTCGGAAGGATGTTATTTTGCATTTTATTTTAGGCCATGTTGTTAATTTGGCGTAGAACAAGTAATGGTGTTTACTTTTTTAATTAATTTGCATGTTGAATTTAATGAAGAACGTCTTTTGGCAGAGATATTGCAGTTGACATTCGTGATAAAAACATGCGATTTTCACTTATTTTAACAGGTTCTAGCATTGCATAGACTTCAACGCGTTCAGTCAGTCAGACTCTCAGACTGCATATACAATTTATTTTTCATCTACTAGTGCTTCGCAGGGTGTGCGACTTAGAAAAGCGTGGAGATTCCTTTATTACATGTAAGTTTAATAATCCTATCCTACTATATATATAATATTATAAACGTAAAAGTTTGTATGGATGGATGGATGTTTGTTACTCTTTCATGCAAAAACTCCGGTACGGATTTGTATGAAATTTGGCACACAGACGGTTTATAACCAGGATTAACATATAGGATACTTTATATCCCGATATTCCTACGAGATCGAAACTTATGCGGGTGAAACCGCGGGGCGCGGCTAGTAATATGATAGACAAGCCTTCCGGAACAAATTATCATTTTTTTTATTATGAAAACCGCTTAAAAATCCTTTGCAACTTTAGAAGAAAGACGCGGGCACACAGACGGACACGAAAAGTGACTTTAATTTATAATATTATGCATAGATATATATTTCTGAATTGACGTATGAAAATAATAGTCTTATTTTATTATAAACAGTGTTTACGAAGATTGTCAGTGGATCTTAGAACATTTTGGATGGAAAACGTCAAAATATATTTTTTTTAATCTATCCCGCCTAGGACAGGGTGTTGGCGCACAGCCTGGGGGAGGTCCTTGTGCAGCAGTAAACTGCGATAGGCTGAATTGATTTATTCATTGATTGATCTTTCCTAACCAGCTTATTATTCTTGTAAATAATTATATTGAATAATATCAGTGTTATGGTGGCGCGCTTGCGCTTGTCCTCCAATGGCATCCTGAATGTGTTTTCAGACCAGTGGGACTCTCCCCTTTTGCGTAGGTGGGTAAGAGAAGACACCATTAATTTGATTTAAACCTGGATTAAATTGTTACTAACATTAGGCTAAGTTATACTAACATTATATGGTTTTTTTTTTAATCTGAAATTAATCATTTGAATAGAATTGAATTGTTATTCTACACGAAACAAATCCTATAATTTGACCTAAATAAGGTTGACGTGTACACTATAAATAGGTACAGGCCTATTTTAGTCACGTCAGTCCCTTCCGGGATAAACAGAGAAAACCCTTAACCCTGGGCTCTTTATCTCGATACCCGACTCCCTTATGTTATCTAAGAGCATTACGTTTACTTTAGGGACACTAAGGGCTGATTTTTCCAACGCCAGATAATTTTATCCGAGGAATAATTTTGAATTTTTGACAGTTCTTCCATACAAAAACTGTCAGACGTAAATTTTATTCCACGAATAAAAATTATCTGTCGATTGATAAATCAGCCCTTACTTATGTAGTATTATTTCATATAAAAAGTGTTTTTGAATGTTAGGCAGTAGATTGTGGGTTTACTGGATTGATAGGTCTCAAGTTCTTGCTGAAATAATTTAGTGGATGCCGAATGGCGTAAAAGAGGATACAATGCAGAACATTCTCTTTTGTGCCAGTTATGTATTTGGTATCCACCAATTTGCCTTTGGTTGACAAAAAACTGATAAATGAACTAATTAAAAACGATTTCACTGTAAGATTTTTCTTGATTTTTGGTCGTAAGTGAAATGAAATGAAATTATTTATTCTGTAAATAAGATATTATCGTAAAAAAATAAGCTAGATTAATTAAAATAAGTATATGATTCAGATATTTAGAAAAATAAGCTACATGGAGTCGAAATTTCCTGTCTGACTTTCCTATCTGAGTTTTTCTCGTACCTACCTAATCTATTTCCATCTCTTTATAAGTATAACTCTATTGTAATTTTTAATTCTAGACGAAAAAGTTGCCGTTTAAGGAAACATCTTAAATAACCAAATCTAAACCTTCTCTACAATGTTATTAGACCTATTATAGGTAACAAAACATCAAACTCAATTACCAAACAAACTGGTTTCTAAAATCTAGTTCCCTTTACCAAGTGCAGGCAGACGGGCAGATATGTAAACGATAATTAAATTTTAAACTTGCTGAAGTCCCTCGCAGGTACTACTTAGGCAAACAGTCCTGGTATTACGATGTTTGCTTTTGTAACTAAAATTAGTTTCTGTCTGACCCTCCTAGAATCAAATTAGAATCCCTTGTTTGATTTCCTGGTGTCGGTATAGTGAGATTCACTTAACCAGGTCTATTTTGAAAACTGTTAATTGTTATTATTTAGTTATTATTTCATTGTTATTTCGAAATGGCTGTTTTCGTTCTAGGTTTTTGGAGTGAAATACAGAGCTGCTAGATGTTGTATATTAATTGTGAATTTTCTACTTAATGAAAATCTTATATTCATTCATTCACTGACAGACAACGCACAGCCTAAACCGCAGGATTTAGAAGCATGTAATTGTGCACAAGAGTTCCATAAATACTGAGATAAGCAGTAAGGTTGCCTGGAAGAGATCGCAGAAAGCGATAACGCCGCCCATTGTATGTTTTGTAGTAGGTAATAATCATTTTTTTTGTTATATATTGTCTGGATGAATATGAAATTGTAGTTTCAAATAAGGAAGTTCGTAATATTTTTCGATGAGAAATCCCATCGAGCGCGCGACTTGTAAAAACTATTTGTAGAAGTTATGACATAAAAACTCAAGTAATCTAATCACGAAATAAAAAAAAAGAAACGGCTATTTTGAAAGCATTGTGTCTATATACCAATGGTATGGGCATCTGATACGGAGGAATGAGGAAAACTTCATGATGAAAGTTTTCAGTATAAATATCGATGGTTTGCGCAGACCTTAAATAAATGAGGATAAGTGCAGGGGAATTATAGAGATTCTATATACCAAACAATAATCTATGTGAAAAGCGCAGGAAAATTTCGAAGTACCAATACAGAAACAGTTTCCAGGCCAACTGCCTTAACTTTCACTGATTTCCAACTTGTACACAAACCATCAGCAAAATCGCTACTCAGCAGCCAAACTTTTCTAATGAAAAGTCAACTAACAATACTATTAAAAAATCTCCCATCAAACCTCATTAACGATCATTCTCTTTGAATGCCACATTATGAATAGGTACGGCAATCCAAATAGTGTACGTTCAAGTTGATAGCTAGCGCGAAGGCTAGCAATTAAAACTTCTTTGTGCGGCTGTACCCGGCTAGAGGGGTCGCGGGGGGGTAGGGGAGGTCCGGGGGGTGTTGAGGTAAGCAGGGTGGTGAGGTGGTCACTTGACGGTGTTCGTAATTGGAAAACTTTCCCTATAGACCAGCAAGCCGTGATAAAGGTTACTTGTGACAATTCCGTGACGTTTATACGGTTGAAAGTGATCTTTGGCTCTGGAATTTACGATTGGAATGTGGGCTGGCTTGGTTTCGACGAAGGCAGTGATGAGTTTTGAAAAAAAAACCTCTTTTATGCGTAAAAAATCTTACTACCAAAGTGTTTCTCGGGAATTGTCACATAAGCGATGAGGTGACAATGACTAATTTGCAGGTCTTATAATATGAAAGTCTTTTAGTAATTAAAAGTGATTCACCTATAAGAATATTAGGTACTGTTACCTAAGGGATGCTTTTACTCAGCAGTGGGTGAACAAGGCTGTCAATGTTGATGATGATGCAACTGTACAGTTGAAAGTTTCAGTGAAGTTTTTTGTTAAAATTGCCCATTTTCTTGCTGACTGTAATTTTTTTTTCAAAATCTAAATGTTATGGTGACCCTCCAAGACCGTTTTCCTGTAGCAACAGTGGTTAAGGCCCCATCTCAAAAATTAAACCTAGTGTTATTATTATCTCATTAATATACCTAATAAACTACTATTTAGATATAAGAACATTTTTTTTTAATCGTGGGTGCGTTTATAAACATTTAAACTCACATACACAAACAGCCAGACCCGGAACAATTACTTGTAGGTCATAAAAATATTTGTTCCGTGCGGGAATCGCCCGCGACACGCAGCGCAGCAGTCCGCTTCGCCAACCGTGTCGTCAAACATCACATTATTAGACACATTATTATCAGCCTATAAAGTTCCCACTGCTGGGACACAGGCCTACTCTCGATGAGAGGGAGTGCGGGATCGTCCGGGTAGCGGGATCGTCCGAAAGGGTTACCGCTGCCTTGGAACATAAAGGGCTAAGGAAGGAACACGGGTGGGTTTTAGTCAGTAAGAGTCTGACACTCCCTTCTGCTCCACCCAGAGCTGGAGGGGTCATTTGATGATTTCCCATACTCAAAAAAAAAAAAAAAGTCGACATGCCGATATAAGAATATACAACATAATTATTTGCTCCAAAAATATTTATTGCATAAAAACAAATTAACACTAATATATACTATATACAATTATATACAAGTATATAATACGAAAAAATATAGAAAAAGGCAGGAGCTCATTGGGCATCAAAAAATTCGTCCGCATCACTGTCAATGGGATAAGTGCCCAAAAGGCTGGCAGCATTACCACGTTGGATGGCAATGCTGATTATTTGGGGTAAGAATAATTATTTACTTATTTTCCACTAACGTATTATTACAAGTGACTATTACCTAAGTATAGTGACTCCTCGATGCAAAACACCTCCTTAGGTTATGTGTATTTGTTTGTACTACCTACCTATTGGAAGGTACGAACAGCACAACAAGACCCAAGATAACACAACCAGACACGAAGAAAATCAACTATCTCCAGCCGTTTGAAACAATAACTATTGTCCCTATGTATAGTGAGCCACAGATAGTGGTGGTATTCATACATTAAAAGCCCCCAGTGTCCTTAAGACAAAGGCGCTGCCGCCAATGAAGTCACTGCGCTTACAAAGGAGACGGCTGTGAATGGCTCGCATAATTAAAATACTCTATAACTACTTGAATGATGGTAGTGCTGTCCTTTTCTGTGGCACAATGGTGCCTGTAGTTAGCTAAAGATGTCTTTGCATATGAAAATGTATAGGATATTTAATTTGTTAATACTTATGGGCGAATTTCACCAATGAAACTGAACGCGATCAGCAATCTAAAACGCGTTCAGGAGCTGTCAGCGTTAACATAGTTGTGGAATATTGACACTGACACCTCTTGAATGCAGTTTAAATTGGTTGATCCCGTTCAGTTTAATGAGTAAATCCTACTTTCCTTAAGACAAAGGCGATGCCCCTTATGAAGTCACTGCGCTTACAAAGGAGACGGAAAGCTTTGACAAAACTGGAACGCACAGAAATTTTTTTTTTGAAAAGCTTACTTAGTAACCGAAACCACATGAAAAGTCAGCAACTGAACAAATTATACAAAATAACGTTGACTCTTCGTGGACATTGGGGAAAAGAGATCTATGAAGCAATGGATGGGGTTTTGTGTATTGTAAATTAGAATTGTTTCTTACTGGCGTCATGAAAACCCGATCCGATCATTTTGAAAAACAAACTGTAATAAAACGTAGGTATAGAAAAAGAGAAAATCGCTGTCACTGCAGTCGATGTTATAACATAGTTATCTTTACCGTATTAAATAGATTTGTCACGTAGAAAAAACCTCTTCGCCATTGCTCTTAAGCTTGATCTTACAACAATAAAATTATCATCTCCATGTGCAATTTTCAAATATCATAGAATTCACATCTCAGATTAATTATATATATATATATAGGCCAATTCTCATACAACTTTACCCAGAGTCCCTTGAAGCGTCATACAACGCAACTAGTTAGAAAATTAGAACATGATAATATTGTGTAGCAAACAGAAAGCTGTGCAAACAACTTATTAACACATTATTTACATGGGCGAGCGTTAATTTTAAACATGTTTACTGCTACTGTACGTTGTTGGAGGGAGCTGCACATAGTAGTCTAGGCGATGGTGAGCGAGTCTTTTGTTTCAGCCTGCTCTGTGAAAATCTCATCATGAAAACTTAGGTGAATTCGTCTGCCTAGCCTTTTCCCAACTATGTTGGGGTCGGCTTCCAGTCTAACCGGATGCAGCTGAATTTTACAACCGAGCGACTGCCTGACAGACTTTCGGGTTTCTGACGACCCGTAACGACTGTCAAAGATCGTTAACGTGCCTTCCAAGGCACGGAGGAGTCTTAATATGTAAAAATGGTCACCCATCCACGGACCAACAGTGGCAAGCGTAGCTTAACCTGATCGCTCGACCCGTGCGGCTGTTATTACTTAGCCACAAGCCCCAAAACTGAGGTGAATTGAGCTGTCAATGGTATCAACCCCTAGCATCTGGTGGAATATAACTTCACCTAAGTTTTCATGGTGAGACTTTTAAGCCCTTTGTACACACACAGTTTTTTTGCCATGAAAAACTACAGTTTATTCGCCGTGTGTAGGAACGGTCGTCCGCGTTGTATGGATCATTATAGAAGCTTGTTGACGGATACGTTTTTTCTATGGCGCTGTTTATACTACATACCATAAAGAAACCATGCCGTGTATAAAGGGCCTTACAGAATATTACTTTCTGGAACAAATTAATGGTTCATCATCATCATGGGAAGCGATATTAATAACGATAACGAAATACCTAATAAGGAATGGCATTAATAATGCTTAAAAGTTATAATCAAGTTAAGTTGTTTATTCATTTAGGGTTACTACCTAAACATCCTGATATGATATGCAACCACGTGAAAACTATCACATGGTTGCATAATTCAGTAGAAAATTACACACTGAAGTATATGCAATCTTGTAATATTAAAATCATAGATTAAAATCTGGCTTTAAAGTAAGCAAACCCCTATCTGACAGAAAAAAAAATGTTTAACGCTTTTTGATGATCTATAAACACAAAGCCTGGAGACGCCTCGACAGCATGCAGAAAATTTTAATAATTCACTATTCAGTTCAAACCAGACTATGTGTTTCCGAAGCAAATCATAATATAGCGCTGAAAAGAGAGTCTCCTTCGGTTTTCAATAGCATAGCTACGAATGGATGACACTCCCAACGGTTTCCCTTGGTATTACGTTACACAATAAGTACACAATGTTATTTTCTTGTGTATTCTGTGAAATTTATTTAGTTTGATTTGACGGTCCAGTTCATATGCTCCACGTGTAGGACCTCTCGTACGGAAATAGTTTACATACGTGGCAATAACACCAATTTTCAGAACAAATAGTTATAGAAAAATATTTTTGAACAACTGTTAAAATGAAAACTGGAATCTCCGTTAAGCAGTTTTTTCCACTATCTAATACATTATCGGAAACCTAATACATTATTTCGACGATACAGTATTTATACATAGAGGTACCAACTTTTACAACTGATAACATCTGTACTGTCTGCAAGTAAATAATTCTTGCAAACTTAGTGATAAATTACCATTTGGGGTAAATAATTAGAAGTAATGCAAGTATAGGTACACAACTCAAATAATAACTACCTCCCTATAAAATAAAAAAAATCAAAAATATCAAAAGTAATTTATTCAAATTAGGCTGTGAATCAGCAATTTTCGAACGTCATAATTACAAAAGACAGTTCCTCAAAACGCCCACCCTTCACCACTTCCTATTGCTTTCGCTGGGAAGAAGAAGTGGCGCAACAAACTCCTCAACTCAACTTGAATATTTATATTTCTAACAGCTGTGCTAGCTGTTAGAAATATAATATCAATATTATCAAGTATTTTCCTTATCAAAGAAAAGGCGTAATGAATTAATATTTTCGTGTTGTGTTATTTATGTATGTCTGATTAAAATCACATAGCTTTGGATTTACATTGATCCTGAGTATAGATATCCTAAAGCACATAATTATAAGCTCACAGAAAATTCAAAATGGCCGTCACTAAACGTCAAACGTTTCCCACGTCTTTAATCAGTAGGTACATTTTTGCTTTAATTTTTTATTGTATACTTGTGTATAATATATGTATATATATATATATTTTAGTGTTAGCTTGTTATTTTCATATTGTAACTATAATATGTTGTTTAATTGTATGTTCCATGTACATTTCTAGTTCAGCCAGTATGAACGTTAAAGCCGGTATTCGTCACAAATTCTTGCCACGGAAGGTACTTCATACATATGTATATTGTAAGGGAATCATCTTCCATTCATCCGCGAATAAATCAGAATTTGAATTCGAATGCACGAGAGCGTTAAGAGTCGTGTGGGACCGAGGTATGACGACTTTGGGTATGACTTAACTTAAGTGCGGATAAAGGTAAAGTTACCTTAGTAGTGTTATACTAAGTTATTATACTCATAAATGGGTAATTTATCGGAACGGTGAAGGAAAACATCGTGAGGAAACCGGCATGTCCTAGAACCAAAAATTCTAAGACATGTGACATCATCCAACCCGCATTGGGCCCGCGTGGTGAATTACGGAACATTATAAGCTGATTATGTATTATTACGTTGTGTCCGACCCCATGTTTGCAGGCATATACAAGATGTGAGACTTATCTTCGACAAGTCTTGTAAAAGACTTGTCAAAAACGTATCGTGTATGAAGTAGTAACACAATGTATTGCCGTTCTTTCGGACATGTATTGTAAACTTTTGTCATTTCTCTATGTTACTACTCTCTACACTGAACGAAACAAGTAGACACAAAATGCAGAATACATGTTTATAACTTGGTATAAACGCGGGGTTGCAAAAGCAACTATTGCTGGCAACTTCATAACTCATTTCAGAACGAATCGACAGATCATGTATTTGGTAAATAGCAAGGAATGTCAAACTAAACCATCACTCATTTATTACATAAGTACCTAACAACTACAACGTACATAGAGCCAGAACCTGCAGAATTTCGTTAAAATTAATTTCCCCAACCCTCGTTAAACTACGGTTTGAAACTAGCAAATTAATTATAAAACACGTCAAAACAAGATATGAAGTTCGAGCGACCCATCTGAGATTCACAAAGGGTGGGCCCTAATTCGGGGACAGGGGCCCTTTCTACCCTTATCGCAAAGTCTCATCTACTACCCTTCCATCGATCTTAAGTAGGGTGACTTAACCCCCAGCGAGGGAGGGATGAAAGAAAATCGCGAGGGTGGTTTTGGGATCATTTTTGGGGTGTTGGCGAAGTTTAAAGGGTTAGTTTTTGTTACGTCATGGTGTTTCTCGAAAATTCTGTTTACGTAATGGAATTAGTCGAGGGTTAGTAATTATTTCACGCTTCTATTGCATTATTTTAACGGGTGCCGTTTTTGAGGGGCACCTTAGGGTTCAAGGAACTTAGTACTTATGTATATATATATTTTTTTTCGATTTCTTATGTAAGTCTCCCTTCAAGAGACCACTAACTAAAAGTGCTGAGAAACATAATGAGGAAACCTGAGGACCTAGAAAAAGCGATATTTTATCGGTGATAGCGATGATGAACAAGTCAAAAATGCATTGGATTGGCATAAGATACCGTCAATCCTGTTGAAAGACTTTGTAGAAATATGAAACGCTTTGAAAGCGCTTGTCACTTATCTAGGCCTCTGGACTTACAATAAAAATTGACGTGATTTACCAATATGTAGAATCATATGCAGAATAAATCACACCTGTCTGTGCGACAATTCTAGTAGCTACTAAAGAGTAAATTCGCAAAACACGTATTCGTTTGTAACTGACAGGGGTCAAGAACACATTCTTTCATCGCCCACAATACCTTTTTTTTTTAGTAAATAGTTTATGGTCACAAGTGAAATAGCTACAGCCTTATATTGTTTAAAAGGACGAAATCTATGCTTAGTAGATAAACTGTTAGATGTCAATAGAAAAAAATATTTAAACATACAAAACCAAATTAACAAAATCGACTATTAGATTCTAAAACAGTTAAATTGTAAATTCTAAATCGGCAAGCGAGTCACGACTCACGAATTGTCTATGGACGAAAATTGTCCAATGTACTGGACGTCGTCTTAGTGTGGGTAGGGAGGGTTTTATTATAGGACGGCTCTGTGGCTGCCCCGGGCGGGGGGACGCACTTCTTATGGCTAGCTGTAAGGGCTGCCATTTTTTATTTTGCGATTTCTTTTTTTTCAATGATTTTTTTTTTGGATGCCTTTATTTGATTTTGCCTTTGCTGCGGGTTCGAACCCACGGTACATAAGGGTCTATGGATAAGTCTTGTTATCTATCTATCTACCTAGTCTTGCCATAAATATAGTCACGAAGAAAAAAAAACAATTTTTGATTGCAAATAATATTTATTACTTTTACAGTGTGTTAGTTTAATACATAAATATAAAGCAATTTAAAATATAAAAAGCTTATTCGAAGTGGTCTCCATTGGCTGCAATACAGTCCTTTAAACGTTGAGGCCAATAGAAGCACGCACTCTTTCCATGGGAAAATTCTTCAGCCAATCGTATGTATTGTTTTAGGGACTCCAAATTATCATGGCGTTTAGAGCAAGCCGTACTCTCTAAAACTGACCATAAATCATAATCCAGCGGATTAAGATCGGGACTAGACGACGGCCAGTCTTCAGCTCTGATGAAGTCCGAAACGTTCACTTCCAACCAAGCCTGCGTGGACCGAGCTTTATGACCCGGCGCCGAGTCTTGTTGGAAGGACCATACTTGATTATTGAACATGGTGTTGTTAAGGGGCTTAACTACCTTCTCAAGAATGGTATCTTATACACTTGTGCCGATGTTTTGATACCTTTTTCCCAAAAATATGGCTCAGTCACTCCTTCATAGCTAACACCCCACCAAACCATCACTGAAGTCGGATATTGCCCACGTTGCACTCTGTTGACTAATTGGGAAGCTTCCTTAGAGCTTTGAGCACAAATACGGTCATTTTGTTTGTTAAAATGTTGCTCAATTGTAAAGATTTTCTCATCCGTAAACAGAATTTTTCTGTGACCTCCCTTTGCGTACCGCTTCAGTAGTTGTTTCTATTTTACCACCCAACAACAAAATTATCAGTTAAAAAATAACCAGTGCATCTCTTATAGGCTGCAAGTCCTAAGTCATCTTTTAAAATACGCGACATGGTTCTGGGTGCTATCTTCATCTCCCGAGATAAAATCTTTTGCTTTCGGACAGGATTTCTTCGAATTCTTTCCCTTACTGCTTTGACCACCTTTCTCGTACGAACACTACGTGGACGGCCAGATCTTTTTCTATCACAAACTGAGGAGGTCTCATTGTACCTATTAATAGCCCAGTACACAAACATTTGACTAATACCAAGCGTATGGAGAGTTTTAAAAATTGTATTTGGCTTCATACCAACTTTGTGTAATGCAATCACAGCGATTCGGTTCTCTTTATCACCCCACTCCATTTTAATATCGCAAAATATTGTACAATGTATTGGCGCCAAAATTAGAAAACTCAATGAACAATCATATAACAATGACAGATTCCAAATTCAAATGTAATATCTTTCTTATTTTTAATTGTAACAGTATTTATGGCCAGACTGTGTATACTAATAATAAAGCTGAAGAATTTGTTTGTTTTTTTGTTTGAACGCGCTAATCTTTCGAACTACCAGTCAGAAATGAAAAAATATTTTTGCGTTTGGCAACCTAATTCTTGAGGAAGGCTATAGGCTATTTAACATCTCGCTAGGACCCTTAAACCGAGCAAGAATTAAAAGTCAGAAAAATCTCTAAGCGAATACTAGGCCTGCTACATCTGATTTATTATGTTAGGGAAAATCATTTGTTATTTATTATTTTTGAACTTAATTAATATTGATTATTCTGAATTTAATTGTTAGGTATGTATTATTACTATTATTTAATTTTGTTATTATTGATTAATTTTTATTGTTTCTAGAATTGTGATTTATTGAATTTAATTGACATTATTGATAGTTTTGATGAAATATAAGGAGGTAAAATAAGGAGAACTTTATTATAAGCAAAAATATGTATGTATCTCTTACCCATGTTTCCAAATAAATGAATGATTTATGCTACTAGCTCATATCGCTGTAAAAATACTAGCCTGTCAGCAAAATGGCAGTGGATCACACTGCCAAGGCTGTACTAGAGGTAGATATACGGGCAGGGACATCGACGCGCAAACTGTTACCATGAATTTAGCTCATGTTTCTCGACCCCGTAGCGTAGAAAGTTTCCGGCGGTTCCCTGCCACCCAGTATTAAAACTAGACTGCATAGAGACATTTTTTTTCTTTTTAATTTTAATAGTAACATAATAAAATCTTTTCAAATATTGCCAGCCCTACGAAAACGTAGTGCGTACAAAACGCCTCTCACATTCGGACACAAGAAATTACATACTTTAATCTTATCGCCGGCATAAAATAGAATATTAAATCGGACTGGTGCCCAGCGTCCCCGCTGTTGTGGAAAGGAATGTCTTTTGTACCCTCTCTCCTCTCTGCTCTAGTGGTGGCGGGTTTCAACCATTTTCTCCAAAGGTATTGGATTTTTGGGAAGATTAGTCTGAATTCTTTTTAGGATATCAAGTTTAGGGGTTTTTGGAAAGTTTTGTTAGACATGATGATATAAAAGGTCGAGAGGTGTTGTTGGACAACCGATTGGAACAAAGTACTTTCTGCTGCTACTGCTGGGACACAGGCCTCCACTGTTTCAATGCTATTATTTTCTTATGTACTGCTTCTTCTTGTATCTGTCAAAAGGTTTGGCTTGACTTTCCGATTTCTTTAATATTTTTCATTTTATCCCACTAAAATACTTTTATCACACTGAGCTTTAATTTCATTACATTCCACCAACCACTATTACATACAGTCCATTTTCATCGCCTTCATATTTTGATTTCGATGTATATATTATTTAATTTTGATTTTTATTTCTACGATTTAGATCTTTAATAAATATGTATAACTATAATTCTGTTGTGCCCTGACAGGGTCTACAACGTCTCTTAGCTATAAGCCTTTTGTGAACATCTTTATACCTAGTGGAATGCAAATAAACGAATATGAATTAACTACTTAAATGACCAATGTTTGAGAGCAAATAAATGAATAAAATACTGTTGCAAAAGTGTCGTGCAGGACATGTTACTTTTTTCTAGTCTAACTCTCATTTGCCAAGAACTTCGTTCCAAAAAAGGTTGAACTGGAATCATATTCTAGTTGGTTTAAAAGTATTAAATTTGAACTCGTAAAAACTCATAGTTTCTTACAGGAAATATTAGTTAAAGGGTTAAATTACTACCTGGCCGGGCTGCGAGCAGCCGGCCCCCGGGAAGTGCCGCAGGAGGGGCCGCAACAGGGGCGGCCAGTACCTGCTGAGGACCGGGTCCTGAACCTGGTGCGGCAGGAGCTGGCTGCCTTTCAGAGCCGGTTCTCCGCCCTGGAGGCCATCGTCCTGCGCCCCCCGCTGGCGGCGGACCGGCCGGCCTCGGGCCAGCGGAAGGCGGTGTCGTATGCTGCCGCCGCGGCTGTCACAGCCACGGCCACGGGGCAAGCAGCAAAACGGACCGCCCCGAAACCCGCTAAGGCCACAGCCCCAGCCCCAGCCCCAGCCCCAGCCCCGGTGGCGAAACGGCCGCCCCAACCGCCTCCTGCATCGCCTCCGGCCGACGCCGATTGGCAGGTGGCCGGGCAGAAAAGGAAGGCGAGCAAGGCTGCAAGGGCGGCCAAAAGAAGAGAGAGGCGGCAACGGCGCAAGGAGCGAGGCGTCGCGGCTAGGCTTCGTGCCCCAAAGACCGCAGCTGTAGTGATCACACTACAGCCGGAAGCGGAGAAGAAGGGCATGTCCTACCGCGACGTGCTTGCCAAGGCTAGGGCGGCGGTGAACCTGCAGGAGCTCGGCGTTGCTGAGGGCATCCGGCTAAGGGTCACTGCGACTGGGGCCCGGATGCTGGAGGTCCCTGGTGCGGCTAGCGGCCCGACTGCTGACGCTCTGGCCGAAAGGCTTAGAGCGTCCTTAAATGCGGACGAGGCCCGAGTGTCCAGACCCACCAAGAGCGCTGACGTGCGCATTCTGGGTCTGGATGACTCTGCGACGGTGGAAGAGGTGGTGGCCGCCATCGTTAGGACTGGGGGATGCTCTGCCGAGCAGGTGAGGGCGGGCACTCTCCGTCCTGACTCCACGGGGATGCAAGCCATCACGGTGAGCTGCCCCGTGTCGGTGGCCCAAAAGCTAGCCGGGGAGGGCCGAAGGCTCCTGGTGGGCTGGGTTTCCGCGCAGGTGAAACTGCTGGAGCCCAGACCTCTGAGGTGCTTCCGCTGCCATGTGGGCAGCCACGTGGGGGCTAAATGCACCTCGGAGGTGGACCGCAGCAATCTATGTTTCCGCTGTGGTCAGCCCGGACACAAGGCCGGCTCGTGCAACGCCATGCCGCACTGCTATGCATGTGCGGCAGCCGGCAAGCCGGCCGATCACCGGGCTGGGAGCAAGGCGTGCGCTCCACCCGCCAAAGCCAGGGGCAGGGGCAAGCCCTCCACCACCGCCGTCGCCGCCGCAGCCGCCGCCACCACCGCCGTCGCCGCTGCCGCCTCCACCGTGACCGCCGCCGCATCTGCCGTGGCTGGGCCCTTACAGGGGGATCGGGAGGCTGATATGGAGTGCTAATATAGCACCATATCGCCTCCTCCAGGCGAACATCAACCACTGCGCCTCCGCTCAGGATCTGTTGCTCCAGAGCATGGCGCAGTGGTCGATTAACATCGCCGTGGTCGCTGAGCCGTACTTTGTCCCGCCCAGAGACGACTGGGTGGAGGACCTGAGCGGCTCAGTGACCCTAATTTCGTCGGCCGCCGCCGGTACCCCGTCCCTCGAGGCTGTCAAGAGAGGACAGGGTTGCGTGGCAGCACGGTTCGGGGAGATAGTCGTGGTTGGGGTATACTTCTCCCCGAGCCGAACTCTCGCCGAGTTCCACAACTCCCTCGCGGAGTTGAGAGTCGTCGTCGTCGGATTCCGTTCCCTCCCCGTGCTTGTCCTCGGGGACTTCAATGCCAAGAATGTGGCTTGGGGTTCCCGGCATACGGACACACGGGGCAGAATGGTGGAGGACTGGGCTCTGGAGACAGGCCTGGTCGTCCTAAACCGGGGTTCGGTCCCAACATGCGTGCGGATGCGGGGTGAATCAGTGGTGGACATCTCGTTCGCCAGCCCCGCCTTGTCGCCGCATGTCGTCAACTGGCGTGTCTTGGAGGAGGTGGAGACCTATTCCGACCACCGGTATATCCGGTTCGACGTCTCCGCCCAGACCTCGAGCGCGCCGGTCCGACCGACCCTGGGTGGTCCGCGGTGGGCGCTGAAGCAGCTGGACCGGGAGCTCCTCCTGGAAGCCTCGATCGTGCAGGCCTGGGTGTCACCACCGGACAGGCCTGCTGACATCAACGACGAGGCAGAGTGGTTCCGGGAGGCCATGTCCGAAATATGTGACGTGGCAATGCCCCGGGTCCGGCCCGGACGCGCCCGGCGCCAGGTGTACTGGTGGTCGCCGGAGTTGACGTCTCTGCGAGAGGCGTGCGTGGCTGCGCGACGCCGGTACACCAGGCACCGCAGGCTCCGTATCCGCCCTCCGGATACGGAAGCCGTGCAGGCGGAGCTGTACGAGGGGTACAGAGCGGCGAAGACCGCCCTCCGAGCGGAGATCTTGCGGGCCAGGGGGCTGGCCCGCGAGGAGTCGCTGGGGACTCTGAACAGAGACCCGTGGGGACGCCCCTACAAGATGGTGCGGGATAAACTCCGCCCATGGGCTCCCCCGCTGACGCAGAGTCTCCGGCCCCAGCTCGTGGAGGACGTGGTGAGCGCTCTGTTCCCTTCGCGTGGGGAACATACTCCCCCGTCCATGGCTCCGCCTCCTGCGATGCCAGATGCGGACCACACCGACGACGACGACGATGCTCCGGAGGTGACCGAGGTAGAGTTGAGAGTGGCGGTACGTAGGCTGAATGCCAGAAACACCGCCCCAGGACCCGACGGCTTACCTGGAAAAGCCTGGGTCCTGGCCTTGGAGGCTCTCGGGCCTCGACTAAGGGGGCTACTAAGCGCATGCTTGGAGAGGGGCCGGTTCCCACTTCGTTGGAAGACGGGGAAACTGGTCCTCATCAAGAAGCCGGGGCGCCCTGCGGACTCTCCGTCCGCTTACCGGCCCATCGTGCTGCTCGACGAGGTGGGCAAGCTCTTTGAAAGAGTAATTGCAGACCGCCTTGCCGGGCAGCTGGTGCGGGTGGGGCCGGATTTGGCGGAGAGCCAGTTTGGTTTCCGCAGGGGGCGCTCTACGGTAGATGCCATCATGCGCGTGCGAGCCCTCACGACGGGGGATGCTGTGGCCCGGGGTGGGGTCGTCTTGGCGGTGTCTCTAGACATCGCCAATGCCTTCAATACCCTGCCCTGGAGTTGCATCAGGGAGGCACTCGGGTATCACCGGATGCCGACCTACCTCCGTCGCATTGTCGAGGCCTATTTGACGGACAGGGCCGTCATCTACCCCGGTCACCGGGGAGAGTGGAACCGGCGAGAGATGTCGTGCGGTGTCCCACAGGGATCGGTCCTAGGGCCGCATCTGTGGGATATCGGATACGACTGGGTGCTGCGCGCCGACCTCCCTGATGGCGTCAGCGTAGTTTGCTACGCTGACGACACGCTGGTCCTGGCGCAGGGGAGGTCGCACCAGGCGGCGGCCGAAGCAGCGACACGCGGGGTTGCGACAATTGTCGAGAGGATCCGGCAATTGGGACTCGAGGTGGCATTGCACAAATCTGAGGCCATGTGTTTTCATGGTCCTCGGGACGCGCCACCGTCGGGTTCACAAATAACGGCGGGAGGGGTTCACATCGGCGTCGAGCTGACGATGAAGTACCTGGGACTCGTCCTCGACAGCCGGTGGAATTTCGTGGAGCACTTCCGACGTTTGGCTCCCAGACTGGAGCGGGCTGGGGCTGCCTTGAGGCGGCTCCTTCCCAATCTAGGGGGACCAAACGCCTCCTGCCGGAGGCTCTATGCGGGGGTCGTGCGGGCCATGGCCCTTTACGGGGCACCGATATGGGCGCGATCTTTGAGGCGGCGACCAGCCCGCCGGTTGATCGCGTCCCAAAGGGTCATGGCTGTCCGGCTCATTCGAGGATACCGCACGGTCTCCGCTGAGGCGGCGAGCCTCCTTGCCGGATTGCCGCCATGGGATCTGGAGGCCAAAGTCCTCGCCCACATATGGGAGTGGCGAGAGGAGGCAAAACGCCGGGGCGTTGCTCCGCTGCCGCGAGAAATCACGGCACAGCGGACAGAGCTCCGGCGGGATCTCATGGCGGCATGGAGAGTGCGATTGTCGCAACCCAGCGCTGGGCACGTCACAATTGCGGCGATAAGTCCCCTCTTTGAGGAGTGGCTAGAGAGGCGCCACGGCGCCCTCACCTTCCGCCTGACGCAGGTCCTCACCGGACACGGTTGTTTCGGGAGGTTCCTGTTCAGGATAAAGCGGGAGGAAACGCCAGGGTGTCGCCACTGTGGGGATCGCCCGGAGGACACGGTGGAGCATACGGTGGAGGTCTGCCCGGCTTGGGCGGGACCCCGCCGTGTCCTCTTGGCGGCGATCGGCGGCGGCGACCTCTCGCGTCCGGCCCTCATACAGGCCATGGTCCGGAGCGAGAGTGAATGGGAGGCCGTCACCTCCTTCTGCGAAGCAGTTATGCTCGCGAAGGAGGAGGCGGAGCGTGCGAGGGAGAGGCAATCGCTGCACCCTCGCGCTCCTAGCCGCCGCAGGAGACGCCCTGGACGGGAGTCAACAGCCGACTCCCGGCCACCGTAGGCGCGGGCTTGCGGGCGGCGAGCTATGGGCAGCTCGCCGCCCGGTAAGGACCAGGCCCGGGTCGACGGCGCGTTGTGTTCCACGCGCGCCTCAAAGAGCTGTCAGCACGAACTGACGGGGTCCGCTAGGGCCGATGCCGCCGGGGCTGCGGGTTGTTCGAAAGAGATACCGTGGCCCCTGGCACAGGCAACTGAAGGAACACGGGTGGGTTTTAGTCAGTAAAAGTCTGACACTCCCTTCTGCTCCGCCCAGAGCGGGAGGAGTCATTTGATGATTTCCCACCCAGAAAAAAAAAAAAAAAAAAAAAAAAAGGGTTAAATTACTAATGGGAGGAATAGAATAGAATACTCTTAATTATGTACACCATATAAATTATAGACATAAATATAGAAATTTTACAAAGAGTGACACAATGGGCGGTCTTATCGGAGCGATCTTTTAAAGACAACCTTTGGATGGATTAAAAAGGGGAAGGAGAGACAAATACTGTAGGAAGTCCGTGGTGTACCATTTATATAATACAATAAATACATACAAAAAGTATAATATACTAATCTAAATAAATATATGTATACACATAATAACAACCATGAAACAGGAGCAAAGAAAATATAATAATGATTTAAGGAGAGAGGAATTGGTTAGGGTCTTGTTAGATACAGTATGAGTTTGTACGATAGATAACCCAATAAGAAAATGGCAATAAAACTAACAAACTTCGACCTCACTTGAATACACTGGTATTAGTAAGAGCGGAGTACTCCAAATAGATTTCCAATTATTGGAAATCGCTTCCAAACAGAATATATCTGATAACAAGACGAGGTAACTCCATGAAGTGTTCATATACATATTTATTTATTTGTTCGTTTAAGAAAGTACCTATAGCCTGATGTATTCATTCATATCCTACTAATATTATAAACACGAAAGTTTGTATGGAGGGATAAATGGATGTTTGTTCCTCTTTCACGCCAAAACTACAAAACGGATTTGGACGAAAGTTGGCACACAGATAGTTATAACCAGGATTAACACATAGAATACTTTTTATCCCGATATTCCCACGGGATTGAAACTTATGCGGGTGAAACCGCGGGACGCAGCTAGTGTTACCGAACTTGAATTTAACAAGTCGTTCACTAAATAATTTGTAATGTGTATATGTCACCGTAAGATTGTGAACACCGTTAGTTTATAATCTATCTCGCGAGATTGTGAACTGTCGATAAATTGTGAACTGATTACAATATAACGTATTCATTTTCGATAGTTCTGGTAGTTGTTTGATAGTTCTGGAGTGGTGACCGCGTACCGGAAGACGTAGTGTTGGAAGGCCTCGCACAAGCTGGAACGACGACCTTATGAAGGCCGCAGGAGCCCGCTGGATGCGGGAAACACAGAACCGGTCGAAGTGGAGGTGCTTGGGGGTGGCCTATGTCCAACAGTGGACGTCTTTCGGCTGCAATAGTTAGATAGTTTATAATCTATCCATGTCCAACCCTCTAATTGTGAACTGGCATCATACTTCAAAATATGAGTAAAAGTACAAACCTACTTATTTTGTAAGTAGGTTTCTATAAACACTTTTACACGTCAAAAACTAGATGAGGTCGGCGTTTCCTTTCTAACTAGTCTGAGAAGAAAGGCCGAAACAAACTCAGAGGTCATAGTTAGTCCAACACAAATGCTCACAATATAGTTCTGATTTAAAATATTCACCCCGTCCATCTACTTCCCTTCCCCGACCAACTACACTATCTAAGCAAACCAAGCACAATAAATTACCCTATTTTACAAAGCCTTCTAAACATCGTCATGGCAGCACCCACACACACACTTGTATCTTGGGGGTAACATCGTACAAATATATCTAAGTGTCGGAGGTTTCGGTCAGTCCTCCTTATCCTTTCCCCCTTTCGACACTATAAGCCCCCAAGCCCCCTTCATTCCTCCCCCTTCATAAACACTGCTAAACACTGGCGCGCAAAATTGTAAAATTCGTGGATACTTACTTTTGTCTCGCTCTAACCTAACGTCAATTTGTTAAGATAACATTGTAGGAATTCGCCGGGAAGCGTTATTTACGATTCGGAAATTAATTTAAAGGTTAGTAATTAGACGCCGGTTTCAGAGGAAACACGGGTTCCGCCCAATTTATTGGATTTGTTCGATTGTCGACTGCTTTCGGGTGTTCGAGATAGTTCGATAGCGATTTTGTAACTTGGGAATTTGATAATGGTTAGGTCTGGCTTATATAAATGAGTTTGCAATGCCGCTGTGATTTATTATATGTGGGCATTTTGTTATAATTTGTTGGGTTTTTGTTTTGTCACTGTATCGAAACTATGGTACTTATTTTGATCCTAATCAGGAAAAGGACTCTTGAAAAATATTATTCATTTATTTATATATACTTTATTGTACTTTGTTTTTTTTTTGTATAATGTATTTGAAAAGAGTTATTCCGGTCGGATACCCTAGTTATCTATTAATAGATTTTTGGGCCAGTCAGCAACGAAATACACGTATAATTGTAACATAAACAAAACAGTTCAATGACATTCAGATCATATTCTACAGGATTTAAACATTATTTTTGATTGGCGGTTGTGAACAGACTATGGTCCCTATATAAAACATTTACAAATTACATAAATTATGCTATGTATATAATAGAGAGATGAGCTGGATGAGAGTTGCCGAAAATCAAGTTGAATGGCGTGCAATAGGAGAGGCCTATGTCCAGCAATGGACTGCTATAGGTCGATGTATTGTATTATTATTTGGCCTATTTTTAGCCCAAAGAATCAGCATTGCCATCCAACGTGGTAATGCTGCCAGCCTTTTGGGCACTTATCCCATTGACAGCGATGCGGACGAATTTTTTGATGCTCAATGAGCTCCTGCCTTTTTCTTTAATTTTTTATTATATACTTGTATATAATATATATCATTATATTTTAGTGTTAACTTGTAAATTGTAATCGTTGTGTCTTTGTGAATAAAGTATAAATAAAAATAAATATAATGTATTAATTTTGCTTTTAATATCTGCAAATTACCAAAAAACAAAGCGAAGAAGTGGCTTCAATCATTATTTCAGGCACCATTTTAATGCTTTCCAGGCTCTTATTAATAACAATTGTACCGATTTTATTGAGAAATATTGATTTGGTCAAACGAATAGGTACTACATTACAATTCATGTGAGCGAAGCCGCGGACGGAGCTAGTTGGGAAATATCCTAATAATATTATAAACGCGAAAGTTTGAATGGATGGATGGGTGGGTGTTTTTTTGTTTAAGAGTAACCTCTTTCACGCAAAAACGGATTTGTAAATTCGGTATAAATTCGGTACACAAATAGTTTATAACCAGGATTAATACATATGATACTTTTCATCCCGATATTCCCACGGGATCGAAACTTATGCGAGTGAAACCGCGGGGTGCAGCTTGTATAATTTATAACCTCACAAGTCATACATAATGATCGCTCAATGCTAACTCTGTTGTTGTTCTTCTGTCTTAAATCTATTTGTTATCAAGCAAGGATCGTGGAAAATAATATTACGTGACATTAAGGCGACAGTGTCAGGGTAGCCCGCGAAATTTATATTTTCTTACGATTTTTGCAATTTGCAGGTCAGTATCAGAACCCTAATTCCCGTAATTAAAAATGTTCAAAATCTAGTCGCAATCTCATCTCAGCGACAATCAATGTCAAAAACTTGTCAAAAATGTGGGAATTTTAGGGGTATTTTTGACAGGTTGAGACTGAGATCAGACTGCGAACGTTCTTAAAATTACGAGAATTGGTAATCAGGTTGTAGGTTGATCTAAACGTGGCTGTGACAAATATTAAAATCCTCTAAGTTCTCTTCAATGACTACTTCATAAAATCATGACATTTGAGGCCAATTCTAACTCAAAGAGTTGTATTGCTGATTCTAATGATTAAAATTCTGTAATGTCATATTTGAACAGTCGCGAATCATATTTCAATCAACATACTGACACTGACCTGCAAATTGCAAAAAACTTTCGAAAATTTGAATTTCGCGGGCTACCTTAGCGGATCCCTCTTAAATAGTATACAATACTCATACTGCTTATAACAATTGCTAAGTACTGTTATATATAACAGCCTATACCTTATTTACCTATGTACATCCATATATACTCGTATATTCCTAGAAATCATGTATGATTATACTTCAGTGACGAAGGTATACATAATTATGTTTACGCTACTCTGGTTCTACTAGTGCTGCTGCAGCATATCTTAATAAGTAGTAGTACTGTTTAACTATATAAAACATAAAAAAACATAATTCAATATTATTAGATTTAGTTCAGAAGACTGACAAGCTTAGTTTTCAAAGCTTCCTCTCTCCTACTATTTTTCTGTGCCCGACAAGGTCCATAATGATTACATATAATTTAAAGTTACCACCTGAAGGCCAATCCTCGTAATTTAAAACGTTCAAAATCTAGTCCCAGTCCCATGTCGGCGACAAACAAATGTCAAAAACTTGTCAAAATGTAGGGAAATTAGAAGTATTTTTTGACAGATTCAGACTGAGATCAGAGTGTGAAAGTTCTTAAAATTACTAGAATTGCCCATCTGAGTATACATTGTGGATTGCAAATAACGTATTCAATATTAACAGATGGCCTCGGATGACCTAAGGAATGCTACTGATGGTGCAATTAACGTAGCCTCCTACTGGGCTAAAATTATATACATATAAAAAAAAACTATGAGGAAGAATACCATCGACACGAAAGAAGAAAAATATCAACGTCGTAAATGTTGTAATAATTAAAACCATGATCATCATCAGGCTAGGTGGGGCGACAATCTTCGCAGGATGGCTGGTAGCAGCTGGATGAGAGTTGCCGAAAATCGAGTTGAATGGCGTGCAATAAGAGAGGCCTATGTCCAGCAGTGGACTGCTATACGCTGATGATGATGATGATGATCATCATCCGCCTATCCCCTTCTCAAAAAGCTTGATTACGGCTTTCAGTCTAGGAAATACCGAGTTTTATAGGCAGGACCACGGGCCAGACATTCGGGTTCCTACGGTCGAAAAAAGTCGATAAGTCAAAAATATTCAATTAAGTACGAGCATTAATATTCTAGCGTCGCGGTCGTCAAGTGCCGCTCGGGGGATAGTGCAGGTGGTCCCCCATCCCCCACCCCCCTGCATGGGGGAGGCTGCGGAATGATGGCCGAAATCCGCGTTTTTAGGCCTAACCATCCTTTTTAGTATTCACGTAAGCTTTTTGGGCAATTTCGCCGTGTTTATCGAATATTGTGTTAGTTTCATTGTTCATTATGATTGTTATTAGTGGTGGTTGTGTAGCTAACAATGTTTTAAACATGTTTATCCCATAGTTTGTTTATTTAATTTGAAATTTTGGCGTAGAGATAAGTTTTTTAGATCACTCTTTACAAAATGTAGTAAGTAGCATTTACTTACAACGCAAGTTATGAATAAAGACAAAAGACACTGC
The DNA here is from genome assembly GCA_947507525.1 of Apamea epomidion. NCBI lineage: Eukaryota > Metazoa > Arthropoda > Insecta > Lepidoptera > Noctuidae > Apamea > Apamea epomidion. Next base: position 14,182,172 of record OX382241.1, on the reverse strand, counting down.
TTTCTATTAATTTAACATAATTATTGTTTACTTTTTGATCATTGTGTTGGACAAGAATTTCATATTAGGTATTTCCTGTTATGTAAAAGAAAAAAACTCGATAAAAGGCTGAATGAATACGGCAATCGCACAGGTGCTAGACCCAGAGAAACCTACAACTTATAAAACCTGTACCCTATGTACACTTCATCAAGTTTCCTGCACATAGACAATAGCATAACCCGTTGGCTGACGCGCCACTATTAATCATAGAAAATGACGCGCGGTATTGTGTGAAACGGCTCGGCTCAAAATTGTGAAAACCTATCCTGGGCGCGCGCGCGGACTAATAACTGGGCCCGCTCACACTTCGCCAAATGCCCACAAGGGGGGTACAGTTTGCAGAAGTTCGGTAAAAAAAAGATGATTTTTTTTGAGAACTTTTTTTGTTCATATGTTATTGAAATTCTCGGGTTTCTTTTTCGTTAGAAACTTAGACACTTAGATGCTTATACGTTTTTTATTTAAAAGCATCAAAAATCATGCAGGGGCTGCAGTCTCGACATTCATAGCGATCGCTTTACGACCGAATTCGGTCGCAAAGTCCTGTCACTCCATACATTAAGTACTCCTGTCAATCCGGGACTTTGCGACCGAAATCGGTAGTAAAGCGATCGCTATGAATGTCGAGACTGCAGCCCCAGAATACTTTTAGAAAGGTTGATCATGTCTTTTTTTGCCAGCCTTTTGGGCACGTTTCCTATTGACAGCGATGTGGATTAATTCCCCTATAGGTGCTTGTACATATTATGATTATTTTAAGATTGTCAGCTTTTTAAATTATGTAAATATATCTTTTAGGGTTTCAGAGAATGTCTACCAAGAAAACTCCTAGTTAGATAGACTAATCTCAACTAGCATCCGAATCCCTCATTCATTTGACCAATAAAAATTTACTGTTACAAAAAAGTTATACTTTAAGTACAACGTAAACAACGCATTCTTGTTTACCTTGAATTTCATTATTAGTTTGTGTTTCTCGTTGCTAAAGTCGACACCAATATGAAAAAAATAAAACACTTTTTTTATCCTTTTTTTTTCTCCGACCTTACTCCATAGCTTGACGATGATGCGGCGTGCGCGTGTGGGTGTTGATTCCCGTGCGTGTGTGCCTACCCCGTGACATTCTGCAACCGACGTGATATATTGAGAACTGCTCCAAAAATCGCTATTAGGTATCCAGTTGCGTACGTAATAAAAGGCGCCGTTTGCGTTAACCATGATTTTTTGTTGGTTATTTTGGACTTAAACGCACGCGTTCGGGTTGTATTGTGTCGTTTAGCATGTTTTTGTTATGTAAGTTCTATCAGTTTTTTACTAAAAGGGCGTTGTCAAATAAGTGCATTTCTAATATAATTTGGTGTTCCTACTATCATTTGAAGATACGCTTTCTAATTGGATTTTTAAGTCATTCTAATTAAACTTTGCGGCCAATTTGACTATGGGACATCGCTTTTTTGTATTTTCTTCTCATTTATCTGAGTCACCACTATACCTATACTGTACATTCAATATATAATGTATTTTATTACTCATTACCAAACATTAGCACCGATTCCTTTGTTCACAAACTAAACTAAATTTAAGTTCAGTAAATCTTTTTCTTTCTATTTCATTAAAAAAGGACAGCAGATAAATATTAGTTTAGTTTACTTTGTGAACAAGGGAATCGGCGCCATTGTCCAATAAAACAGGTTAATGATCGTGGGTGCTCTACAAATGTTAAACATCCCTTCCTCATTTTAGAAATCCTCGAAATCACGGCGATTTAAAAAAAAACACCAAGTTCAAAATAACTTTAATTTCAGAAATCGGTGCCTTTGTTTGTATTTTTATTGAAAAAAATTAGTTAAACTAGTTATTGTAGTGTAAAATGCAATATGTAGTGTTTTTTTATGTTTTTAATCTTTCATTTTTTAGTTGTAGAATAGTATATTCCACACAAGTTCTTGCTATGCATTTTATATAGAGCGCTTGCACAGTTGGGCACCTATTTAGGTGTTGAAACGTCATCAACGTACACGAAGTAAACGAAAAAACGAAGTATTGAAGCGTAGTATCATACAGTGAGACAGAGAATTTACTCGTTGTCTGTAAATAATACATGTTAGTCTTTTAAGGTACCTAATATTAGTTTTTAATTAGTCTTCTCAGTTGTTAATTATATATTTTAAAATTCTAAGCACCTTTCTAGTCTGAAACACGGTTTCCACCTAGTTCAGGCAAATGAGCAACTGTGTCCTCTATAATTTTTAAGATAAGATATTGTATATCTGCACCATTTTTATAAATAATCGTTATTATTATTATTGAACCTAACTTAATATATTAACTTAAAAACCTCTCATAAAAACTTGACCAAATTTACATGGGACCACCCCTAAAGTACCTCCTTTTTAATAAAAAAAAAGAATCATCGAATCCGGTTGAAGCGGTAAAGAATTATCACTGAACATCATCATCATCATTTCAGCCGAAAGACGTCCACTGCTGGACATAGGCCTCCCCCAAGCACCTCCACTTCGACCGGTTCTGTGCTTCTCGCATCCAACGGGTTCCTGTGGCCTTCACAAGGTCGTCGGTCCACTTTGTTGGCCGTCCAACGCTACCTCTTCCGGTACGCGGTCACTGAACATACTCATAACAAAATATTCGGAAGAATTGAGAACCTTCTTTGTTTGAAATCGATACAAAATGAGTTTATTTTAGAATAGTGTGCGGTTACTTCTGTGAGGTTCTACATCAATTCAATTAATATATAAGTTACTATAAGGCTAGCTATAGTTACATAACCAAATCATCAGAAACAAGTTCATTTACTTCAATTATATTGCATAATTGAAGTAAACGAACTTGTTTCTGAATAAAATAAATAATAATAAATAAATAAATAATAGTAATACGATCACAATTAAGATATTTTTTTTATAATATTAGATTTAAATTTATTTTTTGAGCATGCAAAGATATCAATATCAATGAAATTTGAATTATAGGATTCCAATATTCTATGAATAGAGCAGCGTAAGCCAGAGTTCGTAAGACAAGAATTTAGCGCGAACAGAGTACGTGAACGAACCTGATGCACATGAACAGTTCGGGGGACAGATTCACACAGCTTACTCGTTAGATAATGGCATCAAAATGATTGTGAACAATATCATGAAGCACGTTGGCCTCCAGGTATTTAAGCCGGTTCTCCAAGCTGATATGCTTGTACTTATCGAGAAGTTGAAAGTATGACAGATAAGTCTTAGTCCAATAACATCTGTAGTACATAGCACGGAGGTACTTGCGCTGGACCCTTTCCATTCCAACTACATACTTATGGTAGAAGGGGTTCCAAATAGGGACCGCATATTCTAACTGAGAGCGAATTAGCGTCTTATACAGATAGAGATAGGTTGAGGTACGCTTAAATTCTGTTGAGGATCTTATCACAAATCCATACATTTTAAAAGCACTATTGACTATAGCTTCGATATGCTGGTTCAAGGACAGTTTGCTATCAAAGAGAACACCTAGATCCTTCACTATAGACAAATTAATTAAGGGGATACAGTTAAGGATGCAATTGAAATTCCAGATGAAATTATTCTTAGTAAAGTGTATATAGTTACACTTGGGGATACTAAGTTGCAGCTTATTGTCAATACAGTAGGTAGTTAGTCTGTCTAGGTCCTACTGAAATGACTGGCAGTCGTCCATATCACGTATTGCTTGAAACGCCTTAAGGTCATCAGCGTACATCAAGAATTTGGAATTAATATCGTTGATATAAATAATGAATAATAGCGTTCCCAGAATAGAGCCCTGTGGAACTCCGGAACTAATATTAACAGAGACAGAGTGATGACCATTAACCACACAACATTAACAAACAACCCTTTTGTAACCGGTTTTCGAGGTACGACACAAACCAACGCAATAAATTTCCGCGTATTCATTATACGCAATTTTATTCGGTAGAATTTCATGATCGACCTTGTCAAAAGCCTTTTTGAGATCAGTGTAGATCACATCTATTTGTAATCGCTTATCAACATTTTCAAAAAGGTAATTAGCAAATATTAACAGGTTAGATGTAGTAGATCGACGCTCAACAAACCCGTGTTGTTCAGGAATGATAATATTATGCAGAAGAGGGTCAATCTCATTGTGAAGAAGTCTTTCAAAAAGCTCTGACAAGGTCGGCTGAATTGAGATGGGTCTATATTATTCGACGTCATGTTTTGAGCCACCCTTATGCACTGGTAATGTTAGCCCGCTTCCACACCACCGGGAACACGCTTCATGCAGACATTTATTAAAAAGGATATAGATCGGCTCACTAATATTATTAGATGTAGCCTTAAAAAAGGCCGGCGGTAGACTGTCAGGTCCTGCCCCCTTAGAGGGGTCCAACCGTTCAACTCGACTTACTCTAACTCGAGTACTTTTGATTTATCGTTATGCAAATTACTAATTAAGCTACCATTCTCTGCGCACTGCTGCGGTGGACCCCACGTGGTGAGCGTTGGTGACACGGGCTCAAATACGGACAAGAAAAAGTCCGAAAACATATTGCAGACAACATCAGGATCACTTGATTTGACATTCTGGTACTGCATCATGGACGGAATGCTTGACTTACTTTTACAGTTCGAAATATAGGACCAAAAATGTTTTATGTTACTAGAGAGACTATCTTCAACTGAGTTAATATAACTGGAATAACAGGTTTTACACATATGTTTGAAGATATATCTACATTCGGAAAAGTTATTATAGTCTCTGACATTGCTGAATTTTTTCCATTTTATCCAACGACGTAGACGTTGCTTCTTTTTAAATAATTTAACTAATTGTGGCGTAAACCAGATTGGGAAGTCAAGCGATCTAGTCCTTGCAGGGGGAAATTGTTTAGAGTTATATGTATATGAATATAGTTTGTTGTTTAGTTATTGACAAAAAAAGGGATGCATAATCAGCCTTTATTTTTCCCACTGCTAGGACTTAGGCCTCCTCTCTGTGAGAAGGAGTGGGCTATAATCCACCACGCGGGCCTAGTGCGGGATGGTGGATGTCACATGTCTTCGAATTTTTGGTTCTAGGACATGCCAGTTTCCTAACGATGTTTTTCTTCACCGTTTTGTGAGCAGTGGTGATGAAATTAAATACACAAAGTAAAGTGCCTGCCTGCATTCGAACTCACGACCAACCACTTCCACCACCAGACAATTATCACGACCGTACGTCGGCCAAAGCCATAGCCATAGGACCAAATGAAATTAAGAAAAAACAATTGCTTTTGTTCCAGCTTATTTTGGGATCATGGTTGAGTTGATTGGGGTTACCCTTCAGCAGTGTTATGCTAGAAAACATCAAATTAAACCTTTTTTGCCGTGACAACTCCTCGCTCCTAAAGTTAGCGTGTTCTTTTGTAATGAATATTGCTTTGCATCTTGCCATCACCGGCCGTTTCTGTGAAACTATGTTCAGCTAGGGTCACCTAAAACCGCGGTCGCCGCCACATAGCGTCCGCAATTTACCGTCGAATGACGCTGAAGTAAAAGTAAGCTGGTGTGTTTCCCTAGAGACCGTTTTTTAAGATCGTAAAGTCGAACCCCATGATTTTCCGACAACTGTCACTGCGGCCGTTATGGTTCGGCCCCTCACAGCTTTATTTAATATCAATACCTGTAGACTTTGGTATCTTCTAATGAGCATACTTGACCCAAGGAAAGATGGATGGATTTTGTGAAATATGAGAATTATGGCTAAAAAGTAAGTCATTTCTGAGATTACTGCTAATAGACATATCTATGGAAAAAGACATGATGCGCTTACCCCAGATAGATTGGAAGAAGGGCAAGAGAATGATGATAATTTAAGCCTGCTTGTACCTACCACAAATCACTAAATACCCACGATTAACGCTAAACGAATTTAAGACATCGTTCTGTTTCTGTCAATCATTTGAAGATGACTAAGACAGAATGATGTAGTAAATATGTTTAGCGCTAAACGCATTTAGTGATTTGTGGTGTAAGCGGAGCGTTAAAGGTTTAAAAAAAAAAAAAACTTTAGCCACCTTTTAGTTGGTTATCAAATGATTATTATTTGTTTCTACCTTTAGGTATTTTAATACAGCCGCGATCTTGTTGGCGTCACAGCTAGTCACCCCATTTTATTACCGTGGAGTTTCTCGCTGGCTCTTCTTCATAGGAAACGACCAATTGGAACCGAGTTTCCGAAGTTTTATAAAACTTCAGAAACTCTTTAAAACTTTTAAAATATTGTATTTTACATAAACCTAACCTAACCTGGTTAGGTTTATGTAAAATACAATATTTTGAATTAGAATTATCGGTAAGCCCATACGTTAATGGTAAATAAGTTAAGTTGAGATCAAAAATGTTTGTAATCTATTTGGTCTATTGTTACCAAAAAAGAAAATATCACTGTCACTCTGCAATATCTCTTTGTAGCTAAAGCGTAAATTGAGGAGTATCTAATACATTTTTTTCCCGATGAAGTCTTTAGAAGAAAACTTTTTTTTTTGTCTGACTTACATTATGTTCGGACTTTAAAAGAGACTGTGACCTCTGAGTTTGTTTCGGTCTTTCTTCTCAGACTAGTCAGATAGGAAACGCCGACCTCATCTAGTTTTTAAAATATGATTGACGTGTAAAAGTGTTTGTACAAACCCATTTACAGAAATAAAAATCATTTAAAATTCAAGAATCATTTGCCTTTACACTTGTCAAAGAGCAACAGTTTTCATGACAACAAACGAAATTTAAAGTAGAGAACCGTATCAAAGATAACGATTTTGATTTCTTTTTTAAAAGCAATTAATGTACCATCCTGTATTTACTAGTGCAACTATCATGATAGATAATATCAGCAATGATTTAAACCTAATAATATGTAGTTAATGACAGTCGAATATTGAATAGATGTGTGAAGTATAAGAATAGAATTTTTGTAAGTATGTTATGAAATATCTCCTACCCGAAACGTTTATAAAATGAGAAAGTTATTTAAAGTTTTTTTTTTAATATTATTTTTTTGTTGTAATTGTGCGTTTTGTTTGTGCAGAATAAAATATTTTTCTTTCTTTCTTTTCTTTATATTTGAGAACATTTTACCAGTATTCGGTTCACATCATTCAATCGATAGACATGTGTGTAGGAAAAAAAACTGCAGGCAATCCTACATAGAATAGATAGGAAAGTCAAATAAACCGAAATCATGCATTCATTCCACTCCGCGTACCATCTCATTTGTGGGCCGCATAAGAGAAACAAACACCTATAGTATACGCATATGTATATTTTCGAATTTTATGCGTACCACGTTCATACTGCGTCAGTGTGCAACTCTAGTTTTTGGTAGCGTTGTATGTGGCCAGTACGTTGTGACACATCACCACGCGAGTAAATGCCCAGTTTTGTTCGAAAATCAACGAGGTGGAGCGTGTCAAAGTAGACTGGGCGAATTTGTATGTGTGCGTGTAGTTGAGTGATAGTGAGGGGTAGGGCCGCCCCCGCCGCGTCATCGCACTGACTGCTGCGTCTGTGTTAGGAACATTTAAAATGCCCCCCCGTGACGATCACTGCGCCGCCATTTTTTTTCCGCATTTTTTTTTTAAAATTAGGACTCGAATTTTGTAAAATATGAAACTATTATTAGATCCTATTACTAAATGTTCACTAGTGATACAACAGTGTTGTTGTTTTTAGTGTTGCTATAAAGACAAAGTAATTTTGTTGTAAAATCGACAGCTAATTTGATGTTTTCATGTTTATTATTGTAGATGTGTCAACGGATACGTTAATAAACTTGTGATTGTTTAATAATATTCTTACATAAAAATATTATTTTATTTTAGTTCGGAATGATTCAATCAGATTTGAATGCTAGTTTATGACGTATTTATGTTGTTCTAATTTAAATCTAACTTGTAGATTGACCGAGTGTTCAGAAGAACTCTTCATAGTTATTATTAGTTGATAAGTAGGTAGAATAGGTATGTCATGTTCACTTACATAATATCTTACATGGTACAGCGAAGTAAGCTGCTTCAACTTCACAGAGATCACCACAAAACACTTCTTCAAGTATTCATTCACATACTTATGTTAAAACAAAACTTTGCTCTTTTTATCACTAACACAAATATCACATCGTAAGTTTTTGTAACAAATACCACCCCAAATACATAACACTCAAATCATTTAATCTCTTCTTGATTTTCAAACCCATTGTTTCAACTATACTAAGTGAAATTATAAAAGTGATTCTGTGAAGATGCGTCTAAATGTACGGTCAAAGGTGAAATGGTCTAATCTTGAGGACAGTGGTCACCTTTTCTCACATAAATTTGTATTAATTTGCATTGATTTCATGTCATCAGAAGACCGTGGGTTCTGTTCTCAGGGGTCGCAGTCTTGCGATAACCGGTTTTAACCGTTATTCTTTACAGAGAAGTTCCAAGATTGCCATATATGTATGTACTTGATGAGTTTGTGTTAATTTATTTAGTTTATTTACTATTAAGGCCTCATATTTCCAATGTCAGATATTTTTATTTATAAATATTTTTAAACTTAAAATAGTTTTTCCTTACCAAAATGGTCAGAAGACAATTTTATTTCATTATCTGCCTAGCCTTTTCCCAACTAAGTTGGGGTCGGCTTCCAGTCTAACTGGATGCAGCTGAATACCAGTATTTTACATGGAGCGACTGCCTATCTGACCGTCACAACCCAATTACTAGGTAATATGATACCCCTTGTTAAGATTGGTTGTCAGACTTGCGGGCTTCTGACGACCAGCGGCTTAACGTGCTTTCCGAGACGTTAAAATCAGGTTAAGCGTAGCTTAACCTGATTTTTATTTTATTCCATTGATTAAGGATAATTGGCATTGAATAATCATCCCTTAATGAACTAAATGAATCATCAGTAAAAATTTTAATAACCCAGGGGTCTAAAACTTTTTTTTTGTTTCTAATTACGCCGTATAGTTTTTAACCCCCGACGTAAAAACGACGGGGTGTTATAAGTTTGACGTGTCTGTGTGTGTGTGTATGTCTGTCTGTGGCATCGTAGCTCCCGAACGGATGAACCGATTTGAATTTTGTTTTTTTTGTTTGAAAGGTGAATTTGTCGGGAGTGTTCTTAGCTATGTTTGATGAAAATCGGTTCAAGATGGCCGCCGCCACAAAATGGCGGTTTACATATTTTTTCACAACTCCCTCAATATGGGTATCAAATGAAAGGGCTTGACTAGTAGAATACTGTACACTATGATAAATTTCAAATCCAAGATGGCCGCCACCACAAAATGGCGAATTACATTTTTTTTTTCACAACTCCCTCTATATGGGTATCAAATGAAAGGGCTTTACTAGTAGAATACTATACACTATGACAAATTTCAAATCCAAGATGGCCACTACCACAAAATGGCGAATTACAAAAATCCTGATTAAATACCAAATTACCTGAATCTTAAAACGCAAGAAAATAAAAGAAATGAAATAACAAGGAGTCCCTACAAAAAGCATGAAATAAAAAATTAAATTAAAAAAAATTGTCGGGGGTTTTTTAAATTTTTAATTTAATTTTGACTAAATGTATTCCCGAAGAGTTAGGCAGAGGTGCACCTACAAAAGAGAGAGTATGGCATGCATAGTTGGTGGCATGCAACCTTTTCTAGTAATTAGACATTGGCGCCGATTCCCTTGTTCACAAACTAAACTGTGCATCTTTTTCATTCTATTTCATTAAGAAAAGGACAGAAGATGAATATTAGTTTAGTCATATAGCTTGCCCTAGTGCGAGTTGTACACGTCTTCAAATTTTTGGTTCTAGGACATTCCGATTTCCGCACGAGGTTTTCCTTCACCGTTTTGAAAGCAGTGGTGATGAAATAATTTACACAAAGTAAAGAACCTGTGTTAATGTGTTCGATGTTAATCGAATTATTTTATTTATTCTCCACCTAATATACCTTTCCCGTATGGTCCCGTACATCTATGAAGTAAGAACTCTGTGATCGAGTTGTATTAATGGAATAATTTAAATTCAGTAAGATATTATTGCGCGGATATGGCGAGTTTTATTGACTTGCTTTAGGTAAGGTAGTGCAGAATGCATGAGCCACGATAATAATAAAAGAAAAAGGTAAGGCTTGCATGACATGTAATTTTAATTTATCGAGCTAGTGATGTGAAAACAGAGATTTCTCGACAATCACCGGCAAAATGTAGGATTGTATAAAAAAAATACGAAGTAAAATGCCAAGATTTATTTACATAATAAAACAAAAGATGTATCCAGACAAAAGGAACAAACGAAATAATACAATAAACTAGCAAGTAGTGCATGGGGAGCGGCGAGTGCCGTACTTCACAAATAGCTGGCCACGGGTGATGCGGCAGCTCTTGCGACCTCTTGCACCTGAACCAGAACCTCCAGATAGACCACCAGCTGAACCGCTAGGTCCAGCGGCTGCAGATGAGCCACTAGCAGCGCCTGGCCCGTATGGGGCATAGGATTCTTGGCTCTCAGACGACGAACTAGATGATGAGGTTGATCCGCCATATTCTATAATGATGATATCTTCAAAACCAGTTATTGGAGTTGAACCTGCTGATGCTGCTGCTGATGCCGCTAAACCTGCTGACCCCAATCCTGGGCGATTTCCGTCCCCAGAATTGTCAAGACCCAATCCTGAAAGGCCGGTTCCATCTCCTTCCTCAAAGCTGTTGGAGCCATCGAGTCTATACAAATCTGCATTGCCAGCTGCTGCTGCTGCTGCTGCTGCTGCTGCAGCTGCTGGTCCTGATCGACGTCCATCTCTACCCTGGTTTCCGTACGGGCCATATGGACTTCGTCTTGATTGTCCAGCTGCTGCTGCTGCTGCTGAACCTGCTGCTGGTCCTGATCGCTCTGGTCCATATCCTGCATCAGGTCCGTAACGGTCATTGGGTCCTAAGCCTGATGGTCCACCTGCTGGTGAATCTGCTGCTGGTCGTGATCGGCGTCCATCTCCACCCTGGTTTCCGTAAGGGCCATATGGTCTTCGTGTTGATTGTCCAGCTGCTGCTGATGCTGCTGCTGCAGCTGTACTGTCAGGACCATTTCCTCCATCTGCTGCTGCAGCCGCTGCTGCTCCATTTTCTCCTTCTGCTGCTGCAGCCGCTGCTGCTGCTGAACCTGCTGCCGGTCCTGATCGGTCGGGTCCATATCCTGCATCAAGTCTGTAACGGTCATTGGGTCCTAAACCTGATGCCCCACCTGCTGGTGAATCTGCTGCTGGTCCTGATCGACGTCCATCTCTACCCTGGTTTCCGTAAGGGCCATATGGACTTCGTCTTGATTGTCCAGCTGCTGCTGCTGCTGCTGCTGAACCTGCTGCTGGTCCTGATCGGTCTGGTCCATATCCTGCATCAGGTCCGTAACGGTCATTGGGTCCTAAACCTGATGGTCCACCTGCTGGTGAATCTGCTGCTAGTCCTGATCGGCGTCCATCTCCACCCTGGTTTCCGTAAGGGCCATATGGTCTTCGTCTTGATTGTCCAGCTGCTGCTGCTGCTGCTGCTGCAGCTGTACTGTCAGGACCATTTCCTCCATCTGCTGCTGCAGCCGCTGCTGCTCCATTTTCTCCTTCTGCTGCTGCAGCCGCTGCTACTGCTGCTGAACCTGCTGCCGGTCCTAATCGGTCGGGTCCATATCCTGCATCAGGTCCGTAACGGTCATTGGGTCCTAAACCTGATGGCCCACCTGCTGGTGAATCAGCTGCTGGTCCTGATCGACGTCCATCTCTACCCTGGTTTCCGTACGGGCCATATGGACTTCGTCTTGATAGTCCAGCTGCTGCTGCTGCTGCTGCTGAACCTGCTGCTGGTCCTGATCGGTCTGGTCCATATCCTGCATCAGGTCCGTAACGGTCATTGGGTCCTAAACCTGATGGTTCACCTGCTGGTGAATCTGCTGCTGGTCCTGATCGACGTCCATCTCTACCCTGGTTTCCGTACGGGCCATATGGACTTCGTCTTGATTGTCCAGCTGCTGCTGCTGCTGCTGCTGAACCTGCTGCTGGTCCTGATCGGTCTGGTCCATATCCTGCATCAGGTCCGTAACGGTCATTGGGTCCTAAACCTGATGGTCCACCTGCTGGTGAATCTGCTGCTGGTCCTGATCGGCGACCATCTCCACCCTGGTTTCCGTCAGGGCCATTTGGTCTTTGTCTTGATTGTCCAGCTGCTGCTGCAGCTGTACTGTCAGGACCATTTTCTCCTTCTGCTGCTGCAGCCGCTGCTGCTGCTGCTGAACCTGCTGCCGGTCCTGATCGGTCTGGTCCATATCCTGCATCAGGTCCGTAACGGTCATTGGGTCCTGAACCTGATGGTCCACCTGCTGGTGAATCTGCTGCTGGTCCTGATCGGTCTGGTCCATATCCTGCATCAGGTCCGTAACGGTCATTGGGTCCTAAACCAGATGGTCCACCTGCTGGTGAATCTGCTGCTGGTCCTGATCGGCGTCCATCTCCACCCTGGTTTCCGTAAGGGCCATATGGTCTTCGTCTTGATTGTCCAGCTGCTGCTGAAGCTGTAGCTGTACTGTCAGGACCATTTTCTCCTTCTCCGATGATTATGATATTTAGACCTCTGTTTGAGCTTGATGTTGAAGAGCTTGCGGATGAAGAATAACTGCTTTGATATCCATCATCGTTATCAGATGGTCCTAAACCTGATGGTGAACCTGCTGCTGGTCCTGATCGGCGCCCATCTCCACCCTGGTTTCCGTAAGGGCCATATGGTCTTCGTCTTGATTGTCCAGCTGCTGCTGCTGCTGCTGAACCTGCTGCTGGTCCAGATCGGTCTGGTCCATATCCTGCATCAGGTCCGTAACGTTCATTGGGTCCTAAACCTGATGGTCCACCTGCTGGTGAATCTGCTGCTGGTCCTGATCGACGTCCATCTCTACCCTGGTTTCCGTAAGGGCCATATGGACTTCGTCTTGGTTGTCCAGCTGCTGCTGCTGCTGCTGCTGCTGCTGCTAAACCTGCAGCTGGTCCTGATCGGTCTGGTCCATATCCTGCATCAGGTCCGTTACGGTCATTGGGTCCTACACCTGATGGTCCACCTGCTGGTGAATCTGCTGCTGGTACTGATCGGCGTCCATCTCTACCCTGGTTTCCGTAAGGGCCATATGGACTTCGTCTTGGTTGTCCAGCTGCTGCTGCTGCTGCTGCTGCTGCTGCTAAATCTGCAGCTGGTCCTGATTGGTCTGGTCCATATCCTGCATCAGGTCCGTAACGGTCATTGGGTCCTAAACCTGATGGTCCACCTGCTGGTGAATCTGCTGCTGGTCCTGATCGGCGTCCATCTCCACCCTGGTTTCCGTAAGGGCCATTTGGTCTTTGTCTTGGTTGTCCAGCTGCTGCTGCTGCTGCTGCTGCAGCTGTACTGTCAGGACCATTTTCTCCTTCTGCTGCTGCAGCCGCTGCTGCTGCTGCTGAACCTGCTGCTGGTCCTGATCGGTCTGGTCCATATCCTGCATCAGGTCCGTTACGGTCATTGGGTCCTACACCTGATGGTCCACCTGCTGGCGAATTTGCTGCTGGTCCTGATCGGTCTGGTCCATATCCTGCATCAGGTCCGTAACGGTCATTGGGTCCTAAACCTGATGGTCCACCTGCTGGTGAATCTGCTGATGGTCCTGATCGACGTCCATCTCTACCCTGGTTTCCGTAAGGGCCATATGGACTTCGTCTTGGTTGTCCAGCTGCTGCTGCTGCTGCTGCTGCTGCTGCTGCTAAACCTGCAGCTGGTCTTGATCGGTCTGGTCCATATCCTGCATCAGGTCCGTAACGGTCATTGGGTCCTAAACCTGATGGTCCACCTGCTGGTGAATCTGCTGCTGGTCCTGGTCGGCGTCCATCTCCACCCTGGTTTCCGTAAGGACCATTTGGTCTTTGTCTTGATTGTCCAGCTGCTGCTGCTGCTGCTGCTGCAGCTGTACTGTCAGGACCATTTTCTCCTTCTGCTGCTGCAGCCGCTGCTGCTCCATTTTCTCCTTCTGCTGCTGCAGCCGCTGCTACTGCTGCTGAACCTGCTGCCGGTCCTAATCGGTCGGGTCCATATCCTGCATCAGGTCCGTAACGGTCATTGGGTCCTAAACCTGATGGCCCACCTGCTGGTGAATCAGCTGCTGGTCCTGATCGGCGTCCATCTCCACCCTGGTTTCCGTAAGGGCCATATGGTCTTCGTCTTGATTGTCCAGCTGCTGCTGCTGCTGCTGCTGCAGCTGTACTGTCAGGACCATTTCCTCCATCTGCTGCTGCAGCCGCTGCTGCTCCATTTTCTCCTTCTGCTGCTGCAGCCGCTGCTACTGCTGCTGAACCTGCTGCCGGTCCTAATCGGTCGGGTCCATATCCTGCATCAGGTCCGTAACGGTCATTGGGTCCTAAACCTGATGGCCCACCTGCTGGTGAATCAGCTGCTGGTCCTGATCGACGTCCATCTCTACCCTGGTTTCCGTACGGGCCATATGGACTTCGTCTTGATAGTCCAGCTGCTGCTGCTGCTGCTGCTGAACCTGCTGCTGGTCCTGATCGGTCTGGTCCATATCCTGCATCAGGTCCGTAACGGTCATTGGGTCCTAAACCTGATGGTTCACCTGCTGGTGAATCTGCTGCTGGTCCTGATCGACGTCCATCTCTACCCTGGTTTCCGTACGGGCCATATGGACTTCGTCTTGATTGTCCAGCTGCTGCTGCTGCTGCTGCTGAACCTGCTGCTGGTCCTGATCGGTCTGGTCCATATCCTGCATCAGGTCCGTAACGGTCATTGGGTCCTAAACCTGATGGTCCACCTGCTGGTGAATCTGCTTCTGGTCCTGATCGGCGACCATCTCCACCCTGGTTTCCGTCAGGGCCATTTGGTCTTTGTCTTGATTGTCCAGCTGCTGCTGCAGCTGTACTGTCAGGACCATTTTCTCCTTCTGCTGCTGCAGCCGCTGCTGCTGCTGCTGAACCTGCTGCCGGTCCTGATCGGTCTGGTCCATATCCTGCATCAGGTCCGTAACGGTCATTGGGTCCTGAACCTGATGGTCCACCTGCTGGTGAATCTGCTGCTGGTCCTGATCGGTCTGGTCCATATCCTGCATCAGGTCCGTAACGGTCATTGGGTCCTAAACCAGATGGTCCACCTGCTGGTGAATCTGCTGCTGGTCCTGATCGGCGTCCATCTCCACCCTGGTTTCCGTAAGGGCCATATGGTCTTCGTCTTGATTGTCCAGCTGCTGCTGAAGCTGTAGCTGTACTGTCAGGACCATTTTCTCCTTCTCCGATGATTATGATATTTAGACCTCTGTTTGAGCTTGATGTTGAAGAGCTTGCGGATGAAGAATAACTGCTTTGATATCCATCATCGTTATCAGATGGTCCTAAACCTGATGGTGAACCTGCTGCTGGTCCTGATCGGCGCCCATCTCCACCCTGGTTTCCGTAAGGGCCATATGGTCTTCGTCTTGATTGTCCAGCTGCTGCTGCTGCTGCTGAACCTGCTGCTGGTCCAGATCGGTCTGGTCCATATCCTGCATCAGGTCCGTAACGTTCATTGGGTCCTAAACCTGATGGTCCACCTGCTGGTGAATCTGCTGCTGGTCCTGATCGACGTCCATCTCTACCCTGGTTTCCGTAAGGGCCATATGGACTTCGTCTTGGTTGTCCAGCTGCTGCTGCTGCTGCTGCTGCTGCTGCTAAACCTGCAGCTGGTCCTGATCGGTCTGGTCCATATCCTGCATCAGGTCCGTAACGGTCATTGGGTCCTAAACCTGATGGTCCACCTGCTGGTGAATCTGCTGCTGGTCCTGATCGACGTCCATCTCTACCCTGGTTTCCGTAAGGGCCATATGGACTTCGTCTTGGTTGTCCAGCTGCTGCTGCTGCTGCTGCTGCTGCTGCTGCTAAACCTGCAGCTGGTCTTGATCGGTCTGGTCCATATCCTGCATCAGGTCCGTAACGGTCATTGGGTCCTAAACCTGATGGTCCACCTGCTGGTGAATCTGCTGCTGGTCCTGGTCGGCGTCCATCTCCACCCTGGTTTCCGTAAGGACCATTTGGTCTTTGTCTTGATTGTCCAGCTGCTGCTGCTGCTGCTGCTGCAGCTGTACTGTCAGGACCATTTTCTCCTTCTGCTGCTGCAGCCGCTGCTGCTGCTGCTGAACCTGCTGCCGGTCCTGATCGGTCTGGTCCATATCCTGCATCAGGTCCGTAACGGTCATTGGGTCCTAAACCTGATGGTCCACCTGCTGGTGAATCTGCTGCTGGTCCTGATCGGCGTCCATCTCCACCCTGGTTTCCGTAAGGACCATATGGTCTTTGTCTTGATTGTCCAGCTGCTGCTGCTGCCGCTGAACCTGCTGCTGGTCCTGATTGGTCTGGTCCATATCCTGCATCAGGTCCGTAACGGTCATTGGGTCCTAAGCGTGATGGTCCACCTGCTGGTGAATCTGCAGCTGGTCCTGATCGGTCTGGTCCATATCCTGCATCAGGTCCGTAACGGTCATTGGGTCCTAAACCTGATGGTCCACCTGCTGGTGAATCTGCTGCTGGTCCTGATCGGCGTCCATCCCCACCCTGGTTTCCGTAAGGGCCATATGGTCTTCGTCTTGATTGTCCAGCTGCTGCTGAAGCTGTAGCTGTACTGTCAGGACCATTTTCTCCTTCTCTGATGATTATGACATTTAGACCTCTGTTTGAGCTTGATCTTGAAGAGCTAGCGGATGAAGAAAATCTGCTTCGATCTCCATCACCGTTATCAGATGGTCCTAAACCTGATGGTGAACCTGCTGCTGGTCCTGGGCGATTTCCGTCCCCAGAATTGTCAAGACCCAATCCTGAAAGGCCGGTTTCATCTCCTTCCTCAAAGCTGTTGGAGCCATCGAGTCTATACAAATCTGCATTGCCAGCTGCTGCTGCTGCTGCTGCTGCTGCTGCAGCTGCTGGTCCTGATCGACGTCCATCTCCACCCTGGTTTCCGTAAGGGCCATATGGACTTCTTCTCGATTGTCCTGCTGCTGCTGCTGCTGCTGCTGCTGCTCCTGCTGCTGGTCCTGATCGGTCTGGTCCATATCCTGCATCAGGTCGATAACGGTCATTAGGTCCTAAACCTGATGGTCCACCTGCTGGTGAATCTGCTGCTGGTCCTGATCGGCGTCCATCTCCACCCTGGTTTCCGTAAGGGCCATATGGTCTTCGTCTTAATTGTCCAGCTGCTGCTGCTGCTGCTGCTGCAGCTGTACTGTCAGGACCATTTTCTCCTTCTGCTGCTGCAGCTGCTGCTGCTCCATTTTCTCCTTCTGCTGCTGCAGCCGCTGCTGCTGCTGCTGAACCTGCTGCTGGTTCTGATCGGTCTGGTCCATATCCTGCATCAGGTCCGTAACGGTCATTGGGTCCTAAACGTGATGGTCCACCTGCTGGTGAATCTGCTGCTGGTCCTGATCGGTCTGGTCCATATCCTGCATCAGGTCCGTAACGGTCATTGGGTCCTAAACCTGATGGTCCACCTGCTGGTAAATCTGCTGCTGGTCCTGATCGGCGTCCATCTCCACCCTGGTTTCCGTAAGGGCCATATGGTCTTCGTCTTGATTGTCCAGCTGCTGCTGCTGCTGCTGCTGCAGCTGTACTGTCAGGACCATTTCCTCTATCTGCTGCTGCAGCCGCTGCTGCTCCATTTTCTCCTTCTGCTGCTGCAGCCGCTGCTGCTGCTGCTGAACCTGCTGCCGGTCCTGATCGGTCTGGTCTATATCCTGCATCAGGTCCGTAACGGTCATTGGGTCCTAAACCTGATGGTCCACCTGCTGGTGAATCTGCTGCTGGTCCTGATCGACGTCCATCTCTACCCTGGTTTCCGTACGGGCCATATGGACTTCGTCTTGATAGTCCAGCTGCTGCTGCTGCTGCTGCTGAACCTGCTGCTGGTCCTGATCGGTCTGGTCCATATCCTGCATCAGGTCCGTAACGGTCATTGGGTCCTAAACCTGATGGTCCACCTGCTGGTGAATCTGCTGCTGGTCCTGATCGGCGTCCATCTCGACCCTGGTTTCCGTCAGGGCCATTTGGTCTTTGTCTTGATTGTCCAGCTGCTGCTGCTGCTGCTGCTGCTGCAGCTGTACTGTCAGGACCATTTTCTCCTTCTGCTGCTGCAGCTGCTGCTGCTCCATTTTCTCCTTCTGCTGCTGCAGCCGCTGCTGCTGCTGCTGAACCTGCTGCCGGTCCTGATCGGTCTGGTCCATATCCTGCATCAGGTCTGTAACGGTCATTGGGTCCTACACCTGATGGTCCACCTGCTGGTGAATCTGCTGCTGGTCCTGATCGACGTCCATCTCTACCCTGGTTTCCGTAAGGGCCATATGGACTTCGTCTTGGTTGTCCAGCTGCTGCTGCTGCTGCTGCTGCAGCTGTACTGTCAGGACCATTTTCTCCTTCTGCTGCTGCAGCCGCTGCTGCTGCTGCTGAACCTGCTTCAGGTCCTGATCGGTCTGGTCCATATCCTGCATCAGGTCTGTAACGGTCATTGGGTCCTACACCTGATGGTCCACCTGCTGGTGAATCTGCTGCTGGTCCTGATCGACGTCCATCTCTACCCTGGTTTCCGTAAGGGCCATATGGACTTCGTCTTGGTTGTCCAGCTGCTGCTGCTGCTGCTGCTGCTGCTAAACCTGCAGCTGGTCCTGATCGGTCTGGTCCATATCCTGCATCAGGTCCGTTACGGTCATTGGGTCCTACACCTGATGGTCCACCTGCTGGTGAATCTGCTGCTGGTCCTGATCGGCGTCCATCTCCACCCTGGTTTCCGTCGGGGCCATTTGGTCTTTGTCTTGATTGTCCAGCTGCTGCTGCTACTGCTGCTACAGCTGTACTGTCAGGACCATTTTCTCCTTCTGCTGCTGCAGCCGCTGCTGCTGCTGCTGAACCTGCTGCAGGTCCTGATCGGTCTGGTCCATATCCTGCATCAGGTCCGTTACGGTCATTGGGTCCTACACCTGATGGTCCACCTGCTGGTGAATCTGCTGCTGGTCCTGATCGACGTCCATCTCTACCCTGGTTTCCGTAAGGGCCATATGGACTTCGTCTTGGTGGTCCAGCTGCTGCTGCTGCTGCTGCTGCTGCTGCTGCTGCTAAACCTGCAGCTGGTCCTGATCGGTCTGGTCCATATCCTGCATCAGGTCCGTAACGGTCATTGGGTCCTAAACCTGATGGTCCACCTGCTGGTGAATCTGCTGCTGGTCCTGATCGGCTTCCATCTCCACCCTGGTTTCCGTAAGGGCCATATGGACTTCGTCTCGATTGTCCAGCTGCTGCTGCTGCTGCTGCTGCTGCACCTGCTGCTGGTCCTGATCGGTCTGGTCCATATCCTGCATCAGGTCGATAACGGTTATTAGGTCCTAAACCTGATGGTTCACCTGCTGGTGAATCTGCTGCTGGTCCTGATCGGCGTCCATCTCCACCCTGGTTTTCGTAAGGGCCATATGGTCTTCGTCTTAATTGTCCAGCTGCTGCTGCTGCTGCTGCAGCTGTACTGTCAGGACCATTTTCTCCTTCTGCTGCTGCAGCTGCTGCTGCTCCATTTTCTCCTTCTGCTGCTGCAGCCGCTGCTGCTGCTGCTGAACCTGCTGGCGGTCCTGATCGGTCTGGTCCATATCCTGCATCAGGTCCGTAACGGTCATTGGGTCCTAAACCTGATGGTCCACCTGCTGGTGAATCTGCTGCTGGTCCTGATCGGCGTCCATCTCTACCCTGGTTTCCGTAAGGGCCATATGGACTTCGTCTTGGTTGTCCAACTGCTGCTGCTGCTGCTGCTGCTGCTGCTAAACCTGCAGCTGGTCCTGATCGGTCTGGTCCATATCCTGCATCAGGTCCGTAACGGTCATTGGGTCCTAAACCTGATGGTCCACCTGCTGGTGAATCTGCTGCTGGTCCTGATCGGCGTCCATCTCCACCCTGGTTTCCGTCAGGGCCATTTGGTCTTTGTCTTGATTGTCCAACTGCTGCTGCTGCTGCTGCTGCAGCTGTACTGTCAGGACCATTTTCTCCTTCTGCTGCTGCAGCCGCTGCTGCTGCTGCTGAACCTGCTGCAGGTCCTGATCGGTCTGGTCCATATCCTGCATCAGGTCCGTAACGGTCATGGGGTCCTAAACCTGATGGTCCACCTGCTGGTGAATCTGCTGCTGGTCCTGATTGGCGTCCATCTCCACCCTGGTTTCCGTAAGGGCCATATGGACTTCGTCTCGATTGTCCAGCTGCTGCTGCTGCTGCTGCTGCTGCACCTGCTGCTGGTCTTGATCGGTCTGGTCCATATCCTGCATCAGGTCGATAACGGTCATTAGGTCCTAAACCTGATGGTCCACCTGCTGGTGAATCTGCTGCTGGTCCTGATCGGCGTCCATCTCCACCCTGGTTTTCGTAAGGGCCATATGGTCTTCGTCTTAATTGTCCAGCTGCTGCGGCTGCTGCTGCTGCAGCTGTACTGTCAGGACCATTTTCTCCTTCTGCTGCTGCAGCTGCTGCTGCTCCATTTTCTCCTTCTGCTGCTGCAGCCGCTGCTGCTGCTGCTGAACCTGCTGCCGGTCCTGATCGGTCTGGTCCATATCCTGCATCAGGTCCGTAACGGTCATTGGGTCCTAAACCTGATGGTCCACCTGCTGGTGAATCTGCTGCTGGTCCTGATCGACGTCCATCTCTACCCTGGTTTCCGTTAGGGCCATATGGACTTCGTCTTGATTGTCCAACTGCTGCTGCTGCTGCTGCTGAACCTGCTGCTGGTCCTGATCGGTCTGGTCCATATCCTGCATCAGGTCCGTAACGGTCATTGGGTCCTAAACCTGATGGTCCACCTGCTGGTGAATCTGCTGCTGGTCCTGATTGGCGTCCATCTCCACCCTGGTTTCCGTAAGGGCCATATGGACTTCGTCTCGATTGTCCAGCTGCTGCTGCTGCTGCTGCTGCTGCACCTGCTGCTGGTCTTGATCGGTCTGGTCCATATCCTGCATCAGGTCGATAACGGTCATTAGGTCCTAAACCTGATGGTCCACCTGCTGGTGAATCTGCTGCTGGTCCTGATCGGCGTCCATCTCCACCCTGGTTTTCGTAAGGGCCATATGGTCTTCGTCTTAATTGTCCAGCTGCTGCGGCTGCTGCTGCTGCAGCTGTACTGTCAGGACCATTTTCTCCTTCTGCTGCTGCAGCTGCTGCTGCTCCATTTTCTCCTTCTGCTGCTGCAGCCGCTGCTGCTGCTGCTGAACCTGCTGCCGGTCCTGATCGGTCTGGTCCATATCCTGCATCAGGTCCGTAACGGTCATTGGGTCCTAAACCTGATGGTCCACCTGCTGGTGAATCTGCTGCTGGTCCTGATCGACGTCCATCTCTACCCTGGTTTCCGTTAGGGCCATATGGACTTCGTCTTGATTGTCCAACTGCTGCTGCTGCTGCTGCTGAACCTGCTGCTGGTCCTGATCGGTCTGGTCCATATCCTGCATCAGGCCTGTAACGGTCATTGGGTCCTAAACCTGATGGTCCACCTGCTGGTGAATCTCCTGCTGGTCCTGATCGGCGTCCATCTCCACCCTGGTTTCCGTAAGGGCCATATGGTCTTCGTCTTGATTGTCCAGCTGCTACTGCTGCTGCTGCTGCAGCTGTACTGTCAGGACCATTTCCTCCACCTGCTGCTGCAGCCGCTGCTGCTCCATTTTCTCCTTCTGCTGCTGCAGCCGCTGCTGCTGCTGCTGAACCTGCTGCTGGTCCTGATCGGCGTCCATCTCCACCCTGGTTTCCGTAAGGGCCATATGGTCTTCGTCTGGATTGTCCAGCTGCTGCTGCTGCTGCTGCTGAACCTGCTGCTGGCCCTGATCGGTCTGGTCCATATCCTGCATCAGGTCCGTAACGGTCATTGGGTCTATCTTGAGTTGCTGGTCCTCCACTGCTACTGGGTTGGTTCGAGCCTCCGACGCCGGTACCTTGTCCTGTGGCTGCTGCAGATGATGCACTAGCTGAGGCACTCGCAGATGATGAGGAGCTTGCAGAGGATCCTGCTGAAGCATTTGCCTCCGCATCGGATATCTTTCTAATGGTTTCCTCTTCCTCAAAAATGGTTTCACCGTTTTCATCAATAAAAATGGTGAAACTCAATTTCTTCGTTTCATGATTTTTAAGGGCGTCAAGATCTACCAGACCTGGTGGAAGAGTATCAAACTCAATTTTCGATCGGACAATTTTGTGTTCCTCAAATCCGTCCCCAGTTTCTACAATATCGTCAGTTTCGTTTAAGATCGTTTGATGAGCACCGGCAATTGTTTCTGGGTGATAGTCGATCCCAGGTCCAAAGTTGGCGGTTGCATACTGTGAATTAATTTTAAATATTTGGTTATACTAAAACTAATAAAAAAGTTACGAGGGCACATCGGTTTATGAGTAGGGGAAAATTAAAGCAACTACTTTTCCAACCCTGAACAGAGTAAAATCCAACCACTTGAGGAAGAGACCTCCCGCCGATTGCCGTCAACAAACTCGTCTCATCATAACATAAACATCAGATCCCCATTTGACCAAATTAGAGTTGGTAAAAAATCTCTTGTAAGTTCTAAGGAACACAACAAATATGTTTTTGATAGTCTGTTTGACGATAGAAACTTAATAGTAGGCAAGTTTTGTGTGGGAATGTATACGAGCCAGTCAAATAGTCATTCAGTCATAGAGCTGTGTTTTGTATGTTCATACTGAGAACTCTAACTTATTCGTGAAGCTTTTATAATATCAGTTTTGCCCGTTAAAACCAAACAAATTAATATCAAGTTAAGCGAAAACGATGTAATAGGCGATGCGATGCGACGAGGTAGGTGGGGAAACAAGAAATTTCACGCGGAGGAAGTCGCAGGCAATAGCTAGTTTGTTTATAACTCATAGTCTTAAAATCATTATTTTAGAAAAAAAAAAGATGCGATCAATTTTTGTAAAATAATGATTTTAAGACTCTGCGTAAGTCCAAACCATCAGTTTGTTTTAATTCTTAAATTGTTTCCTTATTTTAGTTCGTGTTTAAACATCCTTCGATGCATTAGTTGACTACTTTTATACTTTTTGTTATTTTACAGTAGCACACCATATTTATGCATATAAAAATTCAATAATAGAAGACGTTCCCAAACTAAAAGTATTTATTTCAAATAAACCAAACACAGGCACTTTGGAATTGTCAAGGGTTCGGTCAGTCAGAAAAACGAAGCTAGTTGCCCATTCCAAAGTGTAGTAGGTACCTACATACTTTTTTAAGTCATAAAATTGTTACAAAATTATCCGTTCAAATGGCGGTATGGTGCCAGTTGAAGTGCATTATTTAAAGTTATAAGACAATAGTCGGAAAACATCAAAGATAGATAGATAGTAATAAAGGCTGGTGTGCTTACCTGCAAAGCGCAGCAAAGGATCACGAAGGTTGTTCCTCCCATGTTGATTGAGAGTTGGAACCGGACTGATGTCGATACAACATTTTCAGACCTTTTTATACTCAAAATCTAGCCTAGCATTGACGTAAAGATTATTCAAAACAAAAGTATTAAAAACAAATATTTGCCGAGAAAGAAACAACACCTTTTCAATTAGAACAATGTTATAGTGAAACCGCGATTTATAACAATAAGTTAAATTAAGGCTTGATTGAGACATTGTAAATGTAGTGTTGTTACGTGTGTGTAAACATGCCAACATCTGTTTTCGCGTACTGCTATTATCAGCCATGATAATGAAGACCTTATCTATTCTCGATATTTGGCTTTTAATAACAAGTAAAACCAATGAACCGTTACATTGTTTAAATTATGGATTAAGAATAGTTTTAATATTCGGTAAAATCTTGTGATTTTCAATGAAGAGACCCTTTACTAGGAACATAAAAGTTCTTGAATTCGTCATCATCATTCAGCCTATACTGTTCCCACTGCGGGGACACAGCCAGCGTGGTAGATTACGGCCCACTCCCTCTCGGTGAAGGGAGTGGGCCGTAATCTACCACGCTGGCTCAGTGCGGGTTGATAGATGTCACATGTCTTCGAATTTTTGGTTCTAGGACGTGCCGGTTTCTTCACGATGTTTTCTACAATCTGCGATGTTCACGGCTGGACAATCGGTAAAAAAATCCCGAACATTAGGCGGAATGACAGGTCACTTCACCTAGATTTTCTTGGTGAGACCTTCGATCAATAATAGTACGAGACTTTAACAGAATAGACCGGCTATGCCAAGTATGGCCACATCGACCTCTCCTGTGCTTTCCACGGATTCCTGCGACCTTACCGTAACCCAACATCACGCTTGCATAGGAATGCAAGGCCACACCTCTGTCTTACCCTTAGAGGACTAAGGGTAAGACAGAGGTGTGGCTACGGTACACACACATTTCGGCAGTTATTTAGTTATTGGCCCATGCTATAGTGTGTGAGCCTAATGCCAAGAGCCATGTTTTGGACTTAGGGACTAACCGCTTCTGTTCAGCTTTTGTCCATAGAAAACAACGATTTTATTATGGAATGCGCACGCGGCCGTAAAGCTGAAAAGAGCTGAATAAGTGTGGTTAGTCCCTTATAGTTAATGTAGGTAAGTCTGAAATCGCTAAGCCGGCTTGAGCAAGCGATAAGAGACATTTGCCCTGCAGTTGACAGAGAATAATAGGCTGGTTTTATGAATACTGATTTAACAAAGATAGGTAAAGTTCTTATTATGACAATTCTAGTGCTATTGGTTCGAAAAGACACCTTTTTCTGAACACTATTTTATAATCAGCCTATAATGTTCCCACTGCTGGGACACAGGTCTCCTCTCTGTGCGTAAGAGTGCGCCACAATCCACAAGACGGGAGCCCAGTGCGGGTTAGGGGATGAACACTTAGTTCAGACAATAACGTTTCACGACTCTCGTGACTCTTAGGAGCCGAAGAGACTCAAACCGTCTTATTAGAAAACCTTCGGGAAGTTATCAAATTTTGAACCGTATTCCGACAAGCACAAAGTTCTTAATACATAATTGATAATATAGACTCTGTTCTGAAATCAGAACTTTACGTTCATCGGATTTGAGTTCAAATTACAATAACTGGCTCGGACGTTTAGAACTATAATTTGTCAGTACTTAATCGAGTTACGAGATTATTTTTAATTAAAATTTACAAGTTAACACTAAAATACCAAAATTATATCCTAAATTAACTAAAACTATTTACAAACTAAAATATAGCGTCGAAACATTCATCCGCATCGCTGTCGACTGGTAATGTACCCAAGATACTGGCGGCATTGCCACGTTGTATGGCAATGCTTAGCCTCTGGCCAAGGTAAAAGCAAGCCCTTGGGTCAAGGGAAGTGTAAGTTAGATTAATTGTCATCGCTGATTGTAAAAACATTTACACGCCATGTTATGGCAGGGTATGCTGAAACAAATTTACCCCTCAACAACCCCAAATCAAATCAAATCAAATCAAATTTACCCCTCTTAATTTACACCTCTTGTACTTACCATATTCTAGCAAATAAATATTTTTGATTTGATTTGATTTATAATGATCATTAGAATCCACAATACAACTCCTTGAGTTAGAATTGGTCTCAATAATGTTATGATTTCATGAAATGGTCATTCAATAAGGTAATATGAACTTAGAGAGATGTATTGATGATTTTTGTGATTATAATTCTATATGTCGGAGTCATTCATTTAACTATTCGGAACGCTAGCGCCATCTCGTGGCGATACACAGAGTCTAGCCTGAGTTCGTGGAGGTGGACGAGAGCGACAGCTACAAGAACGGTGTGAGCAGAGCTCTCGGGATCATCGAAACATTGGGCATCGTACGAACAACATGTGCTTAGAAACTGTCTGCGTTCCGTATCGTTGAGTTGGGTACATGAAGTGTGTGATTCGCTAGTGTGACTAACTTGTTCGTAAATTGTAATCTGATTTGAACTGCAAACCGTTTTTCTATTGTGCTATAACCAACACTGCCCATAGTACGCCCACAGTAATTAAAATATGCCTGATGTTAAGAGTCCCTATCAATTTCGCGGTCTAAAAACTGAAAATTCAATTTTTTCAGCGCAAATTTCTCAATAACCTTAACTTATCTAGTTTTTTTTTAAATACACAGTTAATTATCACCTATTTATCTAGTAAGTCTACGAATTTAAATTTTGATAAGTACTTAATATAAATTACGAAAAATAAAAATGTAACACACGTTTTTACGTAAGCACGAAACACCAAGTTTTTCAATTGCTTTCTTAGGTTACTGGTAGCAAATAACAATCTGAAAAAAATTGCTAAATACTGGACATATAGTATATTAGTAAGTCTACAATTTATTTTTTTAAAGTTTAATGAATTAGTACTTGTAAAAAAATGTTGAACACGCTGAAAAAACCCAATAAAATCATGTGCAAAAACGTCGTCTACGCGTAAGAATTTATTGAAAATAACAATAAGTGTTAAATATTTTCAAATTTCAGGTGTTTATCTACCAAACTCAATTTTTATATTTTCATTTTGACAACTTATTTAATTGTAGTAAAATATCTAAGTAATGCCTTATAAATCGATGCGCTCGCTCGATGCATTCAGTCGCGCCCAAGGGCTTCTCGACGACGGACCTGTGTCGCCTGTGACGTTCGCCGCTCCCGACGCAACTCGCGAATCGCGCGTGATTTTGTACTACGCCTAACCAGTTTTGAGACTGTAAGTATATTTATTTTTTTATTTTAATAGCGTGAAAATTAGTGATTTGTTAATTTTATTCATACATCATATTAATGTTTTGTATTGTACTGTCAGTAAAATAGTGTATATATTTTTAGAAAATGGGTCGAAAAAGTGAACTATATTATCAAGGAAAAATCAAAGGAAAAAAAAAAAAAGTTGAAAAAACACGAAAGGCATGTGCAGTTCTTAGGTAAATAATAATTGTTGCCATCACCTTAAGAAAATTGTTATAATTTAGCTATTATTAATATAGGTAATCTAAAAATATGTTAATTGTATTTGTAGAGAATTACACAGGCAGAAGTCTTCCCAAAATATGATATTGCCCGAAACATCACCGATCAGCGTAAAGGATGGGGACACAAGGTATTTATTTTTAAATAATCATGAAGATAATTCATTTTCTCATACATTTTTCATGGAATGGCTTTTTTATGAAATCTCGAGAACGGATTGAACAACATTTATTGGTTCTGAGGCGGTACCTAGTTCGCCGGGTGAGCTAGTTTTATAATAAATGTATTATTCATTATTTTCAGCAACACTAACAAACAGGTTCCACCAGGCGCGTTATCAGTAGGTGAAAAGGGGGAAACAAGGTATTTTTCAAATATTGATTATTGTGTAAACACTATATTCTTTGTAATAAATTAAAATTATTTTTATATTCTATAGGGATGAAAAGGAGAACAAGTCACCAGGGAGTTCAGGAACATGGTCACTTACAAAAAACAACAAAACTACGGAAGTATGTCTATTTCAAACATATTCAATTACTAGCAAAGGGGTACTGTAATGTGTCTTAGCTATATGCGTGTGGTGAAAGGACATTATAATATTTTTATAGGGTCCCCGGTACCTAGGATTATAATCTATATCTGTCTGTACCAAGTTCTATGTAAACATGTTTAGTCTTGTCGTCGTGATTGAGTAACAATCATCTAAGATTTTGCATTTAAAATATTAATGTAATTTATTCATATAATTTCAGAACATGGATATAATTCAAGAAACACCTCTCCCAACGACCTTTGGTTCTCTCGATGATTCGTTAGAAGATTTAGTCGTGGAGTTGGATAAAGTACGTACTTACATGTACCAAGTTAGAATAAATAATTCGAAACATTCATTTATTTGTCTTAACACTATTATCTACTGTACTACTTTATAGGAAAGGTGTGATCAACTACCGATATATGAACAACTTTAGTATGGAATCAAATCTGAAATCGAAGAAAATATCACTTGTTCCATATACGTTAGTCGAGCGGACTATGAAATGTTGTGTAAAACAGCAGATTTTTTTGCGATTCAAAAGTTGGTCTTATAGTAAAAGTTGTACATTTGGATGCTACTCCTCATAATATCTGACCACACCTTTCGGTTTCACCTGTTTCAATGACTAAAATAATAACAAACAACTTATATTTTTTCAGCCTGCTACGCCAATACGAATTGAAGGAAGAAGAATAATAGACTACCAGTACTTTTTTGACCAACTCGTAGAGATTTCGCAACACTCTTTAAAATTTGGATGTCAAATGACCTGTCTCCAAACAATTGAAGAAAAGCGGCATGGTTTTTCATCAAAATTTTTATTGCGTTGTTCTATGTGTGAAAGTATTTTTTACCTAAACGCTTGCGACGAAGAAGAAAGTGGAATGAATATTAATCATTCTGTTGTATCTGGTACAATTATGGCAGGATGTGGTCGGGCAAATCTTAACGAATTAGCCTCCTCAATGAATTTGCCAACAATGAATAATAATATTTATTCCAAATGTCATAAAAATCTGCATGACTGGTGGAAATCTACCGCCGAACATACAATGAAAGAAGCTGCTGCTGAAGAACGTGCTCTAGCTACTGAAAAAACTCCCACTGGAATACCAAAGATATCCGTGACAGCAGACGCGAGTTGGTGTAAACGATCCTACCGCACAAATTATTCTTCGTTGGCAGGTGTTGGTGCTATAATAGGCATTAACTCAGGCAAAGTACTGCATATTGCTGTGAAAAATAAGTACTGTGTAGTTTGTGTGCGTGCAATAAATAAAAAACAAGATCCTCCTGAACACCAATGCAATGCGAATCATAAAGGATCGTCCACAAGCATGGAGCAAGCGGCGATAGTAGACGGCTTCAAACAGTCTGTGGATGTACATAATTTAGTGTATTCTAAACTGATTGCAGACGGCGACGCGAGTACGTATAAGAATATTTTGGAAAGCCGACCCTATCCAAACGTTAGCGTGGAAAAAATTGAGTGTTCTAATCATTTATTACGCAATTATAATGGAAAGAACTTGAGCTTGACGAAGGATACATCGGTTCCAATAGGTGAACGAAAACTGCTCAACAGTGATCGCCTTAAACGTTTACGGATAGCCGTTAAATCAGCAGTTCGATATAGGACAGCTCAAAATCTGCCTTTGTCAGCCAAAATAAAAAATCTACAAAATGACATTTTAAACAGTCCGAAGCACATATTTGGGGAACACAGTAATTGCGAAGACTATTTCTGCACCACTGAAAAAAAACTGGAACCTAACAATGTGCTCAAAATTAGAACACTGATGCAAAAACTGAAGGTGAATGCATCCAGTTTGGCATATCATGCTCGCAGCCTCCTGTACAACTTAAATAACAATAGAGCTGAGCAGTTCAATGCTATCGTCGCAAAATATATAGGAGGAAAACGTATAAACTATGCGTTGAAAGACTCTTACGAGCTAAGATGTTACGCGGCAGTGGTCGCTTATAATACAGGAACACCAATATATACACTAAATAAAACTATTTTCAATAAAAGCCCATCTGCTACTGTAAAAAAATTTGAAGAGCAAAAACATATACAAAATACTAGGACGAAGAAAAGATTACCAAAAAAACATCTTTTATTTAACGCTGACACTACTGACTACGGACAAGCATGTCAAAAGCCTGACATGCCATCGGATGAATACAAAACTGCCAAAGAACTGTTTTTGGAAAATCTGAAGCAACAAATACAGGAGCGTCACGAGATCGAAAGAGATACCATATTGCAAGCTGAAAGCGCTCTATGGCTGGAATTAAGAAGGTGTCTTTTAACAGCATCAAATTTTCCAAAAGTTTGCAAGCGACGTGAAAATATCAGTTCAGCGCCTCTTGTAAAGAACATGCTTTATAGCTATTCAATAAGCCACGTTCCAGCCATCCAGCATGGCAAAACTAATGAATCAATTGCCCTGGAACAATTAGCCAAGCAGGAAAATATCGTGATTCAAAAATGTGGGTTGCACATTGATGACGAATATTTCTTCTTGGGTGCTACGCCAGATGCCTTATTTGATGAAGGTTTAATAGAAATAAAGTGCCCTTTATCAGCTTTTGGCATGAATGCCGATGACGCCATAAAAGCGAAAAAGATCAAGTTTTGGAGTGTTCAGAACGAAAGTATTTCTGTAAACACCAAACACGACTGGTTCTTTCAAATACAGGGCCAGTTACATATAACAAAAAAAACACTATGTTTGTTTGCTGTGTGGACTGGACCGGATCAGCCTCTGAAAGTCGAAAGGATACTAAAAGACGACGATTTCTGGACAAATAAAATGGAACAAAAGCTTAAAAAATTTTATATGACATGTTTACTACCCGAAATGTTGACTCCAGAAAAGCACGTTCTATGGATATTCGAAACACCTCGTACTAAACTCTTAAAGAAGAATAAAATGCTTGTATAAATACGTGTTATAATTTTCTTTTCTCTCTTTTCTGTTAGTTTTTGTCATGGTCTTGTATTTATTTTTTTACGCTATTCTGAAATGAAAAACTTATAGGAAATTATAAATTTTAATTAGATTAGTGTAGGCTAAAAACAAAATAATGTTTTGTTTGAATAAAAGCTATCTTCAATATTAATGTCCATGTCCCGCCCATATTTTCCTCCTTGTATACAAATAAATTGATTAGCTTTATAATACGACAAAATGGCTCGCTATACTATACTCTCATGGTCTGTGGTCTTGTAGCGAGGGAATACTACAGACCTCCCCGTCGTTCTGTATTAGGTAAACAATAACACGTGTAATTCGTTTCAGACGTACCTTATATTTATTCGCTGGTCACACTTTATAATTTGCTTTTACTATAGTGAATGTCGTACTAGGTTACCATATTTTTATAGGGTACCTAAAAATAACATGTCATAATCACAATAAAATCCATCCAGTATTACGGAACCTAGTAAGTAAAAACTATGGAGTGCTGATAATAGCGGTTACGGACCAAGATTATTTGTTCTCGCTTCACCGTACGCTTCAATGCACACTACCATTGTCAGCTATAGTTCGAACGCACACAGACACACTGCGCTCCGATAGTTACCTAATCTAGTAGCCCGCCGAAATTGATAGGGACTCTTAACGAGAGACAGACATACCTTCTCCAACATATAAATAAATATTTGTTACGGCCGCGAATCATATTCAGATCAACATACAACACGGTACTGACCAGCATATTGCAAAAAATTTAAGAAAATTTTAATTTGGCGGGTACCCTGATGCTTTCGCCTTAAGTAGGTAATCCAAAACAATTACTCTTATGAACATAACTTCACATGACCACTTCAGTTTAGGAGAATTCTCATGCAAATTTAATTTGCGTGCCCAATAACCCTCTCAATGCTTAGGCACAAGTTTAAGAAGGGTTAAGATGAAGACAAACTTATCTAAAAGCCGATCAACCATCAAGACAGTGAAAGGGTTAAAATAATATGTTGATTAGGTAGTGACGTCATGGAATGTGCTTACCTTTATCGCATCTCCATTCTGTTATGGTGATGAAAGAGGAACATTAAATTATTCATGAAGAACATAGCCGCCTGAGGGGCATTTCTTGTAATTTTAAAGGTACCTATATCCACATTTATCAGGACCGTGTCCGGGACGTGACAGGGCCGACGCGGCATTGAAGCTCCGTCGCCGTCCCGGATACGGACGTGTGTTAAAGAGTTCTTATCAAATGTATACACCGATATTTTTGTGAGCCCCTGACCGTGCACGGCCGTACACGTCCCAGACACGGCCCTGACATGTGTGGATAGACCTTCAGCAAGGAAAAAAATAAAAATAGGTTTATTTGTCACAGAAACACGTGCATACAAAAAGAGAATTAATTCTTAAGGAAAAATAAAGGGGTCATTACGGGTCGTCAGAAGTCAGAAAGTCTGACAACCAGTCTTACCAAGGGGTACCATATTACCCAGTAACTGGGTTGTGGAGGTCACATAGGCAGTCGCTCCATGTAAAATACTGGATGTACATCAGAACCGCGGGTGTACTTTTCCGATCTGCCTAAATTGATTGCAGTTATTTGGTACCTTCTGTGTAGCTTTACGTATCTCTCTTGAAAATCTGTGTACCTACACCCGTACAATAATATTTTAAAGATTAGGTACACCCGCTATCCTAATGTCAGAACCGCGGGTGTACTGCTAACCAACGTGTGTAGCTAAGTGCACTCTAGTGCCTCGGAAAGCACGTCCCGGCTGTCATTCGTGGATACTTTTTACGATTGACTGTCATTACGGGTAGTCAGAAGCCCGAAAGTCTGACAACCAGTCTTAACCAAGGGGTATCGTATTATCCAGTAACTGGGCTGTGAAAGTCAGATAGCTGGATCTGGTTAAACTGGAAGCCGACCCCAACATAGTTGGGAAAAGGCTAGGCAGACGATAATAAAAAAGGATGGCAAAAAAAAATTGCTGTTCCATACATTTTGACCGCGTAGATGTTGCACTTTTCTATGAAACAGTATACAGCCTGTTTATTTGTTTTTTTTATCTTGTATTTTGCTCTAACTTGCTCAGAACTGAATCGTCATCTGTTGCACTTATCAATCGGTATTCTGTCAGTTTTACCGTGGTCTCCGTGGGAGACATCATTACTACAATAATGAACTTTTTTATTTAATAAAAAACGGACGAAAAAGGGTATAAGTTTTTTCTCTGTGATGTCTTTCACTACAGACTATAATTCGTTGACTATCGCCGGATTATAAACTCTACTTTCGAAAGACTTATTATTTATGAGCATAGTTTAAATCTATCAATCTGCCTAGATTTTTTTCAAATATGTTGTTGTCAGCTTTCAGTCTAATAGGATGCAGCTGAATACCAGAATTTTACATGGAGCGACTGACATCCATAACCCAGTTTCTGGGCAATACGATACCACTTAGTAAGACTGGTGGTCAGACTTTTGGGCTTCTGACTACCAGTATAAACGACTGTCAAAGTTCCACGAATGGCAGCCGTGACCAACGGCGTAACGTGCTTTTCGAGGCACGAAGTGGTCCTGATTATATGTAAAGATGGTCACCCATCCACGGACCAACCGCAGCCAGCGTAGCTAAACCTGGTCCATCGACCCGTGCAGCTGTTATTACTTAGCCACAAGCCCCTCTTGCATAGCTTAAGTCACGAAATTTGGCAAATTATTTAAAAACTATTTAAAACAATTTATTAGCAAAATAAGATTTTTTAACCCCTGTCACTGCTGTATGACTGTAGGATGACTGGTAATAAGTGTCCTATGTCCAGCAGTGGACGTATTTTGGCTGAAATGTTGATGATGATGATGGTAATTAGTGACCGATACACATGATGATTGTACTCATCATAACAAACCACTTTCCCAAAGAAACTATTTTTTTTTTACTTATCAAAGCATGACCCCAATTAGCCCAATAGAACCGCGCGGTCTCTACGGTTGTTAATTGAATGAAAAAAAATATGCATGGTATAAGTGGAATAATTTTGTTTGTAAAAAGGGATTAGTAACTAAAGGCCGATTTTTCCATCGCCAGATAAGTTTTATTCAAGGAATAAAATTGACGTTGGACAGTTTTTGTATGAAATAACTGTCAACATTTCAAAATTATTCCTCGAATAAAGTTATCAGATGATTGAAAAATCAGCCCTAAATTAAATTACAGCTGATGGTGTATTATTCATGTTATGTACTCAATATTCTATTGGGCTGATTGGAGTCTTGCGCTTGGTAAATTAAAAAATATCGTATCTTTGGGAAAGTTATGTGCTATTATGAGTACAATCATGACGTTTAAGTATCGGTCACTAATACCTAGTTACCCTATATCTGGAAAAAAGTTTAGGTCAAGACTTTTTCCGATGAATAGTTTTGACACAAAATTAAAGTGTTTGTTAGTAAATATTTCCCTGATCCAGGTAAAACTTGGCCTATTGTTTGGAGAGGTACCCAAACATCGTAACGGAGTTCTTCGCTCGTAAAACCACCCTCTGTTGGTCTGTCTGTCTCAACACATCACCGTAATTAAGGGCGTGTGCGATTTATTAGCGCCTTGAGTAAGCAACCCGTGGCTCAAGTACAATATTTGATATAGGTTTCTAATTTGTAGGATCTGGTGAAGATTTTCGTTAGTAAAGTGTAGGCAAGTTACAAGTTAAGAGGGTGCATTCTGAAAGTTGGCAACGTCGCAGATACCTGTCAAATATTTTTCTTTTTTGATTAGTTTGTCAATGTTATTAAACTAAAATGAAAAATATCGTTCTGTAGTAAACCTCTTCTTCTTCATGTCGCTAGGACGACTGAATTTTATACCTTGTTAGCCCAAAACTTTGGCACTTTCACGGCGTCGTCAGTGGCAGCGCGGAGGTTACTTTGACTACACGTTTTGGGACACAGAGGGCAGGATAGGAGGTGGAGCATGGTTTGCGACATGGCTTTTCATTTACTTTAGTAATATTGACAAATAAATCAAAACTGGAGCAGACGAGTCCTGGAGTGGAGACCGCGTAAAGGCAAGCGTAGTGTGGGACGCCCCCCAGCTAGATGGACGGACAACCTAAAGAAGGTGGGTGGGTGTTGTGGCGCAGCCTGGGAGAGGCCTATGTCCAGCAGCGGACTGCGATAGGCTGAGTTGATTGATTGAATCAAAACTGCGAAATATTTGACAGCTATCTGTGACGTTGCCACCTTTCAGAATGCACGCTCTTTAATGCCATACAATTTAACATAGTATTTTTGTTAACATCATTATATCGATTTCAACTTCTTGTGTGAAAAAAGATGATATGGTTAGAAAGGAGGTGATTACCATGATGATGGCTAATAGAGATGTAAAGAAGACATGCTATCATCATCTTCAGCCATGTTCTCACCGCTGGGACATAAACCTCCTCTCTATGAGGCCATAATCCACCACGCAGGTCCAGTGCAGGTTGCACTGCATATGTGGCATACCTTTAAATTTTTGGTTCTAGGACATGCCGGTTTCATCACAATGTTTTCCTTTGCCGTTTTGAGAGCAGTGGTGATGAAATAATTTACACAAAGTAAAGCGCCTGTCTGGGTTCGAACCTACGACTTAGAACTCGCAAGTCGCAACCGTTACCACTGTAGTCATACATGTTATGCCAGACAATAATAAATTGTGATAAAGGCATAAGGTAGATGACGAAGAGAAAGGTAACTCATACAGTGTGATAGGATAGAAACAATATTCTATTCTGTACTAAAAACTCGGGAAGAATTTTCAAATGCTCCATTTTTCTATGTCAAATAATCGGGCATTAGAACTATGCGAAAAACCTCAAGCGGCGAAAGTATAATATACCTTATCGGAAATTATATTTTCGAGCCGTTTGGGGTTGAAACCCTCGGGCTGTGGGGTCCGAGTGCGCGTTACTTGTTCAATGAACTCTCTAAACGGCTGGTTGACACTTCCCGTGACCCAAGGGCTGGCTTTTACCTTGGCCAGAGGCTGAGCATTGCCATACAACGTGGCAATGCCGCCAGTCTCTTGGCTAAATTACCAGTCGACAACAATGCGGAGGAATATTTCGACGCAATATTTTAGTTTTTTAATAGTTTTAGTCAGGTTAGGATATTATATTTTTATTACTTAAAAAAAAAAATAGAACTATCATACGTCAGAATCTCTCCCACTAATTATTAGAACGTTACAATAACAATGATCCCTACCTAAGCTGGCATGAAGAATAGAATGCTGTGGCTAATGGTGTGCCACCTGATTCCACTTAGCCGTTAATGAAGACGACTATCCAACACATGTTGTGGGACGGCGCGACCCTGTACCACGGTATTGAAGCGATAGGAGATGACGTTCGTGGTTCTAGAAAATGTTTTTAAGCATTATTATCTCCTTTATTTCATTTAATTCCATTTTATAAGATAACACTAAAATAACAAAATAATATCCTAAATTAACTAAAACTATTTACCAACTAAAATATAGCGTCGAAAAATTCATCCACATCCCTGTCGACTGGTAATGTACCCAAGACACTGGCGGCAAACTTTATTTCATTTAAATACTTACAAATTACATTTCATTGAGCATTATTATTATTTATATTATATTATGTAATTAGCATAATCAGTTTATAATGTTCCCAATGCTACACAGGACTCCTCTCGGTGAGAGGGGTCCTTACGATGTTTTGAAAGCAGCGGTGATGAAATAAATTGCACAAAATAAAGTGCCTGCTTGGGTTCGAACCCAAGTTGGTTGGTTCCACTGGTAAGTGGCGGCCGTTACTACAGGGTACAGACGCTAACACAAATCCAAGCAAATCCTAATACAAGCAATTCCTTGCTTAAAAGGAGATCTCCAAAAAACATGTATCTAAATTCCCATTGTAATTGAAATAAACTTCTTTTTTTTTTTTTCTTTTTTTTTTTTTTTTTAACAGGTCAAGCTACCCGAAACTGTCAAATTTTCCCAATCAACCTTGAACCTTAATGCTTTAGCGATAAAGTTGAAAATCTATTTAAAAAAATTGACAGATAGTAGTACCTTGATGTTCTGGCGTCTGTACTTACCGATTTACTACGATTATGATCAATGAAATAGAAAGAAAGAAAATGCATTTATTTGCGGGAAACATGACGCATGAAAAAAAAAGACATAAAAAAACAAGTTGGGGGTAAACATGCATCACATTCACGCAAAACGGCCATCGCTCAGCATGACCCAAATGACACAGCGAGGGCAGTGCTGGCCCAGTGGTAACAGCAAGACTTACAAGTTGTACAGCCGCGACAGGCGCTTTAATTTGTGTAAATTATTTCATCACAACTACTCTCAAAACTTTGAAGGAAAACAGCGTGAAGAAGTATTCATAAAACCAAAGTACAGCAGCCGATCGATTCTGTAAGAATCTCACCGTGAAGTTGAAGTGAACTTAGAGTGAGCTGTCAATAGTGTCAATCCCTAGCATTTGTTCGAATGACAGCTCACTCTACGCTCACTTCACCTAAGCTTTCACGGTGAGGTGGTTACAGAATTGGCTATTTTCCTAAAAAAATCTAATTAAAAAAATATTGAACCCGTATTTTTTCTTTTGTCAATTATATAAAAAATGATGAAGATATCGCCCGTTAAAGTTCCGCGTGACGTCACTTGCGTGCAACACTTTTGCAAGCAAGTGACGTCACGACCCCCCACTCCTAAATTTTGACGTGCTTTATCTTTGTAATTTTTTGTTTGATTGACAAAAGAAAAAATACGTGTCCATTATTTTTCGATAACCTCTTAAAGGGTCATTGTGTTATCATTATGAAAAACTTTTACTACGGGAACAAACATGAAATCGCGAAAAAAAATCAGCTGTTCCTTAAATTTATGTTCGCATAACTCGTCAAAATGTAGCAAACAGCTGATTCTTTTTTCACGATTTCAGGTTTGGTCCCATAGTAATAGTTGTTCATAATGATGAGACAATACAATGGTACAATGACCCCTTAAGAGGATAATCTAACTGACGGACTAAATATAATAATATTTTTTTTCCCCAGGCAAATACCCCTATTGCACCGCAGGCATGTTCGTTAAAATTCTACCTGATTTAACTTTTTTTTAAACTCGCTACCAGCCTTCTAAAAGCAGAAAGGAACAAACAAACAATAATTTCAAAAAACTTCTCACAACATAATGAAGGGTTTTCGACAACTAAATCGTCAGAATCGATTACCCATCACTGTCATAAACTACTCATCAACCTGGACCCTGAACAAATCAGCTATTAACACAGGTAACCTTTAAGCAATTCTGAACCTTATCGTCTACACAATAACAAACAAGCAAGTCTAGTTTTAATTTGGTAAGTACAAACCGTTACGGAACGCAAAAAAACGGTCGTTTTTTTTCTTAATTTTCAATTATACTGTAACATTCGAAGACAGAACAAAAAACATAAGGTTTATTTGTAAAACCTTATTTTTGTAAAAGGGGCCTCAATTACTTTGATGAGTCTATTATAGGCCAACCGCTTAACTGAGACGTTGCCTGAGGTAGCAGCGCGGTGCTTCCCAATCTGGGGGCCCCGAGCGCCGCCTGTAGGCGGCTCTATGTGGGGATCGTGCGATCGATGGCCCTGTATGGGGCCCCGGTGTGGGCCTCTGACCTGACGGCCGGCAGTATCGCAATATTGCGGAAACCGCAGAGAGCGATGGCCGTCAGAGTCATCAGGGGATATCGCACGATCTCCTACGAGGCGGCCTGTGTACTGGCTGGATCCCCGCCCTGGGACATCGAGGCGAAAGTACTCGCGTCATTGTATCGGTGACGCGAGGAAGCGAGTGCGCGGGGTGAGCGACCGATGCAGTGACACATGGAGCTGCGTCGGTCTCAGCTTCGCGAGGTCCTGCTGGCGGAATGGTGGGACAGGCTTACACGCGCTACCGCTGGCCTCGTCACCATCGAGGCGGTCCGGCCGGTGCTCGAGCGCTGGCTTGGGAGGAAGCACGGCTCCCTGTCGTTTCGGGTGACGCAGGTGCTCTCGGAGCATGGTTGCTTCGGGAAGTACCTGTGTCGCATAAACAGGGAGCCGGACGCCCGGTGTCACCACTGCGTCGACTGCCGGGAGGACACGGCGCGGCATACGCTGGCAGAGTGTGCCGCCCGGGAGGAGCCGCGCCGTGCCCTCATCTCAGAAGTAGGCAGTGACCAGTCGCTGCCGGCCGTGATCGAGTCGATGGTCGGCAGTGAAGAGTCCTGGGATGCGGTGGTTTCCTTCTGCGAAACGGTCGTCTCGCAGAAGGAGGCTGCGGAAAGGGAGAGGGAGATCTCGGCTTCCAATCTAACCGGGTGCAGCTGAATACGAGTGTTTTACATGGAGCGACTGCCTATCTGATCTATAAGACTGGTTGTCAGACTTTCGGGCTTCTGACTACCCTTAACAACTGTCAAAGATCCACGAACGACAGCCGAGATCAATGGCTTAACGTGCTTTCCGAGGCGTGGAGAAATCTCAGTATGTAAATATGGTCACCCATCCACAGACCAACCGCGGCAAGCTTAGTTTACCCTGATCGATCGACCTGTTCTGGGGCCGAAAAGTTCTGGAGTGGCGATCGCGTACCAGAAGATGTAGCGTTGGAAGGCATCCCACAAGGTGGACCGACAACCTTGTGAAGGCCGCAGGAACCGGTTGGATGCGAGAAGCACAGAACTGGCCGAAGTGGGGGTGCTTGGGGCAGTGGACATCTTTCGACGTCCATAAAATAGTTATATCTACTTGTTTACATATGTTTATTTATCTAAATAACACAAGGCGGAGGTAGGAGCGACTGCCAATCTGACCTCCACAACCTGGTTACTGGGTAATACGGGTATCGTATTACCCAGTAGCCAGGTTGTTAGACTTTCGGGTTTCTGACTACCCGTAACGACTCGTATTGCTAAATCTATAAATGCCCCTAAATACTTTATTCTAATCCAGCACGAACTTAGCAGGACAAACTCGACTCGACAAAGTACGACTGAATGACAAATTACTCGATTTCGCAACTTAGGCTTCGGGACAAATCACTTAAGTGGCAAATCTAGGAACTGTGTCCGACCAGCACTTCCGAACTTAGTCTTAACTAACTTAGCACGTCGGCAACAAGATATTGTTTGACAAATTGGTGAATAGTTACCGTCAATGGTCACCGTCTTGTAAAGGGACTAATTGATGATTTTGCTATTAAAGCTTATGGGGTTTATTTATAAACGATGATTAAAGTTAAGTGACGTTCAAACGACAAAAAATTATGGTTTGACAGTCGCTAATCACTGCTTAACTTTAGACAACGTTTATGAATAAAGGGGTATTTATTGGTGTGTTGTGACGAGCTGTAAGCAGCTCTTTATTTATTTCAGTACCTGCTTGATAATGTGTAATTTATATGTTATGCAAACCTAACCTAAAGTAAGTCATTATAAACCTAAGGTTTAGCCGGGCAATAATATAGTACTGAATTTGATTACCTATAACCCGCTGGGCAATAATGTGATTTGAATTTGGAACCGGGGGGCCTAAAAAGGCCACTTTGGCTGAATCATAATAGGATAAAAATATGAATCATATTAAAAATCGTAAAACGGTCACAAACTGACAATTAATAATATGATCTGTGTGCAATTCATATCACAATGAAATAACATTTTAACTGTAGAAATTAAAAATTAAAAACCAATTTGATTATTAAAAAGTTTTTATTTTTTTCATGCGGCAATGTTTACACCAAATATGAAATAAAATTTTACGAAAATTAGAGGTATTGCTAATGATCTGCTGGGAATTCAGGAAATGAATAGTTTTTAGAGGTATTGCTTAAAGTGGCCTTTTAAGGCCCCTTAAAACATAGTGTGAAAACTTTTACAAAAAAAATTGCTTTTTATTCCCTCGCAGAAGGTGTGAAAAGTAGAGTAGTCACATCTGGGATACAGCCGGTTTACTCTGTAAAAATCTGACAGTGAAAACTAAGGTGACAGTGAAAATTTAGGAAAATAGCCTATTATAACATAATCAGCCTATAGTGTTTCCACTGCTGGGACACAGGCCTCCTCTCGGTGAGAGGGAAGTGAGCCGTTATCTAGCACGCGGGCCCAGTGCGGGTTGGTAGACGTCACATGTCTTCAAATTGTTAGTTCTAGGACATGCCGGTTTCCTCACGCTATTTTTCCTTCACCGTTTGAGAGCAGTGGTGATGAAATAATTTACTCAAAGTAAACCGCCTGTCTAGGTTCGAACCTATCACCAAACCACTGTTCTCGGGGTGGTAGGTAGACTGCTATTATTATTACAAAATAGCACCAAAGATTCTATCGGACCTTATGGTCACTGACCAGTTCCACAGATTAAAACCCAACGCCTAATCACTAGACCAAAGAATGAACCATCTGTCGACGTAACGCTTGCCTTATTATTACTCCAACGTCTTGGAATCACCCTTCTTTTGTCACATCCTGTTGATTTCTTGAACAGTATGAAGACGGCGCGTGCCTTCACTGCCAAGCGAAAGTCACCGTTAAAGTTGAAGCGTTAAGGTTGGTAGGTATGGGTGGGATTCTAATAATTGTGGGCCAGTGGCACATTTATGGAAATTGGAGACATCCGTTCGTGTGCCAGGCACGAGTCCTGTGTTTTATGATGCGCGATATGCTTTAGTTTGTCCAGGTGGCGGTTGTGTTTGAATTTATTCGTTTTTAACGTTAGCTACTTTAAAAAAAAATTAAGAGTAAAGCTACAGCGGGGTAATTCTGTTCTATTCTATTTTTCTCTATGGCAATGGTTCCTATGTCGACAATTCTGCCAATGTCAGATGTGTAATGAGAAAAGGTGCGAAGAAAAATGAAACTAAAATTCTACATCGAATACTAGTTCCTTAATAAATAGTTGAATTTAATGTGAAACTGGCGGGGTAATTGCGTAACACACTAACAGTAGGAATGGCTTTCATTTTGACAGTTCAACAACATTCATTGCGTTATTAACGTTGTTGAGCAGACAAATTTTTCGAACATATGAATCCGTGCTAATCCGCAATGGATTAGCAATAGACGACACGGTTGGCTCAGTGGCTGAGCGATCGACTGCTACGCTGCGTGTCGCGGGTTCGATTTCCGCTCGGAACAAATATTTGTATTGCCTACAGGTATTGGTTCCGGGTCTGGCTGTTTGTGTATATGAGTTTCAATGTTTGCAAAACGCACCCACGATACAGGAGTAATTCTTAGTGTGGGGCAACGTTTTCTTCTAAAAAAAAAAATATCCTTCAAAATGTCAGGATGTGATTGAAAGGTTTTACGCAATTGGGGTGCAGAGCCAGAAAAAAAATGATTTCTGGTTATTCTAGGTGATTGCCAAGTTTGCAGTTAGGCACTCGTTGGGCTGGTTTTTTATTAAAATGTGGTGGGAATCTACATACTTCTACATTACCGTGAGTATCTTCTGAAGGCGAAAGCTTCAGCCCACGAAATTCAAATTTTCTTACGTTTGTTGCAATTTTCTTGTATGTTGATCTAAATATGAATCACGGATGTAATACATACGAGTTTATATTTATGGATAGAATTATAATCATAAAAATCAGCAATACCCGTAAGTCTAATCCTATGTTATATTAAATTGAGGAAGTGCCGAGGTAGGCAGTAGTAGATAGTAATTTATGCCAACGTTCGTTTTAATTGAGTTTACCCCGTAACACTTGAATACTATGACCTCTGCATTTTTTCGGCCTTTCTTCTCAGAGTCAGATAGGAAACGCCGACCTCGTGTAGTTTTTTCAATATGATTGACGTGTAAAAGTGTTGTGCAAACCAACTTAAGGTAATAAAATCATTTTTCATTTATGGAGAGTAGACGTTACATTAGAAAAAAAAAACAATTTAAAAAAATAGCTAACAGGACAATATACCACAAATTAGCCGCTTTCTCCTTATTTTATTTGAATACTTATTACATAATAAAAAATGCAAGAATACGTTAGCCCCGTCTCACTCGAGCGCTTGTTTTTAAATTTTGAAGGAGCATAACGTTCGGCCATAACGTACGGAGGGCAGGAGAAACCAACTCGTGGGTCGCTACCTACTAGGACTGGTGAAGGATCTGTAATTGAAACGGCGGTTTTTAAATAAAAAATGTTTCAAAATAATAATAAAAATCTATTGTTTTTATTTTCAATTCTAATTACGACTGATACAGTGACATAGCATTTTTTCAGAGTATACCTAAGTATTGTATGTATGCTTCAGATAATTATATATTTTTTCTTACAACTTGTACAGAAATTAAGTGATCTCCGTTGCCATACAGTTGACATCCTACGCCGTCTGCACATTTT
Source organism: Apamea epomidion (assembly GCA_947507525.1). NCBI lineage: Eukaryota > Metazoa > Arthropoda > Insecta > Lepidoptera > Noctuidae > Apamea > Apamea epomidion. Next base: position 14,139,168 of record OX382241.1, on the reverse strand, counting down.
TAATATTATTAAAATAATACTAGCATCTTGTTTACTTCTGTAATGAAGTTTGTGATCCAAAGATTTTTTTTTTATAGGTAACGTATGCACGATTCACAAAGTGTAACTAAACCTATAAAATACCTAAATTGGCAGCGGGCCGCGGTTTGCTAGCCCGCTACAAGGGCTCGCGCCACGTACGACCGTTAAAAAGAAGTCACCGTGCAATACTTCCTAACACAGGGACGAACTTGGATTTTTCCTTTTGTATCCCTGTATGTGAAGGATAGCTGTTTATTAACAGCTGATTGACATAGACAATGTAGTGCGCCATTTATCTGACTAACCCTGGTGAAATAAAAACTTTTTTTAGTACGTACATATGCCAGCAGGTCAAGCTACCCGAAAAAGTCAAATTTTCCCAATCAACCTTGAACCTTAATGTTTTAGCGACAAAGTTGAAAATCTATAAAAGATTGACAGATTGTAGTAGCTTGGTGTGCTGGCGTCTGTACCTACGTGTTTCTTTGACAAATAAACCTATTCATCTTTCTTTTTTTTCCAATGAAACTGGATTTAACGGGTTTTGACATCTTTCTTTTACAAGCAGCGACGCCACCCCGTTTACATAGATCCATGTCAAAGTATAGGTAGTATGGAAATAAATTTAAGTATCTTATATTTTTTTCAGCTCAAGACTTCATTTTTGAATCGTACGTATTGTTTTATATCATATACATTTTATCGTACGTACTTTGTATCAATTATTTTTTATAAAACTTTACTTTTACCATTTTCTTTCGCACTTCACCAATAACATCTGGAATTTATTACTAAATATAAGAAATCAAACTTTACTATAACATGATTTTAAGAGTACCTACCTATGTAGTTCATCTCTGAACTATTGTCGTCTTTTATATGTGTACGAACAACAGTAGTAATCGCGAAGAAAGCTCACCCTAACAAAATAAACCTTTTTTATGCGAGCAGCTGGCCCTAATGACGTTTAGACTTTATCGACTCAATTATAGATGCTATTTTACATTAGCAAATGTGCTGTATGATCCTTCATACTTTAACTGGTCGCTTTTAATGTTGTGATGTGTTTAAATTGTGACCGTCGCCCCTTTTTTTATGCTTGGAAATAAATTTTGTATGAAAACGAGATTATTTTGTACTTGAATTTTAAATCGAGTCATGAATCTTGTGTAATTGAAAATAGCTGGTATTACTATATTATGGGTTCTTTAATTTTTCAGGGCAGTTGGTACTCATAATCATAAAATGTCATAAATTACTAAAATTACAAGACATGTTTAGTGAAAATGTTATAATAAAAAATTTTCGTTGTGTTCAAAGTCAATTAACTTAATCTTCTATTGATACATAAAGTCTTAAGTCGCACTTTTCAAAAACTACTACATTTTGAACGATCACCGCTTCAAATAAAACAAATTTTAATCCAAACGGCCACTAAAGAGCACACATACTTATCAAGATCAAAAATAAGGGGAGTTCGTAGGGTCCGATACCGACGTAACGTCTTTTGAGCCCAAGACGAGTTCCTTGTAGACCGTCGCACAAAGCGGGCCGGGCGCACGCCACCCCTGCTCTCCCGCCAAAACCAAACTGACACATTCAAATTCAAAATCGTTCGAAATAAGTGCCTTGGTGTTATTGTTCTATATTCAAGTTCAAGAAAAAAAAATGTGATAAGTTCCTACAAAATAAGAATCGATTGTTTTTTTTTTAATAAGGCTATGTGGTGGTGCTCAATTTTTTTTATTAATTATTTTTTATAATTTTTGTTAACTGTGTGCAATATATTGTGTGGAAATCAATAGTCTGATTACAGTGCCTTTATTTAGTTAATTGTTTACGTATACGCCATCGGGGATTGCAAATATTTTGGTAAGTGGTTCCAATTTGATTTTATTTTTAGGTGGTTATTGGGGTAGCACCTCCATTGTTTTTATTTGAACAAATTTATTGACGATTGTTATCAAACTGTAAATCTGCTGTCAATTTTGACGTTATGTTTTATGATTGCTCAAACCGTGATTTTAGAAGAAAATCGAAAGAAAAATTAAGTTCGCGATCATTACGAAATATTAAAGTGTTTTTCGTCTGTCTACTAGCCGTGATGGCCCAGAGAAAGTCTGACAACCAGTCTTACCGAGGGTTATCGTATTACCCAGTAACTGGGTTGTCGAGGTCAAATAGGCAGTCGCTCCATGTAAAATACTGGCATTCAGCTGCATCCGGTTAGACTGGAAGCTGACCCCAACATAGTTGGGAAAAGGGCAGATGACGAGGTACATCCATATTTACTGAAATTCATAATTTCAGGCTAAAAGATCATACGCCTGATATTTTTGCCTGAAAACCGCTATACTCTCCTCTGCCATCATATTATTATTATGATCATAAGGTAGGTGTACTGTAGGTGCACCTCTGCCGGACCCTAAGAGGAATACAGGTGTTATGATATTATGATCATAAGGTAAGTGACAATTTCAGAGAAACAGACTCCTAGCTTCGTCATTAAGGTCTTTATAACTTCCACTATAAAGTTCAAATTAGCATAACATTTTAGATATCCACGGGTGGTTGGTATGCTCCTTTAGGTTTCCGTAACATGCTGACAGAGCTTTGGAACTTTTATTTTAGCAATGTCCGTCTGCCTGTCCGTCTGCTTATCACATATGTCCCAATTACTACTTTATTTTAGGTACTATCGGCAAAAACTATATCTCACCATTATGTACACAAAATCCCGTGCACATGATGACCACAGCTGCGTCCGTAAGTAAATAAAAGAGGATCCTTTTTAGGTCGACTAATAATATACGCTGCAAGCAGGAATAGTCCTTACGGTGGTCAGATACCTATAGATTTTGGCGATAGTACTTACATTAATTCATCCTACACACAGCATACGGAACTTCTTTTTGTATGATGTGCACCTATCTACACTTGACAAGTTTTATTTTCAACTGATTTTAACAGAAGCCAATAAAATCAGAATGACTTTTCCAATATCGGTTACAAAAAGAGAACTTTTTAAACTTTAAAAGTTAAAATAAATATTGGCCAGAAATCTGCTCCATTAAAAAATATTTACCCAAATTATCTGATTAAAATTTGCGTGTGAAATAAACAGTTCATTCTTTCATTCATTTTTTCCCAGATCAGATGAAAATAATCGACGATTAAAATATATTCATTGACTAATTACGTATCCGTTCAATTTTTATATTTTTTGCTGGATACACAATAGCCAAATGGTTTAAATAAAGAGAGAGTAGAGGATTTAGACGAAAACAACACTACCTACATCTAAAACTAAAACCTACATCACCCAACTCAGTCTACCGCAGTCCACTGCTGGACATAGGCCTCTCCCAGGCTGCGCCACAACACCCTGTCCTCCGCCTTCCGCATCCAGTCTGTCCCAGACATCTTCTTTAGGTCGTCCGTCCATCTAGCTGGAGGGCGTCCCACACTACGCTAAAACCAACGCAAAATCTACATAATCATAATTAAAATCTTTTAATGCCCATAAACCTATATGGGCATTTATAAACGTCAGAAGCTAGGTGCACGGTTCCAATTGGTCGTTTCCTATGGAGAAAAGCCGACAAGAAACTCGATGGTTACTCTTTTAAAAATAATTGACTTTTAGAATGTTTTCAAATTACAGTGTTGATAGGTATGGGAGGACAGAGAAGAAAAATATGAAAGTATACTAACTAATTAGGGGTTTATTAACAAGATTATTAAGAGAGCACATCGAAGAAATATCAGAAAACAAACATGGCGTACCTACTTCTTGCTTGGAAAAAAGGCATGTAAGTATGTATTCACATTCACCCTTCATGAACTACTGAATATTTCGTTTTTAGAATAACATAAACATAAGCCTAATCAGCCGGTAATGTTCCCACTGCTGGGACACACACCTCCTCTCTATAAGAGGGAGTGGGCCGCAATCCACCATGGAGGCTCAGTGCGGGTTGGTGGATGTCACATATCTTCGAGATTCTAGTTTTTAATTTAGTTTTATTTAAATGGACAGACTCCCTAACCACATCAAAAGGTCTCGAATGCTACGTATAGTGGTTTTCTTCACCAAGTAGTTAACCGACAAAATAATAATGAAATCTGCAATACGTCACGACTCCGGAACATGACGTCACAATTGCCATGGACACAGCACCAGCGATACGTAATCGGTGCGATGAGGGCGCGCGAAACGCGAAAAAACACGTTATTTTTAAACGTTAAACGAAATAAAAAAGTAATGAGTTATTGATTCGGTCGAGGTCATTGGCTGACCTTGGCATTCGGGAACTCTGTATTACAGTAGCTGTGTCAAGGCTGAATTTATTTATGCACTCATTGAGCTTTTTACTTTTATAAGTATCGAGCACTTTTTTTGTATGTTGGTTTAAATTTTATGTTTTTTTTTTATGATGGCTGGTGGACTGCGGCTTTTGTACGTGAGGATCTAATAACAGCGTTAGGAAAGGTTCGCGTAACCACTGTATATTGGGCAGAACGTTCCGACGTTTTTTTTTTGTATCGCTAAGAAGAAGAACAGACAAGTTAAAGTCAAGTGAAAGCATTTATTTCAAAAAGGCACATAAAAGGCACTTTTGAACATCAAAGTCTGAAGGACGAAATCAAAAAGATCATTTGTAAGTGAACCCCTTCTTAATACACAAATAGACGTATAGGTACCGTAATGGACGTGGCGATGCCGCCAAATGAGAAGCTATGCCGAATTTTATCAGAAGGCCAGTTCTCGTAATTTAAAACGTTCAAAATCTAGTCGCAGTCTCATCTCGGCGACAAACAAATGTCAAAAACTTGTCAAAATTTAGGGAAATTAGAAGTATTTTTTGACAGATTGAGACAGATCAGACTGTGAACGGTCTTAAAATTACGAGAATTGCCCCTGTGGTATTTACTTTCAAGAAGACGTGTTCACTTTTACGTGACCAAAACTATTGTGATTTACGATTTTTAAACGCGTCTTTTACAATTTTTAAAGTACATAATTCTAAATTCGAATGAGTGATCGAATGCAACCAGCACCTTAATTGCGTAACATGCGGTCAATTGGAATCAGAATCATTTTGAAGCAAATTGCTAATCCATTGCTTCATAAGTTCGAAAAATTTGTCTGCTCAACACGTAAATAACGCAATGAATGTTGTTGAACTGTCAAAATGAAACCGATTCCGATTGATCGTGTGTTACGCAATTAGGGTGCAGAATATTTTTCCTGCCAGCCAGCATCTGCCTAGCCTTTTTCCAATTATATGTTGGGGTCGGCTTCCAGTTTAACGGGGTGCAGCTGAATACCAGTATTTTACATGGAGCGACTGACTAAATTTAGTAAGACCGATTATCCGATTTTCGGGGTTCCGACGAACCGTAACAATTGTCAAAGATCCACGAATGACAGCCGGAACCAACGACCTATTAACTTGTTTTCCGCACGGTGGGGTCTAGGTATCTAATGACGGTCACCCATCCACGGACCGACCTCAGCATGCGTAGCTTAACCTGATCGAACAACCCGTGCGGCTGTTATTACTTAACCGCGAGCCCCTCTTGAATGAAGTAAGGTTTCCTTTTGCGGGCAAACTTCACAGCATCCACAAAGTGACATTAAGACAATGGGAAGGAAACTACCCGCCATTTTAATTCAAAATTTTAATCAGAGAATCGTATTAACAATGTCCAAGTGTCCGGTTACCGAAGGGACCACAAGGAACAGTTTAATGGTCGTCCAGATTTACGGGACACGGAGACACAGACGTGTTAGCTAAATTGAAAGTTGACTATAAATTAGCAGGGGTGGCCCGACAGACAACGGTAATGTATGAGGCTTACTTTATTTACATTGAGAAGCTGGGAGAGGGATAGTTTATTTTATTATATTATTCGGGGAAATTAATTTGGTTTAAGATTTGGCGGTTTATAGTCTCGACCTAGTCAACTGTAGGTTTGAGAACTGGTAGTCAGACAACCTGTAACAATGGCGCCAATTCCCTTGTTCACAAACTAAACTAAATTTAAATTCAGTGCATCTTTTTCTTTCTATTACATTAAAAAAAGGACAGAAAATAAATATTAGTTTAGTCCTGTCAAATTAAGATACTCCATAGACAAATTAGACGTGATTAAAAACATGGCTACTAAAAATACGTCAATTTACGTCAGGCGCTGACTAATTTGACAGGACTAAACTGCAATCGGCGCCAGTGTCATTTTTTTATTTCGATAGAAGCTATGTCTGTCTGATAAGCTTTAACATCGTCAAAATTGAGGAACTGTCATACTTTCATCCCCTATTCGGGATTGAATTTTGCAACAGTCCTAAGTACTTCACCTTTCACCTCATATTTCCGGGACTTTTGCAAAATTTCATGCTTGCAGACCCAGCGGTTTAGATTGTGGGTTGTCTGTCAGTGAATTTAAGATTTTTTAAAGCAGAATTAATTATGCATTTCCTTTGTTTCTTTTAAAGCACAGAATTGGTCGTTGACCCATTACTTACGGGAGGCCTATGTCCAGCAGTGGACTTCTTTCGACTATACTATGATGATCAAAGATCAAATTAATGACACGCATCTCCATATTCGTTTATCATTCCTAAATCATCATATGAAAATATACCACCGAACTTTAATTTCAGGCCTTACAAGCAACAATATTCTGTAAAACTAGCTACATATTGTTCAAATTACTATTACAGTTTCATAGCAGCACATGGAATCGTTTGTCTATTCTATCCACACACGCGTAGGGCATGCTAAAATGAGCCGTATAGCTAGTAAGATAGAATACAAAATATCTAAACGGGTTAGATGTGCGTTACGCTGTTACGTGTATGGCTAACTTTGTTGACGTCATAGGCTCGGTGTGCGAATAGTAAAATTTTCTTTTTCTATTATTTTACGTTCATCGGGAATAATGATATTTCGTCAGCAATTACGCGGATATCGACGGGGCAAACATAATTTAAAAACAAAGGTTTATTAGGCTTTTTTGGCGTAAAGACACGTAAGTATGTAGTATTTTTACACCAAAAAAGCCTTACCTTAATGAGAAAAACAAATGAGATAATATTTAATAAAAACCGACAGGCGACAGACAACAAACCGACATAATGACAAATTTGTAAAAAAAAAAAAACATCGTTTTCAGTTTTATTATATGTAAATATTATATAGTCCTCTTTATCTTTATCGTATCCGTTCCTAATTTTCATTCCTTTTGTGAGCTCTCTGATGTCTTACAAAACCAAATTGGTCTTGAATACCCGATCACATTATGTATAGAAGAGCGAATCTGCTTAAAAAGTTAATTAACACCTGTCTTGAAAATTTGACAGTAACGTTATTTTTTGACAAATAAGTATGTCGCATTGTGAGTTATATTAAATAGACCACTGGCAGCTAATTATGAATTTTGCCTGAGTAGTGCAAAGCTACTATTTTCCGGTGACTTTTAATTATTTTTCTAACTGAGCCTACTACTAGAAAAGTTATTTGATTTAATACTTTCACTAACTTCAACTGAAAAATCAAAGTTCCCTTAAGTCCTTCGTTAAAACTGCATTATACAAGTATTTCTCATTTCATCAATAGGAAAGAAGTTAAAACTCAAAGAACCACAATCCTTTGCAAAGTTCTTTTAATAAAACTTATTTCGTTATAAAGTGTGCTAATTGTAAGGGTGGAGTCTCTATTATAGCGATTATAGGAGCGTATAGCGATTTTACAACATTTTAGATTGTACTTGACTAGCAACCTACCCCTGCTTCACACGGTTAAGGATATGTACACATAAACCTTCAGGAAGAAACTCAAAATGATGGTAAAAACCGCATCAAAATATGTTGCGTAGTTAAAGAGAACAACGTGGTCACAAACAAACATGAAAAGCGACAAGTTCCGCTCGCGTGTACCAGTAAATACTAAAACCTATCCAAATAATATTTCGTTACGTTAATCGGATTGTTGGTTTTAGAGCATAATCAGCCTATAATGTTCCCACTGCTGGAACACAAGCCTCCTCTCTTCGAGAGGGAGTAGGCTGTAATCTACCACGCGGGCCCAGTGCGGGTTGGTAATTGGTTTTAGAAATATAAGCGCCACTAGCGGACAAACACACAAGGAGACTTGTTTCATAAATAAGTAGCTAAAAACCTAGCACTGATAATTAAATGAAAGAAAACTTTAAAAGCATCGACTAACAGAAGGCCTATTCTCGTAATTTAAAACGTTCAAAATCTAGGCGCAATCTCATCTCAGCGACAAACAAATGTCAAAACTTGTCAAAATGTAGGGAAATTTGAGGTGTTTTTGACAGATTGAGACTGAGATCAGACTGTGAACGTTCTTAAAATTACGAGAATCACCCCTCTGGTTATCACTGATAGTATTTTCTTTTAATTTAGAAGATTTTTGTTTTTATTTATTATTTATCTAACAAATAATGTAATAATTGTATTGCTTTTGTGCTTTCAAGATTTCGCTCAATAGACGTCGCTCGCTGTATGACCATAGACGAATGCCTATAAAGGATTACCACCCCTTTTCTTCTATTGTGTTACCCTTTGCCGTTCTGAATAAAAATCTTAACAACTGTAAGGGAATAAAACGTTAAGAGTTTATTGCTATTTCGATTTTTTTAATAATAATGTCTAGCATATTAATCTACCCGAAACTGTCAAATTTTCCCAATCAACCTTGAACCTAAAGCTTCAGCGATAAAGTTGAAAATCTATTAAAGAAATTTGACAGATTGTAGTAGTTTGATGTGCTGGCGTCTGTAGATACCTACCTAGCTCTAGAAGAATATTCAGATAAAGACTATTATTGTCATTTTGGCATCAGCATTTTTAATTCTACCTCAAACTGTGTCACATTCCGACTTATTTCTATTTTGCATTTTAAATAGACTAAGGGCTGATTTTTCCAACGCAGAATTTTTTTTCGATTTTCTGGCGTTGGAAAAATCAGCCCCAAATGAAATAGATCCACCGCACCGGACTATGAAAATTATTTTGACAAAATTTCAATTTCGTCTTAGGCAATCATTTTGTTTCTACATCCTATGACCTTTGCAACATGAGGATCATTTTGCCCCTGTAGGGGAGGTACCTAATATTTTTAAATCATTACCATCATCATTTCGGACATAGGCCTCCCCCAAGCACTTCGGCCGGTTCTGTGTTTCTCGCATCCAACGGGTTCCTGCGGCCTTCTCAAGGTCGTCGGTCCACCGATGTTTTTAATTAGATATGACTAACATCTGATCCTTTCTCTATAATTTTTGATCAAGGTTTTGTGGTCGTAGGCAGCCTAGCAATGAAATAAAACGCTCATAACATAAAAACCTGCTTCATTTTGTGATAACATTAACATCATCTTATTACAGGCATTACAGCCACCCTTTATTCCCCGTTGTTTAAATAAAACAAGAAATAAAAACTTGGATTCGTTTGTACTGAAGCACCTCTCGTAGGAACTCGTAAACGGACTTTAGGTTTATCCCGGACATTTTAAGAGTACAATGTTCCGTAGCCCGCCACATCAAAACGGATGAACAATATCTGTAAATTGTCAGACTTCAATATTGGTTCAGAAGGACATCATCGCAAAGATAAACGAAAATTTTACACAAAACCGACCTTCACTTGTCTAAATAAAGTCTAATATCGCTAAAACACGCTCGCACGTATGACGTATAACAAAACAAATGAAAAAGTTTTTATTTATTGCCTCAACACTTCATGCTTAGTCTTTCCATTCTAAAATCAACTCTAACTTATAACACGAAAGTCCTTTTTACCATAACAAAAAAAAGCAAGCAGCAATAAAAACGTTCCAAATTCAAAGTTATTCGTAATGCTAAAACGTTAAAGGTGTTGCCAATAAAAAAGAAGTTAGCATCTTACGTTAACAAGGTGTGGGATATGGGCCCCACGGCCGCCATTTTAGAATCATTTTTATTCTTATTTTGTTGCACAATTTATATCGGATCATAAACTGACCCTGATAAAAGAACGTTTTGTCTTGTTCATCACTTTTACCTTTCATAAAATAACTTTATTTAATGCGCTCCTTTCTGAAATGTGAAAGTATCATTGGGTAAAGTACATATTATTTCTATTCCTGAAACAAAATTATGTATCTAATGTGGTCTAACTATACTCCACCTCCTATCCTGTCCCCTGTATCCCAAAACATGCAGTAAAAGTGACCTCTGCACTGCCACCGACGACCGCCTGGAAGTGACGAAGTTTTGGTCCAACAAGATCTGACATACAGTCGTGCCAGCGACATAAAGAAAAAGAAGAATGTCGTAATCAAATATTGGGCAAAACTACCCTGCAAAACCTCATTATTGGATCAGTAGTTTAGCCATGAAATGTATGTAGGACGGAATCCGACCGAAACCGAAGGCTGGTCAGATGTCAAGCTAATTAGCCTTCAAATCTTTAAATCTTTCCTAGAGAAGTGACAACTTCTCTAGGAAAGATTTGATCGAAAAGGCATCTGAAGATTTACTGTCAGCATCCAAAGCAAACGAAATAACAGGTTGATGCTCTATTCCCGCGTCGGTAACTGTCGTCAACTGTCGGCTAGTGTCGTGAAGTATCGGCAAGTCAATCTCGCACTAGTTAAGGAAGGAATTGACGACACTTTTATGACGCTCTTGACGGTAACTTTACTGAGGTAACGTTTTATGATCCGGTGAGGGTGACACTCACGGTAACTACGGTGGAGTTACCCTTGTAATTCTGTTTTATTATGGTAATCGAATGGTTTGTTGCAAGAATTAAGATTATTGTATCGTATCGTATCGCTTTTGCCCACGACTTCGTCCGCGTGAAATTTCTTGTTCCCCAGACTTTTTTTAATTTAAACATTACGTTTCTCTCAGCGTTTTTTCAGGCTTTTTGTTTTTTTTGCTCGGTTCCTAAAGGCCCTAAGGTGATGGTAGCCTATAGCCTTTCTGAATAATGGAGCTATCAAATGCAAAAAGATTTTTTCAAATCCAACTGGTAGTTCCAGAGATTAACGCGTTCAAAAAAATGTACAAACAAACAAACTCTTCAGCTTTATTATTAGTATAGATTATACGGATGTCTTATAAGAGGAAACTCAATCAATTGTCTATCTTGAATGCTTATAAAACAGATTACTTTTCCGTTCGAACAACAATATTCGTGAACCTAAATTTTGTTTATACGACTCTAGTTCCTGCCCGAGACTTCGTCCACCGTCCTTGTATTAACATAAAATATATCCTATGGCACTCTGCATAATGTAGCTTCCCATTACTCAAAAAATATTGAGAATCAGATCAGTAGTTCCGAAGACAAACACAACAAAACACAACACATACGAACTTTCAAATTTTACCCCTTTATAATACTAGTATACTCGAAGATGCAAGACAAAATACGCACTACGCCACACTACGCAACGTAGCACAGCGTAGCGCGGCGTAGCAGTAGCAATTTTGGGATGGTTGATAATTCTGTCGCCTATAATGATTGTGAACAGTATTTAGACAAACTGAAACTACTATTATTTTCGACATGACATTTTCACGTAGATAGGATCTAATCTATTGTCCTTAACGCAACTAACCTGTAGATGTTCTGAGAAAACTCGCGTGTAAAAGTAATTTATTTAGAATATGTAATTGAGTAAGATGTTTACGACATTCAGTACTTGGCACTTTAGTACCGCGTTGTGACAAGATATGCTTTTTAAAGGGATGGCGTTGTTAAATATTCGGTTTACGCGTAGATAACCATAAATGGGGTGGATGGAAAGAAGAAAACCATACATTCAACTTTTTTTTTTTTAATTAAGTTTGTTTATATCTGCACTCATTCGCAGACGTATGGTACGGTTTTCGGTATCGGAAAGCGAGTTATGGAACTCAAATAGAGTTGGGTAGGACACCTAACAAGGCGCAGTGATGTCAGGTGGAGTAACGTGGTGACCGAGTGGCGTCCAAGGATTGGGAGACGAAGTGTCGGTCGTCCGGCGGCGAGATGGGTGGACGATATTCTTACCATCGTGGGTAGAACCTGGATGAGGCTGGCACAGGAACATGGGGGCACATGACAAGAGACGCCTATGCTCAGCAGTCGAGCTAATGATGATGATGTTGTATTGGATGTTTTGGCTCGTTATTTTTTGGAAGTTGAGATTTAATTATTTCTAGAAACAGATTTTCCCCAAGTTTCCTACGTTTAGCCTCTCTTCACTCTTGTGGAGGAGAGGCTTGCCCAGGGAGCCTCGCACATCAGAGCTAAAAGGCAACTATATAAAATCATTGTAATATCTCAAGATTTCACAATCGATCAGTATTGTGGTCGCAGACACTCGAAATAATTAATTAAATATCTACCTAGTGTCAGTGGAATTCATTAGTAACTGTTGAATGAGTGTTTTCAAAAATAAACCGTTACAAAATTTGAGTGTAGAACGTGAACCATCAGAAGGCCAATACTCGTAATTTAAAACGATCAAAATCTAGTCGCAGTCACATCTCGGCGACAAACAAATGTCAAAAACTTGTCAAAATGTAAGGAAATTAGAAGAATTTTAGGACAGATTGAGACTGAGATCAGACTGTGAACGTTCTTAAAATTACGAGAATTGCCCCTCTGAATTCAAATATTTATATCCATAAGGAAAAAATAAAATATTTTACTAATACCAAAAAGATAATATGGTTACAATAGAAGCCGTTTACGTTTACTTAAACTAATATCTATACTTAAGTATACAAAATAGCCTAGATGCATGAAACATAGGACAGTTGTTTTTCATAAAGATGACGAGAGCGAGCGAAGCGAAATACTCTAATACCTATAGAGACGATAAACCTGTACCGACTATATCTAAAGGAGGCTCTGTACCACGCCAGTATTAGCAGACTAGACGTAACCGTGGCAGTAAAAAATATAATGGAAAATGAGACCCAGTTGCAACCCGAACGATCAAATATCACGGTCACTGAACTTATTGGCAACCAGAAATTTTCTTCACAATGTATATATATACTATTAAAACTCATCAAAATGGACGATAACGTAAGACTAAACATGTTTATATTATTTACCGAGTATAATAATTAATAAAATTTAACAAATTAAATAATTTTGTTTCTAATAATCTCATTTCGAGACCAGTAGCGCCATCTATTGTAATTAGTAAAGTAACACTGTATAATGAGCTTTCGTTATTAAATATTCCATTAGACCTTAGACAAAAAAATAAAAATACTTTAGACAATATGCGTAAACTGTATTGAACGTGTCAAATACAAAGGTACTGTATTCAAAACGACAAAGATCCGACGACATGATCAAAACGTCTGTAAAAAACCAATGAAAACGAAAAAGAAACTGCAAACGAAAATGGCCGTTGAATGCCCGACGAAGTGAACGTTGCACTTTCACGATTAAAAAATAAAATTGAAAAAATAAACGACGCGTTAGAAATGAACCATCGGCTAATAGTTCTTATTGACGCCGGAGTGGCGCTAGTGTGCGAGCGTATTGGTTTCAGCTTTAGTTCTGCTATCCGACGCTGCTATATTATGGCAGCACTTGCGATATTGTAATAGAATAATGTTGTAGTAACTAGTATTTCGGTTTTTATGAATAAAATGTGGTGTTGACCTATGGGTAAGGCGTTTTAAAAATGGATGTAGGGTTTTTTTTTTAATTTTTTTTCTTAAAATATGTATTTTTTTTTCGTAAAGGATTTTAAACAACTGCTTTTTGGTTCGTGCGTAGATCTTCGTAGAGCTGTCGACTACATATTTCACGTAAAACCATTTTGTGTTATCTTGAAAATGACCTAGAAAAATTTTATAATTAGGTTTTTTTTTACTTTTTTTGTGTTATTGACACAATTGACTAAACCAAAAAATAATCGTACGCGCCGCCAATGTATTGAAAAGCGTCGATCACATGATGGGTCGCAGATCGAACCGGGTCAAGCACAACAGGTGAGTTGCGGAGCGCATCAACTAAAAAATAAAATATCGAAATGTGAAAAAATAATAAAAATCAGCAAATATAGTAAATTGAAAAAAGAATAGTGTCGTTACTGTCTGGCGCGTGTGTTTGGTGTATTTGCGTCTCTGTCGTGAGTGGCGCACACGTGGTTTTCGGTAGTCTTGGTTCGGGTGTGGGAGAGGGCGCGGGTGAGCCGCGCGCGAGCCCCACATCCCGTCGCGGCCCACGCCGACCGGCTGCGTTGCCCGTAACCTCCGAATGACCTCATTTTTTTTTCTCCAATGTAAATATTCGGCTCGTTTTTGCCGCATAGTCTATAAGTGGTATTAAGTTCCTTCGCCGCGTTCGTTTTTTTTTTATTTACCAGTTAATTAGTGGACGCTCCAAATTGACTTTAGCCGTGTCGAGGACTTTTAATTAGTGTAATTTTTTCTAGTGTAACGACTCTGTTTTTTGGACTGGATTAATTTAGAAATTAAATAAATCTTGTATTATAAAATTATTGTTAAGTTCCCCGGACGTTTCGAACTGTTTAATATACTTAAGGTATTTGTTGTGGTGTTTTTGAAAAATTTGTAATAAGTTAATTTGTCAAGATACGTGGTTCCTTTCAAGATAAGAAAAATTGTTCTATTCAGCACATCAGGTAAATAATTGTGAATGAAATCGTATTTGGTGATTCTTAGTTTGTTGTAGTTTTTTTTTTTTTTTTTTGCTAAAATATTTTTGTTTTGCAATGATCGCTCATTTTGTAAAAAAAAACATATTCTCAGTGACGGCATTACATTTATTACAAAAATAAACTGTGGTATTTCAAATAAATCGCAAGGTCAAACAGTTGTGGTCAAAATATGAGTAAACAAAATTGTATGTCTCTATCAATTGAATTGAAATTCGATTCAATGAAAGGCCTTTTACCGCGTAAATGCACTATTTTCTGATAACTGAGAGTACTTCGGTACATCGCAAAAAAAAGTCTAGCTGTCTAAATAAAAAAAAAATCCTTATTAATTTTTTTTTTAACACTAAATAGAAATGCATTTCAACAACTTTTTTATACAAAAAACTTAGTTTCTTGAAAAAAGAAACAAAAAAATGTCTTAGATTCTCAGCTTCTTTTCTTTCGTTTCTCTTAACAACACCCCGTCGACATGTATAGGAAGTCTAAAAATATTTCCGATCAGCAATAAAAAATCGTAATTTTACGGGAAAAAATCTCGTGAAGCCGCGTCAGGTTCGTTGACCTCGCTCGAACCGGTCTCTGATAAAAGAATCATATTAATTCATACTCATTCAGCTGTTTACGGTTTCCAACGTGAACATTCACTTGCGTTGCGAAATAAAAAAAATACGCTCCGGACGTGACGTTGTTGTTGTTTATTTTTTTTTACAACGAAATCGAGGTACTTTAATTGGTTTCCATTTTTAAATTTCCCGTCAATGAGTTCGACATTATTGAGTGTTAAAATGTACGTCGTGTTTTTTTTTTTTGTCCCGTGAGTGATGCGATCTTTTTCGTATTTTTTTTTTGTGTCATTCAATTGTATTCTTTTTTTGTTTCTGGCAAGTAGCTTATTGTTCTTAAAGATTAACTTAAGCATTTCGTAGTAGGTACGTAGTTGAATGTTTCAGTCCCAAATGCTTCGTTTCCGTTAGATTTATTTTTTCATAAAGTATTAAGTACTACTTTTTCAATTTTTTTTTTAGTTTGTAGCTATTTTATTAAGCTATTTTATTGTGATCAATTTAACGTCTCATTTCGAAAAATAACACAAAAAACGATCTGAAAAAACACTGGTGGATTTTTTTTCTGTTTATTTCCTAAAATTGATTGACATTATTAGAATTTGTTTAACTTTGTGTTGTGATTCTGATTGAAACCAGTCTTTTGAGAAGGTCAATCTCACAATTTTACAATTTTGATAACTCGTTGTTTTGTTGCCCATTTGTTTTGTTAACAAACTGGGGAACCAATTCATGAATTAGGGTGAGATGAAACTAAACAAAAAACCAGTTTATCTTCCTCACGGTCCTAGCCCTTTCGTTTAGAAAACTGTTTAGTTTGACACACATAATCATTTTGAAAGGTGCTGTTAGTCTGCATTCTACTCTTCACTTCGTTCTAATCAACAGTTAATCGAAACCCACATTCATTGTCTTAAAATCGATCAACTACCGACTCGTATGTACTCATACAAGTGTCGAACAAAAAAAGTGCGGCGATGACGTCACGTCACTCACACCACCATAATGCATTAAAAAGTACAATCGCTGAATACGTATCTCTCATTGATATTGTCGGGTGCCGATTACCGGAGGATTTTTTGCGAATGATTGAATTTTATTTACAATTAACCCGGCCTCGGCATCGGCGAAAGCGAGAGTGACGATTAAATGCCATTTAAAAATAAAACAGCTCGCCGCCATAACATTGGGATGCCGATCGTTTATATTTACGTACACCTATAGACAAGCGTATGTTGGTAGACGGGCACTTCTTGCCTAACGCGTTTCTAACTTGTTTGTGCATACTGTGTGCTCGTGAAACTGAGCAAATACAGAAATGAAAGACCTTCGTTCACAAACTCAAGTGTTACGCAAAAAAACATACAAGGCGTAGACGAAACGTCTTAGCCGTAAGAAACCGCCCAAACGTAAGTCGCTGGGGGAGCGCGGGCGGGCGGCCCGCCTAATTTGTCTTAGGCGGAAAAATCGCGCGGCGATTACAAGTGGCTCGTAACGAAGTCGGGCCCGGGGCGGGGGCGGGGGCGCGCATGGGCCGTGGTGGGGGAGGCACGGGTCGGGGGTGGCGGCGCGGCCGGCCGCGGGACCGTCTCAGTCGTCCGTCTGGAGTCGCGCCGGCCGGCCGGGCCGCGCGGCGTAATACACGTTCCTCGTGCTCTTGTGATTATAAATTTTAATAAATACAAAATTCCAAAAAAGTAAATTTAAAAAAATTAACCGCGTCTAATCGAAAATATTTTTAGGCTAAAATCCCCTCGACCCTCACTTTTTTGACCTAAACTGTTGGCAGTGGAAAAAAGTTTTTTGCGAAATTTTTAATATTTACGTCGGTTACATTTGTAAAGAGATTAAACTTTTGGCCGTTGATGAGAATATTTTTATTTAAAATTTATTTTTCTTAACTAACGAGCGATCTTGAGTGAGCGATTGATGAGTAAATAATAATTAATGATAAGCGTTATATTAATATTAAGTAATTGTTAGTAATTGAACTAACTATTGACTGCCACAAATATTGTCTACTGTACTTAGTTTGATATTTGGACTATTTGTGGTTTACTCGGACGTACAAACTTTTTGTGATTCGATCTCAAGAACTCTTCTCCCGGACCAAGGTGGTGATATTAAACAATAATGTTTTATTTGTAGAAGCTAGTGACAATCCTTAATTTTTTGTGTGAATAGCTTTTCTTTTCTTTTGTATTATTTTTATTTTTTGTAAAAAAAAAATTGTAATTGAAACAGTGTCCAAACAGTATCTATTTCACAATAACCTACTGTTAATTTCACACTTATTGTTTTTGTGTATTTTTTTGCGTTTTTTAAGCGCTCTTTATTTTTCGGCGTCGTCCGACGGGACGGGCCATCTTCTTTATAGATTTCACAAATGTAGCAACCGTTTTAACTTAACTAGAATTCGAGTTTACTTGTAGAGCTAGTTTTTTTTTTGTATTTTTTTGCGACTAACTCAAAGAAAAGACTCTTTAATTCTGTTTTTGTTATTTCTCATTTGTATAAAACTTAATTACATTACCGTTTGAAAATCAAGTAATCGACTTATAAGTGAGCTTTTTTTCGAGTTGTCATGTTTCTACCGTTTTCTTGTTATAGAATAAGTGTTTTTTCATTATTTTGCCTCGTACCTATACGTTTTTTTATTTTGTTATTTTTATGATTTTGTTTACCTACAATAAACTTTATTTTTATTTTTGCTTGTTTATTTTTTTTATTTTGCCTTATCTGCTACTAAAAGGTAAGTATAAACTTTCTGTCGAAACTGTGCTCTGTTTTTATGTTATTCAATTCATGAATGAAGCTTTCTTTTTAGATAAATAATCTAGATATTTTTATCGTATCTTGAAGCTATTATTTCCGACGTCAATTTCCATGAGTTATTCTTCATTGTAAGTTTTCTACATTATTTGAAATACATTTTTTTTTTAATTGCCAGTTTAACACGGAATATAAAGTTATAAACATTAGTTTGAAAACCTTTACCGTTTTTTATCATTATTACAACAAATATTTTTTATCAGTTTCGCTACCATTTTTGTCCCGTGTTGAAATTTCGCGGCGGAGAATTTAAATGGCGTTGCATGCTTCGAGATTCATCAAACTCTGATAAAATGATAAATCCCTACAAAGTTTCCGATTCCTGCAAATAAATAAGTAAACGATGTTTCTAAATGTCCAACAAATATCTTTCGTAAGAAGCAAATTATAGCTACAAACAGATACTTAGGGGAGAGTAACACAATACCGAAGGGAACCCGCTTATGAAATAGTCAGTAACTGGTTTTGAATGGTGCAAATAAGACCTTATTGATATTACCTTCATGATATGTCTCACTATGGCCCTTACCATAACGTCTATCGGTCCTGTTTGGTTTAAAGGGAATAGGGAACGCAGATCCACGAGAAAAACAATGGAAGTATTATTTTTGTGTACGTAGGTAATACAAGAAAATAACCAAAGAGTGTCAACGGAACTAAGCCTCTGCTGTCCGTCCTTCTGTATGTCAGCAAACTGTATCTCATGAACCGTAATAGGTACACACTTGACATTTTCACGGAATCTATTGTCGCTATAACAACAAATAATAGAAACGAAATAAAGTAAAAAATTAAACGGGTCTCCATACAAGAAACGTGTTTTTTCGCAGTTCTCTGGACACGGAACCCTTGGTGTGCGAGTCCGACTTGCACTTGGACGGTTTATAAAGTCCCTTTTACTACCTAGATTGAATAGTCTGTTTTACCAAAAGAAAAATAAACTAGGTACTTGAAATCATGTATCAAGCTATGTGGGAAGCCTCATGTTCAGCGAGTACAGGCTGGTACTGATGTTATGATGAATACCACCTAATTGATGATGAAATAGCAAATTAGTCGTAGTAAATCGTAAAATAAGTCGATTTGATTAACCGACAAATAGGTACCTTACTTAGACTTATATCAACAACATAATATTTTTCTAACAATTGTCTTCATAGCGATTTTCTATTTTTCTCGAGCGTCGATTGGATCGGAGAAGCACCCACGCCTAGTTTATATATCCGGTTTTGTTTCACATAAATAACACATATCCTGTTAACTAAATAGTCTAAGTTATTTCAGAACTACAGCATTACTTTCTGTTATTTTTAGTAAGTAATAATCTTTAGATCTATATGGTCGCCGGCTCTTTGATTACGATCCGCGGGCCATTGGTCTGACATGACTGGTTTAGATACATCTTGAAACTTGAAGATAATAGGAAACCTGTTTTTATTAGATACGGAAAGGTACCTACTCAGCAGGTTAGTACAAAAACTCTGGTTAAAAGAGTTATAGGGCGTTTACTAAGCTGATGTAAACAGTTAAAGAGAAAATAGGGGCGTCAGAATGAATCATAAGTATCTGATATTTCGGTTTTCAAAGTCTGTCCTTTTCGAGATACCAACATACCCCAACACCCAACTATGTTGGGGTCGGCTTCCAGTCTAACCGGATGCAGCTGAATACCAGTGTTTTACATGAAGCGACTGCCTATCTGACCTCCACAACCCAGTTACTGGGTACCTTACGACATCGACATACCCCAACACTACTATCGTTCGTTCATAACTAAACATATATGGAATATTTTGAAATGACCGGAATATATTGCAAAAACTAAATTAATTAATTATATTTTAACAAGATGCTAAAGGTGGTTTTATGACTTTTTCTTAAAAGACCTACCTTAGTACCTAAGTCATTAGGGTCTATTTTTAGAAATAAGGCAGGGTTACTTAGCATATTTCTCACATCGAGAAGAAGCGATCACTTATCAACATATTATTTTCCCAGTCGGGGTGGGCGATTTCAAACCGTAAGAAGTCTTTCTTCCGTCATAATTATCTTCTAGAGTTGAAACCACTTAATCGAAAAAGTACCATACATAATTCTCTAGAGAAAGTCGTACAAGCCTTTATCTATTATTATCAACTGCCTGAAACATGTTGTTGCAATAATTGATCAAAAGTTTTGAAATTCACCTATAGCGTCATCTACCAAAAATGACGATCACTAACCAAACATAAACATGAATTAGGTACCGTAGGGTACGCTTATACGAAGTTCTGACACAATTACATAGATGGCGGTGTAAGCATCGTCGCGGGCGCAACACTGTGACCCTCCGTAAACGCTAACGTAAAACTATACGCATTTTGCAGATGGCGCTAATGACCTATGAGTTATAATAGTATGAGTGGTATTTCCTTTTTCACTATATATAATCGTAGTAAGTTAGAGTAGTAGTTTAGTTAATAGTTTTTTATTTTTTTAATAAAAATGTTTTTTTTTATTATTATTAAAGTGTTATTTGGGTTTTTGTTAACTTCTTAGTTGCGGCCTGGAGTCTGGCATTATGCCCGGTTGCCGCCAATAGGCTCAACCCCAATAACATGTAACTTAAACATAACTGGCGACATGTGGGTGTCTTTGCCTAACTCTTCGGTTGAAGGCGTGATATTATGTTACGTGTATTTGACACTTTCAAATGGAATCTAAAAAATAATGCGCCATCTATGACTCAAACTCCAAATCATTATGTCAATAGCATTACATTTTATTCTCAATAGAGGGCAGCTCATTACCGTTCTAAAAGTAACGCAACGCCATCTATGATTCGGAAAAACTACACGGCAATAATTTTAGTTCATAACTTGAGTAAGAGATGGCACTAGAAGCGTTAGTTTGAAGTGTAGACTAGAATTGAATGGGTACGATTACCCAAGGAGATTGCCGTATTTGATTAGAAGGTCCGTTTTCTTTATCATACGGATTTTACATTTTCTACGGGTGGGAAAAGATACATTCTTTAATATAAACTACATAGAATTAACGATCTATATAGGTAGGTGGTTACTACAGAGAACAAGTCTTTAATTAATCCTTTTTCAAGTTATTAACGATATATGTTACCTTTAACACTCCAAAAAGTGTACCTATATTGATTATTTATTATGATAAGGTATTGTTCCAATAGCATTCTCTCTGCCAGTCTCTTTAAACATTTTAGCGTGTAAATGTGACAATAGGAATACCGACGCGGTATCATGTTACTCATAGCCACATTGTAAATATATTTCCAAATACATATTATATATTTCCTTATGCGAACTTTGTTATTGGGTAGGCGTGTTAGCCCAATAGGTGTGGTTAACAAACTTCTAAGAAAGTGGGCGAGGCAAGACGTAGGCGGTCCCAGCTCGCTATTGGCTGAGAAATATATTGAAATACCTATTAAAATGCGAATCTTGAGCCTTGACCACTCTTGAAGCTATAAATATTTAATCAGACTGAAAATTGGGGCAGTATTATTAACCTTTAGGCTGGTATTGACAGGAGAATGAAAATTGCAAATAGTTGTCTTGTGTGTTGGAAAGATTTGTCTTTTCCAGCATTCACAACTAAGAATCTATTATTAAAAAAGATATATTAGCTTTACTTTAGTAAGACCTTCTAATAGCTGTTTTGTGAATTAAGAAAATTCATCATTTGCATTCACACTGATAATCTATCAACTGAATTTTTTTCACGATTTTAGGGTGGGTCCCGTATTAAAAGTTGTTCATAATGATGAGTACAATGACCCCTTTTAAGGATTAAAACGGTCAAAATTTAACAGTTTACAATTTGGCAAAGATGTAGCTCGAAACATAAATAAGGATTTTCCATAACGAAAAGTAACAGCTACAGAAAAAACTACTTCATGTTACCTTAAAAGTGATAATTCTGCCGTGTGAGTAACTGGTTAAGTACCTAGACAGGTACTTACAGAGTACGTAAAGACCACCCTCGTCTTCCTGGCGTTAAAAGAAGATCAATAGTGATTATGACAAGAGGGTGTCACGTGTTATATCCTCCTTTGTGCCTTCTGACAAAAGCACTTCAAATATTTATTAGAACAGACTGTGTATCATGACAATTCTGGCAATAGCTCTTTGATCGTTCATAGTACCGCTAGACTCATATGCCAATCAATGGATGTGAACTTGATACGAAAATAGAGATTCATCGAAAGGCAAATCCAACAATAACATTCGGGCTTGTTGCTAAATAATAACAGCCGCACGGGTCGATCAAAAGTTAAGCTACCCTTGCTGAGGTCGGTCCGTGGATGGGTGACCATTCATTACATATCGCAACCTTTCCGTGCCTTAGAGAGCACGTCAAACCATCGGTCTCCGCTGTCATTTGTAGATCTTTGACAGTCGTTACGGGTTGTCAGAAGCTCGAAAATCTGACAACGTCTTACAAAGGGGTGTCGTGTTATCCAGTAACTGGATTGTGGAGGTCAGATAGGTAGTCGATCCAGGTAAAGAATGTATTCAGCTGCATCCGGTTAGACTGGAAGCTGACACTTGGGAAAAAGCTAGATAGACTGATTGATAACTCAACACAATCACAAAATCTACATGTCTGCCGATAACCCAATTCCAAGACGCATCACCCCCTCCTCTTCAGGGCGTATAGTACCAAGGCGGCATAAGAAACAAGGCGTGGGTGCGCGAGGAGCCGCGCGGGGGTGCGGCGCGGGGCGAGGGGCGTGCACAAGACGTTAGAGGGCGGGGCTTAAGTTTACACTAACTTCGACTTTGATCTTAGGAATTCCGACGAATAAGGTTAAAGTGGCTACGACTAGGCTACGTCGTAGACGATTTTCGTAGCAACCTCTACGAAGGGGCTACGAAGATTCTGTTTTCGTAGCAAGCTGTACATTTTTCTGTATTTTTTATGAATCCGTAGTGTGTGATTAAACTGACCGTCTTTGGGAAATTATACTAGGTACACTTCACCAGTACCTATAATATGTACCTATTGATGAGTTGATCGCACAACAAATACTAATCGTAGTACGGGGTACCTACTGCAAACAATTTGTTTTTAGACATACATAATATACACTCAATATAAACAGTAGTTTTAGTTAGTATTGCTTATTTTCGTTTTACGCTATGCTTTACCCAAAGAAAATGATCTTAGTCGAATCCTTAAGTTTATGTAGAAACAGTGTACTCATTGTTGAACAGCAAAATAATAAACTAAATGATATTATTTTGTTTGTTTTCAGACTTCTCTACCACCTCTAATCAAAACATCTGATACCCTTCGGTGACATCTTTAATAGGCATATTTTAGGTAAGTACCAAATTAAACATACTCGTAGTTGACGAGGAAAGAAAGAAAGAAGAAAGTAATGGGAAAAGTTTTAAAATTTCGAAGAGAGCAAGTTCGAGGATTTGACTCGTGCTGAGGCTGAGCAAAATGGCATTGTGTCAGCGATAACGATGAAAAATATAAGTTTGACAGAAGCTACCAAAAAGTTTGCTTTATATAAATTATTTAATCACCACTGCCCTCTAAACGGTGAAGGTAAACATCGTGAGGAAACCGACATGTACTAGAACCAAACATTCAAAGACATGTGACATCTACCAACCCGCGCTGGACCAGCGCGGTGGATTACGGCCCACTCCCTCTCGAAGAGAGGAGGCCTGTGTCCCAGCAGTGGGAACATTATAGGGTGATTATGCTACCAAAAAGCTTATGACAATCCTGTTAAGAGACTTGTAGAAATACGACACGATTTGCGATTATTTAAAAGCGATTGTCACTTATCTACTTGAAAATATATTTTTATAGTTGTTCCGGGTCTGAGTAATCCATGTCAGATTTGTCTCTGTAAACTTACGACAGCCAAAAAAAAGAGTTTCAAGAAAATATTATTAAATCTAGGCACCTAACTCACTCAGGTAAGCCTACACTAAAATAATTCCCGCAAACAAATACCTCCACTAACAAAATTAAAACGTCACATGTAGAATCATTACTTAGAACGCCATCTTTTTAAACGTCATCCAGAAAGGCTGAATGGGCGCGACCCTTGACGCTTAAAAAAAAGAAAACTCACGCATCGCATTCCATTGTACGTAGACACGAAGGTGGATCTCATTAGAGAAACATTCCCGATCTGATGGCGCGAATCTTGGAATCATTACGTGGAACGGAGCGATACGGCGGACATGTTTTTTTTTATAATATAAATATTTTTAGCGCGCTTTTTCTTTCTTTTTTTTATTGTAATATGGGTCATGTGTAGTACCTACGTGAATTGTAAGGAAAGTCATTTTGTTTTGTACAAAGAATATGTTTCCATGCAAGGCTCCCTTTTGACGAACAAGTTGCCTTTGGAGATAACCTGTATATGCTTAGATACTATAGCTATCATAATTTTTTTTTTTAAATCAATCAATCGACGATCTATGAGTAATTTTTTATCAATAAAATCTATGCAATCTACTAAATAGGTCTTCAACTCCATCTGATCAGACCACATATTTTTACAAAAAAATCTAAAAGTCCTCTCTCGACAAAATAATCAATCCGAAATCTCACAAAACAAAAAAAGTTCGTCAGTTCCCAATTACAATACTATTACGTCAGCAAAAAGACAAAGTCAGCCGCAAACGCTCAAAAACCGTACGAAAGAGCTTCTCCATTAAGACCGGAGAGAAAAACCGTACTTAAGATAGCACTGAAGTGTTATGGTGTTGCCGCAGTCGGTAAAGGAGGTATTATGTAGTTGAGGATTCTTCATTAAGGTTTGTTGCGACGGAAAAAGATATCGTGAGGAATAGTGGTGCTAAGTACGGTGGGAAACTTGGCTGACACTTGTCTCGTAGTTTTTTAATGTTTTTACTTTAGTTGCGAGTTACTGTAGCCTTTTTAAGAAAAATTGACAAAAATGGTGCTATAGTTAGGTCGATGCATCAAACGTCCCATCAAAACAAAAATATCACCCAAAAAATCTTTACATAAAAATCTCAACAATGAAAAGCCTGTATATTTTTTTAACCCAACGAAACACAACAAAGAGAAAATTATAAAAAATACTATTCAAGACATTCATGTTCACACACATGAGGCTGCGTTTCTGCGACAAAAGACGCCGCGACACCACAATGAGGTAAGTTGCCGCAAGTCGCAAATTGCTCGCGAGACGCGTCGCAAATTGAATGCCGAGGTGTGATGAAGGAAACATACCGAGGTGGGGAAAGAAATTGGGAACGCGCGTTCATATCTTAAAAGACAATAAGGATTATTTATAAATGTTGCTTAAAGATAAGTAATGACTAGCGGCTGTTTAACCATACATTTATGACGTTTAAACGTCTTTTAACTTACGTTTATGAATAAAGGGGAATATGTAGTGTTAAAAAAAAACAGAAAAGAAAGAACATACATTTATCTATTTACACTAAAAGTGACGCATAAAATAATAACACTGTTTGTCATTACATTGTCATTTGCCTTACTTTGTCGTAATGGATGACAGGAAAACGATTAGATACCTTTATATTTAGTATATAGTTAGATGCCAAACAATGACGGAGAAACTTTTAACTGACTCACAATGTTAAAATAACACATTGATGTCGTGAAAGTAACCAAACAGACTGTGACGAGAGAAACAAATGACGACAGCCGCACCTTTACGCGAACGGATTCGACATGTTCTTTGACCGTAATTATTAATTTAAAACACGGCTGCAAACATTCATACCAAGAAAAACACGTCCTCCCCATCACCTTTCAAAGCAAACGTAGCCCATTTCTTCTCCGCGTTTTACGGGCCCGTCTCAACTCCAACCCCGTGTGTATCCCACAAGTGTGAGCACACATTTACACGGCAACTTGGGTACCAACGAGTCACGCCCGAACACCCGCGTATGGTGGCGGGCACGCTCAAGAATTTTAAAGTTTTCGCATTAAGCCACACCGCGAGAAAAAGTAATTAAAGCTTCTTTAGAACTCTGATGAATGGCTGTTTGATAGTTGAAAGTTTACACTATTGTGTAGGATCTAATGTGGAGGAGATGATTCTGAAGAAATATTACAGTCAATTCGGTTTTCCGTTTGGAATTTCTCAGTACGAGCCCGGAGTCTGGATTTGTGTCCAGTTGTTAGCGATTGGCTCGCCTCTTATTACACGGGACTTAAATATAACTGGCAAAATGTTGGTGTAGGTACTACAGGAACACCTCTGCCTAACTCTTTGGGGATAACAGGCGTAATATTACAGTCAATTTTGTAGCTAAATGGGTCTAAAATGTTTAAATATGTAGTAGGTTATACGGACTGCAAAAAAAAAACATCAATACAAGCTTATTCAAATGTTAGTGAGTAAGATTCCTTAACATCATGAAAATGCATTAATTAGCCTTGACTATAGGCAAAAGTAAAACAGAAACAAAGATACGAAAACCGCTCGACATAGTGAGGAAATACCACCCCCAAAAACGGGAACCGGAAAATAGTTCCTCACTACACCCTATCCATTAGGTTAACCGTTTTTTGACAGCTGTCTTAGAACGTAACTATTCCAGATTACGTAAAAGTTAACTTTAAAATGCGTAATAAAATAAATATATAAACTCTAATAAATAAAAGTATAAAAATATAGTACTCTATAATATATATCTCATTTAATTATCTTATTTATGGCTTCTTACAGACATTATAATACTGTACGTGTATCAATCAATGTATTGTGTGTTGCTGCAATCACTGGGTCCATCTGTCAAAAAACGGTTTACCTAATGGACCCCATATTTCAACCAAAATGACATTTCGGTACCTCCCTATTCTTTGACTATCATAACAAAACCGAACAATAATAATAATAACGTATCCGATAACAATCAGCATCTATCTACATCTTAAATAAAAACCGAACTACGTATTCCAGTCCTCATTCCATTGGCGCGGGCGCATTCCGTGACGGCCCGCCATTGGCTAAACGCACTTCCGTTTCCTGAAGTCACGCCAATTACTCTTTAAAGGTTGGTACACCTGTACATAAGGATGTATGAATTGAATTAACACAATTGAGTGTAATTACGTGTTGCTGTGGGAATGGACAGGTATTAATGAATATGGTATGTAGATGAGTATTGTTTTACATAGCTATGCAGGTATGAACACAATTTTTAGGCAGGTACTGTCATCAAAGGAGATAAGTAACCAGTGTCATCGGATATACCTTTTTTTTTTTTTGAGGATGGGAAATCATCAATTGAGTCCCGCTCTGGGTGGAGCAGAAGGGAGTGTCAGACTCTGACTAAAACCCACCCGTGTTCCTTCCTTAGCCCTTTATGTACCAGGGCAGCGGTAACCCTTTCGGACGATCCCGCTACCCCGTCAGGCATCGGATATACCTAGTTGAAGTTTGGTAAGAAACTGATGGATGCTTTCGAATGAACTTTAATTTGATAAATAAGCTGTTTGTTTTCTATTAATTAAATTCAATTTCATTCGAAAACATCCATTGGTTTTTACTAAACTTCAACTATATCCAACGACACTGGTTATTTACCTCTTATAATGACTGTACACACCTACCCACCAAGTCCTTATTCACATGTGCGTTATGTGTTAGCAAAATCAAGCTTTCAATCTATACTAATAATGAAGCTAAAGAGTTTGTTTGATTGTTTCAACGCACTAATCTCTGGAACTACCACTTGGATTTGAAAAATTCTTCTTGCATTGGACAGCCCAATTCTTGAGGAAGGCTATAGGCTATTTAACATCACGTCGCGGCCCTTAGGAGCCGAGCAAAGAGGAAAAAGGCAGAAAGACTGCTAAACGAAACGAAGTAAGAGCGTGGGAAGGCGATGCGATGCGACGCGACGGGGTGAGTCGGGGAAACAAGACATTTTACACGGGCGAAGTCGCAGGCATAAGTTAATGCATAATACGATAGAAAGCTTTGAACGATTTAATCATAATTTCTGAGTAGAAGCTTTGTCTCAATTTTTTGTCAATAAAAGCTTAGGTTTTCTTGTCCAATAACGCTAAAACGCATATAAAAGACCCCATCTACACGGTTTAAATCAATTCTATAGCATACAATAGCATTACTAGTTTACTACTATCATCTAGATAAAGAGTAGTATTTCAAAAGACTTCAACCTCATCATAACTCGTCCACATAAAAATTTTGGGTTTTTGACAGTTCTTCCATACAAAATCTGTCAGACGTCAATTTTATTCCACGAATAAAAATTATCTGTCGATTGAACAATTAGCTCTTAATATATTAATATTTTCTAAGGGCTGATTTTTCCATCGCCAGATAACTTTTATTCGAGGAATAAAATTGAGATTTGACAGATTTTGTATAAAATAACTGTCAAAATTTCAAAATTATACCTCGAATAAAGTTATTAGATGATTGAAAAATCAGCCCTAAATTGAAAGACTAACTAACTATATAAATAAATACAAAAATAAAAGGATATTTAGGCGTCGAAGTATTCGTCCGCATCGCTGTCATCCGGATACGTGTCTGGCAGCATTAAACATAAACTAACAATAATATTTAACAACACTCTTATGAACCTAGCGTATCCACTTACATTTCTATTATTTTTCTTCACTAAATACTATTTCCCCCAAGTACTTGGACAATGGGGCTCAGAAATGCACCAAGTTGACCAGGTGGTACTGACAGATGTGACGAAGCAGCGCACGCGTACGTTTGAGCATAGCTTGAGCATGCAAATGAGGATGCATCACTTGAAATATTACGATGATTTTATACAACAATAGGGTGATTAAAAAGTAACTTTGGAAATATATGAATAGGTGACAATGACGCCATTACATTTTCACCAATTTAAAAAAAAAAGTTTTTTTTAATTTCAAAACCTTGTTGGATTTTTTTTCACATCCAAAATTATTCAATTTTTAATTATTTTTTTCGAAATAGACTCATAATAGTATTAAAGTCAAAGGAATAAAATTAAAAGAAAAAGCAACATTAATAAAAACTAATGAGCGCATAACGTGTAAAAAAAAACTTTCCATTTCTCAATCCGCATAAGAAAATTACTGCAGCAAGTTAATCCATAGGACGCCTAAGGGCAGATTTATTTCTACGCCAGATAATTTTATTGGAGGAATAATTTTGAATTTTTGACAGTTCCTCCATACATAATTTGTCAGATGTCAATTTTATTCCACTAATAAAAATTATCTGTCAATTGAAAACTCAGCCCTAAAAGAAACAAAACAAAAACAAAAACCCGTTCATTATCTTATTTCTAAATGAAAGGAATTATCTCATTCTCTCTGCGTCAAACATCCAATTGGGAACCGAACACATCTTTTAAAAGGGGCAAAAAAATTTCAACATTTTAATATTTCGAGGGGAATCGCGTGCCAGGTGTACAGGACCCTCTGCCCTGCGATATAATAATACTTATTATCACAACTCCTTATTATTTCTTGTTTTAATTGTCCCCGACTTGGCTTTTGCTCCTTTTGTTCACGTTTAATGGCGTATTGTTTGTTGGCTCTTTTTAAACGCGTGCGCGTGTTTAAGATTACGTCTCATTGGTTGTTTTGTTTTCTGCTGGTTTTTTTTTTTCTATATTGAAATAAATAATTTTGCCTGGAGTTTTTATTTAAATATAGAGGTTATGGTCTCTTGTTTCCGGTTATTGACTTTGTAATTTGACATACATATTGTCATGCTTAGGAACTCTATCAGAAGCATAATCTGCCTATAATACTATACTACTAATATTATAAACGCGAAAGTTTGTGAGGATAGATGAATGGATGTTTGTTACACTTTTACGCAGAAACGACGGAAGGGATTTGGATGAAATTTGGCACACAGGTAGTTTATAACCAGGATTAATACTTAGGATATCTTTTTTCCCGATATTTCCACGGGATCGAAACTTATGCGGGTGAAACCGCGGGGCACTGACAGTCTGCCTATAATATTTCAACTGCTGAGACACAGGCCTCTCTGTGAGCGGGAGTGTGCCGTAATCCACCACGTATACTATTTCATAATATGGCAAGCAATAGCGATGCCGACCATTTTGCGAATATCTAAAGTGATATGAAAAAGCAAGTAGTATGCTTATTAAAAAATAAAAGAATTGCAATTGTAGGTACAGCTACAAATTCATTGATTGATACA
Source organism: Apamea epomidion (assembly GCA_947507525.1). Classification (NCBI taxonomy): domain Eukaryota; kingdom Metazoa; phylum Arthropoda; class Insecta; order Lepidoptera; family Noctuidae; genus Apamea; species Apamea epomidion. Next base: position 14,108,836 of record OX382241.1, on the reverse strand, counting down.
GTTGTACCTACTCAATGTTTTATTTTATTTGTAAGAGAAAACAAACAGTAGTACATTAAAAATAAATGGTAATAACTTAATGTTCATTTTATCATTGGTACTAAGGGCTCATTTTTCCGTCGCCAGATAACTTTTATCCTAGGAATAAAACTGACGTTTGACAGTTTTTGTATGAAATAACTGTCAATATTTCAATATTATTCCTCGAATAAAATTATCAGATGATTGAAAAATCAGCCCTTAATGAAACTGCTTTCATTGTGTTTTAAAGACCAATGCTAATTTAGTTCCAAGTCTCTTTGACCAAGACGATGGATCTTTATTAGACTCAATTTCTATTTCCTACGGCGAGAAGGTATAGCTTTCAGTGTAGTAAAAGCTTTCCAATCTAACCCACAATTAATTACCACACACGGTTCAAGTTCCAAGATCTTCCAAGTTTAATTGAAGGGATGCCAGGCTCACCGCCGATCACACAAGATTGGGGACCGCCACATATTTGGGACCAACTTGTAATTGATTTTGAGGAAAAACTTTTAGTTCGATTAGTGTTCTTCAGTTGTTAGTCGGTTGAAGTTTTTAGTACCTACTTAGTATGGGATAGAGCGCCATAGTGCAAGAGTAGTGGTGCAGTGGTATCAGTTCTGACTTACTAGTTTTAGGTCGTGAGTTCAAACCCAGGCCGGCAATTTATTTATTTATTGCTAAATAGGCCTTTTTTTTTTTTTTTTTGTGGATGGGAAATCATCAAATGACTCCTCCCGCTCTGAGTGGAGCAGAAGGGAGTGTCAGACTCTTACTGACTAAAACCCACCCGTGTTCCTTCCTTAGCCCTTTACGTACCAGGGCAGCGGTAACCCTTTCGGACAATCCCGCTACGCTAAATGGGCCTGCTCTTGACCTCGATCACGCCTGTTGGAAAGCGATGGATGAGGTCTATGATGGAACGAGCGTGCCCAGAAGATGCCTGATCACTCTTGCTTTGAAGGCAGATGGTAATTTACTTTATGTATTTCATTTCATCACCACTGCTCTCGAAACGGTGAAGGAAAACATCGTGAGGGTGACATCTACCAATCCGCAATGGGCCCGTGTGGTGGATTATGGCCCACTCCCTCTAACAGAGGCCTGTGTCCCAACAGTGGGAACGTTATAGGCTGAAGTGATTATGCTATATGTTATGGTATCTCATAGCATAGTAGTGAGTGATAGTGAAGCATATAACGGCTTATGATTTTGACGGTGTCAGTATGTCCTTACACAACTCTTAATAATATTTGATTTAGATCTAATACCATGCTCACAGGGTATTTTAAAAGGCTACCGTTAAACCGGGGCTTAAAAATCCTAATTCTTCCATTAGCTTTCCTCTGTATAAAAGGTGTTGAAAAAAAACAAATTTTCGTCAAAAAAACATCACGCATAGTGTACACCATTTTTTTAAATCCACGTAATTTATCCCCCAAGTGTCCATGACAGATTTTAACTATTGCAAAAGCCCCCACTCAGCCTAAATAATATAATAACCACCTTTAACACGCGTTTTTATTAAATTATGATCGATTGCACCACGTAAGAATAGAGATGATTATAATGGTATACGTTTGATCGCTTTTATAGTAGCTTAAACGATTTTTTTTAAAATGAAGCTTTGGTTTTGAATAGCAAAAAATAAGAAGAAACCTGGTGGATGTGCAAATCTCAAATGCACAAACATTAAAAATCGAAAAAAAATATGGATAGTCAATATAAATGTTTGTTCTGAGAAAGAATCGAAAACGCAACACATAAGCTCAGAGACCATTTGTGACGAAACTCCAAAAAATATACATCTTCCTGGGCAGGACGGTAAAAATTAAATAAAATGAACAGGCCCACTAATCATGTCACAGGAAATTTCAAAGATGGATTTTTAAATGTCAGATGGTAGAATAAAAACCTTCCAACCACCACGCTTGATACGCCAGTAAAGTACCTTCCCTCCCTAAAACATTCTATTCCTGGTAATGTCTACAAGAGTGAACGAAACCTGGACGGATGACCACCCGAGGGACGTACTGTGGCGGCAGTAACGTTATGTACTTACATACAAATGTTTGAGTTCTCTCAGTAGTGTACCGACAGATGGTTAGGGATATCTTCTCCTCATACGTATCTAATTACTAATAGAAACAGCTGGGACAGTTGGCGGTTGTTTGAGTTTGAATTACTTTTAGTGGTTTACATTTTCTTTTGATTAAATTAAAAAGCATCTTGGTTTTATATGAGGGTTTTTGCAGTACATCATCTGCGTAGCCTTTTCCCAACTATGTTGCGGTTGGCTTCCAGTCTAACCGGAATGCAGCTGAGTACCAGTATTTTACATGGAGCGACTGCCTATCTGACCTCCACAACCCAGTTAAGTACTGGGTTATACGAAACGCTTTGGTAAGACTGGTTGTCAGACTTTCGGGCTTCTGACGACCCGTAACGACTGTCAAAGATCCACGAATGCCAGCCAGGGCCAACGGTTTAACGTGCTAACGTCACTTGCAATTGTTCTAACTTGTTTGCTCATCTTTCTAGAACTGCAGTTTCAAAATGCATACTATAAACTTGAGTTAATCTTTAAGCCCCATTTTAACTAATAATAAAACTAAAGTAACAATAATAACTTGCATCATCTACACACTGTTTAGACGGTACATCTGTCATTGTTGCTTTAACTTATGATCTGCCCCAGGCAATTTGAAGACATATGACATCTACCAACCCGCACTGGGTCCGCGTAGTGGCTAACGGCCTACTTCCTCTCACCGAGAGGAGGCCTGTGTCCCAACAGTGGGACAACAGTATAGGTGGATTATGCTGATGCCCCAGGCAATTAAATCACATCGTGAAAATCCACTGGAACAAGATAATTCAAGCAATAAAAATCATCCCAAAGAAGTGTCACAGAAACGTCTGAAAAATAATAAAAAGACATTTATCTCAATCTTTATCTCAAAGAGAAGACATTACTTACGCAGTTCACATCTATAAAAGAGCAATAAAATAAGAGTGTGAACATCGGGGCCTCCTCGGAGGGCTCCGGAGTGCCCTCGATAAAGCCGTGAGATTGTGTGGCCCGTCTTAGGGCTGGCAAAGAGAAACTGGAAATAATTCGTCACTAAAAGATTTTAAGAAATTCAGAAGGCCGTTTCACGTATTTCAAAACGTTTCAAATCTAGTCGCAATGTCATCTGGCGACAACCAATGTAAGAACTGGTCAAACATATAAGTAAACTACTAGTATTTTTGACAGATACCTACAGTCTGAGATTGAAATGCAACCGTTCTTAAAAAACCGACAACTGCTCCTCTGGTTTCTTAGTTTAGATGGGATGAATGAAATAACTTCTGAAGGAAGACTGTTGATAAAACCTCAAGAAGGTATATCTATAATATAAAAGTCTGAATAAAACACAAACAATATGTTACACGTAGCCCGGAAAAACTCAAATATATAGTGGAATGCAAAAGAAGTGGACTCAAACTCAATAGTAACAATAGTTAGTAATAAAAAGCTTTAGTTGTCACGTCACGACTGCCTATCTCTCCGGTAACTGGGTTGTGGAGGTCAAACAGGCAGGTGCTCTATGAAAAACACTGGAATTCAGCAGCATCCGGTTAGACTAGAAGCCGACTCCAGCATAGTTGGGAGGCTAGATAAATTGATTTGATTGAGTCACTACATGGAACCAACAAATGTCTTCATAGTTGAATTCCCCATTCCTCATAAATTCCAAGAAAAAGAAAACACGCTCATTCCTCAACTTCCACCCTCTACTAATAACATAACCAATAAACCATAAACAACACAAATACCTCAAATTAACAGGTAATGGAACAAACCCTACGTTTACATTGCGTGTTCCTAACATTTACGACGTTGTTACGTGACACCCCTAGCTGTTTCTTAACCCTCCGTCTCAAGACGATGTAAACACCGTTTAGTTAAACATACTAAAGCACGGTGCCACTATAAGCGCAGCGACTAAGAATCTAAAAACGCTCCGCTCCGATAGTGATAGAGCGATTTCTTAAGAATGACTGAGTCATGAGAAATGGCAGTGTAAAAATAACGTTTAAATTGACAGGACCTTGATCCATGTAGCCAATAAATGCGAATAATTAAAACGCTTAATATTAAAACAACTGCCACCGATAACAGATATTAACAGAATTCGATTAAAAAGAAAAATGAATGATGAAAAATGACGCCACCCAATTATTGTGGACGTTATTTTAATAACGCGTAAAGTATTTAAAAGAGTTGTATAAAAACGTGTGAGGACTTTTTTAAATATTTACATTTTCACCGTATTATTTGCGTGGGGTGCTGTAAATTTCATTTTTTAAATAATATTTACTGTTACTCATGGAGCGAAGGAATCTTATTTGTTGCATGTATTGGGAACAATTCCTGGAATATGTCAAATTGGTACTGTTTTTATACTTTTTATTTAAAATCAATTCTTCGTGACCATTAACTTTTATTACTTCCTCTCTTCCTTTTCTTTTCATTTTCTTCCTTCCTTTTCTCCTTCTTCCTTGCTCTTACTTTACATATTACTTATTCATTACTAACAAAAATTTTCTCCATTTTTTTGGAAAAGTAAATTCAATTTCTTTATTGCGAACTAAGTGTACAGAATTTTGAAGATGTTAACAATGGGTAAGTTCTTAGAACTTAGAAAATATCGTAAGACGTTTCGTTTCTTATAACCCGCTGACACTCGAACCTGTTCTTAACACTTAAATGGGTGTTTTCTGCTTGGGGGAGTGCGACGTATGCTCCTTAATACTTAAGGCGATCGCCGTGGGAGGGTTAACTACGGTAGTACGGTGTTGTATCTGATTTGTGAATTACCAGCGTTTATTTTTATCACTGGTTAAGGAAATGCGTGTTGTTTATTTTGTTTTGATTAGGTTGATTAGTTAATAACGTATTTATATTGTTATTCATCATCTGCCTAGTCTTTTCCCAACTATGTTGGAGTCGGCTTCCAGTCTAACCGGATGCAGCTGAATACCAGTATTTTACATGGAGCGACTGCCTATCTGACCTTGAAAACAGTTACTGGGTAATACGATACCCCTAGGTAAGACTGGTAACTATGTTATTACCTATAGTTTATTCATTTATGGCAACGGTTTTACTCTACTGGTAACAGAATTTAATTAAAATTGATCCGTTCTCAGTCAAATATCATCTTCTTGAATGTAAAACTGACACATCTTTTTAGTATTTTTGATCTCCGGAGTACGCTTTTAACAGCTGGTTCTAAAAAAAACTTGCAACACATTTAAATCAGAATCAACTAAAAATCAAAATATTAGCATACCCAATCGGAGGTATAAGGGTTATCTTAAAAAAGTAGTTTGTCAACTATCACAAAGTAAACAAAACTCTTTAAAGAAATCCACAACACAATCTGTTTAGATAGCTCAGACCACCTTGAGTAGGCTCATCAATTTTTTGTGCAAATGTTTGGTTAAACATTGGCCACGCGACGCAAACATATGTTCCGCGCGTGCGCATAAAATTGAACACCTTTGCCGACATTTGTGGCAATATATTGGTAGTAAATTTCTTTGTAATGACGTTGACTGTTACAGATTGCTTTTTTTTTAATATAAGCATATGTTAGTCATAGAAAAGAAGTATCTTTATAATGTATGGTATCAAGGGTGGTTTTCCTAACTAAAAATAATGGCATGACGCATATAGGATTCGGAATCTGTCGACACCACACACACTCCCACGAACACCACGGGAACCAGGATTAAATACATATATGGATTAACACATAGTACCTTTTTGTTAATCGTAAATCGGTTCAGCCGTTTTTACGCACATACCTACATCCAGACACACGGACAAAAATTCTAAAAACTATATTTGTAGCATCAGACTCGTTCCCACACTTCGTAGCAATTAGATACTTAAAAAAAAAAAAAACAATGTACGGTTTTACATATTATGTAGGTGAAGGAGATATGGATAAAATAAATCATCAGTCACTACGGCGGCAGTCTAAGACATACTGGTACAGTCATAACAAAAACTATATCATTGACTGGTGCAGTACCAGTAAAGCAAAAAACTGTCTATAAGATTTTTCCGAAAATCTCGCCACTAACTCAACCGAAATATGCAACAAAATCCTATCACAGAGTAACAAACTAACAAAGCAAACACAACCCTATATCGTTAGAAACACAGTCCAGCCAAATAACATAAACACAGCGCTATCAAAAGTACAAAACTATACAATAAACGTAAAAGTCCGACAGTGGCCGACGGAAAGTAATAGGTATCTGTTGACATGACAAACAGGACCCGGTGCTTCACATCAGGCCGATGAACTTTACTTTTTTTTTACTTTTAATAAACATTTCGAGTTGTGCTACTGTTTCTGTTAGACTGTGGTGTTTAAAGGTAAGCTGTTAGGCCGGTGAGGTTTAGAGTTTTGCGTTTATTGACGATTTTGGTTTTAGATAAGATATATTTAATGTAGATTTATGTGTTAGAAGGTTTATAAGGCCTATTCTCGTTTTTATAGATGTTCAACATCTAGTCGCCATCTCATCTCAGCGACAATTAGAGAAATTTTTGACAGATAGAGGTTGCCAATGCGAACTTTCTTATAAATACAGGTTATACCCACTGAAAAAAAAAAACAAAAGCATTTCAAAGTATTTATCAAAGACATGTGTGTACGCACTGGGTCCGCGTGGTAGATTACGGCCGACTCCCTCTCACCGAAAGGAGGCCTGTGTCCCAGCAATGGGAACATTATGGGCTGATTATCTATACGTGTTAAAAACATTAAGTCTTAATCTACTTATTAAGTCCAAGTTCCAGTGAGAAACATTTTATAGTACCTAGTTGTTGCAAGTATTTCAGATTTCGTGACTACTAAAAACATTTGCTCATCTAAACGGTAAATTCAGAATAGATATTCTAAATCTAAACCAATTCAATATTATGAAATTGCAACTAAATCCTCACAAAACAATACTAAGTAATTTGTATTGTTTCCATTTTCCATCTAATTCAGTTTCCATTTGTAATAACGAAAGTAAACTATTAAACTGGAGCCTCAACAGATTCTATAAGTCTTAAAATACACCGGAAGAGATAAGAATAGACTTTAATAGAAATAGGATTCATTTCCGGTGAAAGTTCTTATCGATCGGAGGGAATTAGTGAATCCTCCAACTTTCTCTTCAGCCCTCTGAGAGCCCTCTTTATTAATTTCTATGCTGCATCATCATAGTTGTTTTATGATTTTAATCGCGTAATTTATCATGTTAATACTTTTGAAAGGAGTAAGTTAATTGATATTAAATCGTGGTTCAACTTTGAATCATTAATTACTACACAGTAGTTAAAAAAACTGCAATCCGTTAAATCCTACATCAGAGGGGCAATTCTCGTAATTTTAAGAACGTTCAGTCTGATCTAGATCTCAATCTGTCAAAAATACCTCTAATTTGTTATATTTTTTTACAAGTTTTTGACATTGATTGTCGCTGAGATGTGATTGCGACTAGATTTTGAAAGTTTTTAATTACGGGAATTGGTCTTCTGTTGCTAAGCTTTCAGCATTTTCTCATAATCATCATAGGTAATGATGATTATGAGAAAATGAAGGCTCGAAGTACTCGAACCAACACACTACCTACAAAATATCACATAAATAAAACACCTACAAAAAAGGCACAAACACACAATCGAAATTTAAAACAAAAAACGGCAGCTCAAACAAAAATAAAATACAAAAAAAACAAAACAAAACAAAAACGGCACATAAGCTAAAACAAAACGCTGGCTAAACTTTCTAGCACGCATCTAGACAAGATGCGCTTTTAATATCCCAGGGAAGTGGCGACAATCCTCTTAATCACGGAACTGGGAACAGACAATGTGTGAAATGGGGCCACGCATGTACCAGCCTGATTAGCTGCTTTGTATCGTCCACTTTTGTGAAAACTTTGGCGAGAATCGTGCCGTTATGATTATCTGTTGGCTGGTAATATTTTTTTGTTGTACACACACGTTTTATTCGAGTAATGTTTGCCTTTTTGTGGTGGCAAAGTGTTGAGATAGAAATGCTATGGTAAACTACTGTTAGGTATTTGGTTGGCACAGGAAGATCAGGCTCGCAGTTTTGCTAAGGTATGAGAAATATCCAAAATATTTTAAATATTCTGGAATATTCGTTTATCTAAGTACGAAAAAAGTGAAGGATATAAGAATATCATGCCTTAGTCAAAATATTAGAAAGATTGGGAGCTGGGATGATCGCGGACGCACCGGAATAATTCACTCCAAAGAAGGGCTGATTTTTTTTTTCACAAATCCTTGTCTCTACCACAAAAACAGACTACTAAAGCAACATTACAAATCCAAATCACATTCGCGAAACCAAACCCCCGGAGCAGTGCATCTTACCCATAATCCACACAACTACGTACATCCGTAATTAAAAATAAATCGCTTAAAAGACAAAGGCAGTACCGACGCCAGATTTCGTTTTATTACGGGCTGTGGGTAGGAAAAAAAATCATTTCGTTACATAGGAAAGAAAGACTCGAGCAAAAAACACAATAAAGATACAATGTAAACAGGTTAGGGTGTACTTGAGTAGCTCATTACGGCGCAGATGCGCTGGGATTAGCCGGTTGGCTCGTTTGAGCCCGGCAGCGCAGAGCCAGCCAGCGCAGGCCCACGGCTCGCTTGAGCCACGACTACACTGCCTTTGTTTAACCTATTTCGGTTTAGATTACGCTTTTACCGCGATGAGAGACTTAATTAATTAAAGATGTTGGCTGCAATTATTGTGCTTTTTTATATTAATTTTTTAAAGTTTTTTTTTTATGGCAGTTGGCTGGCAAACAGTTGGGTCGTTATCGTTTCGTCGGAGTTATATTTTTAATAAAAACTATTTTCTCAACAACGAAATCAAAAATCTTTCTGAACCCACCTTTACCTATTCGTAGCATGTTCCTAAACAAAACACAAAAAGATAACAATATCCTTAAATCCGAGACATACAGCTAATCATCTCTCGACTCGACTCGATGCGCTTTTGTTTTAAAATCCTACGATTTTTAAACACAAGTGCGTTTTTTTTTGCCACAACTCTTGTTCGATCGACTGATTTTTTTGCCATCGAACATCGCTGTTGCAGTGTTCTGTCTGAGTGGTCATGTAACCATTATTCTCGTTAAGTGATCGTAGAAAGTGCTGCAGAATTTTCGGGGAAAGTATTGGGATTTCCCGAAAAAGAATCACGAAGAATTCGATGTTACCGCAAAAACACAAAATTGAGCGATTCGAATCGTTTTCCCGAAACGGTTGGTTATAAAAACTGCTTGTTTATTTATTGTTCTTTTTGGAACTTTTGTTCATGTTTCCTAGTCTGTTTCGATTATTTTGCGAGGCTTTGTCGAGGCTGTAATACCTTCATACCTTGTGAAGGTTATACACATAATCGAATAGGCTTTTATACAGGGAATTTCGGGTGTTCTGCCTAGCCCTTCGAGGAAACAGACGTGATGTTACGTTCCATTATGTTTTAAGTTCACGTTATGAATAGTTCTTCACGGAATTCGTATTAATCAACTGTGATTCTAATAAGTTAGCATTTAATTTTTAAGCACATTTTGGGCAAAGTGATTTTACATTTAAAATATGTATGTAGGTAGGGTGGGTGACGTATAGAGAATTTTATCCATTTGTTAGTCTTGAGGTAACTCAGACAAAGGTAAAGTCATTTTTATACAAAATTCAAACGACCAATTGGAACCGCACGGCAGAAGCTAGGCGCACACCTAGATTCTGACGTTTTATAAGTGACCATGTAGGTTTATGTGAAATAAAATGTACTGATTTTGATTTTATATAAATATACTTCTTGTACAAATTGTAAAAAAATCTTCATAAGTACTTATCTTGAAATATCCCCCAATAATAAATGAAACAGACAGAAGAAAGAGTATTTATTTATAATAATATAAACATCGTATCTAATTTGATTTCCACTGGCCATTTTGAGCCTAACAGTTTTTAATTCAAAAGCACACTAAAACCAACATCATTCTGTAATAAAATATAGGTACATAACATCACCGTTTGTGTCCGTAATAAAATAATAAGTTAATTGACAAACAATAAATAAAATCAATAGCGAACAGAAGACTACCTCAAACGTTCTAACCTTATAATTTCCTGAAAACATTGTTTGAAATACTACCTACCTATCATACACAATAAGCCTATAATGTTCCCACTTCTGGGACCCAGGCCTCCTCTTGGTGAGAGGGAGTGGGCCGTAATCCACCACTAGGGCCCAGTGCGGGTTGGTAGATGTCACAAGTCTTCGAATTTTTGGTCAATTTCCTCACGATGTTTTCCTTCACCGTCAACTCTAACCTTATAATTTCCTGAAAATATTGTCTCAAATACTACACTCATTTATTAAATTCCTTTTCAACACCTAGTACAACAAGCTAATAAATCTAAGCACCCTCTTGGTGACGATCTTACTAACAAGATCGCGATAGCGCAAGCGATGCGCGGGAGCGGATACGAGCCATAGAGCACGGAAGCTACGTCACAATGGCGGCGCCCACTTCCGGCCGGAGTCACGCACGGCCGCTGGTACTGAGTACTGACCAAGAGAAAGTTTACTTTTATTTGATAGAGTCATATTTTTTATGGATAGTTTCCAATTTATTGGTATAAAAACAGAAAACAAAAAAAATATATAAAAAATCTGGGCGCTAACAAAGTGATGTTGCGGAATTTTCCTTCTTTTTCAATATTATCTTAGGATTCTGGTCAGTAAGAAAAAAACACCTACTTGGTTTAGGTGAGTGCATTATTCATTTTCCCTGTACACTCACAAAATTTTGCCCGTACACTCAAACTATTTTTTTCATGAAATACACAAACTAATTTTTCATTAAAATGACACAAACTAATTTTAATAAAACCTATTTGTTTGTAAAAAAAAAAACAATTAAAAAATTCAATGCACTGTATTTTCTATCCCTACAATCAGGTGTAATAATTACATTACAGTATCACAAAGGGGAAGTGACCTGTGGGAATGTACGGAACTAATACACTACTTTACAACGAAATTCTTTCACATTATGTATTGAATGCAGCTGGTGTAGAACAATATGGATGTCATTGTTTAGTGTGTTTCCTTCTTTCCTGAGTTTTTGAGGTTAGATTGATGCCATATCTATATCCATCCAGAGTTTGCTTGTATGTTTGAACGCTTTAATTTCTGGAACTGTCAGTCGGATTTGAAAAAATATTTTTTCTGATACTCCAACGTCGTAAGAAAGTTTCTAGGCTAATAAATATCACAATACGACCCTTAGAAGGTGAGCAAAAAGAAAAAAGTCGTAAAAAACGAAAACGAAGTATTGGCGCGAGTGGACGATGGGATGCGGCGCGATGGGTCGGAGCCAAAATTTCACGCGGACGAAAACGTGAATAGAAGCTAGTTAATATAACCTAAAATAATAATATAAAAGTTTGAATGCAAAAGTTTGTAGGTGTGGTTAGCCAAATCACGTCGAAATTTTGAACACATTTGAAGGTTTACTGATTTTTATGAAAATGATCTGAAGGCCAATTCTCGTAATTAAAAACAAAAATCTAGTCACAATCTCATCTCAGCGACAAACAAATGTCAAAAGCTTGTCAAAATGTAGGGAAATTAGAGGTATTTTTGACAGATTGAGACTGAGATCAGACTGTGACCGTTCTTGAAATTACGAGAATTGCCCCCCCGATATTTTTCCTTAGTCTTTACTTTCCGTTGTGGTTACTACCTAACCCAAGTAACCACAAATTTAACAAAAAAAAAAAAAAACTTAAAAAGTCTTATACAATATTACAGCGCGGAGCACTTGCTATAAAAATATTCATTAAAAAACATTCCCCCTCACTAATTTTATGACTTCCGCCGGAAGGTAAAATGTGTTGTACCTAGGTACAGTCCTTCCCTCATTTCCACTTTGTCAAATAATAAGTACCTATGCTTCTGGTGTTTACTAAAATAATTACTAAAAACTACACGTCAAATATTTTTGCACAGATTAAAAAATGTTTTAAGAATTATAGACCGATCAAAATGGCTTCCACTGTTAGTAAACATTTTGCTTAAAAATTAGCCTTGTGTCACAAAATCCAATCCAGTTACTTAAAATCGGCCAAATACAGCTCATTAACAGTTCTGATGCCCAAGGTATTAAAGCCCTTTTATGTTGCAAACAGTTTAATAAATAAACAGGTCAATCACCCATCTATTCAAATGTCATCACTTGCAAAACGTCAAACCACAGACTAAAAAAGCGCGCCAAACGAATAAACGTCATACGATAGCGTATAATTTTTAAATCCTGTGCTCTATTCAGGCAAAGGAAGCGACAAGTGAGCCACTTGCCGTCATTTTCTTGCTATCTATTCCGTTCCGCGATATCGTAATTATATGTTCTCTTTTGTGGAGACTGTGTGTGCTCCACGCTTCCTGTCTTGTGTGAGCGTCGCGTCAACAACGGTGCAAGTTACGAGAGGTAGACTTTTCAATTTGTAGCTAACTTCGTAATTTTATAAACCCCTTTTTTATTTGTTGTCTTATAACATTTTGTGATTTTTATAGTAGGTAAATACTGATTGATAAATTATTTTAATTTTTGTAAATAAGTAAGAAGGTTCGTACAGACGCCAGCACATCAACACATCGTTACTACAATCTGTCAATGTTTTTCAATAGATTTTCAACTTTATCACTAAAGCATTAAGGACCCAACGACTGTGTCAAAAAATGGTGAAAGCGTTACTGAATTTTGGGCAAAACAACAGATAAAAAACAAATAGTAAAAAGCTTTACATGTGATGTATTTTTGCCATGGGCACGCTAAGAAGAAGTAAGCCATGTTTTATATAAAATCGGGAAGTGTAAAAACTGTAAAATCTATGAAAACATATCACGCCTGCATTTCCTGAAGACTTGGGCAGAGGTTTTGAATTTATCTATAACTAGCTGCGCCCCGCGGTTTCACCCGCAGAAGTTTCGATCCCGTGGGAATATCGTGATAAGAAGTATCTGTGTACCTAATTTCATCCAAATCTGTTCAGTAGTTTTTGCGTGAAGAGTAACAAACATCCATCCATCCATACAAACTTTCGCACTTATAATATTAGTAGGATAAATAGTAATAAATTCGTACTTTTATGAAAAAAAGCTTCATAAAACTCCATTTATTGTACTTTCCTCTTGTGTGCTAAATAAGCGAAAGTAAATCGCTCACCGCTCATGAAGTGCGCCGCGCTATAATGGATGTATGCACTTTAATTGAAAGGGGCGATGTGATTTAAATAATTTTATTGATGTTAACTTCTCATTTCCATAAATTTTATACGCTCATTTCTTTCATGAGCGTTTTGAATAAATTCCTTAACTAGAAGTAGATTTTAAACTTTATATAAGATTAGATTTAGATAAAACTATTTTAGCTACTTTTCTATTTTTTCTAATTCTAGGAAGTAATAAAATAATCCAGTTTGAAACAGGAATCAAAATTCATGGAAAATCGCTCTTTATAAGATACTTTATCAACAATTTTCATTCTCGTCACAATTTCCCAAAAGAATATAGGTACTTAAAACAATGAGAAACTGATAAAATTCTATAAAAAAAGCTGTTTTTACTTATTAATTTCCTTAACTAATTAATGAATTGTGACCCTACAACCAGTGGGAGTAACCAAAACCGGATTCAAATCAAAAAACCTTCAAGTAACATTTAACCAAATGTCACGCTCATCCCGTTGAAGAACTTACAAACAGATGTCCTATAACATAGACAGGGGAAAATACCACCATAACATGATCCTTCACACCATCCCTGCTAGCAACAAGAGTCGTGTCAACGAAATATTTTGAAAGGTCAATCATTATTGGTTATAACTAAATATTAGTTTTTGTTCCAATGGAAATTGGATTATATTCGCGAAGGGGTAAGGTGTAGTTCTGCATGGGGTGTTTTCATGGTGCTTCGATGGGGTGGCGTGTGCTAAACGCTATTGATTATAGCAGATTGTGGCACACTAACACAGATAATTGCTGCGACCTCGCTTGGTGTAGTAAATCATTTGAATTGTTTATGAATTTTGATTTGAATTACTATGGTTATCATTGTTTACCAGCATTATGATTATTTAATTATTTAGGGGTAACTATGTAACTGTAGTTTAATTCTCAATTTCAAAATAAAAAAAGATATTTAAAATCTTTTTTTTTTAGCCCGTACTGTCCCACTGCTGGGCAAAGGTCTCCTCTAAATCCTTCCAGGAACTCTTTCCCCACGCCACCTTGAACCAGCTGTCGCGGTACACGTCCAGGTCATCCAGCCATCTCTTATTAGCCGGCCTGGCTTTTAAAATCTTAAGCCTTTATTTTTAACCGACTTCAAAAAAGGAGGAGGTTCTCAATTCGAAGCTATATTTTTTTAAAATAACTTTAATTTCGGAAGTCGATGGCCAACAACGAAATTGCGAACCCAACGACACCGACTTACTAAATTAAAGTTATTTTTCACTTTTAGTGTCTTTTTTTGAAGTCCGTTGTTTTTTTTTTTGCAAAAAAGTTTTTTATTAAAAACAAACAAAATATTAACAAGGTGTTTACCTGTATGAAAAAAACCCTAACTGATAAAACATCTATATGTAACGTTATTAGAACAACAACAGGTAACCACAAAATATCGGTTTCTACCGTAAATACACGTTTATTTTTCCTTGAGTTAAAAACAAGAGAATATTAGGTAGGTACGGTCACCAAAGGAGATAAGTAACCAGGGTCGTCGGATATAGTTGAAGTTTTACAAGAAACCGATTGATATTTTCGAATGAAATTTAATTTGATAAATAAACTGTTTGTTTTCTATTAATTAAATGTTAATTTATTCGAAAACATCCATCGGTTTCTTATTAAACTTCAACTATACCCGACGACCCTGGTTACTTATCTCCTTTGGTGATTGTACGTACTTCTCTATCTATATCTATTAATACATATTATAAATTAAAGCCGCTTTTCATGTCTGTCTGTGTGACCGTGTTGTTCTTCTAAACTACACAACGGATTTTGATGCAGTTTACACCATCATTTAGGGTATTTATTCCGGAAGGTTTATGTGTATAATACATTAATATTTAACTTACATAATATAATAAAGAAATCTCAATGCTTTATCAAGTCGTAAACCGTACGGTTGCTAGTATCTAAATTCTATACGAAAAGAAAACTTTTTCTATCGAACATGTGCTGATTTTTGCCCAGCCACGTGTGACCAGGTAAGCCTTGAAGAAATGACATGAAGCAAAAAGGTTTTAATAAGACGATGACCTATTTCAAAATTTTGCACCTTTTGCCGAAAGAGTTCCCTTTGATAGAACACCTTGCTAACATATGGCGAACCCGCATGTCTTCTCAGATTTTTTGCTAAATCCAAGATTAAATTTTGATGAAATCTAGAGCAGTGAAATGGAGTAGAGTTTACGAATAAATAGTGTTTTTAAAGTCTTTAGGTTGGTGAAATTAATTTTGGGAGATGGGAAACAATTTTAGTTTATTTATTGATTTAAAATCGATGCACGTCTAGAAAAACTTAACCGATGAACCTTTAAGCTGCTTAACAGTAAATAAGAATTACGCTGAACGATAAATTTTTCTTGAAAATGCGAATTACATTTTTTGATATAAAATTCGTAGGTACATCCCCAAAACAAACCTTTGTACTCAAGTTGTAATTATATCATATCCCTATATATTTTACTGTGTGTACATAAATAATAAAACAAATAAACAATAATCCAGCCAAAAACAACAATTAAACTAACAAAATTCACAATGAATCGTGAAATAAAAAAAAACTGCGCAAAAACTAATTCCTCCTTCCATTCACGTCCACATATTGTCTTTGGTCGGCGTTCTGCCGTCCACAGGTAATCAAAGGTGCACAACAAAGCCTACCTCTGGCTTTTTGAAAGCGTCCTTTGCTTCGTCGGCCTCTCGTTTCATTCATATCTCCGTAATTGGCTTTTGATTTATATTGACGTAGTTTAAAAAAAAAACTGTCGGTTACTTATAATAAAATAAAAATGTTTATTGCAATTATTTAGGTACATACAATGAAAACACACATGAGTTGGAGATAAAAAAACTGTACTTGTCTGTACATTCACATGAACGTTCAGAGCTTTAAAAACAAAATGATTATTCATATGTTTTACATACCTATACAATTCTAAAGTACCATCTTCCAGTCTACATCAAATAAAATTATCAAATCAAATCAGTCATTTATTTGCATAAAATATGGTAGGTACAAAAGATACTTAACATTTCAGTGCAAAGACACATTCCGCCATGTAATGATCGCATACAAGAATTTAATACATGAAGCACCTACTTCATGTATTTTTGTTCCTACATACCTATGTAGGAACATAAATAATAAAAACATGACTACAATGCATTTCTGAAAATGAAGTAACCTTCGTAGGCATTTTTTAACAGTAAATACTTACGTACCAGTTTTGTGCGAGGTAAAGATGTTTCCGACTGTATAACAGTACATCATGAAGGAACTGCCAAAAACTAATGCTGGCTGCCTACGAGAGATGCCCTTAGTCTGATTTGAAAGAAAAATAGCATAGCGCTTTAATTTCCTGGGCTAGTTTTGTAGGAAATGGCTACGGATCGTAGGCTCGAAGCCAGTCGTAGGCTAGGCTAGAAATACGGTAAATCTGTGCTAGAGTCGAATTCTGTTTTTGAAGCCGACGCGGTGACGTATCAGTACATGATTTCGGATCAGCGTAATCTCGTGATGTTTCTTTGATGTCTCGTTATTTGAAAAAGCCGACAGACGAATTAGGAATTGATTAAAATGTGTTTTACGATATTTTTCTGTTAGTACAAGACAATATCTCAAATATGCCAACCCAATATGCCAAGTCAACAACAACTACCAACTTGCGAAAATCTATTATGTGTGGAATTTATAACAGTTTTTTTTTTTTAATATAAGTAAATGCTTCCTTATTATTCCCGTTAACTCGCAAGCGTCAAATCATAAACACACTTCCCATCATAATTATAGGTACCAACGCGTACTTACAGAAGACGCGTCAAAAATTTGAATTTAACCGCCGCCGCGGCGCACGCGTCACAACGCCCCAGTCACAACCCCCGCGAAAGGTGCGCGCGCGCACAGCAACGAGGGGACTCGCCCCTATTATCTTTAAACATTTCCAAGTCTACAAGATAAAGCACAAGGGGAGCAGGGGGTGATTTTCTTTATTCTTCACCCGATTTTATTATTATTTTTTTTAGTTATTATTACTGTGATTGTAGAGCCACGCGTCGTATGCGCACATGTCGATCGACCCCTGCTGTAAAGCGTAAAGCTCTTACTTGTTTGAGTATTGTTCGTGGATTATAAGGATACATTAGCGGTTGATAAGTTTTGTATTATTATTACGTTATTGATATTAAAACTTCAATAAAGAAAGAAATTTGTTTCGCCCAAAAGCAACTTAGTAAGAAAGAAGAAAAAAAAGGTATCAAGTACAGGCCAAAAGTAAAGGTCGATTCAAGGGTGCAAAGATGTTTTCAATAATTTATATTATAAAGATTAAGCTGCACCTTGTAGATCTATAGAATATAAATCGGGCGCACGCGCAAAAAAACTAAGATGCGTCATCCGGTATTGACAAATAGACCACCTTCTAGTACCAATTCTTTAAAGACACCATTGAAACTGTTAGAGAACCATATTCTTTAAGAAATAAGAACGAAAATTGCAAAATTCTTGGCAATCCTAAAAGCAAAACCTTTTTGTCAGTCCCAAGATTGACAAATCAACCAACAAGATAAAAATCACCTTCGGTCTCAAAGGCAAAGTTGAATTCCGTTTGGCAACACCTTCCAAGAAAAAAACGTCTTTACAAGACCGACCAGCTGATTTTACGCCCGCACCTTACGATAAATATTTGGAGTAAAATCATTACAACCAATTCAAAACTTTACCTTCCCGAAAATAAAGTCTCAAACAGCTTGAGAATGCCTAAACCTTGTAAGGTGGTTCATTTCTTCGACTTAGGACTTACGTCAATGGAATTTTAACCTTCAACTGGGTGAATAAGATTAGTTTTCGGTTTGGCTTTTGAAAAAGGCACGTGTTTAAAAGATAGCATCGATGCACATGCTTGATCCGGCACTTAATGTGTTTTGTGGGCGTATCAAATATCTTCATGGTTACCGACCAACGGTGGCGCTTAAAACAATCTGAGTGACCAGGTGTGGGTTCATTCCCGACTGTTATAAGTTCCTTGTTTGTTTTGAAGAAAGTAATTTAGTCTGGTTTTACTGTAGTAGATCATATTTCAATTTTAGTTCTTCAAAAATTATAGACTTTTGCATGACGCTTATCGGATGATTTTTGAAAAAATCTATACTGAGATCAAAAGGTACTTCCTAGATATTTGAAATGATATCTGCTCTTGCTGGATCGCTCACATACAATCAAGAAGATACCAATTTCTACTACCTATATGGCAAGTGCCAAAATTCCGCACAAACCTATCTAAAATTAAGCATATCTAAACCGCTAAATCATCAATTCGTAAGTAGACATACAATATGGCGGTAATCCTACAGACAGCGTACTCAGCACCCACTACACTACAATAGCTGCTTACCCCTCGCACCTTTGACCCGGCGCCGGCGCAGCTGCCCGGGCGCCCAAGATGGCGGCGAGGGGAGCGCATCGCGATCGATAAAGTTCCGTGCGCGAATCTAAGCTTGGGTAGTTGGATTTTGAGCATTTTTATGTCATTTGAAAATTTTGTTGTTTTTTTGGAAGAAATTATTTTTATTTTTGCATTCAAAAGATCTAAAAAAATCTTCAGAAGCTAATAAGCATGGTAAAAGAAAAACAAAAGCATAGCATAATTAGCAAATAATGTTCCCACTGCTGAGACACAGGTCGCCTGTGAGAGGGAGTGGCTACCACCGAACCGCACTGGGCCCGCGTGTTGAATTATAGAAACGAATACTTTAGGAAACACGGGGCAAAGAAAAACAAAACAATTAAATTAACATGAGCCACCAAAAACTAAAGTAGCTCCTTCACAATATTAATCAACCCACAAAAAAAGAAAACAAACTTCGACTCTTCGATTTTTTGCCGACAAGCGATCGCGATCAACACATTGCAATCTTATCAAAAGATCATTAATTACCAATTCGATTATTTCGCTACCAAAACAATCGAATCCCGAAACTCGATATGTTTTGCTCACACAATGGGAAGACATCCATCCATCATCCGCAAAACATCTTTTGCAACGCACGCGCCCCACAGATGCGCAAACGCATGTGCCGCTTACATCGCAATATCAATAAAATAAAGAAATTTAGCGTATTGTGCGTACGCCCCTCTATTAGAAATACTCAAATACAATAATGCAAATTCTCTGTAACGATTCCACATCTGTTTCAAAATTGAAATTCAGTCGATATTATTGATTCTTAAATCGAGTAATTTTGCTTCTATACCTATTAATAACTCGCAGCTTTACTAATGTTAAAGTTTAATGCTCCAGGCTAAAGACTTTGAAAAACTACTTTCTTGTAGCACCTCTCCAACTCGCATCTTTTAAGTTCTAAGGACTATATCTTCCAATGTTTTTTTTATATCTTCAGTATGTAGTTTAGTTTGTGCGTTGTCTGTCAGTCATTCATATAGCTACTTTACATAAACTATAGACGAGCATCTGCCCGCGATAGACGAGCTTCGTCCCGTGAAATATCTTATTTTTAGTAAACTTGTATCCTATGACACTCAACAATACTGTAGCTTCCCATTAGTGAAAGAATGTTCGAAGATCCATAAACATACAAACTCACAAATTTTCCCTCTTTATCATTTAAGTAGTTTAGATAGATTGCAAATAGGCAAGTCTCTGATACAGTTAAGCCACAAGGTGTAAAGATGCACATTTGTTCCGCGGGATGACTCGTATCATACGCTTGTACGAACCGGGCACGCGACATTTTCTACCGGAATAGTTAAAGGTGCAGTCGACCCCTTTCCTCTATTATTACACGTCACAATCGATGAATCGACCCTAGAAACTGTGTATGAGGGTCTTAACAATCGATCGAATATAACAATTGCCGGCATCCCTAGCTTTGAGGCTGTAATCTTTTACAATTTAAAGTGTTAAAGTGCAAAGTTAGAAGTTGGGCTTTAATTCTTCTAATACAACAAGTTTTTGTTTAACTTAGCGCTCTTTAAGAAGTAATTGAACGGAGAGTCATTCATTACATTAGTAACGAATTTATGATATTGACAAAGATTTAATTTCAGTAATATTTTTGGGTCGTGTTATAATTGAATAATTCCTTTTTGACAAAGGCTGTGCGGCTTTTTTTGTAACTTACTAACGATGTATCTTATTGATCAATTTAATGTTCAACATTTTCTTTCCAGGAACAAAAAATGCTCATACAAGAAAAAATAATATTACGTCCAACAGACCTCATACACGTCTAATATTCTACTCCGACCGCCACAAAACTCCGATAGCGATTCTTCTCATATAAATACTATATTTTCTGTTCTGTTTATTTTCTTGTCTTTTTATATGATTTGTCTACATAAATCGTTAAATAAAATAAATAAATAACAGTGCATTAACAAATGTCAAAAAATCTCACATTTTCTTCATTAATGGGAATGTAGGTAACATTCCCATTAATGAATAAACTATGAAACAATATACTTGCACATAATCGCCATTATGTCAGGACCAGAGAGTCAATGACTATAACTTCCGTGAAATAATATAATTACGAACGCAGCGGTCATCGTCACTTCCGTTACCTAGCCGACGCCATTTTAGGAATCATTTGAATTTTCCTTCAATATGGCGTGTGAATTTTTGGCGCGATAATGTTGCAGTTGTTTTTATATTGTTTGACGCATGGAATTAGTATGTAGGTACTATATGTTAAAGTTAGTACAAGCTTTTTTTTTCAGGTGAAGAGTTTAGCTTTATTTCATTTTACTGCAGCACGAAGTTCTGTGAAATTTAATAAGATTATTTTATTTAAATAATGTCGTTTGAATGATCTACAAATGGTAACTAATAACTGTAATATTTCCAATCAGAAAATTATAAGATTACTTTTTCCACAATTCCTATCTACCTATCAAAGTATATATTTCTTAATATCAAGAAAAACCTACTAAATCAGGAATATTTAATGCCTAAATAAAAACATAAATAAATTACATATACCCATCTCGCTATTTATTCTTTGCAGCGCATTGAGAATTTTCTTTTTGCACCCATTAGCTGAAGGTACACTGTCCATTGAGTCGTGATAAAAAATGTGCTTACGGTGTAAAAAAGTGGTTTTACTTTGATGATACGTCCAGGCTTTTTTACATACAGTGTACATACTATAGTACATTGAAATATGTAATGAGGGTGAGGAAAAATTATAGAAGCTTAAAGCTTTGCCATGGGTTGGTTAAAAAGTCTAGATAAATTAATATTTTTTTATGAATATGCGATTGTAATGAGTTTCACGATAAAATTTGAGAAGATGAGCTCGAAAATTATCTCTCAAAATTCTCAAGAAAAAAAAAACTTTTTTTTTATTTCTGTTTTCCCATTGCTGGGCAAAAGTCTCCCCCATACTTTTGAAATTTTCTTACTTAAGAATGACTTATCTTCAGTATATTTTGAAGTATAAAGAGCGTTGAATGCGAAGAGAATTTTACTAAAATAGTTCATTTTCCTATAGCGATCCATGCTTTTTAAATACCCATTCAAATTCCCTTTCACGCCAACTGCTGCAGTCTTTTAACCCGAAACACCCAAAAACCTAAGAACTACTAGCAAAGTAGTAATGCGGCAAAGCACTCGAAAAACCGCACAGTCGATCTCCTGGCCATTAATTAGTCGCTCCCGGTATCGGAGTCTTAATCAAGCATAAAATTAAAACTTGGCACACGCCGAGCCCACAGAAGTAAGGGTGTGTCCACACGTACCTTATGGCACGGCAATTTGTTCAAGACATCTGGCCTCACACCTGCCTGAGCGCCCGAGTTCACCCCTCGTATGCTCCATACCGATACTGCAGCTACAACTATAGTTTTCGACACCCCATTCTTATTTTTAACGCATTATCTGAATAGTATTAGAGTCTAAATTAACTTCTTTGACAGCACAAACAACTTTGCCCGTGTATTATGGTTTTGGCACAAGGTCCAATGCCCCCGTCATTCATCGTAACATACACTATTAAAATTCGGAAATGACGAAACAGTTTTTCGACTCGTATCGTCGCAATTCAAGTGTGAATGTATGATGGAAAACTGGTATGTTTGCTCATTAGAAAGTTTTTTTGAAACTGTTTGTTGCCAATCCGGGATAACGGACGTGTTTCAATTAGTCAGTTCGAGTATGTTTGTCCACGTTAGTCGGCTGTCAATCTCCATAGTCGGGCTGTCTACAATCTCGGCGTAAACACGACGTACGTTCATTCACCCACACACGCCTCCAAGACGTCGGTGCACAGGTGTGCGTGTGTGCGTGCCCATTCAAGACGTCGAGTCCTTACGTCGCGTCCGCTGACGTCACAAGTCTTCCAAATGGGCGTGTGATCGCACCCCAACACAAAATGTGTTTTGACAATTCCGTTAACGAGATAAGTGAAGGGTTAAGGTTATGTAACATGTAATTTTGGTTTGATTTCTTGGTTTACTTGTAGTTTGATTCAACTGACTTCGCGTCCGGTCGGGTGGCGTTTTTATTGCCGAGATCTTTTATAAATATGATAATTCGCAGTGAGTTGTCAATCAAAAAACCAACACTAACAATCCGCCTCATATCGGTATCGCGTTACAATTTTATTCTTCTGCCAATTTGCCGCATTATCACCGAATCTTTTGATACACCTCTTGTGCAGTTCCTGAACCAAAAAAAACGTTATTTATAACCTTGTACAGTACAATAACGAAACTACTTCCTGCGTCAACTCTTGCAAAAAAACCATTAAAATTTAATTTGTCTCCGCAGGGGTCTAAGGATGCGGGGCGATACTGGTAATTTGGTGTAAGTAGACCAATATTGGTTTTGTGGGAATGTGGGCCAAGTAGGCCAATTCCTGGCCTATTGTGTGAGGGGCCAAGAATGGTTCCTTGAATGTGAGCCCGCATCCCGCGAATAAAAATTAATGGTGGAGAGTCCTTGTCCTTGTGGGACGTTTGAGTTCTTGATTTGATAGTTGGCGATCTCATGAACGTTTAGAAGTAGCACGGTTGAGGAACGGTTTGAGTAGTAGTTTCAATTTTTATAAGGGTCATTATTAAAAGAGGAACAGAAACTAAACATCATGTCATAATATCGTCAGTTATCGTTTGCATAAAACTCGTTATAAAGGGAAAAATTGGAGTAGGTATCAAAAATACATTGGCTAGATTAGATTGCTCATGAGCAGAGTTACCAACATATATGACATCTACCAACCCGCACTGGGCCCGCTTGGTGGATTACACCCCACTCCCTCTCACGGAGAAGAAGCCTGTGTCCCAGCAGTAGGAACATTATAGTCTGATTATGCTAGAGTTACTTATATCGACCTAAAAACAAAAGAATCATGACTATTGAAGAATACAATCGTATAAAGTTAACAAATACCATTAATACGTCTTAGAGAAATGGAAACTGATACAAAAAATACCAGTCTCCAAGACAAGAAGTCAATGTGTAACATCTGCGTGTTTTTGCTCAATTTGTGCAAAATATTGATCCTTCATAGACCTAATTTGACACGTATAGTACCTTTGTGGAATTCAAGTGTCGTAAATCTGATAGACGGTGTTGATACGATTAATAGAAACAGATGTTTTTGAGATTTATTGCGGTTCTTAGATTTGCACATTTCGAAAAGGTCATTCGCAAAAAAATTCAGCAGGCAACGTTTTTTAACAGTACCAAAAATAAAATACAAAAAATTTGATCAAAGAGAAGGAGGCTTAGGTGATTGGTAATTTTGAAAGAAATAGTTTTATGTAGAAAAAGATATTTCTACGACAGACAATGAACTAAGTAAGTATGAGGTTGGAATAATAAGTTGACAAAAGAAAGAATAATGTTGAAATTGCATACATGCATACCCTCACGCCTTATTCCCATGCACTTCTGTTTCCAGCAAAAGGTAAGTAGTTGTAGATCATGGATACATACAAATAAAAAAAATTTAAAAAAATTAAAAAATGTTGAGAAGTGCTGTTACGTACCTACGAGTATTTTAATTTTAATGGTATTTGTAATTGTATTTTTTTATTGTAATTTTGATTGTATTTTTAATTGTTTTAATGTAATTTTAAATTTAATTGTAATTATGATGGTTTTTTATTAATAGAATTTTTGGTTAGTAACATCGCATTGGCGTTATAGCTGTTAAGGTGTTATTTACGAAATTTGGGAATAAATAAATAAATAATCAGCCTATAATGTTCCCACTGCTGGGACACAGGCCTCTTCTCTGTGAGAGGGACTGGGCCGTAATCTATCACGCGGGCCCAGTGCGGGTTAGTAAATGTCACATATCTTCGAATTTTTGTAGTTTTAATAGTTCTAGGACTTGTCGGTTTTTTTCCTTCACCGTTTAACCGTGATGAAATTTTACACAGAGTAAAGGGCCTGACCGGGTTTGAACCTACGACCTACGACTCGTAAGTCACAGATGTTACACTGGGCCATCTCATATAATCAAAAATCAACAACAAAACTTAAAAATTCGCAAAATCTTAAGTACAGTCAGCACCAAATAAATCACCCACACCTCTTCAAAATGATACTATACTTAACAAATTACTTCCGGCACTACAGAACTTCCTTTACCTGACAATTAGGTCCTTGAACTGTACCGAGCGCCTAATAGACCATAAAACGGTCAATGGAGTACTACAGCACCCCATGGCACCTGGTTTACATAAAGAAACATCTTTCGGTACTTTTGAGTGTGATTTATGATATGTTGTAGTAATGTTTATGATTTTCGTTTAAGAAAGAATGGAAAATAGGATATCAGCTGCTTGTACAGAAGCGAGCACGTCAAGGTACTACAATTCGTCAAATTTCTTTAATAGATTTTCAAGTTTATCGCTAAAGTATTAAGGTTCCAAGTTGATTGGGAAAAATTGACAGTTTCGGGTAGCTTGATGTGCTAGCGTTTGTACTAAGAAATTGCGCAAGGTAATTTGTGTTGTAGGTAAACTTTTTGCGTTCCATATCTACATGGTTCACGTCTGTAAAAATGTGCGTCTTATTTATGCAGAATCAACATTTTATTCTTACTTTCTTTCTGTCTACCAAATATTGGAAACTTGATTGCACGAAAACACGGAGCTTCGGCAATGTTTGTGAATAATTTAACTTAAAATCGAGAATAATTATGTCCCCCTTGTGCCATGGTGTCCAGTGCCAAAAGCTGTAGATTTGCGCGCGAGAGTGAAATCAATAAAATTGATTTTTGTCCCCAAATAGTCATCATATTTAAACATTGACACTATTTCATAAGTTTTGATAGGGGTAATTCACAAAAAGATTGGCTTTATCGCCATTTATCAGAAGAAACAAAAAACCCCATAGATTTCCTACAGCCCTGCGCACGCGCTCACGCCGGGTGGTCGCGCACGTGGCCACCCCTATCCGATCGATATCGATAAGTAGTGTTGTACTTTCTTATCGATTCTCGGTGGACGGGTGGAATAAAGAAATGTGTTAAAATTGGTTTTGACTGCTTCTGACCATTCTTATCTGATATTTTGATCATTAAATTGAAAAGGCATAAAATTGAGGACTAACAAAATGTTTCTTGTCTTTGCAGATCAACCGCAGGCTACGGGCATATTTCGCAGCTGATAAGATCACAAAATCATATTAATGGTAAGATAACCTATTATAATACCAACCGACACTAATGTGTTACCTGTCTAATTACTAGCAACTTTCCAAAATAACTTTCCAACCAGACTTTCAAGTTTGCAGAAACAAAATAATCATTTCCATTTTCACCAATAATCATTTCGTATTTCAGGCTTAGAAAATATTTTCAAATTACCTCAGACACCACGAAACGAAAATAAAGTACATTCGAACAATAAAATCCAATTTCAATTTTCAATTCTGACTTGAGTGGCCTTTTATAATTCCTTTGTAACATACGTACGCAGTTTTAGGCGGTATGAACTGGCTCGCACCGGTTTTCGGCGGCCGAACGCCGGAATAAAACCGGCTGAATTTCGTACATATACCCGTATTTTGTCTGCGGCCTGACAGGGGTGGACAGGGCATGAATTTTCGAATAATCAGACGTGCATATGTGCCGGGACACTTGCCGCCATAGACTTATGTGACATGTACTTGTCGGGTGTCATAAAATTGAATTTGTTCCTTGGTACAGACTTGTTAAATATTCCTTTTTACATAATTGAAAAGCTTATTGAAAATTCTTTTTGGTTATTTTTTGTTACATAGTTTTTGACTATAAAATATATTTTAATAACAGTCTTTTTTATCATTTAGATAATATTATTCCTTATTTATAACATAACATATGATGATGGACATGACGAGGATAACTTAATACATGTCAAATGTTTTCGTTTCTTTTTGTCATTGCATTTTTCCGTACATTATCCTGTATCTAATCTGTAACACCTAGTGTTTAAAAAAACAATACTTGGAACACATGTTGTTATGTTTTTATAGATTGTTCTTTAGAATAGGTATTATATCTAATTTTAGTCGGAGTAGGCGGTAAAAACAATCGCATTATCTCACACATTAGTTACTTAGTAGACGAGCTGGACACGGCTGACAGTTTTTCCATCCCTACCCCCTTTCCCGTTCGGGAAATGTTGTGAATATTTGAAGAGAGCGAATTTTCATTGCTGACCGTACCTATCTCTGTTGACTTGTTACTACAGCCGCGGTTATAATGCTACGTCGTTTTGCTGACGGTCCCGACAGATCTGTATGTACCTTTTAAATGTATAGTTTTAAAAGCTTGTCTAGTGATGGGTAGTTTAGGCTTTTTTTGTCGAATCTGTGAAGTTTGGTATTTGGTTTGCGAAACTACCGAAATGGAATGACTGACATTGCATTCGGACTGAAATATAACGATACACTTTATTCTTTGTTATTATCAACACAAACCGTCGATTAGAATGACACAACAATTATCGTAATTTTAAGAACGTCCACAGTCTGATCTCACCCTCAATCTGTCAAAAATACCTCTAATTTCCCTACATTTTTGACAAGTTTTTAACGTTGATCGTGGCTGAAATGAGATTGCGACTAGATATTGAGCGTTTTTAATTACTTTTAATTACGGTAATGGACCTCCTGTTTTCTGATTGACACATTCTAAAATCACACTGACAGGTACCTACATTAAACAATAATATAACATACATAACCATTTCCAAGAAATCTAACAGGTAAACAACTGATATATTGTTCCTTAAAAACCCATAATTAACAGTTGAAACCGATAAACCGAACATTAATCAGCAGTACAGTTTTGAGCATCGAAAACCGACGTTTTAAGCTATCGACGCCGTATCAGTGCGCAGTCATCGCGAATTCGAGGCAAGCTTGATGGGCTACTAAGATCGCGAAAAAGATTTCGAACAAGCGATTAAATTGAAAGACAAAGAAATATTCTGTTTTATGAGAAAGGTTAGTAAAAATTGGTCCTTGGCAGCTCTGGACAGGGAGAGGTGAAAGGAAAGTAGGGAGGCCTTTGCCCAGCAGTGGCACATTAATAGCTAATAATAAAAAAAGAAAAAGGCGAGATTAAAGTTTTTGGTTAACTTTGAAATAATTCATTTTAAAAGCTTGTCTAGTGATGAGAGTTTAGGCTTTTTCGGTGAATCTGTCAAGTTTTTTTTAATTTGATAACGATTAAAATAACAACAAAAACAAGGATAGTATAAAAAGATTTTCAATCACTTTTCTTATTGGATTCTGCTAAATATCCGGAAGTCTAAGATGCAGTAATCTCCTACCTGAATTATCCAAAAATATGTACTTACAGCAGTTAACACCACATCTTGTAAGTCTACACTAACCCACTCTTTTCTTTCCTTCAACAAAACATACCGAAACATCCTGACATAATGCCTAGTTTGAAGGCGTCTAATAAATGAGCCTAAACACACACAACTAATTACGTTAAAGGATTCCACCCACGGTTGTTTATAGCCCTGCTAATAGTAGAAATTACTCACTACAACGTACTCAATCGGCTTTGACCTGAACTATTTGACACTTGCACAGCGCACTTGTCAAAGGTGAGTAGGGATTGAGCAACAAATCGACTATCGATATCAAATTATACAAACGTGATACAAATCACAGACATTGCCTTAAAATCTCTGTTTGTTTTGGTATATTTTGTTCTTAGACCAGTCATCTAGAATAGATAACATCGTACGAGACGTACCAATAGTAGGTACACCCACATTTCGCCAATATGATTAAGTACCATGAACGAGTCTATTAAAAAAACCCATCCCCATTCAACCATCTAGAAACCTTCAACACAAATGTATTTAAATGTCTAAAAAATACTATGTATTTCCTACAAAGTTTACTTAATCGACAGAGGAATAAAAACAATAACCTAAGTCTCGTATTTAACAATCGCTCAATTGGTTTACAGCTTTGTTCATGATCGCAGCTAACAAAAATAACACGAGAACCAGACACAACAGCTTTTCCTTTACCAAAACGCGTTCGGAAGCGGGTGACGGAAAACTACGGCGCATAAGCGCTTCCCGCGGACTCTATGGCCGAACTTTTCGCCATAGATAAGACATGACGTGTCCGTTATGAGTTTCTGATCAGAACCTTGCGTTTGGAAACGCCCACAGACTATACAGAGCTTTTGAATCTGTTCAAAAAGAGAAATAGGGAGTCGTGTTTCAAATATTAGGTTTTGTTTTTTATTGTAATTGTTTCGAGAAGGTTATTATTGTAGATAGTTTGTCAGATAATATGACGTCGGAACCCTTACTACAATAATAAATAGGTACTTACTTAAGTATTTTTTCATAGATATATTTAGATTTAAAATATCATAAGCACAATACATACACACACATTATAAATAGAACAAAGTTTACAGAAAGAAGATTAAAACTACAGTGAATAAGGTATTTGCAGCAACAATAACAAAAAAACCTTTCAACATAAGTCTTCTCTTCAGTAGAAAACATACACAAGGGTAAAGCAGAAAAAGCTTTTTCCATCATGTACCTATTAACATTCAAAGTTTACAAACTTAACTAGATAGAAAACACAAGAGCGAAAGAAATCAACAGCATTGTGCTGGAAAATATTTGGTTCCAAATAAAAACCTGTGCTTATCATGCTCACATACACGATACCATGCTAGAGGCCTAATCAATATAAGTAGGCACTACTCATTCAGACGCCATAATTCCGTTAATAAAAATACAGAGAGGAAGGCTCAAGGGGGCGGTGGGGCCGGAAGCGCAATGGGCTTCGGAAAATTCACCCGGTGAATGGGAAAGCGCGGCGATAGACAAACAACCGGGCTGACCCCCACCCGCCACCCTAAATCCCCCCCACCTAACCGTACATTTTGAAATAATGCCTCCAACGGCTCTGTTACCTGCCCCACCACCATTTTCCAATTTTATCGTCCGACAAATATCGAATTTCAAACGTAATTCGAAAAATACAAACCCTAGTCTGACTAATAAAGCCTTCGGACGTCACATACACGCATCTTACTAAAGTTAGCGGCAACGCACAGAGAGGTTATAAATCTCGTCGACACGAAATGGCTGACCAGCGCCATCCCCCTTCCACAGATCTATGTTGCTATAGCAGTTCGGATGCAAAAGTGTGCACCATAAATTTTATACAAGCACCAGTGTGCGGTAAAACTGAAATAGGCGGTTGTGTGTGTGCGAAAATTCGTGTTCGTCCCGTAAGAGGAGTGGACACTGTCCACTATTGCTTTGTGTACGCGTCGTGTACCTACGGAAATGGCATCGAGCCTACCAGAGATACGAGAATGTTACGGATTAATCACAATAAATTTTATATTAGAAACACCGCGGTTCAGTGACGTGAGGTTAGTTAAACGTCCTTATAATGAAATAGATTCCGGACTGACCGCATGCTGTGGTTGCACGTTCTACAAATACATTTTCGTTCTTTCATCCTTTAGTATCTTTGACATTTGTCTATGAATTATTAATAAAAACTTTTCACGATTTCACGTTCCATATTCAATATTTGGAGGGACAGTCAGCAATTTCATTATTTAAATCGTTTTAAAAAGTCATGCAGCTCGTAGAATTTTGACTGGAATGTCGTTAGAAAATTTATATCGGCAGGCACGTGTCAGAAGAGGCTTACATCGTGCAGTTTTGACAACAAATAGAGGAGCAGACGCCGGCGACTAACACGCCTCCGTACGGAGCCGACAAGCGTCTCCCAAGTTATCTAATATTACAGAATGTCACACGAATTCCCGTTCGCTGAGCATTTTTCGCGCTCGTGTTACTCTTTTTCTTAGTAACGAAGTAACAGGCCTTTCATGTACTTTCCATTCGGCCGCTTCGGAGCGCTGAAAGAAGTGTGAATCGGGCCGTAAGCATCGCCAGTCAGGTGTGGTTAACTCTCAGAGGACGTCGGACTTCCCCCGGGTCGAAGCCACTTAGTCTGCTGCTGTCACTAAAAATAACAACTCGTTTATTTTTAAAAAGCCTACCGTTCCGGCCGGCTGCGGCTGTGCGCCATAGGGCCGCCAGTCGCCAGTCGCCACCAAATCTGCAAACCTTTTAACTGGCAGCACCAGCAAACATACATTCTGTGTTTGTAAGTTGTTCCGCGCGCGTTGAATAAATGATTTTTTACTTTAGAATTAGATTTACAGCATTTATCGCTCGCACTGCTCGTGAAAGGACGCTGGATAATAGATGATGAATGTAGGATGATAGAATACTATGAAAGTTTAAGAAGATTGCCCTGAGTGAAACATGTGTTTGAATTCAGCACTATCTACAACTCGAAATTATTCGCTATTGGAGATGGGCTTCCTCTTGTTTACCCTGTATTTCAATTATTATACTAATGGTGATGTATTGTTGCATTTGTTCTCCGAATGACTTAAAAGGCGTGGAAACTCATGAAAGGGATTAGTACTCATACAAATGTTTATCATAACAGTTCCGAACAGATAGTTTTACGACGTCGGTAACAGCCCTATTGTGAAGAAAGTCTAGATGTCGCGTACACAGACAGGTATAATTGAGTCCAAAAGCGGGGAACTCACACTGACGTAGCCCGTATTAAGGACCTTATCGGTTACGCACTTATATTTACTCATAAACGTAGCTAAAGCGGAGAGTACTGCACAAAAACGCATCTTCCTCCCCCCTGGCGGGCGGCCTCACCCCCCGGCGGCCGGCGGGCGAACGAATACATTCGACTAGCCCATTTGCAATATCGCATTGTGTGAGTGAGTGTACGCGGGAGGTGCGTGCGAGAGTGTGCCGCACACACACACACACACCCACACTAGTTTGCTTAGCCCGTGCGTAGTTTTACCATGTACATACATGTACACACCGTATTGGTTTTCTGTACAACCGTTGGGCTTTAACAAATTTCAAATTCACAAAATCGTGATTGGTTGGTATTTTGTTTGTATAAGCGGACGCACTGTGCAGGCCTGGCTTAAAATTTGCTAGCAGATAATTCGTTTAGGTATAAAATGATGAGTTTTATCGAATTTTGTTTACGATGCACCGTGATTGTGATGAATCGATGGCGGATGACGATTGATATTGTTTGTTCCGCTGCTGGTTATTTATTAGGGCCTGTATTAGGAAATGGATGAATAAATTTCAATCATCAGTAGAGCATAACACCTCAAAGGCATGAAAAAACTATATTGATCCCGCATTATGGGTACAAATGAAGCAATTAAGTGGCACGCGCCCTACGCTGGCACCGGAAGACAGACGGTCTAATGACCTTCTAAGATTCCAAATATCAATTTCTAATAAACCGTTGGAGCGCATCGACGGATCGACGTCATTTCCACAATTCGTATATATCGAACGTGACAAGCCGGAAGTGCGCTTTGTGCTCCACAAAAACTAACTAATCAAGCTAAGACTTCCGAATTCGAAATTGAAACTTGTCCACTCATTCCTTCACCGCCTGCCGGTATCAATTTAAAACTTAAGACACGTTCCGATAGTTATTTGTTATTTTTGTTATACCTTCCTGTGCCATAAAAAAATAAAAGTAACAGTTTGTTGTTTTTGTTAGCCGTGACTTGTGAAGTGAAGAAAACTTTAATGAGCTCCCTCAACGTTGTCTAATTAAAGAATATTGAAATAACTCATAGATGCGTGGTGGATTACAGCCCAGTCCCTCTCGTAGAGAGGAGGCCTGTGTCCCAGAAGTAGGAACATTATACGCTGATTATGTATGTTATATAATAACTCTTAATTGGCTACTGTGTTACCCTTATTCACCATTCTTACTTAACACACGTGCTGTCTTTAAATTCTACCCACAGACCGTTTACAGTTATTTTACCTCTGATTTTGCATCACAGTGAGTTATTCTCGTTATTATAAGCTTATCAGCTTGCTGTCAAAGTAAAATAACGATGTAAGCACTGTACTACCTATATGTCAAAAAACTGTAGAAAATATATTTTACCCACTGTGTAAGCTTGATCAAGGACTTTTATACAGCAAATCTCGTAACAAGAAAGTTCTTACAATCTTAATTTAATTCACATCATAAACTCAAGCCTTTTCCCATGGGGTAGCGGGATCGTCCGAAAGGGTTACCGCTGCCCTGGAACATAAAGGGCTAAGGAAGGAACACGGGTGGGTTTTAGTCAGTAAGAGTCTGACACTCCCTTCTGCTCCACCCAGAGCGGGAGGGGTCATTTGATGATTTACCATCCTCAAAAAAAACAAAAAAAAGCCTTTTCCCATGACCGTAGGTAGAAGAAACAGAACATGCCCTGCTACGATCCTTACATACTTCTTTGGCTTCGTTTACGTCCATACATCTGGTCATCACACACGCCGATTGCAAGCGCGCCTAATTTAATACAGTTAATACAAAAACCCATTCACAAAATGTACACAAAGACATTTCTTGAGACTTTTGTTCTATCCTGTCTTACCCTTCTCCTATATCCTTCTTCCAAGACAAAGATCTTCATTCCACGTCATTGTTCACCCGAAAAGGGCGTGAAATTAAAACTAATCAACCGTAAACCACATAAAACACCCGATTTTAACCCCTTTTATAATGTAATAGGGATCGTTTTAAGTGCATTTATAAAGTTGTAAGGGTGGTTTCTTGCAAGTCACTAAGGGCCAACGTAAAGCACATATGTTACGTTTAACATTTGAAATGCTATGTAGATTAATTGGAGAATACAATTCTTTATAATTAACAAGTCACCCCAAGTTAAAAGTTTAGCCAAATCATGTTTAAAGAAAACAAATGTGTGTTGATGACCCTTTTTGATTTCACGAAGGTTTGTCAAACCGATAAGTTATTTTTGATTCGGAATAGTTTATGTGATTATTTGTTGATTATGACTAATAACAGCCGCACGATTCGATCGATCAGGTTAAGCTAGGCTTGCCGCGGTTGATCCGTGTATGGGTGACCATCTTTACATACCAAGACCCTTCCGTGCCTCGGCAAGCACGTTAAGCCATTGGTCCCGGTTGTCTTTTGTGGATCTTTAACAGTCGTTACAGATCGTCAGAAGCCCGAAAATCTGACAACCAGTCTTACCAAGGAGTATCGTATTGCCCAGTAACTGGATTGTGGAGGTCAGATAGGCCGTCGCTCCATGTAAAATACTGGTATTCACCTGTATTCGGTTAGACTCGAAGCCAACCCTAACATAGTTGAGAAAAGGCTAGGCACATGATAATGATTGATTAAAAAAGTATACACCTGTGAGGTTAAAAATGCTTTAAATTCATTGGAACATAGTACACAAGTTTCTTTTGATAAATTTATTCCTTGCAAACTAGACATAAGTATATCATCAAATTGAACGCGTATCGTGTATCGTGAAAAACATTTGAGTAATTCTTGTTACCTGTCGCTACGAAGGTGCTACGTATTGCTACGTAGGTGCTACGCTTTGCTACGTAGATGCTACGTAGGTGCTACGTTTTCTTAAAATACATTCTATGTGCATTTAAATCGATATTTCGTAATTTCGTATGCAATTTTTTTGGTTTGTCAAACTTTTGTCTAAGTTAAGCAATCTTTTGATCTAAACCAACGTTAAACTGGATAGTATACGTAGTAGAAATGAGTCTATAGCCGAAACTATTCCAAAAAGACGATTATATATAAAAATTAAAAAAAAACTACAAATAAACAATGGCTCACTACCATAAAAAGAACCAGTAAAACGTCAATTTAAATTCTTTTGTTTTTACAATTTCATAATAATGTTCCGTGTCATAAGGTTGAGTTCAGACGCGCGACAGATGCGCGGCGACCGGTACGCCACACGACAGCTTGGCGGGCCGTTGCAGACGTAATTATGCGCTAAAAATGAAGGCGGACAGTTTCGATGTGGGAATGATCATTCGTGTGTGTTGTGTGAGACGTTTTATATTGTCAATGAGATTGTAAATTGATGATAAATGAATTGTTGATAAATGAATGTTGGCTTGCATGAGTTTTAGTATCGTAAAAATTTTAGCGTTGTTTTGAATAGTAAGCAAGATTTAACGCGTCATTAATATATCCTTTTCTCGACTTTCGTTTTAGGCTGCTAGTCCGGCAGTCATTTTTGGTGGAATATTTTGTTAAATATTTTATTACCACTTTGTGGGAAACTAAACGCCTCCAGACGTAACATTAAACTTCTATTGTGTCTCGTTCAGTGTCCCTCAATAGATTAAACATCACTTAAATTTCAGTTTGTCCTCACCAAAATAGGTAGTATTCAACATTAATAAAGATTGGTGTGAAGACGCGCGAACATATCCGTCAGAAGTTGGCCGTAACGTCCCAGCGCTGATTTACTGGATTCGTTTTCTCCTCAAGCGATATTTTTTTTCTCCTGACAGTTCATTTTGTTTCCTAGCTGTTTGTCCCGTATGTTGCACCTCCCATGTTTTGTCTCTGCATTACCCTAAGGTCGACTGGTTGAAACTGCATCACGCATTAAGTCCGCCTTTGTACAGTATTTTATTTTACTTGTGCCTAAAGTTTTAATTAATACATAAAAGATCGTTACATCAACAGCGTCTTTTTGGAAATTTAACCGTAAATAGTCTCCGTAAACCAAACTAAAATTAATTATAACCACTATCAATCTAACCATCTACTTAAACTCTCAGCCTTATTCTTTACACTACACAATATCCATTCATCGCCCAGTGTGCCACCCTCAAGATACGGCGCTGTAAGCGATCCACACAATATGACAGTGTGGACGCACCCTAATGACACTCCCGCACGCGATGATCACAATCTTGAGACGGTTCCGTACGTAATTATTATGAAATTAAACGGTTTTTACTGATTACGAAAGCGATATGTGTTATTCATTTTCACGACAATATATCAGTCATTACGAAAGAGGAAACTATTTTTTATGGCCACCAACAAAAAAAGTAAATAAAATTCTTCTGGAGTATAATTGAGTTTATATCAAATTTCATTTGTACCTATTTGTCTGCAATACGCACGTTTTTTTTTAAATCTTTAAAATACGCGAAAACGCTCTTCTATTGATTATGAAACGCAATACAGTGTGTCTATTATTTGCGTTACTTCTCTAAGTTATCGACAGATTTAAAAAAAAAACCGTACTTCCTCAAACATGTCAATACAGATCTTCAATATCACTTCGTCCAACCCTCCACTCCCATGGGAATATTAGCCTACTTAAACAATGTAACAAACCTGACCTGTTTGCCTGAGACGGGGCCCGTGAGACCGACCGCTGTGAAACAATGGGCTCCTTCACCGCGGTGACAAAAGGGTTAACTGCCAAGAAATAAGACGGAGCCAAATGCCGCGCTGAAAAGGAATGCCGAAGGAGATTCCTTTGGTTTAAATGTTTTAAGATTTTATTCCTTTATGTTAAGTAAAGTAACGCTCTTTGAAATGCGAACAGGGTTTCTCGTCTTTAAGTAACTCGCGCAAGTAGAATCTCGTTTTAGTATTACTTTCTCAAGACAGCCAGAGGGGCAGTTCCCGTATTTTTTAAAACGTTCGCTTGCCTGTCAGTCTCAATCTGTCAAAAATACCTCGAATGTATCGACATTTTTGACAAGTTTTTGATATTGATTGTCCCCGAGATAAGATGGCGACTTGATTTTGAACACTTTCAATACATAAATTGGCCTTCAGTTATTCAATAATATTACCCTATTCCTACTTTCCCCCACATTTCACCCACAAAACCGACCTCTTTCAGACACCTCCCTCTCAAAAAAACCACTTCATCCTCTATGCCTCGTTAAGAGCTAATCATTCAATAAGTGCGTCTCTAAAGAGTGAAGGACATTGCAGTATCCCGCACAAATCACTTCCTTCCTAAGTACAAGTAGCCGGATAGTAAGTAGCCGGATACTCCTAGGTTCTCACAATCAAAAAAAGATTTGTCACTTACGCCGAACGGAAGGCGCGGTTCCCAGCCGATGGGGCAGCTAACTATTATCACCCTTAACCACTGGATGACCCTTGAGGGCTATGATCGAGTACAAGGCTAATATATTAAGTAGAAGAGATTTTTAGAGAATAGAATTTTGATATTGAACGGATATTGATAGGATTTTTTGTATTAATAAGTAATACATATAAAAAGTTACGGTAATTACTTCCTACTTGAGAAAAACTAAGATATCATCACCAAATAGTATTGTATTAAAATAATGTCTTTGATTTTGAGTTTTATGTACCTCAAGGATTGGTCTAATTTTAACTAGACTTTCATACGATCAATACATTTTTTTTAAGGAAAGACTGCTTTCATATGTAAATTATTTAAAATAAAACCTGTGTCCATTACACCACCACAGAGAACTACCATAACATATAATTACGAACACAAATAATTTAATGACAGCACCAACCCTACACTTGCTCAATGCTCAGACACAGGAAGGAAGCGTAAGGCGAGCGCGTGGGAACTGCGCCGGCGCCGTGAGACCCACAGGTGATTCTTGTGGTCTACCGCCGGAGGACTCTGTTACTACTGGAGACTCTATTGATATTTATTTGTGGTTTTGTTAGGACGGATACTGATCTTAGCGAGACTTGAAGAGGACTGCGGTTTTTTAAGGTTGGGTTTTATTAAGTAAGTTTTTATTTTATTTTGTGTTTGATCTTGAAGAGATAGTGCAATTGGTGATAAAGGCATAATCAGCCTATAATGGTCCCACTGCTGGAACACAGGCCTCCTCTTTGTGAGAGGGAGTGGGCCGTAATTCACCACGCGGGCTCAGTGAGAATTGACAGATGTCACATGTGTTCGAATTTTTTATTCTAGAACATGCCACTTTGGTAAGGCCAGTAATGCATTTATTTTTACATTAATATTTCGTATATGTATTGGTTACGTTCATAAGTTTTGGGGTTGTGATATTAGAAAACAATGATCATTATATTAATCACGAATGACTCCCGAAAGTAATGATGTTAAAAACTTAATGGTTTATGTATTTAAGGACCTTGTATAATGGTTACGCGTGCGGTGTAACTATGTCAGGGTCTGTTACAGTACAAACGCCATACATTAATACTACTTAAGTCACACGTATCGTATACTATATTACCTATAGCTCTGTGACCTAATCCCGCACTTAAGCCGCACTTTTCTGTGTAAAAATGGATTACGTAAGTCACAGAAAAGCATGACTTAAGTGCGGGTTAGGTCACACGGTGCTATAAAATTATTTATAGTGTACGTTTGAAAGCATGGCTATATAACCCACGAAAGAAAAATTTGCACGGAAATCAATGATTTACTAGTATTTCTCACTTTCTTTCTTACAAAGTTAACGCTTAATCTAATAACTAAACTCCTTATTCAACAAAACCTAATCATTACAAAACACAACAAAAGAACCCAGCCCACAGATCACCTCACTTACAAACAGGTTCCTCTTTGCGAACTACATATGTACATACAATATCAATTCCAAAGAGGTCACCTCATGCTTACGAGTACATCCCGACATGACTCATTCTCTCGTTGTAGTCACGGTACATGACAAGTAATAAAAAAAAGATCACAGTCAATCGTTCCGTACTGAAGATCGGAGCGACGACCTTATGTGTGGGGTAACTTAAAAGCTGAAGCGGGTTCGGGAAATGCGGATAGCTTTTTAAGCCCGCCTGTAAACCTCTACGGCTACAAATGCATACGGTTACAAATGCCACGGCTTGGACACAGACCCCTCTCTTCGAAACGGCTATAATCTACCACGTGGGCCCAGTGCGGGTTGGTAGATGTCACGTCTTCGAGTTTTTGGTGCTAGAACGTTACAAATGGGTACGTTTGCAAATGTTATCCGCATTTTTTTAATTATAATGTACGAAAAGTTTTAAATAATGACGATGTTTTACAGTCTTTATCTAGAAATTTCATCCTCGATATATCTACCGATACAATTTACTTAAATTTTCTCAACGTCTGTGTGCTACTATAAATAAATCAGCACAAAGCTAAAATACGAAGGCCTGGTTTTGACAATAACAGTCAGTACTGTTTTAATAACAATTCTCAAAAACGGTCAAAATTACACATCTAATTAACAAAGGTGTTATTTCCTTATAAAAATAAAAACTAACATCTAAAAATCATTAACAACACATAATTAACCCCACACCATGACACCACATTTGCAACTTTTTTACCTCGACACTCCATTCTCTCATGCCTCACGCATTTACCGGCAAAGAGCCCATCGGGTCCACCGGAAGGAATCAGGGGCTGGGGCCACAATCTCGACGTCCGGCGGTACTTCCGGCCGAGCAAGGCGTGACGCGCGAGCCCCGTGTCCTGCGCACGCGTCGCTTTTGTTGTTAATTAGGTACGTGCACTGATTTCACAGACAAGTTGAAAAAATGCGCTTTCCGGTAGTAATTATGGGAAAGTGTTTTGACCAGCGAGATGGATGGGTGAATTTAAGGTATTGTTATTCAAATTAGATGTTGGTGTCACCTAAAGTGCTATCCATTGTTTTTTACTAATGGATTTTTTTTTATTGTGTTTGTAATAGATTTAAAATAATAATAAGTACAATTAAGCTACAGTCATTTAAAAAAAAATAACAGGAAAAACTTACGTGGTCTTCCATCTTGCACTTCTTTAAAATATTGCTGATTATATCAGAATCTTCAGGAGTTGAAGCTGGAATACCGTTCAGTTACGAATGAAATAAAAGATATTAAGGAACCCCAATAAGTTGACACTATATCTTCAATCTGACTTGGTTCATGAAACCATTTTAATTTTAACCCTACGACTGCGCACCGATTTACAAAAAATATATTTTTATTTAAAATCATTATTTTAAAATCTAATTACTTCTTAGGTCTTACTTTCACAAAGTGCTAAGAAAAAGTGAACTAAATTTCATCTTCAAATCCTTTATAAATCAAAGACTAATGTATTTCTGTTGCGTCACCCGCCACGATCCTTTTCTGTTATTCGCGGGAGTGTTTAGGTTTTAAATAGACGTAAACAAAGGTAAACGCATTGTTCAGCCTAACTATTTCTGTAACCAGGAGAGTTCTTTGTTTGATTGTTAGCTGGATTTATATTTAGATTGTATATAAAAGTATTACAACATATTATTATAATAGGTAAATAGGTATGCTAAGATTATGTTAGATAGTGTTTTTTTTTTGTGATTTTCTTACTTTATTATTAATAACAGTAATCAAATTAAGTTGACAGGCGTCATTAAATATCAAATAATATTTTTTTCTTCTTTATATTACAGCCGGTCTATTCTATAAAAATGTCACCGTGAAAATTTCGGTGAATTGAGCTTGAAGTGACCTGTCAATAGTGTCAATCTCTAGCATAGGGTGGAATGACAGCTCGCGTACGTTTTTTTACGAAATAACACTGCAGGTATTTGTTTAAGTATGTCACGAGCAAGTCAAGGCACTTAACAAGATCCTTTGCCAAAATTTTCCAGAAACAATAAGAAGTTTATTACGTCATGACATCAATCTATCCAGACAAGTTCGCGTGTGTGCATAGTTTTTCCCTAAACTATGTGCAAATCATGAGGAACAAACAGGGTGGCTGGCATAATTGCTTTCCTTACGTAATTATAATTGGCGCGAACAGTGTGCACATTAATTATTCATTAGAGCTGCTCACCCTCATTTGGTGTCGACTTGAGAAACGCTAGTTAAACCTGTGAGAGCCCCACTATTTTTCTAATGGGAGCTTATTTTTTAATTGCGATTTATTTTTAAATTAATGGTATTTTGGTGGTGTTGGTTCGTAATTGATTGATTTCTTAATTAAAACTAATAGGTTATTTGATTTTTTTGAGAAAATACAAATACGTCGTCGAACGATTTTATAGTTACGTACTTTATAAAGACGACAAACATTAATTAGGTAAACAGATTAATCAAATGAAAACAAAGATGCCAGTATGTTTTATAAAATAATTAGAACAAAAAACATATTTACAAATCAAATTCCATTTCAATAAAACACTGAAATAAAACTAAAAACTAAATCACACAAAATAAAAGGCAAAAAAAAAATCACAGTATCGTTAACTATCTCCGAGTTAAAACGGGACTATATTAAAATCGCGATGTTGTTCTTGAGGCGATGAAGGGTTGCTGGGGTGGTCAAGTACACCCCATCTTCCACCCTGCGTACTGGAGAATGCTAAATTATGAGGAAAATGTGAGAGCGATGCGACAGGATAAGAAATATTGACTTTACGTCATTTTACTTTTTTTTTTCGATGATTTTATAATGGAAATGATGCCAACAAGCATTGTTTTTAAATACAATAGTTAAGCTATTGTAAAAAATACTTTATTATATTACCTATGTACCTACTAACATAGATTTTAAGAAAATTGTTACTAACACTTATGTGGATTCTGTCCGAAATAAATGGATAATAATTATTATAATAAGCATTTATTTGTCTGTCTAATGAGTTAAGTGCGTGTTACGAATAAAAGAAACACAGATTAAAATAAATATTAAACAGTTTTTTTTATTCTATCTCTACCTATATTAGTTTTCTATCTAAATGATTAATGAGTCGTCATATCGTTTGTGCGACTAATTACATTAAAGATCGATTCATTACTCCTCAAACAGTAAATATTAATTTAGGAAACTCTCTCAACTTCATTTTGCTTTCATAATTCTTACAAATATTTTAACCAAAACACAAAATTTAAGCGTTTTACTAGAGAAGCATCTCTGAGACTGTCTAATGATGTGGTTTTCAATGAAAGAAAGGATCGCGTGAAAGTTTTCTTTAATACTTAAAAAGTGTTGTCAAAGGACCGTTCGCATTTGAGGGTTGTTTTGTTCTGCCAATAATGTCCTTTTGAAGTTCTTGCCCAAGTAAAAGTTACCATAAAATTCTGTAATTTAAAGGTTTTTTTTGGCCAAGAGGCTTACTTTTTAAAGCTAAATGAGAAAAAAATATGTCTAAAATTTTTTTTTTAAATAACCTGCTTTTTAGGGTTCCATACCCAAGGAGTGCCAACGGTACCCTATTACTAAGCCTCCGCCGTCTGTCCGTCTGTCTATCAGCGGGCTGTACCTCATGAACCGTAATAGGTAGTTGAAATTTTCACAGTGTGTATTTTCATTGCCACTATAACAACCAATAATAAAAATAAAGAAAAGTAAGCAATTAATTAATTATCTCCATTTTTTGGCTTATGAGAGTCCGGCTCGCACTTGGCCGGTTTTTTCTATTAGTATGTACCTACTTTTTAAGTCAAACTTGATGCAATTGGTTTACGGAGAAGGAAAACCTAGTGAAGAAACCCTGAAATTACGTATACGATGAGTAATTGTGGTAGTCAATGCGTACCTTTTCTGTATGTAACTATACTTGTCCAGTTGTGAAACAATTACTATTGAATTTGACAAATTCCAAGTAGTTATTCACCTTTTGTACAAAGAAAAAAGTTTGTGGTCAAGAAGTGTGGCATTGTATTACAAAATAATTTTTAATAGCCTCCTGGCCGATTTCGGTCACGGTGGCCAATCTCAACGGAGACTAGCCAGGTACGCAGGAGATATTATAGTGAACAGTGCGTAAACACTGTTGCACTCTCTGTTCCTTTACACTACCGGAAAGAGATCAGGCGCAGGACCAACGGCTTTACATGCTTTCCGAGGCACGGGGGTATTAACCGCCAACTTCCAATCTCCGGACTATTACTAAAAAATTTCTAATGGAAAACCGAATAACACTTTGTCCGACCCGGGAAACGAACCCAGGACCCCACGTTCAGCAGTCGCGCTTCTAACCACGAGACCAACGGGGTAGTCTTATATAATAACAAAATAATAATGAATGTACTACAACAGATATGGAATTTGGATATAAAGTACGTAAATCTTTTGTTTTCTTAGATTTTCCTTAATTTTAAAACGATGATTCAACTTTGCACTTACGAAAGGTAATTCCTAATAATATAATTCTTGACATACTTACTTGAATGCTTATTCTTCATTTTCCTTAGTTCAGGAATTAATTCCTTGTGGTCGGGTTATTAAATACTGTGAATAAAACCAATTAAAATAATTAACGAGCATGGTTCCCTGTTAGTTTATTTAAGCATTATTATATAACAGCAATAACTGTGTCAACGTGAATCTTTAAATAAAAATAAACAGTATTCTAAAAAAAGTACTTAGGTATGCACAAAAATTTCGATACCCCTTGGTAAGACTGGTTGTCAGACTTTCGGGCTTCTGACTATCCGTAACGACTATCAAAGATCCACGAATGACAGCCGGGACCAAGGTTTAACGTACACGAAAAGCACGGGTGACCATCTTTACCTCAGTATGTAAAGATGGTCGACCCATCACAGACCAAACGTGGCAAGCGTAGCTTAGCCTGCGGGATTAGCAGTAAGTTTCATTTTGACAGTTCAGCAACATTCATTGCGTTATTTACGTTGTTGAGCAGACAAATCTTTCGAGCATATGGAGCAATGGATTAGCAATATCCTTCAAAATCATTCAGATTGTGATTGATTGTGTGTTACGCAATTAGGGCGCTGATCGCTCGACCCGTGCGGCTGTTATTATTTAGCCACGAGGCCCTGTTATTTTAAAAAGTAGATATACAATAACTAAAAAATCAAGTTGGAAGGTACTAGTCTAATATAGTCCACGGAATAGTCGCCAGACTAGTAAAATACTACAAAGGTGTAAGTGTGGTGCAAGAAGGCAAGACAAAAGGCGTGGCGGTGCCAGAGTGCGTGAAAAGGGCAGACAATGTCATGTATCAAGTTCACGAGACTGCGGCCGCTGGTACAGTCAGACAGACCAACAAGGTTCTGGGAAAAGTAAACGCGAATATTTCAAGTAAAAAGATAAATAAAGACAGGGCAATTGAGATCGGCATTCGGCACACATGATGAACGTGTAGGGTTAAAAAACAAAAGAATGTCAGGTACATTTTGGTTTATATTTGTACTAGCGGACCCGGCAGACGTCGTCCTGCCCGGTTGAGTTATCATATACCGACAGCAGCGCCACCTACCGGGTCCAGTTGTGTTTTCAAACCATCCAGGAACCCATTGAAATATACACACAAAATTTCATCCAAATCGTCCAAGTCGTTTAGAAGGACTTAGGTGATAAACACACGTACAGAAGAACTATTATACCTATATTATTAAGATATTTTTCGATTTCCTCTATTGATGATCCGCTGGATGTGAGAAACACAGAACCGGTCGAAGTGGCGGTGCTTGGGAGAGGGCTATATCCAGCAGTGGACGTCTTTCGGCTGAAATAATGATGATGATGCTAACGCTATTAGAAAAAATAAACAAAATCATCAAATTAAAAAAATGATGCTCGTCTTCTATTTCACCTTTCTAGTTCTTACTGCAAAACGGTTCACGTATTAAACCTTTCAAATTATCTTGCAGTAAAAGTTTCACGATGGCTTAGCTTTGTTAGAATTATTCTGATTTCAATGAGCAGTCTAAATCGATGAGATTTATTGAGGACCGAACAGGACATTTAAATACTTGGAATATGAAAGTAACTTTTGCAAATAATGTAATTTTCTTGGTCACTGCATCCATTTTCAAATTGTCTTTCATAGTCATAGTAGTTATATTAACTTCAATTTAAAATTAATTTAATATAAAAAATTATATGAAGTTAAAACGACATGCAACTCTAGTAAAAGGATGATAAATTTTGTATTTTAATTTTGTTTCCTTTTTATGTTTGGTATTACTTTGAGACCTTAGCCCAGGAGTGAGAACCGTACAAGGCCACAAAAAAGGAGTTGTTTT
The DNA here is from genome assembly GCA_947507525.1 of Apamea epomidion. Taxonomy (NCBI): domain Eukaryota; kingdom Metazoa; phylum Arthropoda; class Insecta; order Lepidoptera; family Noctuidae; genus Apamea; species Apamea epomidion. Next base: position 14,064,058 of record OX382241.1, on the reverse strand, counting down.
TTTTATTAATTCATTCATTTGTTTTCAGACAAAGTCCTACAATGCGATTCTGTAACCATCTCACCGTGAAAACTTAGGTGAAGTGAGCGTGGAGTGAGCTGTCATTCCAACTAATGCTAGGGATTGACACTATTGACAGCTCACTCTAAGCTCACTTCACCTAACTTTTCACGGTGAGATTTTTATATAATCGATCGGCAGTCCATTACATTAAATTAAAACATAAAATTTATATAAAAATCACACATACATACACAATACAATAATACTCAAACATTAAAATATAATAAAATCAAAATACATACACATGTCATTCAAATATAAAATACACACAAACGTCATTCAAAACAAAAATATATATTATGATAAGGACAATTCAACTTAAATTAAATAAACAATACATGTTCCTGCCACCAACTGTACTTGAAATTGATTCCTTTCTGTATAAGATTCAGAAACGGCACAGTGTGGCGAAGGACAATGCTAGGGTAACACAATATCAGCCGGACTGTGGGACAATTAGAGCGTCGCGGCTTTCTCAGACTATTTGAGAACATTTTGAGACAATGAACCTTTTGTTAACGATTTAAGGACTCGTTTTTAATGTGAGGTCATTTTTTTTTTTCAACAAACATTTTGTTAGTTTTGAATTTTAGAGGTTAAGTTTTGGTGATAGAACTATTTTGCAAGAAAAAAATGTAGATAGACTTCTTCTATGGTAAGGCAATAGAGCAGAGATGGCCCAGAGTTAACGGCGGCGATTTACGATTTGTAAGTCGAAGGTACGAACCCAGGCAGACACTTTACTCTGCGTAAATTATTTCATCACCACTACTCTCAAAACAGTGAAGGAGAACATCGTGAGGAAACCGGCATGTCCTAGAACCGAAATTCGAAGATATGTGACGTCCACCAACCCGCACTGGGCCCACGTGGTGGATTGCGGCCCAATCTCTCTCACAGAGAGGAGGCCTGTGTCCCAGCAGTGGGAACATTACAGGCTGATTATGAAGGAAAAGCAAGATTGGTAACCTGGGATGTTTATTCGTCTGCAATTTGTGATAAAAATATACTTTCAATGAAGCCGTACAGACTCAGTGTCTTATGTCCTCTATTTATGTGGAATTTATATTTCATTTAACAACCCAATTAAACCAAGAAACAAACAAATTAATTACAACAATAAGATTGAAACAATAAGACTCACTTTCATCACCATCATCATTCACAGGCCGACTTCCCTCACCGCTGAGCATATTCCTCTCTTTTCTTGTGCCAATCCTCACGCCCCTGTGCCATACTCGCTTTAAAATGAAACAGTTAATATAACCTCAAAATAACTCAACAATATGACCACAGACAACTTACCAAGAACACGAAAACATTGTCGTTACAAAATTTAAAAACCCTCCGATACTCAGTGAAACTAAAAATATGCGATGACGAAGTTAAAACGTCCGCCCGTCGAAGTCACCCCGGCGCGCATTATTTTTTTTTGCACTAAAGTCTGCCTAGACTTGGGGGTCTGTCTTACCCCTTTTGGGGGGTACTTGAGGCCCTTATCTGTTGTAAGTTTGTACAGCGTAGTGGATCGTAGGGGACCCCCTTTGGTGATGTATCTTGAGTCTCGTGTTGCGGGGCAAGGCAAGATTTGTGGACGTTTTGGGATTTTTTTGATAATTTGATGTTTGTTGAAGTTTCGTTTGTTTACATCTGACATTTTGAATGTGTTACTGACATGATCAGTTTGAGTTATGTGTAAACAAGACAGATGTTTTAACACAAGTATTTAATTGATATTGCAATGATTTTTATAAACTTTCTAATATAACTTCCGATTTTATTTTCCTACTTGTATAATTTATCCAGAATATTATACGCATTTTTTTTTTAAGTTTTGTCCAAGAATAAAAACCACATAACAACTTACAATGAAAATGTTTAAAACAGTTAAACATTTTCATTGTAAGTTATAAATATAACAACAACAGACGATAAATACACACAATTTTCCTATTACAAAATCTCTGAAAACGGAATCATCATTTTCCTGAAACGTCTAGCCAAAATATTTCGCACTTGCGCTGCGACGTCCGCCTACTTATGCGTGCGTTGAGTATTTTTTTTATTTCCTTCTCCCCTTGGCTTGTCTGGTCTTCCATTACGCTGAGACTTCAAACAGCCTCCACAATACCACTGATTAGTGCCCAGACGGCAACTTATAGCCTTTTTGGATTTTCACTTTGAAAATGACCGATGATTGTTTTTGTCTATGGTGCGTAGACGTAGAGAATTTTTAACAGAGGTATGTTTTCTTTGGTTCTGTGCAGTTTTTGGGAATGTGTGACTGTGTTTTTGAGTAATAAATCTGTACTTAAATGCTTTTTGACAACGCACGCACGCACAATGGTCCACTTGAAGGACTAAACCCATAACATAGAATGCTTTTTGAAATGCAAAAAGAAAATGAAATATGCATACAGCAAAAATATAAAAATAATAGCTACAACATTCATAGTTAACATAGCACATTAATTAACTATGCAAAAAAAATATCCAAACAAGACTCGTTTTAACACATTTTCCGCGCCAGTGCACGCATTACGCACCAAACGAGGCACAGCCAAATAAGCTTCGAACAAAAAACATAATAAAAACCTCCCTAATTTCAGAACGATCGAAATTCACTCTTTAAAACTATTCCGAAGCCCACCCAACTCGTAATCCCGCTCGAATCATCGATTCTCGGAAATTCTAGTCGAGTCCTATTAAAATCTCGATAGTGAAATAAAAAAATGTAGGTTCAGTACTGAACCCTGTAATACGGAGGCTTCCCGCCTTGTAGTTAAGATTGACAGACGGAAGGGTTGAGAAGGGGGGTGGGGGCGATAGGGGGAGTGAATTGAAAGAGAGTGGAAAAAATTATACGTAGCAACCGACGCATCTTAACTTCCGAGGCGGGCTTCCGTGGTCCGTTTGCAGCGGCCAGTGCGCTCGGTACTATCGCTGTCTTGGTATAGTGCTTTTGAGTGACGGGATTTTCATTTTACTTGTCAATTATGGGGCTGATGGTAGACTTTGTAATAAGGATGATTTTCCTAATCATAATCATTTATTATAATCACTTATTTGTCAGAATATGGTCTTAAGTTTAGTCAATGCTCTCATCACATTCTGCCACGTATGGTGTGCAAAGTATCATTGATAAATAGATTATGCGGTTGCCAGTTACTGTAAGTATTTTTTTCATTTTTCACAATATAGGAAAATTAGCATTAGTTCTCTTATAAAACAAGTTGACAAAAAAAATGTAAGTTCCTAATAATAATAATAATAAATTCTTTATTGAGAGTAATCGTGAGACCCTTAGAGCGTTAGTACGAGTAACAATACAATAAACTAACAACTATGTTAGTGATACAATCACACAAAAACACACAACAAAACAATCACTGCTTCTGCATTCCAGCTGAGATACTGGAGCAACAACTAATGGGAAGACACTGAAAGAAAACACTCAAGACCATGAAATGTTCCATTTCGTCTTTTTTCTAACATACTTTACATGATTAATAAAAAGGAGTAACTAGTGTTTAGGTCCAAAGGCAGTGCAAGCCAAACGAGCACTGGTGCCCAGTAAGTAATCAATTGTGTACAAGTACTTGAATACTTGGAGCAGGCGGTTGTTCTAGTCGTTTAAATGGTGCATAAGATATTTTAATTTGGCATGTCGTTAGAGACGACCAAGGTAAAACTTTTTAATCATAAGGTATTTTTAGAAGCGATGACTTTTGCTGACATCATTTTTATGTAGGTAGTTGAAGGAATAAACAAAATCAAACTAAAGAAATAACAAAAAATCAAACTGCATACGTGCAGTTTCCAGCGATACGAGCAAGTTTGGGGAACGAAAATAGAAAAAAAAAACTTCTAAAATTCCGAGCCTCACGCATAAGAGAGCAGTCGACGGAAAAGGCGAAAAAAAAACACAAATAAAAATATTTCACCGAAAGCAAAACCTAACCTCATTGGCGACGCTATCGTAATTAAAACGAAAAAAAAAATAAAAGTCCATGTCAACTCCTTGCACTTTCCTAAGTATGAATTATGCCGCTCGGTGTATTCGTTAAGGGGCGGATCCATTCATTCTTTTTGTCCGCTGCCAGCAGTTAAGGAGGTCCGTAGGAAGGGTAGGCACCCCCCCCTCCCCCCACCCTGAACTTGCGACTCGAGAATATTTTTTTTTCTACACTACTCGAGTCGACGTCGTTGGAAATCGACACACTTGGCGGTAGTTTGTTCCGCTTGCTGGTATGATGATAGTTCGAGTGACTTTCGGCTTTTGAGAACGCCGGCATAGTAATTTCGTTGATTATTTTTGCTAGCTCGACATCAGACAAACTGGTTTGTTGTTAGTCGAATGCTGTTCTTATCTTAGTTGCTTTTGCATTGCGGATGTCACTTTAGGTTTTGTGTTCAGCGAGTTATGACCTCATCGTCAAGTTTATGAACAATGTACCTAAATCCGGTGGTTATTTCGTGCTATCAGAGTGCAAAACGGAATTGGCTAATATTAAGACATACCTACTAGCACAATGAACAACAACGAATGTATGAATCATTATATGAACAATAAGTTAAGCCTCTATACGAAAATAAATGTTTTTGAAAATATCATACTACGCTACTAATTTCTTAGCTCAATTCTACCACAAATTTTCCAACCTACCATAACATCCTTGAACTTTAACACTACTTATTCCATCAGAAATGCATCATAACATGGACCTCTACTTCCTACACTACACCATCATAAACTTCAAATAACACATTTCTATCGATAAAAATTAACACCATCAACTGTCCCCTCCCTACACGATGCAAGGAGCTTGTAAGACGGTAATGAACTGAATTTCTTCGCTCTTTGAGTCTGCTTCACGCCTCGTGCCTCTTGCCTTGCCTCGTCTACGCCTCTTGCCTTGCCTCGCCACGTCAATTGACCTCACTTTCTTGAGATGCGCATCTTTATGAACGCTTTTAAAAGAGGTCATCTCGTTTACATGTCAGTGTAATTAACGATTTGTGGGACGGGAACCTTAAACTGCAGTTTCAAACGGTTCAAGATGATATTTCTTTGAAAACATTAGTTTGACTGGGGGACTGACCAAGGGGTATCGTGTTACCCTGTGGAGCTCCGATAGACAGTCGCTCTATATAAAATACTGGTATTCAGCTGCATCCAGTTAGACTGGAAACAGACCCTAACATAGTTGGGAACGGGTTAGGCAGACGATGAGATTGACTGATGACGGCAGAGCAGCTTTCCGTACCAGGTATATTCGTGTATCGATAACGACTTAAAACAAAATCGATACAACCTATGGCCATCTCTTGACATAAGACGCTTCGTATTAAAACTAGCATCAATTAATCAATCAACCCAGCCTATCGCAGTCCTCCGCCTTCTGCATCCAGTCTGTCCCAACCTTCTTTAGGTCGTCCGTCCATCTAACTGGGGGGACACTACGCTTGCCGATACGCGGTCTCCACACTAGCACAAAACTAGCATGATCAGCATATAATGTTCCCACTGCTGGGACACAGGCCCTCACAGTGAGAGGGAGTGGTCCGTAATCCACCCAGAGCGGGTTGGTAGATGTCACATGTCTTCGAATTTTTGGTTCTAGAACATGCTGGTTTCCTCACGATGTTTTCCTCCACCGTATTAAAACTACGCCAGCGAAAATCTTCACAAAAGATATTCAGACTATTTCAAAACCCCTCAGTCATTTTTCTTTAATGGAGACTTTCATCACGAAGAAGTCGTTAACGAATGCTATAAATAACCCCAAAAGCACTTGGAAGCTCCAGACCAGACTAAATTCGCGTGGTTCTTATCTTTCGCACTTACTAAGTGCTGGTGTTGATCACTGATAGCACGAACTTTTGTTTTACATGCGTTTTGAACCAAACACTAAGCAGTTTCAAGTACCACAAGTTAGGCTGTTTAGAAGTTTCGAGTTTGTACTGCGAATTGCGTTTCTAATCGTTTAATTAACATTTTAGGCTATTTGTGTGTTGTGTGTGTGTGGGAATGGGACTTTAGCGTGGGTTTTTAAATAAGAATAGATGGCTACCTTTGTTTCTGAAATAAAAACTGAAAAGAAACTAATGTATCTTATGAAGAATAAGTTAGAAAAAACGTGGCCTGTTGTGGCGTAATGGAGCCAAGAGTGTGTTTTTTAACACAAAAAGGAAAAAATAATTATAAAATTTCATATTTTGTAACAAATAGCAAATATATTAAAATGGGACAGGAAGTATATGTCATTATTTCGTAAATAGATCCAACAACAATCGACAATGAACCAACTTGTAGTCAAAATAGGAAAGGAAAGAAGGAAGCAAATGATCGTAGTAGACTAAATTCTGAAAGTCAAACGTTCATAAGACTCCCAAAAATTACTTAGGTACTAAGAAATCATTAATGAAGGTGCACTATAACTATAAAACAAAATATTAGACAAATGATACTTAGATCAGATAATGTCTACCTACACAAGTCCTACTATGACATTACAAGTCCCTGGCCTACCACAACAAGCCATTTCCCCAGGTGTTCCCGGGGCTTATCTTAACTTGTTGTACTTTCCTTTAACTTAGCGCAGTTAGGTAAACTTGCCCCCGAGACAACTAGCAATAAGCTAACTTACGGATTAAGACGGGAGATCGTTGTCTTGGACTAAGATTTGTTGTTTAAGTTTTGTTTGTATTGCTTAGAGTGTTTTTGACCTTAAAATGGGCTAGTAATTAGAAGAATTGAGTAAAAATTCAATTCTCATATGACTTCAACTAGAAAATGAATAACAACAGACTCAATGAAAAACAGCTAGTTCATGCAAACAGCTTAGCTAGGCACAATTTTTTTTTCTGGAAATATGTCAATAGTTAGCCAAAAAAGATTGTAAGTAAGAATTTCTGAAAGAAAGAAAAAAGATCTTTCATTTCAGGAAACACAAACAATAAAAAAGTTCATAACACTAACATGAAGATGCTACCTAAAAATAAATTCAGACATACTGTGATTCTTAATTAAATATTAAAACAAAAAATAAATACTTCCAAATCCTACAAATTTTTTGCAACTTTTCACATCTTTGCACCCAATTCTAATTGTTCTAAAACAACAACATGCATTTCCTAATGCATCCCACTTAAACAAAATGTCATCTACACGCCAAAGTGTCCATTAGATGAGCACCGTCCGTATAATCTTGCAGCTTAATCACTCATTAAGGATATATCCTTTTTACAAATTAATACGCGCGCTCAATTCACGCGAGTTAGTTTTGCGGATGTGTGTTCAGATATAGCCCACGGGACAATGTTGTGGGGGACACAGAGTAGCAACATTGCTACTGTATGTGTCAGTACACTGTGTGTTGTTCATTTTAAGAAAGACGAACTGTTACCATGTGCAAAAGTGGCTTTACTGCGCTATACCAGCGCTACGACATTTATTTTTTAAATGTCGAGGCATCATGCTGAGATAGGAGCCTTTTGGCCTCGTATAGGACTTTCTGTTTCATTTTTTTTCCGTTTGTTACTTTTTTATATAATTTGTTTTATTTTTATTTTTAACTGTGTTTAGTTTAGTTTCTGATCCTGTACGAGTCGCAATAAATACTTTTTCTTTCTTTCTTTCTTACTGCAGACCTATTGTGTAAAAATCTCACCGTTAAAACTTAGGCGAGCTGTAAATTCTGTTAATCCCTAACATCAGGTGGCTCACTTGAAGCACACTTTACCCAAGTTTCCACGGTGAGATTTTTATAGAATAGGCCGCCTGATCATGAAAAGCAGTAAATACCGGTTTTTGACACTTACCAAATTAATACATTTACAATCTACCATTAAGAAAATAAAGCTGTCGTCAATCGAGTACAAGCGTACCGATTTATTCCTCCCTCTTTTAAAAATAAAAAGGCACATTTTTGTTTACATTATTTCCGACCACCAACAAACAGTGTAACCAGATCAACTCACGGCAATTACAGCACTGTCTCTGCTATACTGTGGCATGCAAATTACAAACAACACGACATACGAACGACCACAGTCAATTAACACGCAGTATTTAAACAGGAAGCTCGCGAGGATGTGACGATATAGATTTAACCTTTGCCACATCCTATATCGTCTTGGTTTTGACGCAACGCCATCATTTGGGGCAAGGATTAATTGTTGACTCACTGAGATGATTGTGCTGTGGCGCCGACATTTCTTAAACAGGATTGCGTGACCCCTTTTAATAAGGTTGATGTGGTGAATAGGTATAATCTCTCTAGTTCCACATTATATTGTCTTGTCCGTCTGGGCGGGCTAAATTAGCGAATGAGTTGTCATTCGAAGTCTTTGGGAAATTCCCATTCAGGAATGGTCTGATAACAGAAGTCAATCGTACGCCCACAATGTATTGACGATTACGTCAGCAGATGGCGGGTATACCTACTTATGAAAAGTATACTCTTCAAAAACAATCTCACATTAAAGAAGACATAAATAAAATCTGTCATTTTATAAGAAGCTACAATAAGAAATGCAAAAAAAATATATCGCTATTATTAAAAAAAAAAAAGATTAATCTTCAACATAGTCATAATCTTCAACATAGTCATAGTCTTCGTCATACAAACAGAAAAAAAATAAATGGTAAAATAATAAATAAATAAATAAATAAATAATAAAATAAAAAAATACTAGTGCGCAAACTGTAAATATGAACTCAACATATGATTCTTATTCAAGGGTTATTAAAAAAAATATTAGTTCTTCCATACATTTTTACCGCGTAGGTATTGCACTTGTCTTGTCTTGTCTTGTCTTGTTGTTGTAACAGCGGGTTTTTTTTATTACCTATAAAAACTTTCTTCACTAGGGCGTCGAGAATCGAGAAGATTATGTCCTGAATAAAGATAAATTACTTACATAGACATTATTACTACTTATCCAACCTACTCATCTTGAGGATCACCTAGTTTAGGAGTCACGGTTTACCTTATCCGTACAAACTTTAATAAACTAAGTTATGTATCCCAATCTTAAGCAATGTTTTTGTATCAATAAAGATTTTTAATATTATCTTCATACAAAATAAAGACAAATACAGAAACACACAATGTAAGGCTACATACACATGAATAAAAGACTACAAATGGCCTTAAACAGTCCATGGTACAGTAACAGGTTAGTAGATGTCCTAATTACGTGCTCGGCGCTTCCGTCGCTAAAATAGAATAGGTGTTGCCGCATATGTTTGCAAGATGCGCTCAATTCGACCATATTACGTCTAATTGTACTCATTTAAACGTTTACATCAATTAGTTTCTTTTGTACCGTGGGTTTTTCGTCGGTTTATGAGCTAAAATGAGCGATGATGAAGGTCATAGTTTATTAATAGATGTTTTCTTCATTAAATGCCGTTGCTTTTTCCTGTGAAGGGGTGACGCAGGTAGAGTTTATATTATTGAAGTGAAATCTTTAGGCACACTTCGCTCTTTAAATGTCGCAGCATCGTGCTGAGATAGGAGCCTTTTGGCTTCGTATAGGACTTTCTATTTCATTTTTCTTTTTGTTACTTTTTTTAAATATAATTTAGTTTAGTTTGCGATTTTCCTGGACGAGTCGCAATAAATACTTTTTCTTTTTCTTTCTGAGTAGTGAACGAAACAGAACGGTCACGCTCGGATCGGTGACGCTGAACCGTATACTCGGGTCCAGTCGTACGTTTTCACTTAGATAGTGTGGTCAGAAGCATACACCCTCTTTTTTATCATTGCTGCTTCTTCTTCACCTCTTTTTCTTCGGTATATGAGAGTGAGGAATATTTCTAGATTTTGTGTAGAAATCAGTTTATAGCGGGACTGACTGAATGCTTGATTACATACTTAAGTATAATTACTCGTCAATGCACACTTTCAATACATAGATATATATGCTTATAATCCTGAAATTACGTGTATTAATGAATGGTCTAGTTTTTAATAACGGATAGGTCTGCCGAGTTCAGATAGCAGTCGTACTTTGAACACCTACCTTTGAACAAAAAGCGTTGTTAGTAATTACTTAGCAAGTTGTTTATTATTATTATTAGCCGTTAATTTCCCACTGCTGGGCAAAGGCCTCCCTACTCACTTTCCACCTCTCTCTGTCCAGAGCTGCCAAGGACCAATCTTTATGAAAGGAGTCCAGCTCATCCCGACATCTCCGTCTGGGCCTGCCGCCTACTTAGCAAGTAGGTACTTTACGAAAACAAAAGAACAACGGAGAAAGTCTAAATATGTACCTGAAAAGTTTTGAAGGAGATTTATATCATCGGGGCAAGTCCGCCCCGTACTAAAGTCTCGAATTCACAACAACTTAGCCCAAGTCTTACAACAATCCTGAACAGCTTTTTAGAAAATCCTCAAATAATTCCGGTTGGAAACAGCCAGGGGCACTCGGGTACAGCGGTTATTACACATATTACACTTACCAACAATCGCCATTAATGCTGGAAACTTGTCCTGCTACAGTTGCGTACGCAAGCGACTTGCCGGGTGATTCGTAACCCAAGTCTAAGTTAGTTATACAGACTTCGGGAACGGCTGACATGTTGGAATGAAGTGAACTTAGTTGTGAAGCTCCAAGTCTTTGTTGAACTGATAATGAAGTATGGAAGATAGATGCTGTGTTCAGTGACAGAGTTGGTAACTTGGTGCATACGACGCTTGAGTCATTCACAGACGTTATACGACGTGAATGAATTAGAATCAGAATCATTTATTTGCAAACAATGTAGGTGACAAATAAATAAGTTTGTTTTCATTTTTGCTATTAGGAACACAGCACCCTAATTGCGTAACACGCTTTCAATTATATGCTAAATCGTTTTGAAGGATATTGCTAATCCATTGCTTCATATGTTCCAACAATTAGTCTGCTCAACAACGTCAATAACGCAATGAATGGTGTTGAACTGTCAAATTGAAAGTCATTGCTACTGTTGGTGTGTTACACAGTTTTGGGACATATTATTAACGAAGCTTCTATTTTACATCATCATCAAGATGGAACCATAATTTAATCTGTTATTTCAAAAACCAGGACGCTTTGTGCCATGCTAAAATTTTTGCCCAAATATCCGTTTGCCAAACTTAACCCCCGTATGTCACTCAGATATCTCTATTCAGAATACCCCAGTATACTTTGGAAGGTAGCCAGAAGTCTTTTTGGCCTCAAGATGTCGTTTGAACCAACTTCGGTAATACCACAAGAGAATGTGTGTTTAGTGAGCCGTGGCGCAATCGACTGCAGTGTGCACCCGCTTTATTTCTAGATATAATGCACTTGAGTCCCGGCCTTTAGTCCCAAAGTTTTTGCATTTACATATTATTCAGGAATTAAGACATACCTTGCTTTGAAGCAGGAATTAGACGAGGAAAACTTGTACAGTTTGTTGCCTAGCGAAATATACGCGGCTAAACACTTTGGAACTTAGGCTATAGCCTGCCTAGCCTTATCCCAACTATGTTGGGGTCGGCTTCTAGTCTAACCGAATGCAGCTGAATACCAGTATTTTACATGGAGCGACTGCCTGTCTGACCTCCACAACCCAGTACCCAGTACTGGGTACACAACACTGTACCCCTTGGTAACAATGGTTGTCAGACTTTTGGGCTTCTGACTACTCGTAACGACTGTCAAAAATTTACGAATGACAGTTTTGTATTATTCAAAAGTTGACTATGCATCGTACACACGATGACATATCAAGCTATACAGACATGTCCAGTTTTAGCTGACCTCGCATTGCATAGGCTTTTCGTGCAATGAGAAGTCAGCTTATACTGGAAATGTATAGCTTGATATGTCATCGTGCGTATAATAAAATGTTTCCATACAGCCAAATTCAAAAGCTATTTACTTCTCAAGTTAAATTGAGTAGGAATTGTGGTCAGTTTTTTTCAAACAATTTGTAATTGTAACCACATAACAAATTCTGGTTTTGATAGCTGTACATTTTTACGAACATGGTTTTTAAAAAAAAAAAACAGGATATTGTATGGCTAGGTCCCCTGAAGAACGCATGAAACAAATAACTTAAGTACATTACGAGTATACAGCATGTATACAGTGGTACAGTCCATGAAACTAAACAACTTTCTCCATGGGACCAACATCGTAATCGCGAAAAAAAGTATCAACTATCCCATACAATACGTCTTCAACACCTACTCGACTCAAATGTACGGGACGGCTAATTATTTCTTCTCGGTTACGATATTGGTCCCATGAAGAAAGTTGTTCAGTTTTATGGTCTGTACCACACCCTTAAAATTGACTTCACCTTTCTGATACACGCTGTATATGTAACAAAACAGCTGTATATTATGTAATCGGCATATGCGTGTAAAATTTTAATCCACAAAGTGCACTCCGAATTTCATCCTACAATACTATTGGTTGTTAAAATATCAAATGGCAATCCTATTATGCTATTGGAAAAATGAATATTACAATGCTAAAGGCCGAACTCCTCCTGTGACGTAAACCAACTTCTAGTACAAGCATATTTAGCTTAGTTGCGAGGAGTTACCAAGAAATTTATGCCAGCAGAGGCCACCAACAAACTCTAAATCTGAAAAAATACGCCTATTTATCGCAGACGCATAGTCATCCCCTTTCTAGTCATATCATCTTTCACACAGTCCATCCATCGTATCTTTGGTTTACCCCTAGTCTTATAGCGATCCAATTCATACTTAGAACTTTCCTCACGACATTGTAACCCTCCTCACACATGTTCCTATAAGAATTTACGACGTGAAAGAAGATTTCATGCGTCCTTTTTGTTAGCAACATGTTTACAAAACCATCAATATATTGCAATATCTTTAAGAAACTGAGATAAACTTCATGACCTTGGCAATCCTTCAGGAGGTTATTAATATTATACTGTGTGGGTGAATATCATGCCGGATATGATTAGTTTCAGTACGATTACAGACGTAAGTGGTATTATTTATATCAGGGAATTGCCAGCCGCTTAAACGCCCCCTGGGTTTAAAAGCGTTTGGGTCCCTGATAAAAACCAACTTACGAGTTAATAAAAAAAAAATGGAGATGGATGAGGATGGTCAATAATCAGTGTTGACACAATATGGCTCAATTTTTTTTTCGAAATGACTTTTGTTCCTCTTGTTTTTGAATTCATTGGATTTTATTTATTTATTTAACTGTTTAAGACTTTGACTGCAAGGAGATCACTCGACACAATTAAAAAAATGTTGCTAGCCTAAAATGTTTTTACGCTGAAAAAAAATTACCATTCTCTTTGCTTTAAGTATGTCATCCATCTTCAGTTATCTCGACTCCACCTAGCACGCATCGTCATACTTTCCCCATCTACACATACTGAACACCACTGGCAGTCCATCTCCAACTTTTTATCTTGTAAATATGTTCTTAATTAACTGAAATACAATACATACTTATGTTTTAATTCCTTAATTTAATTTAAAGGTAGGATCTTTTGTGTTGACCTTTTTTGTTTTAAATGTTTATCAGTGAAAACTTGTAATTGGCCTTCAAATGCATATTGTTTAAGAACACTGTTTATATTATTAGCTGTAAGTTCTATTGCATCCAACATGGCAATGCTGCCAGCCTTCTGGGCACTTATCCCATTGACAGCGACGCGGACGAATTTTGTGATGCCCAATGAGCTCCTGCCTTTTTCTATATTTTTTATTATATACTTGTATATAATACATATTTAGTGTTATCTTGTAAATTGTAATTGTTGTTTCTTTGTGCTAAAAATTAAAATAAATACTTAAAAATAAAATAAAATAAATAAATAAAAATAGAGTTGTCTTATCATGTTTATAGCTATTTATCTTTGAGTGGTCTTTTCCGAGCCCAATCAGAAGATTTGCTCTTCTAAAATCACACTGGATCTATTATACCACAACCAACTCGACGGCAATGCGACAATCAAGGTTATACCCAATGTTTTCTACCTCGAAGTGAACCCAGGGTTTTACCGACTGTTTGTTACCTTCAGTTTCCTTAAAACGACTTATTTGTCCACTAACAAATATATAGTTGTATCTGAGGAAAGAACTGGTCACGTTTTTTTGTAATTTTGGCACGTGATACCAGAAAAAGGAAAATAGTGTGCTGTGGGTCTGACGCTTTCCTGTCAATGACCTGTTCCAGCTGTGGAAAAAAACTACTTTTTTGTGAGACTCAATTGAATAGGACAAACTTACTTTATTTACATAGCATAATCAGCACCCTAATTGCGTACCACACTATTACTGTCAATTTGAATCATTTTGAAGTATATTACTAATCCATTGCTCCATATATTCGAAAAATGTGTCTGCTCAACAACGTAAATCACGCAATGATTGTTGTTGAACTGTCAAAATGAAACCCATTGCTACTGATAGTCTGTTACACAATTACCCTGCAGCTTATACTGTTCCCACGGCTGGGACACAGGCCTCCTCTCTGTGAGAGGGAGTGGGCCATATTCCACCACGCGGGCCCAGTATGGTTTGTTTAATTTAGGTGCATAGCACAAATGCGAAAATTAGTATCCTTTTCTATCTGTCGGTTTGGTGCATGTTCCCCAGTAAACTACTGAATCTATACGTATGAAATTGGGCTTACAGAAGCTTCATACCTATAGAAAAATATTGCAGTAAACAGTTTTGAGCCTATTGAACATTTTAATTTAATAATCTTCTAAAGTATCAACTCAACCCAATACTTTAATACCATACACAAAAGCAGAACCAACAAATAATTTAAAATACGTACTTGAGAGCAATTTAACTATTAGAGTTGGGGTTCCGCGGGCAAGGAACGGAACCTCCGTTCAATTGCGGGCTAACGAGGAAACAATCTTGCACGCGCTCCGCTTGTGACGGAACTCCAGTCAATCTCAGCTGCGCGTGAGTGATGCACAACGGATGAACTGATAGGGCTACTTATTTCACAATAGGAAAATAAAACATTTCGACAATTTCATTATTTGGTGAAAAAATAACAGAATATTAAGGATATGATTGAAAGATGACATAGGTTTAGGTCGCGTTTATATAATGTCTTTTTTTTTAAACCCCGAGTGATATTAAAGCAATTCAAAAGGATTAAGTAAGTCATAAACTTGTACTTGAAAATAGCCTAGATTTTATTCAGTATCAACCCGACTTACCCTGGGCCCAAACCCCCATACAAATTCTTCCATCTCCTTTAATTTTAAACATACAAGATGACTAGTACCAGCCCTACATCGACATGGGAGGAAGAGACAATTCCGATCGCAGTGGAAGTAGTGTCCTAAGTACAAGTGGTTATACAAGGTAATGGGTTGTGTTTTGACGGCCCGTCCGCGACGCTAGGATGTCTCTATTAGAGTAATTGATAGAGCAGCCATTGTGTATACTTTGTGTCATAATATTTGTTGAACGATGTGTTCTGACAGGATTTGTTGGCTAGATTTTGTTTGTAGATGTTTCTTTTGGTAGATTAGCTTATTCTGCCTATGTTGTTCCCACTGCTGGGACTCAGGCCTCCTCTCGGTGAGAGGGAGTGGCCCGTGGCCACCACGCGGGGCCAGTACGGATTCGTTTTTGTCACATGTCTTCGAAATTTTTGGTTCTAGGACATGCCGGTGTTCCTTTACCGGTTTGAGAGCAGTGGTGACGAAATTTTTACACAAAGTAAACCTAATACTTATCTACTTTTACTTTGATAGATTGGGCCTCAGGAAATGATTAAGGTGCTAACAATGGCGAGGTTTTGAGTCCACGCTGAGTGATTGCTATTTGACCTATGGGATTTTTTTTTTTTTAATCTTGTTTGACAAAATGCACTTAATGCCCAAGGGAAGACATATGATGGGCTTTAAATTATGTGTAATAAATAACTAATAAATCATCAGCGAAGGACCACACCAAAATAATATCTTTGTTTATACTGCACCCAAGATAACAATGACATTTAAACTCCTAAACAAACTACTGAATCGCCATCCTAATACAAACATGCTTATGATTATGACTTATTACGCCCCAAGAGACCGGAGCAAAAACTACAGAAAAATAATTAACAAACACTTTATCTGCAGGAAACATGACAAAAAAACTCTACAAGGAACATAAAATAAAACATCATAATAACCGAATGACAGTATAAAAACTTAAGCACGGATGTATGAATAATGGTGCCAGAGCGATAAAATCCAATGTTTTCCTTCAAAACACAATAACTGGTGTTTCTGCTTGATAAGAAACCACCAGATGTGGTACTCAGTTATTGTCCAGTGTCGGGCACGTGGCCGTTTAAGGCACGGGTGATAGGCGAATGGTTTAGCCGGAGGACAGCGATTTGGATAGCCAGGGGGTGTAAATCAATCCTATAACAGATCTTTCTTTTTATTGCTGACTGAGCTTGCTATTGACCTCGATCACGCCTGATAGTAAGTGATGGATGAAGTCTATGATGGAACGAGCGTGCCTAGATGCCTGATCACCCTTATGGAAGGAAAGATCTCGGCTCTGTCGTAAGCGACACTTTATTCAGGTACACACGTACTCAGTATATTTCTTTCACCGTACTCACGTACAAAAGCCCCTTTTTAGAACCAGAATTAAATGGCAAGAAGACTAGAAGAAGTTACTAGAAGCACAAGCTACTAGAAAAAGTTGTTCTGTTGCATTACTTTCAAACTTCTTAGTGCAAATGAATGCCTCTTGTTCAGCTGTCAACTCTATGGACTATTCAAAACCAATTTGATAATCTAGTTTTTAAATTGAAGCTGGCGAGGAATCTTCTTCAGACTTCGCTTTCCCTCGCAAATTGGACAGCACAATATTAAATTGTAACCAGATATGTTTTATCATTTTTCTGTGCAGGACAGACGGACGAAACGATAAGAAGTGTGAGTGAGGCATAGCATGTCGTGTTTCGCAATCTATTAATGTAACTGGTCACACTGGACGGGCGTAACCCATATTTTCGTGAGTTTCAAATTACAAGATCTCGATATTCTAAAAATATATTTAAAAAAAAAACGGGTTGCACTCCGGGAGTGCCGGCAGAAGTGAAAACTTGAATATACGTTGTGCATTTTTGATATTTTGGAATGCGGTCTACTCTCCCTCCGTCTTACGAATTTTAGATCAGGTCACGTGTCCTGACGCGAGTTTAACATTTTTTACCCATCACAAAAAGAAGCTTTATGTTTTTTGCGTTATGGTTTGGTTTCTTTTTTGATAGTTATGCTTACATCTGTCAGTAATTTGTTTGACTCACATAAACAAACTTAATTTGATGAGGAATAGTGAAATACTTTTTTATTTGCTACTTAAGTCTTTCAAATAAATTGTCCATTAATTTTTGCTAAGAAAATACTTTTTTTTACTGTTTTCGTTTTCCCATTAAATAGAGAGAAGCCTTAAAGTAAATAGGTACATTTAGGGCTGATTTGTCCAACGGCAGATAAGTTTATCGGGGAAATAATTTTGAATTTTTGACAGTTCTTCCATACAAAAACTGTCAGACATCAATTTTATGCAACAAATAAAAATTATCGATCGACTGAAAAATTAGCCCTTAGACACAGTACTGTAAGGCTGAAAAAATCCTTTCATGATTACCTACCTAAAAGCGATTTATTTTTTATAACCGATGAAGGTATGTAGGAAAACTCAGTCATACCTTTATATTTTTATACACCTACCACCCTACTGATCATTATGTTTTATTTTAACTTATTCAAGGAAAAATTTACAATCCTACTTAGTACAGACGCCAGCACATCCAGCTACTACAATCTGTAAAATTTCTTTAATAGATTTTCAACTTTACCTATCGCTAAAGCATTAGGTTCAAGGTTGATTGGGAAAATTTGACGAAAAGTTTCGGGTAGTTTGTTGTGCTGGCGTCTGTACTTTTACATCAATCGATTTTGATGTATTTTAGGTTCATGGAGTCAAGTGCGTACGAAGGAAAAGTATTGATACCTAATTGAGTCAAACTGCCTTTTAATTAATCGTTTCTTTTTTAATTACATGCTTGTGCACCTACCTCTCACCTTAGGTCAACATATTATATTTTTTTCCAGTAAGACAAAATTTTATGTCCATCACATAAAATTTTTTACTTCAGGGAAAAAAAATTAGGTATGTTTAATAGATAAAGTAGCATTTTTTTAATTAAAAGTAACCTTTTTTTTGGGGTAATGCAATAAACGAACGAAACGAATATTTATTTCTTTCTTTCTAAATATTTTTTTATTATCAAATGTGGGTGCAATAAATGTAAAAATTTTGGAATATTTTAAACGTATAGTAAACGTCGATCTCTCTGCTACTTAGTATTAACTGTGTGACAGCTAGAAATGAAATAATAATAATAAATAAACGCCGCTTTATCCCAGAATAGCTTCATTCCTTGACTCCGCTTACGTTAGTTTTAATTGTGTAAGAAACCCCACTCCTTGTCAGTTTACCTAATTAACACGTTAAACTTTTTCCTCAATGTATGAATATAGTAATTTTGCATTGACTGCAGGATAATTCGTCACCATCCTGTTCCATAATACAACTGCAGCAGTTCATGAACTGTAGCCAAATTAATGATTTTCTTTCTTTTCATAGGACTATATCCTTCTTTATGGTAGAAACTCTTTGGATACCTATGAAATGCATAGGCTGAATAATTTGAATATGGAAAGACAAAATGTAAAATTGATTGTCTGTGACTTCTGGTTAAGGATGCAGTTGTTATTTTTATAAAATAAATTTCTATTGTCATAGAAAAAACTTAATATAATGCCTAAAAAGACTACTAGACTCTGATACTCGTATAAAGGTGATCGTACGTATAAAGTGTGTCCAATACCTATTATACCTTGACCAAAGTGATATATATCGTTCCATACAGGCATTCGAATTTTCAATCGACTTTTTGCCGTACCTACAGTGGCGCCATGACAGTTCAAGATATACCAGGCACACTATACCATGTTCTGCAGTACAAATAAGTAATTAAAGCATATTTTCATACACATGGAAGTAGCGTGGCTCTCTCGCATGACCCGCCGCTCGTGTCCGATATTAGCCATATGTCACAGGCGATACCGCCGTAGATAATGACGGCTAATAAGTGCCTGTCTTCCAACACACCATGCTAGGGCGGGTAAAATATCGATAAGCAGCTATCTGGGACAGGGCTGTAGGGTTTGCTAAACGAAATTAGAATTGAGATTAGATTGGAAAATAGAATTAGTCTAGTTAGACTTATTATGTTAAAGACTGTAGGCAAAAGCTGCAAACAAACGTTTTTATTTAATATTTATTGTTTTCATGAACATACATACACATATACCTACAATCATTAAACCTTAAAGTAACATAACAATACTTATAGTCGCAAATGCATAATTGTTAAATACTCACCCTGAGTAGGTACAGTTCTATCGACAATTCGACCTTTTCAAATAGCATGCTCTTATATGACAACCTTACAAACTTATCGATACCCACTACCGCACCGCCCTCGGCGCGATCTTATCGCTCGGTTTTTATTCTCGTGATATCCACCGATAAGCTGAAATGTCCTTTTTCATAGAAGCACAGTAATGGGCTAGGAAGCACGCCATCCATGCTTATAACTTATGCATACTGATTGCTCTACTTCCACCCTTTACTGGACACGTTTTATCGTAGGTATTTTTTTCTCTTCCAATGTCGATATCTATCTTGACATCTCTAAAATTGATTCGAATTTAGAATGTAAGGCCTGTGTTCTAGAATGGTGATCAAGCATGAATCGTATTTCAAAATCGCCGGATTCTGTTTTTCAAATATAGTTTCTAGAATCACTTTTATTTTAAAAGTTAGTGACGGTATTTTTGTTTCAAGAAGTAAATTATCATTTATAGGTACGTACCTACTTAAATTAGTAGCTAGCTAGGTTAATAGGCAGACCTACATGTTTATATTTATATCGTCACTACCTTTGGTAATAGGAAATGAAGATATATAATAACAAAAATCTATTTTGTCCTTAGAACTTCTTTGTAAAGAGGGAAAACATTATTAATACAGCTTATGCCTACTACAAACTTATTACAAATAGGTTACATTAACCTAAGAGTTCACGCTCGTAACCTAAAAACGTCAGAAACAAAAACAGTCACCGTAGTCGAAATCGGCATGGAATATATTCGTCATGCCAATTTTCTTGAGATCGGTGCAACATGTCTTTTTCTTCCATACTTCTCTATTAGTCGTCATCTCGGTAGTCACCCCCTTTCTAACCATATCATCATTCGCAAAGTCCATCCATCGATTCTTTGGTCTTCCCCTACTCTTAGCCATCGATATTCATACTCAAAACTTTCCTCACGATATTTTCCGCATTCCTATATAAACCGATTTGCACACAAGTTTTCAGGAATGGCATGGAACATATTATTATAAAAAATGAAACTTTTCCTGAAAAATAAAAATAGAAAATGACGTACACTAATAAAAAAGTTGATCGAGATAGACCAATCATAGAAACCCTGAGAAAGAGTTCGTCCATCTTTAACAACTAATTCGATAAAAAATGGCGTCCCAATTTCCTTATCAGCCCATTAAATAAACAGATCACGTAGCTAAACAGACGGGCGGACATTATACGTGTAATTATTAGTAAATACGGGTACAAATCACTGGACACACGCGATGAGCCGACCTATTTCATAAACCGTGCATGTCTGATCAGTCGCAGCCTTCAAAACGTTTGCCACACTACCTATAATATAATTTTAAAATGTCGCATAGTCGGTAATTATGATCGGAAAAATAAGCGTCGTCATCCTTAGTTTTAATGCTTAAAACAAACTATGCTCCATGTCCTGCCCTTGTGTCCCAAAACATGCAGTCACAGTGACCTTTGCGCTGCCACCGACGACGCCGTAGAAGTGGCCAAGTTTTGGGCCAACAAGATCTGAAGCCCAATTCTCGTAATGAAAAACGTTCAATCTCATCTCAGCGACAATCAATGTCAAAAACTTGTCAAAAATGTAGGGAAACTAGACGTATTTTTTACAGATTGAGATGACACTGAGATCAGACTGTGAACGTTCTTAAAATTACGAGAATCGCTCCTTGAAATACAGGCGTGCCAGCGACACGAAAAAGAAGATGCTAAAATATCACTGGAAAATCTATCAGGTTAAGCTACAGTTGTCTAGGTCGGTCCGTGAATAGGTGACCATTTTTACATACCTACCGAGACCCCTTCATGCCTTGGAAAGCACGTTAAGCCGTTGGTCCTGGCTGTCAATCGTGAATCTTTGACAGAATAATGGAGAAAAAGGTTGATAAAGTTACCTATTAAGAATGGTCAAGTAGTACTTAGTTATAAATGCCATTTCAAAATCGATTATGTAAGATATGTATGTAGACAGAACAATTCTCGAAGAGCTGTAAATCTTACCTCAAACAAATTAACTTGCATTTGTAAAATCGATTTATCTAATCTCATATATTCACTTGCCTTGAAAGAAAAATTGCAGGTAAACCGATCAACAAATTGTCGTTACAAATATGTAAAACACATCTTCACCACATGCACTAGGTAAGTAGGTATTATTACCAACATTATCTCCAACTTACCGATTAAAATATCCTTGTCCCAACCACCACCATGGCGTGACCGTACCATATGGTCAAATGACCATAAGTCACCGTTGGAATAAGGTGAACAAAGACAGATACGTAATTATTGCAAGGGGTGGGCGAGTTTCCCACACATTCCCATACACCACCCCATGTAGTACTGGCCATATGGCCGTATGGCCCTCGATCTTATCGGAAATTGTTTTAATACTTAGTTTATTTAGTGCGCAGTTCATGTGAATTAAGGAAAATATGTGTTTCTTGTTGATTCCTTATCAACAAGAACAAGTATTTAAATGTGTGGTATTTTAGGTAGAGTAGTCGCTTGCATTGCTTAATAAAGAAGAAGAAAGAAGGAATTTTCGGCAAGTCTCATCCAGCTGCTACCAACCCTCCTGCGAAGATCGTCGCTCCACCTAGCCTGAAGGCGTCCCACCATACATTTACCGATTCGCGGTCTCCACTCAAGAACACGTCAACGGTCATCGATTCTACGGCTAATATGGCCGGCCCATTGCCACTTCAGCTTGCTTATTCTGTGAGCTATGTCGACAACTTTGGTTCTCTACCGGATCACCTCGTAGCGGATTCGATCAATCAGTGAGACTCTAAGCATAACCCGTTCCATAGCTCGCTGAGCTCTAGTGTGGTTTATGTAGCGTTTTGCAAGTGAATAAATATTCAAATATGCATTGAAGACCCTCATGCACCCTCATCTTTAAGTTTTCCATTTTTACAATCATTCACAGATAAAAATATTCTATCGTCTCCCCAGCCTACCTAACATAGCATTATCAGCCTATAACGTTCCCATGGCTGGTACTGGATTTCGACCCACTCCTCTGTGTGAGCGAGTACGCCGTAATCCCCACGCCCAGTGCGGTTAGATGTCACATATCTTCGAATTTTAGGCCTACCTAGGCTATACCACTTAATACCAACTATGGATACTTACTATTAAATCATATAAAGGTCGTGAGTTCCAACCCAAGCAGGCACTTTACTTTGTGTTAATAATTTCATCACCACTGCTCTCAAAACGGTGAAGGAAAACATCGTGAGGAAACTGGCATGTCCTAGAACCAAAAATTCGAAGACATGTGACATCTACCAACCCGCAATGGGCCCACGTGGTGGGTTACGGCCCACTCCCGCTCACAGAGAGGAGGCCTGTGTCCCAGCAGTGGGAACATGATAGGCTGATTATGCTATATAAAATCCTGCTTACTTGTGTCAAGTGCTCGCTGCGGGTCGTTTTCTGCGAGTGTGGGTGGGAAAAGAAATGTTTCCGTAAAAATTAGACGACGTCGGGTCACGCCAAATTAAGCACGCCCGGGTTGAGGTGCTAGTGTTGGGAAACTATCGATGTTTGTGGGAGAATGTCGGGTTACTTCCGTAGTGATTAGGCTGTGATGAGGGTGGTAAACGTGTGAAAGATTCTTACAATCAAGATCCTCCATGGTATTTCTACGTCATTTTGGCATTTTGTCGATGTGTTAGAAATTACAATAATAAATATTATGATTTAAAATAGTTTCCGTGGAGTTTCTTGCCCGTTCTTCCCCATATTACCTACTATGCTTTGGAATGGGCAACTAGCTTCATCTTTCTGACTGACCGACCCCTTGACAATTCAAAAGGGCCTGTAATTGGTTTATTTGAAATAAATGCTTGGTGTTTGAGTTTGAACAAGGGTTTGTTATACTGTTTTTACTCATCAGCTAGTAGTACCTACCATTAAGGTTAGTTGTTTCTTACATAACGTGATGATATTGTTTTAGAATGTTTCACAGAACAATTTTCCTCGCCTTGTCAATTTTTACAAAATCCGGAATTTACTTCATTTTATAATCAAATCAAACACATCACATATTTGCATTTCATCTCTCTCGTCTTCTTTATTTGCGCTATCTCACCACAATAATGTAATCTCAATAAAAAAAATCCCCTCTCCCGTCTCTCATATCGCACAAATTCCTGACACAACACATCGACACTCGACATTATCGACATTCCACCTGGACGTGCCTACGCCGCACCCCTGTTCTGCTGAAATCAACAGGTTCCCGTCGACAGGCCTGTCTCGTTCATATGCGACGACTAAGAAACACAGGCTTTAGTAAGACGAAAGGATATTGTAGACTAAGGTGGTTTTCTCCCGTTCTTGGGTAGTTTTTTGTGTTCTGAGAAAATGGTTGAGATGAAACGGTTCTTCCAGTTGTTAGTTTTTTGCAAGATCTTCGTCCAACTTGTTTATATCTAATTCTAAATAATGACATGGCTATTGTAAAATATTGTCTTATTATTTTTTCGGATTAAAATATTATCATTCCCAGGTTCTTTTACTCAGCAACAATATTGCCATATTATACCATCACACCTTCAAGTCTTCATATTAAGACGAATTACAAACTACCAATCTTAGTCATAGACTAAAAAAATTACCGAAAACCTTTCTGCCATCCCCAACTTTCAATTCAATGTGGTATCAAGTTCACAGTTTTCTTCTTTTCTTTCTTTAATATCCTAAAACAACCACTAACTTCCTCTTACTCATCGAATTCTACTCTCTAAGTCCGTCAACGAAGATACGGGCCTATCCGAAAGTAGTTGTTCCGTAAAAAACAAGTGTCGGATTCAATTTTTCGAACGGCAATGGCATTACATGCCTGAAGTAGGGACAACTGTCAAATCGAGTTGTCATTTGTTCTTACTTCGGATACCGAAGTAATTTTATATCTTTAAGTGATACGGAGGAGCCCATAACTTCGGCTTAAACTACGGGCTTCCAGCATCGGTAGCATCGGTCCATATAAACAAGGAATCGCAATCGGTAAGCGCAACGCACCGTATTTGATAGCTCATTGCTTATTCATGAGGTTAATTATCCGAAATTGTTTTATACAAGCGTGGAATCGGTTGGAGTTGGTTGTGGTTGGGGGCCTAAAAGTCCTTGACTCTAGGCAGTTATTTATTATTTATTAAATAAGTTCCTATTCATTCAAGGTTTTTCTCGTTTATGTACAAGAAACACTCCTAGATAAAAGTAATTAAAAAAAAAGACTCGTAGCAAACATGTTCTTTGACTGTGATGTGTGCAAAGTCAATTGCAATATTTGTAACCTAGCTAGGAGTGAGTTATAATGTCTCCGTATAAAACTAAAAATTCTCCCACATCGTGTACAAAAGAGCACCATACGACAACAAACTAACTGACATTTTCCATAACGCACTAGTCCGTAGCAACAAAAAAAAATAACAAAAGAAAAATATTTTCACATTTTTTCGCTAAACAAAACCCGGTCATTTTATCTTCCCACAAAGTATATCGACCTCCTATAGGCCATACAATGTAAAACAATTATAAAGAGCAGGAAGTACCGGAACAATTTCGAGATGGTCCAGCGAATCACCGTTTACACCTTACCACATATTATTAGTAACACTTCAAAGGAAACTCACCTTTATTCCATAAAACGCACAGTTCAAAATACCTCTAGACATCAGTGACAACACTTGGGTGGTTGACTGTATGACATCTCGCAATCTCTTGCATGGCAATCGTACTAAAATGGCCGCAAATTACACAGCACAATGACCAAAAGAGTTCGTAATGTTATGCGCAGGCGACTCGATCTAATGTTGCCAGATGAGGTCCAGATACAGGATGTATTCGTTTGAAGTTCTGAAAAATTCTTCGTGAAAATACAAGTAAATAAACCAAATGATAAAATGAACAAAATGTTTTTATAGAAATGGTAATCAGAGATGAAGAAACTATTAAAAGACTTGTAGGAAATACTTCGTGTCTTATAAGAATACTTCCAGATACAGCAGAAAACTTTTGATAAAGCAAGTTGCCATGCCCTAACACCTATGAGTACTTATATAAAAAACTAGCTGCGCCCCGCGGTTTCACTCGTATAAGTTTCAATCCCGTAGGAATATCGGGATAAAAAGAATCGGGATAAAAATAAAAAATATGTTAATCCTGGTTATAAATCATCTGTGTGCCAAATTTTATCCAAATCCGTTCAGTAGTTTTTGCGTGAAAGAACAAAACACAAAGTCAAGCTAGTGAAGTGCTGCACGTTATGATAATGAAAATGCATATGTATGTTTAGAGGTATTGTTCTATGGGTCTGTGTCGCCTTATTATTATTAAAAAATACTTAAATAAGAAACAGCTGAACTAAAAGAAACACCGAAACAGAACCTGCCATTACAAAAAACCATGTATAGTATTGTTTACGAACAATATCTCAATAACCATTCCAATCTAACCCACTATAATAATTTTCCTTCAATACCCATAATAGGTAAGCATAATTTTTCAAGTTCGTAAACAATTTCAGCCTCGAACATCGTCAACAAAGACCGCTGGCTCGCAAGTACTGTGTTTCATTATATGCCACACAATACACGCTCTATATAAGGTCTAATTGGAAATGTTCTGTAACCGAATAGACAACACATGAAAAATACTCGTGTGTGCAGATGTTGAGATGTACCGGTGTTGTAGCTGATGTGGGAATGTGGGGGAGAGTTAGGTATATCTTGTTTTAAATATTGGCGTAGGATTTTTTGTATAAACTAGTGTAATTTGGTGAAGAACGTTGGATATAATGATGGATTAAGGCAGTCGTTAAAGAAATTGTGTTGTTTGGGAGATACAGTAAGCTTGTACTGCACTGTAACTTACATCATGATGTTCAGAAATATAGACAAAATCAGTTAAGAAAAATTTGCTTGATTATAAAAAACTTTATTAGCCGTAGAACCGATGACCGTTTAGGTAGACGTGTTCGGTAAACGTACACCCTCAAGCTAGGTGGAGCAACGATCTTCGCAGGATAGCTGGTAGCGAAAGATGACATGAGAGTTGCCAAAAATCGAGTTGAATGGCGTGCAATAGGAGAGGCCTATGTCCAGCAGTGGACTACTATAAGCTGATGATGATGAAGAAACTTTAACTGCAACAGAAAAAAGAGTAGGACGGAGATGTAAAATAATTAAATAAACAACACTGACGTTAGTCAACATACATTTTATCTCAGTAACGCAATCACAACACAATAACATATATCTCAATTACACAATCAGGAAAACTACAAATATTTCCTGATAAAATATCTAATCCAAATAATATCACAATCAATATTACTGATTAGGAATGTGCTACATTTCCGACCCACACTGAACTTTAATTAAAAGGCTTTTAACGCAGACTGTAATAATAGGCTTTTATTCACAAATGCCAAAGAAAAATTAAAAAATAGTATATTAGTGGTTGTATAGTACAGATTCCAGCACATCAAGCTACTACAATCTGTCAAATTTCTTTAATATATTTTCAACTTTATCGCTAAAGCATTAGGTTCAAGGTTGATTGGGAAAATTTGACAGTTTCGGGTAGCTTAGTGTGCTGGCGTCTGCACCTTGCCTAGCTTAAAAGGAGGCCCCAATCACTATCATCATTCTCTTGTCTCCTAATCCCAATTTATTTCTGGTCGATACAACATGTATTTTTCTTTGATACTTCACAAGAGTCCGGTATTCACTTGTTAAAAATTATAGATTCATCTACTGCGCCTATTCTAGTAACATTCTCCATATTCTCACGACACAGTTTGTCGGTGGCACAAGCAGGCCGCGAGCCGTGACGCCGGTCGCAAGTGGACGGTCACGCCACCATCGGAAGTCATCCGCTATTGATACCATCTCATTGTGAGCAGCAAATTGCTGCCGGATGTCCGAGACGACCAGGCTCCATACTCACTTATGTACTTTTTGGTAAACAAGAAAATATATGAATAAAATATCGTAATAGAGTAAAACTTTGCGATGATAAGCGTAACAAAATCTCCAAGACAGGTCAAGAAAAAAAAAAGATATAAAAATATCGTAACACAAAACTTCAAGACCATCAAAACACTTTTAACTATTAAGTTAAAGACACTGAAGGACAATAATAATATCTTGACATGTAGGGCTGATTTTAGCAACGCCAGATAATTGTTATTCGTAGAATAAAATTGACGTCTGACAGATATCTGGCGTTAGAAAAAACAGCCCCAAGTCGATTTTTCATTCAATATTGCTATATAACTGACAGTTTATACGAAGAAGTAGCAAGAAAAGAACTAAAGAAACTAAGAATTTTGAAGGATATAACTTTCTTATTGGAAAACATACAGACTTTTTCTGCCTTACGTTGAAAATTCTCATAAGACTCATTATTTTTCGCATCTTGCCATAAATATTCTCACTATGGCATTATATTACTGTTGAAAAGGCATAAAAATACTTGTATTAACAATAATTTTCCTGAAAACTCGTATCGTATGAACAATGGACTCGCGGCAAAACGTGTGTCTCACAGAATTATTCCTGACATTTTTAGCTTCATTGTCATCTGCACACGAAGTCACGCTCCAGGAGAAATTAATGCCATCATGTATGTCCACTGTTTGTCATAGCTGGTACATAGTTACAGTTATAGCTATACAGGCCGTATTGTTATCTGTTAGGATTACGAATAGATCTTCAAGCTACACTTTGATGACTACAGTCGATATTAATGATAGATACGTTCTAACAAAACTTTGGATCTGTAGATAGATTTTTTCAGTCATTATATTTAATTGCTCATAGAAATTGATACCAATTACGAGTGTACTAGTAAATATCGTGGCTTTTTATCTGCAAACCCATCGCACTCTCCTTATACTTTCCAATACCATGTGATTTTGTTTTACGACCAGTCATTACGAGAAATTATCCAGATGTTCGTATGATAGCTGGAAACTTTTTTAGTTCAGTATCCATGTCTAGCAGTGTCGGCTAATAGGCGATCGATTTCTTGATAACAATCTACGTATGTATCTACATATGAAACGAAAATTAAGTTTGGTTGGTTTGAATAGTGTGTTGTACTGAATATAAGATAGAGATAGTAGTGATATAGATAAGGCGGTAACTATACTGTAAAACATTTTATAAAAATATTTAAAATAACTCGACTTGTGATATTTGGAAAATTGCTAGTAACTAAGTGAATGCATTTCTAATAATTACGTCTCATAATGCATCGCCTTGTAAGCGATGCACTGAGAGGCGCGCACGCGCCGGCCGGCGCGCAGGCAGGTGTGCTCTGATCGCTCCCCTCCTATTGCAGTGCGGGCGATGCGGTGCGAGTAGAGCGGTGGGGTGCTACCCGCCGCCCAGCCGGCCAATCGTGGCCCGTCTTGCCTATGATGTCATCGGAGGAGGAGGACTCGTACGAGCTTAGGAAACAGAAGCGCGCCAGACAGCGCGTGGACGCCGGTGAGCCGCGCAATTCTTACTCGACTCTCACGACGAACGGACTCGCGCCCGCGCGCGCCGCACACATGAGCGGCGGACTTTACGGCGCCATCTTCGAGGGCCGCCAACACTTCGGCCTGTTCGGCCCGGGCTACCCTCCGGCCGAGATGATCAATGAACTACTTGGGCGAACGCCCAAGCAGGAGGACGCCGGTGACGAAACTTCCGGCGGCGACATCGCGCACCGAGTGCTGCGCGATATCCTGCAGAGCCGCAAGAAGGAAATCATGCGCCTCTCCCCGGACAATAACAATGTGCTCGCCAACAACAACAATGACGAGCCCAAACTCAAGATGTCTCCGGAGCGACCACAGTCCCGGGACTC
Organism: Apamea epomidion; assembly: GCA_947507525.1. NCBI lineage: Eukaryota > Metazoa > Arthropoda > Insecta > Lepidoptera > Noctuidae > Apamea > Apamea epomidion. Next base: position 14,034,637 of record OX382241.1, on the reverse strand, counting down.
ACGACCAGACCTGGACGACGCACTGCTGGCGCTCGACAGCGCTGGCGACTCGCGCACGTCGCCGCCGCCCGCGCATCCCTCGCAGGGATCCGAGCCCTTGCTCGCACCCAAGTCTGAACCCGAAGATCGTGATAGTGACGCTCAGCGGTCCTCCCCGCGACCTCTAGATGTGAAACGTGCCCGTGTTGAGAACATAGTGTCGACGATGCGTTCTAGTCCCGCGCCTCAGCCGCCGCAAGTGAACGGTTGCAAGAAACGGAAACTGTATCATCCGCAGCAGCACGACGGCGCACACGAACGCTATGGTACCAGCCACGGCAGCAGTGCGCAGACAGTGTCGGACGACTCGGAGGACGACGGTGACAGACCACCGCCCATCGAAAGAAAGTTAGTAGAAAAAAATGCACTTAAATCACAACTTAGAACTATGCAAGAACAACTCGCAGAAATGCAAGAAAAATATATGCAATTATGCAACCGTATGGGACAAGAATCAGAGACGAATGACAATGATGGTGCTTCTAGTGATGTAGAACAGAACGACGACCCTGTGCCCAAGTCTGAGCCCGCCTCGCCGGCCAAAGAGGTGCCTCCACCAATACCTAACAGTGTCGCGCCGAACATGCTCTCGCAAGTGATGAGCAAGATGATGTCGGCTAAGATGCACGCGCACGCTGTGGGTCACCCGCACCTGCCACCCGGCTTCAACGGCGCGCTGCCCATGATGCCACACCTGCCTCCCGAGCACATGCACGCGCCGCATCCGCATCAACACCTCAACAACGCGGCTGCCATGTACCTGAACGTCAGCCAAAAGCTGTTCCTAGAGCAGGAGGCGCGCATGAAGGAAGCTGCTGAGCAGCAGCAGCAGCAGCAGCAGCAGCAGCAGCAGCACCAACAACAACAGCAACAAAACAAGCAGCAGCATAGGCCGCAGTCCAATCAACACTCGCCACAGCAGCGACAACTTGGACCGACGCCGAAACCGCCACTATCCTCAGAGCTTGCCGAGCGATTAGATGCGCTCCGCAGCAATGCGGGCTCCGTGGGCCCCGTCACTGGAGCGGACCTAGAAGGACTAGCCGAAGTGCTGAAAAGTGAAATCACGGCGTCACTCGCGAGTCTCATCGACTCTATCGTGACGCGCTTCATGCATCAGCGACGTGTCATGGGAAAGCAGTCGGAGGCGTCGGCAGCGGCCGCCGAGCAGCTCAACAAAGACATCATGATAGCGACGCAGATGCTCGAGAGAAAGTCGCCGCCGTCAAAGCCGCCGCACAGGCCATCAGGGCAAATGTCAGGTAACCAACCCGTCCATCACCCGGGCCCGCCAAATGGCGTCCCGTCATTTCTGACACATAACCCAATGATGATGAGCCAGATGAACGGCCCCCGCGCGCCGAACGGTGCAGCATTCTCGATGCACGCCGAAGCGAGCGGGCCAGGCCACGGTGCTCACATACGGCCTCCCACAGGCATGTTCCAGACGCCGCCGAAACAGCTCGGTCAGCTTTACATGAACGGACACTTCGACCGCGAACCTAACCCCGAGCAGAACGAGGCCCTGAGTCTAGTCGTCACGCCCAAGAAGAAGCGGCATAAGGTGACCGACACGAGAATCACACCCAGAACTGTTAGCAGGATCCTGGGGGAAGGTGTAGGTCAATCGCCAGAGAGCAAGTTCCCGGAGTCGCCGTCGCCGCGGCCATACCCGGGCGGCATGGCGGGCCTGCCGACGCCGGTGGCCATCCCCAACCCAGCACTACACGAGAGCCAGGTGTTCTCCCCGTACTCGCCGTTCTTCGGCGCGGGGGGCGGGCTGGCGCGGTCGCCCCCTGCGGCGCCGGAGCGCGAGTCTCCGCCGCTGCCGCACGCGCCCGCGCTGCTGCACCCCGCGCTGCTGGCGCACCACGCCTCGCCCGACTACCTGCGCCACCACCACGCCAACTTGGCGCACCACGCAGGCCCGCAGCACCACCCGCTCATGGACGCGCAGGACCCGCACTCCGACTGCAACTCCACGGACCTGCCCTACGACGGAGTCCAGCCTACTATATCCTTTTCAATAGAATAACAAACTTTCCTTTCAGCAATCTGTGTAGTATCGGGGTCAACTTGCCGATGAAACCCGAGCCTAGCCGACAGGGCACGAACCCCGCACGCCCACTCATATCTTATTTCTGTAGTGTTTAACCTTACGACTGCCGCCGCCTACTTCCTACTTACTGGTTAGGTATTACGACTGAGGAAACCCCACAAATGCTGCGGTTTCTACGTTTTCCACGATCCCAGGCCTATCGCGTACTTATTAAGTGTAGAATAGAATTATATAAACATTAAGTTTTCCTTGCTTGAACTATGCAATCACATAACAGTGAGATGACTTAATAATCTTGTCAATACCAGAAGGAGAGCCAAGCCGACATTTTTAAATATATCTCTCTCAAAATATATCAATCTTTAAGACTCTCATGCAAACTTACAAAATCATTTCACTATTCCAAGTTCTAAGACAAGTGTCCAATAGTATAAACAAACATAATCCGCCACATTCCATCGTATAACTACAGACGGCTAAGGCACGTTATAAGATTAGAAAATGCAAACGGATTAGTATTTGTGGTGCTTCATAGCGCGCCCACGACAAGCCGGGATCTAATCAGATTTTATGTATCTTTGAGGGACAATCCTTGGAGATATACTTGTTTAGAAATAATTGAATAGACAGCATATTCCATTTACTGTATTCATTTATATTTTCTTAAGCAAATATTGTTAAGTTATATGGTTACAACTACTTAGGTACATAGTTCAGTCTATAAAACCCATACGATACAGTCTATAGGCAGGAAGCAGTCGTAAGATTCTAATAATAACGTTACAGTAATAATGACTTCAGTAGGTACCTACCGATTATTACAAGTTGATCTTCAATGCCTACGTCTTTTAATTTTTAATGTCAAAGAAAAAACAAAAGATATCTGAATTTAAAACGGTCTATAAAAATAACATAATGTTGCCGTTTAAATTAAACAAAACAAACATATTGTAATTTTCAAACTTCGAACATACCAAAACTTATTTTATAATTCGTACTGGCTATATGTAACGTACAAAACCTCTAAATATTCATTCAAAGAAGGAACGTGTAACGGTGCCATTTTTATGTCATGCCATCTTTAAATTAATAAGCCTTTAACTCCTGTGTACTCCTCAACGCTGACGCCCATGCACCTCCGCAAGGCCAAGCTGATGTTCTTCTGGGTGCGGTACCCCAGTTCCGCAGTCCTCAAGATGTACTTCCCCGACATCAAGTTTAACAAGAACAACACGGCGCAACTTGTCAAGTGGTTCTCTAATTTCCGGTGAGTAATAGATTTAGTTTTTTTTTTCCTATTTTACAGCCTTCTCCGAACCAAAAAAGGATTTATGCAAATTTTTTAAATTGGTTCTAAAACTTGCAAAGTAGGATAACAAACATTAAACTAAAGCATAGCAAACTAATTTAATTAAAATCTTATCCTCAAAAATGCAATGTTATCTTGCGTTTAACAGTACATAATATACATAAACTGAATATTAAATAAGCATAACAGGTCCAAAATATCTTAATTATCCGTAAATGTTATATTAATAATATGATATCACTATCCTTTTAGATTAATGTCGGTATATTTTCCGTTCCCTATTTTATTTAATCTTGCGGTTATATCATTTTAGTTTGAAGCTTGATTCACGATGAAAAACATTCCTGTACCTATATAATCGTCAAATGATTATTTAAATAATATTTATAGGTACAGTTTAATGCAAATAGATTTTATTTTATGCATTTATCCCTGTCCATCTGTTTATTTAAGGGAGTTCGTTACCAGTTATCTTGTTTTTAGAAGCACTGACTATTACAATTACTTACTTACCTATCAATCTATATTTTCTACATCGTAGGTAAGTACAAAAACAAGCGAGTATATCCATTTTTGCTCCAAAAACATTCGAAAGTAGAAGTTCAGTTTAGTAAACTCAATAGTACCAACGTAATTGGGTAAATCAATTGATTTATACCAATTCTGTCATCTTCCTTGGCAGTAAAGGGTTTTGAATTCACTATTTCCTAATTATCAAATTCTCGAAAAGGGTGCGTCCCCCTAACTAAAATTTAAACGGGTTAGAGTAAACAAATGGGGAATTTAGTGGCATTTACTTTGATGACTTAACGTTGAATAAAAGGTATTTGAAAAAGATTGAGCGCCACTTTATTTCGACAAAAAAGAACCTAATTATTGCTTCGTTTCAAAGGTAAGAATATAGACAAAGTAACCCTAATGATAGACTACGTTTCCCGTAAAACCTAATAGAATATAAAATGAAGAAATTGCAACAAATTACACAAGAAATACACGTTCAGTTCGTATACAAAGTAAAACAGAATTGCGCCCTTTCATTATTAAAGAATAATTCAAGACAACGTAAACTGGATTATTGTAATATTTAGTTGCTAGGGGAAGTAAATTCTACAAAAAAACGCTTCTTATTGTGAAGAACGATATGAATACCTGCAATATATTTTCTCAATTTTCATATTGAATAAAAACAATACCAAATGTACATAGTAGCAAAAATTTTTAAATAAAAATTATGAACACGTTAATGCGATGACATAAAACATATTGAAACATGTTACAAGTAACGGAAAAATCCGCCCCAGTATTGATTTCTACTTGACTAATTTTTCGCGTTATCTAAGTCCTATGATAAGGGGCGTGCTCCTATGATAAACACCTTCCCCCCTTCTTTCACACTATCTGATTATTCTGATTCACTCGAGTCCGCATCGATTTTAACGCTCTCGCACTTACCTGCAATACTCGCGCTGTTATTGAAAAACTCTATAGCGATAGGATTTTTTCTCTCTCTTTTTCAACATAATAATACTCGTGTTCTATCTTCATGGATTAGTTACATATCAAATCAAGAATTCTAAAAAAATATTCTTAAGTTATTCAAATCTTAACATTAAATTTAAAACACACTCGAATTTGACTTTTAATTCATGAAAACCGAATCGTAAAAAAAAAGAAAAAAAATCTTTACTACTAGAAGAATGGGTACAGTAAATCTCCTTAAAAACAAACAAATTTGGTCTCATGTAATAATGTGCACTTACATGTCAAAGGAGTGCTTTGGCACTTCTTTGAAAAATAAACTAATTAAGATTTTAATCTTACAAGACACTACAAAAAATATGTTTAATCTATAAACCTTTATTTTCCTTCCTAGTCTAGGTACTTAATTTATTACTAGGTATTCAAGGATAACATACTCTAGCGTCGTCCTCGAAATAAATATTATATTTGTAGTTCCACATAAGGGGTCGTCCACTCATGCACTTAGTTTACCTTGATCTAGATGTTTTTAAGTTGCATGCCTCTCGCTGTCAGTTAACCGACTATCTTCATTCACATTTTAGTACTTCGCCATTATTTCGTCCAAAAAGTTTCCTTTCCCCACGTTTTTCAATATCGTTGCCATACCGCGCACGTATCGCTGTTAAGTATATCCGTATATCGCTCGTCAGAATATGCGCACTGTCGCGATGTGTGCCAAACACTTGACGTTGCTGATATATCGACTTTCATATTATTAAAGCTTTCTGCTGCTATCTCAAGCTTGTATTATCATTATCTAAGTTAGATAAACGATACTGTGAGTGAAAGCTTTGATAACGAACGTTTGTATATCATAATTTTGTACGCGTGTAAAGAGTATTTTTTTAAACATACTTATTGTTTTTTTTTACTTGGCAATTTACTTACGCAAACTGTATGGGTTCAGATTTGACCGTTAATCTTAAAAGAAGGAATTCTTAAAAATAAAATAATAAGAATATCTAGAAAAGTCATTCCCTATTTGAAATCGATTTCTACTCGATCAAACTTTAACCTATCAAACAAAACGACCGGTCAAGCATGACTCAGCTAAAAAACCTCCAATAAAAAAATAACTGTAAAATAAAAATCAACATGGCGGCGGCGCTACGCGGGAAAATCTTCTTTACACGACTTGGACAACTTAGTCCATTAGCATTGTACCCTTAATGGTCGCATTGTGGACATCGGAAAACGACCATTTCCTTCGCGATAAACATCTCTGAAAGGGCTAAAGGGGTGAGGGTAGTTCTATAATCGCACGAAAGGCAATTACTAAGGTGTCCGACGAATGACGTTTTTCAACATCGATTAGGATAAGTTTAAACTACTCTGTGGTCAATGGAAGTTTGAATATCGAACTTTTTATAAAGTCAGACCAAAGATTTGATTTGATGATTTAATGGATTTGGAATAAAAAACAATTGAGGGGAATTTTCCCGACAGCAGAATATTTTTTTTTTTTTTTTGTATTTATCACGCAAAGTGTTTTAAACACCATTACGTACTTATTTGTTTTCAGATAAATTATATATAATGAAGAATTTTAGTAGGTACGTCAACTTTGGTAAACGTTTCAGTTTAGGAGTAGGTTTTATATTATTATCGCGATTGTATCCGCTTATTGTTAGTGATCATCGTTGATTCATGCTGGTATTTAAATTTTAATTAGGACCTAAAAATATTTTCAACCTATACTCCATTTACAATAAGATTAGACATGTAAACAAAACTTTTTACAGTCCGTTCAACCGATTTTTACTTCTATTCCGTAGGCATAAGGATATCATTAAAAGCAAAAAACGTGATTATAATACCAACTGTTTACTGCAGCTGCCATTTGTCATGCCACCAACGCAATAGAAGTCAAAATCGGTTGAACGGACTGTAAAAAAGATTTATTTCAATGTCCAATCCTATTGTGAATGGGGTATAATAGGTACATGTGAAAATAAAAATGACGGTTTCAAAACTTTCTTTCTCATTTATTCTAATAATTTTCTGATAACTTTCATTTATCGATAATTAATGCTTTGTTATTGTATTATCGATTTCACATCATTATACTTATCTAAGGTTATCGTTAACTTTGACTTTACACTGATTAGAGTACCTACTTTTTTTTAATTATACCTAATCAGTGTTATAGTAAGCGATTTGTGTTGTTATAATAGGATTTAACAAAACGGGGCTAGAAGTCAACGATAAACTTCGCGATAACATTATAATAAGCTAAACAAGTCGAAAGGATTTGTTTTTTTTTTTTTTTAATATTTGGAACCAGTTTTCCAAAATAGAGCAATAGACAATGGGAATGTGTTATTTTTCTTTTAATTTTAAATTCAAACCGCGTTCCAATCTCCGCCATCTTAGAAATCTAATTTCAAAATATGAATTGCTATCAATTTCTCAAAGCGTTCGACATTCGAAGACGTAAACCCCCGCACACACGACCGGCCACTTGTTGACGTGTAGGACCTCGAGGGCTCTAGCCGCCGAGAGCTCTCCTTGTGTCTTTTAGACGCTTGGCTCGTGTGAGCAGCCTTTATATTTGTTTTCTTTAATGTTTAGCCTGAAAACAAGCTTGTTGGGCTGGCTGGAGTAGCTAAGTCCGTTAGCGAGTTATTTTGTGCCTGCTGAAATAACCGGCGTTAAGCGTACGGATCTTGTTATCCTAAATTCAAAGGCCTCAATGATCTAGATTTTAGTAGCCAAGTAAAGGCAGTAGTAGAAATGAATTTTCATTCGAGTCGTAGTACAAATATATACCTACAGTAATAAAAGAGCTATTCATATTAAAAATATTTTTAGAGTGTAACAGCAAATGAAAAGCAGAAAATATTATTCAAAACAATGACAATGCATCTTTTCTAAACGGGTCCACTGGCGATGTTTACGTCTTCAGCTCATTTAAAATCAACGCCGCAAAAGTTCAAACAAACACAAAAGTCTTCACAGAAACTCTCCCGGGGGGCAAAACAAACATCCTTTACTCAAAGTCGATGCAAAGACAAATTCTTTTGGCGCGCGAACTCAAAGAAATGCGCGGGCTTGCAAACAAAGAGTCACTCGTAGAATTAGCCGACGCGACGATAGCACTAATTAGCAACGGTGACTCGTTTAAGTTATTTCGCTTAATTAAGTTGCGCAGAAGTGGTCTGCGGCCGGCCCGCCCCGAGAAGGCGTCGTAAATTGTTAGAAACACGGGCAACACTCCAATTAATCTTTTTACACATCCAACTAGTCGCATGAGGGTGTGCACTTAGACCAACCGAGGCAAAAACCTTTTAAGCGTTTACACACGGGCGTGTGTGGTCGCGGCTGCAAAATGTACATACATCAAGTGTGTGCTCACCCTACAGTAATCATACGCTTATTAAATTATCAATACAAATTATTTTCGCTTTTGAAGTAATTTGAAGAGTAAGTTATTAAAAATGATTAGCAAATTAATACTGCGAAATACGTTTAAAGTAAAGAACTCAAGTTTTTAAATTCAGAACATTAAAATACGCAGAACTAACGACCGAAACATTTTATAACGATTATCGGCAGCGAATATTTTAAACTGAGATTTAAATCTCTCATCTGTAAGGACTCTTACACTCGGATACGGAAATGTTGCCAACCTTACGTCGCAATTTCCACATGCCTTTTTAACTTACCGTGTTAACAGCCAGAGGCTGTACATATTTAGTTCAATATTTTATGTTGTAATTAAAAAACTTAAGTGTACAATTTTATCGGTTCACTATTTAACGTAAACATGCTTTGACATACTCGAAACGTTATCAAAGTGTAAAGGAAAAAGAATTATAGTAAACTCTAACGCATAACTAGACGGGTGAAATCACCACATAAGGGAATATGTAGACGAGTCTAGTTAGTGTCACTAATTCATCCCCCACCTTGCAGTCTCCTCGCGCCGCATTGTATACAGAAACTGTAAAATTTAATTGGTTGGCTAATACACTGCACCCGTGTGGAGTCTAATTTACGTGTTAACATTTTTAATAAGGCCCGGCGAGGCTAGGGCGCCAAGTGGCCGGCCATTTATATCGCGCCACGCTCATACGAGCACCTCCAGTAATTAATACGACCCTTTCGAGGAAGCTTATGAGTAGTTTTCCTTCAAAAAACCTGCTAATTACACGTCAGAAGTTTTCTCTTCTATGGGAAATGTCGCTAGGAGCGCCGGCCACTCAACGCCAATCCCATTAGCGGGCGAGTTTATTTAGCATAAGAATTCGTCTAAAGCCCCATACGTGGGCCAAAAAGAACGTCACGCCTTAGTACTAAATTCTCGCTAACGTGTCTTTACTTCCGAATTAAAGTTCACACGCACGCAACGACGTACGTAATAGGTGAAGAGGGCGCGGCATTATATTTACATATCATTGCGATACGCTGGCCATTATAAAATATTAGCCTTTCGCCGGCCATCGTCGTTAATAATATAATTAAAACACGCGAAGGCGCGGTCTTACTTATCGCAGCGATCAAGGAGTGAGTCGTGTAGAAGGGGGTTTATGTTACATCCGAATTACTTGTTCTACTTTATCTATTTTTTTATTTGAACGCTTCTTGTTTCGTTTTCTGAATTCAAAATCTGGCAAAAAGTTGAAAGTGTGTTCGTTTTCCTGTCTTGCTTCTCATTAGGATCAATCAAGGTAATTCACGTTGCGTCTATAGAAAAATCGGCCTTGCAATTGGCTCACAAGGCAGGCCGCACGGTAACCGCAAACACAAGCAAACGGCCGATGTAACACACGCGATGTACCATCCATCAGCTAATGAGTGAGTAATTAGAAAAGTGGCGGTTTCTTCCGACGGCCGACCTTATCTTGTCTTCGATGCGGCGTTAGGATTTTAATTACTCCACCCTTCGCCGAGCCTATGCGTCGTATTATGGACAAAGGGTGTTAGGAATTTAATGTTACGTCGCTTTAAATATCGTGATTAGCTCATGCATCACGTAAATGGATAGGTAACTAAAACAAGTTTTGTAAAAAAGGATAATTAAGAATTAGGAACTTAGGTGTAGGATAAATTAAAAAAAACTAAAATACTTCAATTAGTCACGTACACCGTACAATTTGACGCCGCATAACTTAAGGAAATATTACCTAAGTTCAGCCAAGTAATAAATGAACTCAGGAATGTTCACATGAATTTTTCACGTTATCCAAGCATATTTGAAGCTCGTGTTATGTCATGCGAGGTCGGGCACGCCTTGTGGTTGGTCTCGAAGGAGCGGGTGCGTTCTTTTCATTAGCCTCTACCTTACAACACCTTAGCCTGACAGTGACAGTTAATTTTGGGCGGGAACGTCACGCAACTTTTGTTTTACGAGGGCATGATATGACACGGACTTTAAAATATTGTTTATGGTTTCAAAGTGTGTTAATGAGATTTAGTAAAATGTTGCTGGCCAGTTATTGTAGAGTTCCGAAAAGAGTATGGAATTTATTTATCAATAATTTAAAAAAAACTAATCAAGCGTTCGACTTTAATTGAGTTCTAATAATTACGTTATCATAAAACTAACAATTTCAACTACAATAAAAAATTATTAAGTAAAATAAACTTGTTGCTTCGAAATGAATATTTCTTAGAATTTAAATATCTGTAATATTGTTTTGTCCTTATTCTATCCTTACTGTAATGGCCACTATCGGTGGTAACGGAAGTTGACCACTGTTCTTATCTGGCGCAGCACTTGGCTATGGCTGTGAGGAGCGATTGTTTAAACGAATGTTTTGTAATCGAATGCAAATTCTGCATCGATATTTTACCGCCGAGAAATCGTTCTAAATATGAATTTCAAAGATGGCTGTTGAGAAACCAAAAATGATGAGTTTTTATTTTGTGAGTTTAAACCTACATGGTGTTCTTTTTGTTATTAACATTATTAATTTATAAAAGTGCAGTCAAAATTATTTTTAAATTTCAATATCATTGCAATAAATCGTTAGTAAACAATATATCGATAAGGCCATAATATAGACTTTTCACTGTTCACATTTTACGCGGAACTTTATCTATCAACCAGTTACTAAAGACCCCTTTTTTTTTTTCTTTTTTTTTTTTTGTGGATGGGAAATCATCAAATGACTCCTCCCGCTCTGGGTGGAGCAGAAGGGAGTGTCAGACTCTTACTGACTAAAACCCACCCGTGTTCCTTCCTTAGCCCTTTATGTACCAGGGCAGCGGTAACCCTTTCGGACGATCCCGCTACCCACTAAAGACCCCTAACACTTCGTTTTTCAGACGACATTCAATTGTTTTGTTTAGCATCGAGAGTTCATCATATTTTGGTTTTTAATTGCAGTCAATAAAGTTGTTCTAGTATGAAGGTTTAATATCTTATGGTGGCCATTATAAACGCATTATATGACATCATCCTGATTAATTTGCAAGTTTGCTACTGTAAATTCAAACTTACTTATCAATCTCAATTGTTTTAATGGGAGCAACATTTTTATATCTGTGTACATACTTCCTAGTAAGTAACTACTTACTAAATATCACACGAAATTCGAAATTCCCAAAAAAAGTTCAAGTAAAGTAAAGAGTAAAAGTAAGAGTAGTAGTAATTCCAGTAAGTATTAGTAATTTGGAAAAAGCCACACGTTAATAGGAAAACATTCTTTTATAAATAGTACCAACTTTAGCACTTAAACAAACTAAAATATCGAGTTGAGTTACACAAACTGATTGTGGTAGCTACCGTCATAATTAACGATTGTATACCTACACCATTTATTTGGCATTTATAACAGTTAATTAAACTTTGGTCACCAGGAAATACTCTTGCTAATTGCAACAAGAATATCATTAAAATTTGCCACATTTAAAACATATTATTATATGACTAGCTGCACCCCGCGGTTTCACCTGCATAAGTTTCAATCCCGTAAGGATACGGGGATAAAAAGTATCCTATGTGTTAATCCTAGTTATAAACTATCTGTGTGCCAAATTTCGTCCAAATCCGTTTAGTAGTTTTGCCGTGAAAGAGTAACAAACATCCATCCATCCATACAAACTTTCGCGTTTATAATATTAGTAGGATACTGTGTCCGTTTTTCAGAACTTAATTCACACTTCATAATACTTGAAATGATTCTCTGTTTGTTTGTTTGCTACGACCTAACTGCTAATCTACCGAACCAATTCTGCCAATATTTGGCTTCTTAATAGATAATTATTTTTTTCCAATGTTAGAAGAAACACAGGAATATTAATTATTCTACGAGTTGTAGGTTCCGTACTTATTTAAACATCAAACAAAGCTAATAAACTATTAACATGATTTTATTATTATTTATAAGGCACTGACTTCATCTATGTAAACAAGAATATCGTGTCGTTAATTAATTAAGAACAATAATAAATGCTTGAGCAAACATATCATGCAACTGTGTCTCAAGGATAAAATAAATAAATACAAAATACATACTTCAACCGTCATAGATATTATTAGACTGAATAAAAAATATTCAAGTGTAAAAATCTAAGAAAATTGAAAAAAGAAATTGTATTTATGTATTTATTATTTAACTTATGAAAAGAAATCACAACTGACCTCGAGATCATGTTAAATCACATCTGTAAATGAACAGCCAATAGTTGAAATACCCTGTATATAAATCAATTCTTGCCATTTCCATTTTGTAACGAAATTCATGATTTCTCATTTCTTAATGTAAGTTTGACTAACAAAAACCTTATCGTTCGTAAGGAATCATGCAAAAAAGGTGTGGTAGGCTGTATCCACATGGGAAATTAGGGAAGTGCGACTTGTCCCAGACCCGCCCTAAGACATAATTAATTAATATGTATAACCTACCCTTACATTTATGAGAATGTTATAGTTTTTTTTTATTATAGTGTCGTGTGTCGTGCTTGCTTTCCTGCCTATTAATTTAATTTTAGGTGTCCGGTAGTGTCACTAATTTTTTATCTTACAAAATATTAGGTAGGGACATTTCATAGCTACACAATGGACCCCGTTCGCTGAACTTTTTAAAGTTTTAATATTTGACTGACTCCTTAACTATCCAAAAGTCATATAAAATGTGTAAAATGCTAGTTATTTGTAAATCAAAAAGTAAGTAACTAAGTGGCCAACGATCTGAGTTTCAGAAATCTTCAGAAAATCCGTAAAAAGAACCATTTTCAATACCGCAAATATCTAAAAACACAAAGACTTCTATTGACAGATATTAAATAACTAGTAATAGTACAATCTTGACGAGTGGCAATGATCACGTCCCTCGGGAAATAAACTTAAGTAGAGACAGCAAGCAAGCTTATATCTAGCCGCATTAAAGTAATTATCGTTAGACACACCCTGTATATTAATACAGATGGTGCGTAACTTATGAAAATTCTTTTTTGTTCAGAGTTCCGTGTGTCGTTTTGGGAAACTGATTGTGATCGATGGTTCCATTGGTTTAGTATGCATCTATTTTTCGATATATATATTGCATAAAGGTTTTATGTTCTTTTTTGTAACTTTCTATTCATTGTTTTTACACAACGCCAATTACGTAAAACGGAAAGCGAAATGAAGTTTCCTTAACCTTTTCGCGACGTTAATCAATTCCCGTTAACAAAATCATCAACCTCATTAAAATCCAAAATGCATTAAGGGCACAAAAATCCATGTCCATATTATAACCACAACTACAGACGTCATAAAGCGGGACATACACAAACAGAAATATCATAATAAAGTGACACTCGAAAAAACTGTTTTGAAACTGTCTCCCGACAGTAATTAACGAACTAATTCAACGATCAAGTAACCGTGAATGGTCAGCTTTATGTGGTCCTTAAAAGGCTACGCGTACGTTTAACCCTTATTTTTTTTAATTTAATACCGAAGCGAGTAGTAGTTGGGGTAATAAAATCTCGGCAGCCACTCAAATGAGCTGAACTTTTGAAGCCTAGGGTACAAGACAGACGGGTCAGCGAGGAGGGAGACGATAGACAGGGACGGATTTAGGGCGAGTATTATGTAAGGAGGCTGATTATATCAAAGTCATTACGTAAAGGTTTTATAAGTCGTGGTAAAGTTAGGGTTAATAAGTTATAATTATGAAAGAAGATGTTTTAGAAAATTGAGAAAATATTGTCGTATTTAAAGCGATATAAACTTTATTCGTTACATATAAGATCAAGGTTCATACAGAGACTAACATAAAAAACCAGGTGCCTGCCTTGCTTATTTAAGTTTGTACTGCTTTTACTGTATACTGGTTTTATCCCTAATTTTAAAATAAACAAAAGGACTATATAATATTATATTAGGTACCCCGAACGTTTTAAATTATATATCTAAGTACCTATTAGGTAATCGTGACACAAACAAGATAATAATAACCGTTTAACAGTCTATTTAAACTAATTAAACCAATACTAATGAAAATTCTGATCAAAATAACATAAACTGATATTTTCCTTACTCAGTAATCGATGGTATTTATAACTTCATATCTACTTATTTGTTGCCAGCGTAACTGGTTTTCCCCTAAGTTTTTGCATAATAACGTTTATTTTGCGAGAAAGTTGCTCATGCGCAAGCCGTTACCGTAGATATCTGCAACCCGCATGTACCGTGACTTGAAAATATTTTTACATAAGTAAAAGTCGTAATGACAACAATATGAGTCTATTTTAATACCTATCTGCTGAGAATGACGACGTAGTTTACGGAAAACACAAAATGTAAGTAGATAACAAAATTGACGAATTGCTCATGCATTTTAAATTCAATACATTTTCCGTAGATATCATACCACATGAAATAACAACCCTTACAAACTTTCTTGGCCAGCCCGCCAGGCGGCTCAAAAAACTTAATATCTAAGACAAAACAATTGTCAAACTCAAATGCTACTCTTCATACTCGACATAACATCAAAGACAATGCGTACAAACTTCAAACCGACAGCAAAAACAAAAACATTTTATTCTCAAACGTCCCGACACGGCATCGTTCTCATTATATCATAATTTGCACATTTTCCACCGTCTGATTACGGCCCTGTGTCGGACGGCGCAGTCTGAAAAAAAGTTTTTTCACTAACTGAAGCATTAATCCGGCCTGGTATTAGTTTACTCGCTTTTACTTGGCTGTGTGTGCGTTATGAGCATGTGTGCGAACCGCCGGCCAACTTTTTTGCATAGAGCACGCAAAATGCAGATGCCTCGTTAAAAACGAGTTCACACTGTAGAGTGATTTAAGAAGATTCTGTAGATGAAGGAGATAGTTTTTGTATTCTTGAGTCTGGGAAGTCTTGTTGAGAACTGCAAAGAAAAAGTTTAAAGTTGTTACTATTACTTTTTGTTACCGACTAATACTGGCTGAAATCTGTTCACCACCAAAAATATAAGTTTTACCGGTAATTGTTGAAATTCATTACAACAACAGGCTACACAACGCAGACATCATTACACCAGAATAATCGATAAGCAAAACAAAAACGAAAACACGTCATTGAATACCGCAATTTTCGTAACAAAAAAGAAATATGCCGTCTCTGGTTAATCGCGGTGCTCTGTATGTAAAATGCAGTCTGTCGGCTCATTCTCCCGTGCTCCTCGAAACCTGGACGCGGTCCACTCACACACACATAGGTAACACGCCCACATATACATAACTGATCTATGCATGCACAGTAATACCTTGCCTTTAGGTACGAGTATCACGTTTAATAACTATTGTATTTGGGAGCGATCGAAATGAGTGTGTTTGGTGAAGTCCGGCTCGAAAAACGTCTAGAAACTATTTTTTTTCGCGAATTTCGTGCGTACGGCGAATATTATGAGCTTTATGGCAGCCGTTGAAGTTTGTTTTACAACGGCCTGCGGGGTTTTGAAGAGAGAAATAACTATACCTGTGGAAATGCAATGATGTGAATGCTATTTGTTGATAGCTCGCGTTTTAATTGATTGGCTTCATGATTCGCTGATTGATTGAAAGCGAGGTTAGGTATTGTATGAATAGTGATACTAACTTGAACAAAAAGGAATTGCAGTTTATCATTTACCTTAGAAACCATCACTACCTTCATTCCATATTATTACGTCGATTTAAGTTAACAGCTGAAAACAGGCTTACCTCTTTTCCTTTCCCTTTGAAACGAAACCGAAGACTAGTCAATATTTTAATTTAAAAATATGAAACCTACACTTCCTTTATATGTATGACCATTGTCTATACACATTTAAAACAATGACCGTTGCAGTATTTCCCCAATACCTAGGTATGGAAGTAAATACAAAAGGAATTACACGTTCCTAATTAAAATACTTAATAATCTTGCGTAGTATCACATTAAGGAAAAACATAGCAGATGAATAAAGTGCGCATATATAAATAATATTATTATCACTAGTTCTTGCAAGTAATATGGGACAAAGGAAACTTGTTCCAGATCTTTAATTTAATATTGTAGTACTGAAAATGTACTAATAAAGTTGTGCGTCATTTTGTAAGAAACTGTGGTTTTACGTTTCAAATAACTTGGGTTTTACGTTAAGAGTAATATTTACCTGTATTTACATTTGCTCACTAACAAAATCTTACGACTTTCAAATTCTGGCCAAAAGTTTCTGTAGAAAATGTTAGATACAATTTAGGTATTCACTTTGTCTAAAACTGACATCATAGTTGGTCATAAATAAAAATATACTTAGATATGCTAAGACAAACAAGAAACAGTAAAGGTCCAAATATACAACCTTGTGGCATGCCTATGCAAAGAAAAACCTTCTTACCGTTATGGTTGCTTGTTATGGTGGTTTATGATGATATAAAAAAAAAGAGTTTTTTAGTTCCTTAAGGAATAGCTAGACGATAATAATCCATAAGTTTTGCTATCTAGCTTCCAGATTTTAGATACAGAAAAGAAATAGATTCCAAAGAAAAACCTCAGGTTTTAATTAAAAACCCTCAAGTGTAGAGGTTCTTACCCCGTGTTATCGGTTAGCGGTATGCGCGTGCGCCCGCATCTGCAAGCACCGTAAGCTATGGAAATAAAGATCGCCGATCGACTCTCATGCCCTACATACTTGTGTTGCTAATCAACTACCAGTACTTTAATTTTCTTTAACATGGTGGAATTTTAATTGAAAACTTTGCGTTACAAAAAATATTTGAGAAAGGTCACATTTTATAACGGCCTTAGATTTTCTTTTGTTTCTTGGTTGGCCTCCTTCTGTAGGAATTTCTCAGGCAGTTTTTTTATCCTAATAATATTATAAACGCGAAAATGTGTGAGGATGGATGGATGTATGGATGTTTGTTACTCTTTCACGCAAAAACTACAGGGTGTCTACTCCGAATTAGTATCGGCTGAATGTTCGGCCGTTTCCTATTACGAATTTACTATTTGGTTCGGTCGGTTCCGATCCTACACTCCTACACTCTTTCGAATATTGACTATGGTCCCGACCCAACTGAGCCGATCCGAATTTTTTCTCATTTTTCAATAATATTCGGTTCGGCCATGTGTCGGTCTGATCCGAACATTCGCACTTTGCACTTTGCACTTCGGAGTAGGCCACCTGAACGGATATTGATGAAACTGTACTACTGTACAGTTTCATCAATATCCGTTCAGGTAAAAAGTATTCTATGTGTTGTGTGAATACTTTTTATCCCGATATTCCCACGGGATCCATACTTATGCGGGTGAAACCACAGGACGCTGCTAGCTCAAAATAAAACTACAATCTTGGGCAAAATTGGGTTATACCTACTTAAGGTACAAGCAAATTTAGGCCAATAACAACACCAACGGACATTTCCACAATCACTAATACTTTTAAAACTGTAAAAATCCACACGTTCGTAAGACCCAACAATATGAAGGGATGTAAAGAAACCAGAAAAAAACAACGCGTGACCCCTGAGTAACGTCTTGGTTCCTCGGCCATAGAGTATAAAAGTATAAGACGAAACAACTTCTTGAATAAAACACCTTTTGTCACCATCGTGTGAAACCCTGAAAATAATAATAATTTACAACTAATATAAGGTCTATTCAAATTTACGTTTCCAATTGATGTTATAACAAATATCAACTTTATTTCAGTAGTAATTAAGTTGATTTCAGAGTAACTAGCATTATTTAAAAAGTCTTAAAAATCTTTGAAGTTGTAGCGTAAACTGAACCTTATTTTGTAGGAATTAAAGTTATTTTTCCAATAACTCATATTTGTTTACATGTTTGGCAAGTAAATCACGAACGCAGTAATATTTCCACATAACTGCTAACTTCGTATACTTACCTAACGTTTTCAAGGAGGTATTTAACGGTTACTTTTCGGTTTACCTATATATAAGTTTTGACTAGGTAATTAAATTAAGGAAAATGCCGTGATGAAACAATCAAGAAATGAATAACTTCCTAACTTCGTTGTATATGAGGAAAAAGATATTTAGCGTCCAAAAATAACCTACCAAATTTTAATATAAAGTTAGTAGGTTTAAAAGAATAACGTCACAGAAATGTATAGGTAACCTATATTGGTACATCTATGTCTATTCTGGTGAATCTATAGGTAACCTATAAATTGGAAAATCTATAATCTATCCTGGTAAATCTATAGATAACCTGCAAATTGGTAAATCTATTTCCTTCCTAGTAAATCTATAGGTAACTTATAGATTGGAAAATCTATAATCTATCCTGGTAAATCTATAGATTTATGTGACATTATTCTAAATGGAAATAACAACTGTTCTGTCACTTCTCCGATACAATATTTTTATAATCTGTGGTCCTATGGAGGTTCACACGGGAATCGAATCGCTTTCTTGAGGGGTCCCGTCGCTCTTTGCTCAAGGAGCCCCGGTAATATTCTCTAACAATGTTTAGCCACCCTAATGGTGGTTTTAATGGTGTCAAAGCAAAATAAAATACAGAGTTTAATGTCGTGATTTAATTTTGGAAAAATAAATAGGAAACAATGTTGTTTTCGCCATGTTTGAACTGCAAAAATTGTGTGTAGGACCATCTACAAAAATGCAATTTGATTATTTGATTTCGAGTTTCTTGTTATGTTATGGACCAAACAAAAAAAAAACCTTATTAGTATTTACCAAATACTAATTTTGATAAATTAAATATAACTCGTGGAGCCCCGACACAGCTAGAAAGCGTCGCGGCAGACCCCGTAGAAGATGGCGGGACGAGCTGGACCACACAAACGACCAGTGGTCCACTTTAGCCGTGGATCGAAAGAGCTGGAAGTCAAGGGGAGAGGCCTTTGCCCACCAGTATATTTTTTAAATCAACACATAATGATCTAGTTCTTTTTCTTCATCTCATTTTCAACATTTTCCAAAGATTTATCCTAATGACGATACTTTATTATTTTCTGTTCTTTTGTTTCGTTCATAATTCAATTCAGACTCAGCGTAAAAGTAATATTGAAATAGAATCTTCGATTGGAAACAAAATCTTTATTTCGAAGACGTCTTCCAACTTTCGATTCCGGTTCAATTAAAGAAAAGGACATTCTGCAAAAAATCTATCAAACAATAAGCCAAGACGTTGGGGTCCAGGTAGGCAAGATGCCAATCCTTAAGAAAACATAACAATAGCAGATACAACCAAACTAATATCAACTTTATCCTTTCCATGTTAAAGTTCAAAATGAATTACAAAATTGCATTACCCGTTTTAAATTTGGCTATTGTAATTGCTGACAGTTCAAGGAATTTTATACTTTAACATGTAAGTTTTAGACTTGATATTTCCTTGCAACTTTCTTCGCCAAAATATTCTTACAAGGGTAGTTTGTGTGAACAATGCAACAGCTGATTCCCACAGTTAACGGTTTTATTTAAAATATTAGTTTTGTTACCAACTTTACGATTCCTTTTGTATTTATTAAGAAAGTGACTTTAGCCAATATCTAATAGCAGAAATGAAAAAAAAAAAAAACAACTTTTCACAAAAAATTGTCATAATTGTTCGGAATTTATTAAAAAATAGACAGAAATCTGTAGCCGCATCGCAATTCGACGTTTTTTTCCTAAAAATCTTTTACAAGTAGGTAATGAAAGTGATGCAACGCACAGTGGGCAAACTGTTATCTACACCTGGAAAGAATTACAAATATTTAGGTTTTAAATTACTGTTATTCTTAAAACTAGGTTTATTCGTTTTTTTTACTATCTTGTTTACGTAAAGGCAAAACTTTTTCTTTTTGCAATCGCTAGCCCGCATGCAATTAGCATAACCTGAGCGTTAGTACGTTCACCGCTTACTAATACGTCACATTTACGTCGATGGCTATCAAATACGTCGATATAATCGTTGACCTACAACGAGTAGGGTAGGAATTGAGCAGTTTCCAAATAATTTAAGTAATTTTTAGTGTTACCAAAAAGTCTAATTGCTAAAGATTTTTTATGATTCTGAAAGCGTTGCTAAGAAATGCTCGAATATTTCTTGAGTTAAACAAAAAATAGTGTAAGGGTTGAACGATGGGTACTTATTCTTTCTTCTCACCATTGTTTAGGTGGTGACAGGCCTAAATATTTCATATTAAGTTTCTTTACGTAGAACTAAGATTAAAATACAACTGAGTTTACTAAATCTAATTTCTGAATATTCTTTCTGCTTGAAATTCGGGATAACTTTTACTGTTACTGTTAGTCTGCATCATCCCACTGCTGGGCAAAGACCTCTCCCCATGACTTCCAGCTCTTTCGATCCAGGGCTAAAGTGGACCACTGGTTGTTTGTTTTGTCCAGCTCGTCCCGCCATATTCTACGGGGTCTGCTGCAGATTACTTTCACAAAATAACTAATCAAAAATGTAACTTGATTCCCACTTTCTCTTAACACGACTCAAAGTCCAAATAACGCCAGTTCATCTATAAAAAGATATTAATTACTATCATTAATATATCATCCACTTATAAAACATGTGATGACACGCCACATGTCCCTAATGGTCGCTAACAAAGATATCAAATGTGTCTCCCATTCGAACTTATCAATATTTTTAATATCGAATATGAGTAACTAATGAGTTACAGATATGAGTAATACGTCTGTTAGTAACTGAAGCGTGGAACTTATTAGTCATAAAGTATAACTTTCCTTAGAAATAAGTGTAGGTACCTGATAATGTTTGTCTATATAAGGAAAATTTTAATTGAAGGTCGTTTATTTTAAAGGTTTATATAAATACTGAAGTGAATAATCCATCTCTGTTTCACGAAACCTTAAAAAAAAAAAAAAAAAACCTTAAACGCAATACGGAAAACTTAATCAAAGAAAAATCAACGACTAATTACAGGCATTTCATTGAGCCTACTTAAAATTGCACAGTGGTTACACCGCCTCCCGCGCCAGCCAAAAAGACATCTAATTATTTAGATACTTCATTTACTTATTCAATTAGTAAGGCTGCGATATCGCGCGGAGTGCCAATTAAAAAATAATAGAAGCCCTCGGAGTGCGAGAGAGAGGAGTGTCACAAGAGGTTTAGAGATGATCCGTGCTCATTGACACATGAGTGTCGCGTTATTCGCTAATTTTGCTTGACGTGTAGATACTCGTACTTGGAGGCGGCTAAAAAATAAGAAAAATGTGTCTTTTGACTTTTTTTCATGAGATAAATAAGGTAATGCTTATTGATTGGCAGGAATATATTAAATTAAATTAAGCTTTTTCGTGTAAATCAAACCAATGATCAAGTCCTATCTATAAGATTTAATATCAAAGAGTGTGTTAGGCCGTTTTCATAATTAAACCCAACTTTTTGCCAAACGTAACCCTAAAAAAGCTAATAAAATTACCCCCAGCAACTAGCTCGTCACTTGCAGGAACGTGAAAAACCGAATTAGCTTGTCTGAATGCGAACTCGTAAGTAATTAGCCTCGCGAGACTCTCGATTCGCTCAACTCGCTCTCGTAAGCGAACCGGAGCGAAGATAGCGGAGCGATGCGACGCCGAGAGAGCGAAAATGGCTAATCAAATCCTTTCCCGCTCTCGACGGTATTCGAGGGCTTTTTATTTTCATTGTGCCGTGAAGTGTCACGGTGTAGATACGTATAAAGTTTGTTGTACATATAACTCGTTAGCCAAGCTTCATCAACATTTTATTTGAGTTCTTCCTTCTGTTTTTACTTATAAATAACGTCTGTTTTTTCTTCTTTACAGAGAATTCTACTACATCCAGATGGAGAAGTATGCGCGACAGGCCATCAGCGAAGGTCTGAAGACAGCGGAGGACCTGCACGTAGCTGGTGACTCCGAGCTATATAGGGTGCTCAACCTACACTACAACCGAAACAACCACATTGAGGTGAGCATGCAGCAGGTGATAAAACTTTTTAAATATTTTAGGTTATTTTTGAAAATTATCTTTTGGAAATCAATACACATTTTATAGTCCTCGAACAATCCCAAAAACTGATGCTTGAGCAACACGAAGTGGTTTTTAAGTATGTGCTTCCTACGATTCCAGGTGCCACCGAACTTCAGATATGTGGTTGAACAGACATTACGAGAGTTCTTCCGCGCCATCCAGGGCGGTAAGGATGCTGAACAGAGCTGGAAGAAGTCCATCTACAAAGTGATCTCGCGGCTCGACGACCCGGTGCCTGAGTACTTCAAGTCGCCGAACTTTCTCGAGCAGTTGGAGTAAGCGCGAAATCGACGCGACGCACATTGTTTCGGCAAAAAACTAAATTATATTTAAAAAAACAAATCATTGGACGATTGTTTAGCACACCAAAATTTTACGACACTCGCATTTAGGCCTTCAGATTCAAAATTATTGATAAAAAAACGTTAAATTAAATTATTAAAAAGAAATTTTGGATTTGTACGTTGGACGTCGCGTGGCGCGGTGACCGCCGTGCCACAAACTGCGCTCTACTAGGAAATTCATTAGGTTATACGAGTAAGAGAAAATTTAAGTCACCTAGAATTTTATTTCTGCACATAATATATTTCGCTATATATAATTATTATTATATTATTATTAAGTATTATCTTAAAATGGTTTTATAGTTGTGTATATCTTAAATCATTTATTGATTTATTCTTTAAGGAAAAAAACGATTAATATATTACTGCTTAAGTTTTGAATTTTTCGTTGTTTTTATTTTTGGTTTTCCTTTTTTTCCTTGTCCTTTGGAGCATGCTAAGTTGTTTACCCCTGGTAGTTTTTACTTTGGA
The DNA here is from genome assembly GCA_947507525.1 of Apamea epomidion. NCBI lineage: Eukaryota > Metazoa > Arthropoda > Insecta > Lepidoptera > Noctuidae > Apamea > Apamea epomidion. The sequence continues at coordinate 14,011,489 of OX382241.1, read as the reverse complement.
GGCTCGCCATGTGCGGCCGGAAATTGTCAACCTTTACCTCGTCATACTTATTTTAGGAGTAATTAATTAAAGTTAACCATAGTCATTAGTACAATAGAGCAGGGTTATTTTTCGATCCACAAACAAAGAATTTAAAGATTATTTTTATACTGATAGCCGGTTTTATGTTCATGCAGAGGATTTATCGATAGAATAACTATAATGAAGACACAAAATTCGAAAAGATTACACATCTTATGTGAAGATTAATGTAAACATCCTGATTTGTATTAACAATATTTCGGCAATGTTCGGATCGCGAGTTCAGTTCGTCCGGAGTTCAGCTCCGGATTAGGGTTAAGTTTATTTGTTAGATAATACTACTTTCTGAAACTATGCGCGGGCAACACTGACACCACGCGAGTGCGGGCCGTCACTCTTTACACGTTAATCAAGGCATTATTTTATCTAATATTATCCATACTCATACACAATACACAACATATACCCGATAATGATAAGGCAAAATACTGTAACATTCTTCATTTTCTTTTAACAATAACAGTTATGTTTGACTACAACTTAGTTGAATTATCCCACAGTGACGCCCGTACTTGGCAGGCGAGCGCTCCGCGGCGGCTATCAAACACATAGACATTTGACCCACATCCAAACAGCAGCAATAGTTGAAGGCAACACAATACAATAGATCTAAATCCCAAAAAAATCATCAAAATTCTCAAAATGACAGCTACATTATTTGGCATCCAACAATAAACCCTTTCGCACTGGGCCACCTCGTCCGAACAGAAGTGCCTTCAGAAAAAAAAATTGTTTTTTTACGAAAAAAAAAAAAGAAATTAAATACAAAAAAGGGCCCTCAATAGACCTAAACGCCCAACCGGGGCCACCGCAGAGCGCCCGCGACCCGCCGCCCGCGCATGCCCCAGTTCGCCCGTATCGAACGATCAGTATACATACACACACTTACTATTATACTATAGAAGAATAATTAGTTTGATTCGTAGATATATGTAGCGCGGTACGCTGGACTCTTGTTCCCTGACTGATGGCAGACGAATATGACATGACTCGAGAAGTACAGACAGTTGAATGTAGCATGGCAGGTCAGGGAGCAAGCTCCAGCAGCATCGCAATCTCGATGTATTTGTTATATCATGTAGTTGCCGGCCGCCAGCCCGCCACGCGGGAACACTTTCAGTTCACATCCTCAGTTTACAAGACTAACAGATATAATAATAATTTCGCTTCTCAAATAGATTATAACACGATAAGATAGACAGTTGTACAGAAATGTACAGCCATTTGTACATATAACGATAGTTTTAATACAGATGAGATAATATCGAGTAACTATCTTAGCGTTAATGGTATTTAATTAAGAGACAATAGAAAAACGGGAAATATCTATTGTTTTGCAGAATGTACAAAATGTTTATGCCATCCTAATTTATATGTACGGAACCGCGCGAGAGGGCGGCCGGCCCTAGCTAAGCAAGTAAGCATATTTCATTTGATATTACACGTTTGTTATCGTTTCATTTGTAACCATTTTGAACTATTACGATAATATAAGAGTACCTCAGTTTAGGATGGACCAGGCGTCGACTGGTGTGCTTAGTAGCTCAGGTTAGGAGAGTTAGAGATACTGAAGTTTTTGAGACATCGACACATAGATTAACACGCAGCCTCCCCCTTTCGGAAGACCGGTTTTTATTTCTAAATTGTCCCCGCCGCGTCGGCCAGGCTGGCTGACGCGTCCCCACTCGCCACCACTCCCCCAGACAATAGCCCGGGTTCTGTTTCCACGATTCGCGCCAGTACGTCAGGTACTCAGTCGTCGCTGGGCTTATTCGAGATCGAGCAACGTTCCATGTTACGTTACTGATTGTCTTTTGTTACAAGTTGTTTGTTTCTCCGTAACATAGGCACTGGCGTTTTAGAGCTGAGAAGTGTACAAGTATCTGAATTGAGTAACGGAATTGATGACTAGTACGAGTAGACTTATGCACTAGATTCGTTAAGATCACTAGTACGGTAGCATTGTTTAAGAATCACAGCCCACTTGTTAGCTCTAAACTGACATTTACCGGTTAATTCCTTGTATAGTAAGTAATGAATTCGTTATTCCGATCTCTCCATAGATTTCTTCTTATCTAATAGAACTGTTACGCAGGCTACACACACATATTACAATAGAAATGTATTGGTTTCCCATCAACAGTATTCAACCGACATGCCGTAATTTGCTGATACTTGGAGCCGTATTAAAATGTTTTAAGTACTACAATATAGTTTCAAGGTCAAAACTCAGAATATGTACTTATCAATTTTTGTAATTTAATGCAATTTTTGTCCGGATTTTATACTTGAGTGACTCACTGTGCAATATAACAAGACCACAATGGATATAACATGCGATCGAGCCGATTTTTTAAATTTATTCGATGTTCAATTATTTGTAAGTTATCGGTTGACAATTTTTCTAAATTTAATGGAAAAAAATTAAGACTCAAGTTTGAAACATCGAAATATTTAGTCCACAGTGATCATGGGGGCTAATCCCGCAGAAAAAGTACAAAATTCGGTGTTGACTTTAAATCTCATGTTTGTATCAATTTATAATATAATATGTATGTAGATTTATTGAAATTGCCCGTTTCGGCTTTCTCATTGTTTTCATATGCTTTATCTAGATGATAGTTTATTTATGTTTCACGGAAATGTACTTATCTAAAGTTTTTGCTTTACACGTTTAGTATTTTGGAATCCGTCTACGAAAATGTTTGGATTATCAATGTAAAAGGAAATAAATATTGTAATTATTTTCAAAATTAATTATAAATAAAAAAAAACAATATATGTAGAAAGTATTCGGTTTCACGTTTGGGTATTATGGTTCCTAAATTTTCGAAATTGTAATAGACTCTATTGTATGTAGCGTTTCATTTTTTGGAGGTTAGGACATTTAGATGTACTAAATAGCTGTATCAACTTTTCTATACGTGAAAAAATCAATAAGGAAAATTGCTGAAGTTTAGGTAGTTATGGAAATAAGTATCATTCTTAATAATATATATATATTATCTCATAAAAATGACAAAAATTGAGCACGGATATACTATTAGGATGTCTTGAAACAAATACTGCCGACGCTTATCAATAAAATTTAGTAAGATAAGCTCGAACGCCCAATTGTATAACTATGTAAACTTGTGAACGTAGCACAAGCCCCACAACACGGGACTAAGCGTTCATCATTTTATATTCGAGGTTAACCATACCGTAGTGGATTTCAAACAATATTTTAAATATCCTTGTGGTCTTCATTGGTAACAGCGATACACGTTCAGTTCTGTATTGTGTGTTCGTACGTAATGTGTTAATTTAGTTACTTTGGTGAGCCACAGTCCATAATGTGGCGACATTTTTATAATATATTTGTAAACTATAGCGAGCGGACGCGGACGCCAGTGATAAAATTAGTGACAAAATTTAAAAAAATACAAAATTATTTTTGATAGTGACGCAATGTTTTTTGTTCACATCACGACCCATTTCGGCCCTCTGTGGTCGTGCACTGGACAAAAGGCGATGTGCCATTAATGAAATTGAGATTTTGACTAGTGTTTAGGCGTCATTTCGGTATCCTCGCATTTCGGCTAAGTGTTAAGTGGCCGCGTCCGCTTGTTTTGATATATTTAGTACAAATTTCATGATGTTAAGGTTACGAGGCTCAAAGCTTTTCTTTTGAGGCGCCCGCGCACCCGCCCCCGGCACGCGCCTACGATATAATGAGTCGTGTATAAAATTTTATTCAAAAAGAGTATTTTTGTATTGAATATTTCTAAAGTTGGTGTAAAGGTCAAAATTCATAAATTATAGCGGTGACAAAATGGGACATTAGGTAAATTTAGAATGTCATGCGTTTTTTGTATTTAATTTTAAGAATAGCGTCGGATATAAAACGTTTAGGAGCATTAACCATTTGTAAATAAAAAGTTGAGCGTCGCGGATAAGGGGCGGCGGCGCGGCCGGCCGGTTATATAGGTAAAAAAATATATAAATAACTCAAAGATGTTTATATGGTTCTGGATGTAAAAAAGATAAATTTAAAAGCAATTTTAAGGTGAAAAAAAAATGTGGAAAAAATTGTAAACGATTCGTCGGTATTTGTGTTAGAATGGCTGCTATCGGGTCACTATTGTAATCTGTGGGCCTCAGACACGTCATACCTAATGTCAGGAAACTAACCTAACCTAACTACGCATTAATTATTACGGTTCTTAATACTACAACAATACTTATACATTAATATAATATCACATTGTCATAATGCTTATAATTTACGAGCGTGTGTCTTTGTCCGTGAATGTTTTAGGATCTAACCACTGTTCGGTGTACTAGACATAAAGTGGATTATTATGAATGAAAATGAAATTGTATCCAAATTGAGTGCGTCGGCCAAGTGGCCGGCGGCTCGTGCAAATTGCGTTCGTTTATTGGCAAACACATTGGCGGTTTCTAAAGTCTGTTGATCAAAATTTATCAAAATTATTGAATGGAAGAACGGTGAAACATTAAAGTCGTATCTCTACTAGCAATGTCAGCATGGAGACTTGTTGTACCAGTGAGGGATGTTTCTTCGTGAATATAACGAGTAATAAAGCTAAGCTTTTATTTGAATACATGGTATTTTATTTCTGACTAACCTACCTTTCCCTACCTGCACCCTAATTGCGTAACACGCTATCAATCACAATCTGAATCATTTTGAAGGATATTGCACATACATTGCTTCATACATTCGAAAAAATAGTCTGCTCAGCAACGTAAATATCGCAATGAATGTTGTTGAACTGTCAAAATTAAAGCCATTGCTACTGATAGTGGTTTACGCAATTACCCCGCTGCTCATCGACAAGGTTCATTCTCAAAAGGGGTTAATCACAAGCGTTGCTTGATGTTAAGAGACGTTTAAACGTCAAAAATGTATGGTTAAGCAGTCGCTAATTAGTTCTTAATTTTAAGCAACGTTTATAAATAAACCCCTTAAAGCCTAAGAATTATATCCCAACACCATTCTTTAGTCTAAATGGGGTACATTGGAGAAATCCTAAATAAGAAAGAATCTTGGAAGAGAAGATTTTCCTAAAAACCTAAATAATTCTAGTTTAAACTCAATCAAAGACATACATAGAAGTCATTTATTTGGTCTTATTTTTGCCATAAAGGCTTTTTCCAAAAAAATCATCACATCGACCCACTGGGCGACGTAATCGCCTCTATGGAAAATAGTTTTTTTTTTCAAACGAGTCTATGCTCGTTTGATCTGAAATCATCTTAATTCACGATTTCAGGGTTGTTCCCGTAGTAAAAGTTGTTCATAATTATGAGTACAATGACCCCTTTTAAGGATTAAAACGATCATAATTTAACGGTGTATAAAAGGAAGTCTGAAAGTGGCACCGGTAGCTGAAAAGTTGTGGGGAAATCGGCTGTCATGGTATGGGCATGAGTTACGGAGGAATGAGGGAAATGTCGTGAGGAAAGTTTTGAGTATGAATGTCGATGGCTGTAAGAGTAGGGGAAGACCAAAGAAACGATGGATGGACTGTGTGAATGATGGTATGGTTAGAAAGGGGGTGACTGTCGAGAAACTCAAACTCAAATCATTTAATTCAACTAAACCAATTATAGGCACTTTTGAATTGTCAAAGGGTCAGTCAGTCAGAAAGATGAAGCTAGTTGCCCATTCCAAAGCGTAGGTACCTATGGAGAAGAACGGGTAAGAAACTCCATGGACAATCTTTTAAATCATAAAATTGTTACAAAATATTTGATTACCTACATCATTCGTGTTGAAATTAACCACGTGAGAACAATGTAGAAAGACGTGCACGTTAAAAGCGTCCGTTATAGAAAACATAAAAACAATTCAGAAATTAAAAATTACAATAAGCCGTGGCAGCTAAGAGATGACCAGTCCCTACTGACGGCGCCCGTTCACGAACATGACGTATGGATCAGCACCATTCAGCTCAACCATTTTGGAGGGAACTTAATGATCCAACACACGCCACCACCAGCGAGACATTAGAGTCAGCATGACATTACTCACAGCCGCCAGGGCATATACAAGACAATGAGATGGCGGCTAATAGAGAAGAAAAAGACATGTTGCGTCGACCCCAAATAAATTGGGGTAAAGATGAGGCAAGAAATTTGCTTTATGTTGCAAAATGCAAGTTTCTTCTTTAAGTTAGAATTGGTCTCATATTGATCTATTCATGAAAGTCATTAAATACGGTAATAAGAAGTGAAAGAAAATTTAGATTTCGCCTTATCGGGGCGTACAGACTTTACAGAAGTTGAACGACGCGTGGGTTATGCCTCTGTGTGACTCCAGGTTTTAAAGAACTAACGATATACATACCTTCCATACTTCCGAGAGATGCTCAATACAGAAGCTTCCCATTAGTTAAAGAATTTTTGGAATCGGATCAGTAGTTCGGAAATTACCCCCTATGTTGATATTCGTTTAACTTGAAATAACATAATTTGGCAGAAAATACTTTTTTTTTTTTTCATAAAGTCATATTTGTTTACATGTTTGGCAACAAAGTTGCGAACGCATATTGCGTAGGTACCTACAAACTCACAAAAACCTATTTTTAATATTAGTAATTATAGATAACGCCATCTCTTTTACGTAGTGGAACTATGATCGCTTTAAACCATATACAACAACTGTTCGCTATTGTTGAGTACCAGAATCGTGAACGAGAGCTATGCCATTGCTACTTTAGTACTAAACATCACCGCTAGATGTCTGTGCACTTTGTGATCTGAAAACTGTTCCTGAAGGCATTCCCGTAATTAAAAACATTCAAAATCAAGTCGCCAATCTCATCTCAGTGACAATCAATGTCAAAAATGGAGGGAAATTAGAGGTATTTTTGACAGATTAAGACTGATCAGACTGTGAACGTTCTTAAAATTACGAATTGCCCTCCTGAAGTTTGTAATTTTCCAACTGTTACCATGAATAGTTTCTAGTGTACACTATCTTATAGCATAATTTCCCTAAAATCATATCCAATGCTAATTTTATTCAAGTAGTTTCCAACCAAATGGGTAATAATCAACCCCCGCATCTTGAGACTATCAAATATTCAAATTAACCCTAATTTGTCGCTAACCGCTTAGGGCAGCGAGTTTTGAGCTGATTACAGGCATTTAAGACCTTAGTAATAAGTCTGGAGTAGCCACTTGTTTTATATTAGACTGTAATAAGTAGGTAGTTCTTAGGGGATACTGACTTTTAATTAAAACTCTTCACTCTTTTGCCGACTTCAAAAAGGAGGGTTTTAATTTGACTTTATTTATTGGGTCCCGTAGGTACTGGTTCACGAGATATTAACGAGAACCTTATACTAGACTCATGATGACTGTCTACTTGTCCTGGTCCTGGGTTCGATTCCCAAACCGGTCAAAGTTTAAGACTAGAAAACTTTCGTAGAAATTTTTCGATGGTTATCAAATAGAAAATCAGAGGGGTAATTCTCGTAATTTTAAGAACGTTCACAGTCTGGATCTCAGTCTCAATCTGTCAAACGTACGTACGTCTAGTTTCACTACATTTTGAAGTTTTTGACATTTGTTTGTCGCCGAGATGAGACTGCGACTAGATTTTGAACGTTTTAAATTCATTATCAACCGACGCACTAGTTATGGGCCAGAACCGTGCGTACCGTCTCAAAAGTAGGTTTTCGTAATGTTCTTTAGTGAATATTTTGTTAATGCACATGTCTAACTGAATGTCTAATGCATAGCAGTTAAAATAGGTATACTATTTCTCCTTTACTCTTAGACTAAGGCTTGCAAGTTGACGCTCAAAATTATGTCAAATAAGTAGAACACAATTCCACCAGTTCACATGGTCATATTTTCATTATTTTCACAGCAAATTTGTAAGTGTGTTATATGGTTAGAATGGTTATGAAGTGCTCTATTTAAAAATAATTTAAGTGGACCATTATGTGAAAACTGGGGAGGTATAGAATTTTTATTTCAGGACCTAATATTCTACCCTTATTAGAAACTTCACATAGACAGCACTACATAGAGCAGCTAATATCGAATCCGGGCAAAAAAAAAGAATTGCCCGAATCGGCCCCCTTTTTTTTTTTTTTTTTCTGGGTGGGAAATTATCAAATGACTCCTCCCGCTCTGGGCGGAGCAGAAGGGAGTGTCAGACTTTTACTGACTAAAACCCACCCGTGTTCCTTCAGTTGCCTGTGCCAGGGGCCACGGTATCTCTTTCGAACAACCCGCAGCCCCGGCGGCATCGGCCCTAGCGGACCCCGTCAGTTCGTGCTGACAGCTCTTTGAGGCGCGCGTGGAACACAACGCGCCGTCGACCCGGGCCTGGTCCTTACCGGGCGGCGAGCTGCCCATAGCTCGCCGCCCGCAAGCCCGCGCCTACGGTGGCCGGGAGTCGGCTGTTGACTCCCGTCCAGGGCGTCTCCTGCGGCGGCTAGGAGCGCGAGGGTGCAGCGATTGCCTCTCCCTCGCGCGCTCCGCCTCCTCCTTCGCGAGTATTACTGCTTCGCAGAAGGAGGTGACGGCCTCCCATTCACTCTCGCTCCGGACCATGGCCTGTATGAGGGCCGGACGCGAGAGGTCGCCGCCGCCGATCGCCGCCAAGAGGACACGGCGGGGCCCCGCCCAAGCCGGGCAGACCTCCACCGTATGCTCCACCGTGTCCTCCGGGCGATCCCCACAGTGACGACACCCTGGCGTTTCCTCCCGCTTTATCCTGAACAGGAACCTCCCGAAACAACCGTGTCCGGTGAGGACCTGCGTCAGGCGGAAGGTGAGGGCGCCGTGGCACCTCTCTAGCCACTCCTCAAAGAGGGGACTTATCGCCGCAATTGTGGCGTGCCCAGCGCTGGGTTGCGACAATCGCACTCTCCATGCCGCTATGAGATCCCGCCGGAGCTCTGTCCGCTGTGCCGTGATTTCTCGCGGCAGCGGAGCAACGCCCCGGCGTTTTGCCTCCTCTCGCCACTCCCATATGTGGGCGAGGACTTTGGCCTCCAGATCCCATGGCGGCAATCCGGCAAGGAGGCTCGCCGCCTCAGCGGAGACCGTGCGGTATCCTCGAATGAGCCGGACAGCCATGACCCTTTGGGACGCGATCAACCGGCGGGCTGGTCGCCGCCTCAAAGATCGCGCCCATACCGGTGCCCCGTAAAGGGCCATGGCCCGCACGACCCCCGCATAGAGCCTCCGGCAGGAGGCGTTTGGTCCCCCTAGATTGGGAAGGAGCCGCCTCAAGGCAGCCCCGGCCCGCTCCAGTCTGGGAGCCAAACGTCAGAAGTGCTCCACGAAATTCCACCGGCTGTCGAGGACGAGTCCCAGGTACTTCATCGTCAGCTCGACGCCGATGTGAACCCCTCCCGCCGTTATTTGTGAACCCGACGGTGGCGCGTCCCGAGGACCATGAAAACACATGGCCTCAGATTTGTGCAATGCCACCTCGAGTCCCAATTGCCGGATCCTCTCGACGATTGTCGCAACCCCGCGTGTCGCTGCTTCGGCCGCCGCCTGGTGCGACCTCCCCTGCGCCAGGACCAGCGTGTCGTCAGCGTAGCAAACTACGCTGACGCCATCAGGGAGGTCGGCGCGCAGCACCCAGTCGTACCCGATATCCCACAGATGCGGCCCTAGGACCGATCCCTGTGGGACACCGCACGACATCTCTCGCCGGTTCCACTCTCCACGGTGACCGGGGTAGATGACGGCCCTGTCCGTCAAATAGGCCTCGACAATGCGACGGAGGTAGGTCGGCATCCGGTGATACCCGAGTGCCTCCCTGATGCAACTCCAGGGTAGGGTATTGAAGGCATTGGCGATGTCTAGAGACATCGCCAAGACAACCCCACCCCGTGCCACAGCATCCCCCGTCGTGAGGGCTCGCACGTGCATGATGCCGAATCGGCCCCCTTGAAATGAAACGAAAAATGACTGATGGGGGGAAAATACAAAATATACCAAAAATTATTTTAGCTGTGATTGATGAGATTTTTGGATATTTAGATTACTTTTGACCTTTTTTTCTTAAATAATATTATCTATTTACTTAGTCTTTAGGTAAGGTGGGGCGTATTGGGTAATGTATTAATTTTTTTTTTTATTTTTCGGTCAGATATGGTTAATGTTTTGTTATCACTGTGTGAATGTGTGAATTACATGTTTCTCATGTAGTTTATGTATTTCTCTATCGCGGTGAAGGAAAAAGGGAGGAAATGGTAGTTAAAGTTGTAATTGTACATTATCTCAGTACTACTAGTACCTACTAACCACCTCCATAGATTTCCATTAGGAACGTCATAATGACACTAGACAATAATATTTTTTCACAAGAAATTTCAGTGTAAAAGTTATTGATTTACGTTGTCATTTACCAGTACTATAGTGTTGACATAATATAGTCTTCACCAACCTCGGTAAAAAAATTAGTAATTAATTAGGTGTAAAAACAAAATGAGTGAATTTGTTGTGCCTCGACGATTTTTATGCGAATTTTTCATTGATCATGGAACAAAATCAGAATAAATTCAAAAATACTTAGAAGAACACCACCATTTGTCGTCTGAAAAAAGTGAATTAGTTGTGAAACTGGCTTATAACAGTGTTTAACGATCGGTGGACCAAATCTAACCGAACTAAAGAACGTTTCATTAATAAATATACATCGTGGTTAGACGGTGAATTTAAGCTACAATTCGAAGAAGCACCGATCGATATTACACCTACACTACAACATCTGGAGAACGTGGACGTCCGACAAAGTCTTATGAAGATCTATCAGAGAAATCGATAAAAAAGGAAGAATATGGAGTTGGTACAAGAATATGAACTCGAGTATATTACATAATGCATACGTTCAAGGATTGCGGTCTGAAGGAGAATTCGAAGAAGCTACTGTGGTTTCAATGATGCGGAATTGTGATAGAAATGAAAAAAGGATCATGAAGGAAATTTATTGCATAAATTCGCAATGCAACAAACGAGTATTTTACGGTATAGATGAAGCTTTAGTTACTATATTTGCATATTTAGATCTTTCGAAATCACAATACGGATAACTTCGAGAAGTCTGATTAACAAAAACTTCGACATATTGCCATCATATAATATATTGACGAACGCCAAAAAGCTGTGTTATCCTCCACCATCCAGCATTCAAATAACCGATATAAGTACTAAAGTAAATCTACAAGATTTTCTGGATCACACTTCTGCTCGCATCTTGATTGAAAATGTTTACAACCCCACAAGAAAATCTCTTACAAATTGTTTACCAAGTGGGGATGTGACGGTTCATCAGGGCAAAGTGAATTTAAACAAGTTTTAACAGATGAGAGTGACTTATTCTCAGATACAAACTTATTTATAGCGTCTTTGGTACCAATAAAGCTGACTGACACAGAAACAAATGAGGTAATTTGCCAAAATCCAGCTTGTTCTTCTATTCGTTACTGCCGACCAATTCTGATGGAACTTGCAAAAGAAACGCCCGAGAAAGCCCGATCAGTGTTTGGTGGTATTCGGGGTCAAATTAATAATTTTCAAACTTCGAAGATACACAAGGAGGAGCAGGTAATCGAAATAAGTCACGACCTATTTCTAACTATGGTGGATGGAAAAGTTACACAAGTTCTAACTGACACAAGTTCTGGAGCTGTGTGTACTGTGTGTGGGGGTAAACCAAACAAAATGAATAATTTAGAGAAGATTGAATCAAAGCCAGATAATATAAATGCTTACGAATACAACTTGTCTACGTTGCACGCATGGATCAGGTGCATGCAGTTAATTTTACATAATTATTTCATATAACCTTTCATTTAAAAAATGGGCTGCGAGAACTCCGGATGATAAAAAAGTAAAGATGACAAGAAAGAGCTTGTACAAAGTTTGTTTCGAAGCCGAATGGGATTGCACGTTGATAAGCCCCGACACGGAAGTGGAAACAGCATTGAAGGCAATACGGCTCGGCGTTTTTTTGAAAACTAGGTACTATTACGCTTCAGAAATTGGAGTTGATAAGGAACTTATAAAAAAAGTTCTATGTTATTCTTCAAACTTTGGCATCCGATATTGCTGTAAATCCAGAAAAATTTGGTGAATATACTCGCGCAACCGCACAACTGTACGTAACAAAATCCTATATGTGGTATAATACGAGGGTCATTCAATAAATACTTAGCCTACAAAAAGTAAACGAAAATTTTGGAAAAGTGGCAATTTATTTTTCAACATAGTCTCCTTTTAGTTCGATACACATAGCCCAGCGATGCTCCAACTTTTTTAACCCGTCCGAAAAATAGTTTTTGTCAAACTCTGCAAAATAGGCCTCCGTCGCGGCGATGACCTCCTCATTTGATCCATATCTATTCCCGGCGAGAGATTTTTTCAGATTAGGAAACAGAAAGAAGTCAGAAGGGGCCAAATCTGGAGAATACGGTGGATGGGGCAGCAATTCGTAGCGTAATTCGACCAATTTGGCCATGGCAACGGCAGACGTGTGAACCGGTGCGTTGTCGTGGTGAAACAGCACTTTTTTCTTCGCCAGATGGGGTCGTTTTTTCTTTAATTCGGCGTCGAATCGGCCCAATAAATCGGCATAGTAAAGCCCTGTAATTGTTTTACCCTTCTCGAGGTAATCGATGTAGATCACACCTTGTGAATCCCAGAAAACGATGGCCATAACTTTTCCGGCCGATTTTACAGTTTTCGCCTTCTTTGGAGCACGTTCCCCGGTCTGGATCCATTGTTTTGATTGCTCCTTGGTCTCTGGTGTGTACCAGTGGATCCAGGTTTCATCGACGGTCACAAAACGACGCAAAAACTCCGCTGGATTCCGCTTAAACAGCGCCAAACACGTCTCCGATGTGGTCTCACGGTTGCACTTGTTTTCCGGTGTGAGTAAACGCGGCACCCATCGCGCCGACAGCTTTCTCATGCCGAGTTCCTCGTGAAGAATATGATACACTGTTCCTTCTGAAATGCCTACAGTCTCAACTAGCTCCCGAACCTTCAATCGGCGATCTGCCAATACGAGATCATGGATTTTTTTAATGTTTTCCTCCGTAGCAGCTGTTTTCGGTGCACCTGGACGTGGTTCATCAAAAACCGACGTACGGCCACGTGCAAACTCGTTGAACCAATTCTTGACGGTGGCCATCGATGGAGAAGAGTCACCGTACACAGCATCCAAGCGCTCTTTGATTTCGATGCGCGTTTTCCCTTCCAAAAATAGGAATCGAATCACCGAACGATATTGCTCTTTTTCCATTTTTGTAAAACCGATCGATACGTTCGCTTCCATAAGTTGTCAAATTAAAACAAATGAAGGGATTGGAATTAAAATTTGAAAAAAGAATTAAAAAAGAATGTGCTACACTGTGGTAAAACTCTTTTGAAACTACAGCGCCCTCTGGCGATGAGGCTAGGTACTTATTGAATGCACCTCGTATGCCTTCTTCAGTACATAAAATCTTAATACATGGGGAAAGTACCTATAATAAGACATTTCGCTGTTCTGCCCATTGGTAATTTATCTGAAGATGCCCACGAATCTCGTGGGTAATACTCGTACCTAAAGATTACAAAAAATTCAGTTTGCATCACGCTAGAAAATGCTCTAGGTCCGCAACGAATCAAGACGTATTTCATGGTCTTCAATTTACGTCAGATCCTTATATACCAAGTATCAGAAAACAATCAGTCACTATTGCCAAGGAATTGTTAGACTAAGCTAAGAACCTCTTAGATGTTTAAATAGAAGTAATTACGTACATTCATTGTAAAATATATTTTTGGAATGGATTATTATATCATATTTGTCATTTATTTAAATGTAAGATTTATATGTAATATAAAATAACATAAAATAGGTTGAATAACATAAAACTGTAAAATTATAATTCAATATTGTTAAACAAACTATGGTTTAATATTTAAAAAATACATTTTTATTTTTATTTTATTTTTTATTAAACATTTGACAATAAATGTGTCATTATTGGATTGCATATTACTCTGGAGATACTACGTGCCAAATTTCAGCTATTTACTTCAATCAACAAAACGTTACAGATTTTTGAGACGGTACGCACGGTTCTGGCCCATAGTCCGGCGCCTTATTTGTTGTTTTTAATGCGAAACGCGCCTGGTGGCGTGGCGTGCCTTGGGGGTAAGACCGACTGGTACGCCATGATGGTAAACGACATGACGCTCTCGCACAGGAAAAAATTCGATGTTTTGATTTTTAAGCTGCTTCAGCCATCCTAACCTAATTTTTTTTTTTAAGACCTTGCCCCACTCTAGGAATTACTCCTGTATCATGGGTGCGTTTACAAACATTTAACTCACATACACAAACCGCCAGACGCGGAACAACTACCTGTAGGCAATACAGATATTTGTTCCGTGCGGGAATCGAACCCGCGACACGTTACGCAGCAGTCGATCGCTCAGCCACTGCGCCAACCGTGTCGTCGTATTTGTACTTACGAATAGTTTCTATTTGATTTTTAGTAAAATTATTTGTATCTTCGCCATAATATTTGACTTAATCCAAGAGCCAGCCCTAGTGAGAAAAAGTGAACTCAAGAGTTTTGACGAGAAATTTGCACCACCAAAAAATGAAATTGACAGATGAAAATGATTTTTTTTACCAGTTTCCTACAAGTGTTGTATACAACTAGTCTTTACGTCTTGCTGAGTGCATGGGCGTCGCTAGGGCGGGCAAGGTGGTCAATGCCTACCCTAGAAAAATCAACCTGTATCTACCTACTTTACATGTAATATTTTTAGTGGGATTATTTATTACGAGGCGTCAAAATCAAAATCAAAATATTTTATTTCACATAAACCAACATGGGCACTTATGAAACGTCAGAAGCTAGGTGCACGGTTCCAATTGGTTGTTTTTTATGGAGAAGAGCCGGCAAGAAACTCCACGATTACCTACTCTTTTAAAAATAATTGGCGTTCACAATGTTTTCAAATTACAGTAGGTGTGGGAGGACAGCGTAGGCCTGTCAACAAGTGCCAGGTACTTGATAAAATAAAAAATGGTCTACAGATTTAAAGTCTACAAGGCCTACAAAGTCCTCACATTTACAAAATATAGAAAAATCCATCAAAAGGACAGATAACTACTACACACCACTACACACACACTACTACTATCTGTCCACTTCATCATAGTTGTGTATGTATTTATTATTTTGAGTATGATATAATTATTATCATTCTTGTAATATTTATTTTAGAAGTAGGTATTTATGTATGTTTATTTGTGTGTATGTTAATATATTCTCGTAATTCTTGTTTAGTTTTTAAGTGAATTGTTTATTTTGATTCTATGTATTATTTTTTGTCTCCTTTGCTCTATCACACGCTGTCTACATCTCTGTATCTATTGTCCTATCTCAGGTATGCTGGAAGAGATTTCTTATGAAATAAGCATCACCTCTGTACCTATTTTTTCTGTTCTGTTTTTCATTGTCTGCTTATATGTGTGTACATAAATGGTAAAATAAATAAATAAAATAATATAAAAAATATTGCGTCATTTATGATGTCTCCTTAAATGACTGTGATTAGTTTAGCTGGGCGGCTGTCCCCCCTAAACAAAATCTCTAGCTACGCCAATGGCTGAATGTAAACAACAAACGAAACTAGAAAATATTTTCCCCCTCCCCGGTTTAGCATATATTCTATATGCTTAAATATTATTTTCATAGAGAAAAAATAAAATATCATGTTCCAACAATTATATTTCATTACTTACAGTAACATGGAAGTGTTTACAAAATGTTTTCTCTTATTTCTAAAGTAATTTACCTGTAAAAATATAAATAATGAGGACTAATAAAAACTATGAGCTCTTGGTTACAATATTTAAATAGATTTATGAAAGAAGGATAACCAGCCGGTTGATTCTGTAAAAATCTCACCGTGAAAACTCAAGTGAAGTGAGCTGGATGTGAGTTGTCAGTACTTAGTGTCAATCGCTAGCATTAGTTGGAATGACAGCTTACTCCACGCTCACTTCACCTAAGTTTTCACAGTGAGATGGTTACAGAATAGCACTGCAGGTGTGTGATCCTCCTAACATGAAGTGAGCTGTCAATAGTGTCACACCCTAGTATCAGCACCCCAATTGCGTAACACAATATCAATCGTAATGTAAATCATTTTGAAGAATATTGCTCATCCATTGCTTCATATGTTGGAAAAATGTGTCTGCTCAACAACGTAAATATCGCAATGAATGCTGTTGAACTGTCAAAACCCCTCAGCTGGAATGACAGCTCACTTCACCTATATTTTCACAGTGAGGATTTTACAGAATAGTCCGGCAATATTTAGAACTGTGCTGCTGTGATGATATTTCGTTTCACGCAATATTTTCCTACAGTTTTAAGTCAGGTGCCTCTGCCTACCTCCATGGGAAGAAGGCGCCAGTTTCGCCTATTATGATTAACTCTATTTTGATGGATAACCTGCTAAAACATCATTTTTATTACATTTTATGACAACAGTACAATGTTCAGATGCCAGCAAGTCAAGCTACCCGAAACTGTCAAATTTTCCCAATCAACCTTGAACCTTAATGTTTTAGCGATAAAGTTGAAAATTTATTAAAGAAATTTGACAGATTGTAGTATGTTGATGTGGTGGCGTCTATACCTAGTGTTTCATAAACATCAAACCACAGCACAACTTGCTTCAATTAAAGTACCTACTACTCTATCTAGTCCAAGGCTCAGCCTTTAATACTATTCTTGAAAAAATTAAAAAAGTAGTACCTACTTAGCAAAAATAATTTTAACTTACAGGGGTTTATTTGTAAACAATGATTAAAGATAAGTGACATTAACATCAAAAATGTATGGTTAAACAGTTGCTAATCATATAAAAAAATATAAAGGGGTTAACCCCTTAGCAATGTTTTCAGTTTTACAAAGTACCCTTAACTTTAAAATTCATTCTTATATTTATAAACAATATGATTAACCATATACTCTGGCACATTTGATAATAAGATCAGCCCTTAGAACCCAACAATCAACTCCCCTTCACAACTTTATCTTGTAACTCTCCGATACCAAACAACATTAATTTAATATGTGCCTTAGTCTCCGCTGCCTTCGTTTGTAGCTCTTCTGCTTTTGCCTCAAACGCCTTTATTCTTACATCCAAGTATCTATAAGCTTCTTCTATTGTAAACTCTAAATGATGATTTAAACCCACGTTCATTAGCAGTTTTGATGTATCTGGAACTGAAGCTTCCATGAAGAAGTTACAACCGATGTTTACTTGAGTTTTGAAGCCATTCGGGTGAATTTCTTTGTCTGTGATAACTTTTAAAGTGTGTTTTTGTTGTACCAGGTCGGTTATCTCCGCGTTGACTTGTTCTAGTCGAAATTCCAGTTTGCGTAAGTCTTCTTTGAGTACTTCGTTGATGAAAGTCTCGTATTTTAGGATAGTCTCGTCAATGGAAGGGTTCGACATTGTAAATGATTCAAGATTTTTAAGTTATTTGCTGAAATAATAGTTCGCTTGATTCACATACTTAACCTCAAATGGTATTTTCACATTAGGTCGTAAATATGTATATAGATTCGATAAAACAATTATCACACTGTATTAACGTAGACAAGCAACTTTCTGTTTTAAACTCTTCACATTTTACTTAGCTGGGCCGTATAAAAACAAAATGTAAAAATTTAATAATTTGACAGCAATAACAAATAAAATGTGTTTACAAAGACAGATCGAACATTAATTTATAAACGTCTAGCAATATCAATATTTGTACGAGTTGCAACGGTCTATGCTTCCATTAAAATGCAACTAAATATTTACAAATATAGTATGATTTATATTTTATAAGTATTGAGGAGTAAATCAAGAAAAAATAAATATAATTTTAATAATATTGAAAGTCAAACGCAATGTTTATCTGTCCCTAAGAACGACTAAGTAATTTGAAACAGCGCCATCTATGTTACGGCCGTATCATTTCCACTGCCCTTTAGCTAAAACTGTACAAACTACGCAATCAGATGAAGCACCACCGGGCTGTCTGTGCTCACCACTGAAGAAGTTTCGCCATAAACCAAAAGATGGCGCAATATTTAGTTTTTGGTAAAACTGTTCTCTTTACGAGATAAGCAGAAACAATGGAATTTAATCTAGCTACAATCTCAATAAATCTTTATTGCATTCCATATGTGTTACATAGATGGTATATACAAGGTAAAAGATCAATATGCACCCTGTCGAGCACAGCAAAATTTAGGAGAGAGGAAGAGGGCTAAGTGGCAATTCAAACAATTAAATATTATTCGATGCAGGCGCGGTCCCGAGGGGGGGGGTTCGTGGGGGTCATGATACAAAATATAGAATGTACACATGTACATGTTATAAAATATAGAATGTAGGATGCAAGAGCGAGCGAAGCAATTGGGCATCCACTTGTACATAAGGTTCGAAAGGCTTAGGTTAAGGCCTGATTCCAAAACCTAAACTGCTGTAAAACAAGTTTAAGCTTTTCGTCATAATTCGATAAATTAAGTTCTCTTTCTGTATAATGGTCAAAAGAAAACCGAACCTATTTCAAAGAGGGGTGCAAAGATTTTCAAGCTCGCTTCGCTCGCTCTCATTCTGTTAATTCTTGAGCTTTTCTTTATAACTCATAAGTTGACAAAGCAAGTAATTCCTACTCCTTTTGGAATGATCAAAAGAAAATCGAACCTATCCGAGAGTGTGCAAAATTTTCGAGCTCGCTTCGCTCGCTCATGCATTCTACATTCTCGTAGTTGCTTGGGCTTGCCTGGATAAGTCGACAATGAAACTTTCTTTCTGCTTGAAAATATAAAACCAAACCGAGCCGGGTTGTTAAACTTTCGAGCTCGCTTCGCTCGCTCTTCCCACCCTACGTCATCTTTAGTCCCCGAAGGGTTAGGCAGGGGTAGTCATTTCGCCAGTTATGTTTAAGTCCCATGTCATAGGTGGTGAGCCTCCTGCCAACCAGGCATAAATCCAGACTCCAGGCTGCTTCTGAGAAATTTCTGAGGGAAAACCTAATAACACGGTACCCAACCTAGGAATGGAACCCAGAACCTCATGCTCAACAGTAACGCTGGCGACCACTAGACCAACGAGGAGATGTACCTCCCTTATTAATATTCCTCGGCACCCATGGTGACCCCCTCCCCCAAAATCTTGGGCTGCGACCGTGCCTGATTAGATGTACTTAATTGGGTGTATAATTATGTATATATATGTATATGTCGAAGCGTCGACGCACACATCGCGTATCTAACTTCAATTTAAATTAACGCCATCTTATTAATTAATAGCCTTTTATTCAGATCTACTTAAAAAACAATTTTTCCTATACAATACACTTGCTTAATCTAACATTTGCCGCTTATCCACTTTTTGTAAACCTGTTTGCCAATCGGCATAGGCCTCCTCCAACATTTTCCATTCTACTCTTTCCTGTGCCACTCTGTTCCACATCACTCCTGCCAGCCACTTCCCTGATGTAATCATCCCACCTTTTCTGTGGTCTGCCTCTCTTCCTCTTACCTTCTCTAGGATACCATCTAGTTATTTTCTTACTCCATTTATCATGGTCTCTTATCATGTGCCCTGCCCATTTCCATTTGAGTCTTCTGATTTTCAGCGTTATATCTATGGCTTTTGTTTTGTTCATAATGAAATAGTTTCTCAGTTTACCTGATTTTTTTGTATTCAGCATGCTCCTTTCCATAGCGTATTGGCAGGTTGCGAGCTTGCTTGTCATTTTCTGGGTTAGTGCCCATGATTGGCAGCCATACATAAGGACGGGTAGTACGCAGGTGTTGAACAATTTACTTTCGATGTTTACGTGAAGTTGTTTGTCTTTCATAGACTCTTTCAAGCTCCAGTATTTTTTCCAGCCATTCGTGATTCTCCTCTCTGCTTCCTTGATCATAGGTTCGTTTTAAGTTATAAGCTGTCCCAGGTATATATTTCAGTGTTTTTTAGCTATATTGTGGTTTTGGTTCCATTTGTCATCACTCTAATCTTTTCTGGGTTCAGTTTTAAACCTACTTTCTCACTTTCTGTCGCAACGTCTTCTATCATTTTATGTCTTCTGGTGTTTTGGCGAATAGCACTATGTCATCAGCGAATCTCAGGTTCATCAACGGTGTACCGTCTACATTGATCCCGAGACCTTCCCCAACTGAGTCGCCTGAAGAATAAAAGGATAAATAATCATTTCTAATTTCCAATACCGCTGAGAATAGTTTCGGAGATAGGGGGTCTCCCTGTCTAACACCTTTTCCTACTTTGTCCCTGTCTAACACCTTTTTTTACTGGCTGTACTATGTCTATATACGTTCCTTATTAATCGAATGTATTTATGCTCGATCCCTTGGTCCATTAAAGCCTCCCATATGTTGTTATGTAGTAGAGAATCAAATGATTTGCTATAGTCAATGAACGCGATGTAGTATGTAAGCTGGTATTCATTGTATTTCTCTAAAACTTGACGTACAGCATGGATGTGGTCTATCACCGAGTAATCTTACCGAAATCTCGCCTGCTCGATAGGTTGGTGTGCGTCTAATGTTATTTCAATCCGTTTTAAGATGATCTTAGCGAATGTTTTGTATATGTTTGACATAAGACTTATTGGCTGATAGTTTCCGATTTCATGTTTATCTCCTTTCTTATATAGCAGAATAATATTAGACTCTGTCCATTGCTGAGGTATTATTTCAGTGTCTACGATATCGTTAAACATACCTGTAAAGACAGGTATCAAGACTTCATTGCTATGTTTTAGGATTTCATTGCTTATTCCATCGGGACCTGGTGTTTTGTCTATCTTTTGGGTGTCTATAGATTTCTCTTCTTCAGCTTGAAGAATGCTAGGAATGTCTGAGGGTTCTGCCAAAATAATTTCCTTTTCTTTTGTGTAATTATTGTACAATTCTTTGTAGTAGGATACAGCTGTTTCTAATATGTCCGTTCTGCAATGATTCCGTTTCCCACTATGACTTTTCATTTTAACGATCCAATCCATTGAATTCTTCAGTTCTTTGTATGCTTTTTTGACTCCACCCGTTCTACTTATGTACTTCTCTATTATTTCCATTCTGTTTTGTTTTCTATCCTTCCTTATGCTGTCCTTGATTTCCTTGCTAAGTTTTATTAGATGTTTCCTTCTGGCTTGTGCGTCCCTAGCTCATATAATTAAGTGATTCCTTGCTTCTAGTAGTCTTGTGGTATTTGTTGTTAGCCATTTTTTTGGTTCAATTTTAGTTTATTATTATTATATATATTAGTAATACAAACTTAGTTTATTGATTTCGGTGAAGTCATGAAGTGTCTGTTACTGTTGGTCATGATAAAATCGATTTGGTTTTCGTTTTGCAGTCCGGTGAGATCCACGTCCACATGCTTTTCTTCTTTCTCATAAACATAGTATTTAAGATGGTCAGATTATTTCCTTGTGCAAAGTTTATGATAAGTTCTCCATTTC
Organism: Apamea epomidion; assembly: GCA_947507525.1. Taxonomy (NCBI): domain Eukaryota; kingdom Metazoa; phylum Arthropoda; class Insecta; order Lepidoptera; family Noctuidae; genus Apamea; species Apamea epomidion. Next base: position 13,989,858 of record OX382241.1, on the reverse strand, counting down.
TACTTCTGGTTTTGTTGCTGTAAGCGAATGGTCCTAGTATTTTATTTTCTCCTGGGCGCCTATTTCCAATCTGCCCATTACAGTCGTCCATTACTCACTATAAGGTTTTTGTGGCCATGCTCTTCGATCGCTCTGTTTAAATCCAGGTAGAATGTGTTTATTGTTTCTAAATTCGACTGTTCCGTACGTGAAATTTGTACAATAGACCAAGAATGTTTATATTCGGGTAGTTTTATATTCATCATCGCAATACGCTCTGCGAAATGCTTTTTAACAATAAATCCAACCCCATATTGACCTGGGGTCTCGCCTATATGATATAGTATGTAGTCTGAATAAGATATGATATTTTCACCCATTCTTCTCACTTCACTCAAGCCTACGATATCGATACGATACGATATAGTTCTGTAAGATTTTCTTCATTCTTCAGGGTAAGTACATTATGAGCCGCTATAAATATTTTAGATTAACGCCATCCAGACGAAGATCGTCTAAAGGAAGTAAGTTGCAGCACAGTTAGTCGTTCGTTTAGGAACGTCAAGTAATATCTTGGGGATGGTTAGTGCCACAGAGTACATTATTATTAGACTACGTCAGACTGAGTGGTTGGCTGTTACTCCGCACTAAACTTCCCGGGTTCCTAATTTCTAATCTATCTAGATCTTAGGCATCATAGATTATTTTGTGTTCTAAGTTTGTGAACAGTAATTGTAACAAGTGTAAACCAAAGTTTGACGTGTATTATTCTGGAACTCCAATGATGTCTCGACCCCCTGGCGACGAATCCTCCTCATATACGTGTAACAGAAACCCTATTGCTATCCTTAAGGGCCTTACTCTCGTTTAGTACCGTAACACGGTCACTTTATGAAGAATATTTCTCATTAACGGCTTGATTAGAAGATCTGAAAAAAATATATTGTTGGTATAGGTTCATGTACAACATTTCTGAAACAGGATTTTTTCGTATGGCTAATACTTTTCCCTTAAAAATTTTTTTAGCAAAACGCTATTTTTTCCTAATATTCCATATTACTTCTAAGCGGCTTTGATGTTTGCAAATATTTTTACACTGAAAAATTGATGGTTAGAGGTACTATAGAAATGAAACAGCTTATGTAAATCAATCAACATTTGCAAAGAAAATTTCCCCACTTTGAGATTGAGCTTCAGAGGTGCTCTGCGCGGGCGCGGGCGGCAGTCGTGCGTTAGCACTGAGACGGGAGGGCTGTGTCGCTCGCTGCTCCGCTCCGGCTATCGACCGACTACGCGCGTTTGCCTGTGTTAGTGCAAATATTTACGAACGAATTGTATCAGTGTGCGTTTATTGACTAGCTCGCTGCAGATGGCCCATTTCTATTGTGCGCGTCAGGACGCTTACGATAGTATACAAGTAGTAAGGCTTATCTAACTAAAATTAAAATGAGAAAATATTGAATTTGATCAAAATAAAAGTCCAAGATGGCGGCTGCGAAAATTTTCAAGTTTTTCATCATGGGTGTCGTTTTCATAGTTTTCGAGGGTGATAAAGCCGATAGTGAGGTCAAAATAAAAATCCAAAATGGCGGCTGCAAAAGTTTTCAAATATTTCATCATGGGTATCGTTTTCATACTTTTCGAGGGTGATAAAGCCGATAGTGAGGTCAAAATAAAAATCGAATAGTCCGGGAGCCGAGTAGGCCGTCTTGCGACTGCCTACTGCCGCGCGTATTTGTATGAAGATTTTGTTTTTTGTTAGGTATGATAATTTAGCGAGTTTCATAGTTGGGCACACACACTAAAATGTAACTAACAGGCATATGGTGATTTATCGAGGTAGGCACTGCTTATATGCCTTTATGCAATACACGCCACTGACTGATATACTCTGAGTATTCGCGCGCGGCTGTTACGCACGAACGCGGCAGGTTTATCTACTGAGCGGCCGTAGGTGATTATTTCAAGGTCACTAACGAGACATGATACTGTTACTTTACTATACTATAACAGTGGTAACAGTTTTCGTAGTTCAACTGTTACTTTTGACGTACGATTAATAGTAAAAAAAATCTTTTTACATGAAAAACACTTAAAAAAAACACTTCAAAGTGAAAAATTACTTTATTTCGGAAGTCGATGTCTTTGGTTTTGAATTTACGTTTTTTGCTACAGACTTCCGAAATAAAGTTATTTTTCATTTTGTAGTTTTTTTTTGGAAGTCGGTTATTTTTTTTTTGGAAAAAATAATTATTTTGCACATTTTAGTTGTGGCACCTACCGGTCACAAATTAGAATACCACTACCTGCTATGTAAATAACAATGACAGGAAGAAAGTTGATTATAACATCATCCGATTGGCTACGGAATCCTAAAAATGCCATTTAGGTATAGTGCTAGTTAGGTAGGTTTATTACTGATTTATAATAATTCAAATTGATGAAACAGGTTCTCATTTTTATAAAATCTCATTTTCATAAAATCTCATTTTTATGTAAGTCCTCCTGAGAAGACCTACAGCAAATAAAATGTTATTCCATTCCTAAGAAAATACTCGATATCATTTTTAAAGTTTTACCCCCGTCGGGAACTAAGTTCGTTCTCACGTATGATTTTAAACAAAATCAAAAAAATTAAAAAAATCTAATAAATAATGTCCAGTAAAAACATAAAATATACGTAACATAAGTATCAATCTATACAAAATATATCAGCCTTGCCTCCGCCATTCCCTTCTGGAATCGTAGGCAAAAATGGCGACCTGCGTGCGGCATGTCTGCGTCTCCGCATATTCTTTGATCGTCGTTTTAGTGCAGCGCGCCACCGCGCGAGTTTTGCGTATTCGGGGGTAGAGCGTTTAGCTCCGCCCACATGCACAAGGTCAGCGAGCCCTATATACACCTTAAGCACTAAAGATAACAGCTGGTATAGAATCACTATACATAGTTTCAACTCAAAATAAAATACTCTAAAAATTGATACCCAATTTGCGGTTTCATAAGTTTCTTAAATTCAAATTATAACAAACGTGTCACCGCACTACGTAGGTCAATAACTTTCCACGTTACTTGCCAAATTCACGATAAATCTCTTCCGTAATTCTGCGCGCCTAGTATCGTAGTAGCCTACCGCAGGAGGTGTTCTTTGTCGGCGCGAACTGACGAAATAAAACTTTTGCCGCCGCCGCGCGCCGCGCAGCCAAAGTGATTGCGCGCGCGCGCAATTATCCATACTTACCTACTTTACTGTGATGTAAAAATGAATGCGTAATTATTGATTGATGATATTAACGAGTAAACTGTATTACTCGTTAATATCAAAGCCAGAAATTGCACGTAAAAATTGAGATGACAAAACTTACGTAAAAAATCTAAACAAATTTTAGGTAGGTTAACTAGTTTCATCCCTTATTATTACTTATCACAGATAAGTAATAATTATATATAAGTCAGAGATTACTTATTAGTTATTACCAAGTAAACAGTAAAATCTTAAAGCTTTGCTTAATTGACTAAATTGACTTACATTCATAAAGATGGGGTTCGATGTGGTGACCTTGGTTTTGTATGCACAAGGCCGCTCGCTTGTTCATGGACACCTGAACATTCCGTTGCAGGTCAGGTGTTATTGTCCTGAAAGCGGCCTCAATGCGCACTTTCATTAGGTCCATTATATCACACTGCACTGCGTACACTACATTTTTAATGTACCCCCACAAAAAAAACTCTAACGGGGTTAGGTCTGGGGATCGCGGAGGCCAAGCCACGCTTCTACTATCACGCCCAACCCAATGAGATGATTATACCATCTTCTGCTCCGACACACATCAACTTTTGGTAATATTCGCTATTACTTAAAGACTTTTTGCAAACAAAACAAAAAAGTCAATTAGGTGCGGCCGTACTGAACTGATGCGCGTATCACAGGGATAGAAACGAGTGCACTAGAAGCGGGACAGACGTCGACTGACAAGCAAAATAACAATAATGATAAATAAAGCTCCTATTCCCTGCTATTCCTGGTACCTAAATATTATTTCGTTGAGTTTAGATACCTATAGGGTAGCTGTCCTATTAGTGTCCACTTCATAAAAAATATTGTTCAATATATTCAAGATTATTTTAAATCCTAATAATAATTTTAACAATTTCCTTGTCCTGCAATAGTCCTACACCAACCGTGGGTTGTCCTTGGTTGCACTTTCATAGTGCGAACAGGGATAATCGTCGGTTGGTGCCTCATTCAAATCAAATCATCAAAGAAAAAATAATTTCAACTAAACTCCGTTAAACTTTTAAGTAAATCTAACACACCAGAGCAAACTAATTACGTAAGTCACATTCAGAATTGAAATTCATTCATTTTTTTTTTGGGATGGGAAAATCATCAATTACTCAGCTCCCGCCCTGTGTGGGGCGGAAGGAAGTGTTAGATTCTTACTGACTAAAAACCACCATGTTCCTTCAGTTGCCTGTGCCAGGAGCCACGGTATCTGCATTGCGGGGCCGCGTTATCTCGTTAGCGGTTAGAACATTCCTGCAACCTCGGAAATTCCCGCAACTCCGGAAAATCATTCGTGCCACGCTATCTCGTTAGAAGTCTGAATTTAGAAGTTGTATTTACCAGGGTGCAGGACTCGTTAATTGAAACTACACGGACTGCAATTGGTTCACGTACCCTAAGACCCTAACCCATTAGGTTTACACGCAATATGATGGTTACTTGTGTGTGTATAACGATTTTCAATTCGGCAATAACAATTCCTCTTACTCATGCGGTCCTAGTACTTTATTAATTTCTTTCCACAGTTAGATGCAGTTTTGCGACATTTATTGACTTCATTTTGTACCTAAGTAGCAATAGTTTCGTCCCCTATTCCTTGAGATTTAAAACGTAACTAGCTAAATGTGGGTGGTAACCACTCTGCCTACCTCTTCGGGAAATACAGGTGTAATATTGTATTAAAAATGTCATCATCGTCGTCAAATGCTCCCCTGCCAGCTCTGCCTGGCCTGACCGAGGCGTGGTCTGTTATTGAAGTAGGTAATTTTTGCTTTCATATAAGACAAAAAAGAGAGCCGAGAGCCTTGTAGCTCAGTAATAACAGCCGCACGGGTCGATCGATCAGGTTAAGCTACGCTTGCCGTGGTTTGTCCGTGGATGGGTGCCATCTTTACATACCAAGACCCCTCCTTGCCTTGGAAAGCACGTTAAGCCGTTGGTCCCGGCTGTCACTCGTGGATCTTTGACAGTCGTTACGGGTCGTCAAAAGCCCGAAAGTCTGACAACCAGTCTTACCAAAGGGTTTCGTAATACCCAGTAAATGGGTTGTGGTCGGATAGACAGTCGCTCCATGTAAAATACTGGTACTCAGCTGCATCTGGTTAGACTGGAAGCCGACCCCAACATAGTTGGGAAAAGGCTTGGCAGATGATCTGTAACTATGTAGCTTCTGCTCGCGACTCGTCCGCGTGAAGAATCTTGTTCCCCCACCCACACCGTCGCAACGCATAGTCTGCCAGCGCTATTACTTCGTTTTTGCTAAACTTTCTCAGACTTATTTTTTACTCGTGTCGTGATTTTAAAAGCCTTCCTCAAGAATTGGTCTGTCAAATGCAAAAAGATTTTTTTAAATCAGACTGATAGTTCCAGAGATTTGCACGTTCAAACAAACAAACTGTTCAGCTTTATTAAGCTTAGTACTTATAAATTATTATTAGTATACATTCATAATTATGGTGTCTATATTAAAGAGCATCCTATCTATCTATCTAGGCCGGGAATCCTCGGGAATAGGTGAAAAAAAATCAAACAATTCAAACACGATCATTGAAATCGTTTATTTGACAAGAAATAGTTTAAATATCACTTTTCACATTAGAAAACCAGCAAACTTGCAGAAATATTTTATATTTCAAAATTCAAAATGTATTTTATATTTATTTGTAACATAAGATGACACAATACAGAGGGCGCTCTCTCAGTCCAAAATGCTCACTATCGGCCATAAAAAATACGCAACACACACACACAAACCCATTCTGATTTAAAAAATCAGTTAGGTACCAAACTATAATTAATTCTTCAAGCAGAAGAATACTTCGTAAGAATTTCGGAAGGTATATTTAAGTAACAGAAATATTCAACATTTTTTAATATTTTTTTCTCGTCCACTCGACTAATCAAGCTATACATTTCCAGTTTTATCTGACCTCGCATTGTGGCTTTTTGTACAATGAAAAGTCAGTGTACACTGGAAATTTGTAGTTTGATATGTCGTCGTGCGTCCTACGAGCATTTTCAGACTGAGAGACTTAAACAATTATAATACGATAGCAGATGTTTTCAGACAATATGTCAACCACTTAATAAATAATAATTATTGTACAAAAATGGGAATTTGTATCAAGTTCACACTCGCAGTTATTGTTACACAAACGGTTAGTTATAAACTTATTATTGCATGGCAAAAGTTCACTTACCAAAAAATAATATTGCCATTTGTAACAGACGTTTTGTTTTTTTACCGACATCAACAGCAACAAAGGTTCTCAATTCCACCCGTGGATTTGTTTTTTTTTAGTATCATGACTTTCAGGGACAAATAGTATGAATAGTATTATAGTACCCAGTTTCAATTGGATAATATTTCAATACATAGCTGTTTCATATATGTAGGTACATACTTTAACCCTGGATAGAGTCCAGTTTCGAAAACCGATCTATAGAACATAGCCTTCGTATGTTCCTCTCTTCACTGGTGTAGCATGTCTAATAACAAAATTCAGTAAATAAGGCCCACTAGGGTAGTTGTTAATCTTATGACTACGTCAGTGAGCGTAGTTCGCGCAGCTGAGCTTAAGGCCAAAGATGTTTAAACTTTTTGCCATAGATACGCTCAGAAGAAGGATAGGGTTGTTCTACAAGTGACAGATACCTTTTTTGATCAGTGTACTTTATTGGTTATTTCAGTAATTATCTATGTTTTATGTAGTACTTGACAGTAAGTTAAGTCCTAAGTTTCTAACTGTACTGTAATGCTTATCATAACAACGAGTTTATTGTAATAAAGTGAGTAATTTTAATTTAAGTAACTGCAAATGTGAACTAGTTTTGCAAATTTTGCAAATCAGCCGTTTATTTGAGAAAACCGGTTGATATTAACATAAGTCTTTCTTACATAAAAATATTTTAGGCTGTAACCTTCCTTCCCTCGTTTATTCTCAAGTAAAAGGCTGAAAAAAAAATAATAAAAGAATAAAATATTAACAAAAATTTTCCGCAATAGATGTCGCCACTACCGACCGACCCAAAACCACCTCTTTCTTACTTCAATGTCCTTAAATCTATCTTAAATATTTAAACGTTAATTTATTTTTTGTTAGCTAATCTACTGTGATGGACTGTCGCTTATTACATTATAAGTGCTGTTACTGACTTCTTACTACTATACAAAAGAGAAAAAATGTATATCGTAATTTTAGGAAGATTGTGACTTAAGCACCAGACATTACGGACGATTGGGGTACTCGTGTTTTTACAAATATCTCTTCAACGAAAGCGGCTAGACATTAAAGGACTTTGGCGTTTTTAAACATGTTTGCGTAAAGTTAAAAAATCTACTTTAATTTGTCACTACTTACAATCTTAGTGGACTCACGAATTGGACAAAGTTACAAAGAAGTTTTTTTTTTTTTTTCTACATTAAATTTTTTATTTTGAATATCACAAAAGTTGTGATGCCTCGATTCGATGGGCGGAAGTTTAACATTCAAATGTTAATCTAAACGTTACAACAATAATCATAAATAAGTAATGTCAACGTTAAATCTAGTCTTAATAATTACAAGATCTTAAAAATTACTAGGATCCATTCACAAGTTATATCTACAATTAGAATAGGGTACAATTATTTCAGTTCTTACTGTGCTATCAATAAAAACTTCACTTTTTTACTAATTAAACGAATATTCAGAGAATTTATAACATTTTAGGTAACCACTCCGCGTGCAGAGATTTCCGTACCTAATTAAAACTAAATAATATCCCGACTGTTAATCGACAATTTAATATATTTACAAAATATTTACATAGAGTAATGACGTAGGTGCGATGTAGTTAGATTCTTGAATATATTCAAGTTGTCGTACATAGAAATATTACATAATATTTTTGTGTAATTGAAAACGTACAACTTTAAGTGTGACAACTTGTTAACATTTGTGTGTAGTTAGACGGTTGTTGTTAAAAGGACGAAGTTTGGTACGGCTGAATATAAATTTCCATGGACGTACTAAGTTTATAATTATATTTGAACGGATAGAGCATGCTTTTAATAAAAATATAACCCACAAATTGGGTAAAAAGCTATTTTTATTTCATAGACTTCTAATATTTTTGGGAAGCCAAATAAAAAAAATAAACTTATGCAGTAGATTTAAAACGCCTAAAGATTTACGTAATTTTATTAACTAATCGGTTTAAAAAAAAACTATAAAATATTCGAAAAAGAAAAGGTTTTTAATTTTATGTTCTCGTCTTGACTAGCAACAATTTAATATCAAAATAGAAAATACAACATCATGTATATTTTTTTTGTTTAAATTAATGAAAATCCGCTAGAGAATCTACTTAAAATGTACCTAATTGTAGGTTAATTACCTAGTGGCCGAAAATTCATTATTGTTTAAATAGGTCTAGGAATCGTTTAAAATCCATTATAAGTTTTTATTTATTTATTAAAAAAAAATACTTTTCTGGCCACCATACAATTTTTATTAAAAAAATCGAAAAAAATAATATTATAAAAAAAATATCAGATAATGAATTTGAGATCGTAAACCAATTCATAATTTAGTAAATATCACATTTGACCGAACCTACGAGAATGAAAAAAGTGGTTTTCAGGATGGAATGAATAAAGTTAAAATTAGCACATGTACAGGTACCAATAGAAATACACACCGTGTTATGCTTATACAGGGTCAAATAAAATTAGCTACCGAAACTCCGCACACGAGATGGGTATCTTAACACTATAAAATTAAAATAAAAAAAATGGGTGTTCTTTTTGCGGGTTTAACGACCGCTGGATGTTCTGTTACTTGAAGTAGTTGACCAAATATGTTTTCTTTAGTTTGTCGTGTTGACATACCGATAACCATCACATCACGTCTGTAAAGTTTACACAATAAAAAGCTGACTTTTTAACTGATGTTTCAAGTGACTGTAAATGCGGTCGGTGACCCCACAAAAAAAACCATCGAATTAATTTATTTTTTGTTTGATCGTGTTATGATATCGAGTTTCGCTAGCTAATTTAATTTGACCATGTTTATGTGAAACGAGAATAAAAACAATAAATTTCTAAATCTTACAATAATTTGGGCACTTAGAGCTGATTTTTCGAACAGCAGATAATTTTATCGGAGGTTATTGTTCCGATAAAAATTTGAATTTTTTCACAGTTCTTCCTTAGAAAAACTAAAAATTAGTATAGTGTCGATTGAAAAATCTGCCCTTAATATGATATTGTATTGAGAGAACATCAAGAAAAAGCAAGTTTCTGCCTCACAATTATTTTACAAAATTAAATTATTTTGTAACTTTACACTGGGTTTAGTCTAGTTTGACTGCGTGACCTGACATCACCATAATCATTTCACCAACACCATAAAGTTGCAATTTGCACGCACAAAATCATCCCGGCCTTGCCCTCATTTCATAGAATTTGCCCGTTTTTTTTCATAGAAAATGAAGGACAACAAAGTTGGGCCACAAATATATTTTCAGTGTCTGCCCATTTTACGTATGTTGTGACTTGTAACCAGGGGCGGCGCTCCACACGCCCCGCCCGACGCCTGCGTACATCCCTAGTTGTGTCTAGCACATTAATATTGTTACGACTTAACGTCAAAGGCTATTTTAATAGCTAGACTACTAGCCAAGTGGCCGCTAGGCGAATATTATCACAGAAGTCAATACATTTTAGATATGAGTACCTAGTCTTTTGCTTAATCAAAATATGATTTGCGACCGGTACAAATATGTATTTACAGTTTAATAATCATTAAAACCATCAATAGGTACGACTATCTAAGTTCATATTACGCTGTTGAATGACTATTTCACGAAATCATGATATTTGAGGTCAATTCTAACAAAGACGATGAAGATTCTAATGATTATAATTCTATACTTAAATACATATTTGTTACGATCGTGTATCATATTTTGATCAATATACAGCCTTATACAGAATCCGATGTTAAAATTGAACATGTTAAAATATCGAAGTAATGACATTCATTAATTTCAATGCTCGTTTTCGGACATGATAAATCGATGAATGTCCTTATGCGCGAATAAATCAGAAATCCAAAATGACCAAACGCCATTGATAAACTGGATACTGGATGTTACGTTTTCTTGTTAAGACGTTTAACTGTGAATGTTTTAAGTGGAAAGAATTACGTTCGACTGTAGTTATGAGTACTTATCTGAAGTGTCATTTTATTGGCGAAAAATGCTGGTTTTTTGACGTGTTCATACTACAATGAGCAAGTGCTGCATCGATGGTGGCTCGAGTCATAGTCAGCCTGAAAATGATTGTTGACAGACTGGACTGTTCATATGTAATTCACTGCTGTCAGTTACATGTGTCATCGAATCTTTTTGTTTACTAATAATAAGTTTTAAGGACAATTTTAACAACAATAAAAGCATAAACTGAATCTTTTTTTTTCAACCACTGACTAATTATTATTCAAACCACATTGTCACGCTACCGTTTTGTCATGTGTGCCTACAAATTGCAGCCCCATAAAATAGACCATTGCATCCATTACAAAAGGACCATTATTTTCGACACTATCTGATTCCCAAGAATGAAAGGACCAGCTGATAAAAATGTTAGTGTTATACAAAATAAAGCTCACACAGTTTAATGATAGGACAGATAATATTGATAACATCGTATGACTCCTAATTACAAGGTGTTGTAAAAAAATAAACATTTCTCTATGGATGGTGATCGTCAACGCACCGATATGTGAATACAACCTTATTTTACTCTATAATTTTCAGAGCATAGACAATATGATAATATTGTTGAATGGCGATTCGCCACACGTGCTTCGCGATTTTTTTCGTAATGGATTTTTTTTAAGTTATCCGAATTTGGAAAATTGATTTGACATTTATACAGATTTTAGATCCTCGAACATGCCAAATTACGATGTTGAATTTATGAAATGAATCATTGGCATATTGATTACGGGTTTTGGTGGACTTATGGAGAATAGTTCACAACGTCCGAATGAACTATTAATTCCAAGATTTATTTCCATTCACTTATTTTCGAGCCAGATCTCCATAGCAAAAATAAAGTAGGATGCCGCCAAGGCCTAATCACATGTCAGTGCGCAAAAAAATAGTCTTATAACAACATAACATAAGGTACATTTTCGTGTGGGCGTAACTTAACAGATCTAGCACTAGGTGTCCTGGAAATATACACAGAGTCCCAACTTTGATGCTAGCTCCCTATGAGGTGCTGGCACCGTCGCCAGCCGCTGACGTCGACGTGGACGTCGAAGCGGGGGCCGTGGGCTCCTGCGCCGCCTGTAAGAAGAAACAAGAACATGTAAGTATCAGGTAATGTAGGGTTGGTCCTTAGGCTGGGTGGAGCGACGACCTCGCGGGGTGGCTGGTAGCAGCTGGAGGAGAATGGAGGTAGGATGGAGTTAAATGGTGTGCGATTGGAGGTGCCTTCGTTCAAACTCAAACTCAAACTCAAACTATTTATTTCAAATAAACCAATTACAGGCACTTTTGAATTGTCAAGGTCGGTCAGTCAATTCTAAAAACTGTAAATGAAAATGTGTTTTCCCCTTTTATGAGGCATTTTGTGGAGAAGATGACCGGTTGAGAAACTGGTTTCGTTTTCTTTACAGAGTGGCTCATACCCAAATGCTTGTCCTAATTTATGTGTATACTAACACTAGGTATAAGGTATTTTATGAACAATATGGATCACTGTTATCCGATTATTTGAAAAAATAAATTAAATTAAATTAAATTAAAAAGATGAAGCTAGTTGCCCATTCCAAAGCGTAGTAGGTACCTATGGAGAAGAACGGGCAAGAAACTACATGGACACTCTTTTAAATCATAATAATATTGTTACAAAGTATTGGTTACATCATTCATGTTCAAAATTATGCATGTGAGAACGATGCAGAACGTTAAAAGCGTCCGTAATGAAAAGATAAAAAAAAAACAATTCAAATATTAATTTAAATCAAAATAAGCCATGGCAGCAAAGAGTTGACCAGTCCCTACTGATGGCGCCCGTTCACGAACATGACGCATAGATTAGCACCATTCAGCTCAACCATTTTGAAGGTAGCTAAATGATCCAACACATGTGCCACCATCAGCGAGACATTAGAGTAAGCATGACATACTCTCATCCGCCAAGGCATATTCAAGTCAATGAAAGACGTACCCAGTAAATGGTAGCTTTGTAGTATGTAACATAGTAATCACATACGTTCTATGCAATTATACAATACTAGGAGTTTGAATTTATATAATGCAAACATAGTATTTTAGAATCTTCAGCAGCTCCAACAGTATGTAGGTTGGGTAGGCGTGTGTGAAGTATTTTCAAATGCCATCAATTTATTTATGCGTCCTGTGGAGCAGGACCAGCGTTTAGCCAAGCATTTTTGTCAGCGATGTAATCCCCCAACTTATAATATGCTTGGCTGCATAGTGTGCGTTTTATGCAAGATTTGAATTTCGTTTCATTGAGTTGGAGTATGTGGGGAGGTATTTTATTATAACATTTTAAACAGTACCCCATGAAGGAAGAGTCTACTTTAGCCAGTCTGAAACCTGGTTGAACTAATTGGTCCCTATTTTGTGGTTCTATAGGCGTGTCTGTCACCTCTTTTACTGAAAAGATTTAAATTTTTCCTTACGTAACATGATGTTTTCATAGATATATTGACAAGGTACCGTCATGATATTAATATTTTTAAACAGTTCCCTTAGAGAATCGCGCCTGCGTAGGCCATATATTGCTCTGATGGCTCTTTTCTGCAGAATAAAAATGGACTCAATATCTGCAGCCCGTCGCCATAGTAAAATACCGTAAGACATGATACTATGAAAATAACTAAAATAGACCAGTCTCGCGGTATCTACATTAGTAAATTGACGGATTGTTTTTACAGCATATGCTGCTGAACTTAGCCGTCTTGCAAGAGATGTTATATGAGGACCCCATTGCATCCTTGAGTCGAGCGTTATCCCCAGGAAAACAGTTTTATCGACGAATTCTAGTTTCTCTTTATTCAATACTATGTCACAATCACTACTTTTAACATTCGGTAAAGCAAATCTTATGCATTTAGTTTTTTCCCATTTAATACTAAATTATTAGCAGTGAACCAATTTTGCACTTGCAGTAGGGCGTTATTTACGTCGTCAAGATTTGATGCACGTCTATTTATCTTAAAAATTATGGAAGTATCGTCAGCAAATAACACCATTTGTGGTTGGTTTTTTAATAAATGCGGCAGGTCATTTATGTATACTAAAAAGAGGAAAGGACCTAATATCGAGCCTTGTGAAACACCCATTCTTACTTGTAAACCAAGTGAATTGACACCATTTATTTGAACTTTTTGCTGTCTATCATGTAAATAAGATTTTACTAAACTGACCGCAAGTTTACCTAGTCCATAATGCTCAAGTTTCAAGAGTAAGGTTTTGTGATTAACGCAATCAAATGCCTTGGAGAGGTCACAAAAGATTCCTATGGCATCTTGGGCTTCCTCCCACGCTGTAAATATGTGTTTTAATAAAGTGACACCGGCGTCAGTCGTACAACGTCCTTTGGTGAAGCCATATTGCTGATCGTGCAAGATTTTGTTGTTGTTAAAATGATTAAGCATTTGATTGAGCATTACCTTTTCGAACACTTTGCTGAAAACCGGCAACACGGATACTGGTCTATAATTATTGGTGTCTTTGCAGTCCCCAGATTTAAAAAGTGGAATAACCTTACTATATTTCATTAAATCTGGGAAGACTCCTTGATCTACACACAAATTAAACACTAAAGCTAAGTATGGCGATATAGTCTCGATTATGGATGTACAAACTTTGATAGACATTCCCCATAGATCTTCGGTCAATTTGATTTTGATTTGTCGAAAAGTTTTTATAACTATCATAGGGTTTATATGTCTAAATTGAAACTCAACCGGGCAGCCTGGAACGTTCGCTTTTAGTAACTCAAGTGATACGTCCGGTGAGGAATTTAAGGCTTCCGTCGTTTTTGATGGTATATTAGTAAAGAAATTTACAAATTCTTGAGCTACTTCTAAATTAGAGGATATGGCACCACGTGAAGACTCCAATGTGTAATCAGTGTTTCGTCCAGCGGGTATCGTGATGATGAAGTTTTAGCTGGAGACCTGAGACAGGGACCTGGTTAACAATGACGAGCAGGAACTGACCAACATCACTACCGTGGCGGAACTAGACTTTTTTTAAACGTTGCCCCACACTAGGAATTTCTCCTGTATCGTGGGTGCGTTTACAAACATTTAAACTCACATACACAAACAGCCAGACCCGGAACAACTACTGTTAGGTCATACAAATATTTGTTCCGTGCGGGAATCGAACCCGCGACACGCAGCGCAGCAGTCAATCGCTTAACCACTGCGCCAACCGTGCCGTCACTTAAAACGCAGATTACTTAAAACGAGGACCAATATTTTTTAATGCTGAACCAGCCATCCATGCCAGCCAGCCATGGTCCATTTAGGGTACCATTATCATACGTACAATGCTAAGAACTAAGAATAAGTAGTAACGTCAATGACTTTGATTTGTCAACAGACTGTAACTTAAAAAGTACGGATTGCAAATAAACATTGCTGTTATCTACACCCTAATTGCGTAACACATCACTATCAATCACAATTGGAATAATTTTGTAAGATATTGCTAATCCATTCTTCATATGTTCCAAAAATGAGTCTGCTCAGCAACGTAAATAATGCAATGGATGTTGTTGAACTGTCAAACTGAAAGCCATTGCTAAGTTAGTGTGTTACGCAACTACCCCGCTGTTTTTGTAATTTGTTATAACTTACTGACTTTTCTCCAAACGAGCGACAGGCGTTGACGACAGAGGTAACTGCATCCGTCGAAGCGTATCGCGACAGCCGTCAATGCGTATCGACGGCTCCCGTCGCCAACGTGTCGCTTGTGTATTCGAGTACGGTGCTTAAATTTTTTCTTTCTTTCTTTCTTTCTTTTCTTTCAAATACACGAGCGGCATGTTGTCGACGGCAGTCGCCGACTCGTTGACGTCGCAGTTGCCTCTGTCGTTGACGCGTGTCGCACACACTAAAACGTCACAATATGGCGCAAGGCAATTCCTATTCATAGTTGAATCGCATTGGTTCTTACGTTATCCGTAACTAATTTGTTCATGTGAAAATGGCGGGAAATATTAAACAAATTAACTACAGAAGTAATCAAGTTTCAATCAGCTCGCAAACATACAACAGGAAGCAGTTAACTTGTAGTAAGATTTATAGTTGACTAGCTGCGCCCCGCGGTTTCACCCGCATAAGTTTCGATCCCGTTGGAATATCGTGATAAAAAGTATCCTATATGTTAATCCTGGTTATAAACTATCTGTGTGCCAAATTTCATCCAAATCCGTTAAGCAGTTTTTGCGTGAAAGAGTAACAAACTTTCATCCATCTATCCATACAAACTTTCACGTTTATAATATTAGTAGGATTTACTAATAACTGCCCGATAACTTGTAGGTATAGGTAATTTAGCTGGATTTATAGTCTAACCGGAACTGAGCGAAGTTTCAATTGATTTACATCGGTCGTTATTGTCCAACTCTTGTCCCAGTTTATTTGGGATCGGTGCAACATGTCTCTTTCTTCTTCCATACTTCTCTACTAGTTGCGCCCCGCGGTTTCACCCGCATAAGTTTCGACCGCGTGGGAATATCGGGATAAAAAGTATCCTATGTGTTAATCCTGGTTATAAACTATTTGTGTGCCGGGTTAATGGAGGAACACCAAGGAAAGGCTGTTATAAGGATTTATATAATACGTTTATTATCCTTTTATATTTATATATTGGAAGGTGTGTTTTCATCCAAATCCGTTCAATAGTTTTTGCGTGAAAGAGTAACAAACGTCCATCCATCCATCCATACAAACTTTCGCGTTTATAATATTAGTAGGATTAGTCGTCATCTCGGTAGTCAACTCCTTCCTAGCAAACCAAAGAAACGATGTATGGACTGTGTGAAAGATGATGTCATCTTTCACACAGTCCATACATCGTGTCTTTGGTTTTCTCCAAATTGGTTTACATCGGTCTAATGAAAAAATATCAAATCAAGACTTTTGGCGTAGTGTTGCCATGTCCTTTCTATTGCTTTTGACTATTTCAAGAAGTTTCCTAACAATCCTACTTGCCTACTTGTATTTTTGATTCCTCGCGATAGCAAAACTGGGAATACGAGTTAATAAAATATTCATCCTCTCGTAAACTCAGAATTCCTTTTTACTATTGAAGAAAATGACATTTTGGAGTCAAAAGTCATTTATTCAAATTAGGCTGACAATTAGCACTTTTCGAATGTCAAAATTACAAAAGACAGTCCCCAAAACGCTCGCCCTTCTCCACTTTTTAGTGCCTTCGCTTGCAAAAAGAAGTGGCGCAACAAACTCCCCAATAGGTAACCATCTTGTTAGTCACCCCCTTTCTAGCCATATCATCTTTCACACAGTCTATCCATCCCATAGATATAAGAATGAAGGAGATATGCCCCGGTTGTTGAAAATGTATCAGAACTCCATGTCGCTAAGACGATCCCACTACTGCGCCACTACTACACATGTCGTTCAGTAAAAGCAATAGATACAAAGTCGCGCACACACTTGCAATTCATAAATCAGAACGTACTACACAGTCAATTATAAACCTTAACTCATCAAACATAGCGTGCATTTACCATGCACAGTACAACTTACTCACACAAAAACATCTGTCGCTATTGTTGTGCTGGCCAAAAGCCATTTATTATACATATACGCTAGTGATTGATTAAATCAGAAAGTTACAGATTCTCCCATTTATTATTGTACTAAAAAAAAATTGGGGTTTTGAAATTAAAATATATAAAACCGATATGTCCAGAAAATATTATATTATAAACCAATATAAAAGCAAAAAAAAAAAAAGAGAGTAAATTAAAAAAAAATTAACATTATTTAACATCTTCTCAAAGGTCTTCCAACGGGATGTAAACGTCATCTTTTTAGGTCTTCCAACCGGGTTAAAACGGTTAAAAATGAACTATATATTCATTGGGTAATCGTCATTGTTGTCGATAGCCTACATTAGTGAATCTGCACAGCCACATCACTAGCTGGCCGCAAGAAGCAGCGGCCGTACCATGCGATGCACCGCATAAATAAAGTATCGTTTTCAAAGTCAAAGTCAAAGTCAAATCATTTATTTCAAATAGGCACATAAAAGGCACTTTTGAACGTCAAAAATAAAATTAGAATAAAATTGATTCTAGTCGCCCCTTCCAAAAGGTAGTTTTCGTATGGAGAAGAATGGGCAAGAAACTCCACCGTTACTCTTTTAAAATGTTTTACAATATATTGCATACATTATTTATATAATTATATGTGAAGACGATGCACCCAAAAATAAACTTACTATACCACAATAGGTAAAAGAATTAAAATGGATAAATGTAACCATGACATATAGATCAACTATGTGATAGATACATGGTGCTCACATATTCACAAACATTCCAAACGTAGACGATTTTCATAAATAAATAAGGAGTAATAAGTCCGGGTGTGACCCCAAGTAATTACAGAATGTAAATCAATGTCAAAAAAAAAAAAAGAATAAATTATACAATTACATTAGCAACCAGTTTGATTTTGTCTAGACTCTAGAGATTGTCCTATGGAGCAAGACCAGCATGTTTCCAAGCATTCTTATCTTGGATATAATCCTCTAATTTGTAATATCCTTGCTTACAAAGTGTAATTTTAATATAAGTTTTTTTGTGATTTTTAGATTGCTTGTCTAGTTACTTAGCGACATACATTGCTCCTTAACCACTACTTATGTATGTACATAAGTAGTGGTTAAGGAGCAATGTATTTACTGTGAAAATAGTACAGTCGCTACGATATTTGAAAACAAAATTAACGTGGTAAAAGCAAGGAATATTTTACAATTTCTTGTTTTTCATGATTTTAAAGACAAATATAGTAAAATACATTTATTTATATATGGTAAGTGATTCCATGATTTACAAAGTTTTGGTTTTGGCTTCGGTTTCTACAAGAAACCACTCGCTAATACGGCATTCTTATATTGTTTCACGATCATGGTCGAAAGCGCACTAGTTCGCGGAGACGGCCATTTGACGAGAACATGATCATTTTTAACATACCGCGACGACACAGACACGCCCCCTTGCCACTTCTCCTGTTTTTTACGTTTCTATGATCCATCCTTTCTATGGTCTTCTCCTATTGTCCACGATTCTTATAGCCATTTACATTCGTACTCAAAACTTTCCTCACGACATTTTCCTCATTCCTCCGCATCCATACCATGACAACCGATTTCCACACAACATAATTTTTCTTGTAACCATGTGTAATAAATGTAAAGTGTAAACTTCAATGTTTCTACTATAGAAAAAACACTTTAAACTGACGACAGACAGACACAATCAAAAGATCACATATTCATACCTAATTTATCATCCTGTTGCACTTGAAGTTGCACCAACTCATAATTAGGATATAATTTATTAGCAATGAACATAATGTATTCAATATTCGAGACAGCTCCCTAACTCTCATGCACCATGGCCGGAAACATAATTCTGTGGTGCGAAGTAAAAACGATGATAGCAATGTTCGTCATTCATTTTTTTAGCCCAGTTGTAAATTACAACTGATGAAAAACTAGAAAGACGGTTTATTTTCGAAAAAAAAAATTGTGCACCTTTTTATGACCATAAACATTGTCATGGCTAAGAAACAATTAAAACAAACAATTGAGTTTGAAAGTTCGAAATTTGAACGACGGTGTAATGCCCATACCACACATAAGTGCAACATGCCAAGTCCTCAACAGCGCGTGAATGTAGCGATTATTTATAATACTCTTTGAACGCGTCTTGTTGTGTTATAGTCGAGGTGACATTAAACCAGCAACTGTCATAAGAAAATAAAGGTATACTTCTAATTAGGAGAACATAGCTGTGGGATATCGCTGGAAACGGGTCATAATAATTTTAAAAATTAATTAATGGTTTAACTAAAAGATAATTTATTATTTCTTGAAAAACAGTAGCATTCCTGACATTGTCAGATGGCCAGTCTTTTTTTATGTTATTCTCAGTCATTTTTATCCGACTTTCCGTGACCCGTACGAGATACAGTTTTGTAAACCTGACTAGGTAGATCTGATAAAAACGTGAAAAATTAGAAAAACATTATTTTAATTAACTAATTTGTACTTATTACGGTGGAAATACTTGTTGTACAGTATGTTACAAAAAGACAAACATTTAATTATTATAATATTTTTCTTTACCTTCACTTAACCATAAGATCGAATCTCCGACCTTACTTTACGGCCAGTAGCTATCCTTTGCACAAACACACACACAGCCAAACACACACACACATTTTCAATACATGTTTCCTCAGTTGCATCAAACTAACCATACTAGTCCCGCTCAGGATTGGCCTAATTTTCATTATTTATTATTTGTAATTAATAGAATATTAAACAGGTGATAATTATTTCTATCGTAATCATTGGTTTGTGGGGCCTTTAAGTAATAAAATCTGGTAAATTATTTATACTGAATTGCGTAGGCTTGATTAAGTAGAAATTAGAAAATCAATTGGATAAATGACTTTTAAATAAATGCTACTTAATCAGAAGCTCTTAGGTAAAGTTTGAGGGATCTTCATCATCATCATCATCATAATCATAATCAGCCCATAATGTTCCCACTGCTGGGACACAGGCCAAAGCAAATGATGAGGAAATCCATACAAACACTAAATAATTTCATTAAGAATGTCACTTTCTGTGCTGGACTGGAACACTTAATAAATAAAAATTAAAAATGCCTTTTATTTCTTGCAATTAAATATCATGATATTTTTACATAAATATACTTTTTTCTTTTTCCTACTTATCTATTATAATTATTACTGGAACATACAAGTTCTATTAATCTTTAAGGAGTTTATTCATTAACGTGACTTAAAGTTAAGAGACGTTTCAACGTCAAAAATGTTTGGTTCAACAGTCGCTAATCATTACTTAACTTTAAATAACGTTTATAAATAATGAGGCAAATTTCTACCTAAATAAAACCTAAAGTAAGTAGCTAAGTGCAAAACTCAGGTAGGTCTAACTTCATAGACATAAAAAAACAAGGATATGTAGTGTTTCTAGAGCATAGAATACTGATAAGATAACATTATTCAATGTCTATTGTAACAATAGTCATATCGGTTTATCCTTTAAAACGACTTCACGTATTTCAAGTGTCCTACATAATACAAGGTATCAACAGTAAGAACACCCTCTAATTCCCTGAATGGTTATTAGGACTTAGGACTTAAATAAGGAGGGGCTCGTAACTAAATAATAACAGCCCCACGGGTCGATCGAAGGTGGATGGACTATCCATTATACATATATCGAGACCCCTCCGTGCCTCGGAAGCGCGTAAAGCCTTTGGTCATGGCTGTCATTCGTAGATCTTTGACAGTCGTTACGGGTAGTCAGAAGACCAAAATTCTGAGATCGAGTCTTATCAAGGGTTAATCAGTAACTGGGTAGTGGAAGTCAGATAGACAGTCGCTCCATGTAAAATACTGGTATTCAGCTGCATCTGGTAAGAATGGAAGCCGACTCCAACGTAGTTGGGAAAAGGCTAGGCTGGTGACTTAGGACTAATACACTCATTACGCAATTAAGTTACTGCTTTTAATCTTGTAATGTATCGCCTAAATATAGCTAAATATAGCTTCATAAAGCCTGTATTTAATAGATTATACTACTATGCTAATCTTAAGTAAAAGGAAAATCACTTAATCGTTTAAATGTGTTTATGATACTCTGATTCTGATAATTAAGATTTCACATTCGATTTCTACTTTATTGCAATTTAATAACAGTTAATTAATTTATATCAGTGTGTGCTCCCTATAGCGCGCTTATTAAATGGATATCTGAAACAACATTTCTCAAATTTCCTGTTGTTGGAGTTCATTGCTAAAAGTAGTTTATTCAATTGTTTAGCATTGCTTTCCAAGACAGCTCTGTTTTTTTTTAAAACAACTTTTATGTCTAAGCATACCATTTTTAATAAACACCATCTAATGCTAAATGGAGAAAAAGAAAAATGCGGGAAAAGAGTTTCTGAAAGGACTTGGGAGGCCTTTGCCCAGCAAAAAAAAACGAAAATGTTATGTGGATTTAACTAAAATAACAAAACCGAAAATATTACTTGGTTATGATGGCATAAGTATTTTTTTTTATTATTATTAAGTAGATACTTTTTAGGTGTATTTTTATTTATTTCTTTCTTTATTTTTTTTGTCAATTTTTCCAATCCAAAAATAAGCTCGAAATCTAAAAACAAAAACAATTTTCGTCTAAAACAATATGTGTCAGTAGGCCAACGTCCTCCACGCGTACAATACGGACCGGATCGCACAGTTGTTCGGGTAAAAAAGCAATAAAACAATTACGTATGCCGCCGCAACAAAGTTGCAAACCAGTCCCAGCACTGGGCCGGACTCGGCGTCAAGGAATAAACACAATAATTGCCACTTGTGACGTTAAAATGTCGTAAAATTACTATTTTGGTTGTAAGGTAACCGGCTGTTTATGGAAACAGGAATTGCTAATAGTTCAATTTTTGTAAAAAATACTTAGTATTTTTATAAGAATTGAGGAGACGTATGCATTTATTTATATATTAAGGGATTCGTGGCCAAAATACGTAATTTAAAGTGTAACCAAAAGCATCGTTTTTAAGGCAATGGTAAATTATTTCTCTTGAACTATAAAATTATTATCGTAGCGGACCATGCCAATAAGAGCTAACTAATAAATAAAATCATTAACAATAACGGGTATAGAGACTTCCGTCTACAAAAACTGATTTATACATCCACTTCAAAAATCCAAACCAACAGTTTGGATTCAATTAACGTAAAATAGTACAGCATTTGGCGACATAGTATATATAGACTAACATTACGCGTCTAGTACTTACTATGACTCATTTGTCGGAGTCAAAACATACTAGTATTAGTTTATCGTATTGTTAGTTAGAAACTGCGAAGTCGGTCGATAGTTACCTGCTGCATTCAATAAAACATTCATCGATCGCGGCCGCCTCTCACATGGTATTGTAGTCCTATGTTCTGTTGCCAAATGACCGAACCTTAGAGCATTTATAGTTTTAACATTTAACAATCGTTTTATATCTGCAGCCCAATTGCGTAGCACACTTTCTGTTACAATAAGAAGGAAATCCTAATGCATTGCTTTATATGTTTGAAAAATGTGTATGCTCGACAGTGTAAATGTTATTGAATCGTCAAAATGAAAGGCATCGTGTCTTACACAATCACTAAGCAAGACTGTAGACAGAACACACTCTTTTAAATGAGTGTGAAGGAAGACAGACAGTGATTGCAGAGCTTCTAACCTAGATATTTTACGGCGAAAATCGTAGAGATTAACGTACACAGAGCCGAAGAAGCAGTTTATGGGAAAATGTGCATGTCGCTTACGGTGTGATAGAGTGAACAATTTCTTCGAACAGAAAACTCGAAGTGGGAGTGCGACACGTGTTCCCTTATTGATTCTGTGGAAGGGCACTGAAAATAAATTTGTATTTTCATTTTATTGCTTACTGAGAAATTGACAAATGTCCACGAGGCGGCCCATTCCGTTTAAGACGTCATTCTTGATAGCTATTTCGCATTGCTTAGAATAGGTAGAATTATTTAACTAATAATTCAATACATACATCGAAGCGTTCCAAGGAATTGCTGTAAATGCAAACCGAATAGGTACTTTCCACGTTTGTAGCATTTTGAATTAAAAAACACGAGATGATTTTTTTAAAGCTGTTTTTTAATTTTCCTAGGACCTTTCTAAATTCGTCTCTGAATTAAAAGTTAACTGTGAAACCTAGTATTTTTTTTTTCTATTCTCTATTTTTGTCACACTGCGACAACATGTCTTTTAGGTCTATCATTACTATCCTTAGGTGACACATGCCATAGAAAGACATAAATGCACTCAAATACGTATGTCATTTTCTAAAAATATGATAAGAAAATGATTTAACCGATTCTTGACTACTGATTGCAAAGTTAAATGATAAATGATTTATTTTCTGTTAGTATGTTTGTACAAACACTTTTACACGTCAATCATATTTTTTCAAACACCGAACTCATCTAGAATTTGGCGATTGAGTGGACCTGTCCAGTCAGTGCACGCATTTGTCAAAAATCGTGCAACTCAACTCAGGTACCTAGAGGAGCTCAACGATTCAACGAACAATACCAAAAAAAGGACATTTGGGTAGGCCGCGTAAATTACTCAAACTGCCAGATCATGATTAAAACTAACTAAAAAGGAAAAAATAAATAACCCACATAGTCCTCACATTAAAAAAAAAAACTTTACAAGTAAATATCATGTATACTTATATAAAATTCATCAATGTCAATGTGTATATAAAAATAAAAATCCGGACATGATCTTTGAGGACCATGTAGTGTTGTCTGAAATTATTAAGATTCTACTCGAATTTCAAAGTTTTTCAGAGCTCTTTTTTATTTTTATTTAAACTCTTAGATACAAACTCATTTAATTCTGTCCGTGTTATTGAAGCAACTTAAAACATCTATTTTCTTGGAATTAATTTTGAATGTGCTTGTAAATTACAATATTTGTCCATAAAGGGGACTTACTTATAAATACTAACTGTGTTGGCATCTTTTTCTATTTGCATGATTATTTAAATAAAATAATATTAGGTAATTATTTGACCTACTTTGAACCTAACCACTGTAAAGATCACTATCTCAGATAAATAACACAAATTAACTACATAACCTCTACGCTAACAAAAGAGTAAGAAAGAGAACTTTTTTTTTTTTTTTTTCTTATATGTATATTATTTTTATAAAATATATATTCCAATTAAAGTAAAAATAAAGCAAACAAAAAACTATATTTCTAAATATTTTGGCACACCCAAATTAGGCCCTGCATCAAAAATCCATATTCGGGCATGTCAAAAATACAAAAAATCGGCAACACTACAGTCGCCCCCGCGAACAACTCACGCGCCGCTTAACCAATCGTTGATAAAAACTGACTACATTCATCTTGTGTCGTAACGTATTAAACGTTAATAAGAAGACGCCATTTAATGAAGGTCTTTAAGCTTTTAGAATAATTTTTAATTTGTACGAACATTAATTTTAATTAAGGTTTTAAGAGGTCTTTTGGCTATGGGAATGTTTGCAACTTGATGAGAACTTAATTGAAAACTAAATCAATTGCTATTACTGTATGGCGCTCCGCGCTTTCATCCGCATAAGTTTCGATGGTTCGTGGGAATATCGGGATAAAAAGTTACGTGAAAGAGTAACAAAAATCTATTCATCCACCCATACAAACTTTCGCGATTTTAATATTAGTAGGATATGGGAAAGACCAGCCAATCTATTCTGTAAAAATCTCACCGTGAAAACTTTGGTGTAGTGAGCTGTCAATAGTGTCAATCCCTAGCATTAGGTGGAATGACAGCTCACTTCAAACTCACTTTACCAAAATTTTCACGGTGAGATTTTCACAGAAGAGCACTGCTTTTTTTTTTTTTTGATGTTGGGAAATCATCAAATGACCCCTCCCGCTCTGGGTGGAGCGGAAGGGAGTGTCAGACTCTTACTGACTAAGACCCACCCGTGTTCCTTCCTTAGCCCTTTATGTTCCAGGGCAGCGGTAACCCTTTCGGACGATCCCGCTACCCCGGCAGGCTTCGGCCCTGTCGGGCCCCGTCAACTATGCTGACATCTCTTTAAGGCGCGCGTGGAACACATACGCACCGTCCGGCACGGGAATAGCACTGCTAGATGGGACTCGCACAGACCAGTGAAGCTTGGCACAAAATGGAGGAGGCCTTTAGGGTAATTAATTACATGCCGAAGATGTTTCACTGCGATACCTCGCGGTCGCCGTTTAGCTCGCTACCTCGATGTGACCTCCATGTAAAACAAACGCATGCTAATGGACACGCACGCACACGCCAGGTATCGAGGTAAACCACCAAGCAGCCCGCGATGTATCGCAGTGAGGTATCCGTCGGCTTTTGCGTGCGTGTCTAATAGCATGCTTTTGTTTTACATGGAGGTGACATCCAGGTAGCGAGCTAAACTGAGACCGCGAGGTATCGCAGTGAAACATCTTCGGCATGTAATTACCCTAAAGGCCTCCTTCATTTTGTGCCAAGCTTCACTGGTCTGTGCGAGTCCCATCCAGCAGTGCTATTCTGTGTTATTACCCTAACCTCAGCAGTGGATGGAACAAGACTGCCAATGTTGATGACGATAGATAGTATTAAGCCAATCAATATCTAGTTTAAAGTCAGCCACATTTTAGACGGTTTCACACAAATTAAATGAGACAGAAAGTAAGCCTGCAGGGTTTTAAGCCCAAAAAATAATTGAATTTAAATACGGGCTAATCTAACGTAGTTTTTTATTTCAGACTTTGCCGTAGTCCCAATGATCGAGTTATAACAGTTATCAATTTGCCTTACCTTTTCCCACCTCTTTTGAGGTCGGTCCCAGTCTAACTTTTGAGCTTATATACCCGTAACGACTGTCAAAGATTACATAGCCCAGTTAAGTAGACGACAACCTCATAGGTTGAACTGTGAGATGCCCTACATAATAAAATGTCAGATTACAAATGACAGCCGGGACCAACGGCTTAATTTGCTTTTCGAGGCACGGATGGGGTATATGTAATGGTCACCCATCCACGAACCGACCGCGGCAAGCGTAGCTCAACCTTCACTTATAAAGAAGATACCATTAACACATATTGATAGTATCTTCAGCCCAATAAATAGCAAGGATCGGCGCGAACGAAACAACTCGATCAAGATACGTCTGACAAGACAATGGACTAGTTACTGTGCTCTATATTTATTGTAGTGTTTAAGAGTAAAAAATAGACCCTCGCAAAATGACGTACAATTTTGAAAATAATGTTTATATACCTATACAATCTCCGTTTTAGTTTATTTGGTAAGATATCCTACGAAAATAACAGCCGCACAGGTCGATCGATCAGGTTAAGCTACGCTTGCCGTGGTTGGTCTATGGATGGATCTATGATCTTACATATCGAGACCCATCCGTGCCTGGTAAAGCACGTTAAGCTGTTGGTCCCGGCTGTCAATCGTGGATCTTTGACAGTCGTTACGGGGAGTCAGGAGTCCGAAAGTCTAATAACCAGTCTTACTAAAGGATATCGTATTATTTATTTATTTATTTAAACTTTTCGCACAAAAAGGTACAAAGGCGGACTTAATGCCTTAGGCATTCTCTACCAGTCAACCAAGGGTGGTGAAGAGATTACTCAGAAACTGGGTTTTGGTGATCAGATAGGCAGTCGCCCCATGTAAAATACTGGTATTCAGCTGCATCCGGTTAGACTGGAAGCCGACCCCAACGTGTTTGGGAAAAAGCTACTAAAGGACTTTCGGACTCCTGACTACCTGACTACCCGTAACGACTGTCAAAGATCCACGAATGACAGCCGGGACCAACAGTTTAACGTGTTTTCCGAAGCACGGAGGTGTCTCGGAATGTAAAGATCACTCATCAACAGACCGACCGCGGCAAGCGAAGCTTAACCTGATCGATCGACCTGTGCCGCTGTTATTATTTAGCCACGGGCCTCTTCATAAAACTTAATTTGCGTATTTAATAGCCGTACCCACATCACCCTCTTTTACCTGTACCTGGCTCGCCTACGTAGAAATTATACTAGTTAATCATAACTTTTATGTTCCATTATCATTTAGCAGCCATCACTTGTGTTAACGAATGCTAGAACTGTTACTAAGGGATTTCTTATAGTAACGTCATCACCTGCCCGCCATTTTTTTCTAACTGTCGGGGTCGGTTACTAGGCTAACTGGTCATGCCAGAATACCTTCGATCGTTATCTGATCCCCGTAACCCTAGAATTACGGTATTGCGAAGACACTCATGATTGTTTATTTAATTTATTTAAACCCCTTTACTTATTTAAACTACTCAATTGTTCCCCAACTACATATGTTGGGGTCAGCTTCCAGTCAACCCGGATGCAGATGAATACCAGAATTTTACATGGAGGGACTGCCGATCTGACCTCCACAATCCAGTTACTGGGTAACCTTGGTAAGACTGGTTGTCAGACATTTGGGCTTCTAACAACCCGTAACGGCTGTCAGAGATCTACGAATGACAGCCGGGACCAACGGCCTAACGTGCTTTTCGAGGCACGGAGGGGTCTCGATATGTAATGGATGGTCACCCATCCATGAATCGACCGCGGCAAGCGTAGCTTTTAACCTTTGTTCAATCGATTTATTAAAACTTTATGCACAAGTAAAACTAACCGTACGAAGGCGGAGTTAATGCCATAGGCATTTTCTTCCGTCTACCGTAAGTGATGCAGAGATTGTCATGTGTTATTAGTGACTAGCTTCTGCCCGCAACTACGGCCGCGTAAAATTTCATGTTTTAAAATAAAAAATATCCTATAACACTCGGTAATACTGTAGCTTCCCATGAGAGAAAGAATTTTCGGAATAGGATCAGTGGGTCCGAAGATGACCCCCTACATTTTTTTTTAAAAAAACGTTGCCCCTCACTAAAAAAATAACCCTGTATCGTGGGTGCGTTTACAAACATTTAAACTCACATACACAAACAGCCAGACCCGGAACAACTACTTGTAGGTCATACAAATATTTTTTCCGTTCGGGAATCGAACGCGCGACACGCAGCGCAGCAGTCAATCGCTTCCCTCCGGTGCTCTTTAGGATTCAAAATGCCAAAAATTTTACTTTCATAACAAGTGTTTTAAGCATAAAATTTAAAAAATACCAACTTTTAATTGAATATTACATCTCGAACATGTTTAAACTATAACAACATATATCTACAATTTAAGCCCCTGACTCCTGTTTGAGTTTAAAAGTACCAAACAATTTTTTTTTTCAACTATACTTAGACATTCTTCAATACTCAATACTCAATACTCAATTCTTTATTGCATTCCATAATGTATACAAGGCTGGTAGGTAAATTATAGAGAAACAATTATGGACCCTGTCGGGCACAGCAAGTTAGTTTTTAGAGGAGAGGATGAAGCGCTTTTTGTTTAAAAACATAATAATATTGAAATTAAGGAGTAAATCTTATTTTTAGATATTTAAGTAGATATTATTTATGAGTAGATTTATATTAATTTTGTTTATTATTAATATTTCTATATTTATTTATTTATTTATATATTTATTTATTTATTATTAATAGATATTTTCTAAATTATAAATTAGGTAATTATTTTATATATTTATTTATATATTAGCTGTAATTTATTATTAACTAAATAGTAAGTAATTAAAGATATTGCACGGTAGATATTACGATTCTTTAAAGTCGCAAACAGTTATTGAATCGCTGGTTTTTAGTCCTAAGCCTTAAATGATGTCCTTTAAAAAGGGGCTCGATTATTGAAAAAAGCGGACATCATTAGAAGCGCTAAAAGTTTTTTAATTTAAAAAAGTGTCCATCACGAAGGTCAATAAGTTTTTAGAGGCTCAGTTCAATATTTCCCTTAAAATAAATATGGATTCCGTTACAAGGCGATACGATGAACAATCGCGAGGCATAATATTATAATATCTTCACCCTAATTAATATGTCTACCTACGCATTATTATGGCTATAATGCAGGGTACTGAACCATTCGTAGGTGCACCCCAGCTTGTGGGCCGTTAACAATAATTACTCACTATTATAATTTTAATATGCACCTATATTTTGCGGAAATTGTGTCCAATGATGTATCATTTACAAATCGATAGTTTTAATGCTAGGCATAATACGATACTCTTGTAGGTATTGCGTGGGAACACTGTTCATAAAGTTAGGCCCTTTGTGCAGGACGCCAGCACATCAAGCTACTACGATCTGTCAAATTTCTTTAGAAGATTTTCTGCTTTATCGCTAAAGCATTAGGTTCCAGATTGATTGGGAAAATTTGACAGTTTCGGGTAGCTTGGATGTGCTGGCATCTGTACACAGCGCGGTTTCTTTACGGTACGACGTATAAACAATGTCGTAGAAAAAACGTGTCTGTCAACAAGCTTCCATAGTGGTCCATACAACACTGACGACCGGGCCTGTACACGGCGAATAAACCGTAGTTTTTCACGGTAAGAAAAACGTGTATGCACAAAAGGCAAAGGCATTGCTGCAGCCCCCCTTTTATACATTGCGTGAACTTTGCATGAACTGGAACCCGTTGGATACGAGAAGCACAGAACTGATCGAAGTGTAGGTGCTGGGGGAGTATACTAGTATTTTACATGGATCGACTGCCTAACTGACCTCCACAACCCAGTTACTGGGTAATACAATACCCCTTGGTAAAAGTGGTGGTCAGAATTTCGGGGTTCTGACTACCCGTAACGACTGTCAAAGATCCACGAATGCCAAGACCAACGGCTTAACGTGCTTTCCGAGGCTCGGAGGGGTCTCGGTATGTAAAGATGGTCACCCATCCGGTCCGATTGACCAGTGCGGCTGTTGTCATTTAGCCACAAGCCCTTCAACACCTAATACAGAGTGTATCACCTGTTGTTGTGCACTGATACAGATGCACTCTCTTCGCTCGCATAGTCCGATGAAACGGCACGAAATCCGACACGACCGGAGAGAGATCAACCGCAGGACCAACGACTTAACGTGCTTTCCTAATGGAGAAACTCAATAACACTTTGACCGACATGGGAATCGAACTCAGGATCTCAGGCTTAGCAGTAGCGCGTGCGACCACTAAACCAACGAGGCCTTAAACACAACATAACATCTAGCCTGTATTCCCCGAAGTGTTAGGCAGAGGTGTGCCTATAGTACACTGGACTTATTACTTAGCATAATTAGCCTATAATGTTCCCACTGCTGGGACACTTAAACCATCTGCTTGGGTTCGAACCCAAACGCCACGCTCCGCAGTCCCGCTTGTGGACCAACGGACTAACTAATAGAATCTACGTAGGTACCTTTTTTTTTTCGGGTGGATACTCGACCTCCGGGGAGGGAGGTCAGGGAGTATGGGATGTAGGTACCTACCTACATACTTGAAGTTACAGCAGAGAACCATAACGTAGCATTAGTTATAATTTACGACTGTCTTCCCGAACACAGACGTAAGTGCATAAGTTTCAACGCCACACTCTTTATTGCCGCAGATCCGCCATTGCTGGTATTCAATGGAACACGTTATGAAGATATTGGGTACTTTGACATTCATTTTCATGGTGTACTTTATGACTTTCGGGTGAGGAAGTGACAAGATCGGGTTACGATAAGAACTCTGTCTGTGAAAAACTATTGAAGAACCTTTTCCCATGATGAAAGAAAGAATCTTAATGAACAGACAGACATTTTTTTCCAACTGAACCTGTGCTGCTGGGGAGTTTGTTGCGCCACTGCTTCTTCCCAGCGAAAGCACTAGGAAACTTCCTTTCTTGCTGGAAAGAAAGCTGGGTGATAGTCGGGCGTTTTGGGGGGACAGTCTTATGGAATTTTGACGTTCGAAGGTTCGTTCCTCGAACGGTTAGGCAGCGGCAGAGGTGCACCTGTAGTTGGCCCAAATTTCGCCAGTTACTTGAAGCCCCAGTTAGAGGGCGGGCCTATCGCCATTGCCAATTCCTGAAGGAAAAAAACCCAATACCACTTTGCCTGACCTGAGAAACGAACCCAGGACCTCATGCTCAGAAGAAGAGCTTGCGACCACTAGACAATGAGGCATAAACAAAGAATCAATAAGAGAAGAATTATACCGACGTAAGAAACAATCCACGTTGAAGGAAAACATCGTGAGGAAACCGGCATGTCCTAGAACCAAAAAAATCGAAGACATGTGACATCTACCAACCCGCACTGGGCCCGCGTGGGGTATTATGGCCCACTCCCCATCACTGAGAGGAGGCCTGTGTCCCAGCAGTGGGAACATTATAGGTTGATTATGTAAGAAACTATCCTACAGATCCTGAAGTAAACGATAAATGATATAAACGAACGGGATAGAATTACACATCTCGAAGTGATCCTACAGTTTATGGAACAATAAACTGAACGTCATACTGAACAAAGTCGAAATTCCATTGCAATCAAAAACTTATTAGGACCTTTTTGTTACAAATGGTCACTCAAAAATCAACTTAGAAAACATTTCACTAAAGTATATAACTGATTAAGTGGCGATAGAATGTTAATTATCTGAGATAATTAACACTGCTAAGAGATGATTGATCAATCAGATGGTACCATTACTATATTTTGTACTCATTCTCCTGGGGGCCTACTCCGAAGTGCAAAGTGCGAATGTTCGGATCGGACCGACACATGGCCGAACCGAATATTATTGAAAAATGCAAAAAAAAGTTCGGATCGGCTCAGTTGGGTCGGGACCATAGTCAATATTCGAAAGAGTGTAGGAGTGTAGGATCGGAACCGACCGAACCAAATATTAACTTCGTAGCAGGAAACGGCCGAACATTCGGCCGATACTACTTCGGAGTAGACCCCCTGATCTTATCTGAAGTTATTTGGGGTCGGCGAATCATGTCTTTTTCATCCATACGTCTCTATTAGTCGTCATCTCGGTAGTCACCCCCTTTCTAACCATGTCATCAAACACACAGTCGTGTGTCTTCGTTTCTTTGGTCTTCCCCTACTCTTGTAGCCATCGACATTCATACTCGCAACTTTCCTCACGACATTTTCCTCATTCCTCGCAACACATGCCCATACCACGACAACCGATTTCCACACAACTTTTCAGTTACCAGTGCCACTTTATTCCACCATTTAAAAATAACAAGTCAAAGAGCTGAAATATACAAATATTAAACATAGCTCCGTTTCCGCGATCACCACATACATTAAAGAGTTACCCGCCACAATAACACACACGTAACGCTAAACTTAAACCGGAGTACTTCACAAGATCCCATTGTTTTACAATGTTCATAATAATCTTACAATAACATGCAATATCGACCCGATGTGTTTCCACCATTTTCTCCGACTGTCCTACGGGCTACGTTAGACGATGTATGAAATATAACAGCATATGTTTAATAATATTAGTGACAGTAGATCGTCGATTTACATTAAACCTGGCAAATGTTTGAGTGAGACTGTAAACAGAGGGAGAATTATATCCGAATGTTTATAATTTGTGTGATCTTGTTCTCCTACAAAATGAGGTTTCTCGTAATTATGTAACGGAGATGTTGTTTTAAATAACTTGTGGTTGTCTGAGAAAGTTGAGAGGACGTTGGATAAAATGTATGTATTCATTATTTAGGCCGACTGACGTCGCTCAAAAAGCCGCTAAGCTAAAGTGGAACTGAGCTGGCCACGTCTGCCATATGTCCAATGAGCTGTGGGCCACAATAACCACCACGTGAAGCCATGGCGCGGCTAGAAGGCGTCGCGGACGGTCCCGTAGAAGATGGCGGGACGAGTTGGACAATACAACGACATGTGATCCGCTTTAGCTCTGGATCGAAACAGCTGGAAGTCATGGGGAGAGGTCTTTGCCCAGCAATGGGATGATGCAGGCTAACAGTAACAGTAACATTACTTAGGCCATGTTTCCTGTACGCTGTTACTGTTTCATTATCACCATCATCATTTAAGCCCGGAAACACCAACTGCGGGGCCCCCCCTTTCTTCTGCCATACTTCCCTGTTCTGTGCGTCTCTCGCCCAGGTGTTTCCTGTGACTTTGACGATATCGTCAACCCAACGCGCTTTTGGACGGCCCTGGTTTTTTAGGCCACCATTTGGTCACCGCTTTACTCCATCAGTCATCTCTTCGTCCAGCTAGATGTCCTACCCAACTCCACTTGTGGCGCATCACTCTGTCCCCGATTTCGTAGTCTTTCGATCGACTACGGATTTCGGTGTTACACACTCGGTCTAGTAGGGTTATACCAAGCATGGCTCGCTCCATGAGCCTTTGTGATACTCGTATGTGATGGACAGTCTCCTGTGAGCGTCCGTGTCTCGGCACCGTTGGTCATTGTTGGTCACCGCAGGTAATTGTTTCATTATATTTCCTATTATCCCAAAAGGCGACTTATGGAGTTTGAAATAGACGACCTCTTCTGTATCTACACTACGAGTACTACATACACACATGAATACGACTTACGAGTATCTCGTTACATCTATACGCGCAAACGTAACCATGAATTCAGCTTGCGTTGAAATTTTTCGTCGGTTGAATAATTTCACGTGGTAGATGCAACAGCACTTTGTTACCCGACTAAGGACGTTGCAGCTGCTCATCCTTTTGTCAAAGCACTTTCATCGATACAATCATTCGAGAGAAACAAGAAGTTTGCAAAAATTACGCAATAAACTGTCACAGCCATTTTTTTATGAAACTGTTAAAATCAAGTACCTTATCGCGTTATCGAACAAATAACCCAATTGAGTCCCTTAACGAAGCAGTTTAAAAAATAAACATTAAATAAAAACTAATTTAAACACAAAACGGAGGCCGAAAGCCGAAAAGCTATCAATGTAACATTCTCAGAAACATTATACATTGAATGTCGTTTAAGAAATAAGTTTTACGAGCTAAAATGACCTAAATTATAATTTTGAAGGCATTTAACGATCGGCCAGTGTGTATTATCTGAGATTATGACGTTTTTAAAAACATTCGGAACTGAGTTTATTCTTTGTATTGTTATTTTTAAGGTCTTTGTGATAAATGAAAATTGTTGGAGTTTTACGAACCAATTTGGGACGTTTTATTTTGTCAGGGAGCCAAAATATCTGTCGTTATTCGCAGGTTCTTCTGTTTTATTTGGATTTTAAATTAAATAGTGTTTTATCTTCAGATTTAAAGTTAGCTCCAAAGAAAACGATAGAAATTTAAGGCTAATTTTTCCATCGCCGGATAACTTTTATTCGAGAATAAATAGGGTATTTGCCTGGATAAAAAATAATTATTATATTTAGTCCGTCAGTTAGATTATCGATAAATAATGGACACGTATGTTTTCTTTTGTCAATCAAACAAAAAATGACAAAGATAAAGCGCGTCAAAAATGCAGGAGTGGGGGGTCGTGACGTCACTTGATTGCAAAACTGTCGCAAGCAAGTGACGTCACGCGGAACTTTAACGGGCGATATCTTCATTATTTTTTCTATAATTGACAAAAGAAAAAATACGGGTTCAATATTTTTTGATAATGTAACTGACGGACTAATTAGATTTTTTTAGGAAAATAGCCTATTGTCGTTGGACAGTTTTTGTATGAAATAACTATCAAAATTTCAAAATTATTTCTCGAATAAAGTTATCAGATGATTGAAAAATCAGCCCTTAGTATGCATCGATCAAATAACAAAAGCTGTGGTGGTTCAATGGTTTCCGCCCCGAATTACGAGTTGTAGGTCATGAGTTTGAACCCAGGCAGGCGGTTTACTTTGTGTAAACTATTTCATCACCACTGCTCTCAAAACGGTGAAGGAAAACATCGTGAGGAAACCGGCATGTCCTGGAACCAAAAAATCGAAGACATGTGACATCCACCAACCCACACTGGGCCCGCGTGGTGGATTATTGCCCGCTCCCTCACAGAGAGGATCGGTGTCCCAGCAGTGGGAAAATTATAGGCTGATTATATTGATCAAAGAACACAAATTCATACCTGTATTCCTCGAACTGTTAGGCAGAGGTATAGCAAATTTCGCCAGTTAACAAACAATACCTAACTATTCAAATTCTACACGTTGATGTGCACGTAGCGGCATAATTGCCATGATACCAACTGGTAAGCATCAACAATAGTTACATAAACACGAAGTCGACTGGTATAGTCATTTTGCTATAGCAAATTTGCAACCCAATTAGGGTGCTGTCTCCCCAATAATTATCAACAGCATGCGTGTCATTTGAACTCAGCTTAAGCTGCCAACACCGACACGCAATTGTCCCACTCTATGATTATCCTTGCCCATCAAAACGGCACAATTTAATTATAATTAAACTAAGATCAACTTTTTCAATGATAAAACTTCACATCCAACATCGTTAACCGGAGTAAAACCATGCGAGTGCCAATCACAACACTATGCGTCGTAAAACGGGATATAAACGGAGTATAAACCATTTTAAATTAATACAAGACGTGTATAAATAACTAACTCACTAAAGAGGATCACCAGATTCAGTTGAAATTTAATTTAGTAAGATTATAAACGGCATAGTTTAATCATGGTAACGTTGGGTATCGCCAACTTATACGAAGTCCCATAAAACGGGCCATAAACGCTGCATCCACTTACTTTTATTGCCAGCTACCAGTGTTGCCAGGAATAGGTTTTGCAGAAGTGCTGCTGATTTTTCGGAACGACATCTGTTTCTAGAAAGGTTTTTAATTTGGAATAGAGGAAAATTAATGGAAACTGTTATGGAATTACTTTCTCGAGTCGACAGGAATCGTTTTGCAATTAATTTGTTGGATTAAACTTGTCAGTGGTTTACAGATTTACTTGGCCATAAAAAAATAACGTGTCTTATTAATTTATGCAATCTCCTCTGTTATTATTCACTTACTCAAATATGCCTACATTTAATTATTTCACCCCATAAAATAGTAATTAGAAAAATATACAGCGTGTTTTATGCTCACACATTTTATCAGTCGTGCAAAACGTTATTTTCTAACCTGGCAGCACTGAGCGGACTCCCGATATTTCTCCGAAAAGCCGGCTATTATAGCTTTATATGGAGAAACATAAACGTTACGGCTTATTGCCGGAGGATTCCAAATAATATTGTAATGTATACAATCAATAACCATGTGTTTCGTACAAACTTTACTAATATGAACCATTTGCTTAGAAAACTTTTTGTATCTGAATATTGAAATAACATTTTTATAGTCTATTTCGAGGAACTAAGAAAGCACAAGTCGTTATGAAAGATAGCATACGGCAATTCGCTAAAACTAGCCGTACACAACTTCATAGTCATCAACATCTACCTAACCTTTTCCCAAATATGTTGGGGTCACCTTCCATTCTAACGGGGTGCAGCTGAATACCAGTATTTTACTGGAGCCACTGCCTATCTGACCTCCACAACCCAGTTACTGGATAATACGAAACCCCTTGGTAAGATTAGTTGTCAAACTTTCGGGCTTATGTCGACCCGTAACAACTGCCAAAGATCCACGAATGACAGCCGGGACCAACTGCTTAGCGTTCTTTCCGAACAACGAACAATGAGGACTGATTTTACTAAAGTCTTTTATCTGTGAAGTAAATCGACGACTTGTATTGAAAAACCTCCAAAAATCAAAATATTCGCAGAATAAGACATAAGTGTATATCAAATTCATTTATTTTTTTTCACCTGAAGTTATTTAATTCCATTTTATAAGATAACACTAAAATAACAAAATAATATCCTAAATTAACTAAAACTATTTACAAACTAAAATATAGCGTCGAAAAATTCATCCACATCGCTGTCAACTGGTAATGTACCCAAGACACTGGCGGCATTGCCACGTTGTATGGCAATGCTTATCCTCTGGCCAAAGTAAAAGCCATTAAAAAAAAAGTATTGGGTATAAAAGTTTGGTCGATTTCGCCTTTAGTTGTCTTGAGTTCTCTATCTACATGGCTTTATCTGAACGAGAATTTCCACAGCCTTTAGTAAGCAAACACCCTATATTATTATTATGAATGTGAAAGTTTGTATGTTTTGATGGATGTTTGTCACTCAATCACGCAAAATCGACTGAACGGATTCGGATGAAATTGTTCACACAGAAAGTTTAAAACCTTCTTATGATCAAATTTTAATCCCGCAGGATAATTGCGTAACACGCTAGAGTAAAAATGTCGTTTCATTTCGTCAGTCCAACAACATTCATTGTGTTATTTACGCTGTTGAGCAGACAAATTTTTCGAACATATGAAGCAATGGATTGGCAATATCCTTCAAAATGATTCAGATTGTGAGCGATGGTATGTAATGTAATTAGGGTGCACTGGTAGGTGCACGTTCTCGTGGGATAATTTCCGACTTCCACGCGGGAAAAAGCTATTAATAATAGGTACTTCGTTAACCAAAGGATATACGATAGTTTACATTAAGTGAAAAGTCAAAAGATTTATTGACAAGCGCATCATGCCGCAAGCGCATAGTACCAAGTCAGTTCCGCGCGACTAATTCCATGATTTACGAACATCGACGGACAGGTCTAAATTAATATCCAACTCAGTTTTACAAGCGATGACTAGTTTGAACATAAATTGTTGGGACACTAGATGTTGCAAGTTCTTTATGATGTGGTGACAATAGTTGTGAAAAAAACTGCAGCTGAAAATCTGTGCATACCGAATTGTTTTGTCATCGGAACGAAATACCAGCGTTAGGGCTCTCTCTCGCAGTGCATTATGCTGGGCGATGGCCGTTTTGCGGGGATGTGACGCATATTTTCCCTCAACTTGTTCTTTTTTGTGTTTGTGTACTTTGTGTTACTCCTCTACGTCATGTTTACCGTAAATACATGTTTTTTTTTTTTTCTTCTTTTACACAAAGTTGCAACTTGATAGAATAAGAGGAATTTGTCCACTTCAATGTAGTTTGCTAGATTTGTCCTAAAAATCTAACTCAAGCTAGCAAAGCTTCTAATATACATAACATACTTACATAATCAGCCTACGAGTATAATGTTCCCATCGCTGGGACACGGGCCTCCTCTCGTTGAGAGGGAGCTTCTAATATAAAGATGCCAAAGTATTGCTTTGCACAACTGTTTATTGATAATAATCTTGCCTTTCT
Organism: Apamea epomidion; assembly: GCA_947507525.1. Classification (NCBI taxonomy): domain Eukaryota; kingdom Metazoa; phylum Arthropoda; class Insecta; order Lepidoptera; family Noctuidae; genus Apamea; species Apamea epomidion. The sequence continues at coordinate 13,951,527 of OX382241.1, read as the reverse complement.
TCATTAGAATTCGTTTTTTTTTTTAATCCATCATACTGCCGCGCTAATTAGAAGTGCAGTACGGAAAATCCGAAAGAGCAGTAATATGTCTTGGTCTTGGTCTCCGTTGTGCTTAGTAATGTACTTCTCAGCAAGAAACATTCTGCAGTTTTGCTTATTAAATGTACCACTTCCCGGACAGCTATCAAAATGAGGATCAAATCACCATATAGAGCTCATTACGAGGATTCCGAATCTATAAGTAACTCAATTTTCCCAAAAATCCTTCCTTATCGCGTTTCTAATTAGCGCGGCAGCATAGAAATTGAGCAGAGGTGGCCCGCAGTGGTATCCCCGAACCCCGACTTAAGAGTTTTAGGTTGTGAGTTCGAGCCAGGCAACCACTTTACTTTGTGTTAATTATTTCTTCACCACTGTTCTCAAAACGGTAAAGGAAAACATCGTAAGGAAACTGGCCTGTCCTAGAACCAACAATTCGAAGGCATGTGACATCCACCAATCCGCACTTGTCCTGCTCCCTCACGGTCCTCTGTGAGGACTGCGAGGGAGCCTGTGTCCCAGCAGTGGGAATATTATAGGCTGATTATGTAATTATAGCCATGAATGTCGTGATTGCCCAGTGGTACTCTGCCACTCACGCACGAGGCTACAAGTTCGAATCCGACCAAGTACAAATGTGACTTTTTCAATTCACATGTACTTTTCAAAATAAATATCCATTTAAATTTCCCTTCCCCCGCACCCAAGACAACAGTAGTAGGACCATAAAAGGTTAAACGTAAGAAATAATTTATTTATTTACTTTTCTACTTACTGAAAGACTTAACGACCAGTTAATTAACATTCTACTGTAAATGGAACAACTGCCAATTAGTAACTGGAAATGGTTTACCGTAATCCATAAATAATATACTTTTTTTTTTATTATTTTTTGATTTATTGAAATTATTGCTCGTCCGTGGCGCGTGAACGATGAAACCTAAGATTTGGACCCCAATGGTTCCGCATCAGCGCCGCACGCGCACGTAATATGCAGTGTGTCTAAAAGATCTTTATCTGATGCACAGTGCTTTCTGCCTAGCTTATAGTTCTAACTTTATTACAAAAAGATAATTTTCCTAGATCCTGATTTACCGTTTGTAGTCCAGTCGACACGGTTAGTTTTTGAAAGGTGTATTAATTTATTGGTTTTAAAGCTGGTGTACGTACGCACGGCTACACATCAAGTTATACATAACCAGTATAAGCTGACTTCTGCTTGTACCAAAAACTTATGCAATGCGAGATCAGCTAAAACTGGAAATGTATATATTGATATGGAAGCCTGTGTTCCAAAATCGGTGAAATTAATACTACTTACTTAATTAAGGCAAAAACGTCAGGGTAACCCGCGAAATCCAAATTTTCTAACGTTCTTTGCAATTTGCAGGTTGTACTTGTATGTTCATCTAAATATGATTCGTGGAGAAAACAAATATTTACTTATTTATAGAATTATAATCATAATAATCATCAATACAACCGTCTAAGTTCATATTACCCTAACGACTGTCAAAGATCCACGAATGACAGCCGGAACCAACGGCTTAACTTTCTGTCCGAGGTACGGAGTCTTGGTATGTAAACGTGGTCCACCCATCCACGGCCTTAACCTGATCGATCGACACGTGCGTCTGTTATTACTTAGCCACACACTCCTCCAATTTGCAAACAGGACTGAATACTATTATTTCATAGTCCGCCTTATCCTTGATGCGTTCGAGTATTGTCACCCTAAAAAACCGTTAACCTAATTTTATTTTATGCATTTCTGTCACTGCGGTGCCAACCAGTGTTACCAGAGTTTATAAATAAAGACATTGTAATCCCAACGGCTGATTGAGAGCATGGACACCTAGTAACACAGTTTGTCACATAATACAATACATCAACATGCCATAATGACCTTTAGTGCTTGTGATTTAGAGCCTCTAACGGCGTAGTGGTAATTTTATTGTATACGAATATTATGGGGCATAAAATTTGTTCATGAGGTCGGAAACGCTTTTATTATTTTTTTAATTAGTAATTTGTATATGAGCAGTCGTGGACCAGTGATAACGGCCGCGAATTACGGGTTGTAGGTCGTAGGTTCGAACCCAGACAAGCGCTTTACTTTGCGTAAATAATTTCATCACTACTGCTCTCAAAACGGTAAAGGAAAACATCGTGAGGAAACCGGCATGTGACATCAACCAGCACGGGGCCCGCGTGGTGGATTACGGCCAACTCTCTCTCACCGAGAGGAGTGTCCAGCAGTGGGAACATTATAGGCTGATTCAGCATGATTATGCATGAGTAAAATAATGTTTTTTTCAGAATATCTTCACAGACATTTTGTTAACATAAAAGGCAACTAGAGACGCCCGTCACAATCTCACTTTCCGCAAATTTTACATCCGACCCATAAAAACTTCGGTCACAAATCTATGAAAGGAAAACATAAAAATATTTGTCTACGCGCGGGAATTAACTGTCTGCAGACAGGAATCTTTGAAAGGGATTTCAGATATTATTAGCCTGTGAGCGTCTATCGGGCATCGGTGAATATGGCCTCCTTAGGATAGCACAACAAAACCAAGACATCACTGGATAGTATGATAAGTTTATTTTAATCAACCAGATTAAATGCGACGATATAGGTGAGTACCGAAGTCGCAGCGCTGCTGGTAAGTTTGTTACAACACTTCTTCCTAAGTCACTAGAAAGTGGTGAAGGGCTGGACTGTCTTATGTACGTTTTGACGTTCGAAAAGTGCCGTCGTCAACGTCATAATTACATAAGAGAGTCCCCCAAAACGCCCGTCCTTCATCACTTTCTAGTACTTTTTTTTTTTTTTTTGAGGACGGGAAATCGTCAAGTGACCCCTCCCGCTCTGGGTGGAGCGGAAGGGAGTGTCAGACTCTTACTGACTAAAACCCACCCGTGTTCCTTCCTTAGCCCTTTATGTTCCAGGGCAGCGGTAACCCTTTCAGACGATCCCATTACCGCGGCAGGCTTCGGCCTTGTCGGGCCCGTCAATCATGCTGACATCTCTTTGAGGCGCGCGTGGAACACATACGCGCCGTCCGGCACGGTCCTGGTTCTGATCGGACGGTGAGCTACCCATTGCTCTCCGCCCGCAGGCCCGCATCACTTTCTAGTACTGTCGCTAGGAAAAAGACATGGCGCAACAAACTCCCCAGCAGGAACTCCTCAAGCTCCTTTTTCTTCCATATCGATCACACGATCTTCTCAGTGGTCACATCAATCTTTTCTGTGGTCTGCCTAATTAGTTTCCCTTAATGATTACCAAATCAACACGGAATGATTTAAAAGGCCCGCCCAGTTAATTAAACTTTACAATGGCTCTTGGCTTCTATCCAATAGATGTAATAAATTAAAGTTATTTTTATTGTTGCTACCTTATGTCAAAGACTCGCCATATTATTTATAGGACTGTCATCGAACGGTTTGGTCGGAAAATATTCCTACAACATATCCATATTCATTAACGGCCGAACTCAATTACCTATCTATCACCAGTTTTGGCATCCTGGAGGTAGAAACCTATCTATCTCTGGTTTTAACGTCCCAATAATCTATATCAGTAGCGATCTGTATTTATTTTATTTAAGGACAACCAACAGAGCATACACCATAAGTCCATAATACATGCTAAAGATTCCATGTTTTTGTTTGTTTTTGTGTATGATTATATTATACTGGCAGTTAATGATTATACTGGCTACGATCAGTAGCGCTCTGTCTTTAACTGAAAATAGGTTATTGGGTTCGGCCGTTAAGGGTAACGCAATGTTCTGACTGTCAACAACAAATATTAATTTGCTAAGCGTGGCAATTATGGAAAAATTGGAAAATGGAGGAAGCTCTGCAAGCAGAAGCTTTCAAGACCACTTCATATGCTATTAAATTAGGTCTTATGACTACTTTAGAATTAACCAGACAAATGTCGTATGGACCAGAGATTGTTCATAATAAAAATCACTCGAAAAGACAATAAATATAATCGCGAAAACCGTTGAGCATTTTGGTAGTAGGCGATCGTTTGGGTTTTTGGGTGGGTTGGGTTAATTGGATAAGAGAAGATGTGGTTTTATAGCATTTATCAATAAGACGAGGAAAGCTACCACAACTCCACAATACCATTCGGAATAAGGGGCTAAATCAAGCAAAAAAAGACAGAAGTTAACTCAGTCAAACAACGTAATATTTCCCCAGCAATTTGGACAAATCTGCAACCACCATCAAGTAACTATCCACTACATTAAGGTCTGATTTTTCCATCGCCAGATAACTTTTAATCGAGGAATAAAATTGACGTCTGACAGTTTTTGTATGGAAGAAATGTCAAAAATTCAAAACTATTCCTCGTATAAAATGATCTGGCGCTAAAAAAATCAGCCCTAAGACATACAACCCTAAATCTCCTCGTGTTTAAAGCTAATCATTTGTTACAAAAGCCGGCAGTACTTTCTATACTTTTAGTAAGTCCAGTTAAGTGTCCAGTCGGGTCATATGACCAGCAAACTATGTGCTTACCCCTTTTAGTGGCGATTCCTAGTTTATGGCGCTATGTAGAGAAACTGTTTGCCTCTTTGGCGTTTTTAAAGGGTACTTATGGCGCCAGATGGACATTGAAGAAGGTAGCTGGTGTATAGGAACTGAATGTGAAAGATTTATGGCGGGAAATTTTATTGGTTGTTTTTTTTGTTTTGTAATGTAGGTATAGCACGATATATTTGTTCAAGTGGGGGATTACTGGGCCATCAAATACCCAGTGCGAGTGCGGTGCCTCTAATCAGACCATGCCCCACATGCTGGAGTGCCCTAAGTGCCCGTTAGTCTGCACCTTGGATAACCTAAATAATGCCACTGATGCCGCACTGACGCCACCTACTGGACTCAAACTATATAAAACATCGAAGAAGAGTACCATCGACGCGAAAAGAAGAATTACTTTGCATACTATTGTATGTATAGCATCAAGTTCTTTTAACTTAACAGACAGCTGTGCTGTTGGGAAGTCTGTTAGGCCACGTCTTCCCAGCTAATGCACTAGGAAATGGTGAAGGGGTGATTTGGGGACTGTCTTATATAATATTGACGTTAAAAAATTATCAGAGATCTAAGAAAGGATAAGTTATGTTTAAATAATTCAGGTATCCAAAAAGGATGCTATCCCAAATTAATCCAGCCTGAACGAAATTTAATTTAATAATAAGGCCAACCAAATTTAACTATAAAATCCCGAAGGAACGCGCGCTAGCCCCAATAACTTCAACCCGAAACCTCGTTACCCACATTATTATACAGGCGGATTTTTTAAAGACCAGCCAAATTTAAGGATGTGGTACAGACCATCAAACTGAACAACTTTCTCCATGGGACAAATAGCGTAATCGCGAAAATTTTATCAACTGTCCCATAGAAAACTTCAATACCTACTCGACCTAAATGTATGGGACGGCTGAATTTTTATTCGCGATTACGATGTTGGTCCCATGGAGAAAGTTGTTCAGTTTGATGGTCTGTACCACATCTTTAAATTTGGCTGGCCTTTAAAAAATCACCCTATATTGTAGAATCATAATTGACTTAATGATTGTTTTTGTCCAACGATAAGTTTGACGATCCGACTTTTTTTTAAACCGATTTCAAAAAAGGAGGAGCTTCTCAATTCGAATGTTTTTTTTTTATGTATGTATGTTTTTTAGTGGATAAGGTATGCCTCAGGGGTGGTCCCATATAAATTGATTACCTATGCATGGGTAGTTTTTGAGTTAGCTTCAATAATACGATTTTTTTCACTTAGTTTATATTGATGATGTTTTAATAACTTCCTGTCACTGATATTTACATAGCAAGTAGTGTTAAATGAATTTGTGTGGGGTGGGTACAACTACAAGAGAAAAATAAAAACTTGATAACAAAAAAAAAAAAAACAACAGACTCCAAAAAACGCTACAAAGTGATAAATAACTGAATTTCGAAAGTCGGTGTCAAAAAACTTCAAACATAACTGTCGAAATGTGGGTAAGTATACTATAGATGCACGTCTGCCCAACCCTGAGGGAACACATGCGTGATGCACAAACGGTCTTCAACACACATCGACAACCATTATATCCTATATCTGTCTCAAGACACTAAGATTTCAAGCAATTACCGCGTCGCGACACAAACTTACTGTCATCACGTCGACTTATTTATTTTCAGTAGCCAATAAACTTCTATAGCACAGTCTTGGTATAAATTAACAACGAGCATTAGGTCGCATAAACACTGTATAATTATCCGCTTCTGAATAGATATTTTGTAATATATACGACAGTAATAACCATGATTTTGCTTAGAGTGTTACATAAATCAATTTTGGTATGCGCAGCGGCCGTAATGTTGGAGTTTCTGTGCAAAGTAGTTTGGTAGGAAATGCTTCGTTTTTGTAGTTTTTTATGAAAGAAAGAAAGAAAGAAGAAAGAAAATACATTTATTTGGCACAAACTAAGACACACAATACACCAGATATATACATCAGACAAAACAAACAATAAGATAAAAAAAATAAAAGATTAAATAAAAAATGTGAAGTCCGATGTAAGAAAATTATCAGGAAAGTGTGCCTCACGGCTGCGCCAAAAAGGCCCAGTTCAGCAAAAATGCCAGACAACTAGTGCCTGACGCTGGTTTTCAACTGAACCTGATGTGTGAGGTGACAGATGTAAATCAGTTTTATACTGCAACGTGACGTGTGTATGCATACTTAATATATAAATAAAATAAATTTGTGTTAGATAAAAAACAGTAACGAATATGTGAATATGTCTAAATGTGTGATATTGAGTAACAATGGAAAAAAAAAAAAAATACTGATAAATAAATAAGTGAGACCGCCGCATGATAGACCTTCCCATGCAAATAAAGAGATTCCTAGAAACTAGATACGAGTCAGAACAAAAACCTGTTTTAAACGCTGCCTGCCACAATTTATTAATCCGTGCACTGTAGTGTAGATGATTAGATGGTCCAGTGATTAAGTGGGGAAGCGCATCATTAAATTCATAAATCCCTCTAAGTTCATATCACGGATCTCGGATATCTATGGTTCATATATTGAATGACTCATATCTTAGCCTAGCCTTTTCCCAACGGTGTTGTGGTCGGCTTCCAGTCTAATCGGATATACCAGTATTTTACATAGAGCGACTATCTATCTGACCTCCACAACCCTGTTACTGGGTAATATGATACCTCTCGGTAAGACTGGTTGTCAGACTTTCGGGCTCCTGACTACTCGTAACGACTGTCAAATATCCACGAATGACCGCCGGGATCAACGGCTTAACGTGCTTTCCCTCGGTATTTAAAGATGGGTCACCCATCCACAGACCAACCGCGGCAAGCGTAGCTTAACCTGATTCGATCGACCTGTGCGGCTGTTATTATTTAGCCGGAACCCTCATCCTATTGAATGACTATTTAATTAAATATCGAATCAATAGGATTATATGGTGGTATAGAGGTATGAGGAACAGGGTGTAAAGTTCACTCATACTCTATAGAAAAGGGAGGATCCTCCGACCAGACAGGGGTTTTGTCTGGCGGGCAATTGCCCAGCGGTTGATGTCGGGAAGTTTGTATATATGCTGATTGCGCGGTAAACTCTGCTTGCGAGATGCAGGATTTGCGTGACGTCAGTATGACGCGTTGTTCGCATGTGGCGTTGTATAATAGTTACCGCTACAGTGGTATTATTGGTGGTGGTATTTATATGGTGTACATAATAAAGATGATTCTATTCTATATACTTAAGACACCTCGTATTGATGATTTCAATGATTATAAATCTGTAAATACATATTTGTTACGGTCACGAATTATAAATATTTTGTTCAACATACAACCTGACATTCATGACCTGCAAATTGTATAAAACGTAAGAAAATTTGAATTTCGCAGGCTACCCAGGCGCATCCCCTTGAAGGCCTTGCCAGTAATGCACGAGGTTGTGGGTTCACATCCGGGCAGGTACCAATGTAACTTTTTCAATTCCTATGTACTTTCGGAGTTTATCTTGGATATTACTGATATCGGTGAAGGCAAACATCGTGAGGAATCCTGGACCTGGATTGTGAGGAAGTCTGAAATCGCCAACCCGTCTTGAGCAAGCGTCGTGATCATTACTTACGCCGTCTCTGTATGAGAAGAGCCTTTGCCCAGCAGTGGGATAATAAGAGGCAGGTATGATTACACTTACTATCAATGCAATACGTTTAATTAAAAGACTAGGATTTGTTTTAACGTTTTAAACTTGGTTTTCACAAGTTACTGTGGAAAACTTTCATGTTCTCATGGAAGGGCTCGAGACCAGAGAGAAACGAAATGTAAAGTGTGTATTTTAATTTTAAATAAATAATTTCTTACGAAGATCTACTACAAAGTATTAAAAAACCCATTAAAATATAATTCGCCCATACGCTAAAAACCCATAAACTGCTAAATAATTACAACTTATTAACGACAATCGATAAAAAACAAAAAACCAAGCATCGAAATAATCGCACGCGCATACCATCTGTTTTAAACCGCGCAATAAGAAGGCGTATAATCTTGCACGAATGTATGACAAATAATTCGTTTTGTTGCTAAGGCGGGTACACACAGACGTACGGGCGCTCACACCGCTTTGTTTACGTTAAAATCACGCGCGCGTGACCGGACCATGGCGTTTATTTCCAAAACAATCATGTGGAGCGCACCGGGACTCAGCTTTCGACCGCTGTTGTGCGCAGGACACATTATTCGCACCGAAAATTGTATTTGACAAATAATGGTCCTTTCATACTTAACGTGGGAGAATAATAAGCTGAATGTATTGTGATTTTTGGGACAATTGTTAATAAGTTTATCGCTTGTTTGGTATTATCTCTTATACGTAAATAAGATAAATTAAATTATGATCTACCCCTACAAATATTCTTTTTAAATCTATGGATCTAACGTTGCGTCTCCGGTACCTATTCATATTTAGGAAATAATGCCAGCAATTAACTACGCACTGACTAATACTAATTTAGTAAACTATGACAACATAAGGTTTCTTGGATAGCATAAAGCTTCATCAGCCTATAGTATTCCCATTGCTGGGGCACAGGCCTCCTTTCGGTGAGAGGGAGTGGGCCGTAAACCACCACACGGGCCCAGTGCGGGTTCTTCGAATTTTTGGTTCTAGGACATGGTTCCTCTCTCACCGTTTTGAGAGCAATGGTAATGAAATTATTTACGCAAAGTAAAGTGCCTGCCTAGGTTCGAAACCACGACCTACAACTCGGGGCCGTTACCAATGGGCCACCAGTGCATTGGCAATACCAATTTAGTAAAGTATGACAAAATAAGGTTTTTGGACAACAAAAAAAATTTAAGTCATTTTTAGGTGCAAGTTTTTAATTTCTATTTTTCCTTCCATGCTTGAAAAAACTTACATCATAAAAAAGCTAATGTATACATCGTGTACCCACACCCTAACGTAAGTCCTAAGTCGTTTTCCGTTGATTTAAAGTGGTGTTTGTTGGCTAACATCCGGAGCGAGAGCTTGCGATGTGTATCGTATTTACGACGCTTGCATTGTAGCACTAGCTTTATTAATACCTTTTGAAATGGTCAGAATGGGCGGTAGTATCGTAATCGTTTCGATGTTATTGGTATCTTTGTTAACATTTCGGATGTGGCTACTTTAAAACATTCTAAGACCAGCAGCCTAATTGCGCAACATCTGAATCATTTTGAAGGTTATCGTTTATCCATTGCTTCATATGTTCGAAAAATTTGTCTGCTCAACAACGTAAATAACGCAATGAATGTTGTTGAACTGTCAAAATGGAAGCCATTGCTACTGTTTGAGCAGACACAGCTGAACAGCGCACAAATAAAATGTAGTAAGTGAAAACAACAGACATTTTACAAAATCACCAGAAAAAAAACTTGAACCTAGATATTTTTTATAAACCTTTTCCTCTACCTATAATAACAGAACCCTTTTTATCAACAATTATAACTAAACAATAACAATGAATCGTTTCACCACTAAATTGCCAGCAGTAATTATCTTGAAGAATAGTTGGCATCGCCCGAAGACAGTGTAGTCGTGAAGCCAACGACATATTGATGAGATCCTATTAGTTGTGGCGTAAAATTAGACAACACGAACACAACTACATACATATGCTGCGGATATAATTGTACTAGAAAGGGTATAAAACATCTATGCAGCACTGATTCACTAACTGATACATAGATAGAACTGCACCCTATTGCATAACACACTTTTAATCTCAATCTGAATCATTTCAAAGGATACTGCTAATCCATTGCTTCACATGTTCTAAAAAATTGTCCGCTCAACAACATAAATAACGCAATGAACGTTGTTGAACTGTCAAAATGACAGCCAGGCTACTGTTAGTGTTACGGCATTACCTCGTTGAACTGGACCATATAAATCCAATTAGAAACTTTGAAAGTTATTTAGAATAATACAATGAGGGATTAAGCTTAAAACGAGCTAGCTAGGCAGTAGATAATTAAGAGCAAATTAGTTTAAAACTTTAAAAAAAGTTAAGTGCCTTACAGATAATGCCCTGACCTTGCCATCTGATCCAGGGAAAGTTTGTTCTACTCTGGCCACTGGCCATGTTAATGGAGGGGTGTTATCAATACGTAAGATATTAGGAATCGAAAATTTTATTGATCATGGACCACGGTGATAAAGACTTGTATTAAAAAAATATTGAAAGGATGCCCCCAAAGCGCAAAATACTTTTAAAAAACGAAACTTAAGAAAAGAAAGAAAAAGTAGTTTTTGGGACTCGCACAGGAATATCACAAACTAAACACATTCATAGAAACAAAAAAAAAATTAAGTAAAATGAAAATAAGAACAGAAGTCCTATACGAGGCCACAGACCTACACAATTCACTTGAATTCATAGATTGGAAGATTAGAAAAATGTCTATGGTGAAGAGCGGGCGTTTTGGGGGACTGTCTTATGTTGACGTTCGAAAAGTGTTGATTCTCAGCCTAATTTGACTATAATTATGACTTTTGATTTTGTCTATGTTCACAATCTTACTGCGACATCTATTTACAAAAGGGATGGCAGATAGGTGAATCACCAACTACTGCGAGTAATACAAAGGACGATAAATAAAACTTTATGATTCGATGATATTGCCAAATTAGTCTACGCACTAAAATATTTCTATAATTAATTGACTAGCTAATTCTACTGGCGCAGCTTACACATGGCTTTCGGGTGACCACTGAAAATCAGTGCTGTCAGTGGGCCTCTCATAGGACAGCAGCATGCCACCCAGCATCATGCTGGGTGGCATCATAACGAACGACAATAATTTTTCAGGCGCCAATATGTTCATTTGTTTCTTTTTTACATTAAACAGCTCTATTTGCAAGCCAGTTCGATTTTTTTTAAATCTTGGTAAGTGAACTCCTTGGTTGCCAGCCAGTTTCGAAGTAAAAAGTTCATTCAAAGTCCATTTTTTTATTAAGTACACGATAGATATGAGCTTTCATAGTAATTTATTCGGTCGCTAAACACGACATATATGTACACCGTTATTACAAAAAAAAAAACAATCTGTTGATCCATACATTATGTTGAGTTATGCGAACATAAATTATGGATCAATTGATTGTTTTTCACGATTTCAGGTTTGGTCCCGTAAAAGTTGTTCATGAATGATGAGTACAATGATCCCTTTTAAGGATTAAAACGATCAAAATTTAACGGTGTAGATTTTCCGCATGTATTTGACCAGCGGGGTAATTGAGCAATTGGCTTTAATTTTGACAGTTCAACCACATTCATTGGGTTATTAATGTTGTAGAGCAGACCAATTTTTCAAACATATGCAGCAATGGATTAGCAATATCAATATAACTATGCTTAAAAATGATTCAGATTGTGATTGATAGTTGTTACGCAATTAAGGTGTTGTACAGTATTTTTGATATATCTGGAAGAACGTCCTCAAAATAATTATAATTGTAATTTTCCCACTGCAGGACAAAGGTATGCTCATACAGAAACGGAACGAGCAATTGAGCATCAATCACCATTCACCACGCGTGTTAGCGCCTCGAGATAAACTTTTGAGGTACCCGTAATTATGGCAATAAAACTGTCACACTGGTATTTCCTTGACAGGATTTGAGCAGACCAAACGGGGTGTAGAAGTTTCCAATTCCAATGTAGTACGTATAATTACGATAACAATGAAAATGTCATACTCGTATTGGAATGTCCTTTCAAAAATTTCAGTTGACAGCCTGATGCTTCAGAAATGGGTGAAGAAACCTTGCGGCTACCACGACAATACTGGTGTGGCATACAGATCATTGTCTCGGGTAGGTACCGTAGACTAAAAAGAACCCACATGTTGTTTTGTGTCTGTACACGGGCCCGTGCGTGACACACGAGAAATTTTGAATTGTGTTCTGAAATGACCAAGAATGGTATACCTCAAAACTAACAATGACATTCCATTCAACATAAACTTTCCATTGGCTTCATACGGTACTTTTTCGACAGTGGACAGTTACTACTAAATCCGTGGCGTCTTTTTTCAAAAATTTAAAAAGTTTGGATTCATAAAATCTGTAGGCCAATTATTCCCGTTATTAAAAACGTTCAAAATTTAGTCGCAATCTCATCTCAGCGACAATCAATGTCAAAAACTTGTCAAAAATGTAGGGTTAGAGGCATTTTTGATAGATTGATACTGAGATCAGACTGTGAAAGTTATTAAAATTACGAGAATTGGCACTCTGGACTTCAAAAAAGACTTTGAACCTTGAGTCTGTTACTTGTTCTTCTCACCATATAGAGGCGGAAAAAGTAGACTCTTACAACCAATTTTTATAAAAAAAATATTATGCTTGTTCCGATATCCCATTTACAGAATAAACAAATTCAGTCAGATTCAATAATCGTGCTCGGAGAAATCACGCACACATGCGTATCCGTCAGTATCCGACACGAAACAAAACAAACACTACACAATTTATCATTAACATACATACTTTGTAACTTGCATCGTCGCCCCACAGTCTCGAGTCTCCGTAGTGTACCACTCACTACTTCATACTCGTGACGTATCATAGACACGTCTGGCTTGCGAAAGCAAGTCAAATTATGTTGCAACAACTTACAACCACCCTGATTGTTTAAAACGCACTTAGATGTTTCACAAATGGATTGTTAGTTAAGTCTTGTTGGTTGTGAGTAGTTCCTAAAGACGAGATGTCATATATGTCTTAAAATTTTTGGTCCTAGGACATAATGACATCTATGTTTTCTCACGATGTTCTCCTTCACCGTTTTGTGAGCAGTGGTGATGAAATAATTTACACAAAGTAAAGTGCCTGTCTGGGCCCGAACGACGACGACTTACAACTCGTAAATCGCTGCTCTCAACGACTTACTACCTAGTAAACAAAGATAATCATTTTATTTAGACGGATTGTACATAATTGACCACTCCAACGTCCTTTTATTATGCTACAGTTTATTTGACTTCCATGCTTCATATACAGGCTGATTTTTTAAAGACCAGCCAAATTTAAGGATGTGGTACAGACCATCAAACTGAACAACTTTCTCCATGGGACAAATAGCGTAATCGCGAAAATTTTATCAACTGTCCCATAGAAAACTTCAATACCTACTCGACCTAAATGTATGGGACGGCTGAATTTTTATTCGCGATTACGATGTTGGTCCCATGGAGAAAGTTGTTCAATTTGATGGTCTGTACCACAACCTTAAATTTGGCTGGTCTTTAAAAAATCAGCCTGTATGTAGGACTCATCATGACGCGAAAAAATAGCCGTACAAAATTTTCTCATTATGCGTTCGTGCAAATAATAACCTCATCAATCACATAACAATTACATAGTTCATACCTACTGCTTAAAGAGATGTTAATTACTTACTGTATTTGTGCAATTTGTTTCTCCTCGCCATGAACACATCGATTATCTAGGATTTCTAGGAATGATGTTTGTAGTTTAGAGAACCTTATTCATCATCAAGTTCTCATCTTCCTATACTAATAATAAAGCTAAAGAGTTTGTTTATTTGAACGCGCTAATCTCTGGAATAACAGTCGGATTTGAAAAAATATTTTGCATTAGATAGCCCAATCCTTGAGGAAGCCTATGGGTTATTTAACATCACGCTAAGACGCTTAGGATCCGAGCAAAAAAGTACGAAAGTATGCTAAGCGAAAACGAAGTAATAGTGCTGCCAGGCGATGCGATGCGATGCGACCGGGTGGGTCAGATGTCGGTAAAATTTGGCACATAGACCAATACCTGGGTTAGGTCATACGTCTTTTTATCGAGGTAGCACGTTCCAGTGAGATAATTTCTGACCCCCACGCGAGCCAAGTCGCGGCCTAAAGCTGCTATCCAATAAACGAGTACAACAAGACTGGCGTTGGCGCTGGCGTTCCAGTGTGAGGATAAATAAATAAATAAATAACAGCCCTAAATTCCTAAGCCAACAAACATCCATCCATCCAGTGTTAAAACGAATTAAAACTGATCGACAGCGTTGCGCATACGCAGTCGCCATGCGTTTAAGTAATAATTAATTTGCATGTCAACGTGCACTGCAAATACTTGTGTAGTAATTTGTTAAGCGTACGATCTTTCAAAGATAATTTCCTTTGATTTATTTAGGTTTCCTAATCGATTTGTGTGTGGTTGATTTGATAAAACAATAGAAGATGTTGTGTTAGTCAAATTGGGTGAGTGGCAGTCTAATTGCGTTTGACTCGCACGATCGCAATAGCTTTGACAAATAGACAAGACGGATTAATCATTTATTATAATACCCTACGGTAGTCATCACCATCTCCTGCCTAGCCTTTTCTCAGCTACGTTGGGGTCAGCTTCCAGTCTAACCGGATGCAGCTGAATACCAGTATTTTACATGGAGCGACTGCCTATCTCTCCTCCACACTGGGTAACACGATACCCCTTGGTAAGACTGGTTGTCAGAACTTTGGGCTTCTGACTACCCGAACCGACTGTCAAAGATCTACAGCCTCTCCAACGGTTTAACGTGCTAAAAGTACTATGTGATTTTGTTCTCAATCAAAGTAATGTGAAACAGTTTTGTGCGGAAATAAAGCTTAAACTATGGAATTTGCTGCTCATAATTGAGGTAGTAGGTACTTACATAAAAACTTAAAAAATTTAAATGTTTAATGTAATGTAGTTTTAATGTTTTCTTCTTGGGCATGTCTCTCATTAAACGTGATTATTAATCAAGCTAGCAGACCCGACAGACGTTCTCGTATACTTTCAATATTTCATATAAAAATTGCAGTGAAAAAGTACTTCCAGCTTTCCCAAATTTTCCAATTCTAACATTACGAACATTTGAAGAAAAAAAAATTATGAAAAAAAATAAGTACATATTCCGTTTTTTTTCACGAACCATTATGGCTACCCGTTATATTTTTAAAATTTTCACCAGCCTGTTACCCGGGATAACGCAATGCTTCTAACGATACCACATACATTGATATCGGTTAAGCCGTTTAGAAGTTGTAGTAGAATAAAGAAACTCACAGACATACATGAACATTGAACACACTCCTTTTTATGGGCAGTCGTGTAAAAAAATGGCCAAGTCGGTCCCGCCATTCATCGCCAAGCATTTCAATTTTATTTGTATAGATGAATAGATATCCAATTCTCGGGACAAAACATGACATAATTTGCAATGTTTACAACAATAGTACTAATAAGAAAATAAACAACTGAGCGATCTTGCGGTGGAAAACAATTTCATTAGAACATAAAAATCTCGCCACACAATCTAACACCAACCTTATACTTCTCCAAATAGAGTTTATTATCGATAATACTAAGTCAGACCGCAGAGATAGATCTCAGAATTAAGTCACGAGACTGAGTATTAATGTTATCTCGACGAAGTAATAACTTATTTAGCTAATGGTTTGCTACTGCGAATAGATTTCGTTCTAATTTCACTGTAAGTGGCACCATTCGAGATATTTTACGTATCCGACGTTTTGCACTGGAGTACTTTTACCACGTTTTACCTTGATTATGTATACAAGGTAAAACGTGGTAAAAGTACTCCGGTGCGCAACATTATAGACTGGACCCTAATTGCGTAACACTCTATCAATCTCAATCTGAATCATTTTGAAGGATATTGTTAATCCATTGCTTCATATGTTCGAAAAATGTGTCTGTTCAACAGCGTAAAAAACGCAATAAATATTGTTGAACTGTCAAAATGAAACCCATTGCTACTGATAGTATGATACGCAATTACCCCGCTGATTATGCAATCAGCCTATAATGTTCCCACTGCTGGGACACAGGCCTCCTTTCTTCGAGAGGGAGTGGGCTGTATTCCACCACGCGGGACCCAGTGCGGGTTGGTAGATGTCACATGTCTTCGAATGTTTGTCGCAAGCGCTACTGCTGCAGCATGGGGTCCCGGGTACGACTCCCAGGTCGGGCAAACAGTTATTGGGTTTTTCATCAGGAATTCCTCAGCAGCAGCTCGTAGTCTGAATTTGTGCTAGGTTGATGGCAAAGGGCTGTTAATTTTGTACTAGCAGGGCCCCGCGGTTTCACCCGTATAAGTATCGATCCCGTAGGAATATCGGGATAAACAGTCCAAGTCCGTTCGTTTTTGCGTGAAAGAGTAACAAACATCCATCCATCCATCCTCACAAACTTTCGCGTTTATAATATTAGTAGGAAGGCAGTAGGAGAGGATGGGATGTTTAAAATGCGTAATGGGTTTCAAATAATATGATAACCATATCGCCACACTGTATAAGAGGAAAGGACTGAAATTATTGAAACAAAAGCTGAAGCAGTTGTTGAAGTTGAAAGCAACTACGTAACTGGCCAGCAGTTTTTGAATTTTAACTTATTTAAATACTAGCTGCGCCCCGCGGTTCATCCGCATAAGTTTCGATCTCGTGGTAATATCGGGATAAAATGTATCCTATATGTTAATCCTGGTTATAAACCATCGGTGTGCCAAATTTTATCCAAATCCGTTCCGTAGTTTTTGCGTGAAAGAGTAACAAACATCCATCCATCCATCCATACAAAATTTCGCATTTATAATATTAGTAGGATTACTCGTGGGGAAAACACCGTCATTATTTGTCCAGTTAAAGTAAACTAGTACATTCATTTTAAAATTTTTATTTGTATGCGTATGTGGTCCTGCCACAAAGAACCGAAGGTGACTCGCCCATAAAAATTACGGTCGTTAAGTTTTACGACCACACTACCAAAAGGGTGACTCCAGACATATTTTTAAATAGAAAATAATTCACTAAATGTACGGCAAAGTTACGTGTTTAAATTATATTCTGCACTTATTTGCATACAGGCTTGAATGGCCAGTTACCAGTTTCAACTTTTTAAAGTAATAAAATATAAGTCTGTGTTTGTTTGGGTGCTCAATTACTCGGAAAAGACTGGAGCTGTTTCGACGAAGGTGAATTGTAAATCATAAATATATAAATTACAAGATAATGTCCTTATGCCTTTCACTGAGTTGTTCAATTGGCTCAGACTTTTTGAGCTTTTATTTTCAGGAAGTGCAAGCACGTTAAAGGCTCCCGACGACAGGCGACGGGTTGGTGCGACGAGATTCTGGTAGATCAATTTCCATGAATTCTTCTTAGAATTTTTTCTACTAGAGTCGCTTCGCGCCTGTCAGCGGGAGCCTTAAGCCGTTGGTCCCGGCTGTCATTCGTAGTTCTTTGACTGTCGTTAAGGGTAGTCAGAAGCCCGAAATTCTGACAACCAGTCTTGCCAAAGGGTATCGTGTTACCAAGGTACTAGGTTGTGAAGGAAAGATAGGCAGTCGTTTCAGTTACTGTCATGTTGGGGTTGGCTTCCAGTCTAACCGGATGCAGCTGAATACTTGTATTTTACATGAAGCGACTGCCTATCTTACCTCCACAACCCAGATACTGGATAATACAATACCATTTGGCAAGACTAATTGTCAGACTTTCGGTCTTCTGGCGACCCTTAACGACTGTCAAAGATCCACGATTGATAGCCGGGACCAACGGCTTAACGTGCTTTCCGAGGCACTGAGAAGGGTCTTGGTACGGAAAGATGGTTACCCATCCATGGACCGACCGCGGCAAGCGTAGCTTAACCTGATCGATCTACCCTTCCGGCTGTTATTACTTATCCACGAGCAACCACCATTAAAGACAGATAGCTGAAACGCAAGCGAAAGCTGCTAAAATGCGTTTCTTATTCCGACACCATACAATCTACGCGATTAAAAACCGCACTTTACAACAAAGGCATGTATTTAATTGATCCTCAATTATTCTTATTTTGCGCTCCTAGAAATATTTTTGAACACTTTAATATAATGATTGCGCTTCTTTTTGTAAACCTCAAATATTTCCTATTTTAGTGTCCTAAAATATTAATGAACACTCTAATATAGTGATTGCGCTTCATTTTATGAATCTCAAATAATTCCTAATTTGGGGACCTAAAAATACTAAATGGCCAAGAAACTGCGACCAACTTGGATGTAGGTTGGTCGGCGGTTGGTCACAGTTATAACCTTACCCATTTGGTCGGGGTGCCCTAGCTTAGTTACTGCGACCAATTCGACTCGCGCGTTGTTGGTCTCATTTCCAACCTAACATAACCCGTTTAGTCAGGTTCCTCTAGCTTAGATTACTGCCACCAACTGAGAGAAAAGACGAGTAATTAAAAAAATGGCTCATTGATTTAAAAAAAAGTGTGCATCTTTAGAAGGTCAATCAGTTTTTAAAGGGGCAATTAAATATTTCACTTACATAAATAGTCGCCATTTCACCGAACGCGGGGTCTCTGGGACCCCTAGCCATGTCACCCATAAAATTTGCATTGCTAACTTTAATAAGTATTTTATAATAACGCCAGCGAATGTCGAAGGTTCCAGGTAACTAATTAATTCGCGCGATTGTAAGCCGATATGATCTTTGGGTCCCCGAGACCCTCCCGTGGTGCGTGTTAACAAAAAAGTAATTCGTTCCCCATCTTTATTATATTTACTGTATGTTTGACATCCCTTTCGAGTATCGAGTGAAATATGCGTAAAGAATTCGTCCCCTGTGCGATAAATCATGTCGAGCGTGGTCGTAACTTAATTACGAGCGGTTTTGAGAATAGGGACACGTTTATTGAATAGAATTTAGAAAGTTATAGAATTCTTATTTCCATACTTATGCTGACATGATCTTTCCCCTTGTTCACATAAACTGGAAATCAAATTAAAAGTCAGTGCCCTACATGATCTGCGGGGTAATTGTGTAACACACTAACAGTAGTAATGGCTTTCATTTTGACAGTTCAACAACATTCATTGCGTTATTTACGTTGCTAAGCAGACAATTTTTTCGAACACATGAAGCAATGGATGCTGGTCAGTTTCTTTTTCCTCAACCATGACGCTTCTATAATCACGATATTTAATCCGAAAAGAAAACACACTACAAACCTACTTATAAACCATCACCATTACTGAATCCTATAACCGTAGACTCAATGTTAAACGATATTTTTCCGATACATTATTTGCGAGCGCTCCCACCGAACCGCGGACGCACCAGCGGGGTTCCGCAGGTGTAGTCATTGTAATGTCCGTCATTATACATTCATATTTTCCATATTCTACGGCCTTCGTCACCAGATATGGTGAAACCGATACTAATGAGTATTTCAACGACTGTTCTCGTGTCGGAGCCACGGATCCCTACATTAAAGTTCGGCTGTACTATAACTTCGAACAAAATGGTAGACTTTGACATTATTATCGTATCTATAGTTTCCAGTGTTTTGCTTTATATTAATGTTATTGTTACTCGTATATGGAAACTTAATATTGCTTATATATTCTATTCTTATACAGCGTAACTTGAATCGATGTAGAAGGAATTGTAATTGGATGTTTATGTCTTGTTTTAAATGTTAAATGCTAAAGTATTATTGCTTAATTAAGAGTAATTCTTATTCAAGAAGGCCATATAAGAGTATTTATAACTAAATCGTCGCTGGCGTCTTCTTTTATGTAAGTTAATAATAAGTATAATTGAAAGAAAACCTTGATAAGAGTCAACATTTATATTATTATTGTCTTTAAATTTTTTAAAGTCGCTCTTGAAATAATCTGACGTTTGTTTGAAACGAAACCTAGTGGTTTTCGTGCCATGTTTGTTTACGAAATGAGATGTAAAGGAAAATCTTTGTATGACAAACAACTTGTTTAGTGTCCTTTATATAACATTTGTCAAAGTTTTACATAAACTACTTTTGCCTGCTAAGACACAGGCCTCCTCTCTTTGAGAAGGAGTGGGCTGTAATCCACCACGCGGGCCCAGTGCGGGTTGGTGGATGTCACACTCAGACATGTCTTCGAAATTGACATAGATTAAAGGTTAACAAATGATAAATCAATTCATTGTCTGTCCAACAGATAAACTACCAGGAGTTCTCATACTCCTGAACCCAACTAAAACAGACCTTAAAGCCCTGCACCCTGATTGTGTAACACAATCTGAATCATTTTGAAGGATATTGCTAATCTATTGCTTGATATGGTAGAAAAACTTGTCCCATGCTTAATAGAACACTGACCCATTAGTAGATAGGTCAGATGTGATTTCCGTTTTTTTTTAACTCAGATCTCATCAATAGTTAATCATAGACGTTCAAAATACAAGCATTCATAATTAATATAAATCAGTTTTATTTTTATGCATCAACAAGTAGGTTAAGTCCTCATAGCAAGATCTCCTTTTGCGATTTCCCGAAAATCGTCTTTTTTGAGTTAAGTCAGTATTCCATTAAGCATGCGTTGTCTGCTCAACAACGTGAACAAGGCAATGAATGTTGTTGAACTGTCAAAATTAAAGCCCAATGGCTTTCATTTTGACAGTTCAACAACAGTCAGTAGCAATCTACTGACAGTGTGTTGAGCAATTACCCTGCAGAAAGCCAACACTCTTCTACTACTCTTCATGAAGACAATATTTCGAAACAGCATCCTATCTAAAAACGAGCCAACCTATTCACGAAACGACGCAGTAAAGTAACAAGCTCCTAAACACGTATTTATTAACTCGCATTGTGTCAGGAGCGAGACGTAACGGATTGACGGCCGTAAAACGTCCATCCACGTTGACGGCCAAACGGACACTCAAAAGAAACATTGTACATTTTATTACGATATTTAATACACACGTAACAAGCGTGGCGATTGAGAACTTTGTCAGCGTTAAAAATATATTAAAAGTTACACTTTAACTGCTGAAGAATACGGCGCGAAGCCATTAACGCTTGCAGTTGGTCCCTTCAGGAATTAGTCTTGTATGACATGTGCGCTTGAGCAGGAAATAGTTACTAGTTCTCGTAAAATCATGAGAATAGTCCCCTTAACTATGGTGGTCTTTATTGAAGGAAGCTTTGTATTATTTGTAGTGTAAACTACTCGAGTTTAGATTTGAATTGATGCCCTGTTTGATAGACATTAAAATTGCTATAAAGTTGCTATGGGAGGTTTTTGTGTCTCAATCAGATGTGCCATAGTGTGACTGGCTTATATGAGCCTATTGTACGCACGAGGACATTTCATACATTTCCAGTATAAGCTGACTTCTTGTACGAAAAGACTATACAATGTGAGGTCAGATAAAACTGGAAATGTATAGCTTTATAATATAACTAGCAGCGCCCCGCGGTTCACCCGCATAAGTTTCGATCCCGTGGGAATATCGGGATAAAAAGTATTCTATGTGTTAATCCTGGTTATAAACTATCTGTGTGCCAAATTTCATCCAAATCCGTTCAGTAGGCGTTTGGCGTGAAAGAGTAACAAACATACATCCATCCATACAAACTTTCGCGTTTATAATATTAAGTAGGAAGTAAGATATGTCGTAGTGTATACCTACATATTTAAAATTAAGACCAGAGGAACCAAAAAGAAGCCAAAACCTGCACACAAGAGACGATGAAAACCTAGGACTCAGTTAATAAAAGCTCCATTTTATCATCGTTTTAGATTGAGTCACGGAACTCTATAAATTATTTATGGTCTTCATATCAGCGGCTTTATTATGTAACTAATTCGAGGTAACGTTCTTTCAATACAACAGAATCCATTCATTGGTTCTCATGTTTCAAAAATTTATCTTTTCGACTGAAGACCAACGCATTGTATATGGAGGAATTGTGAATGTTTTTGCGAGATAGTTACACAAGTAGGCTGCTGAGTTGAAGTTTCCAATTTACTAAACAGACAAAGAAAAATAGCCAGTCTGGGAACAATTTCTCATGTCCTATAATTACATCAGCCAGCACCATAGTTCCGTAACTCATTATAAATCACAATCTGAATCATTGTAAAGAAAATTGCTAATCCATTTCTTCATACGTTCGAATAATTTGTCCACTCTACAATGTAAATACCGCAATGGATGTCGTTGAACTGTCAAAATGAAAGCCATTGCTACTGTTAGTGTATTACGCAATTACCCCGCATAATGTCTTAATACAACTTGATCCGCAGAAATTAGCAGAGATGATGGAGAGTGAGCCGTCAGACTGGTTTCGGAGAAAATCACATAAATCATACAGACGGTTCTGTAAATCTATGTATTAACTAGATTTAAATACTTTGCTGCTGGGCTTGATTTATGGCTGGATCTTTATTAAATGTTGTATTTTAGGACAATTTATAGATCACTTGGTTATGAGACGGTAGACGGAGTCGGTTTGATTTTGCTGTGGTTATTTTGGAATTCCTAGACTTTTGGACAAGATGGAATATGGTAAGGTTCTACGGTCTATAGTTTTAGGTTCCTCAATTCCACATATTCCACTATCAACAGCAATATAAATAAATAAAATAAAATAAAGTTTATTTGGAACAACTTAAGTTTATAATTTACAAAGGAAACGAAGATAGCCACAAAAGTAAAATATTATGTTAAAGCTATCATCGCCCGACTCAAAATATATGCAAAGAAATTGTTCCAGACTTCCCAAGGAAAGTTAGTTAATAATTAATAATATAGCTTGAAAGACACTAAGTATACTTTGCAGATTGAGATTCTTCTTTTATGCCTCTTCATGAAAGAAAGAAAGAAGAAGAAAGAAAAGAAAAAGTATTTATTGCGACTCGCACAGGATGATCATAAAACTAAACATAAACAAAAATAAAAATAAAAAACAAATGACTGAAGATCTTCACTCATCAGTAAAGATGGTACCAAAATGTGCAGTTTTGAAACACTTACCAAAAATCTCTTTCAATTTGGTTTAATACCGACAGAAAACCATTAGGGGTCCGTGGCTAAATAATAACAGCGACTAAAATCGATCGATCAGGTTAAGCTACGCTTGCTGCGGTTGGTGTGTGGATGGGTGGCCATCTTTACGTAGGTACCGAGACCCCTCCGTGCCTGGGAAAGCATGTTAAGCCGTTGGTCCCGGCTGTCATTCTTGGATCTTGGATCGTCAGAAGCCCGAAAGTCTGACAACCAGCCTTGCCAAGGGGTATCGTGCTATCCAGTAAGTGGGTTGTGAAGGTCAGATAGCCAGTCGCTCCATGTAAAATATAAAAAAAACAAAAAAAATATATATATATTATTAAATTAATATAAAAAATGATGAAGATATCGCCCGTTAAAGTTCCGCGTGACGTCACTGGCTTGCGACACTTTTACAACCAAGTGACGTCTCGCCCCCCGACTCCCAAATTTTGACGCGCTTTATCTTTGTCATTTTTTGTTTGATTGACAAAAGTATTTATCTGTTTGTTGTTTTGTTTGTATTTGTATGTGTTTTTTTTTTGTATTTTGTCGGTCAGTTGACCGACAAAATATAATCATTAATTTTTTACCCAGGCAACTACCCTATTATACATAAATAAATAAAAACAACAATCAAAACAAGAAATAAAAAGGTTATGCAGATGATGATGACTAACAATAATTGTTTATTATAGCACTCTTGGCACCCCAAAACAACATAAGAAAGGTCATCTAGAAGACATGAAAGACGAATTCCATAATTTCGGCAATACTATAGTGAACTGTTGAAGGAATGAGGAGCGGCCGTTGATCCGATTATGAATGAATCAACCGTAAGCACGCACCTGTTGCTAATAACGCCACATTCTGACTCGGTGCTGGATGTGGTGCAAGTTATAAGCTTATGAACATTTTTTGACACCTACTCCAAATGAGGAAGCCTACCCTACTCTCATATCGGCACGAACCATTTGAGAATATGTAGACCATATTTGCCTAGTCTTTTCTCAACTATGTTGGGGTCGGCTTCCAGTTCAACCGGATGCAACTAAATAGCAGTATTTTATACAGATCGACTGCCTATCTGACCTCCACAATCCAGTTAATAGGTAATCCGATACCCCTTGGTAAGACTGGACCATGGAGAATAGACCATGAAGTGGTAAAAATATTAGCAACCTATTCAGCAAAGGGGGCAGCGGAATGTCTCCGTTCATGTTTTTATCCATAACTTGCAAATACTGGGATATCTTTAGTAACGGGAATCAAGGATAGGGAATATCTTTTATGACACAACACTTATTTTCTTCTCAGCAAAAGAAAATAGCAGCACTGGTGACCCAGTAATAACGGCGCGACCTACGAGTATGTATTGTAGGTCGTGGGGTCGAACCCATGCAGGCACTTTACTTTGTCTAAATTCACTGATGCTCTCAAAACGGTGAGGGAAAACATCGTGAGGAAACCGGTATGTCCTAGAACCAAAAATAGGCATGAGACATGCGCAAACCCACGTTGAGTCCGCGTCGATTTTGGCCCACTCCTTCTCACAGAGAGGAAGCCTGTGACCCAGCAGCAGAAAGAGTAGTGAGCAGTGGGATCATTATTGTCTGATTATGCTCAAAGAAAAAAGATTTGATTGCATTGTGTCCACGTTATAACGCATTTCCGAAATCATCTCAAATTGTTGATTAATTGTAGCTGATTTAAGGCCATTGTTTTGATCAATTAATGAATTAACAGGCTGTAAGCACACCTGTATATAATTAGTTAGTAGACATCCAGACTATTAATTACTATAATTAAGTATTATGGTGTTGATCTAGGGCACAAGGCATGAGCTTTAACAAATGATTGTGTTCGTCTCATACTTTTCTAAACAATATCATCATCATCATCACCTGGCTACCCTTTTCCCCAACTATGTTAGGGTCGGCTTCCAGTCTAACCGGGTGCAGCTACATACCAGAATTTTACATGAAGCGACTGCCTATCTGACCTCCATACTTTTCTAAACACTAATTTAGAATAACGTTTGGTTTCGGTTGGAAGAAAGGCTTCCAAATACCCTTTGGTTCATATCTGCAGGTTTACTGGAAACTCGACGTATTCCTTCAGATTTGCTACGGCATTAACTATGATAATAACAGAAATTTCAGTACAGTCACGAGCAAAAGTATGTATACACTCGGCTTTATTCAAAAGAGATTTACTCCTTTATTTTTGGATGAAAATGTATGTTGTTACGAACTATATTTAATATAATAGCATTTTCGAACCCATAGGTTTATGTAATGTGTCGTATTTCAACGTTGCATTCGTTATTTCACGAAAAAATTGCAATTGAAAGTTGCCAAGTGTTGACATATTGGTGCTCGTGACTGTACAGTCGCTCCGTAGATAATTTTCAAATTGGCCTTAAATCATTTAATCTGGGATTTTTCATTAAAATACTAAAAATAACTAACTGAAAAACTACTGAACTTCGGTAGAACATTTGGTGGCTTTATTTGTTGCATTTTCAACTTACTATGACGTCCTGCAAGGAATACGTCGAGTTACCGATAACGGCAGTAACCCTGTATAGTTCTCATGATCTGTAGATCATGAGAACTATACAGAACTATACTGGTTACAGATTACGGGCCTGATGTATCACGCCCGTATTCCCCGAAGAGTTAGGCAAAAATATAGCTATAAGCATTTCGCCAGTTATACTCGTTTTACAATCTCATGTAATAGGGGCGAGCCTATTATGTTGAACCCTTCTACACAGATTAATATTTTACTAATTCTCTTTAGTGAGTGATAAGTTGATAACGAAAGAATTTAACCCGAACAGGTTTGTTTACCATGTCATCAGAAACTTTTAATACAGCCTATAGACATTTTCTAGTTCAAACTCTATTGTTTCACACCCATCCTATCTATCTCCATTATCTATCTATAGTCGGCCAATCCCACCCTACCTAGTGACCTAAAATACCTACACAAAACATTGACAATTCTTAAGATCATTTTCGTTAATACAGTTTATCAGTCATGGCCGCCACTTTTGACGCATAAATTAATCGCTACCCGCTCGTGAATTAGCCTTGTTTACTTGCAACAAAGTTGCGGAGACACGATGCCCGAATACAGCGCGGAATGCCACCCGATTATATTTAATCGCTATTACTCGATAAATCGGACGCAGCATCGGTTCGGACTGTCGTCTCGATGCGAATTTGTTTTTTTTTTTCTTAGTGACGTATAGTACTCGTATAACTGTGTAGGAAAGAGTCAGAAGGCACACTAAGCGGTAAAAGGAGAAACCGGAGTGGAGCCCAGCTGATAAATTCTGTAAAAATTTCAACGTGAAAACAAAGAAGTGAGATTAGTTTTAGTTTAGTTTTTTTTAAACACGTTGCCCTACGCTAGGAATTTCTCCTGTATCGTGGGTGCGTTTACAAACATTTAAACTCAATATACACAAAAAGCCAGACCCGAAACAACTACTTGTAGATCATACAAATATTTGTTCCGTGCGGGAATCAAACCCGCGATACGCAGCGCAGCAGTCCCTCGCTTAACCACTGCGCCAACCGTGCCGTCAAAACGAATGAAGTGACCTGTCAATACTGGGTCCATTCATCGTGAGGTATTTACAGAATAGATCGAATGATTTAAGGGCAACAATGGATAGGTACTCGTTAGCAACCCAATGATCTGAAATGACTCTGACAGAAGATGTCGTCTGGATTAGCGAGCCTTTTAAATTGTACATTTTTCGTTCATGACTTAACAAAAACCGATAAAATGTTTGGAAAAGGTGAAACTTCTGTCCTTTACTGGTATTCGGTGAGAGACAATATGGGCACTTGTCATTCTTTTAAAGAACTAGATACTTGTATTTAGGAGAATTATCCTGAAAATGTTAAGTAGGTAATGAGAATAGGTCCAATAAAGAGAATTCCGTTTAATGTTAACTAGCAGACTCAACAGACGTTGTCCTGTCAAAATTTCAATATGGACTCAAAGTGCATACAAAAACTCAAAAACATAAAACAAGCACTTTCATACTTACCCGAATTTTCCGGGAAAATTGTGTAACATAATGTACATACTCACAGTTATCTTCATTCATTCCTCCAGGTCAGAACAAGCATTGTGTTACCGTTAGGCGCTGATCTGATTATTTATTACGACACGTTTCATCCACAATCAGTACACAGACACAGCTCCATCTTTAAGATGACACTACGATGATTTAGTGACATCCAAGGGTTGGTAATTACGCCCACATTGATGGATATCATTTTTCCTATAATCACTATACTTCTAATACAAAATAACTATAGATTTTATCGTATTTTATTAATAATATATTTTATTATGACAGCTTTGACAACGACGTTTATTACGTCGCCATGGCAACCTTTCTTTCAAATTCTTACCTGCCTGTATCTTTTTAGCTAATTAGACATAGAATACTTATTATATTTAATTACTGGCCATCTTCGTAACTCAAATTCATATTTTCTACATGATGTTATTCTACGAGCTGACATTATAGATCCACGCAATCCAAGGATCAGTTCGGGTTTCGCCTCTAAAGCGAATACAACTAAGAGCCTGATACTCCAGGGCTACCTATTTATTACCCAGCGTACCTCTCCGCTCCGGTACCTGTCGGACCCTACCTACGCCTCCGTCCTCCGTCCTCCGTGAAGGGCTCCTGTTACTATTGGGCCGCGCCTCATCCGAGGGCCGCCTCACCTGGCGGGCTGACAGCGTCTCAGTCCTGCCTTGCTGCGTGGATCCTCCAACGGGTGTCCTCCGCCTGTACTCATCTATACCTGTACCTGCGCCGGCTCCTACTGCCGTGCTGCAGCCTGCCCTGCTGCGTGGGCCCTCCTACGAGTGTCCTCCGCCTGCACTCATCTATACCTGTACCTGCGCCGGCTCCTGCTGCCGTGCTGCAGCCTGCCCTGCTGCGTGGGCGACATTTTGGCCCCAAAAAATGTCGTGTTGCGACAAGTAACTAACTTATAAAAACCAAAGGAAAATGAAATTAAAGAAAGGGAGGTAGAAAACAATAAAAGGTATATTTATAACTTTAAGATGGAGATGGACAGAGAGGTGTGTAGTTTGTGGAGGTGGGGTGTGTGGATGACGATGCGTGATAGGTGGGCTGAGGAGGCTGAGGTGGAGATCCAGATGAGGGAGGTAGACGCGAGGCAGGTGCCGGCGGCAGATGCAGGTACAAATGAGACGCTGGTGCGTGTGCGGCACGGAGGACACTCGTAGGAGGGCCCACGCAGCAGGGCAGGCTGCAGCACGGCAGCAGGAGCCGGCGCAGGTACAGGTATAGATGAGTACAGGCGGAGGACACCCGTTGGAGGATCCACGCAGCAAGGCAGGACTGAGACGCTGTCAGCCCGCCAGGTGAGGCGGCTCTCGGATGAGGCGCGGCCCAATAGTAACAGGAGCCCTTCACGGAGGACGGAGGACGGAGGCGTAGGTAGGGTCCGACAGGTACCGGAGCGGAGAGGTACGCTGGGTAATAAATAGGTAGCCCTGGAGTATCAGGCTCTTAGTTGTATTCGCTTTAGAGGCGAAACCCGAACTGATCCTTGGATTGCGTGGATCTATAATGTCAGCTCGTATAATAACATCATGTAGAAAATATGAATTTGAGTTACGAAGATGGCCAGTAATTAAATATAATAAGTATTCTATGTCTAATTAGCTAAAAAGATACAGGCAGGTAAGAATTTGAAAGAAAGGTTGCCATGGCGACGTAATAAACGTCGTTGTCAAAGCTGTCATAATAAAATATATTATTAATAAAATACGATAAAATCTGTAGTTATTTTGTATTAGAAGTATAGTGATTATAGGAAAAATGATATCCATCAATGTGGGCGTAATTACCAACCCTTGGATGTCACTAAATTATCGTAGTGTCATCTTAAAGATGGAGCTGTGTCTGTGTACTGATTGTGGATGAAACGTGTCGTAATAAATAATCAGATCAGCGCCTAACGGTAACACAATGCTTGTTCTGACCTGGAGGAATGAATGAAGATAACTGTGAGTATGTACATTATGTTACAATTGTAAAAAAAAATTACACTAACATTAAAGGCGAAGGTTTGTGAGTGGTGTGTTTGTCACTTCTTCGCGCTCAAACGGCTGGACCAATTTTGATGAAATTTTGTATGGACGCAGCTGATACCCTGGACTAACACATAGGATACTTTTTATCCCGATATTCCCACGGGATCGAAACTTATGTGGGTGAAACCGCGGGGCGCAGCTAGTATTTTCATAAAAACCTAACTCGGGACTATTACGGACATTTTAAAACAAAAAAATAGCAACAACAAAACTACCTCTGGGAAGAACGCACCCATTCCTTCACAATGCCACATTTCCCTTTATCATTATCCACCTATAACGTTCCCACTGCTGGGACACAGGCCTCCTCTCTTCGAGAGCGAGTGGGCTATAATCCACCACGCGGGCCCAGTGCGGGTTGGTAGATGTCACATGTCTTCGAATTTTGTGTTCTAGGACATGCCGGTTTCCTCACGATGTTTTCCTACACCGTTTTGAGACGGATTATTACGGACATTTAAACAAAAAATAGCAACAACCAGACTACATGTGGTAAGAACGTATCCATTCCTTCACAATCCAACACTTTCCTTTAATTCGGCATTAATACATAATACCTACCTTTTAAACAAATTAAGGTTGCGTTCACACAGTTTTATTTTCGTGTTACGTCAAGATTCGCCCGCAGCGACGTGATCCTGTCGTAATGTGTGGAATTCTGTATAAACTGTGCGTTTGATTCACACGAAAGGAAATGGCCCACAGGTCATCGGTCCTTTTTCATTGCAGTGTATAATTTTAAAAAAATTAGTCGATAAATGAAATTATCTTAAAAAATGGGATGTTTTTAACCAACAAGCGCCTACAAATGTGAGCAAAATAGAAATGAACCTGTGGTACTATTCTGTAAAAATATCACCGTGAAAACTTAGGTGAGGTAAAGTTTGTCAGTAGTGCCAATTCGTAGCGTCTTTACTATACAGGGTGGCAGGGACATCGACGCGCAAACTGTAACCATGGATTCAGCACATGAGTGTAGACCCCATAGCATCGAAATTTTTCGTCGGTTATTAAAAAAAAATATTGCTGTTCCACACGTTTTGACCGCGTAGGTATTGCACTTTTCTATGAAACAGAAGATTTTATTTTTGACAACCGACGAAAAGTTTCTACGCTATGAGGTCTAAGCTCATGTGCTGAATTCATGGTTACAGTTTGCGCGTCGATGTCCCTGCCACCCTGTATAGTACATACTAGTTCCATGCTAGCATCAATTGGGATGACAGTTCACTTCAAGCTCACTTAGGGGGAGGCTCTAAGGTAGCCCGCGAAATTCAAATTGTCTTACGTTTTTTGCAATATGCAAGTCAGTGTCAGGTAGTATGTATTTACAGAATTATGATCATTTTAAATTAAATTGTTTTAACCCTCTAATCCCTTAATTTTGTTTTGGTTGTTTTTTTCATTAATTAGGTGCAATCAGAAAGTCAGATTCTCATCTTATTTATTCATGAAACTATTGAATTAATGATGATGATGATCCCGTCCCGAAAATGGCGACGAGCTGGAGAAAACAAACGACCAGCGGTCCACTTAAGCCCCGCATCGAAGGCCTGGAAGTCATGAGGAGAGGACCTTTAGCAGCAATGGGATGATGCAGGCTAACAGTAACTATTGAATTCAAGTATATAAAAGCGTTTTAAAAATATATTTATTTTACATTGAAATCGCTTTAAAACTATATTGATTTTACCATTTCACTGTTAATAGTAACTAGAAAAATAATGTCCACTCTCCCTAAGGCCGTAAACACACTCACCGACTTGTCGTTTTCTCTTGTGGCTTTTTTGACGTCGCATATTAATTTATTCAAAAGTGATTATTAATTATTTTTGCATAAATAAACGCTCAATTACTACGCTTTTACCGCCCGTTGAGAAGAAATGCGTCATTTCTAGCAGAGAATCGATTACAGATTGAATTTCATAATTATAATAAATGTTTTTACAAGGAATGTGAAGGACGAAAGAGTATTCGTATTTTTTTTTTTTTGTAAAATGTTATTAATTGGGTACCTTCTTATGTATTCATATTGTGGGCTACGTTCTCATTTTTCAGTAATAAAAAAAGAACCAAGCAATTTCATTCGATTTTAACAGGTACCAATGAAAATATGAATGATCTTTTAATTTTAAATTCGAGTAGGAAATATTGAAGTTAGCAAAAATGACTTCTGTTACTGGATTATTAACTTAATCACATTGATATTTACAAAATTTATTTACCTAATCGTTGTCGTAAAATCGCAAGTTAGTATCAAGCCTTACTTTCCCGAAGTCGTCTTCGCTAAACTAAGCATTTTTAGTGTTTAGTGGTTATAAATCGGAATGACTGGGACTTTCAAGAAACCAACTTCCTAAGTTCGATTCTCGATAATAACGACATTCTGTTCTACGTCAGCCATTTTGTTGTAAATGTAGGTCGATCAGGACGTGGACGGGTGACCATCTTAACATACCAAGACCCCTACGTGCCTCGGAAAGAAAGCACGTTATGCCGTTGATCCCAGTTGTCATTCGTGGATCTTCGACAGCCGTTACGGGTCGTCAGAAGCCCGAAAGTCTGACAACCAGTCTTGCCAAGGGGTATCGTATTACCCAGTATCTGGGTTGTGGAGGTCAGATAGGGAGTCACTCCATGTAAAATACTCGTATTCAGCTGCATTCGGTTAGACTGGAAACCGACCCCAACATAGTTGAAAAAAGGCAGGTAGATGATGAGACAAAAAACCATATGGAGTGTACAGTCACGAGCACCAATATGTCAACACTAGGCAACTTTCAATTGCAATTTTTTCGTGAAATAACGAATGCAACGTTGAAATACGACATTTCACATAAACCTATGGGTTCGAAAATGCTATGTTCGTAACAACATAAAATTTAATAAAAAAAATAAAGGAGTAAATCGCTTTTGAATAAAGCCGAGTGTATACATACTTTTGTACATAGTACAACTGACTGTACATAGTATTAATTTTTTTTTAAATAAAAAATGGCGCCGGCATTTATAACATAAAACTTCATAAAAGCACATGGTTACCACTCAGCGTATTATAAGCAGTTTGCAGTAAAAAGTAAATAAATCATAAACTTTTGAAATACCTACTTTATCTTAACCGCTAGCAATAACTTTTACTGTTACATCTTCGCGGGACAGTAAAAAGTATCTTTTTAATATTATCAAGTCACAAACCCACAAAAGTTTATATTACGTTTCGCTGTGTTTTTCTCATGGGTAAAATAACAAGTTAAAGTCGTCCAAACCGTATTTCGGCCATGGCGGCCAATCTCAACGGAGACTAGCCTTCGGCGCGGGAGATGTTATAGTGGTCAAGTGTGTGCGCAGACGCAGCTGCACTCCCTCTTCCCTCACTCTTACACACACAACCGGAGAGAGACAAGTTACCAAGTCAAACGCAAGATACAGTCTTTAATTATGGCAATAAATTAAAATATAGTAAAGGGGCATCAATCAGGGAGCATCTACACATTTTTTTTTTTTTGGCAATGTCCTCTTGCAGCTCAGCCTATGAGGTAGTCGTCTGCTTAACCGGGCTTGCCTGTGGATGCCTCAATAAATTAAGGCCTTCAGCCAGGGCTTAAAAACTAAGCGACTACACGCTAGGGGCACCCCCTGTGGGGTATAGACCTTGGCTTAGGGCGTCGCAAGGACTTGACTTTGACTTTGAGGGCAGCAAGGGACAGGCTGGATCGGAATTAAGGTTAATTCCGATCCAGCCTGTCCCGTATGCGTAGGTACGCAGAACCACAACCTACCCACCTTTATTAAGGAGCTGGGTAATGAGAGTCCATTATGCAAATAAACACTACTTATACTTTAACTTTTGCCGCGGCCTCACTCATGTCGAGCTCTATAGTACTGTTATTTTTTCACTAAGTAAATGTCGTACTGTGTGAGCAAAGCCTTAAATTTAGATTTTTTTCTCTACACAAGTAGACATGATACATAAGAGTCAGTTTGAAAGTGTCTGAAAAGTTATGTGGAAATCGGTTATCGTGGTATTAGCATGTGATGCGGAGGAATGAGGTAGGTATTGGGTATGAATGTCGATGGCTATAAGAATGCAAAAAGATCAAAGTAGCGGATGAACTGTGTGGAAGATGATATGGCTAGAAAGTCGGCGACTATCGAGATGACGACTAGTTCTAAGTATGGAAGAAAAAGACATTTTACGCAGACGAGTATCTAGGGTTCCTTCATTAACGAAACCCTATACTCTCACGCAGCAATATTAATAATCGCAATTCATATAATTCCTAATCGATTAGTCACTATTTAATAAAGCTCAGATACCTTTGTAAGAAGCCCCAAAGCGGCTAGTACACAACATAGCTGCAGTGCACAACAATATCATAATCGGCGATCTAATTTGTAACGTCTTTAAGATCCACGATCGATACTGTTCATTGGTCTGGAATCGAAATTATACGATATCTCGCACGCTTTTCTGCGCCGGGATATCGATTCTTATAGTCATGTCGTAAGGAATTAGGAGAACCATAATTAATTCAGACTTAATGTGGCTAATTTAGGACTAATTTCCAAGAATTTGGTCTACGATACGTCCACAGTTTGTTAACTAAAACAAACAAGTAAAGAATTTTAACATTAGGTTTATATTTCTACTTTGAAGCTTAGAAAATGAATAGGTAAAAAATTAACCTATGTATACACACAGCTTAATTATGCAATGGTAAACAAAACTGTATGATACCATACAGTTGTATTTTTTATCGATGCGTACAGTCCAAGTCACACTAAATCGAATAGAAACTAATAATTTCCCTAAATATAAATAGTTCTCCACACCGAATTTCGGCCATGGTGGGCAATCCCAAAAATTTGCCATCAAAGCGGGAGATATTATAGAGCACAAATGTGTGCCAGGTGTAAACTCTCGAAGTCCAATGGGACGGCAATCCGACACGACCGGAGAGATCAGGCACAGGGCCAACGGCTTAACATGCTTTCCTAGCCACGGAGGTATCACACCGCCAACTTCAAAGCTCCTGGCTGCTGCTGAGAAATTCCTAATGAAAAAACTCGATACCATCCCGAAATCTACATTACACACCACACTTAAAACACAAATCTAAAGAAAACAATAGTGCAGAAGCGTCAAAAAGACACAATTACTAACATTATTAGAAACTCATATTGTCTCATCCACATATAGTATCTCTCTCATCGCAGATGGCTCAGGAGAATGGCCAAACTCATCCGACGTGGTTAATGGGCGATTAAAGTTACCAGTTCTGTAACAGCGCAGAGATGTCGTCGTAAAAAGATGACAAATGCGATGACGATAAGCTAGGCTTACATGGCGATCTATAACTCGTGGATTATGTGAGTAAAATAACGGCTGAACTGCGCGGTAATTGTGTTACACACTAACAGTAGCAATGGCTTTCATTTTGACAGTTCAACAACATTCATTGCGTTATTTACGTTGTTGAGCAGACATTTTTTTTGAATATATGAAGCAATGGATGAATGGAATGGATGGAAAGATATTGCTAATATCTTTCAAAATTAATTATATTGATAGTGTGTTATGCAATTACCCCGCTGGTCGGCTGCTATTTGAGGCATCAATGCTGAATATCTGACAGATTTTTTTTTGCCTTTTTTAACTAATAAAAATACCAGTTCTGTAACGCAGAGATGTCGTCGTAAAAAGATGACAAATGTGCTGCAGATAAGCTGGGTTTACATGGCGATCTGTCAGCACGTGGCTCATTGGAGTTAAATAACAACTTAACTGGTTTGCTGCTATTTGAGATATCAATGCAAAGGAGATGGATAACTGTCCTATACAAGTTTTTTTATATAATTAACTCTTACTCTGTCTTGATTTTCAAATTTATTGCTAAAGCATTAAGGTTCAAAGTTGATTGGGAAGCTTGATGTGCTGGCGCCTGTACAGTCACGAGCAAAAGTATGTATACACTCGGCCTTATTCAAAAGCGATTTACTCCTTTATTTTTTTATTTAATTTTATGTTGTTACGAACATAGCATTGTCGAGCCCATACGTTTATGTAATGTGTCTTATTTCAACGTTGCATTCGTTATATCACGAAAAAATCGCAATTGAAAGTTGCCAAGTGTTGACATATTGGTGCTCGTGACTGTACACCATATAAATTACAGACATAAATATAGAAATATATATCTACATGCTGGGCCATACTTTATGCATGTCCTTTTCATACGTTATATCTAGTTGGGATGTTTTGGCTGAAGTTGAGTGGTTAGCGTACGTAAAATAAAAATTCGTAGAATATTGATAACCTGTTTCTCAATTAGCTTAAATTTGTAGGTTAAATTAGGAAAAGCTGTGAAAATAAATTACTGAAAGAAAGCTCCTTTCAGACAAGGTACATGTCAAGTCTGATAGCAATAGAACAAAATCACTCCAATCGTCGTATTCATAAATAAATGATTGAGAGTTTTATCGGCGATTTTTAAATTATTATAACTCTGTAAATACATATTTGGTACGGTCGCGAATCATATTTAGATCAATATACAACCAGATACTGACCTTGCAAATATCAAAAACGGAAGAATAATTAAATTGGCTCGCTGTCGCCTTTGAAGTTTTCCTTGTTTACGAGAGAAGAATGAAAAGACCGCAACAACGTCTTCTAAACCCATGAAGGAAAATGATAAGACCCGACAAAAACCATAACTTGAACTTTTCACACCATCTTGAATTTTATCATTTTTAACCCTTACAAAACCGGTGTCAGTTCTGGTAGTCGAGTTCAGTACCTACGCAATAAACTGTAAACAAAATGTCCCCCACAAGTGATAGCCGTGCGTCCAGTAGTAAACCTGAACTACGGACCCATTCGACTTGTTTTACTGGGGTTCCGCAGGTTAAGCGCTCGGACCTTATCAGTACTGGTCTGTTTCCTCAATTTTATGCTAAGGGTGAAGGAGGATATTAAAGTTGTTGTGTCTGAACAGCTTGTGGGTGTAAATATTGGTATTTACAGACTTGGTCTCCGGAAATCTAAACAGATAAAACGGTAAAGCGATTTCAACAGTACATTTTTAAAGACAAATCGATCTAAGTTAGACCTATCAACTTCTATGCTTACACTGGAGTTAATAAAAGGGCGCCAGGATAGCTATTAAAATCATCATCCAGTAATCCTACTAGTAGCGCCCCGCGGTTTCACCCGCATAATTTTCGGTCCCGTGGGAATATCGGGATAAAAAGTATCCTATGTGTTAATCTTGGTTATAAACTATCTGTGTGCTAAGTTTCATCCAAATCCGTTAAGTAGTTTTTGCGGGAAAGAGTAACAAACATCCATCCATCCAAACAAACTTTCGCTTTTTCAGTAGGATTGAATGACTATTTCCATGAAATATTAATTTTGTTCAACAAACAACCTGACCAACCTGCAAAAAACGTAAGAAAATTTGAATTTCGCGGGCTACTCTGGCGCTTCTCCCTTGATCGAAAACGTGTGTTATTAAACTTGATCTTCCTTCCTCAATCCTACCACCAAAGGATGGATCTTCAAGAAAATAAACTTCAAATTCAAACACCACCAAAATGTTTACCATTCACTACAAACACACGCTGTTAAGACGCCGTGATTATAAATTAAGAAATAAATTAAAAATCCACCGCACCACGGAATGCTACAACCGGGTTCAAACTCATTATGTGAACAACACGGCTGTAGTTTATTTATTTAAATAACATGGGAGACTTACAGCTAAAACAAACAGATCAAGGACAGTACATTAGTCTGAAAGCCAATTACAGGTCTCCACTTATAAAATATAGAGAAGAAAAAGTAATTTTCCTTTTTTGTGCAATGGTGGATTGTATCGCTTATACTTCATTGTGTTGAAATAAAATTTTGTCAAAATGTCGGAACAGTTTATAGTACCTATTGTTAAAGATTTTCAACAAACACACACAGTCCGAAATACGCGGCGGTTGAGTAAAGGTAATATATGAAATTTTTGAAGTAAAAACTTCTTTAGCGGCGTTGTGCACTTTTTTTGTGATGGGTAAAAAATGTTAAACTCGCGTCAGGACACGTGACCTGATCGAAAATTCGTAAGACGGAGCTCGCGTCAGGATACGTGACCTGATCGAGAATTCGTAAGACAGAGCTCGCGTCAGGACACGTGACCTGATCGAAAATTCGTAAGACGGAGCTCGCGTCAGGATACGTGACCTGATCGAGAATTCGTAAGACAGAGCTCGCGTCAGGACACGTGACCTGATCGAAAATTAGTAAGACGGAGCTCGCGTCAGGACACGTGACCTGATCGAAAATTCGTAAGACGGAGCTCGCGTCAGGACACGTGACCTGATCGAAAATTCGTAAGACGGAGGGAGATTAGACCGCATTCCAAAATATCAAAAATGCACAACGTTAATATTCAAGTTTTCACTTCTGCCGGCAGGCACTCCCGGAGTGCAACCCGTTTTTTACACAGGTTACGGTAGTTTTCCGAAAGATAATGAGTAAGACAATGTAATGAGTAGCATCTTTTAAAACTGGCGGACTTGCCGGGTGACATGTCAAAAAGTGCATTATTATTGCAAGAGAGGAAGAGTGTACAATATTTGTGCAGATGATGTAATTACATTTGTTTTTTGCATCAAAATAATAATTTATCATCATCTATGAAGCTAGCCTAGCCTTTTTCCAACTATGTTGGGGTCAGCTTCCAGTCTAACCGAATGCAGCTTAATACCAGTATTTTACATGGCGCGACTGCCTATCTAACCTCCACAACCCAGTTCCTGGGTAATACGATACCCCTTGGTAAGACTGGTTGTCAGACTTTCGGGTTCCTGACTACCCGTAACGACTGTCAAAGATCCACGAATGACAGCCGGGACCAACGGCTTAACGTGCTTTCCGAGGCACGGAGGAGTCTCGGGATGTAAAGATGGTCACCCATCTACAGACCAACCGCGGCAAGCGTAGCTTAACCTGATCGATCGACCTGTGCGGCGTCCATTTTTTTGTTTTACTTATCATTACGACTGCTAATAACTACTTAGTTGTTTAAGTACTAAAAACAGCTGCATGGAGGCAAAAACCGAAAGCCGATTATTACCCCGGGACTCGTAAAAATCGTCGGCGGAAGAGGGTTAATTTGGAACTAATTCAAATAATTGCTCGCTAACCTTTTTAAGCCTGGCTAAAAAAAAGAAAACAAAAGCTAGCATTTTGTAGCAAATCAAGAATAAAGTCGCAATATTCAATTTCGTTTTATTTTAACTAGCTTCTGCACGCGACTTCGTCCGCTTGAAATTTCTTGTTTAAACATAAAATATAATCCTATGACACTCGGCAATACTGTAGCTTCCCATTAGTGAAATATTTTTTTAAATCGATTTAGTAGTTCTGAAGAGTACCACCTACGGCACCTGCATACACTCAAAAAGTCTTTATAATTTATTATAGACTAAAGTATACAGAAATCCTTTCAACAACCATTTCAAAACAGTATCCCTTTGTATCAAAACTATTATTCCCGTTCAGTCAAACAAAACAAGAAACGTCACTCAACGTTCGCAAATCCAACACAAAGCTACCATTTCTACCATTTCCTTAATTTAATATCTATCACAGTGTGCCAATATCTTAACAATTCGCCCACGAGACGTTCCAATTTAACCTAGCTCACTATAGATAAATTTAAATACTCAGACAATATTTTATGGCTTATTTTAGGTACGGTTTACGACGGAAGACGGGACTCGGGGCCCGCTGGATGAATGTCTGGCTAGATTTTATGGTAGCTACATACAGGAATGTTCTAGAATCTAGACTCGTCGAGATAATGCTGTTGAGAATATTTGTTCAAGTATTTGATGACTGTTTTATTGTGTGCGTCTGTTTGCGGCACAAACATCTGTCAAAGTTCAGTGTTGTGCAGTGTGTACGTGCCCTTATATTTTTTAGGAATTTTAACGAATCGTTTGGACACAGTAAGTACGGTTCTCTTTGCACCAAAAAAAAAACAGAAGATTCATAAAAGTTCAACGAATAAGGTAAGTCAACAAATATTTTCATCTGTAGTAAATTAATTCAAAACAGCCAAAGAAGTCCGCAAACAATACTTTCTATTCGTCTGTAAGGTCATCGACCCCGCACCAGAAACACGCATAAGTATTAAAATTTTAGGAACAATATACCGGTAAGCAGTAAATCAATATGGTTACTAGACGGTCACGGCACAAAGGGGCGCTGCGAAGCGCTGCATCTGCTAGCCAATGTCAACGGTGACGTTTACGCGCGAAAAGTTTTACGATCCGCAGACGACGACGCGTCAAAAGAACAGTGATGTTATTAGCCGGTGTGACAAAATGTCGATGCTTTTGTTGACTTGTAAGTATTGCTGAAACAGAAATTTGTAATACATAGCTGCTAATGTTTCCTTTACACAGATTTCAGAGATTCAGAGATTTCAGAGAACGGAAAAACTGGAAAAGTTATGAAATATTTCTTCTGCCTGGTGTGATAAACCCTGGCCACGCCAATATATAGTCACTTATATGCAAGCACATAAGATAGTTACACGAGAATGTTACATAAGATTGCATGAATATTTTAACAGTTTGACAAAACGAACCAACGCAGACGCAGACGCTGATTTCATTTCTTTCATTTCGAAACTCGATTTCAAGACCTGCACCAACCCGCTGTTTGTGAAGCACTACTGAACATTATAATCATGTATTTGTAACGTAATACAGCGACACATGATATCTCCTTCTTCGTCTGATTCAAACCGCTTACAAATTAGCAAGTTGAGCACATATTTATGGTAATAAGCATCGATAAAATGCGGAACGGATTACCCTTAAACTGTACGCATTTGTGTTTCTCTGGAATACACATCTATTTTTTCATAGTAATAATTGTATAACACAGTAACATTTTCAAACAAATTACAGGAGAAATGAAATGAGAATTGTACAAAGTGTAATTGCATACATGCATATAAGGGTAAAATGGTTGAGTTGAATGATCAGAAATGGAGCTCATTTTCTTTTCATCGATACGGTGTATTGCGAATGTAGCACGTCACTCAAGACGATCATTTTACGACCGTCTCGTTCCCGTGTTCCATTTTTAAATGGGTCTGCTTGTGGTAGGTCATTGGATAAATAATAATAATTAATACGACCTGATATGGCGCTTTTGTTTTTAATTTTAACTTTTATGTATTATTTTGAAGATAATTCGGTGTTTAAAGCCTTCATTTTGGCGCATTTGACTTAAAAGTGCAGTTTAAAATCGATGCAGTTTTTTAAAAATTTCCCCGACCCAACGTTAAGACTGCGTAATTTACGAGTGGCCGGTAATAAAAGTTTTTGTTGCGAAAAGCGACGGGGTGCTATAAAAGTTTGCTGTCCCTTTCCACAGTGAGTTTACGAGCGTGAAAACGCGAGATAGGTATACCGTACCGGTAGTTTTATTACCGGGTATGCGAGCGATGTGAACTTATGTAGGTACTGGCGGTAGCTAGGAAGCTTGAGGGCAAAACACAATATGTCAAAACTGCTGATGTTTTTCGGACGGGTTTAGTTTAAATTTGGAACCTGCTCACCATTGACAAACAGACAATGTGGACGTAGCCTTACAATTTGCCAATACATCGACTAATAAAATTAAAGAAAGCAACTTAGCAAAAAAACCTTCTGTCTTAAATAGAAATTCATACGCATTGTGTATGGTTTGTGCATGTAATTGCATCGTAGTGAGTCCGATAAAAAAAGAACTGTGTCCGTAAATCATTATGCAAAAGACCCATAACTAATTACGCATAATTACAAGAAAATTATACCACATGATCGAAAAGAAAGAAATAACATGCGAGCGATACAAATCGAACACTTATTTATGGAAGTATAAATTGAAATGTTAATCACAGCTCCGTTATTGCGGTGACATATCGATAACGTGAAACCAAAGAGCGTAAGGGACATCCCTTTTAATGTCACTTACGACCTTTGACGTTTCGTTATTTTTTTTAAGCAGCTTTGAGAAAAAGGTAAGGTATCTTACGTCCTTTTAGTTTTCAAGTTATCAACTATTTGTTTTCGTAGTATTGCATTTTATCGACATAATTCGATGCATAAATATGGGAATAATTATCGAAATTGGATTGAAAAAGGGTGTGTAAGGGTTATGATACTATAATGCATTCATAACTGGTGATCAGTTTTTGTCTTTTGTGCTAATGAGAATTAATTCAATGTTAATTATTGTAGTTATTACACTGCCCTATTGTGGTTTGTTTGCAGTTTTTGTGTACCTACAGGTTAATTAATTTGTGAAGTTTGTAAGTTGATCTTTGCTAAGATTAAGGAAAATAGCAGATTGGACATTCAATATAATTATGAGCTCTTGGGTTTATTATTACCTATTTAAGTTATGAATTCAATCTTTTAAAGCTAATTGGATACATTTCGAGGGTTCCATATACCTTACCAATTTAACATAGACGCCCTTTTTTGTTTACATCATCATCTCATCATCGACCGAGTCTTTTCCCGACTATGTTGGGGTCGGCTTCCAGTCTAACCGGATGCAGCTGAGTACCAGTATTTTACATAGAGCCACTGCCTATCTGACCTCCACAACCCAGTTACTGGGTAATACGAAACCCTCTGGTAAGACTGGTTGTCACTGGTTGTGACTTTCGGGCTTTTGACGACCCGTAACGACTGTCAAAGATCCACGAATGACAGCCGGGACCAACGGCTTAACGTGCTTTCCGAGGCACGGAGGGGTCTTGGTATGTAAAGATGGTCACCCATCCACGGACCAACCGCGGCAAGCGTAGCGTAACCTGATCGATCGACCCGTGCGGCTGTTATTACATAGCTACAAGGCTCTCGGCTCTCTTTTGTTTTCTTAACGTATTAATGTCAACCAGGCAACCAGGCAACCATGCCCGTATGATGAGAATAGACCAAAATTTGGGTGGACTGTATCTCTGCCTTACCCTTTGGAGAATACAGGGATGATGTAATGTTGCAGAATGCAGTCAACCATCTTTGCAAAACTGTACTAATTAGCAAGAAAAACCGTAAAAGGAAACCTATCAAGGAAATTTGTCATTTAAGGCTTTATGTGCGAAAGGTTTCATGTCCTAGGTCTTAGAATTCAGGCTGTGTTTGCTGAACGTGACCCCGGTACACTTAGTTGGCTGTTAAGTTTTACAATGGCGTTAACAGTTTAATGGCTAGTTTAGCCGTAGCTCTTGTTATAC
The DNA here is from genome assembly GCA_947507525.1 of Apamea epomidion. Lineage (NCBI taxonomy): Eukaryota > Metazoa > Arthropoda > Insecta > Lepidoptera > Noctuidae > Apamea > Apamea epomidion. Next base: position 13,908,607 of record OX382241.1, on the reverse strand, counting down.
TTTTTGACTAAATATGTTTTGTAACGCCGGGAGGGGACGCCCTAGCAGGAGATAATATAGTCACCTTATTAGTGATGTTCTTGAGAAAGGTCAGGTGCGTAGTATTAGCAGTGGCATTGCCTGCACACGCTATTACTTCGTTTTTGCTTAGTGAAGTGTTTCTGAAGCCTTCCTCAAGAATTGAGCTATCAAATGCACAAAGATTTCTTTTTTTATCCGATGAGATTTCCAGAGATTAGCGCGTTCAAAGAAACTCTCCAGCTTTATTATTAGTATAGAAAGATATAGATTGAATATTGTCAAACGCAGTACATAATCAGCCTATAACGTTCCCACTGCTGGGACAGAAGCCTCCTCTCAGTGAGAGGGAGTGGGCTGTAATTGTGGATTATGTCTGGACTTTAAGAGACTGTGACCTCTGTGTTGGTTTCGGCCTTTCTTCTCAGACTAGTCAGATAGGAAACGCCGACCTCATCTAGTTTTAAAATATGATTGACGTGTAAAAGTGTTAGTACAAAACCAACTTACAAAATAAAATCATTTATCATTCAATCCACCACGCGGGCCCAGTCCGGGTTAGTAGATGTCACATGTCTTCGATGTTTTGAATCTAGGACATGCCGGTTTCCTCACGGTCATTCACGATGCAATAATTTACACGAAGTAAAGCGCCTGTCTGGGTTCGAACCTACGACCTACGACTCGTAAAGCGCGGCTGTTACCAATGGGCCACCAGTGCTAAACTAAAGTACAAAATTAAGTGACATTTTTATTGAGTTCGCTCAATATTACGGGCCTGAATTGAACGTGTGAAGAAAAGTAAAATTTTACTTGTAGAAGTATTAATGAGAGATACGTATAGTAACGTATAAAACAATAACACAAATGAAACATTAATGAAGAAAAAAAATCTAACAATAAACAACAAAAATTACGGCAGCAGCAAAATGGTATTACACCTTTTCCATTTAATTAGCTACCATAGATTTCCACAAGTGTTTTTATTTTACGCCCAGTTAATGATAAATAGTACTACTGTTATATGATACGGCCATTTTGTATGGTACACTGAGCAAAGCAGTATGTCAAAGTATGTTATGATAGCTCATAATAATTATGCTGATGAGGAAATATGGGTAAGTCCAAGACCGCACGACCGCTTTTTTACTGCGCAATGGAGTTTCAACTCTCCACGTTGAGCCGAAGGTTGAGAATACAACAAGACGCATCAAAAGCGCACTGATGGAAATTCAACTCTCGGCGCTAAGCAGAGAGTTGAAAATCCGGTGCACAGTAAAATAATTTCGCTTTAAAAAAGCGCCCGTGCGTACGTGGGCTACTTGATAATTTAGTACAGCTACTTAACGTATAAATTAAATGCGCTTTATGGAAGACTTAGCACACTGTTAGGCAGTAAAATGGTTAACCATGTCTCCGATAAAAAATAGACCACCTGAGCACTCTTATCTATTGGTGAAATAAAATAATGATTTCGTAATAATTGGTTTGTAATTATCATACATTTATCATACGTGACTGGTTACTAGTGGTTACCTAATTGGTTACTGCAAATTATAATTTGTATAGGTAGTCAAATACCATAATCAGCCTATAATGTTCCCACTGCTGGGACACAAGCCTCCTCTTGGGTAGAGTGCGCCGTAATCCACCACGCGGGTCCAGCAGGCAGATGTCACATGCCTTCGAATTTTTGGTTCTAGGACATGCCGGTTTCCTCACGATGTTTACCTTCACCGTTTTGAGAGCAGTCGTCAGAAATAATTTACACAAAGTAAAGTGGCTGCCTAGATCGAACTCACGACCTACTCTTAAGTCGGGGTTCGGGGATACCACTAGGGCCACCTCTGCTCGTCTATGATGAATTAAAAAAATAACGAATTCTAATGAGTAAAGTGCCTGTCTGGGTTACAACTTGTAAGCTGCGGTCGATATCACTGAGCCACCATTGCTCTGATAGTTACTTAGCAAGTAAATGGAAGGTTTATTACTAAGGGTGACTTTCACCACGCTGAACGCGGTCAGCTCATCTCCGACGGCCTCGCCGGCTGTCGCTGAAAACCAGCGCTAGGGCTCTGTCCCGCATAGGGTCTTAGCTGCTGCGAGCGATGGCCGTTTTGAATGGAAGGTACGCATATTTCCCCCCAATTTGTTCTTTTTTGTGTTTGTGTTCTTTCACTGCGTCATGTTTATCACAAATAAACGAATGGTCGTTCTTTTTTTTCTTATTTATTTATTTAACATTCATTTACACACATAAACAGACAAGAAGAAGGGAACAGAAAAATATATACATACAAAGGTGATGCTTTTCTTACATCTAAACCGCGTCCAAGAGCTGTTAGTGTCAATATTCCATAACAATTATGACACTGACAGCTGACTGCAGTTTAGATGTTCGGATCGCGTTCAGTTTTATTGGTGAAATCTGCCTTGAGACGTGTCGGGCAGAAATAGTATGACGGTGACTAAACCGGCCAGTGTTTCCGTTTCCTATTTCCTAGTACTTAAATGGGTTATGGAGGTCAGACTCTGAAGCATAGCTTGCAAACAGATGGGCAATTCCCGTCTTTTAAACAACGTTTGCATATTAATCTCGGTATCAATCTGTCAAAAATACTCCGAATTTTTGACGGTAAGATAAGATTGCGACTAGATTTTGAACCTTTATACGCTTATTGGCTTTCAGATTGTCTGCCCAATGACCCAACGTGTACCTACTCCCTTAAAAACGAATTCTAATATCGTTGAAAGAACATACACATAACGGGTTGCTCCTATTAAACTTGCATTTAATTTTGACGAGAAGGTACGTGCCACTCGAAAGCTATTCATTTCATTTAGGTCGGACATTCTCGATCGACGTAAAACTCTTATATCGGTACGGTAATTTTATCAAACTAACGGCAATCATTGTAATTTATTACATTGCAATGCAAAGACTAAGTCCTAATTGTTTTACGTCCTTCAAATTTGATCGTGAATACTTTTCCACAATGTCTTAGCATTTACATAGTAGCTAATGCATTCTATGCGACGACATTATGATGACTTCTACTGTCCGAGAATTTTCCGTCAAAAGCTTGGCACGCCACACTTCTCATATTTTAATTACTTCATTGCTTTCAGTGACGTCAGGAATCCCGGTTAAAATCACCTCGTACATCTTTCAATGAAGAAATTGTGAGATGGATAGATTAATATGAAAAGTGTGTTTTTACAAATAATTACAGAGCTTTACTAAGAAAACAGAAGGTCAATTCTCGTAATTCAAAACGTTCAAAAACTAATCGCAATCTCATCTCAGCGACAATGAATGTCAAAAATGTAGGGAAATTAGAGGTATTTTTGATAGAACGAGACAGCGATTGGTTTTTTGTTTTTTTTTTAAACGTTGACCCGCACTAAGAATTTCTCCTGTATCGTGGGTGCGTTTACAAACATTTAAACTCACATACACAAACAGCCAGACCCGGAACAACTACTTGTAGGTCATACATATATTTGTTCCGTGCGGGAATCGAACCCGCGACACGCAGCGCAGCAGTCAATCGCTTAACCACTGCGCCAGCCGTGCCGTCAATTGCGGACGTTCTAAAAATACAGGAACTGCCCCTCACTCAGTTCTGTAGAGCTTTTCTTTTGAAATGTCAATTTGATAGCGAACTCACTCGAAGGGTTCGAATTTCCACGTGCGCCTCAGAGAGATGTCAGCGTAGTTGACGGGGCCCGACAGGGCCGAAGCCTGCCGGGGTAGCGGGATCGTCCGAAAGGGTTACCGCTGCCCTGGTACATAAAGGGCTAAGGAAGGAACACGGGTGGGTTTTAGTCAGTAAGAGTCTGACACTCCCTTCTGCTCCACCCAGAGCGGGAGGAGTCATTTGATATTTCCCATCCACAAAAAAAAAAAAAAAAGGGTTCGAATTTTGAAAGTCTAAACCGTTCAAGAGCTGTCAGTTTCAACATTCCGTAACAATGATGACACTGGCAGCTCTTAGACGCGGTTAAGATAAATGCTAATCGCGTTCAGTTTTTTATGTGAAATTCGCCCTTAGTCATGTTATTATAGCATCCAAATTGCGTAACACACTTGTTATCACAATAGCTTTCTTTTTGACAGTTCAGTCCAATCTTGTGGACAAGATTTTCCTATTAAATAGTCAGAATAAAACCGTTTACAACTGAAAATAGGGTTCAAAATCCACCTCACTTTCCTACTATTACTAATTACTTCACCCATGTGTAGACAAGCCAGTTTCAAGTTAATTAGCATACGGTCCCTGATACCTCAGTGGCCCATAGTGGGGGGTATGGCATGCTAATGGCCGCCGCACGAGTGCCGTGGTTGGTCTATGCGCCGGAGTGCGTGGTACGGCTCTGCGGGGCGCGTTTTATGGCTAACGGTAATAGCTCGACTATGTAATGTCTATTATATGGGTTTAGTTGTAAATAGACTCATAGGCTTGCGTGTAATGCGTAGATAGGCGTAGATGAGTGGTTCTCTTTAATTTTTTATTGTTATGGTACTTGGGTATAGGTTATTATTATCAGCTCAACGGTTAACAGGCTGTCAAAAGGTATCGTTTGATTTAGAACAGTTTGGTTATTCTGTAAAAGCTTACCTAGGTAGACAGCTTACCTACTATTTAATTTAAGCACTTCTGCAGCCAATCAAAATTCGATGAAGGAGTGAGCAGTACTTTTAGTAGTGAACATTTACAGAGAAGAACAGCTTGGCAAGCAATTCAGTTAAGATTTGATACGAATTTAACGGTACCTACATATGCTGAATTCTGAATCAGGAATCCGCTGGATGCGAGAAGTATAATTAAACAGAACCGGTCGAAATGGCGGTGCTTGTGGTAGGCCTATGTCCAGCAGTGGACGTTTTTCGGCTGAAATGATGATGATGACGATGACGATGATGATGATGACGATGACGATGATGATGATGACGATGCTGAATTCTTGCTTAATTAATGGTTTCATTAATAATTTCTGATTATCGACAATTTCATACCGGACTCAGTTAAGGCTCCCGCAGACAGGCGCAACGCGATACCGGTACAAAAAATTCCAAGATGTTGTATAGAAATTGTTCCACCAGAGTCGCGTCGCGCCTGTCTGCGGGCGTGTTTACACAGTCTACTAGACCATATTTTATAAGTTGCCAACAGGAACACCGAACAGTTTTCTAACACTATCCACTTATTAGTGTCAAACGACGTCACCCAGCTTATTTTTAGTACAGCACACGAGCATTGTTTGTGGTTTATTGCCAATAACAGTGTCCAGGACATCATGCTTTATTTTACCGTTGACAAAAGGTTTTACTGCCCATTCATGGGGTTTTGAAACTAGTGATGGGTAGTTAACGTGGCCCACTGTGGGCTATGGGCTATTTATTACTAAAATATGGCCAGGGGTTCATTTAACACGTTTTAATGGGTGCTGTTTTAGAAATATTATGAGTGCGAGACGTAAGATTGTTAGTAGATAGTTGGCTAAGTTATTTATGAGCGCACAGCTCCGTAAAGAAAGCGTGTTAAGAGTTTACTTAATTACTTTCGTCTTAATAAATCTATGAACAAATGTATACAGCATGTATCAGAAGGCCAATTCTCGTAAGTTTCTGTACGGAATTACTCAATATTTGCGTTTACATGTATATGATAAACGACCTGGATCAGTCATATATCACTAGGTAAAAAGCAATGGCTGCTACATCCAGATGGTTTGCAACATAATTAATTGGCGAATAAAATGTTAATTAGCTACAAGACCAATATAAAAAAGAACAGAAATTAAGCCGAGTTTTCCACGCTAGTGTGGTCTAAGCTTAACTGATTAATTACCCTCTGAAAGATCTTATTATCGGCTACCCTTCGCTGCCCTTCAATACGACGACCAATATATCTTGACAGACGGCCAGACTGCGAACTAAACTAAATGTACTGAATTTAAAGTTACGCCCTTACTACTAGCGCCACCCCTGAGTTTCAAGATAACCTGGTCCGTCCAACTCTACTGACATCTGTTTTACTTGAATAATTAAAAGGGATCTGATAAATAAAAATGTCTGACGAATGTTTAAAGGTGATGTAGTATGAACTGTAGTCATAAATAACTGTTTATTGGTCCCTTTGGTTAGTTATATATAGTACTTAAACTGTATTAAATAGCAATTAATACGACCCACTATCTACTACACTAGGTCGTATGCACGGCTACACATCAAGCTGTACATAACCAGTATAAGCTGACTTCTGATTATACGAAAGACCTATACAATGCGAGGCAACTAAAACTGGAAATGTATATCTTGATGTGTCGCCGTGAGTAGGTACAGTCACGAGCAAAAGTATGTATTCACTCGGCTTTATTCAAAAGCGATTTACTCCTTTATTTTTTAATGAAATTGTATGTTGTTACGAACATAGCATTTGCGAATCCATAGGTTTTTGTAAAGTGTCGTATTTCAACGTTGCATTCGTTATTTCACGAAAAAATCGCAATTGAAAGTTGCTAAGTGTTGACATATTGGTGCTCGTGACTGTACCTGCTGGATTTTACAATTGAATTGAAATAAATGTTTATTGCTGTAAGTAGATCTTTTAAGAAACTTTTACAAGTCAATATTTTAGGCCCCTCGCCCACAGCGACTTTTTGTATCAATGCTGTCGTGCGTTTCGTAAACGCGCGACAGCATCGCTACTAACGCGCGTTAGTCGCAATTGCAACGCGCTACAGCAGCGATGCCAACGCGCTACAGCATCGCGACTGTATCGCTGCAAACGCGCGACCGTGTCGGACGACATCGGGGAGAGAACGGAGAGGGTGGCACGTGTGAGTGGAGAACCGAGCATCAGTGCAACTCGCATCGCGACAGAAGCGCGACAGCATCGCGTTTGCATCACGACTGAGAATCGTGGTGTGGGCGAGGGTAAACAGCTAGCGACCGCATCGCGACTGTATCGGTGCGAACGCGCGACAGGATCGCTACTGTATCGCTACAAAAAGTCGCAGTGGGCTAAGGGCTTTAAAACTAGATGGCGCCTGCATTTCCTAACTGACTGATCCCTGAGGAGAAATGCAGAGACAAACTCAGAGGTCGCTCTCTATTAGAGTCCTCACATTATATTATTAGGATTGTATGTTAAATTATTATTTCATTCATAAATTATTTCATCACCGCTGCTCTCAAAACGGTGAAGGAAAACATCGTAAGGAAACTGGTACGTCTTCGAATTTTTGGACCTACTACACTAGAGGTACCCTCGCACTGGGCCCGCGTAGTGGATTGCGGCCCACTCCCTCTCACCGAGAGGAAGCCTGTGTCCCAGCAGTGGGTATATTATAGGCTGATTATTATGTAACAATGCAGGGCCATGTCTGGAATGGATGCGTTATGCTGAGATAGGAGCCTTTTTGGCCTGGCACAGTTCTTTTTTTTTAATGTTGATTATGTTAGTTGTAAATGCTCCTTGTTTTTACTGTTTGTATTTCATGTGCGTGTCCCAAATATTAAAAAAAAAACTTTTAAGTACTTATTAAACAGATCCAATCTGCGAACTCAAGTCCACCGACACACAGGCACAGCCACTATTAAATGAAACAAACTTAATTTCTGACAATACATATAGTAAAATAGAGAATAAGGTTGATGTATTGATCGACTCTGCAGTGTGTCGTAAATTGTGAACGTAGTTTATGGTTTACGCGGCTCTAGTTCAAATGGGATTTTTACGACATTTTAAGAGGAAATTGACAGATCTTGTCATAATTTATATACAGTGGGCTCCAATAGTACATTTTTCCACTTCCGCTGTGATGCCACATAATTATTTAAAATGATTAAAAAATCAGGTACTCCTAAGAGTAGTTCAATTAGTCAATAAAAAACGTTATAGCAGTTTAGTAGCTAGCAGTGTAGTAACTTTAAGGTCAGTAGATTTTTTAATCATAATGTGGGAGGGACCCGTGGCTAAATAATAACAGCCGCACAGGTCGATCAATCAGGTTAAGCTACGCTTGCCGCGATTGGCCTGTGGACGGGTGACCATCTTTACACACCGAGACCCCTCTGTGCCTCGGAAAGCACGTTAAAGCGTTGGTCCTATCCTGACTGGCATTCGTGGATCTTTGACAGTCTTTACGGGTAGTGTCAAGCCCAAAAGTCGGACAACCAGTCATACCAAGGGGTATCGTATTACCCAGTAACTGGGTTGTGGAGATCAAATAGGCAGTCGCTCCATGGAAAATACTGGTATTCAGCTGCATGCGGTTAGACTGGAAGCTGACCCCAACATAGTTGGGAAAAGGCTAGGCAGGTGATGAATGTATTGTGTTTTAGCTGAAGTGAAAAAGGTCAACTAACTTTTCGACCCCACTGTACTTATAAAAATTAGGTATGGAAGTTTGTGAAGCATTTGGAAAGCAAGTAAAGAAAAAGACAAAAGCAGATGAAGTTATCGAAATCCTACTAATATTATAAATGCGAAAGTTTGTATGGATGGATGGACGGATGGATGTTTGTTACTCTTTCACGCAGGAACTCGTAAACGGATTTGGAAGAAATTTTGCACAAAGATAGCTAACGTTAGGAGGCCACTGTACTTGTAAAAATTATGGAAGTTTGTGAAGCATTTGGAAATAAACAAGTAACGAAAAAGACAAAAGCAGCTGAAGTTATCGAAATCCTACGAATATTATAAACGCGAAAGTTTGTAAAGATGGATGGATGGATGTTTGTTACTCTTTCACTCAAAAACTCCTAAACGGATTTGGATGAAATTGGCCCCCAGATAGTTTATAACCAGGATTAAAACATAGGATAATTTTTATCCCGATGTTTCCACGGGATCGAAACTTATGCGGATGAAACCGCGGGCGCAGCTAGTAATTAAATCATTATTTACCAGAACCTATTAGGTTCTTTACTATTTACATTATTACACTTTATGTTACTTTTAATTGGTGTTTTTTTTTATGAATCCGTATTCGACATATTAATTAACCTACATAGCAGATAAAAACCATTTACACAAAGGTTTAGTCATTAGAAGTCCGACATTAACCCTCTTCCTGCCTTAGCGGAACATGGACAATTTATCATCATCGTAAAATAAAGAATTGCCACGCAAAAAATAAAACACTACATATTATAAAACACAAAGTGTGGGGGACTTTCTGTTTGCCGCGTATTCTGTCTGTCTGTCTGAACGCGTTTAACACAAAAACTGGCGAACGGATTTTCATACGGTTTCCACCACTGGACGGAGTCATTCATGAGGAAGGTTTAGGTGTATAATTCATTAAAGGTTTTGTGTAAATTGGCTGAAATATGACAATGATTGTTGCAGATGTCGGAAAAAAAATGGCGACTGGAAGCTTTAATGGCGTGCGCCGCGTCAACCAATACAATTATATGAAAACAGTGTATTACGGAATTATTCCTCTTAAAAAGATCTATTAAACGTAGTAGTAAGTTTCCCTGGGAAAATTTCCAACATCCGAAGCCGCGCGCAAAGCTAGTCTATACTAATATTATAAAGAGGTAAAATTTGTTTGTATGTCTGTAGGGGGTAATCTCCGGAACTACAAGTCAGATTAAAAAAAATCTTAATGCATTTGATAGCCTAATTCTTGAGGAAGGTTATAGGCTATCCAACATCGCGCTACGGCCCTTAGGAGCCGAGCAAAATAAAAAATAAGTCAGAAAGAATACTCAGCGAAAACGAAGTAGTACGAGTAGCACAGGTAAGCGATGGGATGCGACGCGATGGGCCGAAATTTTACGCAGACGAAGTCGCAGGCAACAGCTAGTTATTTATAAAACAACAGCTCGAAAGTAAACATGAAGACGTTAAAAAATATAATAACTGCACATTCCATGCAATTCCAACAAAGTAAGTAATTAATTTGATGTAAAAAAAGTTATTAATGATCCTTCAATTGTTTTTTGTGGTATTAGTTGATCATATAGCGGGAGTTGCCAGTTATTGATAATTACATACGTGTTTTAATTGTATACGGGCAAATTAGCCGTCGTGACACGGTTTCTCGTTAAGCATAATGAGATTAAGGCATCCTAGAATTAAAAGACAAAGTCATTTATTTAAACTAGGCTGAGAATCAGCACTTTTTGTACGTCAACATTATATAAGACAGTCCCCCAAAACGCCGCCCGCTCTTTACCATTTCCTAGAGCTTTACAGTGTTCTCATAGGCATGATTTTTAATGAGCGATAAGATGAATATGATATTATATGCAGGAAAAACAAGTTTTCTGCATTTCCATAGTTATTGTCGAAACTTTTTGAAAACAAAATTTGGTCGGACGAAATAAGTAAAAGAAAAAGGTCTTACTTGATGCGGCGCATGTTCGCATCGCTACAAGTGCGCGGGCGGCGGCGAGGGTCGCTGCGTGGTGAGAGGCAGCGGCAGCAGATGCGGCGCGTACTCCGGCGCCAGCACGTACCGCGGCGAGCAGCACATGGAGTACGAGCCCTTGCGCGCCTGCAGCTCCAGCAGCGAGCAGAGCGACCGCTCGTACAGCCGCCATTGGTGGACCACCCAGTGGGCTGGAAGGGTAAGATAGGTTAGGGTTTGTGCTAGGTGGTTGTGTCGCTGCAAGCAGAGTAGGGCCATACCTTAGGCTGCCATCAGACGGACTGCACCGCAGCAACCGCGCGCAGTCGATATATTCAACTGCATGCAGTTGTACGTTCGACTTCGTTCAGTCATGATATCAACTTCACGCGGTCGGCTGCAGTCGTGTGAAGTCAATATTAACTGCATACAGTCGTGACTTCAACTTTACGCGATCGGCTACAGTCGTGTAGTGTCGACGCACGCTGTCACGCATACAGTAAGAGAAATAACATCTGTGCTTCCATTTCGACGTCAAATCTTTCACTGAGCTCCTAGGCTAGATGCGTGGCGTCAACTGCGCAAAGTCAGATCTGACTGCAGATAACTGCATGCAGTTGAATATATCGACTGCGCGCGGTTGCTGCGATGCAATCCGTCTGATGGCAGCCTTAGTCAGAATGGAGGCTAAAGGTCAGAGCACACGTGTAAGCACTGCACTAGATCGACGTCACTCGCCTCATCGGCTCATCGTCAACTAACCACGTAACCGGATAGGCACAGCACCTCCGAGGCGTCGCCGCGCCGCCGACCACCCACGGCTGGCTGAAGGTGGAGACGTACGTGAGGCCACGGCTCCCCGTAAGCGGGGCGGCGTAAGCTCGTTGACTGCAGTTTACTAGCTGATCCCGAGCCGAGACGATGTCGTAACGATGCATATAAGTGCATGTTCAGTATAGACTTAAGTACTTAAAAAAAATCCTGAACGGCTCGATTTGACACGTAGTGCTTACCTATATGTGTGTTGACCTTTGCCTGGTTTCCGAAAATCTGCACTGTAGATCTGCGACTGAATACCAACTGTCATAAAGAAGTCAGTTGACTAAAGAATTGACCACAAATAAAATTGTATGGACTTTTAGGAACCCAACTTATGGAAACAAAATGATGATTTGAAAATGGACGGAGTAATATCAGATCTCTCTCCTATACTATTTCTTCGGTAGAGTGGCAATAAAAGGAACAATTAAGGTATGGTCCCACTGCGAATTAAATATAGCAAAGCGCTTCGCCGCCAGCACATTCTATAGGACTGATGTACAGACGCCAACACATCAAGCTACTACAATCTGTCAAATTTCTTTAATAGATTTTCAACTTTATCGCTAAAGCATTAGGTTCAAGGTTGATTGGGAAAATTTTACAGTTTCGGGTAGCTTCATGTGCTGGCGTCTGTACGTGGAAGTGACGCCTTCAAAAATATTTTGGTATTTCTTTTAGTTTTGCGAAACACTTTAAGCAAGCCATGCAACCGGAGGAACAAACTTACCGCCTTTATTTCCCTATTTTAGGTTTATATATCCACATAATGCGCGAGATATTGGAAGGAAAACGTGATGATATCGGTACTCGGTCCATAGAGGACCTAGGTCAGGCCTCGTTCGAAAATTATAGTTATCATAGATATTATGATTTATCCCGATCTATTCTGAAAAAACTCACCGTGAGAACTTAGGTGAAATAAGCTGGCAGTCCAAGTATCTATTGCTAGAGATTCACGGTGAGATTTTTAGCATTCCTTGCGCATAAATCTTTAAACACTTAGCAGAATTGCTAAATAAGGACTAAAAAAAAAGGACGAAAAACAAACCTCGTAAGCGAAGCTCTATACTAATGTCTTAAACAAATGTTGTTGTAAAAGCAACTGTAGTTTAGCCCTAGACCGGGAATTCAAAAGCTAGACATTCACAGTAAAATTTGAATGACGTAATACCATTAGTAAGCCATTGCAATGTAAATCTTATCTCATTGTAATAAAGAATAAATTAAAATGACGCTGTAACTTTGATAAACATTCTAATTTATACCTTATCTTACCGAGATAACGTTAGAGTTACGTTGATGATTTTACGTCGATCGTGAATGTCCTGTCTTTCTTTCTACAAGCCTTTTCGCTTACCACTGTTGAAGTGAAAACTTCTTTAGCGGCGTTGTGCACTTTTGTTGAGATGGGTAAAAAATGTTAAACTCGCGTCAGGACACGTGACCTGATCGAAAATTCGTTAGACGGAGGGAGAGTAGAAATATTGTATTTTACCACATAAATGATAGTACTTTTATACTGATAATTAAAGCAATTCGTGCAAAATTATTCCCTAACCATTCCAAAATATCAAAAATGGACAACGTTAATATTCAAGTTCTCACATCTGCCGGCACTCCCGGAGTGCAGCCCGTTGTTTCCAAATAAAATCAAACAAATAATCGAACACGTTTTTGTTAATTAGCACGTAATTTCTTAGTACATTTTTCATCATTATCAACAACTGCCTAGCCTTTTCCCAGCTATGTCAAGGTCGGCTTCCATATTTACCGGATGCAGCTGAATACCAGTATTTTAGAAAGAAAAGAAAATTGCGTTAATTGGCATTAGAGCAAAATAAATACACCTTAAAACTATAAAAACAGAAAACAAAGATTATAATGCCAAAAGGGCCTCAGCTCAGCATAATGTCAGATAACAACACAAGTGTACATCTGACGCTGATTTTCAGCTGTTTTACATAGAGCGACTGCCTATCTGACCCCCACAACCCAATAACTCGGTACAGTCACGAGCACCAATATGTCAATACTTGGCAACTTTCAATTGCGATTTTTTCGTGGAATAACGAATACAACGTTGAAATACGACACATTACATAAACCTATGGGTTCGAAAATGCTATGTTCGTAACAACATAAAATTTCATTAAAAATAAAGGAAATAAGTAAATCGCTTTTAAATAAAGTCGAGTGTATACATACTTTTGCTCGTGACTGTACCCCTTTGGTAGGACTGGTTGTCAGACTTTCGGGCTTCCTGATTTCTTAGTACCTATATCATCACAAATCCTCGACCGGCCACAACAACAGGCCACATAAAATATGTAAAGCACACTTCATAAACTTACAAGGCGCGCTTGCAAACGCCGTTAAATGTCAAAAAACTTGGCATCATAAATTGTGATGAAAACAGCCTGCCACGGAGACATGTCACCTTGTTTTGTCATGACAAAATGAAGACGTTCTGACATGTCAATAAAAATGCGCATATACGATTAACTTCGATGGTAGCTTGATTTTTTTGGTCGCAGTCCGGTGTATCGTGTGTATTTGCTTTTTGTAGCAGATTATTTTTAGAAAGACAAGAGAAATTGTCATATTTGGATGATGTCGGATATTTGTTTATGGTAGGTATCTTTTAGCTCGTAATAACTTTACCACTATTGACATCAATTTCCTGCTTTTTCAATTCAATTTTTGACATTGGCCGACATCATCTTTACTTGCCTTAATTAAAAATAGAATAGACATTAAATTGAAACCTCATTATGGTTGAAATTACCTAACTGTCACATCCTACTAATATTATGAACGCGAAAGTTTGTATGGATGTTTGTTACTCTTTCACGCAAAAATTTGGCACACAGATAGTTTACAACCAGGATTAACACATAGCATACATTTTATCCCGATATTCCCGATCGAAACTTAAGCGGGTGAAACCGCACAGCTAGTAAACAAATTGACGACACGGTTGGCGCAGTGGCTGAGCGATCGACTGCTGCGCTGCGTGTCGCGGGTTCGATTCCCGCACGGAACAAATATTTGTATTGCCTACAGGTAGTTGTTCCGGGTCTGGCTGTTTGTGTATGTGGTAAGTGGTGTTTGTGTGGTGGGTAATTCCTAGTACTGGGCAACGTTTAAAAAAAAAAAAAAAAATCAGCATCCTAACTGCGTAACACACTAAACATTAAATCACAATCTGGGGCCTCATTTTCTATGACACAATGAACGAAACCGCGCGAAATGATCGCTAGGTTGGCGGGATTAGCTAAAGAATTGACGTGGTTTCGGAGTAAGGAATTGTTGAGTGTCCATAGTGAATTAGGGCCCTGAATAATTTTGAAGGATATTACAAATTCATTGCTTCATATGTTTGAAAATTTGTCTGCTCAATAAAAACGTAAATAACGCAATAAATGTTGTTTAACTGTCAAAATGAAAGCCATTGCTACTATTAGTGGGTTACGCAATTACCCCGCTGGTTATTTATGACGTCCATACAAATGACATTCAACCTTGGGGTGGTAACGATTTTTTATGGTCGTCTATACACATTAAATCTTTCAAATTCTACAATACAACTTATACAACGCCTCTCATTAATTAAATTCCCATCGATCACGTCCCAGGCCATTTAACTTGCGCAAGCGCATCATAATTCACAAGCTTCGTTTACACCGCGGCGCTAATCTGATACGTATCATCATTACTCATAGGTACTCCTTTGATGTACAATATTCTTAAATCTATCTATAATAAGTACTAATAATAAAGCTGAAGAGTTTGTTTATTTGAACGCGCTAATCTCTGGAACTACCAGTCGGATTAAAAAAAAATTGTTTGTCTTTGATAGCCCAATTCTTGAGGAAGGTTATTGGCTATTCGACATAACGCTACGACCCTAAGGAGCCGAGCAAAGAGAAGAATAGTCGGAAAGAACGCTTAGCGAAAACGAAGTAATAGGGCGTACTGGCGACGTGATGCGACGCGATGGGATGCGACGCGATAGGATGCGACACGATGGGTCGGGGACCGAAATTTCACGCGGACGAAGTCGCGGGCCGTTGCTAGTTGTATTGTATTCATAGAAACTGGGTCATGTTGCTATCTATATAATATAAATATATCACTGAATTATTACAGGTCTATACAGCTATCATTGAACAAAGCAATTGCTGAGTATCATATCTAAATTGGGGATAAGATGTTGGTCTCTAGCCTCAAGACCTCAAGGCCTTCCCTCTGTGAGAGTTGGCCGCAGAATGTGGGTTGGTGTTTGTCTTTGAAATTTTGTTTTTAGGATATAATGTTTTTTTTTTACAATGTTTTCCATCAGCGTTTTTGAGTTTTTAAAACGATTTTATGTAAGCTTATCTTGTGTAATATGAATGTTGTAAAAGTTATTTTATATCCTTTATTTCATTATAAAGGATAGGATTATTTTATATCTTTATTTGTGTATTTATATATAGTTAATTGTAAACCACAAAAATACATAACAAAAAACAAAAAAAAATACTTGATTACTTTTTTAATAAATGTTGTATAAGTTAATTTATATGACAGTTTAAAAAGAAACCAATAAATCTCAATTCCGTAGTACGCAAAATGTCAAGGCATCACAGGTGCATTGCTCTCTCAGAGACAAAGATATGTCTCATGTGTCTGTGATAACACCGGCACCCCTTCCAACCTACCAAGTCTCATCCTCTGCCTTGCCTTTCCTAACTATGTTGGGGACGGGGTCGGCTTCCAGTCTAACCGGATGCAGCTGAGCACCAGGCTTTATACATGGAGAGACTGCCTACTTGACCTCCACAACCCAGTGACTGGGTAATACGATATCCCTTGGCAAACCCACTAAGTCTATTCTGTAAAAATCTCACCGTGAAAACTTAGGTGAAGCGAGCTTTTAGTGAGCAGTTCCACCTGATGCTAGGGATTGACACTATTGACAACTCACTATTCTAACTTTTTACGGTGAGATCTTTGCACCAGCTGACCCCAACAACGCTGCTTGGTAGCAGACCAGTTGAGTAACACACTTTCTAAAACAATCCGAATGATTTTTAAGGAAATTCGTAATCCAATGCTTCGTTTTTTTTTTGGAAGCCTATAATTTAATAATAATAATAATTTATTTGCATCAAGTTTTACATTTTACATTAAATACATGGTAGTACATACACTTTAGAGTAGATTATACAATAGTGTGGCGATACCAGCACCCTTGCTAAGTTGCCAAGACAACTTGTGTTAAAGATGCTGGGCCCGACCCTTTATTGGATGTTTCTTTATCGCATTTAGGTACAAACATGCCATTTTGTAATTATACAACTGGTTCAGTATATGGCATAGGTAAACGGACAAATAAACTATTTAGGAAAGGAAATAAAACAAAACGAAAAATTATATGAGTGGAGTAGTGTAGTGTGTGTAGGGGTGTGTGGTGGTGTGTCTATGTGTGTGTATGTGTGTGTGTGTGTGTGAGGGTATGTGTGTATGAGGGTGTGTTTGTGTGTGGGTGTGGGTGTATGTGTTATTCCTATATTTGTGGGTAATGGTAGCGAGCGATGAGCAAATGAGGACAGAATGGGGTTTAACGGGAGTGGTATTGAGTCAACAATAAGCTTTCTGTGGTGTTGTAATTAAGTGTTTGTAGCCAATTATTTAGTTTCTTTTTAAATGCCACTATAGGGAGTGAGTAAAAGTTCAGTATTTTGTTAAGACTATTGTAGAGATGAGGACCTTGGAAACAGGGAAATCTTCTTGTAAGAGAGTATTAACAGCGAAAGGGTTGACATACCTTGTCTTTGCGTCTTGTGGTGATTTTTTTTATAGGAGGTTCTTTGATGCTGACGTAGCAGAATGTGTAGTACAAATAACTGTCGGACTGTAAGGACTTTACAGTTCCTATATAGTTCTTCAGTTGGGAATAGGATGGACCGGAAGGTACTAATTTTTAGCACGGCTCTCTGAGCTCGTTCTAACTTCAAAAGTACCGTTTTGGGTGCACCACCCCAAGCGCATATACAGTATGTTAGGAGAGACTGACAAAAAGCAAAATATGTACACCTAATAGTTTGAGGTTCTGCGATGTGGCGAAGACTACTAAAGACAAACATAAGCTTTCTGATTCTCTTTGTCAGTAACTCTATATGAGGTGCAAAGCTCAGGCCATCATCAAGAGTCACACCGAGATATTTGATGGTTCGACAGCGTTCTAATATTGGACATGTACATGTCGCAGTGCCAGACAGTAAACATGAGTGCGCTACTAAAGAGTATGAATTTGTAGGTTGAGTGGAGTTTCGTAAGCTGTACGTAAGAATTTTAGTTTTGTCGGTATTGATAGTGAGAATGTGTCTTTTGAGCCATTGTAGAACACTATTTAGTCCTTTTTGTGCGGAATCGAAGGTGTCATCCCAAGTGTCGCCAGAGAAGGTAAGGACGGTGTCATCAGCAAACGCCACGATTCTTCCATTTTCCAAACTCAGATTACATAGTTGGTTAACGTAAATTAGAAATAGGGTTGGGCCAATCCCGCTGCCTTGGGGAACGCCGAATGTCACTGGTTCCTCTCTACTGAGGTAATTTTGTATTTTTACACACTGAGTTCGGTCTTGAAGGTAGTCCCTAAAGATATTAAGTGTTTGGTCACGAATCCCGAGTTCCTCCAGCTTTATTAATAAGTCAGAAATCGAAACCGTATCGAATGCCTTTTTTAGGTCCAAAAAAATTGACAATACTTTCTTTTCATTGTCAATATTTTTTGTAACATGGTCGATTAGGTCGATTACAGCACTGTTGGTGGATTTATTGCGTCTAAAGCCGAATTGGTTGGAAGAAAAAAGCTTTTTATCCTCCATATAAGTCACAAGTCTTTTGTTGATTAGGCGTTCTAGAACTTTAGAAATGGAAGGTAATACTGCAATGGGACGATAATTATTTTCAAGCTTTTTGCTCCCACCTTTGTGGATTGGGTGAATGATGGCCTTCTTGAAGTACAAGGGGAAAGTGCCGGTATGGAAACAGACATTAAAAATATGTGTGAGTATGGGGACCAGTGTCAATGAATAGCGTTTCAAAAACTTTGTTGGAATATTGTCCCAGCCTATAGCAGAATCTGATTTAAGTGACATTAGTACCTCCCCAACCTCCACCTCATCGGTGTCTAACATGACGAATGATTGTAAAGGTGAAAATGTGGAGGTAATTTCTGGTGGAATTTTATGACCACCAGATGGACAGGAAAAGTTATCAGCAAGTTCCATGCCGATGTTGGCAAAAAACTTGTTTACTTTGTCAACCGAGAGCTGAGGTGAAGTAGAAGAAGTCAATAAATCAGTGTTGGGTATGTTTGGCTTGTCTGTATTAGTTACTCTCTTTATCACCTTCCAAATCTTTTTACTGTCTTTTGAAGCCTCACTCAATTCTCTCTTGTCATAATCTCTTTTTAGTTTTTTTTAAATTTTTGTGCAGTAGTTCCTATATCTTTTATATGTAATACTTAAAATAACATTGTTCGGAGATTGCCTGAGTTTTTTGTGCATTGCATCTTTATTACGCATACAGCGGAGCATACCAACGGTCATCTATGGTTTGAGTAAGCGTTTTTTATTTGGGATCTTGATTATAGAAGTGTGAGTATTTATGAGTCTAGCTAGAGTGGTAACTAAACTTTTCGTCGCTTCATTAGCGTCGGTATGTTCGTAAACTGCTTGGAAATTTGTAGTCTTTATCTCACTATCAAGAGATTCGTAATTAGTCTTCAAAATGGCGCATGACCGTGGATTGACATATCGTTTTAGCTTAAGGCACAGCATTACAGGGTTATGGTCGGTGACGGAGGCGTGTAATACTATGGTGTATGCAGTCAAGTTAGATTTTAGCATGATTTAGAATTTGTCCCTATGTTGGGCAAAGATCTCCCCTTTTTCCTTCCATACTTCTCTATTTTGTGCGATCTCTGGCGATGTTCGCCCCGCAAACCTGATTAAATCGTCACAACCCCCATTGCTTCATAGTTTTAATAAATTCTCCCACTATGCAATGTAAATAACGCAATGAGTATGGTTGAATTGTCAAAATGAATGGTATTGGAATTGTATGTGGGTTAAGCAATTACCCCGCTAGAAGTACCTACTATTATATGCCGCTGGTAGCACTTCATCAGAAGAGCTCCTTTTTAAAAAATAACTCTATAAGTCGGTCATGTAATTCGGGCCTAGATACTGTCAAAATCACACTGGACTTTATTTGCTTTGACTTTGGTTGCTGTTGGATTGCTGCTGTCCCCGTCAGTGTTAAAAGGATTGTAGTGTATTTTATTTGCCTAGTATATATAAGCTATGGTAAAAGTTCCGCAATGAAAGTCCAACTTTGCTGGTGAGTAAGATATGCGTATCAATAACCATTCCATATTTACTGACCACAGAACTGGACCCAGTATGAAAGTACCGTTATCTGTCATTGTACTTATAACATTTTATTACAAACTGTGGTTTCGCGTCTGTTAGCATGTTTTATTGTAAGCAATTATGTTAAGAGTCCAATGATATTTCAACCTTGTTCCTACATGTGAGAAGACCTTTGTAGTTTTCCGTGTTAATAAGTATTATTAAGGTAAAAATTTCATCGTAAGTGCTTCGAAGTTGGCAAGAAAAATAAATGTTTCTTATTTATAGTCATAGAGTCTATTTATATAATGAAACGTTCGCACAAAAAGGTACAAAGGTGGACTTAAGGCATTCTCTACCAGTCAACCAAGGATGGAGAAGAGATTAGATGGCGGGTGCTTTGGTTGAGGGGAACAATGATAAAAAAAGTCCATAGTATTCCTTGAATGGAAACCTGGCTCCCATAGGGAGCGTCCTTGTTGGAATCAAAATCGAAAATAAAAGTCATTTATTCAAATAAGGTTCAAAATCAGCACTTTTCCAACGTTAAACATACATATAAGACAGTCCCCTAAAACGCTCGCCCTTCACCACTTCCTAGTGCTTTAGCTGTACCTATAATAAACAAGTACTCACTATACCGCCTCATCATTCCCCTGCAACAACTGAGAAAATCTATAGTGGCGACCAACCAGAATAGTGCCCACAGGTTGTGTGATAACTTGAGGACAACACTAAAGCCAAAAAGTTCTAACTAACAAACTAAGACGAGCGCCATATTGTCGACGGCTGTTGTCGACGCTTGTCGACTCTGCCGGTGACGCGAGGCGCTCGTATGCACACCTATGCACACCTAGCTTGAAATAAATTCAATCAAACTCCTCACAAGACACGGTACAAAATGAAATCAAATACCTTGATAACTACACTCTACCCAGCCCTTTCTAATTAACACTTCACGCCCATTGCAAGTACCTAATGTCATCTATTTTTAAAGTAATCTGGCATCTTCAGTCACTCGTCGATAAAAAAAAATGTAGAGGAGGCAAAGCGATACTGTTTTGTTTTCGTCTCCATTGGTCGGTGACAGATGTAAATACTGATATATTAATAGAAAGTGGTTGAAAATGTATAATTAGGCAGGTATTTATACATATTTAATTAGGGTAGGCTCGGGGCTAAGTATTAGTAATAACAGCAGCAGGGGTCGCTAGAAGAAGTCGGTAGTCGAAGCTAAGCTCGCCGCGATCGGTCCGTGGGTGGGTGAGGTGGATACATATGAAAACCCCTTTGTGCCTCAGAAAACACGTTAATAAACTGTTGGTCCCGCCTGTCATTAGTGGTCCGTCGTTACGGGTCGTCGGAAGCCCGAAAGTTTGACAACCAGTCTTACCAAGGGGTATTGTATTACCCAGTAACTGGGTTGTGAAGGTCAGGGTCAGATAGGCAGTCGCTCCACATAAAATATTGATATTCAGCAGATGACGATGTCAGATGATTACAATATTTTTTTCGTTCATACGTCTCTATTATCCGTCTGCGAGAAGTTCTGAAATACAGGCCTTCCAGGAAATATACCCACATGAATAAAAACATTTAGGATCTCTAGAATGGAACAAACGCTCCGTATTTCTTAGCATCTAACCTTGATGAAATCACCATACAGACGAGACATGCTTACATAATTGTAATACAAACAAAGTAAATACAACATGGACATTTCAAACATTGGCGAGACAATGTAAAACCAACACAACTTATCAGACAATATTGGAACCAATCTGAAACTCCCAACAAACTATTAGCAACCAAACGTGCATCCAAACTGAAAATAACTTAGGACGTTATTAGCAAAATAAGGAAGCTAAATGCCATAAAACGGTCGATCAAATAGCAACAAGTACGCAACAATGTCGCGCCCCGATGCAAATTTAAATCTCGTACGTAATGCCACTATCAAACTATATCTATTTTTATTATCTCACCCACACACCTCAAAACCATTACCCACCACTCAAGTCTAAACTCTATCTCCTGTCGAATAAAATGCACTTTAACTTGCAGCAATGTGGCGTTCACACCGTTTTGTTTTATGCAGAACTCGAGTACGCGTGTGCTGGTGTCAATGATACAACTGCCAACTCATAAGTAGTCAGTGCGTACCTACCACGTGCCGTAGTATTTATACATGTAGACACGATGCAGAAGTACATTCCAGTATAATCTGAACCTTTTGATTAGGATCTATAACAGTCAATACTCCTCGTGATGTACACAGGAAGGGGGGTAGGGGAGGTCTATGTAGCTGGTCAGTTCTCCATAATGAGATAGAAAATGTTGCATGTGTCCGATACGGTTTTATTGTCCAAAGATTAATTGCATAGTGATATTTAGCATCCGTCTGTAGAATCAAGTCGTTAAGTTGTAATGATTGTGACAATTTCCTGTTTAAATATGTATTATGTGCTATTATATTATATCAGTGCTTGCTATAATTAGAAACGAACGTAAAAAGAACTAAATTGAGAAACTGTGACGTTAAAAGATAAATCTTTCTTCTTATTCTATTGTTTTGCATCGATTTTGTGATTGATTCAATTTTATATGCACTATACCCTGTCCATTAGGTAAACCGTTTTTTGACAGATGGAATACGCATAACAAATATTTTTTTTTTTTTGTCAAAACTGATACACGTACGGTATTATAATGTCTGTAAGAAGTCATTAATAAGATAAGGCAGTTTATATATTTATTTTATTACGCATTTTAAAGTTAACTTTTACGTAATCTGGAATAGTTATGTTCTAAGGCAGCTGTCAAAAAACGGATAACCTACTGGACAGGGTATAGACAATAAGACAGACAACCACTAACTCTTTTGAAGTATGTATAAGATACTGTATAACATAATAATCAGCCTATAATGTTCCCACTGCTGGGACACAGGCCTCCTCTCGGTGAGAGGGAGTGGGCTGTAATCCACGGGACACGCGGACACGGGATGTGGGTTGTTAGATGTCACATGTCTTCCAATTTTTTGGTTCTGGGAAATGCCGGTTTCCTCACGATGTTTTCCTTCACCGTTTTGATAGCACTGGTAATGAAATAATATTCCACAAAGTAAACCGCCTGTCAGGGTTAGAGCCCACGACCACTTGCCACCACTGCTCTTCTGAACTGATAGTGTATACCTAGTTTGTAATTTGTATGAAGGCTTTACACGTTAAAAGCACCAATATTTACAAATAAGTAAGTATAAACCTAAACGTATTTACACAATAACATGAATGGTCACTGCACCGCATTGGTTTATCATAAATTCATAACCCTCCTTTTGGCCTTGCTCTATTCGGATAAAGTCGCCATTATTTGAAAGTGAAATCATGCAACTACAAATATTTGTCTACAGTTACACCTACCATAATCATCTCCATTACATTCACAAGATTTAAATGAATACAGCTCCAATACATATAGGGTTACATAAAACTAGCTAGCGAAACTTTGCAGACGTGATAAGTATCGATATCTCAACACGATAAAACAAAAGAAAACAGATTTTCCTAACACAAAAAGAAACTTATTTTTAAACTGATGTTTCGATGACTACACTAACTGCGGTCGATGACCTCACATAAAAACTCGTCAAATGATTTCTTATTTATTTTCATGTTACTGATAATGATAAATTCTTTTTTAATTTGTAAGTAGGTTTGTACAAACACTTTTACACGTCAACGTCACGTCATGTTAAGATATCAATACCCATCTCGTCTGCGGAGTTTTGCTAGCTAATTTAATTTAACCCTGTATAAGTAGAAAAACATTATGATTACAAATATTACAACACATGACTAATATTGTGTTTATTTTTATAACAGAATGCCAATACAATTAAAATTCTTTGCAAGTATCAATTGTTAATTACTACTAGTAATAATGCTCATTCATAAATACATACTCAGACAGTAATATGTCTCTGCTATGTAATAATGAGATATAAACAAACTTAAGTTATTTTCTACCTGTACAAGAGAAAGCAGATTTTATAGATAGATATACTAACTAACGCAGCCTTTCAAACCTGTGAAGGAAAACCTAGTGAGGAAACCGGCACGTCCTAGATCTCCTAGAACCAAAAATTCGACGATGTGGGAACATTATAGGCTGATTATTTTTGTCCACCGCAGTCGTCACTGTGACGACACCGAGAACGATGACGGCGCGGCGCCGAAGTAGCGATACATACATTGACTGTGGCCGTGTCCACCGCACGTCCGTCACCCGAGCGCCGTCATCCCGGCCGCTGAAGTTTCGAGTAGTCGACGCGACTGCTAGAACTCTGCCCGAGATTGTAACGGGCCGATGTGCCGGCAATGCACAGCATGTCGGATCTTGTCCACACACTGCCGTCGCACCGGTGCCGCTCCTAGTTCGTGAGGCGATTTTTTTTTCGCGCATTGGATATTGAACGCTCTAGTTAGCGCCGATAGTTGAAAATCCAACAGTGTGCTTTTTGACGCGCTGGGATGCGCTCTGTTGGATTCTCAATGCACGGCACAACAGCGAGATTTGAAAATCCAGTGCGCGATAAAATCCCGCCGCTATATTTTTACTTCCGTGCAAACGTGGGCTAAAAACATACTGAACCGCCGAGTTCGGTCGCAGTGATCGCTGTCACCAGTAAGACTGCCAATACCTTTAAACAAAAAATGTCCAGGATTGTCTGTTTGTCTTTTTTCAATACCGGTATTAAAAAATTGAGTCTAATACCGGAATCCCGGTATTGGAAATTTTCTGTACGGTTTTAATACCGGGATTGAAAATACCTATCCGGTATTCGAAACCCCTAGTCACCAGGACGTTACGTTCGGTTCGCATAATCTCGTTTCTTGGCGACTTTGTGGTGGCTACGTGGACACGCGCCCTTATCAACTACTCATCCTCTATCTTAGATTATAAGTTTATTAAAGGAAAATGCTTACTGTGCCCAAAGGTCACCAGTTAATAACTCTGAGGACCAATTAGTTTTAATATTTATGGCTGAACTCAGGAACTGCTAAAGCTATTTTGATGGGACTTTCACCGTTAGCAAGTTTATTATTTTGCGGAGCTATTAATATTTGAAGTTACATCTTCACAATCGTGACTAGAATAA
Organism: Apamea epomidion; assembly: GCA_947507525.1. Classification (NCBI taxonomy): domain Eukaryota; kingdom Metazoa; phylum Arthropoda; class Insecta; order Lepidoptera; family Noctuidae; genus Apamea; species Apamea epomidion. The sequence continues at coordinate 13,883,830 of OX382241.1, read as the reverse complement.
TAATATACTTAGTTAATTATGTATATTATCTGAAATCAGGAAGAAACGTATTACATAAAAGGTCTTATGGTTAATTACAACGAATAGATAACTGTTTAATTTATACTAACATAACTTCTTGGCGAACTTCTTAACTCTAACTGACAAAATGTGGGTGTACTATACATACGTATACCCCTGCCTATACCCTGTCCATTACGTTAACCGTTTTTTGACAGCTGTCTTAGAAAGTACATATGCCAGATTACGTAAAAGATAACTTTAAAATGCGTAATAAAATAAATAAATAAACTTATTGAATTATCTTTTTTGTGGCTTCTTACAGACATTATAATACCATATGTGTATCAATTAATGTATTTTTTGTTGCTGCAATCACTAGTTCCATCTGTCAAAAAACGGTTTACCTAATGGACAGGGTAGAAGAGTCATACACATACAAGAGTGACAGACGAGCGGCACGCGTCAAACATCAACGCCGTCGACGCATATCGACGGCAGCCGTCAGGGATTACAAACGTGATGTTATGTAAACTTCTAGCACATTTGACTGTTTCGAAACAATACATTTTTGTTTCATCATGTTTAGGTAGATATCGATACCCATCACGTCTGCGGAGTTTCGCTAGCTAATTTAATCTGACTTTGTATATTCGATCCTGTGGGAATATCGTGATAAAATATCCGAATATCGGGATAAAAAGTCCTGTATCCTAATCCAGGTCATTCATGGTCTATCTATGTGCCAAATTTCATCCAAATCCGTTCAGCCGTTTTAGCAATCCGTTCAGTAGTTTTAGTGATAGCGTAACAAACATAAAAAAGATCGAATCTTTCGCTTTTACAGATTATTGACCCCGTATTTATGTTATGTCAAGTATACTCTCGAGAAAAAATCATAATTCTACATATAAATATTATAAACGCGAAAGTTTGTGAGGATGGATGGATGGTTACTCTTTCACACAAAAACTACTGAACGGATTTGGATTAAATTTGGCACACAGATGGTTTATAACCCGATATTATATTTACATATTATTTTATCGTATTTATTATATATAATAATTTTTATCCGGACATTCCCACGAGATCGAGACTTATTCAGGTGAAACCGCGGGGCGCTGCTAGTCTTTACATAAATCTGATGTATGTGAAATACATTTAGATACCTATTTAATAACAACGTTACAATGTACTTATAGAGTCGGTAATGTAATGATTAAGCTTCTTGTATTCTACGTTAGTCCGCGTGGCAATGAGCGGCGGGTCTCGGACGCGGGGTCTCAGGTTCAAGGCTATCTGTCTGTTTATTTACATCAGTTTGACTTCCACGAGTGCTGTGTTGACTGACCTGTACCCGTAGATTCCAATTTGTAATGCCACTTACAAGTTGAGTACGTTGATTACATTTTTTTTATTAGTCATTTATGTCCCACTGCTGGGCAAAGGCCTCGCTACTCCACCGCTTTCTGTCCAGAGCTGCCAAAGACCAATCTTTATTAACGGAGCCCAGCTCATCGCGCCATCTCCGTTTGGGCCTGCCGCAATGACCGGGACCCTTGATTTGATTATTTGAATACCGTATTTAAACTTCCGTTTTATGTTACTTTAAGGGGGAAAAAACAAAAGAAAATTTTAATTTCGCGGGCTACCTATCTCATCTCCCTTAAATATGTTTTTCATTTGACAATTGAGGTTAATTTTATAACATCATTTTCGTCGATGATTTATATTTATATAATTGTTGGTAAAACTAGTGAGATATAACGTTAACAGGTGAATGTGTTTCTAATTCCTTTTAGTAAGTGATTGCGTAAGAATGTAACCTAAACGGGGTTTGTTTACACTTTCACCAGCTACTTTTGGAACAGACCATAGGTATGTTCTTGTAGTGGCCTCTGGCTTCAATTCATTGACAAACTAGAAAAATGGTGCTTTGGAGTATCTCTCTTCTTTCCACCATTCGTTCATGATGTGCCGAACCCAAAGGGTGCTAACGAGACCCTATTACGAAGCCTCCGCTGTTCTTCCGTCCGTCTGTCTGTCAGCGGGCTGTATTTCACGAACCGTAATACCTAGGTAGACACTTGAAATTTTTACAGAGTGTGTATTTATATAGGTTCCGACAAAACTGGAAAAAGGACGCGCGGCCTCGCGAAAGATGAAAGGAGTGGAGGCCTTTGCCCAGGAGTGGGGTAGCGAACAAAAAAAAACTAAGCGAACTCCCATATTACGTCCTAAAATAACACTACATCATAATAACTATTGCACGTATTTGAAAAGGTAATTTACACATCACGTGTATTTTAACTCCAAAATCACTTGCTTCTAAAACCAAAATTAGTTTCAGTACAAACGCAACATGTAAACAAACGGCTCTCAGTACTAAAAAACTCAACTAAATCAATCACACAGCCAGTTCTCGAAATATCTAGAAAACTGTCCACTATCTATTCCGAGGTGGACAGTGATAGACAGTCCGCTGAGGGTTAGTCCACAAAGGCTAATTGATAGGCGATTACTTATTAACTGGCTAGACGGCCAGGCCACTACTAGGTTTCAACCTAAGCATTTAAATGTTTTAAATAGGAGATCTAAATTGTACAGACGTCAGCAGGTGAAGCTACCCGAAACTACAAAATTTTCTCAATCAACCTTGAATCTTAATGCTTTAGCGATAAAGTTGAAAATCTATCAAAGAAATTTGACAGATTGTAGTAGCTTAATGAGCTGGCGCCTGTACGTATTTTGGGGAAACACTTTGAGAGCTGACGGGAGACTGAGAGAGAGGACGGTAATGAATAGTAGATTATTAGCGGTTTCAATTTAATTTGGATTATTTATCCTGCTTCATACTAATATTATTGTAAGTAAGAAATTAAAGTGTAAGTGAGTACCTTCGATAGCTCACGTACGAAGAGACAGAAAAATTGCTTCAGGTCTTCACTTAATAATAAGTTCTCATTTATAAAATTGCACTTTACAGACTAACTATGCTAAGATTTAGTTAAAGATAGGGAAACTAAGTTAAGAAAACTAACCAGGGCGGCATAATCGCATGTGCGACAAAGCCCTTTTTCTGGAATAAAAAAATAAAAAAAATATCTATCCACTAAAAAAAAACAACAGTAGTCTAATGTTCCGCAATATCACAAACCCTCTCACACTCACTCATGCGCGCCCCCATCTCACACAAATAGAGGACTGTTCTGACACTTCCCATGCTATATTACCTAACTTGCAAGTTTATTTCTTAATTAATTTTTTTTTTCTATATTATATTAGGCATGTACACCTAAACATGGGCTCATTAAAATACATAACTTCAATACTTATATGTAACTCAGGAGGATCGGCGTTGAGGACTGAAATACAGGCTATGCCTAGTTTGGCCCAAAATGCTAATACTATTGTGTACAGTAACTGTAGAGTAAGCACTTAATTTTTGAAATAATGTACTATTTTTTTCTGTGAATAAACATTACGTTGTTATTATTATAAACGTGAAAGTTTGTATGGATGGATAGATGGATGTCTGTTACTCTTTCACGCAAAAACTACTGAACGGACTTGGATGAAATTTGGCACACAGATGGTTTATAAACAGGATTAACACATAGCATACTTCTTATCCCGATATTTCCACGGAATAAAAACTTATGCGGCTGAAACCGCGGGGAGCAGCTAGAATGTACATACACAAATATACTCTATTGCACACCAGAAAATACATTAAAAAAAAATACATTTAACAATACAAAATGTACAATGGACGGCCTTACTGCTTTCTGCGATCTCTTCCAGGCAACCTTGGAAAGGACAGTGATTGCGTGGACATAAAATGGGGTTGTCATTGGTGCAAAATACACACACAACACATACAAGATAAAATTTTAACCAGTACGCAAACTGGAACCGTGAATTGAGTTCATATGTATAACTTTAATTTTGGAAGTCGGTGTCTTTGGCTCTATATTTTAGTTTTGTGCCACTGACTAAAGTTATTTGTAGTAGTTTTCACTGTATAATGCTTTTTTCGAGAGCAGGTTTTTTTTTTGTAAAAATAAAAAAGTAACTTTTTTTTTTTTTGGTTCCTACTAATTCGTATGCAAACTTTAATTTACACTCAGCTTTTGTGATACATTTCGTGATCAAAACTAAATGAACCAGAAATGTAAACAAAGACGACAAAATCCTTATTATGCGAAAAGAATGGAAGCAAAAAATCCAAATGAAACGTAACTTTTGAATTGCGGAGACTTGCTATGTAAACAATAGCGACAGGAATAATAAACTATAACCTCAACAAGATACAGTAAGGGCCGATTTTTTGATCTGTAGTTAAACTCAGCCAATTGCTAAAAATAGTAACTAATGGTATTTTTTTTGCAAAATGTGTTTTTTAATCAATTTTTAGTTTATCTAATGGTTATTTTTTTAACTAATAGTTAATTATATGACCATTAGTAATGATATTATAACATTAGATAAACTAAAATTTACCAAAAAAAAAAAACATTTTGCTAAAATTTAACCAAATCTCTTTTAAAGTACAGACATAATCCAGTCCGGGGCAGTGGTCCACCTGCTCTGTCCAACTAGTTGGACCATGGGTCCTATGGGACTAGGGGCAGTTGTCCAACTTTAAAAATAGTTGGACCACAGCACCTTTTGAGAGTTCCGTGGTCCAATTCATTTAAAAAATAACTTGCCAACTCTAAAAACCTAAAGGTGCTGTGGTCCAACTATATTTAAAGTTGGACAACTGCCCCTAGCAAAAGACCCATGGTCCAACTAGTTGGACAGAGCAGTTGGACCACTGCCCCGGACTGACATAATCTTGGTCAGATCATGTAATAGTTAAGTCTTGGTTTCATTTAGTTTTTTAAACCGTTGCTGCACTCTAAGAATTATTCCTGTCTTGTGTATAGCTCCGTCGCAAACCATGATCCACCTCCTATCCTGCCCTCTGTGTCACAAAACATGCAGTCAAAGTGACCTCTGCGCTGCCACTGATGACGCAGAGGGAGTAGCGAAGTTTTGGGCCAACAAGATCTAAAATACATCATGCCAGCGACATGACGAAGAAGAAGAGATTGCATTTTTCTAAGTTTTATATGGCAACAATATCTGTGATAGATTAGGTTAGTAGACAAACTGTGATAATGCTATAGAAAATTCTGAACATTTCAGGAAAATTTTAGGCCAATACGATATTTAGACTGTCCACCTTTAAACCTTTCAACACGCACTTTAATTGACAGAAACGATTGTTGTGATCAATTGATTGCACACATAGATATCCAATTGACTGACAACGTGGAATAGCTACTCATTCACGAGACACTTTCACGAAGACAAGCTCTTAGAACCATATTAATATCTACCTCCTGGTAGACTCGTTATTTCACGAGTCTACTCTAGGGTATCACTAGGGTTTCGAGCATAATCAGCCTATAATGTTCCCACTGCTAGGACACAGGTCTTCTCGGTGAGAGGAAGTCGGCCATACTCCACCACGCGGGCCCAGTGCGGGTTGGTAGATGTCACATGTCTTCGAATTTTTGGTTCTAGGACATGGTTTCCTTGCGGTGTTTTCCTTCACCATTTTGAGAGCAGTGGTGATAATATAAATTACACCAGTGCCTGTCTGGGTTAACACTCGCCACTACCACTGGGTCACCACTGCTAAAAGACAATTGTTGTTAGTGTAGAACTTCAAAACACCTTCCACTTTTGCCTGAATTCCACATTTTTACAAAGTGAAGGACAGTGAGGCTTCTATAGCTTGTAGCGGTATCTACAACGCCACATGCGAACTACGCGTCATACTGACGTCACGCAAAATCCTGCATCTCGCAAGCAGAGTTTACCGCGCAACTAGCATATATACGAGTACAACGGCCTGACATGAATCAAACATTGGGTAGCTGCCCACCAGACACAACACCCGTCTGATCGAAGGATCCTCCCTTTTCTATGGAGGATGAGTGAACTTTACACCCTGTTCCTCATACCTCTATAAGCTCATGCCTTGGTAAATATGGCCAGACAGGGTTATAGTCTACTGAAGAACTAACCTGGAGCGCCCTGAGGCTTATTGCGCCATCGTGATCGAGGTGCCATTGTTGCAAACCGATACTTAGTCGCACAATTATAATTACGTGCTTCATAGTGTAGTAAGGTAATTATATCAATCAACAATCGTATTAAAATATTCCCTCAATTGGTAGCTTGCACGCGTTGTTGTAATAATGTTTTATGAGTGAACTTAGTTGTAATTATGTTCAATTGTCAGATGCATTGACTCATTGACAGTGATAACCTTGACATTGCCTTGTTATGTTTTTTTTTAAATGAAAATGGCATGCTCATGAAATTTCACGAGCCTGGTTAGTTAATGGTGGATTTCTGTCATGGCTATGCTTGTAGTCCGCGTGATTGATTCAGAAATGGAGAGATCCGCAGTCCATGGTAACCATGCCGGTTACCATGGACTGCGGATCTCTTCATTTTGCAACCCCGAAGAATTGCAACCTCAAGTGGCAGTGGGCAGACCATTATGTTCTAAAGTGTCAATATTTTTATGCTTGAGTACGAGTCTTTTGACTATGTGTATCTTATGTCTTTTATTATTTTTTATTTGTAATTGTGCGTTTTGTTTGAGCAGAATAAAATATTTTCTTTCTTTTCTTTGTTCTTTTTCCCACTGCTGGGGCACAGGCCTCTTCTCGGTGAGAGGGAGTGGGCCGTAATCCACCACGCGGGCCCAGTGCGGGTTTGTAGAAGTCACAAATCTTCGAATGTTTGATTCTAGGACATGCCGGTATCCTCACGATGTTTTCCTTCACCGTTTTGAGAGCCTGTCTGGGTTCGTACTTCGTACCCACGACCTAGAACTCGTAAGTCGGGGCTGATGTCCACTGGCTGGGCCACCGCTGCCCCAGAAGAACATATGCCCTCTGTCTGGACGCTGGACTGTTGGTCTCCTATTGCACGCCATTCAACAGCCAAGATCGTCGGCACCTAGCCTGAGGGCGTCCTACCTTACGTTTATCGATTCGCGGTCTCCACTCAAGGACACGTCTACCCCAACGGTTATCGGTTCTACGGCTAATATGGCCGGCCCATTGCCACTTCAGCTTGCTTATTCTGTGAGCTATGTCGACAGCTTTGGTTCTCTGCCGGATGACCTCGGTCTTTTTTCTAAGATCATAAATTAACAGCATTGTATGAAACTGCTGATTTACAATTAACCTATTAACCGGAGACATTTTTATCAAAGAGTCATTTCTTTATGTCCACGTCTAAAAGAACAACGTATCACTGTTCCTTATCACATGTCAGTAAACTGTTAATGTAATACTAAAACAATTGAATCTTTGTGTGGTGATAACGCATATAGTTGCTTATAGTTTTAAAATGTGATACATTGTTGAAAGGCACGCCGAAAGTCGGTTTTGTATTTGTTTGTACCTATCTACTTGAAATTGTACAAAAAAGCGTTGATAGTTGAGAATAGTCGTGTTTTGTTCGGTAGTTAACGGTTCTTCCATTGTTTTAATTAATTTATGTGGGAACGTATTTTAGTAATTCTTTATTAGATATTCTGGGTTTCATGACACTTCGTATTGGTATTTGCGGAGCGTTTTATATTCCCTTTGGATATACGTGTTGGTGTTCCGTTTCGGCATCCCAACGGGATTTTGCTAGTCACCGTACCGCACATGCCAAATGTGTAATTGCAATCATTAGGTCTGAACTATGTTGGGGTCGGCTTCAAGTCTAACCGGATGCTGCTAAATACCAGTATTATACATGAAGCGAAAATGTACAGGGTTAAATTAAATTACTTAGAAAAATTCCGCAGAGGCGATAGGTATCGATATCTAAAAACGAACAAACCAAAAAAAAAAGATTTTCTCAAACTACACTACCAGCAGTTCTTGACCAAAAATAAAAAGAACTACAAATAATATTTTTTCGTCTGCGGCATTTCGCTAGCTAATTTAATTTGATCTTGTGCTTTATAAAATCCATCTAATTAAACCTAAACATAGCGGTATAAACCGCAGGAACTCGTTGGATGCGAGAAGCGCAGAGCCTGTCGAAGTGGAGGTGCTAGGGGGAGGCCTATGTCCAGCAGTGGACGTCTTTCGGCTGAAATGATGATGATGATAGCGGTATTTGTGTTGTGTTTTTACCATACATAAACTAGATTGTACCTGCGGTCTTTTGGGTCTATTGAACTTGCTCATCAGCGGGCTTATCACCAGGTCTTATAGCAGGGCAGAAGTTGAACTGCACTGCTTTTTTGTTCTATGACTTAGTACAAAAAAGCAGTGCCGTTCAACTTTTGCCCTGCTATAAGAGCTGGTGGTAAGCCCCCAGTGGATGTTAAGGTTTGACGTCCATAATTAGTATACTATGATATAAGTATTATAGTATACTAATTATGGATGTCAAACGTTAACATTCACAAGTATGTAATAAGTACATACTATAATAATTATGGTTATAGAAAAGACGTTTATAAAGTAAGTTTATAGGTTCCTAGTATACTAAACCTAGGTGCAATAAATTTCGTCATCGTTTAAGATAGTCAACGTTACTAACTAACTAGTAGAGTCCGACCGAATTTCGTCATCGTTTAAGATAGTCAACGTTACTAACTAACTAGTAGAGTCCGACCGAATTTCGTCATCGTTTAAGATAGTCAACGTTACTAACTAACTAGTAGAGTCCGACCGAATTTCATCATCGTTTAAGATAGTCAACGTTACTAACTAACTAGTAGAGTCCGACCGAATTTCGTCATCGTTTAAGATAGTCAACGTTACTAACTAACTAGTAGAGTCCGACCGAATTTCGTCATCGTTTAAGATAGTCAACGTTACTAACTAACTAGTAGAGTCCGACCGAATTTCGTCATCGTTTAAGATAGTCAACGTTACTAACTAACTAGTAGAGTCCGACCGAATTTGGTCATCGTTTAAGATACTCAACGTTACTAACTAACTAGTAGAGTCCGACCGAATTTCGTCATCGTTTAAGATAGTCAACGTTACTAACTAACTAGTAGAGTCCGACCGAATTTCGTCATCGTTTAAGATAGTCAACGTTACTAACTAACTAGTAGAGTCCGACCGAATTTCATTTTCGTTTTTAGTCTCGGCAATTTTCGGCCAAAGTACTTATTTTCGGTCGGACTCTACTAATCAGTGAGTTTACTATCAAGCATGTAATAAATAGTCTAGTATAAATTTGTTTCTTCACACGTGCTTAGAAATATCATAATTTCTGAAACCGACTAGGCGACTGTTTAATCGAAAAGTCCTTTGGAAAATGGAGTTTTCGAAAAAACTAAGAATTACAAATATTACAAAATTGAACTCTTCCATAATAGAGATTTTTTGGTGCCGAGTTAGTTTTGAAGATTTTACGCTTCTTTTATTAGTTATTTACGCTCAAAGTTACGTAAAATTAGCAAGAAAAACGAATATATGTTGGCTCATAACTTCTTATTTTACTATTCTGTTTCAGCACAGACTAAATTTATAATACCTAGGACAACACGATATCATGTATAACTTTGGATGTATAATGTCAAGCAGTGGAATAATACCCTCCCGAAGTTTGTATAGAAAAAATATCTACTAAAGCCACCTTTAGATCCCGGTTTGGTTTAATTCAATTCTATCTCGCCATGTCTAGACAAGGACTAAACTGCCGCTGCTACAATGTTGCCAATCCCACATAATTTTAAAATTTGTATTACACATTCACCCATCATAACGTATGAAGAACTTTTCGCTAGTCAATTGCTGGCTGTCAACAAGTTTTCTTCAGCTTTCACCATTGAAAACAAGCAATGTATGAGTAAGAGAAATAACAAGTCGTGATGTATTTCTATGTGGTACTGGGGATACCACAAGGTCGTGGTGGGGACTGTGGTTGTGATGAATGCGCGGTTTTGGGGTCAGACTGTGAGGTAAGACGTCGTGATATAAGGTAATGTATCTTTAATGAAAGATGGAGATATTTTGCTCAGATTTTTTTTACTTTTCATACGAAGTTTGACAATTGACAAAAAACATCTAAAAATGAAATTATTTCAATCAAAATTAACACACTGTTTAAATTAAACTTTAGAATTACGAAGTTTTCAAGTTTCTTTTATAAACTTTTACCTACTAAGGGCCGATTTTTTGATCCGTAGTTAAACTCAGCCAATTCTTAAAAATGGTAACTAATGGTTAAATTTTAGCAAAATGTGTTTTTTGATCAATTTTTAGTTTATCTAATGGTTATTTTTTTTACTAATAGTTAATTATTTGACCATTAGCAATGATATTATATCATTAGATAAACTAAAAATTAGTCCTTAGTATAAATATGGTATAGTTTTTTCTAATGGGTCATAGTCGCAACTCGCATACAATGTAAGCAACCATGACGGAAGATATTTTCACGGTTCGCTTATTGGATAAAAAAAACATTAATATACAGCAAGCCAGCTTATCGGCATATCAATTATACAGTAGAAGTATAGATTAATTAAACTATCAGACTACCCGCCTAGGGATATTACTGTAAATCAACATTGTTCTTTGAATATGAAAAACTTATAAGAACCAAACACTATTTAAAATATTGCATTGCATTTTTTAAGAAACTTTGACAAAGGTTAGAATTGATCGAATCAGCAGGGTAATTGCATAGGTAGCGGGATCGTCCGAAAGGGTTACCGCTGCCCTGGAACATAAAGGGCTAAGGAAGGAACACGGGTGGGTTTTAGTCAGTAAGAGTCTGACACTCCCTTCCGCTCCACCCAGAGCGGGAGGGGTCATTTGATGATTTCCCACCCACAAAAAAAAAAAAAAGGGTAATTGCATAACACACTAACAGTAGTAATGGCTTTCATTTAGACAGTTCAACAACATTCATTGCGTTTCTGACGTTGTTGAGCGGACAAATTTTTCGAACATATGAAGCAATGGGTTAGCAATATCCTTCAAAATCATTCATATTGTGATTGCGGTGCTGATACTAAAGTGTTTCTTTTTAGCATATTATTAAGTTTATATAAAAAAAAAACGTAAGTATTATATCGAGGCGTTAAGACGAGCTGTTAATTAAATCATTCATCATAACTACAAAAAAGAAAAGGTACATACCACCTGTTTCCATTAAAACCCAGCTGTTGTCTCAAACAGGTACGTGTCGTACATTTATACTACAGCGATACTAATAGTGGCAACAAATCATTGTATATAAGTAGGACCGTACGTAACTTTGTTGGGGTCAGCTTACCAGTATTTTACATGAAGCGTCTACCTATCTGATCTAAAGATGGTCACCTATCCACAGACCAAACGCGGCAAGCGTAGCTTAGCCTGATCGATCGACCTGTGCGGCTGTTATTATTTAGCCGCGGACCCCTTAATACGACCGCGAAAAATAATCTAATCGAGATATTCGTAGTTTCGACCGAAATTATCGCCGATTTCTTCTCCGTACCACCTACGTAAAATAAGTTTAAGGCCCGATCTAAGAATGAATGAAACTACTATTTGACAGTTATCCCTACCCCCGATGTGTGTAACCCGTCCAAAAAAGTTAATTAATCGGGTTTATCTCTGTGAAGTTTCGTATTACTTTCGTACCGAGCCCGTATCTTCGTCGACGGATTTTTAGAGTAAGCCCCCTGAACATAGACTTTCCAAATTTTCGCGCATATTCTCTCACTCACGCCTCATGTCACCATTTGGTTCCTAAAAACTGTTATTGCACAGCCTTCCGCGCGAAGTTCGGACCGGCCATGATTCATCGGTTGTATTGTAGTATCGGATCAAGAACCCGCAACATTGTAACAACACCTTGACACCGTAAACTTGAGTTCATTATTATAAACGTTCCATAATTGTCGCATCTGTTGCCGACTGGCTGCAAATTGCAGTACAAAACTAATAGAATTGTTTTTACTGGACACTTTTTGGGGTTCCGTACCCCAAGGGTGCCAGCAGGACCCTATTAGTGTGCATACACTCGAGCGGCATTTGAGTACCATACTCAAATAGTCGACAATGTACCGCTCGTGTATTTGAGCAACGTACCATACAAGAGCAGCACGTTGTCGACGACAGTCGCCGACGCTTCGACTGCGGGCGGCGACGGAGGTCGACGGCTGCAGTTGCCTCTGCCATTGACGCGTACCGCTCGTGTGAATGCATACTTACTAAGGCTACGCTGTCCGTCCGTCTGTCACAGGACTGTATCTTTTGAACCGTAAAAGGTAGATACTTAAAATTTTCAGTGTGTATTACTATGGCCGCTATAACAACAAATAATAAAAATAACATAAACAATTAAAGGAGGTCCCATACAAGAATCGTTTCAGTGTTTTCGATCAATATTAATGTAGGGTGGTTTGGAACCCTTCGTGTGCGAGTCCGACTCGCACTTGGCCGCTTATTTTAATGACAGCAAGTGCGTGGGGTATGACATTTTAATGTTTTAGAAAAAAAAAATGGCGGGTGAATGGTCAAATCGATCGGTCGTTTAGTGTAATTGCAATTAGTGATTAAAGTAAGTATAATTACATACTGTTATAACGAGGCTGATTACCATAGTTCTTCATATCAGAATAGGTATGGAGAAATATCAGCAAAGCGAAAATGAAAAGCGGAAAATTCTGCGCATCCCTCAACTCAAATCGACTCCTATTCTTCGAATTCTGACAGATTTATCAAGGGCAGCCGTGCTACAGACGCCAGCACAACAAGCTACTACAATCTGTCAAATTTCTTTAATAGATTTTCAACTTTATCGCTAAAGCATTAAGGTTCAAGGTTGATTCGGAAAATTTGACAGTTTCGGGTAGTTTGTTTTGCTGGCGTCTGTACATGAGCAGTTGTGGGGCCCAGTGGTATCAACCCTGACTTAGGAGTCGCACTTTATTTTGTGAATTTAATTTCATCACCACTGCTCTCAAAACGGGGAAGGAAAAATCGTGAGGAAACCGGTATATCCTAGAATCAAAAAATTCGAAGACGTGTGACATCTACCAACCCGACTGGGGCTGTCACTCCATACATAACACCTGTCAATCCGGGACTTTGCGACCGAATTCGGTCGTAAAGCGATCGCTATGAATATCGAGACTGCAGCCCCTGGGCCCGCGTGGTGGCTTACGACCCGCTCCCTCTCAGAGAGAGGATACCTGTGTCCCAGCAGTGGGAACATGATAGACTGATTATGTTATCCATGGTAATATATGTAGCTATAGATCTTAATTATTCAATACTTAAAGGTCCTCGAAATATTGCTTATTAGGGAACTTTTTAAGAAAAAAAATACTTCTAACATACAAAATAATTCAGTTTATTCAAAACTCAAGTCGCAAAACAGAACAAAACGACTTAACTTGAAACATTCCAATACAAATCGGCTTATTACACGCTACTAGAATAGTGTTAACATAAGTAAGCTAGCTACTGGCGCTAGTAGCTGTACACGATTGTATGCAAAGTTAACAACGCATCTGCATCGCAGGTCGGGATAAATTAGATTGTTAGTACCTAGCACTAGTCCTTTACAATAAAAAAGATTTTAGTGTTTTTTTAAATACGGCCTGTTCAATTTTATGAGGTTGGTCAAAAAAGAGTTTGAAAAACATGACTGGCTGCGATTTGGTAAATGAAACAAAGCAAGTTATTTGAAAAAAAAAACAAGATTTGATTACAGACAAACATCGGGACAGGTGAAACTAAATAAAAGCTTGTAAAAACATTTTATATTGCCCGTGTCTGCGCCAGCGTGTACCTAAATCGATTTTTTTTTTAAATTTATTTATTTAATCACTTACAACTATTATTAAAGGTAATGCAATAGTGAAGCCAACCTAATAATATCAACTTACTTTCTAAAAATTATTACATGTGATGTTATTCTTGTGAATTCACTCAGTGCGCAGGCAAAATGTCCATCTCGTCTGCTCCAAGGTTAAGAGTGCGAAACGCGGGCGTCAGGGGCGCCCATAGTTATCCGTGGGGGCGCCTCATTCAATAGAATAGTGCGGCCACGAGGTAGGTACAGCAACTATCCCAAGGGAACCTACTACCGGGATAAAAGTATTCTATGTCCTAACGCAGGTCATAGTCTACCTGTGAGCCAAACTTTACCGAAATCCTCGCAGCCATTAATGCGTGAAGAAGGTACCAGGCTGACAGTTACTCGTACTTTCGCATTCATATAAATACTGTCCTGTCTTATCCATATATTCGTATGAATATATGGATAAGACAGCAGTTTTACTTATCAGAGTCTTGACATTACAACTAACATACTTTCCTGCCTCATACCGACATATCTTACAATAAAGTTATTTTTAAAAGAGTAACCGTGGAGTTTCTTGCCGGCTCTTCTCTATAGGAAACGACCAATTAAAATAGACGACACGGTTGGCGCAGTGGCTGAGCGATCGACTGCTGCGCCGCGTGTCGCGGATTCGATTCCCGCACGGAACAAATTTTTATATTGCATACAGGTACCTAGTTGTTCCGGGTCTGGCTGTTTGTGTATGTGAGTTTAAATGTTTGTAAACGCACCCACGATACAAAAAAAATAAAAAAATTAACTCGTGCTCCTAGTTTCTGACGTTTCATAAGTGCCCATGTAGGTTTATGTGAAATAAAATATTTTGATTTTGAAAGACAATTAAAATAACAGTCCTTTCGATATTCGCAAACACAGATATCAAAACATGCGCCTGCGATGTAATAAGATAAGAATCAAACAGCATTCCATATTTAAAAAAAAAATAAGCTGGGGCCCGTGGCTCCGCGGGCCTACAAGCCAAGGGTCGCGGGCCTACAGGCCAAGAATTGGTTGAAGTTTACTTGTCTTTTTTCATGTTAATTTGGGATACTTTATCCCAAGAAATACATAGCCGTACAGTCAAATTTATAAGCAAAAGACAGTTTTCAAGTGTGGAGCTATTTAATTTCTAAGTTTTATCTACTTTAACCCTCCGTCCTTCCCAGGCGGAGGGTTAAAATAGATATCGAGGAGTTCCCCATGCAAAAAAGGTTTTACCTACTTCAAAAATCCTTTTTTCTGGACCCATCCATAGAGATATTACTGAACCTTATTTTTACGTTAATAGTAGCACCATAGAAATGTAAAAAATATATCTATGAGTAGCACTGTAACGAATTAAATCATCCTATCAGCTAGCCCACCCAGGCAGACAGACAGGCGCTTTACTTTGTGTAAATTATTTCATCACCAATGCTCGAAAACATTGCGAAACATGCGGAAAACATCGTGAGGAAACCGGCATGTCCTAGAACCAAATATTCGAAGACATGTGACATGCCGCGTGGTAGATTACAGCCCATCCCTCCAGAGGAGCCTGTGTCCCAGCAGTGGGAACAATATAGGGCAGATTATGATCAGCTAGCCAGCTACCAAACGTACGGGTCACAAGAAACAAAAGTTTGGCCTATAAACCAAAATCAGGCCGAAAGTCGATGACATACTTCGGCCAAAATTTGGTCATACCACCTTCCGGACTCTTTCTTTCTATAGTTGTGATGAAAAAACCGCTGTTTACAAGCAAGCAAATAAGCTGTTCGACCGCCGTTGGTCTAGTGGTCGTAAACGCTACTGCTGAGCATGGAGTCCTGGGTCTGAGACCTCGGCTCACCCCCTATGACATGGGACTTAAAACATAACCAGCGGTGTCGGTGTACTTTAGGTACGCTTCTACCTAACTCTTCAGGGAATACGGGCGCGATATTATGATATGTAAAATGATCTGTCTGCGAACTCAGACACAACTCAGACGTCTGAATCGAAAGTCGCCCGACAACAAACAAACGCCCCGACCGACAGTCTCGTTGAGTGTTACATCAACAGCGCAAGCGCAACATTGTCGTTCGCGACCTTGACCGTGATTCAGTAGCGACATTGTGGCCGACACGCGACTTAATTTGAAGAATTCCGCACTAATGAAAACAAACAGGTTTGTTGTTTACACGGTGCGAGGCGGGCACGCGACGCGACGATGACGGGTTTTGGAACAGTTCCTGCGATTCGCGTCTCAAAGAAATTGGCGGGAAACCAAAAATAAGAAGGAAAGAAAACAATGCTAGCAAGCAGTATGGAGCAGTGATAGCCCAGTGGTAACGACCGCGACTTACGAGATATAGGTCGTAGGTTCGAACCCCGACAGGCGCTTTACTTTGTGTAAATTATTTCATCACCACTGCTCTCGAAACGGTGAAGGAAAACATCGTGAGGAAACCGCGGCATGTCCTAAAACCAAAACTTCGAAGACATGTGACATCTACCAACCCGCACTGGGCCCACGTTGTGGATTTCGGTACGGCCCACTCCCTCTCATAGAGGAGGCCTGAGCCCCAGCAGTGGGAACATTACAGGCTGTATATGCTAAGCAGTACGGAACGTGTGTCTACACGGAGCGATTTAGTCGAAATAAGCATTAGGAAAGATATTTCATTATAGGAGGGGTGGTTAATATAGTGTCATGATTTGATTTACTTATACTCTTACTAAACCTGGCTCATAGTATTCATATTACTGAATCATTGTAAATATGAAACCAAAATCATAATGTGATTTTTTTTAACTAGAATCATTTTATAAGGTAATGCTTAAATATTAACAATCTAGAATCAAAGGCATCGTTTCGCTCGTTAATATAGTCGTCATAATACCATATAATTGAATAAAATACATTATTTAGATGAAATAATAACTACCTAGCCAGCTGCTACGATTTGTATGACGTAAGGGGCTGTTAATTTTATACGTAAGACGATTTAAGGGGGAGGGGTTCCAAACAAGTCTCATTTTTTCTTTTTGTGGCAAATAAATAATAATTTTTTTTTTTTTTCTTACGCGAGGGTGGGAGGGGTCTAGACTGTTCTTACGTAAGATCACAAAAGTAAACAAAAATTATAAGTTTTTAATTTTTTGCTACTTTTCTTTGCAAATTTAGTAAACACTGATCTTACATAACATTAAAGGGGCAGGGGGTTCATCCAAGTCTTCAATTCAAATTCATTTATTGTTTGCTACAGGTGGAAAAGCAGTTCTTACCATGATAATACATCGATCGCTGTAACATACCCATAGAGTGTACAATATCTAGTAGTCATTTAAAATTCATTTTATCATTAATATCAGTATTTATGTCAAAATACATTATTATCAATTAATATTACGCATGCCAAAATACACAATAACTAATTAATACTATCACTCATGTCAATATACATTAACTTTATCATTCATTTAAACATATATTATCATTAAATTAAAATTTTGACATTTATAATGTCAAAAATACACATAGACAAATTTTAATTTAATATTCACCTACTTTATATCAATGTTTTTATGTTAATATTTTTATCATCTAAAAAGTCATTGATCGAGTAGAATGCTTTACTTATTAAAAATTCTTTGAGTTTAGCTTTAAAAATATTCAGTTTTTAATACTTTTTTACTATTTGGTAGTCTGTTATAAATTTTGATCACTATCCCAAATATACTCTTTTTAAACTTAACTGTCCTACATTTAATAACATTCAATTCATTTTTATGTCGCGCACTTCTTAATGTTTTATAATTGCCAATATCGCGTTTTATCATCACCACAGCCTCATAAATATATATTAACGGAAGAGTTAAGATTTTCAAACTAGAAAACACTGCTCTACACGTCTCAGTTTGTTTAAGTCCACATATACTTCTAATACATTTTTTTTGCGCTTTAAACGCAGATTTCCTGTTGGGAGAATTACCCCAAAAAAGGACCCCATATTTGAGCACAGAACCCACGTATGCATGGTAAGCGCTTAGTAATGCACTTTCGTGTACAACCTTTCGTAGCATATAAAGTGCATAAGAGGACTGATGCAATTTTTTGCAGACATCATCGACTTGCATTTTCCAGTTCAGCCCAGAGTCAATATGAATGCCTAGAAATTTTGTGTTGTTAACTTCTTTCAATGTTTCGTTTATGTAGTTAATGTGATTTTTTGTTGTTTTTGAGTTTTTATTATTGAAAGTCATGTAGCTTGTCTTTTCTATATTTATTTTTAGTTTTTTTACATTCAGCCAGTTTATTATATCTTTAAGTGATTTGTTAATATTTGTTTAATAATCATCTTGTTGGCCTTTAGTAAAAATAGCTGTGCTATCTGCAAACAGTATTAGTTCCTGTTTTATGGATTTGGGTAAATCGTTTACGTAAATTATGAACAAAAGTGGTCTCAATATACTTCCCTGGGGCACTCCATGTTGAACAATTCTGGAATTCGACTTATATGTTTGTTCATAATTTGTGCCATTTATTATTCTAGTTATTTGCGTGACTTGTAATCTGTTTGCTAAATATGATTTTAAAATTCTTATTTTTTCTTACGTATGTGGGGAGGGGGGGGGGGGGGGGGGGCGAAAGTGCTCAAAATTGTCTTACGTAAAAAATGAGCCCCTAATAATAAATAATAATAAAAATCTTTATTTATACAAAACCCTACACCATTGCTTAAAGACTAGGGTCACGTGAATTTCGGTGAATTAAAGGTCATACAGATAGAGTAACCCTGACTCCCAAAGTAGGAGATCCTGTGTCTTGGGAGTCAGTGTTCTGCTGTCACTGTGATACAAAACCTTTTACTAAAAAGCGTGTTAACCAAATCTTGGCAAAAAACAGATTTGAAGTATAAATAAATTATTTTAACAAAGATTTAAACTAAGAGTGAAGGAATTTATTAAACGGAGTTTATCTTGGGTGTGCATGTGTAGGTAATTGTGTGTGTGGATGTGTAGGTGGGTATGTGACGGTGAGCGTGTGTATTAGGGGGTGTACGGGTGTGTGTGTGATTGAGATTGTATATATTAGCGTGTAAATGTGTTGTAACCGAAGACCAGTTTTATAATTTACTAGTTCAACATACTTTTCTATTGAAGGTAATCTCAAACATGATTAATATAAATCGATTTGAAATGACAACTTAATCCTATAATAGAGCAATTTAAATCATTATAAATTGTAAGCGTTGAGAAATTACTTAAATAAATATTCATAAACTGATTATTTCCTGATAAGATTGGCGCTAAACATGCAACAACGGTGTCAAAGGTGTAATAGTATGTATGTGTATAATAATAGGTAATAGGTACAGCGGGCTGGTGTCCGCAACTCCACGACAATGCGCGTATTTTGCGTATATATAAGCTATTTATGTATTTGTATATCTAGTTTTAAGAGTTTTTTTTTATCATTTTCCCCTCTACCAAAACACCTGACATCTAATCTCTTCACCACCCTTTTTTTTTTTTTTTTTGTGGATGGGAAATCATCAAATGACTCCTCCCGCTCTGGGTGGAGCAGAAGGGAGTGTCAGACTCTTACTGACTAAAACCCACCCGTGTTCCTTCCTTAGCCCTTTACGTACCAGGGCAGCGGTAACCCTTTCGGACAATCCCGCTACCCCGGCAGGCTTCGGCCATGTCGGGCCCCGTCAACTACGCTGACATCTCTTTGAGGCGCGCGTGGAACACATACACGCCGTCCGGCACGGGCCTGGTCCTGATCGGACGGAGAGCTATCTTCACCACCCTTGGTTGATTGGTAGAGAATGGTAAGGAATTAAGTCCGCTTTTGTACCTTTTAGAAGCCATAAATAAGATAAAGCAGTTTATATATATATTTATTTCATTACGAATTTTAAAGTTAACTTTTACGTAATCAGCAGGCCAATTCTCGTAATTTAAAACGATCAAAATCTAGTCGCAGTCTCATCTCGGCGACAAACAAATGTCAAAAAATTGTCAAAATGTAGGGAAATTTGACGTATTTTTGACAGTTTGAGACTGAGATCAGACTGTGAACGTTCTTAAATTTACCAGAATTGCCCCTCAGGTATATGTACGTTCTAAGACAGCTGTCAAAAAACGGTTGACCTAATGGACGATGGTACGTTCCCGCCGTGTCCTCTTGGCGGCGATCGGCGGCGGCGACCTCTCGCGTCCGGCCCTCATACAGGCCATGGTCCGGAGCGAGAGTGAATGGGAGGCCGTCACCTCCTTCTGCGAAGCAGTTATGCTCGCGAAGGAGGAGGCGGAGCGTGCGAGGGAGAGGCAATCGCTGCACCCTCGCGCTCCTAGCCGCCGCAGGAGACGCCCTGGACGGGAGTCAACAGCCGACTCCCGGCCACCGTAGGCGCGGGCTTGCGGGCGGCGAGCTATGGGCAGCTCGCCGCCCGGTAAGGACCAGGCCCGGGTCGACGGCGCGTTGTGTTCCACGCGCGCCTCAAAGAGCTGTCAGCACGAACTGACGGGGTCCGCTAGGGCCGATGCCGCCGGGGCTGCGGGTTGTTCGAAAGAGATACCGTGGCCCCTGGCACAGGCAACTGAAGGAACACGGGTGGGTTTTAGTCAGTAAAAGTCTGACACTCCCTTCTGCTCCGCCCAGAGCGGGAGGAGTCATTTGATGATTTCCCACCCAGAAAAAAAAAAAAAAAAAAAAAGGTATATGTACGTTCTAAGACAGCTGTCAAAAAACGGTTGACCTAATGGACAGGGTATAAGAAGTTTCTCTTACAAAAAAACAAAGTCGTGTCGTGTAAACGGGCTTGCCAAGATGATCTCGCGAGGGCAACGGACTGCAACAATGTAGGGACACCTTGAAACTGATACTTGCATTGCGAATGCCTTTACTTTTCCACAATAACTAAGCTACTTTACGATCTATAATCTAGGCATTATTTTATCTAGATCTTTTGGATTCTGGATTTAATCAATATGATAATTTGTGTTTAACAAGTAATTGAGTTCTTAAGATTATATAATCTGTTATGTTGATCAGTTTAATTTAATTAATAGGGGTTAAAGTATGAAATTGCCGTTTTATTGTAATAGGTACTTCGAATTGACATAGAACCTTCATGGTTTGAGTTTTTTTGAGTGAAACTTTTTTCACATGGTACCTATGAAGTTCTTCTTTTAAAAAATGTGCAACATTCGATTATCGACTTTCAGTTGTTTTTTTTATTCAGCTTAGACAAGAAAGATGGATACTTCGAAAATTCGAGTTATTTTTGAATACGAGTTCCGACGCGGAACTAACGCGGCAGAAACAGCTCGCAATATCAATGTTGCGTTTGGAGAAGGGACTGCTAATGAACGCACCGTGCGATTTTGGTTTAAACGCTTTGGTGATGGAGACTTTGATTTGAAGAACGAACCACGTGGAAGACCGCCCACACAGGTGAATAACAATGAATTGAAAGAGATGGTGGAAGCCGATCCGAGCCAAACTACCCAGGAATTAGCGGCATGGTTTAACGTTACCTTACCAACAATATTGACTCATTTGCGTCAAATCAATAAAATAAAAAAATATGAGAAATGGATGCCTCATGATTTGACTGATCTGCAGAAAGAAACGCGTGTTGAAACTTGTGTTGCCTTGTTCAATCGATACAGAAATAAAGGAATATTGGATCGAATTGTGACATGTGATGAAAAGTGGATTCTTTACGATAACCGTAAGCCAAAAATGCAATGGCTGACCCCAGGTCAAACGCCGCAACAGTGTCCTAAAGCAAAGCTTACCAATAAAAAGGTAATGGTAACTGTTTAGTGGTCTCAGCATGGTGTTATTCACTATAGCTTTCTCCGATCTGGTCAAGCAATAACGGCAGATGTCTACTGTGCCGAACTCCGAACAATGATAGCAAAACTAGCAGTGAAACAGCCCTGACTCATGAATCGATCTTCACCATTATTGCTCCATGATAACGCGAGACCTCATACAGCACGAGAAACCGTTTTAACTCTACAGGAACAGCAATTAGAAACCATTCGTCACCCTCCGTATTCGCCAGACCTTGCTCCAACGGACTACTATTTTTTTCGTAATTTGGACAATTTTCTACGTGATAAAAAGTTTTCTTCTCAGGAGGCAGTGCAAAATGCTTTCACACAGTTTGTCGAATCTAGATCACGAGAGTTCTATCGCAAAGGCATAAATGACCTTCCTATTAGATGGCAGCAATGTATAGATAATAATGGTAATTATTTTGATTAAATAAATATGTTAAATCTAAAAAAAAACGAATTTCAATTTTTCAGTACAAATCGGCAATTTCATACTTTAACCCCTAATATTAATAGTATTTTAAGACTGCGTAAGTCATGTGTGCTTTTCGATGTGTTCCTCTATTATTTTGCTTAATGAGTTAAAGATTACTGATATAATTATGGACTTCTGAGCACTAGGTACTTGAAGACAGCTTGTTTTTTTCGCTATTTCGGATTTGAATCCTTTTTATTGATAGCATGAATCTATACTAATATTATAAAGAGGTAAAATTTGTTTGTATGTCTGGTAATATCCTGAGATCATAATCCAATTCTAAAAAGGTTTTCACTGGTAGAAAGCTACATTATGTGTGAGTGCTATAAGGCTATAAATTATGTTTACATCATGCATTTTAGCTGATCTATTACACCTTTTGTCTAGCAAGTCGGAAAGAAATACTTCTTAAAACAGAATTATTTGCATGCGCTGCCTCAACAGTTGTATATAACTAAAAATAATGTATGGCAATCTGGTCCGCCTTAAATAGTTCTACAAAAAAGTCCGCGACACCATATTTCTATCTTTTATCTTTTAATATCACTTTTATGTTTTAAAAAAGTTATTTTTTCACATGCTTGCGTTTGGATGAAAATATAATTTTTAATTATGAATACTTATTTAAAATAAACTATTTTATGACCACAAGGACATTATAGAGATAATATTTGCCAGTTACAGTACATATGTCAATTGGTCATATAGTTTCGGAGATAATAGAAAATTACTAAAACGCAAAATGCCGCTAAAACATTCACGAATACAACTACACATGCTTTGTGCAGACATTTTATTACCCATAGATGGCGTTGTACAAATACGTAATTTTTCTAACTCTCGGTGTTCATACTTTACGCGGATTAATGACATTGTCGGTATTGCCATTGGGTGATGTAAATTGATTGGATGTCGTTCTATTGATGTCTATTGGTTTTGGTTGTTTTAAATACTTCGTTCCTTCTCCTCTTCGTAATTCTGGTTTACGATTGTTTCAAACCATCTCAAGTTGAGGTAATAATAATAATAAAGCTGAAGAGTTTGTTTGTTTGAACGCGATCTCTGGAACTACCAGTCTGATATTATTATGACAAAATATTTTTGCATTTGATTGATAGCCCAATTATTGAGAAAGGCTATTTCACATCACGCTACGACTCTTCGGAGCCCAGCAGGAAGAAAGAAAGTCCGAAAGAAGAAAGAACGTTAAGCGAAAACTAAGTAGGTAATAGCACGGGCAGGCGACGCGCTGCGACGGGTCGGGTCGGAGGAACCAACAATTCCACGCAGACGAAGTCGCGGCCAGAAGTTAGTTATGTATTGCGATTGGATATCGTAAGTTTTAGCGATATGTCTCGATTGCCCTGTTTTTAACTTTAAAAATTTTAGGAATTTAGGAATATATGAACTGAATGTAAACTTAGGTTTATCTTGGACATTACTGACATCGATGAAGGAAAAACATCGTGAGGGCACCTGGACTTATAGTTAATATAAGTCTGAAATCGCCAACCCGTCTTGAGCAAGCGTGGTGATCAATGCCCGTGCCTTCTGTGTATGAGAAGAGGCTTATGCCCTGCAGTGGGACTATAATAGGCTGGTATTATTATATCGTTTATTTATTGACTTATCTTATTTTAGTACATTTTTAAATATTTTTTTAAGTAGGTATATAAAAAAATTAAGGAAAAAAAAAACATTAAAAAATATAAAAAATAGTGATCCACCGATGTCGGGAGCAGGGTCTAAGCTATCTAGTCCAAGCTAGCTAGTGGTTAGGGCTCCAGAGACAGGAGCCTGCTCACAATGCGAGCGAGTATTATTATTATTATACAGGGTGGCAGGGAGATCGACGCGCAAACTGTAACCATGGATTCAGCACATGATACTAGACCCAATAGCGTCGAAATTTTTATTAAAAATAAAAAATAAAATAATAAAAATTCGTCGGTTACAAAAAAAAAAATCAGTTTCATAGAAAAGTGCTGTACCTACGCGGTCAAAATGTATGGAACAGCAATTTTTTTTTTTAATAACCGACGAAAAATTTCGACGCTTTGGGGTCTAAACTCATGTGCTGAATCCATGGTTACAGTTTGCGCGTCGATTTCCCTGTCACCCTGTATTATTTATACCTTCGTCTTTATTTTTGCTATTTTCTGATACATAACATAAACGTAACTTCACGGCTTGTTTCCCCAGGGTGGGGCAGGGGTGTACCTATAGTACACCCACATTTCGCCAGTTATGTTTAAGTCCAGACTCTGAGCTGCTACCGAGAAATTCCAGATAGAAAAAAACCAATAACACTATCCGACCTGGGAATCAAACCCAGGACGCAGTACCTTCTGATACCTCACCACAAAATAGGCCACAACCCTGAACTCTCTACTACCTACTTATTTCCTGAATGCACACTAGTGATACATATATTATGCATGCACTGCATTAAAATGTGAGTATATAGATACATGCAATATGTAGATTCTTTTCAAAGCGGGTCACAGATCACTCTATTACATACAACATACCTTTAGTACGTAAGCTAAACGCTTGCATAATTCATTCACTGGGTTTGTAAAGAAACGCATGCGTATTGAACTGGAAGATTACAGAGAGCCAATTCTTGTAATTTTAAGAACGTTCACAATCTGATCTCAGTCTCAATCTGTCAAAAATACCTCAAATTTCCCTACATTTTGACAAGTTTTTGACATTTGTTTGTCGCCGAGATGAGACTGCGACTAGATTTTGAACGTTTTAAATTACGAGAATTAGCCTTCTGGAGCTTTCTTCACATCTATCTGTCTATCTATACAGGGTGGTAGGGATATCGATGCGCTAACTGTAACCATGAATTCAGCTCATGATTCTAGCACCCTAGCGTAGATATTTTATGTAGGTTATCGAGACAAAAAATTTCAACGCAGGATTGATGTTTTCGGATCTTCTTTGTTTGCGGATAAAATGTTATTTAAATAATAGAAAACAAACAGTTCATTTACCAAAGAAAAATTTCATTCGAAAACATCCATCAGTTTCTTACTACACTTCAACTATATCCGACGACCCTGGTTCCTTATCTCCTTTGGTGACTGTACACCATAAACATTATAGATATAAATGTAGAATTTTTACATAGGATGACAGTTGACACAATCAGCGGTCTTATCGATAATACCGATCTTATACAAACAACCTTTGTATGGATAAACTATGGATGGATAAGATTATCTACTTAGTACCTCGTTGCTCATACTATTTTCAATGAGAAAAATCTTGTCGTAATTTTTTCCGCTTTATAGCATTTTAATATGACCTTAATCCATAACATCGAAAACAATAAAAGTAATAATAATGATATTAACAAACCCTTAAGCCGGCTTACGCAAGACAGAGTGCACACAATTAAACTTTTATACGAAAAAAGGACGGCCACGATTTCTCGGATAAATAGGATAAGTCCGATTTTAACGTCATTCGCAGTAAAATCGTAAAAGTAAGCGGTGAGATGACCTAGGTTTAAAAAACTCATATAATTATATTTATAACTCTTACAATGTTGCGGAGCGTAGGCCTATGTGAGTAAATTGCGATTTTTATGGTATAATTTAAATATGGTTATTTTCTCGTCTGTATGCGGTGTTGTTTTCAGTAAAACATGTATTTTAATTATGTTTGGTAGGATAATATTTAAATAGTAAACTTTTATTACAAAAATAGGTTGTTTTCGAGGAAATTGTGCATACAGACTATTGCCAAAGATTTTATAGTCGCTTGCAAATGAATGTCTTGTTACTCATTTTAAATTCTTAGATTATTAAGCAAATGAATAAACACCTCATTTAACGCTTTTAAACGAAGTACATGGTGTGAGCGACTCGTGGACAGAAAACAGAATTCCTAAATTCTCAGTTTGTACAGTGTAAGGTTGTGCACAAGTCAACGCGGTTCACCGTTTGGTCACGAACTAACTGCGGTTACTGCACTTACAAACCCAAGGCCAGACCCTTTAAATAAATAAAATGTGGACATACAATTGAATTTTTAAAGCTGAAAATTGAGGTGCAATAAAAGAATTTGTTCTGAGACGATAAAATACATATAAATCACATTTACATGTGATTTGCAGAAACAAAGGGTCGAGTGTGAACTTGAGCCAAGCTTTCGGATATCTCGGATAAATAAAAAATAAAATGGATTACTCTGTATACAACTGTTCCAAATTGTGTTGTACCACAAGCTTTTCCATAAGGTAATAATTCGCATATATCCTACTAATATTATAAACGCGAAAGTTTGTATGGATGGATGGATGTTTGTTACTCTTTTACACAAAAAAAAACTGAAAGGATTTGGATGAAATTTGGCACACAAATAGTTTATAACCAGGATTAACACATACTTTTTGTCCCGATATTCCCAAACTTATGCGGGTGAAACCGCGGGGCGCAGCTAGTATTATATAAAGCTTTAGAAACTTTTGGACTAATTCTGTTTTTTTTTACACAATTTTCTCGGAAATGAAGTTCCGCGAGGCAAGTGCCAATGTTATTCCTTCAATGACATAGTTTTCTATGCTAATCCTGAACATTGCTGATTTACAGTAAAAGAATACATCGTGATGAAAACTGGACTTAAAATAATCTGGAATAATAAGCATTGGCGCCGATTCCCTTGTTCACAAACTAAACTAAATTTAAGTTCAGGGCATCTTTTTCTTTCTATTTCATTGAGAAAAGGACAGGAGATAAATATTAGTTTAGTCCTGTCAAATTAGCCAGCGCCTGACGTAAATTGACGTATTTTAGTAGCCATGTTTTTAATCACGTCTGAACTTGCTATGGAGTATCTAAATTTGACAGGACTAAACTAATATTTATCTTCTGTCCTTTTCTTAATGAAATAGAAAGAAAAAAATGCACTGAACTTAAATTTAGTTTAGTTTGTGAACAAGGGAATCGGCACCAATGAGGGTTTATCTATCTAATAAGAGACAGCTTTTTATGTGGCGAGTACGGGTGTATATGATTGGTTTAGGGCCTCTTTTTGGGAACTTTAAATAATGCCTATTTTGAGGTCCTAAACATACTAAATAGCCAAGTAACTGCGACCAACTTCGATGTAGATGTGCGGTCAGTCACAGTCAGTTTTAACCTAACCTAACCCATTTGGTCCAGGTGTCTTAGCTTAGTTACTGTGACAAATTCGACTTATGCGTGGTTGGTCACAGTTGTGACCTAACCCATTTGCTCGAGGTACCCTACCTTAGTTACTGCGACCAAGTGTCAGAAAAGGTACCAAAGTTAAAAACAGGCTCATCTTAAAAAAAAAAGACGAGTTCATCATGAGAAGGCGAATTCGTTTTTAGAGGATCAGTTAAATATGTCCCTAAATTCCTATCGTCATTTGTAGGGCATAATAAAGTTACTTAAACGTTAGTAAATAATACAGAACTATAGTTTAGGTCACCAGCTATCATTGTTAGTGACATTTATTAACATAACAAGTCCTATTCATTATAAATCACTTGCTTACTTCCGATACAAGGAATGCTAAACTATTTTAATACTGGAGACAGCTTGGTATGGCCTTGGTACTTGGATTTAATGGCTTATTTTATTAATAAAAAATAGTATTATTTGTTAATCCTTTCATTATTTATACGTATTTTTTTTAAATTGAAACCCCCCCCCCCGTCCTTGTCACAGCTGGACTAGCCCCTCCCTCCCTAGTGTGACGTCACATATTTTGCAATTTTACATCTAGAAATTATTTAATTAAAAGAGCAGTTCCGAAATTAGTTTTATTTCCGTTTTAACTATTTTTTAATAAAATTAGCATCAAATCAAACATTTCGAGTAATTAACAAAACAAAAAACGCTTAATTATATTAATTAAAGATACAAAACTTAATCATCTTGAGTCCATGTACTTTCAACCCACTCCTTTAAATAGGCTATTTTGCTAAAAAATTCTAATTAGTCCGTCAGTTAGATTATCAAAATATATTGAACCCGTATTTTTTCTTTTGTCAATTATATAAAAATTATAAAGCTTTCGCCCGTTAAAGTTCCGCGTGACGTCACTTGCATGCGACACTTTTGCAAGCAAGTGACGTCACGACCCCCCCCCCCCCCCAATTTTGACGTGCTTTATCTTTGTCATTTTTTGTTTGATTGACCAAAGAAAAAAATACGTGTTCATTATTTTTCGATAATCTAACTGACGGACTAAATATAATTATTATTTTTTTACCCAGACAACTACCCTATTATTTATAACTGGCAGAGCAGCCACTTCGTTCTCGTTTGGGTTGTTAATGTCAGGAACATTCGTTGTGTCAACATCTTTTCCATCCAACCATACAGCATAATCGTCATCATCCAAACAAAGAATTTCTCTGGCACGTCTAGCAGCGATTCTTTGGGGTCGAATCTTCGCGATGGGCAAAACTTCTTGTTGACTCTTATGTGATTGCTTGTGTTGATTAGAGGCCTTGTATGATGCAAAATATATAAAGATGCCACATGATCGCTTAAACAAGTATGCCTCGACACTGGGGCTATGGCTATCATACGGAACTTGCTTCAAATGTGATGGACGCTCGGCGATCCAAAGCTAGCTGAAGTAACAGTGGAGCGAATTTACCTTCGGAGTCATCTTTTTCTATGGTTACATACCCGCGCTAAAGGGCGCTTAGGTGGTCGGTGCGTAACACTAGTAGAGCGATTGGCTGACAAAACAATTTGAACTTTATTTTTATACAGATAGAGTTGCAAATGTTTTTGAGTTTTTCGTTAATAGTTCAAAGTTCATGTTTTAGCACTTAGATTATAATAATAGATTTTGAAATGTGACGTCACGAAATTTAGGACCACTCCCACCCCCTTGTCACACAATGTCACACTTCGTCGACCCCCTCCCTACCCCTTAACGTGTGACGTAATTTATGGATGCCCCCATACTAGGAATTAATCCTGTATCGTGGGTGCGTTTACAAACATTTAAACTCACATATACAAACAACCAGACCCGGAACAACTACTTGTAGGCCATACAAATATTTGTTCCGTGCGGGAATCCAACCCGCGACACGCAGTGCAGCAGTCCATCGCTCAGCCACTGCACCAACCGTGTTTTTTTATTTTATTACGAAACGAACGTAGTCCTCAGTACAGCGAATAATAAAAGTCGAAGCCAAATAAGGAGAACAATGTACAAAGTTTAAATACAGCGTGTTTCTAGAAAACATGTCTAATAGGCCAACCTGTAAAAAAAAAATAAGTTGTTGAGAATTTTTAAATACTTTGCAACAAAATTGACTTGACATCTCAATTGAGGTAGTTGATGAGTGATACTTCGACATATTAATTACTGTTTTTTTGTAAATGTTAATTGTAAAAATGAGGTAACATGTAAGTACATAATTATGTAGGTACATACAGTTTTTGGTGAGGCATGAAAATCCACAGGCAGGTCTATAATAAATAATAACTATAATTAAATAAAGATTGTACCAGACCCTGAACAAATTACCGCCCAAGAAGCTTGGGAGAATTTAATGTTGAGTTAAAGTGCTAAGGTTTATAGCTTTAATAATGAGGTTTCGATTCTTCGAAATCCTGCTAATTAAATTATGCAGCGCGAATAGTTTTCCTATTGCAAAGTTAAGTAGATAGAGATCGTCTAATTTAAAGCTATACGCCGCTCCACAAAAATTGCTATACAACCAGATGAAATTATTAAGCAACAAGAAGTGGAGGGTCGTGCAATTTTCAGTTTTAAGAAATTTACTTCTCAAAAAGAACATACATAGTTCACTTAAATATAAGAAACTTAACAAAATATCTTAAGTAATAAACGTCGAACGAACGAACGACGAACGTCGAACGAACGTCGTCATCGTACGTCGTGCGATCTATCGAGTATAATATACAATTTTAAATTAGACTACTATGCATTTTCATATGTTTAGACAACATTTTATCTTATTAAAACCAGTCATGTATTATTAAAGTTTTATGATATTCATTAACATGTAATAGAGTCATGATTACTTCGGTGTTACCTGACCTTTTACTATCAATAAACGATGAAAAAATACATTGTAATTTGTAGAGTATTAAATTACTAACATTTTATATTTTTAAATATATTGAAATGTATTATTAAATTAGTAGCAAAGTGTAGAACATTTGTTTGAATTGTTGCTATTGTTAGTACAAGCATATTATTATCTTAATTTATAGAGTAACACTAAGGAAATATTGTAATAGTAAATCTTACAAGAACGTGCAATTTTTTATGTCAGTTTTTTTTTATGTAATAAACCTTTCTGCTGTCTATTATCAACATATTATTTTTTTTTTTAATATAAAAAAACCTGTCTTTACGGGGCTTTGAAGGTCAATACTTTCGTTTTATTATATCTTTTGCTAACGTTGATGTCAGCTATCGATTTACCTACATACGTTTCAACGTGGCCGCATTTTGAAAAAAAAAAAAAAAAAAAATGGCACGACAGTAGGTATGCCAGACTCCATATAAAAAGACAATCCCGTTATGACAAAAATATTTATTTAAAAAAATGTCCGTAAAGTATTTTCGAAATAATATAACTGGTATACCTTGTCCTCTCGCCCGGTACCAGGTTATCGCTGAGTACGACTTTACCGATTTCATGCATCTTTTTTTTTAAGTTTTCTAATACTTTGTAGAAGGTTCTTACGGAAAAAAAATAAGATAGTTGAAAATTTAAGAATTAAGCTTTTACGCTAAAACAGCTGAACGGATTTAGACGAAATTTGACACAGGGGTAGACCATGATCTGGAGAAGGACATAGGCTACTTTTTATACTGGATCGCAGACGAAGTCGCGGGCAACAGCTAGTTATGAATAAAGAAAGATCAACGGCGTTTAATGGGTAAATGAAGTAATCTAAGTTAATACAAAATTTAATACAAATTAAATTAAGATTATCACTACATTCCACGTGTCGGTTTATACAAAGTAGGGAGAGAGAGTTGTCATCTCGCCTATGAACTGCTTATGTATATGGGAGAAGAGTTGACAACTCTTCATCATACAGGGAGAGACCACGATATCCCTAGCAAAACCCCTGGACACTCAGAAAAACTTCTACCATAAGAGCTATTAAATAATGTTCCAGAACTGCCTATATATTATGTAAAAATCACTCGCCCTGAAAATGTTGGTGAAGTGAACATGAAGTGAGCTGTCAATAGTGTCAATCCCTAGCATATGTTGTAGTGACAGCTCTTTTCACCTAAGTTTTCACGGTGAGATTTCACAGAATAGACCGCTTGCTTATTTCAATTCGGAAACGTTTTCGCTTGACAGAATTTCCGAGAAAAATCTCCGAAAAAAAAACATAATTTGTTTTGTAAATAAAGAAAACATCGCGAACAATGTTGCAGCACAGTTTCCGTCAACATCTGACCATCTATTTCTGACTCATCCGCTGATCTGTCAGTCAAGGTGCAACATTGTATGCGCGTGCGCCGACCGTCTCGCTTCTAGGGAACAAACAAGCAGTGTACAATAAATGAATGCGTTGCTTGGCACTTCTAACGATTAATTGTCTTACACGTGGAGCGGTTATTATAATGTAGGTACATAGTCATGTTTTATATAAACTGTCGTCATGCGGATTCTATAGCGATAGAATCTAATAGAAATTGTACGGTTGCCAAATATTTGATAACTTTCTATTGAGTTGAATGGTTTATAGATACGCGTGTAGGGGTCAGGGCTATCTTTGGAAGCGTGTAAGCTAAGTATTATGAATTGATTTTAATCTAATTTTTTTGCTTTTGTAATTTTCTTATCGCAGGTTATACTCTGCACGCATGGAGAATGAGAGCTAGTCTGAAAAGTGTTTGTGACGTAACAAAAATGTCGGGACGGACAAATTGTTACACTTTTTAGGGTTCCGTACCTAAAGGGTTCCAACGAAACCCTATTACTAAGCCTACGCTGTCCGTCCGTACGTCCATCCGTCCGTCGCGTCGGTCCATCGTCTGTCAGCGGGCTGTAACTCATGATATAAGTACAGTTAAAATTTTCAGTGTATTTCTATTGCCGTTCAAAAAAAAATAAGAATAAAATAAACACACAACACACACATCATCATCATCATCGTCTACATCTCTGTATCTATTGTCCTGTCTCGGGTGTGCTAGAAGAGATTTCTTATGAAATAAGCATCATCTCTGTACCTATTTTTTTCTTGTTTGTTTATATATGTGTGTACTTAAATGATAAATAAATAAATAAAGTTAAAAATTTAAACATTACTTGTATGGTAAAAAAGCCAATTCTTGTATCTAAACGATGTAGACCTACGTCTACATACAGAATTGGCTTTTTTCGGAGCTTTTTGCCTTGTGGTATGGAACTATTCGTGTGTGAGTCCGATTCGCACTTGGCCGTTTTTTTTTTTTTCGATCTAGTTCTCATTCGCCAAGTGTGGAAAAGTGAAAACCGGGTGTCCCGCGACACCCCTCCACTGTTTTTTAATCATTTATGTCTCGGTTTAGTGCATAGATTCAAATTGTTGGCTCTCAAGTACTCTCAAGGAGCAAAAATCTCTGCTTTTGGAAATACAGCAATCAGGAAGGGCGGCCGTTTTGGGGGACTGACTTTTGTAGTTTTGACGTTCGAAAAGTGCTGATTCTCAGCCTAATTTCAATAAATGACTTTTGATTTTGATTTCATGGAGGCCTGGGTTAGATTCCAAACAGGGTGAGCCTGAATTTTTCAATGTCATACCCTGGACTTTCTAGCAGTAAAATAGTTCGCACACTGTTCCTTATCTTTTGGAGATAATTAAGTACATAGAAAGTAACGACTAGACTATAGAAAGTACTGACTGTCACTTATGTACCTAATTGTACTAACATTTTTATTTATCTTTTCATCACTTAAGAAGTAAATAATTTTAATACTGAATAAAATATTTTATTTATTTACTATCAAAGAAAGAAAGAAAAGAAAGAAATACATTTATTTGCGGCATACATGAATAAAAAGAACACAAACACACAAAAAATAAACAAGTTGGGGGTAAACATGCGTCACACCCACGCAAAACGGCCATCTCTCTTACATTTGTTTACACGGGTCGGAACCCATATATCAAAGTAGTCATCAATTGCTACACTCAAAGACGTCATCAAAAAAAAAAAAAAAGTTTGTAACCGAACATCGAGTTGAATGGCGTGCAATAGAAGAGGCCTATGTCCAGCAGTGGACTGCTTTAGGCTGATGCTGATGATGCGTTATAATTTATACCTTCACAGGGTCAAATTAAATTAGCCAGCGAAACTCTGCAGACGTGTAGGTATACATTTTTCTGGGGTCAACGACCGCAGTCAGTGTAGTTACTCGAACTATGAGTTTTTTTTTTTGTTTAGATATCGATACCCATCACGTCTACGGAGTTTCGCTAGCTAATTTTATTTGACCCTGTGAAGGTATAATGAAATGATGTGATGTGATGTGATGAGTGGTGCTTATCACTTACTTTCTCACACTGCCACTGTCTTATAATCTTTCTATCACTTTATAATCAGCCCAACAACTCGTCAACCTCTCCCGCGTCAACAAATGGCTCGTTAACCCTAAAATGCGGCGCAGTGGACACGTCAACTTGGCTCGCGATTATAAACAAGGATTAACAATTCGGCCGCGAGATGCTGGGAGCAACAATGTTTCAAAACAACTAACAACCGAGAATGGCTGGCCTAGTTATGGACTTCCGTTGCGTTTTGTTATGTTGCTAAGAATCGGTTTGACATATATTGAGTAGGTTGTCGTAGAGTACGCGCAAGATCAGTCTGCGCGTGACGTTTGACTTTAAGATTATATCCTCCCTGCCAGCACTATTAATCACTTTCGGCGTAATGATGGCAATTATTTGCTTTGGAAAACAAGGAACACAACACACTTTCTTGACACCTGAAATAAACAACCAGAAGGCCAATTCTCATAATTTAAAACGTTCAAAATCTAGTCGCAGTCTCAGCTCGGGGACAAACAAATGTCAAAAACCTGTCAAAATGTAGGGAAATTAGAGGTATTTTTGACAGATTGAGACTGAGATCAGACTGTGAGCGTTCTTAAAATTACGAGAATTGCCCCTCAGATAGCGGCAAACGATTATTTGCGATTTCGGTCGCGCGCAGACTTGTTTTGCGGGCACTCTAGCTCGTATCAGGGACCTTCTCTCTAAGTCAGTCAACGACGATACGGACTCGTACGAAAATAGTTTGGATACATCGAAATGAATCCTACTCCCGATTGACTAAGGGCAAAACACATTGAGAGTAAGGACATCTGTCAAATCGTGATGTCATTCATTCTTAGTTCGGGCCCCAGTTGTAATCTTATGTTCATAGGTGATAAGGAGTAGGAAACGCCCGTGATTTAGCCGAAACTGCGGATTTTGTGTGTAAGATTCGACCCCAAGCTTTGGGTCAAGATTTTAAAAGAATAATTTTAGAAATACTGGACCCCACGACACAGGGAATCTTTGTGTGGGGTCCAGGGCATTTGTAAAATCCTAGCACCTAAGTGTCCTTGTAATCTGCTACTAGTTTTTGTTTTTTTTTATATTGTACCGTGTTTTCTCTGAACTGAATAAAGATTTATTATTTTATTTATTTATTTAATAAAATAAAACAGGGTTTACCATGTATGAGTAATGATTTTGGCTAATAATTCAGAAGATTAATGGTGGTTGACATATTAAAAATAATCAAACAAATATTCGTGTAATAATTCCTGCTTTAAACGAAAGGAAAGAAAGGAACAAAGAAAATAAAGAAAGAACAGAAAGAAAGAATGAAAAAGAAAGAAAGAAAGGAAAGAAAAAGTACCAAGTAGTTTGATTGGTTTCTCGCACAGGAAGAACAGACTAAATTATTATATATATTTACCTATCATAACGACGACAATTTGTGAATAGTCAGCCAATCTCATAAAATGATGTATATTTTTAACTAGGTACATTTCAGACACGTGTCTTGTTCATATTTAAACTAACTACAAACTGTGCTTAATCACATAATTGTGCACAATTTGAGACAGTTTCAACAGTTAAGTACTTGAAGCTAACACCTGCTTCTCAGTTACTCGGAAACCAAGTATTGAACAAAATTGTGTGATGTAGAGACGCTAGCACATCAAGCTACGATCAGTCAAATGTCTTCAATAGATTTTCAACTTCATCTCTAAGGTATTAGGTTCAAAGTTAATTGGGAAAATTTGACAGTTTCGGGTAGCTTGATGTGATGGTATCTGTACAAAATTGTTCAAGTAAAAGCCAGGTACTATAGGGTTATGAGAGGTTAGCCTGCGGTTGTTCGCGGGCAATCGATTACCGTAAATTATGGCTTCCGAACGATATCGTGATGATGAGATAAATCTAAAAGAACGAGATTTCGCAATATAACTTATCGTATTTTTTTTGGATGTAACAGCATCTCGCCTGTGTATTCTCTGCGTCGATATTTTACGTCAAACGTTTAAAAAAAATTGTGGTTCCATACATTTTCACCTCGTAGGTATTGTACATTTTTAGGAAACAGCAGATTTGTGTGATGTCCCTGCCACCTTGTATATATAACAAAATAATTGAAAAAAAATTTTTTTTTTGCGAAGACTGGGATTTTTGCAAAAAAAAAAAACTATTTTTTCAATTATTCTTCTAGTACAACATATACACACATAGGACATTTCGCTAGTTATGTCGAAGCCGTAAGTAATTAGGATATTTTTTTTTTTTTTTTAATTACTGCAAAGAGTTGCTTCTTTCTAGATGTACCTCTAACGGTCTAAGCTAACCTAAAATTCTACCATTTTATTCTCCGCGGTGTCTGGTGACAGCAATTAATGCACAACTTTACGAAATGTACCCTGTGGCTCCTTATACAAACATTGTGATTCATAGTATTAAGATCAACAAGGCATTTACAAAACGATCTCCAAAAAAAAAATTTCAGAAAATTTTATGGTTGTAACGACTGAATGTTATTATTTATTATGTTATGTCTAGTCGCAAACTTTAGGTCAATATAGACGAATTACTTAAGTTATTACAAATAACATATTTTTTTAATGTATTTAAAAGTGTTGTCCCGAATTTCGGGACAGATGTCCCGGAAAAAATTTAGTCCTAAGGAAGTCTCCCGTTTCTTGTCTCTGTTCTTCGAAGTTTAGGCAAATAGGCACTACCTATTCCTATCACTGGTAATTAGACACGTATTTTCGTAATGTAATTTCATCAAGCTTTACAAGTATGAAACAAAACCAAGCAAAGTGATCATTAATAAAACCGTTGTATTACAGGTAACTCGGCCATGTACACAATATTATTACTTTAGTGAACTAATAAAACCAGCTATTTAACTAGGATGGCAACTAAAGATCTTTACGAGCTAAGTAAAGCAACTTTGTACGATAAAAAATACTGGAGTGCCTGAGTTTCGCAATCGTAGAAGAACGCAGAAGGCTCATTCCTTACGACAGTGAAATCTCGGAAGTGGTTAAAAGGAACAGCCCCAAAAGAAGTTCCTACGGCGGCAGCTACACATTTTAGTTTTTTTTATGAAAATAGATTCACCAACATTTACTGCTGAACATTCATCGCGTAAGGAATGAAAATCTTACAGAGCATAGCAATTAATTTGCCCAAAGCAGGTATGTTATCCTCTGGATCCGCCTTGGTCATCGCAGATGATTTTTTGGCATATGAGACTGGCCGGCTCTGGAGCTCATATTAACACAAAAAAAGATTATCTATTTGGCGCCGTCTTAGAAGCTATCTTCTGAGCCCGATCGCACCTATTTATTAGTCTATTGCTATTATTGTCAGTATTTATAAGTCTGTTATTACCAAAATTGTCGGTTATTAATAAATAAAGACGGCAAAGCACATGCTTTGGCGCAAACAGACAAATTCTTAAAGAATCGCGAACCTTCAGAGGGGCAATTCACGTAATTTTATTTAAGAACGTTCACAGTCTGATCAGTCTCAGTCTGTCAAAAATATCTTATTTCCCTACATTTTTTGAGATCACAGGTGAGATTGCGACTAGATTTTGAACATTTTTAATAACGGGAATTGGCCTTCTAATCTCACCTCTACAGTGCGCCTTAAGGCTGTACACGTATTGATTCGTAACGAAACAGGCCAGACGTCAATTCCATCGGTTTATGACCTTCACAGTCGGGGCAGACGGCTGCTGAGCCCCATACAATCCGTGTAAACACATATACGTCCTGTTTATTCCGTTCGAGTCGGTATTTCATCGGTTTATATGAAATATTGTGCAGTACATTGGAAGGAGTGAAGGAATGATTTAAGAAGACAGTTGTAAGGGAGGTAGACTGATTGATAGGCTTCTGAAACTGACCTGCGGGGTAACACTAACAGTAAGAATGGCTTTCATTTTGACAGTTCAACAACATTCATTGCGTTATTTACGTGGTTGAGCAGACAAATGTTTCGAACATATGAAGCAATAGATTAGCAATATCCTTCAAAATGTTTCAGATTAGGATTGATAGTGTGTTGCGAGATTAGAGTGCTGGTGGCCTTCATAAGGCGTAAGGCTGTTATAACGGTGGCCTTTCTAGGGATAAAGCTAGCCTCTTGTTCTGGCGAATGGTTGCTGTTACCCATCTGGAGCTTGCAGGTGTGATGATGATGTTACTATTATTATCATCTTCCTAGCCTTTTCCCTACTATGTTCGGGTCGGCTTCCAGTCTAACCGAATGCAGCCGAGTAGGTACGAGTATTTTACGTGTGCGACTGCCTATCTGACCTCAACATCCCAGTTAATGTCAGGGCAATGCTATACCTCTTGATAAGACTGGTTGTCAGACTTGCGGGCTACTGACGACCCGTAACGGCTGTTAAAGATCCATGCATGATAGCACGGACCAACGGCTTACGTGCTTTCCGAGGCTCGGAGGGGTCTTACATAGTATGTAAAGATGGTAAGCGAAGCGTGGTGATCCATGCTTGTTAGTTAGCTGATCAGCAAAATGGTAGCTTATCTGTCTGGTCAGGGTGCGCGGTCATTTTTAGGGTTCTGTAACCAAAGGGTGCCAAGTACCAACGGCACCCTATTACGAAGCCTCCGCTGTCCGTCCGTCCGTTTGTCTGTCAGCGGGCTGTATCTCATGAAATGTGTTTTTTTTTTATTAAATAGTAGTGTTAAATTTTGTACGGTAGTACGGAACTCATCGTGTGCGAGTCTGACTCCCATTTGGTCAGTTTTTTAAGTATTAACCATTCGTAGAGGCTAGTATAATGAGATGAAGATGATCCTTTACGAAATATAAGTGGTTTATCTGCATCGGGCTTCACAGTATACGTTTTTTAAGATCTTGACAGTTGATGTATTGCGTGCCGCATTCTGTTAATTCTCCTAGCCTCTCAAGTTACAATTTACTCGTAAGTAAGGTACTTGTTTTAAAGCTAGGCGTCAGGCTTCACTTAATTTTAAAACAGGTCGTTTTAAAAAGTAATTGGATCGTAAACGGTGTGAGATTATTTTTTTCGTATCCTGTGGTCCTAGGTAAATGGTAATGATTATATTATTAGCCTGGACACGCCCCTAATCTTGGCTAAGTAATAGAGGTAGACTTATAGACTATTGCAAATAAACACTTCTTCGTCACGAAGTAGATAAAAATATGTAGCTCATGCTGGTGTCGAAGTATTAGCTAATCGTCAGTGAGTGATAATAGTAGAGGTTTGTTAGATATTATTGCCATAATCACCTGTTTCACTCATTTGACTGATGACCCGCCCGCGTGGTGGATTACGGCTCACTTCCTCTCACAGATAGGAGGCCTGTCTGGCCGAGCAGTAGCAACATTACATCTGAAAGGATTTGGATGAAATTTGGCACACAGATGGTTAATAACCTGGAATCCAGGTTAAAAACTGAGTGCCAAATTTAAAATAAGTATCCATGTGTAAATCCAGTATACTTTTTTATCCCGGTAGTACGTTCCCATTGGATAATTTTCGAAAAGCACGCGGGCAAAGCCGCGGGAGAAGCTAGTACTCTAATAAAACACCTGACACCTTGCTTCCTTAAGCCACTTCCAAACGGCATATTGATAAAGACATACATTCACTTTTTATCCCCGTAAGTGATTTTAAATCAGCACAAAACCTTATTTATAATGTGTTTTGAAGTTTTCTCTACCATTAATCATCATAAGCTGCACGGTTGCGCGCGGGCAGAGTTATGTCAGACAAAAAATAAATAACGTCTGTTTGGACAGTAATTGAGACGATTCAATGGACCTTTTGAAGTTATTGCGGTGAAGAGATTTATACTTGAATTGAATTGGCTTGATTTTATTATAATTAGGTGAATTAAGCAAGAATAAGGACTAAGTGAAGTTCGCAATAAATTAAAAGTTCAACACGGATATTGGAGCAACTTTTTCCAGTTATGGGACATATGTAGAATTTATTATGTACACCATAAATATTAGATAATACTTGTTGATGAATAATTGTTTGTTGCACCGGGTGACGTCATTACGTCGGCGCCGGATGTCGCTGAAAACCAGCGCTGGGGCTTTGTTTTGCATAGGGTCGCAGCATAATGCTGAGCGATAGCCGTTTTGCGTGGATGTGACGCATGTCAACCATTTCTTATTTCTTTTTTTATTCTTTATTTGTTTTTATGTTCTTTTTGCGTCATGTTTACCGAAAATAAAAGTATTTTCTTTCTTTCTTCTTTCTTTCTTATAAATGTAGAAAACGAAAAGGAAACAAAGGAAACATGTTCCCATTCCTATTCGTATTTGAGATAAAGTAATAATTAGCGCGGAATAAACGAAAGAATCAATCGATCTTATATGGATTACAAGATATTATAAATATAATTTATAGCCTATAGCACTCAGGAATAATGAAGCTTGCTACCCGGAATTTTTATTTTCAGAATTGGATCATTTGTTTCGGAGATTACCCCTTACATACATATAAACAAACAAATTTTACCTCTTTATAATATTAGTATAGATATGAATGGGGGGAGAACTTTGCCCACTTTGTTGTTTTGTATGGGAAGTTTATCAGCAGATTAATAATGATAAGGACTAAATTCTAGGTTTACATTCTTGCTCTTTTCTCTCTAAATGCTTTAAAGTCGTAAGGCGATTGTTAAGAAAAACGCCAAAGCATTTTATTGCTAGCCATTATTACCAGGCAGAACCACTAATCACCAAATTGTTAGTAAACACAAATATCTACAATCTAGAATAGATACTTTGTTTTATATACTTTTAAAGTTTTTACTCGTATGTATGGCAGTTCTCATAGTCGACAGCAAATCTACACACCTTATATGGATAAAATAATTGAATACCTGTACAAACGAGTGTAAATATGTATGTGTGTAGTACTTGACCAGATTTAGTTGTATTACTGATAAACTTGTGTCAGTGTCACAGCTGTCATGTCAGTATAAGTAGTTGGCTTTATCAACGTTTACCTAAACTAATATTATAACGAGAAAATATTAGATTTTTTGTATCTTCATCTACTTCTTGTTTGTTACGTTTTCTGAACGGATTTGGATGAAATTTGGCACATGGGTAGGCCATGACATGGATTAGAACATAGGATACTTTTCATCCGGATATTTCCAAGGTATCATCGGTATAACCGTCACGTGGACGTGAACGTCGGG
Source organism: Apamea epomidion (assembly GCA_947507525.1). Classification (NCBI taxonomy): domain Eukaryota; kingdom Metazoa; phylum Arthropoda; class Insecta; order Lepidoptera; family Noctuidae; genus Apamea; species Apamea epomidion. The sequence goes on along the minus strand of OX382241.1, from coordinate 13,842,899 downwards.
ACAGTGGTGGCCCAGTGGTAACGGCAAAGACTTACGAGTTGTAGGTCGTAGGTTCAAAACCAGACAGCCGCTTTACTTTGCGTAAATAATTTCATCACCACTGCTCTCAAAACGGTGAAGGAAAACATCGTGAGGAAACCGGCATGTTCTAGAAAAATCAAAAAATCGAAGACATGTGACATCTACCAAACCGCACGCGTGGATTACGGCCCACTTTCTCTCACAGAGAGGAGGCCTGTGTCCCAGCAGTGGGGACTTTATAGGCTGATTATACGGACGTGGACGTCCACGATAATATTGTCACGGTAGAAATTATAAAAGCGCATATTGGTTTAGTTACTCCATGATACATCACTCTATATATTCTATATCTAAATAATCAACGCCCTACAACAAAGTAACGCCTACAAAGGGGTCGAGAATACGTTCTGCTGATCCATAAAACTTAATGGCCGCCTTCCCCGAACTTGGAATCATGGGAATTAGGGATATTCCCATCATGGACGGGCTTTATTCTATACGCATATAGTTACTGGGTGGATAGGTATATTTTGGCATTTTGAGATTTATGTAAAGGAAAGTTTTGAGTATGTCATTCATTCATTACTTTGGCCATGTCCTAATTTTATATCCATTCGATATAAAATTAGGACAAGGCCAAAGTAATAGTAGGTACTGCTACTGAGATGACGACTAGTAGAAGAGTATCGAAGAATAACACATGCAACATCGACCCTAACTACATTGGGATAAGGATTACAGAATTATGATAATGATATTGGAGATTTTGTAATTAGGGACCAAATATTTGTACCATATCGTATTCTTACATACAGTGCAATGGACTTTTACATGGAGCACAATGTAGGAAGTGGGAGAGGCCTCTAACCATAGAATAAAGAAACAGACCCTAACTTGCACCTGAAACTACTAGCTGCGCCCCCGGTTTCAGCCGATAAATTTCTATTCCGTGGGAATATCGGGATAAAAAGTATCCTATGTGTTAATCCTGGTTATAAACTATCTGTGTGCCAAATTTCATCCAGATCCGTTCAGTAGTTTTGGCGTGAAAGAGTAACAAACAAACATCCATCCATCCATCCATCTATACAAAGTCAAACTTTCGCGTTTATAATATTAGTAGGATAGGATTTTCTGCAAGGAGTACCGAGTACCTAAAATTGCTAAAAAGTCAAAATTTTACAAAATGTACATAAAATCTCGTGAAAATGACATCTCTTTTCACTGAAGACACTGCAATGCAATCGACACGATGACTTTGACCCCAATAAACAGACATTGTCCGCAGTTTTACAACACATCTACACTGAAATGGCACTTACTTTTAACTTCAGCATCAATTTACACTACAGTGCCAATACTTATTGTTACTGACTTCTATTTATGTCATATACTCGCTCAGAATTGCGCGTTTTAAATAAAAAAATCATTTATTTAACCTAGGCTGAGAATCAACACTCTTCAAACGTCAAAATTGCATAAGACGGTCCCCCAAAACCCCCGACCTTCACCACTTCCTAGTCTCCAACAACACAGTCTCCAGCTACACAATCCCCAGCAAAACAGCTGTCAGATCATTACCAAATTGTTAAATTTTGATTCTGCTTTACAGGTATACTGGCATCGACCACGTAAGCTCGACAGGTACTGAAACCATCATGAATAATTGTTTTTAAAATAAACAGTACCGTCACATATCTACTCTACTGTATTTCTTCTTCCTACGATGAGAAAAGATAAGCCAGTCAGCATCACAGCATGGCTGGCAACAAATCCAGAAGAAAGAAGGTGGCCCAGCACGTGTAGCATGACCAAAATGACAGATAGAATAGACCAAATGACAGATAGAATAGACAAAAAGACAGATAGAATAGACAAAATGACAGATAGAATAGATAAAAGGACAGATAGAATAGATAAAATGACAGATAGAATCGACAAAACATTAGATTTATTTAGAAATCTGTCTACAATCTGTCATTTTGTCTATTCTTCCATCGACAAAACCCGTTTCTATGGTGGTCATGCTACTCGTGAATGTATGTTACTATTGTTACTTTTGCGACTGTATTATTGCATTAATTGTGGCAAGTCCAAACCTCTAAACAGCTTCAAGCTTTACCCAATCAATCCTTTACCAACAACACAAACTCAAACATTACCACGAACAGCAGTTCGTTCAATTTCGCGAACTAATCAAAGTACGTTATTAGCTAAAAAGTCACGCGCCGAACTCAGCGCTCATAAACCTAGCTCTCTTTACTGCCATCGAATTCCGAAACGAGGCTGGTTTTAAAGGTTTTAAAAGGAAAACTTCTTTTATTACCTAGTGCAGTAAATGTGAGTTTACGAGCCCGAGTGGCGGGGTAATTAATAAGTTTTAATTGTCAGTAAGATGGTGTTAGTTTGTTATGCCGATGCCGTTCGATTTACGGGTGGTTTTTGTGACTCTCTTTGATGGTGGTTCATTTGACAGGCGACGGTAGTGTGGTATGGTGTTTGCTATGGGTTCTGGAAGTAGTAACAACCTAAGTGCCTACCTATTGGTTTGCTGTTAAAGTGTCGTTTGAACTTGAGAGTGACTTGTGGAGTTGTGAGTGATTGATTAAAGTTTTTGTGCTTTAAATTCATTAGTTGGTGAGTCAAGCACTTGAGATTAATGGACACACTGTTCAAGTTACCAGGTTAAGTACTGATCCAATATTAAGTGTAGCTCCACACATCTTGAAATGCTACTTAAGATTTTCAGATGAATGATTTACTTTTTCAAGTTCAGTCCTAGCTTTTTTTTCTCGCGTTGACATTCAATTTCAACGCGTTGAAAAAGCTTAGCTTCCTACTAACTAATTGGGTTAATTAGTCGATAAACACGAATGTACTCGCCCGATATGGGCAAATCAGTTCTTTTAAATAATATATTATTATTATTATCTGTAGGCGATTCGCATTCGCGATTTGTGGGCGAATCGACTATTTCTGAATGCATTAGGCAATCGGCACGTTTTTTATTCTATACAATAATTGGAATCACCTCTTTATTAGCTACATTACTTGGCGAATGAGGTCCTCTATATACTCGAACAAAAACAATGTCACAAAACACATAAAAACATAGTTTAATTAGTTCATACCACACCAGAATGCACAAATAAGCCATCTGACGCGTATAAAAGACGTCACGAGCATAACAGGCAACTTTACGAGCATCGAGCATTGCCTGACATGGCCTGTGCTTGCCTGTATTGCTCGAGTAAGTTATGTGCCGTTAAAATGTGCTCATGGCTGTGAAAAGCTCGTGGCATTTCAAGGGTTGTGAACGTATGAGTGGAAAAGTTTTGGATGTGGGTTTTGAAGTGAATGAAAGGGTTGGAGTTCAGTGGACCAACCTTCTCAACGAAACCTTGCATGACTTTATTGGGTTTTTCCATCAGGAATTTCTGGGTAGCAGTTCAGAGTCTCGAATGGGTATAAATATAGTCCTGGAGTGGAGACCGCGTATCGGCAAGAGTAGTGTGGGACGCCCCCCAGTTAGATGGACGGACGACCTTCAGAAGGTGGCTGGGACAGACTGGATGGGGAAGGCGGAGGACAGGGTGTTGTGGCGCAGCCTGTGAAAGGCCATATGTCCAGTGGACTGCGTAGGCTGAATTGTTTGATTGATTGATAGGTCGGGAAAAACAGGCTGTGATGTTATGTTGATGAAAGACTCGTAAGAAGAACATGTTAATTTCTGAACTATGAAAGTATATCATCGCTACCTTGACAGGTTTCAATCCAATCGCTGAAACAGTAGGTTTGGAAGACCTAAGATCTTTAGGAAAATAATCCTAGCAAATAATGTTAACATTGAGATGAAAGCTCTTTCTTTCTACGTAAGTTTTATTTTTTTATCATCACTGTAATATTTTCAACACAATATATTTTATTATGAATTATCTCATTTATGAATTATGAGAAAAGATCTTTGCCAGGGCCAGTGGGACAATAAAAAAGGCTGACATTATTTATTTCCTGTTCCAGACCACCATTGAATAAGTGAATGGCAGTCAATGACTACTGAGGAAGTAAATTAGGCCATATATCACATTATTGTCGTGTGTCCAAGGAGCTTAAATTATAGCATAATCGGCCCATAATGTTCCCACTACTGGGACATAGACCTCCTCTCTCTGAGAGGGGGTGGGCCGTAATTCACCACGCGGACCCAGTGCGGGTTGGTAGATGTCACATGTCTTCGATGTTTTTGATTGTAGGACATGTCGCTTTTTCTTGCGATGTTTTGCTTCACCGTTTTGAGAGCCATGTGCACAAATTTCCATGCGTGTGTAGTTAAACGCGATCGTCTCCTACGTGCCAATATTAATGTCCATTGTTTCTCAATTTCCTTTTCTTTAAACCTGACTCTGTGGTCCCAAAATAATATCCCAGAAATTCATTTGGGTCTTGTGAATGATCATTGATGCTCCTTTTACCTTTAGTTAGCTCCACGAGTACTCAAATACATCCGACAGTACCCCGAGTAAATTCTGCTAACATCCTTGCTGAATGGGTAGGAATATTACCAGGATAACATGAACTACGGTTTTATAACCCAAGAGAAGTTACGTTTTCCAAGGAAATTGTGTGTTAGGTGCATAATTATGTGTTCAATGAATCTGAATGAATGTTCTTCTTGCTTATATTTTACCTTTCAAAGTAACGGCGCTGGAGAATCAGGGCTTCCTACCCCACGTGGGGTCAAAAATCTCCTTTTATGGCCAACTATTTTTGATAATTTAGAAGCCCCCTATTACAAGGGACTTAAACATAACTGGCGAAATGAGGGTGTGCTATATGTACTATCGCCAAAACCTATATCTGACCATTTTGAAAACAAAATCCCGTGCACATGATGACCACAGCTGCGTCCGTAAGCAAAACAAAAGAGGAGCCTTTTTAGGTCGACTAATAATATGCGCTGCAAGCAGGAATAGTCAGATATAGATTTTGGCGATGGCCTCTGCCTAACACTTCGGGGATCACAGGAGTCATGTTATGTGTAGAAGGAAATATTGGTTTAGAAATGAAAAGGAATTGATACTAAAAACCATTAATGTTATAGTAATGATTACAATATGTAATCCATAAAACGAAATGTTACTAACACCGCAACCGACTGTCAAAAGGACATAACCACAAATTAACATATTCCGTCAAACGAATAATTTATTACCAACATAATGAACGAATAGAGTGAACGCCTCAATTGCTACGGTCTCTACACCACGTTGATTGTTAGACTAACTTCGGTTACACTAAACTTCGGTTTAAAGCCACAAAACGCGGAGTTTATTAGACACTATCTGAGATACTCGTAAACTTGTATTTATGACATATTCGCGTCAATGTGTACTTTAGCAATACTAATTGGTAACGACACAATACGTGTTTTATTTGAGAAAAACGACCAAAAAGGTGTAATGTCGTAAATTTTTATTGCTATCTGGCGTTTGATGGCTGCGGACTGACGTTTCTTTGCAGCATTCACTTTTATTATCGGCAAGTAATATTTATTTGTTTATTTATTGAACTGTCGATACTGTTTAAACGTGCCTACAAGGAACTCACGCGTTTCAACTTCAAAAAAGTTAAGTTTACTTTAAAGTTCAGCACAAATAAAATCATAAACTGAAAATGAGTTTTGAACTAAACCATAATAACGTGCCATCGTTCTCACGCGTTGAGAAGACGTAAAACTGAGAAGCGAGGGACGGACAGTAGGAGAGACAAACGTAAAGTTTTCAATAGGCACATCTGTCACGACAAGATAAATTGCGCATTTCATACATAAGAGTTAACGCTGCCGCAGACATAACTACACGTTTACCATAAACTAGTGGCTCGTAAAATTGCACATATGTTTACCGGAGAGAGGTGCAGTACCTTAAAAGCATTGGTAATATAACAAAACGTCTGAACCGAAATTGCCCATAAAAGTCCGACGGCGTTTTCTAACTAAAGCTATGAAACTGAAACGTTGGTGGAATTTACAATGGACGCCTTCGTCTACATTTAACGTTCATGACGTACACCTTAGTTTAATTAAATTGCTTCAACTTGAAACGCGGGTCGTTTCAGAGAAAATATTTTGACTAAAAGCTGGCGTTATGTTAGTTCATGTTTGATACATTTTGATGTTGATGGGAAGTACATACGAGTTCCAACACTCGATGTAATCTGATAGTAAACTGTTTAAAAAAAAAAAAAAAAAAAATTAAATACTACAATGAGAAGGTCATCGATTTTCCGTGATCGATGAATTGAACCTTTGTAATCATAAACTTCAGTTCATGGCGTTAATTATATAGGTCGCTTTCAAATGAACAACTTCAAAAGTTGAAAGAAAACTATGAAATGAAATTCATATAGATTTTAGCAAACATTAGGTTTACTTAACATATCTTCTATCTTGTTTTATTAAGTCCTAAAAGTAGCAAAAAATCAGACTTTACATAACATTTAATCAGTTTAGCCCTTCCATATAGCTTAATTCAAAAAGTCTGGCAGCACACGGAACCAATATAATAGGACCGCGTAAAGTTACGATGCTCGTTGTAAAAACCTTATAACCGAATACTCCCATTTTTATAGCGTGGAATATATTTACGAGAATACGCTTTCAGGAATTGCACGTAAATTCAGCGACTGCAGCATTTTTCATTACCCTGTACGTTAGCGATCTAAGATATTGTTCAATTTTAACTTTATAACTGGTAGGTATTGGTAAAAAAAGAAGGTTGCAGGCATTTTAATGAGGTTTGAATTTCCAACTGTCGTTGTTTATCAAAAGAATTTTATTTGTTTTTGCAGAAGACGGTACGTTTGGTTACAGATGATAGTGCCCTTAGCAAAGCTTAAGGCGGTAATGATTAGAGACTGTTTAGCCATACATTTTTGACGTTGAAACGACTCTTAACTTTAAGCAACATTTATAAATAAAGGGGTAAGTTTTATAGAAGCATCTACAAAAAGAAAAACTAGCGAATAAACAAGATGAAAGTTTCCTAACTTGACAGTGATTGCTAAAAGACCAAGCACAAAAATGCTAAGAAGTCCCTCTAAGAACGAAATTCTAACAAAATGGCCTTCCCAACGGAAACGGAAGTGGATAAAACCCCAAGTTATACCCAGGAACGGACGAACTAATCTATATACCGAAAGACCTAGATATCCAGGGAGCTTTTCAATCCACGAGACGCAATAAAAATATGCGATGCTTCACAAGAAGCATAAAACTTGCAACGACAATGAATTCCTGAAAAAGATAATACTGTGCTAGCGTCATCTCTTTTTAACTGCGTTAGTGCGAGAGGGACAAAGGACGGGGACAATAAAAGTTTTGATAGGAACCGTCGGAATCCGCCGTATCGGACTTACGCCGGTTTACTACCGGGCTGCCGGATAGCCTGTATCGTCTTAGTTTTATGGGTGCGTTTTAAAATTTTAGAGATTTTTATAACATTACCCTTTTACGGCGCAGGTCAGTAGCGCCTGGCGATATTGCTACTTAATGCAAATATGGCGGCTTGTTAATTTTTATGGTTGTTCTTAACGAGCGTAGATGTTATTGTGAAGGTGGTACTATTGATAAAGGAAATGAAAATAATATAGGAAGTTAATTTACGAAGAAAGATCTTGAGAACACAACTTTGAAGCAAGTATGACCAGCTAACCTCAATACTCCGCAATACGCCACATCTTAGTTTAAGACGAAACGCGATTACGTTGTGGTTGGCATTAATTCCATACTAAAGTATTCCTTTGTTTTCTTGCAATTATATTAATTTTAGAAAAAAAAATACGGCATAAAACAAAAGAGGGACGCGGCAGTGGTATCCGTAGTAGGATAAGCCTAATAATATTATAAACGTTGAAAGTTTGTATGGATGGATGGATGTTTGTTACTCTTTCACGCAAAAACTACTGAACGGATTCGGATGAAATTTGGCACACAGATGGTGCATAACCAGGATTAACATATAGGATACTTTTTGTCCCGATATTCCCACGGGATCGAAACTTATGCAGGTAAAACCGCGGGAGTGATATATAAAATTGTAAAATTGGATTTGAAGTATCATTAATTAGGGAGAAAACAGAGGAATACACGTTAGTATAGAATTAACGTCAACGCCCACGTGACCGCGTTTCCTCTTAAGTACTGTATCAGAGACACTATAAGTAACTAAACAAAGCCAAATATAAAGTGACACGACTCAATTAATTCAAAACGAACGCACTAACTAACAAGATACAAACTTCCGCAACTAACAGATCTAACCACAAACGAAAGTTTCCACAATTAAACCACACCATTGATTGTTTTCCAAACGTGGTCCATTTGTGGTCGTACCCTCCCTAAACATAAAACCACAGACTGCCCAAACCATGCAAAATTTTACCCCAAACTCCGATTAATCAATTTCAAACCTTATCTCATTCTACCAAGATAGAAATTCTATTGTCGCCGTTGGAGACTCCGAAAATTGCCGACAAGTTCCGAACACAGCCGAACGAAACCGCAGCAGGAACTTGTTCATAAACGATTGCAAACAACTGTTGCTTAAAGTTGTTGTTAGTTAACAATTGAATCGTTTTCCAGTTTGAGAGCTCAGCTTTGTGCACCAGTTCTAATAAGGAGGGAGTGGAGGACAGTTGGACTGTGACTGTGTCTAGTCTAGACACAATTTCGATTATGAAAAGCAGGATAGTCTGAATAAATACAGTGTTATTCCAGACACCGTAACTTCAAAACAAAAATTCGGTGATGTTTACTTAGTTAAGTTGCAAAAGCGACTGATTTTATCGGAAGGACGAGATGTTCTTATAATTCTGTAAATTGTGTTGGTAGTCAGTTTTCCCAAAACCTTCTTCACATAAAACTTAAAAGCCCGTTAACACTAACCATGGTCATTAAATAAAAATCCTTCTAAATCCTAACACGCTTTGTCTTCCAAATTGTATGTGTCTGTCTCTATCTTCAGTGCATAATTGCAAACCTACACAAAAAAAGAAACATTTTATCCGAAAACCAATCACAGCATTAATGGTTTCAGAAACTTAACGACATAAATTAAAATCGAATGATCAATTTCTTGTTGACACATCGACACCCTTTTACATTCGACACATTGAACTTAAAGTGGATGGATGTGACAACTAAAGGCGTATTACACCAATGAAACTGAACGCGATCAGCACATCTAAACCGCGTTCAAGAGCTGTCAATGTCATCATTGTTGTGTAATATTGACACTGACGTCTTGAACGTAGTTTAGATGTGGTGATCGAATTGGTGGAATTGTCACTTAGTCCTAAAGGATTGTGGATCAGCTGGACGGAGTTAGGCACCGTGCTTAAAATCAATATGATATTATGAATATAGGTAGGTACCTACCTACACTAGGTACTACAAAATCTCAGTTGCACTGGCCGTTTTCATCAGACCCTAGCTTTGGCTCTCCCAAAGTATATTTTATCCTTTGATCTGGAAGTGGTCGCCCAAAATCAGTGTAAGAAAACAAAAAACTGAGTTCTGAGAGGCCGATTCCTTTCCAATTCCTAAAATCACCAAAAATTGACAAAACACTCAAGTCGTTTCCAGTACTCTTAAATCCAGACACTGTGCAATGCATTTGACACAAATGAACAAGTTCGGCCGGACAGTCCGTCCGGACAGGAGGGACTTATAAATGAGATGGTCGAAGTAATTGAACACTTTTAATTGTCCGGTTTACACTGATCGGACACGTGATTGTTTTGTAATTACAGAGTTGGAAACTAACTATGTGTGGTGTGGTGAACACGGTAATAGGATGTTAAATGCAATTGTTTTTTTTTTTTTTAATTATTAAAAGTAGAAGTCGAACAAAATGGAAAGGTGCTGATAAAATAGAAAGAAAGTACTTCTTATTATGTACCCTATATAAATTACAGACATAAATAATGCTGATGGTCTAAAAATAAGCATAAATAAAGAAAAGTGTAAAAGAAAAAAAAATTAATACTAGTTGAAAATAAGCATAGAAAAAAAAAGTAGAAGCTTTGTACTCAAATTATAGTTATGTCATATCTCTATGTATTTTACTGTGTACATAAATAATAAAATAAAAAAATTAAATGTCAGTACTATGTAGGAGAATTTAGAAAGAAGTAGCACGCGTTTTTAAATTAGAAAAGAATTGACTAATGAATGATCTAAACCTTTTGAAAGCATCAAATACATTTTAAGAGTTAAAAAAAAAAGAAAGAAATGAACATCAATGACTGCGATGCTGACAGTTCCTTGTGCTATCCATTTTCAAATCTCAATATCTCTGGGAAGCGATCAAAGTACCAAGTCTGAGAGGCACTTCTCATACTTTTAAGAACATTCATAGTCTGATCTCAGTCTCAATCTGTCAAAGATACCTCTAATTTCGCAAAATTTTTGACAAGTTTTTGACATTGATTGTCTCTGAGATGAGATTGCGACTACATTTTGAACGTTTTTAAATACGGGAATTGGCTTTCTGATCTACAATCATTGAAATTATTATGAAAATTCGCCATTTTCCTTTGCAGTAGAATGACACAAATTCAATTTAAAGACTTCGTTTGCTTACTATTCAAGTACTATTACGTCAATTCCCACATCTTGATACACATAAAAAAGAAATCCTACTCTGTATTCATTTCTCAGATAAAAATCCGTATATTTAACATAACAATCTAAGAAACCTACGTGTTTTCTTCGACCTAGAAGTTTCTAGTTTATGCAGTTATTGAATAGATTAAAAAGGTTTGCGTCAGATCCCATAAACCAGAAATTGATGGTGTACTCGTAAAATGGAATGATATAAAATTGTTTGTTTGAAAGTACCCTATTTTAATGTGGAAGAAGTCCTAAAGATATTAATATTGGAAATCATAACAATAACTTTTGGTTGATAGCGAAGAATTCCTACGGAAGTCTTTTGGCCCTTAAAAGTTAATAAATCCGAAGCTCAGTGATTGCTTTTCAATTTTCCATATTGTAGTTTTCATTAATGAATCCGCCTAGCCCCTTCCTATGTTGAGGTCGGCTTCCAGTCTAACCGGATGCAGCTGAATACTGGAGCAACTGCCTATTTGACCTCCACAACCCAGTAACTGGGTAATACGATACACCTAAGTAAGACTGGTTGTCAGACTTTCGTGCTTCTGACGACCCGTAACTACTGTTAAAGATCTACGGATGACACCGTACATTAACGTGGTCTCCAAGGCACGGTGGGATCTCAATATGAAATGGATGGTCACCCATCCACGAACCGACCGCAGCAAGCGTAGTTCAACTTTCGATCGGCCCGTGCGGCTGTTATTGTTGTTGTTTAGATACGGTTATTCTAGTTTATTAAGATCGCAGAAGGAAGGGCAATGCAGGAATTAACTGAAAGAATATCCATAGTCGTTCAATTGTTGATGTTATATCTAGAAAATTGAAAGAAACTACTGATCAATTTAGTACTTAGGTACTGTTAATAGATTGTCGACGGGTCCAGTTGAAAACCAGCGTCAGGCACTAGTTGTCTGGCATTTTTGACCTGGGCCTTTTTGGCACAGCCGTGAGGCACACTTTCCTGCTAATTTGTTCCATCGGACTTTACACCTTTAATTTTTTTTTATCTGACGAATGTATCTGGTGTATTGTGTCTTTTAGTCTGCGCTAAATAAATGTATTTCCTTTCTTTCTTTCTTAAATTAATAATGATCTGCGGGTTAATTGCGTACTCATTGCGGTTTTTAACTCTTTATACTGCCAAATATATTCCAGCTTACCCTTTGCAGGTCATGAACTTAATATAGAAAGTATGTTAAATGTAAGTACATAATATACCTAAGGAACAGAGCGCCCATTGGCAATGGTTTAAATAACATGGTTAGTTTACTTTATTTCATCCGGCTGACAAGGCCCTCCCAAGGTTCCTGAGCTAATTCTGAAGAGTTACAGGTTACAGCTCGTTCAGCTTACTGTAATATTTATTCACATGTCTCTTGTCGCTGGATGTGTTAATGTGGTAACCCTACTACAATTATCTTTGTCAGCAGTGCAGCTTCTTCCAAATCTAGTGAGTAAGTAATTATAATGTAGGATATTGTCGTCACGCAGCAATTGTCTTCTTAGCATCATTTAGCTATAAGTACCTTGTATCTTTCTATCATTGTTGTGTATATGTTAGTTAAATGTGTGTATGTTAGTTAAATTAATTAATAAGTAGTTTTAAAGTACTAACATAGTTTTTAAGCCGTACTAATAATTTTATATGGAATTTTGTTCTGAAATAAATTATTATTATATTGTTATTATTATGTCGTTTATTTATTTAATTGTCTTATTTTATTACATTTTTAAATATTAGTATAAATAAAAAAACACTTAAAAATATAAAAAAATAGTCATCCACCGGTGTCACTGTCACTCTTTCAGTTAAATAAGAGTCATTTTTATAAACTCTCCAATTGTAGTTTACTTAATTCGTGCAATAGGAGTGGCCTATAACCAGCAGTGGACTGCTATTAGTCTGATGATGATAATGATGATGATGACGATGTCCCTTGCTCTGACAATGGACTTCGTGACAAAATCTAGATGAGGAACTAAGAGGTCTCTTTCGTATAGAAGAGATAATTTGTCAAGAGGTGACACTTCGAGTATTTTTTGCCAGCTGGTTACTTTAAAGCTTTGGCCTATACGGTCCTATGGTGTACTGCACCCTAATTGCGTAAAACACTATCAATCATAATCTGAATAATTTTGTAGGATATTGCTAATCCATTGCTGCATATGTTCGAAAAATTTGTCTGCTCAAAAACGGAAAAAACGCAATGAATGTTGTTGAACTGTGAAAATGAAAACTATTGCTACTTTTATTGTGTTACGGAATTACCCCGTAGTAACCTCTCAAAACGGTGAATGAAAACATCGTGAGGAAACTTGCACGTCTTAGAACCAAAAATTCGCAGACATGTGACATCTACCAACCCGCACTGGGCCCGCGTGGTAGATTACAGGCCGCTCCCTCTCACAGAGAGACTGATTATGCTTGGGAACGGTGAATGCGTATGCGAATCCCACACCCCCGACCATAGGCAGTGGTGGAACACCCCGGTGGTTTTTCCCGGTAAGAGTCCGGTATACCCCTCTCCACGATGGAGGAAGTCCAAGAGGATTTCCACCGAGCAACAAAAAAAAAGGCTGCTTATGCTTGTGCAATTACCCCGCAGACTTCCTTAATTAACAGCTGTCTACATGCTTCAGCATTGAAACTATACAAGCTTGTAGTGCAGTAATGACATTAGAATATCCATTATCTCACACCTACAGGGACCCTGGGTACTCTATGAAGTAATTAAATAGCTATAACCCATTTGAGTTATCGATTTCCAGTTAGTGTTGCTAAATATAGCGGATATAGCGATACACTGACCATTAAATAGTATTATGATGCTTATCAAGCCAGAAGGCGTCGAGCGTCGTTCTAACACCTTAACCCAGGTACGCATGGGCGCGTTTATCCCGCGGCGGTTTTTTTTCGCGCACTGAATTTTCAACCCACTGCTTAGCGACGAGAGTTGAAAATCAAACAGTCTGTTTTTTTGACGCACTGGGATGCGGTCTGTTGGATTTTAAATTCTCGGCTCAACACCGAGGGCTGAAAATCCCGTCGCGCTATTTTTACGTACGACCGAGCGTGGACTTGGGTTACAACCCAGCAACACTTTGTAACTGTTTACGTGAGCAGCTAAGTTTTAAGTACCCTTTAAGATATGCGGACAACTAAGAGGGAAAACTATCAATAAATGAATTTAATGCTGAGGGTTTCACAACTTTTCGACCAAACACATGAATTTTACGGCAGGAAAATGGTAGGTACCTTGATCAGCAGGAGGCGTTTGAGAAAACGTATTACCATAATATGGCACCACAAAACATATAAAACTTCAGAAGTAATATAGAATTTCTCAGAATACCTATGTTCCTCGGCTGTTGGCATAAAATTAGTCACACTGCAAAATAAGCAATGAAAATTGTTTAAGCTCTCGGCAATACACGATCTAGTCGTAAAATTTTATCTCCGTCACTTTCGCGCTAAGGCGATAATTGTTATGGGGGAGCGAGAGGTGGATAGTCTTGCAACATTGTAACCGTATGTCGATACCGGAATAAGAGATGGCAATGTGCATTTTAATACGAATTATATGGTATAGTTAGGGCTGTCGGCGAATCATTAAAGCAGCTAAATTAGAAGACTGTAATTTTTCTATGAAGTGAGCCTTTTTTGAGCATCAAGTTTACAGTGTTCATTAAGCATAGCCAACCACAATTCTAGATCAGTGGAGTTGGGTAAGGAAGAGGCTTCTCAATCCGAAAAATATGAATGGGAAAAATATACATCAGAAAATAATTCAATGTGTAAGAAAGTAACAGTGTATGTATATTCAAATTTTATTTATGTTTCAAATTTACGTTATTTCAAGTTAAACAAATATCAACTTTATTTTAATGGTAATTAATTTGATTTCAGAGTGACTAGCACTATTGGAAAAGTTATAAAAATGTTTGAAGTTGTAGCGTAAACTGAACTTTATTGTGTAGGAATTAATGTTATTTTTCCATAAACTCATATTTGTTTACATTTTTGGCGAATATGTCGCGAATGCAGATTAGTATTAGGACATATTCCTACTGTCTAAAAAACTTGATCGAAATTCATTTTAACATTTCGAAACTATTTAATCGAACCACTAATAATTCCTATATTGCGTTTTTTTAAATATTATTGAACACTAATATAATGATTTCTCTCTTCCTCTTTTTGTAAACCTCAAATAATTCCCATTTTGGGGCCGTAAAAATACCAAATACCCAAGTGACTGCGACCAACTCTGATGTAGCGCTCGCCGGCTCCTGCCGCGGCAAGGCGGTTCATTAAATTAAAAAAATATACTTTTAGATGATAAGTTAAATATTTCCCATAAAAGTAAAAGTGACGGTAGGTGGCAACCCCAGAAAAACAAATAAGAATTAACGTAGACTTCAAGCAACGATAATATTTCCTACATTAAGATATTTCGCATTAAACTCAAGATAAGTATCCTATCGTATAATACACCAGCAAGGCGTTTATCTTTTATGTTGTTTGTATAAAAGGTATTTTAATGAAAAAATGCTGTAAAAGTGCAGGTTTGCAAAATATCAATGGTTGACGTGAAAGAGAAGATCATCATCAATCACCGAATTAAAGAGAGATGAATGTAGTGAAACTGTGAAAGTTGTCTGTTACCTTTGAACAGATTTCTAGATTAAATTTGGCAATCGGCTAGACGTTGACCTGTTTGAATAATATAATTAAATTGTAATTGAAAAATCATAGAGGTAAAGTGTGGTTATATTCACCTCAATTTTATTGCCAAATGAAAAACATCTCTAAGGTAACTTAATATTAGAATTTCGGGTGGGTATTGCAATAATCAAATCATTTGTATGAATTGATTTTATCTGAAACAAACTGATTATTAATAAAAGCACTCAATTTGTAAGTGGCACTAAATTTGCATCCGCAGATACGTTTCCTAATTCACGTTCTTTGTTCTGTTTACATTTTTATTAGATATCTTTGGTACAGACTATATATACTATAGTCAATCTGTCGAGAGAGATCGAGACGAGACGAGATCGTATAGTATCTAAAGGGATCTCGTAATTTTGTATGAATGACGAGGATGATGTGGCTCGCCTAATAGAGAGTCTCTTTACAGTTTACCTAATTACTACGTTTATTGAAGAAGCGTTTAACTCCATTGACAGCACTCATACAAGCCTCAAATGATTAGCGCTAAAAACAATAATTAAGTACAACATGCCTCCAAGTTACACGCGACGACTGACCAGTTCTCGTAATTATAACTATTATATTACACTTAACACTAGTCTATGTTATGATTATATGATATAAATCTAGTGAGTCATAATGACCATTACACGAGTGAAAGAAGAGCGATAAGTAGGGTATTAGCCGACTGACATGCAGATGACAGTCTAATGAGAGGACTAGACCTGGCTAGTTTCCACTTAGATTTTTTTTGACGCTACTTTTTAATGACTAAGGTGGGACTATAAAAAACTGCACTGGTTTTATAGTATTTTTATCTCAGGGAGCGACGCGAGTTTTACTTGTGGTAACCAAGACACACGTTGTGAATGTGAGAGTGAAGACGAGTAGCGTCAGCACATAACGCACACACTTCCGACTTCGCCATTGTCTATGACAGTACTGAGAGCTACTGCGCTTACACACACATTGACAGCGTGTTTATACACTTGGTAACCGCAAATAAAGCAAGTGTCACTTCGTGAGATAAAATTAAATTGAAAATTTAAAAAACCCCCGACAAACATGGCTAAGAACACTCCCGACTAATTCACCTTTCAAACAAAAAAACAAAATCAAAATCGGTTCATCCTTTCAAGTACTACGATGCCACAGACTCACACACAGAGAGACACGTCAAACTTATAACACACCGTCGTTTTTGCGTCGGGGGTTAAAAAATACTATAGTAGCTTAGTTAACCGAGGAGGGAAACCGAAGAGCAACGAAAATCATAGACAAAATTATACATTGACTCATTCGAATCAGGAAATTATTTAATACTGACTGATTCTAGGAGTGCTCTGCAACACCTGGCTCGATGCACCTCGAATTGTCGAGGAGCACCGATAGCCTATAAAATTTTAGATTCTATTAATAAGGTCCAAAGCGAAAGAATTGTTCTACAATGGGTACCATCCCATATTGGATTGTATGGAAATGAGGAAGTAGATCGTTTAGCAAAAGAGGCTATCACGGACGGTATATCTGTTGAATGTTTTCCCTTATTTAGTGACCTCTTGTATCGAGTTCGCGACCAGTGTTTAGAATTATGGAAAGAATACTTTGATGAGAGGTCACTAAGTAAGGGAATTTGGTATAGAACCATTCAGCACAGCCTTTCTCACCTTCCTTGGTTTGTGGGTACAGATATGCATCGAAATGAGATTGTGACTGCTTTCAGACTACGTTCGGGACATGTTCCGTTGAATAATTTCGCCTTTTTAATGAGAAAGAGTGATTCGCCTAATTGTTCTGAGTGTGATAAGGTAGAGGATACCACTCATATTTTAGCGGAATGTGTGCGGAACGAGGTTGAGAGGAGTATCTATTTCATGGAAAACGGTTTTAATTCTATTAATATTGGTATGTATAATAGTATCTTGGCTGCTCCTTTGTCCAGGACAGCCAAAAGATTATATAAAATTGTACACCTAGGTATTAAGCGTAGATAGACATAGAATGCCCCTATGAGGGTGACATGGTCATACTGATCAAACCCTCTATAAACAAATAAAGATTTAAAAAAAAAAAATAGACAAAATTAGACCCCGAACATTTATAGATTCTTAAGGAAAATCTTGAAAATTGGAGTAGGGTGTTTGATCGAATGGTGACCAAGGATAGGCCTATCCTAAACCAAGGACGTCCACAAGCTTGTTGGGCTGCCGATATCACTAAAGTCACGGGGACCTGGATAAGGGACGCCCGGAACCGGGAACTATGGCAGAGAGGAAGGAGTCCTATACCCAGTAGTGGGTGATACCAGGCGGATATGATGATGATGAAGATAATTTATGATCCGTGAAGAAATCGTGAAACGTAATGAAGTAAGGTAATGATAGGTTCTATCGTAAATTATGGTTACGCCTGATCAGGTAAGTCGATACTTAGTCTACTGAATTACGTAAACAAGCCTCTACTCGTGACTTCGTCCGCGTACAATTTCATGTTCCTCCGACCCACCCCGTCGCATCGTATCGCCGGCCCGCACTAATACTTCGTTTTCGCTTAGCGTCCTTTTTTACTTTTATTTCTTTTTGGTCGGCTACTAGAAGTTTTAGCGTGATGTTAAATAGCATATAGCCTTCCTCAAGGATTGGGCTATCAAATGCAAAAAAGTTTTTCCAAATAAAATAAACAAACAAAAAAAATCGTTCTGCCTCAGTCATCCTCAAACGATTGACAGAAACAGAACGATGTTTTGCACACGTTTAACGCTAGACGCATTTACACCCATATTACAGAACCTTACTCAATACTCAAGCATTACTTAAAACTCGTTTAAAGCCATTTGATTTTTTTAAAACTATTTTTAAGTAACACTTTGTGTCTTCAGTAAGGTTCTGTAATAAGGCCCTAAGTGATTTGTGTTGCAAGACTAAGTAACAAACACGTCTAGACCATATTATTGGAAAGATACTCCACTACAGAAAGTTGACTATGTAAGATAGTTTATCAAAGGTCACACATTAAAAACGTCAGATTATTAATATGTTATTAAGTGCATTTGATAAGTTCGTATACACGTGTCGATGGGGTCAGACTAAAATGTCAGAAGTCGCCAATGTGTCCACTATCGAAATACGCATATAAATTGTTATAAATTATTCGTTTGATTACTGTGTAAGTAATGTATTGAATTCGTTTTGTTCGAATGCTTATGTTTCCAGTCATTTGTAATGGTAATTTCTGTAGCGTTTTAAGGCGAATCTCATTAATGGAACTGAACGCGATCAGGGCCGTAATTCTCTATGATACAATGAACGAAACCGCGCGAAATCAACGCGAGATTGGCGGGATTAGCTACGCAATTGACGTGGTTTCGGTGAGGAATCGTTAAGTGGTCATACTGAATTAGAGAGCCCAACGCTTCAAAACCGCGTTCAAGAGCTGTCAATTCCATCATTGTTTTAGAATATTGACACTGACAGCTCTTGAACCCGGTTTAGATGTGCTGATCGCGTTCAGTTTCATTGGTGTAATTCTTAATCATTTTAGATTGCCTTACCTTCAGTTTCTCAACTGAAAAAAAAAGTAGGTATTTATTACTACGAGTATAATGAGATCAACCAAAGTTACAAATTCGATTATTAATATCGTAAAAAATAGTTGATTTGGAGTATGTTACGATCATGTTAGTAATATCTCATATAAATTGAATTATGCAATTTATAATAATTTCTATTGCATCCTTAAAAATACAGCCACGTATCAGAAAGGTGTGGTCATGTTTGAGAGTGTGATACAGACCATAAAACTGAACAACTTTCTCCATGAGAAAAACATCGCATACATTTAGGTCGAGTAGTATTGAAGTTTTGTATGGGACAATTTGTATAATTTTATTTGGCTTATGTTTAACTTACCACCAGATATAGTAACATATAACAGACAAAAACAGTAAATGATCACCAAAATTAAACCCGCATTTTAATGTAAGCTTATAACCAACGTTTTAACATCTCGCTATCCTATTTAAGCAAAATGACTCCAAATAAACCATGTTCGGTTCTCGACAGCCTGCAAAAATTAATCTCTTTTTTTTCATATGTTTTTTCTATACAATCTAGTCGTTTCTGGCACTCGCCGGCCGCTGCCGCGGCACCGCTCGCTTTGCTCGCTCGGCTCGTGCGTAGGTCACAGTTTTCACCTAACCTAACAATTTTTTTTAAAATTAATCTCATCTCTCTTGTTTGCAGCAAGCCGGAGACATAACTCATAATACTTTATTTGGTAATAAACCTACATTTTATGGCAATCATAGTGGTATATTTATGCAGAAATAGCGCATTAATTTGCTCGCTAAGATTTAGTGATCATTTACTACATTTGGTGTTCCAATACAATTTGAAGTGCAAGAAGTAAGGGTATCAAAGCATTTTATGGTGGTCATTATATTTAACCCAATTTTATTTTGCGATGGCGTTGGTCCCATGCAGGAAGTTTAGTTTGATGGTTACAGACCATCCATATCTTTTTGATACATGCTGTATAGCTCCTTTAAACCGAGGATAGAGTTAAGAAATTTAATTAGAATCGAGTAAGATCGAATTGCAATCAATTTTGAAATCATTCCAATTCAGTATCAATTCTGAACGTGAAGAACCCTTGACGTGACAGTCATTTGCATGTCAAGTCTCGTCACAGTCACAGCGCTTTTCAAGAAAATTCTCACGACACATTTCCGATGCAATTTTGTAACATAGACCTACCGCAGTCAACAAAAAGTATCAGCGATATTCCTATGCCATTTCTAGCGCATAGGGGATACGGGTAATCTGTTCTGTGGTTAAACAACCAACGAACAGGAATTATAATCTGCTTGCTGCAAAGTTGCTGGGCGCGTTTTTATTGGTTGATGCGTAGTTCGAAATATTTACGATCGTCGAAACGTAATTGAAAACGGACTGTCTTTGTTTTTTTATGTGTTTTTCGCGCTTTACTGGCTGGTTGTGTGTTTAGATAGTTCTTTTTTGTGTTTGTGTTATTACTTTCTACATGTAAAGATGAAGTTAATAGGTTTTTTTATGACAAAATGAAGAGTTTTTAGTGTTGTATGTGATTCTTGCTTGGTTAGCAGTGCGTGTCTTGATTGGCCACCCACCTTTTTAAACTGAATTATCGATAAATCACGGGGAAAGCTGGAAACATGTAAAGCAAAAGCTACGGTTTTTTAGAAGAGCGGTGGCCGCTACATAGCGCCCGCAATTTACCGGCAACTGACGTCACTGAAACGTTATGTATGAAAGTAAGTTAGTGTGTTTTTCTAGAGGCGTTTTTTGACACCGTAAAGTCAAAAAGTCCCGCTGCCATCATTTTCACTGCCACTGCGGCCGATATGTGGCGGCCACCGTTCTTCTTGGAAACTGTCCCCTGTATTCATAACCGTTGCTTAAAGTGATTAGCGACTGTTTAACCATACATTTTGACGTTTAAACGTCACTTAACTTTAATCATCGTTTAGAAATAAACCCCTATATATCTTTAGGCGCGATCAGGTGATACTATGAAACTTTTCAAAGACTAAAAAAAAACAAAACAAACTTTCCCCAGGAAATCGTTACAGATTGTCCCATTTCCTTTATTAAGATAAGACTTCCATTGAATAACTTTTTACTAAGTCCCTCGGCTACTGAATAAAACAATTAAAATATCGGTACCACAGACTGGCTGCATTTTATTGGCGGCAACTAACCAAGCTAACAAGTACTGAACCACAGCTAGTATAACATAATTGCAAGATTTTATTGTTGTTTCTCGGTATACTGAAATAAATACAAATTTTGCTTACACGCAACTCATTACAGACTTTGCCCCTTTTACAGCATTCGCCATTAAGGAATTCCATTTTACATTTTTACAATCCGTAATTGTAGATTATAAAAGTGTAAAGCGGTTGGCGGGTTAGTCTGCAATGGCGGTTGCAAGAGTGATATTCTCTCTACTGCGATATTTCATTAATAAGACTGTTTTTCTAAGAAAATATTGTGTGTTTGGTCATTAAAATTGTTAATTAACATCCGTAATGTAATATCTTAATTTGTTCATGTTTTGTTTCTACTTTAATTATTTCTCTTATACGTTATTCCACAAATAAATGGTTGTCTATGTTGATTATTGAGCTTTTTTTTTTTTCGTTTTGCGATGTTTTATAGTATAGAGGTATGAGGAACAGAGTGTAAAGATCACTCATACTCATAAAAAAAGGGATGATCCCCAGACCAGATGGGTGTTGTGTCTGGCGGGCAACTGCCCGATGATTCATGCCGGGCTGTTGTATATGCAAGTTGCGCGGTAAACTCTGCTTGCGAGTTGCAGGATTTTGTGTGACGTCAGTATGACGCGTAGTTCGCATATGGCGTTTATAGATACCGCTACAATAGAAAGAAAAATGTATATTATCTTGAGAAAATTGTATGTATTGTAAATGTTTTCAACAAAAAGTTTAATTAACATTTCTAATTTCTCAATTTGTTTGGCGTTTGCTTTATTATCTGTGTTCATCAGAGATAAAACGGTGTATTCAGTGATTTATCGTCCGTTAATTGTAGCTTACATTTTATAGTCATAGCAGTCTATTGATGCTAATAACTACGGGTAGGTATAAGAGAAGGGGCAGACCAAGGAAACGATGGATGGACTGTGTGAATAGTAATATGGCTAGAAACGGGGTGACTGCCGAGATGAAGACTAAACTAAACGAGAAGTGTGAAAGAAAAATACATGGGCCCAAAAAAATTGGGCAGCAGAATGATTATAAACTATATACGTTTTTAATACAGTAAAAGATTATAAGCAACATTCATAAAAGTCTGAGTCAAATCGTTTATTTCAAGTGGGCAATTAAAAGACACTTTTAAACGTCATAACTTACGGGAAAATAAATTTGAGTCTAGACGACCCTTTCGAGAGAAGTTTCGTTTAGAAGAATGGGTAAGAAACGCCATGAAACCTATTGTGTAGTTACGACCGTTAACTTATTGATAAAACGAATTCTAAGAGTTAATCTTCATTGTCTTTATAAGCCAGTAGATCTCTTGAAACTAAAAATAAGTGACTAAAAATAAGCAGCGAAAACATCGCTTTTGTGAACGTTTGAAAACTACAACTCGCTCCAAGTTCCAATTTTGACGAGAATAGCCCTTTTGAACTAGGAGCCTATAGCCAATTGAACCGTTCACAATTTCTAGTATAATAAATACCACTGGAAACACAGTGATTTTCCTCAATAAATGGCAAATTAGAAATAAACAAAATAGTGATGTATTGCACAAAAGAGTACAGAACAAGTAAAAGTATCGATATCGACACCGAACCCTATTTGGTTGCGCAAAAGAAATCTTAGAATAAAATGTTATGGTTGTTAAAGTTCTTAATTGGCGCTTTGTTTTATTACTATGTATGCATAAAACTATGCGAAAACGAATTAAGCTTAATATGTTACTGTTGTAAATTATTTTTCGCCTCATACCTATAAAAACTGAGACAAGTTTCAGGTTAAAACTAACAAGTACTTTTATAGTGTAGTAGTAAAACTTCGTAGTTACAATTTAAGCTTACCAGTTATAATGATTATAAAATATCGTAATAACGTGAAATAAAGGCGGTAATCGCATACATTCCTCCGGTTCGTAAAAGCAATAAAATACTACCATCGCATCGCAAATTGTCTTATTTCATAAATAGCATTTTATTTTATGTGTAAGTTGTAACATAAAATCCTACTTATGAATATGAGCAGTAAACAAGTACTTGGTGCAAACAGATTGAAACACACAAACGCTTTCAAGTTGCTATCTTTATGTGCGTCAAGGGAAATATCTTGATGTGACTATATAGCTAAGTCATATCATGGTATAGCTGCTAACAAATATTTGTAGACAATACAAAAGCGTTTGTGCAATTTAAAAAAAAGTCACAACTCAATAGACATTTTGAAATTCTTAAGTTCTGATATGTCTATTGAATTGCTAATAACAATATATAAATCAACTCACCGAAACACCGTAGGTAGCCACAATAAAGTCCGTTGTCGTTCGCAACACAGCATCGCACAGCAAGCGTCCACACAAAACACGGCACTTGTAAAACAAAGTATCATTCGCAAAATAACTTCATGGAGGACGATAGTACACCACTTATATTATTAATTTCCAGCATTTTCCTACGAAAAAAGAAAATAATTCTAAATAAAAATGGTATCGACACTCAACACTAACACAGCACTATGATGGCCGTTAAATTCGAATTTTGGAATTAGAATGTCACAGGTTATATTTCGAATTTCGCCACCTTCGTCCGGTCACTGTAAAGTTGAAATCACGACTGGTTAGACCGTGTTTAATACAGCTGATTCTGACTTAACCACTTTATCGTGTGCAACAATTTTGTCGCGTCACTAGTGTGTGTGGAACGTGTAGCATGTTGGAGGAAACTGAAGTTGCAATGTAGCACAATGTACGGTGATAGTATTGTGATGATTACATTGAGTTAGTTAAGCAAAATCGTGAATCATTTGATAATTAATAACATGGTTACTGAATTACGCATATTGATTTTACAGCTTGACTTAGTAACTAAAAAAAAACAAAAATACAATTGTTTTCTTGAGTTCCGCCATATTCCGCGTTGGCAACTTAAAAATACAAATACCCAACGAAATAAATTATATCATTATGGTAACCGCAAGTAACATATCGGTTACCGCTATTGTTAATATCGATAAAATGACAGCCTATCGTACATCCTTATAGACACGTCACTAAGGAGCGGAAATGAGAACGGAGACGGCCACAAGAATAGCGGGGAAATGTCGATGAATATAGAGCGGAGTAAAAATATTACAGGGCAAGTATGTAGCGAATGAAGTTGAAACATTGTGAAAGGTGCTCTCATCTACTTGAAAATCAACGGGATACGAAGACTTGACAGTGTTAAAATAGTCTGTAGGTACCTACCGTTACAAATCCTGCACCCTTATTGCGTAACACATTTTTAATCACAATCCAAATGTTTTGAGATACGAATTCTTCAAACCTATGATGCAATGGATTAGTAATATCCTAGAGTTTTGAAGGACATCACAAATCTATTGCATCATAGGTTTGAAAACATCATCTGCTCAACAACGTAAATAACGCAATGAATGTTGTTGAACTGTCAAAATGAAAGTCATTGCTACTTAGTGTGTTACGCAATTACCCCGCTATTTTATTTTTACGTACATTTAAAAAAAAAATCTATATAGGTACTAATTTGGATCAAGATTTGAAAGGACGTTTCGTACATTTGTTTTATTTTAACGAAGGTCATTAGCATATTACTAAAGTTAAAGAAAACATGATAATATGCTGATTATATTTTAATTACTTTACGTAGAATGATTTATTTCGTACGAATTTATTTAAGTACATAACCTGTTTAAGAAAACAATGCTACAACTGCATACAGAACAATATTTTCTCGACACTTGAAGTATACAGGATGACTTGTAATATGACGTATTCCTCTTAGGACGTGATAGTGTGACCCATTTGCAACAATTAAGCACCCTATAAAGCCTAAAACAATATACATGTTTTTTTTTAAACTTCCCAAAATTCGTCATTAAACATTTCTCAAAACTTTAGATTGCATGCCCAACATTGATATTTCATAGGGTTCCTATTCTATACCTTTCGATGTAAGAAAAATCTTAAAACAGCTAGGCCAGGAGCCCCTTCTGACACTTTAAATCTATTATTCAGCATAATTCAACTGATACAAGTTTCGTGGCCCCAACTTATTAAAAAATAAGTCTATTTTAATGATTCAACCGAAGGCCTCCAGTAAATTACTATTTTATTCAATTAAAAACAATAGCGGAATTGTAAAGACGAACCATTCATAGTTTTTCATATCAATTTCTATTATACCAATAAATAATTGTTAATTGGAAGGTTTCTCAGTGTCATTATTAACGTTTTTTTGCATAAATAATAGCACTATTGTGTCACCGCTATATATTATTATTTTCCATCTGTTAGTTCAGTTATAATGAAAAATTAAATAATTTCTTTTTATTTTTTCAAAATGACGAATTGCCAGCTGTACAACAAGACGAATTGTTTCGAAGCAACGGTTTTTCGTTGAGAATAAAAAAGTTACGTCAACATTACAGAAATAACAACGTCGAGGCTCTTAATTAGAATAAATTGTTGTTTTTGCCCCTTCAAGTAAAATTCAACGCTTCTCCTCCACATTTATTATGCGCACAGCTAAAGTGTGGAACTCTCTGCCAGCGTCAGTGTTCCCTTCCACATTTAGCAAGCCTGCCTTCAAACCAAGAGTGAACAGGCATCTTCTGGGGATGCTCGTTCCACCATAGACCTCATCCATTGCTTTCCATCAGGCGTAATCGAGGTCAAGAAAAGACCCATTCAACAAATTTATTTTTTAAATGTCATCATGCTGAGATAGGAGCCTTTTGGCCTCGTATAGGATTTACCGTTTCATTTTTTTAACGGTTTAATTTAGTTCGTGACCTTCCTGTACGAGTCGCAATAAATACTTTTTCATTATTTCAATAAAAAAAGAACTCCACATACAGCTTTTAATGAACGAAAGTTATTTAATATAGCTACTCGATTCTCTATCTTAACAACTAATTGAAAACACCTAACACAAGAAACAATTTACACAACGTTTTTTTATTCAACAAAAATGAAAAAGTAAATGTGCAATTTGCACACGTTGGCGGGCGTCCAATCGCGATAAAGACGTCAAAATGTAACAATAATTGTGCGCGGGCGCACTGCAATGCCTTTCTGAGAAGCTGCGTCGTAAAACTCTTGTGAATGTCGCTTGTATTAGTCCAGTATTAGAATATACGCTGTATTGTGATTACTTTTATGCTTTTTCCTCTAAGAGGTTTAAAAATCCGCACACTAATTCCGTAAGGGTCGGTTCATACTAGCGCAGAGTTGAAGCACAGCGAAATGTCAATCTAAAAGATAAAATAGCAAATTCACCCTTATCTGTAACAACTTAATGCACATGTTCATTTCGAGGTAAAAACACGCGCGAATTCGCGAGCATTATATGGAACACGCGCGTCTGCGAGCGCTGATCGGTGCGCACTTTACGTAGTAGAGATAAGGGTGAATTTGCTATGTTATGTTTTAGATTTACGCTATACTGCGCTTCGACTCTGCACTAGTATGAATCGACCCTAGGGGTGTATTCACATTTCACATAGAGCTGGTAACCGGCGCCGCTACGCCAGCGTTTGTCGGCACTGGTTGTCTTCTTGCGGCTTATTGGCCACGTTCGCGCTATTTAGGGACAAAGTATGAAAACTGCCTGCTTAACCTATTTGCAGAGTTTAAAAAGATATTGCTACTTTATTGCTTCTTAGGTTTGTTAAATTCGTCTGCTCAACAACGTAAATACCGCAACGAACGTGGGTGAACTGTCAAAATAAAACCCATTGCGAACAATATTGTCATTGTAACCCGTGGCGTTGCCAACCAGCCCTAGTCTTGAAAGGCATTGCCATTATAAGTGAGAGTGTTACGCAATCACCCCACTGCTGGTTTCATGTTTGAGTAACTTGTTCACATTCAAATAATTTATTCTTGTATGAATTTTGTATTAAATGAATCCGAATGTTTGGACAAGAAATAGCACCCATAAAACATCTTGTAATTTGTTAAAACCTCGTTCCTTGTGCCTTGCAAGTTAAGTCTTTCTTTTCAAGGCATTTCAAGCTGATTCTAACCTAAGGGGACTATTCAATCTAACTAAATTACACTGTCCAGATAGCGGGGAACGTAAAAACAAACAAGATTGTAGTTAATTTAGGTCTAACAACAGTTGTATACCTACTTGTAAATTATTTCTAGCAGCAAGCGGTAAATGCAGATTCAATACAACAAAAGAGAAGAACAAGATTTTGGACAAATAAATTATCGTTATCTTAAAAGGCGTTTAAAATTTTACAGTCAACAAAATAATTGTTAAAATAGATAGCAAAATAAAACTACTAGCGCCGTTACTAGCGTACGGACGAGTACTGTAACAATTGCAGTTTTGAAATAAACGTCAGTTTGTTGCAAACCACTCCCCGACAGACATTGCTCTGTCCAAATGTATATAATTCATACAAAAAATTAAATAGAGAACAGCACGGTTAGCTTTGCCCAATTTGAAAATTTTCCGGGAATCGGTCCAGCTGTTCGTGATGCGCTGACCAACGAACACCTTCTCATTGTCCTCCATGATCCAAGAGACTAAAAGGTGACAGATAAATCATTGTAGCTACTAAAGTTCGTTTTTTAATCCCAGATACTAATCTGACATCTTTTGTGTTTGTGTTTTTTAACATAGATTTTGACATTACAGCTATCAAATTAGTATCTGGGTTTAAAAACGGACTTTAGTTAAATTTTTCTAAGACGTAAGAATGTAGTGGTATCGATATTACCTAGTTCCTTAATTGTGTATAAAATCGACATCCATTCCAGTTAATAAAATCTAAATTAAGTGGTAAAGTAGTGCATTTCACGATTCGGAGTTTCTATTATACTGACACCCGGTTTCTGGGATGAAAATTATGCACGTGTTAAAATTAAATGCAAGTCAAGTGATCTGATTGGCTGTTGGTAGTAGGCTCTTTTCCAAAAAAATCTAATTAGTCCGACAGTTAGATAATCAAAAAATATTGAACCCGTATTTTTTCTTTAGTCAATTATATATAAAATGATGAAGATATCGCCCGTTAAAGTTCCGCATGACATCACTTGCTTGCGACATTTTTGCAAGCAAGTGACGTCACGACCACACTCCTCTCACTCCCAAATTTTGACGCGCTTTATCTTTGTCATTTTTTGTTTGATTGACAAAAGAAAAAATATGTGTCCATTATTTTTCGATAATCTAACTGACGGACTAAATATAATCATTATTTTTTTACCCAGGCAATTACCCTATTCAGTATGTGTATTTACGGGCGCTTGGCGATTTGTTAAAACTATTTTTTGTGTGGGTGTACTATGGGCCTATAGGCCCTACACCCCTGCCTAACCCTTCGAAGATTGGATTGATGTTTTGTCGTGTTACAGTAACCATACTACATTATTTTATCTATCATGCAAGATAATGATATTGCAAATTCAGTTTCGTTCGTAAATGTGTTGTATTGTTTTGTGATTCTGTCACGAAACTCCGACAATGTCAACTTTCCATTACGCTTTTACTATAATAATATTAAGTATTATCTCTGATATCTTTGAACAGAAACAGTAATGGAATGCACATTGGATATGTTGACGTCGCGTTTTCGAAATACATGTGTGTTTAGTCTTTAGTATTGTATTTTCCAATATTATGAAATATCTTGGTTTACGAATAAAATAGAGTAAAAGCCTTTTGAATTTTTTAAATCTATTATTTAAAACTATATTAAAAGGATGTTTAATGTCCATTAAAAAAAATCATGATTTTGTAATTATATTAAGATGTTAAATTAACATAATTGCAGCTATAATGTTGCTTAACTTATTCATTAATAATAAATAGACTATTGTTGGCTCTAGGAATTCTTTAGTAGTTATCATTTTTCAGCGACTTCTTTAAAATTAAAAATAGCGTGAAGAAAACTAAATACAGCACCTAAACTTTAAAACAGGTACATCTCTACCTAACCCTTCGTGGATCACAGGCGTGATGTTGTGTTATGTTATTTAGATACTTCGACTTAAATAAATTACTTTTAGCTAGGTACATACCTAGCTAAAAGTAATTTATTTAAGTCGAAACTTCGCCAAAATAATAACAAACTAACTATAACAAACACTCCATATTTTATCCATAAACCAGCTTTATATTCAATGCCTAAACCGGACATGAATAAGAGAATGTATAAACTATAAAGCCATATCTAAACATACGACCTTATAGATCGGACGTCGTAAGTTGACATTAATGACGTGTTGTAAAATTGTAAAATTAGTGTATCTGTTATGTTGTGCCTATTTGTGTCGTAAGTGATGTTTAGTGTTAGCTAAATGTATTGAAACGGCCATACGGTGAGGGTGTTAAACTTTAATACAATACTGTGGGGATTTGCTTTAATAAAATAAGTCTATTATTATATTCATGATGAAAGGTTGTTAGAGTCGACTGGGAAAACCATAAAATTATCTACATCTCAAATCGATAATGATATGTGTGGAAACAACAAAATATTTATACCTTGGCTATTTTAAGACCAAATAAAAAACGAATTAATTAAGTTTCATATTTCAAGGGTTGAAAGAGGGAAGGGAGGCCTTTGCCCTGCAGTGGGACAACACAGGCTTATAATAAAGTAATAATAATAATTAGTTTTTTTTTTTAAATTTTACCCCAAAAGTGTTAAAAACATAACGTTAAATTAGTTTCAGTTCTCGGTGGCTTTTCCAAACCAACCAACATTTTTAACATTGCATTGTTTTTTTTAAGTCAGAATCCAAATTCATCTATCCTCAAGTCTAATGTCACCGCGAATTACTAAAACTGTTAGTATAATAATATAAATAAGCTAACTATTTTTAGATACGAATGTGAGCATAGCACAACAACATAATTTGTATCTCAACGATAGACATAATAGTCGCATGCGCATCTTTGTAGCCGCTAGGAAAGTCATTAGACTAGTAACTTATTTCGTTTTATTGTCTTTTTTTTTTTTGAGAAATTTTAGATCTAGAAAATGTCATTTACGACAAAAATAATAAACATGAAACCTACATAATTATGTCAACTTAATTTTTTAACAAAAACATATGGTTTCTTCCAGTCAAAATTATAAGGCCCCATTTTAAGTACATGAAAGCAAAACACCTACATGTGTATTTATGTTTTAATAAATATAAACCTATTCCAAACATTTTAATATAGAATACGACGTAAATGGGTGTACCTACTTTATTAAAATATTGTCGCTTCTTTGAATATTCTATTAGGAGTAACAGAATGTGTGTATTTGTCTGTTGTGTAGTATTGTAGAAGTGTGCCTATGGTGTTATGTGAGTTTGTGACAGTAATTTCTACAACGTGAGTGACGATATTCGTTAATAGCTTTGTAAATGACAGACTTATTTCTTGTTCTAAGCAATGTTGATTCTGGACAAAAAAAAAGTATTATTAAAACGATATTAATTCTGTAAATACCGTTCAATGTTTTATTCCGTACCTAATTCGGCATTTGGAAGAAAGCACAAAACGAAAAAAATTGTAATGGTCAATTTGAAGTAAGTCAATCTGAAGTTCCCGACGAAAAAGTTGAATATGAGAAGTCCGGTATTTGAGTAAAATCTTTTGAAAAATTAAGGCAAAACAAGAACCAAGTTTGTCACAGCCCTCTAAACCTGTGTGACAGTGTGTTTTAGCACTGTTGCTGTGTTTGGGTAAAAACTATTTATTACTATTAAAGTCCGTACTGGCGTGTCGAGTTCCTCAGCTCTAGACCGTCGAAGATGTTCAGATTGTGCTTCCTCGCGTATTCGTTGATTATCATCTTTCCTGAGGACAAGGAAGGCGCAAATTGGACAATCGCTTGGCGAAAAAAGAAAAAAAAAACTGCATAAGAGTTGACATAAAATCACACTTTCTATTAAAGTAATAAATTAGCAAAATAGTTACTTTATTTAATTTAATGTGAGAAAGAACTTCTTAATATGCAGTTTTTTAATTAACAATGTATGTACAAATAATTAGTACAGTTGTGGAAAACTTATGCTTTTCTAGAAAAACTAAAATTAGGTATGTATTAATTTTAATCGGTTTAGTGACCAATTAAAGCGCATGGCTCTTAGAATACAGAAAGAAGAAAAATAAATAAAAACTCACAATCAAATACGTCATATGCAGTGATACGAGTAAAGATAATTAATATGTAGGTATTGATTGCAGAGTCTATATAGGACCAGATTCAATCTAGGGTACCTATATTTTTTGGATTATCTCAAGTTAACATCCATCTCGTAATCCTACCCTGGTAATCTGGTGACATAAGAGGCTAAACATGCTATACAGTATAAAAAAATAACCAGATCGATTCACTTCGTTAAATATTTTTTTTAATTGAAAGCATCGTAGTTTCATTTGTCTACGTTTTAACTCCCTAGAAAATATTATAAATTCACAACTTAAAAGTGTTCAATAACAGCGTTAGCTGTCTAAACAATTATAGATAAATGTACATATTTTTATAATTTATCAATAAATAACAAAAGATTTCCACTGTACAGTAACTCGCATTGCAAGAACATAAAAGGTGTCAACTCAATAACGGGTAATTGTGACAAACGACATTACAGAGTTGTCTGCTTTTATAAATAAACATTACCTATCACGTCATTTAGTGCTACATCCTTTATTTTTATTGCTGACTCTACTTTAATGTCATTAAAACAACGCAGAAATATTCGTATTTATATCTTTTAAAGTGTGTGAAAATTAAAAAACAAAATCCTATGTGCATAAGAGACTAAATAGAATTTTATATAAAAGGGATACCATTTTTGTTCTGTCTTAAACGTCTACCAATCTACCAATTTTACATTCTCACGAAGATGGGTTTCTAATTAATTATTAAATTAAATATGTATGTTCAATAGTAAACATTGACCTTCGGCTCTAAGATTATCCATAGAAAGTGCAGTAAATAATATTTTATCAGTTCCTTTATCTTCTGCTAGAACCATAGACGAAGTCAACGACTAATCACAGGTACATTCGTTTAAATACTATATTGCCATTGAGAAAAACAAAAATACGTAGGTACCTACCTAACATTTAATCCAGTATGGATTGTAAAAAAAAACGACATTAATTTTTTTTTTTTACTAATTAGTAAAAAAAAAGTAAGTAATTACATATTATATATAAAGAAAATAAGACACTAATACAAAAGACGTGTTAAGTTATGTATAACATTTTCAGTGAGGGTGAATTTACTAAATTCTTTTAATAAAATACAACAGTTACAATGATAAGAATAGAATTTGAAATTCACCCATCTTCTATCTATGCTCTTTGTGCTCTATGAAAGGGGTGTTTCTTTACATTAACCAATGTCTTCGATTAAATTAAGTAGGTGACGATTGAAATTAATTCAGTTTTCCCGTCTCTTTATAAAACATCTATCTCTGTGATTAATACACTCCTAAATCGAGCCACCGTGAATTTCCATGTAAGATATCACGGCGTAAACCAACAAAATAAAGATGACTAATTAAAGAAAAAGTTTTTATGCAGTTTTAAAGCAGACATACTGGCAATCATTATGGTGCCATCACTGATCCAAATTTGAATTCATGACAATTTAAAAAATCATAGACGTTTACAAAAAAAAAAAAAAACAAAAAGCAGCGTGCCTCGATTAAGGAGTCCTAAAATGTATTTTTATTTTTTGTATCTAGGTACATTTAACAGATTTCTTCTGCATAATTAAAAATCTAAAAAATATATCATAATTGGTTAATGCAAATGACACTCCCATTTTGAAAAGCAAATAACATCTTTATTACTCCGTTATCTTTTACACTAGACGTAAGTAATAAAAATAACTTGAGCAAAATATAGATGGCGCAAAAAAAGAAGTGCTAGCATGACACACTGAAAGATTTAGTTTTCTGAAACTTTCCGATATAAATAATTGAGGAAGCTGATAACTGTATTGATTTATACTAATACTAAAACACAAGAGACAAATAATCTTTGCATAACCTCCTTCTCTTTTTGAAGTCGTTTAAAAAGACTAATCGGACAGTTTGAAACTAAGTTTTTAGTGCGTCTTCGGCTGTAGCTAAAGACTGATTCACGCCAGACTGTAGGGAGCCCGAGTCGCCCCGAGTTGGCCCGAGTTGAGTCGAGTACGAGGCAGAGGCACGTATGCAAATAACAAATAGCATTCCCGTAACGCCACTTCCGTCGTGCTCGTGCGCTTCGGAAGACATTCGGGCGTTTCCGGCTCGCTACATTGTAGCACGAAACAGGTCTGAATCGCACAAGTGAGAAAAGCTTTCTAATAGAACAATGTGCGTTTGTTCATAAAATATAGCACTTTCTTTCGCGATTTTTTTTTTCTCTTTTTGGGGTCCCGTACGTCCAAATGAAAAAACGGCACCCTTATAGGATTACTTGTGTGTGTGTGTCTGTCACAGGCAATTTTCTCCAAATCTACTGGACTCATCTACATATGAATTTCTGTGACCCCCAAACACGGATGTGTTATGAAAAAATAAATGAATTTTGAATATGGGGGTCACTTTCAGGGACAAATTAGAAAATTATTTAGAGATCTTTGTCCTATCAAAGGCTTTTGTCCAACATGGACTGTCCAGTAAACTAGTATTATGCTCAAAAATGCAGACACATTTTTCAGGCGTTAGGTACTTGGCGAATATCCAAGTCTTGTGTTTTTCATGATTGGTAACAACTTTTCAGCTTTTCAGCATTCCTGCAACTCAGACCTTTACTTAAAACAATCGCTTCGCAAACAATATAAAACAAACAATTGCAATAGCAACTACAATTTCTAAGACTAACCTTCGTCAATTTTCCGCGACGCCTCGTCCAGGTCGCTCCCCGCGTAATTGAGGATCACCAGGACGAGGGGCATCATCTCCCACGAGTAGTGGAACTTCTCCAACAGCTTGTGACAGTTCTCCACTAAGGTTTCTAAGGAA
This sequence comes from Apamea epomidion, assembly GCA_947507525.1. Classification (NCBI taxonomy): domain Eukaryota; kingdom Metazoa; phylum Arthropoda; class Insecta; order Lepidoptera; family Noctuidae; genus Apamea; species Apamea epomidion. Next base: position 13,808,731 of record OX382241.1, on the reverse strand, counting down.
ACCGCTGGGGAAGAAGAGAGAGAGAACGTTAGTCACTTGTTTCATTTGCTGATAAAGGACGAGGAACCGAAAATAATGATTGACCATTTAGGCTGACCGGCATTACAAACTGCCGATCTATTCTGTAAAAACTCACCGTGACAACTTAGGTGAAGTGAGCTGTCATTCCACCAAATGCTAGGGATTGCTATTGACACAGCTGCTCACTTCAAGCTCAATTCACCTAAGGGATCACGGTGAGATTTTTACAGAATACGAGGGCAGGCCATGGGGTGAGGCAGAAACTACAGAACGACATCTGCTACGATCCTTACATACTTCTTGTTCCTCGTTTACGTTCATTCATCTGGTCTAACGCGCACGCCGGTTACGAATGCTATGCACCTGAACTTTCGGAAGAAAATCACCAATACGGTCACTATAATATGTCCCTCTAGGGTCTCACTCACATCTGCCTTGTTTCGCCTTTTGTAAGTCGCCTTTCACTCATCCTCTCAAGCACCAAAGTATTTTTTTTTGTTAAGAATAAGAATAAGAATAAGAATCATTTATTTTGCCAGACACTTGGTTACAGGGTGTTACGTTACATTATACATTGTAGAAGTTCAGCATGTCTCACCGTATAATCGGTATGCAAAATTGAGGCATTTACAATTGATACAATTTAAAATGTCAGTATTATTATTCACATGTCATTAATTAATTTAGCAATATTATAAAAACAATAAGTCATTTCATTTTTTTTTTTTTTTTTTTCATTTTTGTTTCTTTATATTGTTGTCACTACTGTTGGCAACACCGATTAAAGCTACTGAGTGCTGGCAGTAAAGTTTTTGAAGGAAGGAACTTCCATAGAGTATTGAAAACTTGCCGTTATTATTATTGTATCATGCCGCGAAACGCGTTTGTTAATATTTTCGGATTAATATATGTTTGTATAGCCAATACGTGTCTTAAAGACCCTCCGTTATAAATAGTTAATACTACATATATCTTCTTTATAGCACACCGTTGACTCATCACACAATTCTTAACCTATCATTCATAGTTACATCATTCATGTTTCGCCATTAACAAAGCAATAAACAGCCATATCCATTTAGCCATTATTATTACAATTTGTGTTGCTACAACTGATACGAAATATTAAAAACTTATTGCAAAAATACCCTTTCTGACATATCTAGTTTTATTTTGCCTATTTTTTATTTTTTGTATGTATTTATTTATCATCCTTACAACTATCATTACCCTAATATGACAGTGTAGTTATTTACTTAAAAATAACTTAGATATCTAACTTACATACCTAACAACAAATAATATAACTTTTTACCTTACATAACTAACTACATTTAATTAAACTCAAAAAATCTTTTCTTTCCCGTATAAATAGAGCTAATACAAGATTATGTGATATACAAATTACAGGTAACTAGGCCCAATAACCACAGCACAGTCTAAATGATATTTCAAAACAAACTACCTCACAAGTCGTAATAACAGCCCATCAATGTCCGGACCTCATGTTAAGTTAGCGTTACATACGCTAACTAATTATTACAAAGCAGCTAGTTGCTAATTAGAAGATGATTTGTTAACTCTGACATTGACATGCCAAAGTGGCACATTGTGTGCATGTCATGAGTCGTGAGTTTTACAAAGGGTTTCACTTTGTGTCTACTATAAAGAAAATACATTTAAAACCATCTATACTATTAATAGTAGTAGTTAATAGTTTTTTCTTTCTTTCTTTCTAATAATAATCTATACTAAATATCTACACTATTACATATTTAACCACTGTCCTTAATACAAGTTATTTTATAACTTAATAAGTGTGCTGGTTGCAAAACCTACGTGATTTGTTATTTAGCATAAGTCAAGTGTACCTAGAGACTACTGCTATTTATTAACATTGTTATTTGATGAAATAAATAATAATTATTATTAATCATTACTATTAATAAGAGAGAAGAATTTGTTTGTTTGAACGCGCTAATCTCTGGAACTACCAGTCGGATTTGAAAAATTCGTTTTGCAATTGATAGCCCAATTCTTGAGGAAGGCTATAGGCTATTTAATATTATGCTACGACCCTTAAGAACCGAGCAAAAATACGACGTAATGAAATGTAGCTGTTATTTTAGTATGTTGTGTACCTATCTTACGACTTCCACACGAACGAAGTCGCGGACGGAAGCTAGTTCTAATAATAATGCTGAAGAGTTTGTTTGTATGAATGCGCCAAATGAAATGCTAATATTAATGTCGGCGAATCTCTGGAACTGCCAATAGAATTGTAAAATGATTTAAGAAGATTATAGACTATTTAACATCACGCTACGACCCTAAGGTTGACTGGTAGAAAATGCTTTAGGCATTAAGTCCGCCTTTGTACAGTATTTTTGTTTACTTGTGCATAAAGTTTTAATAAATAAATAAATAAGGAAACGAGCAAAAAGAAAACAGTCATAAAGAACGCTAAACAAAAACGAAGTAGATAAGAGAAACAAGAAATTTATTGTGGACGAAGTCGCGGGCTAAGCTAGTTTATAAGTGCCCCGCGGTTTCACCCGCATAAGTGTCGAACCCGTGTGAATATCGGAATAAAAAGTATCTTATATGGTTATAAACCATCTGGGTGCCAAATTTCATCCAAATCCGTTCAGTAGTTTTTGCGTGAAAGAGTAACAAATATCCACCCATCCATACAAACTTTCACGTTTATTATACTTTAGGCTTCGTTCGAAGATATAAGATTTACATTGCAGCTTCCTCACGCCAGTCGACAACCAAACGCATATTTAGAGCTGAAAGCTAAAACTAAACGCACAAATGTAACTATTTCCCTTCCATAGATAATCTGTCATTCTTTACGTTTGCGCGGCAACCAGTAGGTACGCGGTGATTCCTCAAAAATATTATTTAAAGTTATAGAGGTATGAGGAACAGGGTGTAAAGTTCACTCATACTCTATAGAAAAGGGAGGATCCTCCGACCAGACGGGTGTTGTGTCTGGCGGGCAATTGCCCAACGATTGATGTTGGGAAATTGTATCTATGCTAATTGCGCGGTAAACTCTGCTTGCGAGATGCAGGATTTGCGTGACGTCAGTATGACGCGTTGTTCGCATGTGGCGTTGTAGATACCGCTACAAAGTGTTTAAAAACAGTTTAAAGTTGGCATTAGGTATTATGCCGAAACAAAAACATGAAAAAGAATATTATCTACAAAAAATCCGAAGATTAGAAAAGAAAAGGAAACGACACCGGTACCGCACCGACTCATCAGAGTCGTCCATTGTTTCTTCATCAGGTAAAACAATTGAACAGTAAAACTTGTTTCAAATGGCTTAATTATACGTTATGTGTTATTAAGCCATTTGAAACAAGTACCATATGTAGCAGTACAAGTACCATACCAATATGTACCACGCGGGTAATGTACGAGATACATTGACGCGAACAAATAACTTGGGGCGTTTACGAGATAAACGCACGAGTTTTTTTTTCATTTACCTAATGGTGTAATCAGAGGTTACGGCTAGGTATGAATATTACGGTACATTAACGGGGTCAATTCTACCTTTTGCCGACCGCAAAAATGATGAAGACATTGAACTAATAAATGACCGTGTCGAACTACCGGTTCGCATAGAAGCAAACCCGGATAACATAAATACAGTCATGACTGTAACTGATGCTCTACCTGAGCCTGACCCTGCACCTGAGCTAGACACTGAGTCTACTCTATCCCCAGAAGTGCTGGTCTGATCGAACTTCACAACAGGTAAGTTCGTTTGATCACTTATAATATTAGTAAGATTTGTAGGATACGATTTCCTTTAAATTAAACGGTGGAGGGCACAGTTTGGCATATAGTCTTTCAATGTCTCCCTTCATCTTTCACCACCCACGTATGAATATAACCAACATACTAATTTAACACTTTTAAACAACTTAAGTACCGTGAGATCAAGCTACTGATTTCTACGTACTGACAAAGTAAACAAGCGTAACTTTAGTGTCAAGTGACAATTTGTTTATAGTGGTAGTGACAAGTGTCATTGTGACACGTAACGTAAATATACAGTGGAGACGACGGAGGATTGAAGTACCGAAGAATTCAGAGAATGAAGGCCCTTGCCTTAGGACTTTAGTATTAAACAAAAGGTTATCAACACCACCTGTCTAGCCTTTCCCAATTATGTTAGGGTCAGTTTCTAGTCTAACTGGATGCAGCTGAATACCAGACATCAATAATTGTTTAGTTCAAAGAGGCTCCATAGTGGATACCTTGGACATTTCGCTACTGACGACCTCGGGCAAATAGGCTGGCCTGTAGATTATTCGCACGATGTACAGATGCGGTCAGAAATCACGCTTTTCAAAGCACATCCCTGGATTCGAAAGCTCTACGGATCAGCTCTACTAAACGTGCCGCTAATTCTTTGCTTAACCAGTGCCACAACGTTTTTTGCAACGTTGCTGCTGCGAATGCCACATTCTTCAGTGCAATGTTCGTTCAAGCCAGAGTTTCTCAGCTGTCGTGCGGAAAAAGAATGCATCTTTTTTCACCAGATGACTGATGATTTTCTTTTTTTTTTTTGACGCATGTTTACCCCAACTTGTTTTTTTTTTTGTGTGTTTATGTCCTTTTTTCATGCGTCATGTTTGCCGCAAATAAATGCATTTTCTTTCTAGATAGCAGGACACTTGCAACAGCCTCTTAAAAGTTATTGCTAATACGCAGGATGAAAGCCCCATAGTGAGGCATCTTATAAACTACACCCTGTCTGTAGTCGAAGTTAAGTACTATCTTAGCATAAAGTTAAATTACATCTAGTGAGGGGCCCGTGGCTAAAATAACAGCGGCACAGGTCGATCGATCAGGTTAAGCTATGCTTGCCGCGGTTTGTCTGTGGATGGATGACCATCTTTATATACCGACACCTCTCGGTGCCTCGGAAAGCACGTTAAGTCTTTGGTCCCGGCTGTCATTCGTGGATCTTTGACAGTCGTTAAGGGTAGTCAGAAGCCCGAAAGTCTGACAACCAGTCTTACCAAGGGGTATCGTATTGTCCAGTAACTGGGTTTTGGAGGTCAGATAGGCAGTCGTTCCATGTAAAATACTGGTATTCAGCTGCATCCGGTTAGACTGGAAGCCAACCCTAACATAATTGGGAAAAGGCTTCGCAGATAATGATATTTACTTACATCTACAATTGTAAGTATTTTTGTAATTAAATCCAGTTTTTTTTTTAACGTTGCCCCACACTAGGAATTACTCCTGTATCGTGGGTGCGTTTACAAACATTTAAATTCACATACACAAACAGCCGTTGTCTGATAAATATAAAAATTATTACTATAATAACGTAATAATAACGTTTCTTTTACGATTACTTGTAGATAAAAACGTAGGTATAACATACATGCCACTGTGGCGTATTAATTAATAGTTTGTATTGTTTTTCTGGTAGATGTAAGTACTAACACTAGTTTCTAACTTGTGTGTTTATTAACCTAATGGCCTATTGTCGGTGTTATTAGTGAAGTACTAACATAGGTTAAGAATACTGTTACTGACCCAATGGATCTTTGTTATCTGAAAATAAATAAATGAATTATTATTATAGGCTAAGACTGTCTTGTCGTCCGATCAATTGATGGAGCCGTAAGAATCTATAAAAATCGAAAACCTACTTATGCATAATGTTTTCTACTAAAACTGTGACCTCATTTTATAACTAGAAAAAACAAAAGAAAAAGTATTTATTGTGACTCGTACAGGATCATAAACTAAACTAAACACAGTTAAAAAAAAATCAAATCAAATTATATAAAAAAAAGCAACAGAAAGAAAAATGAAACAGAACCATTAAAAAAAAACAATCAACCTTAAGTTGATTGAAGCAACCTTGTATGGCTTGGCGTCAATTTATATAAATTACAAAAAAAATACATAAGAATAAATAACTCAAAAGCATTTTCAATGCAGTAAAAAATAATAAACAGCCATAAATCTAATAAACCTTTCCCTATATAAAAACCATTATTTTTAAATGTAAATCACGTCTAGATACGAAGGTCGTATTTAAGAATTAGGTCAATGAGAACAATAAACTTCTTTACTATAAAATGTACTGCCAAAACATTTGCACAGTTTATGTGCCAACCGATGGGAGTAACGTTGATTTGGCATTTTATTTGAGGCTATTTAAAGTGCAGTAATCAATATTATGATGTTTGAAAAGTTGATTAATTTGGATTTTTGGCACTATGAAAGACTTTTTGCTAAGGTATCTCATTACCCACTAACATCACAATCTGAAGGATATTGCTAATCCATTGCTTCATTTATGTTCGAAAAAAAAATCAGCTCATCTACGTAAATAACGCAATGAATGTTGTTGAACTGTCAAAATGAAAGCCATTGGTACTGTTAGTGTGTTACGCAATTTCCCCGTAGGTCAGATAGGCAGTCGCTCCATGAAAAATAGTTGTATTACCGGTTAGACTGGAAGCTGATCCTACTATAGTTGGGAAAAGGATAGGTCGATGTTGATGAAGAAAAGCTTCTTGCTGCCCAGGGTTGAGAGCTAGTTGGCAAACTAGACATGGATAGTAAACGTCATAGCGGCTGGTTGAATTAAATTAACCTTTTCTATTGCAATGTGAAAATTGGGACTGTCTTTTGTAATTTTGACGTTCGAAAAGTGATTCTCAGCCTAATTCGAATAAATGACTTTTGATTTTGATTTTTGGAGCGAAAGTCAACATTTCTGTCAGACATGATCATTATTAACACAAATCCTACTTCTAATATTGATGAATGTTTGCATGTTTCTTACTCAATCATGCAAAACGGCTGAACGGATTTGAAAGAAATTTGGCACACACACAGTTTTACAACCTGAATTGACACATAGGATAATTTTTATCCCGGTATTACGATCCCGTGGTATAATTTACGACCTCCACAAAAGCTAGTCCTTTCATAAAAGTCACTCAAACTGATCAAACTCAACAACCGGTCTGACAGAACATTAAACATATTCAAGAAGATTTAACAGCCTTACAGTCCAGTTACACCCCGGAACAAAGTACCACACAAAAAACACAACAACGTATTTAATCTTTATTACCGAAACAAACCTAACAAAATCGCCAATCGACATGAATGAGACAATCGACTAAAACCATAAACAGGGATTAAGAATAATCGCAGCGGCACGTCACTAGCGACCATAAACTATATGTCAGAAGGTCGTGCATCATACAGACACTTCGGCTTTACGACTTCCCTTTGTGCTGACAGCTCCGTCGGCTATAAAAAACCTATTCAAAGGTGGTAGAGACACTTGGACACACATCGTCATGCTTTTAACCTCGTCGAGAATAGTGCTGTAATGTTCGTTGACGTGTAAAATAGTCGTATTGCTACTTACGACGTTATTCGCTGCTTTGTTCGATTGCTACTTCGTTTCGCTATGGGTTTTAAATCGATTTGAAGGCTGTGGGGATGCATTTGGCATTGAGTGTTGGATTTTCGTTTGTTTTTTTTTGCACTAAATGATTAGCTACTGTGAAATAACTGACTGTCGTGCCTTTCTACAAAATATTAAAGCTTCGTATCTGGGGTGTTTATCCTTCGTGATGAACAAAGTATTCGATTGTCTTCTCGCAAATATTATCCAGCGGGGTAATTGCGTAACACACTTACAGTAGCAATGGTTTTCATTTTGACTGTTCAACAATATTCATTGCTTGAATTACGTTGTTGAGAAAATAAAATTTTCGAACATAAGAAGCAATGGATTAGCAATAGGTATCCGTCAAAATGATTCAGGTTGTGATTGATCGTTTGTTACTCAATTTGGGTGCAGGCCTGCACCCTAATTGCGTAACACACGATCAATCGGAATCGGTTTCATTTTGACAGTTCAACAACATTCATTGCATATTTACGTGTTGAGCAGACAAATTTTTCGAACTTATGAAGGAATGGATTAGCAATTTGCTTCAAAATGATTCTGATTCCGATTGATCGTGTATTACGCAATTAGGGTGCTGCTATGTCCAGCAGTAGACTGCGATAAGCTGATTGGATTAATTGAAATACTCAAAGCAGTCTAAAATATTTGTAATATTGACGCATAATCGATGGTGAACCACCAGAAGTAATACCTTAATTCACAGGCTGAATATTAAGTATAAAAGTATAGTCATTTTATGAAGGGACCTATAGTTCGGCCGACGAGATAACGCATTCTTGACACCTGTCAGTTTGATACAAACGAATACGTGTTTTGCGAATTTGATCTTTATTAGCTACTAGAATTGTCGCACTGTCAGGTGTCAGGAACGCATTCTCTCGACGGCCGGACTGTAGGTTCTTCAAGGAAAAATAGAATACTTTTTATTATGTACACCATATAAATTACAGACATCCTACTAATATTATAAAGTGCGAAAGCGAAAATTTGTATGGATGGGTGTTTTTTTGTTACTCTTTCACGCGAAAACTACTGAACGTATTTGGATGATTTGGCACACTGATAGTTTATAACCAGGATTAACACATAGGATAATTTTAATCCCGATATTCCCACGGGAACGAAATTTATGCGGGTGAAACCGCGGGGCGCAGGTAGTAAATATATAAATTTTACATTGGGTAACAAAATGGGCGGTCTTATCACTAAGCTAGCTAAGCTTAGGAACCTTAGGAAGCTGTACAATATGCATAGGTATCACAATATTTATGTATGATCAGTTCATAAAACGCCATCGCCGCTGTCGGAGGTGTGTAAACTTCTTTTATGGGCCACTACAACTCTCATAACTTTGCTGACTGCAAAGTGCTGTTACAGATTACTACTATTATAAGAAATTTTCCATCTCAACATTAACAATTTCAGAGAAAATCCAAGATGTTTCAATCTATATCTATACTAATAATAAAATGGATGAGTTTGTTTGTTTGAACGCACTAATCTCTGAAATTACCAGTCGTATTTGAAAAATTTTTTTGCTCTTGATGGCCCAGTTTTCGAGGAAGGCTATAAGCTATTTAACATTACGCTAGGACCCTTAGGAGCCGAGCTAAAAGAAAGAAAGTCAGAAAGAACGCTAACCAAAAACGAAGTAAGAGCGCGGGTAAGCGATGCGATGCGACGGGGTGAATTGGAGGAACAAGAAAATTGACGCAGACGAAGTTGCGAGCAAAAGCTAGTCCAATCATAATCGTCAGTAACCATCCATTGACATTTCAATTGACAGCCGGACTTGTGTAATGACAGCTTCATCTGACAGTTCCTACCAAGTCACAACACACGGGTTTCAGCATTCTGACCATGGTTTTATGAGTTCCAGTAAAACCTATGCACTAAACTTTGGATAGATACAATTGCCGTAAGTTCAAGATGCAGCAGCGCCGCACTGCGGGCCCGGACGGTTTATGTCAACTTTACGAGCCGCCATTACGGACCCAATGCCGTTTGCCGCCAAGAGCTGATAAATAACTGTATTCGAATTTCGATTCTAGTTGAGTAAGCAACTAGCTTCATAGTTCAGTTAAACTGATCAGATTCGTCTGACATTTTCTTTGAAGTTGAGTTTCTTTGAAGGATAAAATCAGAAATGAAATTATTCGGAAAGGAACCGGAGTTACCGACATAGCTTGCAACTTGCATAGTGTGCAACATAGAAAGAAAGAAAATACGTTTATATGCGGTAAACATGACGCAAAAAAAGAAGACAAACACAAAAAAAAAATAACAAGTTGGCTGAAAACATGCGCCACGTCTAAGGCCCTATGCGAAACAGAGCCCCAGAGATGACAGTGGCAGTAGACTGGCTATGTTTATCGAAGGACCGACGGCTGGAGGAGTAGATGAGTTTTGGAGTGGAGACCGCGTATTGGCAAGCTTAGTGTGGCACACCCCCAGCATGATGGACTGACAACCTTAAGAAGGTGGCTGGAACAGACTTCATGCGGTGGCTGGGACATAGTGTTGTGGCGCAGTCTAGGAGCGGCCTATATCCAGCAACGGACTGCAATACTGAGTTGATAGATTAAGTTGAAATTTTGTGAACGATTTCTTCTTAATTAATGTTTTTGAGTTCTATCTGCATATTAGACAATAGTGTTTTTGTAACTCTGAGTCGTATAGGTCAGGTTTTCTGTTTGTTTCAGCCTTATTTACCGTTTTCCAATCTATGCCAAGAATGGCACAAAAGCCTTTGTCTTTGATAAAGTTCAATAGTCGAATCATGGAAATAGATCAATATTAAATATATCCAAAAATGATATCACTCATTTTTTTTTCAATACATCTTTGAGTAATGACATTTACAATTGTTTTCAGCTATGGGTAAAACCGCGGACAGTGACGGTTGACCACTTTTCAACCTTACACCCTTAGTAATAAAGTTGAAAAGTGGTTCACCACCAGTGTCTGCGATGGTACCTACATATTATTATAATAAAATAGTAGACTTTTGATGTCGAAAATATTGTTTTTAGAATCTTTGTCAGTTTGTCTGGATGTGAGTTCTGGAATGACGCTGAACGGATTTGGACATACAGACAGTTTATAACCTGCATTAACACATAGGGTACTTTTAATGTCGGTAGAACGTTCCCGTGGGATATTTTCCGACGGGTGAAGCCGCAGGCAAAAGCTAGTCCGTAATAAAGTTGTAACCACACATAAAGATCTAAATGTTAGGCAGGTTAAAGCGATGCAATAACTTGGCTAAGTTAAAGCCGTTGATAAACATCAATAGCCTGTCAAATAAAAGCGGAGGCTAGCTGGGGTCGGCTATGACATCTTTATAGCCGATGTCAAAGGTACAAGCACTATCATAACTTTATATTTCGCATTTTACGAGACGTTTTTTTTAAGCATCTTGTTAAGTAATTTATGACACTATAGACTAGTGTCCTAAATTACTTGCGCAATGTTTGTAAGCATTTTGGCATATAAAAAACCGTGGTACAGGTTGGTGAAATGTATTACATTATACGAGCCGTCCAGTGGCGTAGCTACGTGTCCTGGGGCCCCGTTACGAAAAAAAAATTGGGGTAAAAAGTATCTAAACTGTTTAGGTTTTATTATTTCTAACAGCCGATTGGTTGAAGTGGCTAAACACAAGAACTTACACAACACAATCGAAATAATTTATTATATTTATGTTCTGAAGGTGGATGAAATTTTTTGTTAGGTCAGTTCAAGGTTTGGTGGTCAGAGGCCGAGGGGCCCCCTGCGGTTGGAGGCTTGCACGGCACCGCCTAGCTCTCCCATAGCTACGCCACTGGAGCCTTCCTGATTGATGTAATGTAACATAACAACTAAGCGAATTTATTACAACGTGTTCTTACATTTCATGGTGTGTTTCGCCAATAACTTATGCTAATCTATGCATATGCTCTGGTACCTACAGATTACAAAAGAGAATAAGTAAACTGTGTTACATCGAAATACGTTATATAATAATAAATACTCATCGATTTTTCATAGAATTCTGAATGCAATATTAGATAAAAATTCATGCAAAAGGATTTATGTTGTTAGTAAGTATACAAATGACACGTTATAATTTAATTACCTATGTACATAAAATCATAAGATCGTTATAGTTTTCAAATTGAATGGTAAAAACGTAATCCTACTAATATTATAAACGTGAAAGTTTGGATGGATGCATGGATGTTTGTTACTCTTTCACGTAAAAACTACTGAGCGGATTTAGATGAAACTTGGCACACAGATGGTTTATAACCAGGATTAACATATAGGATACTTTTTATCTCGATATTCCCACGGGATCGAAACTTATGCGGGTGAAGCCGCGGGGCGCAGCTAGTAAGATATAAAATGAGTACCGTTTTTTTTTTTTGACAATAGAACTTATTAGATTTATGTGCTTGATAAGCCTATAAATGTCTATAATCAGCCCACATAATGTTCCCACTGTTGGGACACAGGCTTCCTTTCTTCGAGACCTTAATATTAATATTTTTATACATCGTATCGTATTAGATATAAATTATATTTTACTACAGCTTCATTATAAACCACGGTTTCACCGGTAATTTTAATTAAGCATGAAGTACGCACCTACTACATAAAAGTTTGAATATATGTAGTAATGGTAACGATTAATCATTACTTCATACCTATTTATAATGATGTTAATTTGATTTTAAAAAAAATTACGTTTTTTTTTTAAAGATCTTTTAAGTCTTGTCGATTTTATTTAAGCTCACTTGATAGGTACAGATTTTGTCTTGATTACAATTTTAATAGACACACATGTCTAGGTACTTTCCTAGATATACACATGTGTATTAAAATTTTATGATCATTGATATGGCCCCCAATCTTATTCCTTAAAATCTTACATCAAGTTAAATAAAAAAACGCGCACATTACGCGCCCCTTCACCGGCCATGCGTCCGCAACGCTAGAAGACCATCGACTAACGTCACTAACGTTATAATCGCGCGATCCATCAGTACTAGCTGCGCCCGCCTCGCCAGCGTCCAATCGTAAGCCGCCGCCACGCCTACCGGCCACGCGATTGGCCGAACCACTAACTTTGAATATAGAACCGCTTTTTTTTCTCTAACGCCTACGCAAGCTCGGACAACTTGAAGATTTCGTTCACGTTGCATCAAACACAATAGTCGATTGCATTGCATTTATTTAAATTTTTAGGTTAAGTATGGTGATGGCACGCAATTGCTTTCAATTGCCTCGTTTATAGGATAAACTGTGCTTCTACTATTGTTAGTCACACGTTATTTTAAATTAGACACGCAAGACTAGAAATAACAAATAGCGGTGAGAGAAAATATCGTGCACAAACGGCATAAAACTTTATGTTAAAATTATTACTTAAAGGAAGTTTCATACTTTTAGATAGTGTCAAAAATCCATTTCCCTTCCATAGACCGGTTTTGAATTTTCATATTTTTTAGATACTTAGTGCCAAAAAATCCATTTTCTTATATGCTCAAGTTAAGAAACGCACAAACCAGAATGTCTAGACGGGCAGATAATTCATCACAATTTAATTGAAACAGCGGATGCTGATTGTAAAGCAGTTCCCATACTGCCTTAATTAAATTACTTTATAGCACCCTTGTATTGTATCCACAATCCACATTGAGCGAGGTCTCCATTCCCATCCCATCGACATACAGTTTCACAACGTAATTGTCATTAATTGATCATTGAGATTTTAGTTTAAATTCATTTATTTTGTTAATTAGAGAATCCTTGGTATACTACCTTGGTATATTATATCTACCTACGCGCTAAATCTTCGATTCGAGGTTTGTGTCAAAATAAAAAACAAACAACAGAGATCAAATGTTATGAGGAAAGAAAACGGCTATCTTTGGACATTTTTTTGTATTAAGTATACAAAAATACATTTTTTTTTCTCACCACTGGTGTAGGTATCAGATATGAAGAAGAGTTTTAAAAAAATATTCATAAAAAATTAAAAAAACACCTCTACAATTTAATATTGGTTCATACTTAGACCACTTCCAAAATAATTTTTGAAAGATTTTAAGCAAATTAGCAACAAAGTAAGCTTTTTACAATCTTTTAAAAACACTTAACATTCCTATAAGTAGTTTAATCAAAGCAAATAAACTACTCATGGGAAATGGTTCTTAGCGCCCAAAGACATTACTAAACGCTTCATAAACTCAAAAATGTCTATAAATGCAAAAATAACGATCATTTCACTCCTCCAGTATTAATAGAGCAAGATATTCCAATAAAGACTACATTAGATAATTTGTAGTCTTGATCTTGATGAAGATTGCTAATGATACCCACCGAAGTAAAACCGTCAGACATAAAATTTTATATGGAGGATTAATGTAAGTGGAACCGGTGACTGAAAAGTTAAATGGAGATCGGTTGTCATGGCCATGTGATGCGGAGGAATGCGGACAATGTCGTGAGGAAAGTTTCGAGTATGAATGTAGGGGAAGGCCAAAGAAACTATGGATGGACTGTGTAAAAGATGATATGGCTAGAAAGGGAGCCAGCGAGATGACGATTAATAGAGAAGTATGGAAGAAAAAGACATGTTGCGTCGAGCCTAAATAACTTGGGATAAGGGCAAGAAAATGGTGATGGAGCAATAATGTGCCCGTGTGGCTTTACCTGCGTAAGTTTTAATTTCAAAAGTAAACTGAAAGCACATTATTGATGCTGGATCAATATTGTAGTAAATTCTACTAGCTTAACTATGTGTTTAGCGAGAATCATGAAGTACTGGAAGAAACGATGTTTATGCTTTAGCTTGAATATCGATCCCACGCTGACATGTGACTAAATAATCATAGAGTCATAGAGATTCGGCGCAATAGTAAAAAATTATAACAAGGACTTCCCCGACGACCAGGGTAATACATTTTTTTGTTGGCCGGCCATTTTGGATTTTGGGCCAATATAGCGGATCTACAAATCATATTTTAATCAAATCCTAAGTTTTGTTTATCAAGTTTGACACGACGACCGATCCTTTATTTGTGAATGTGATGGTTTCCAAATTTTTACAGTCAATATATTATATTGATGATGATATATACGGACGGAGATGGCGGGATGAGCTGGACTCCTTCGACAAGAACTGGTCCTTGACAGCTTTGAACAGAGAGAAGTGGAAAGAGTAGGGGGGCCTTTATATTATATAATTATATTATATTATCATTGGTCAGGCAGGGGACATAGACCTTCCATAGTTCAAGGTAACCGATCCACTATAGCCACCCAAACCCATAGCTCAGTATATTGTGTTTCCATGTTCTGCAATAGTCCTGCACCAACCGGGGTTGTCCTTGGGTGCACTTGCATGGTGCATACAGTGATAATAGTCGGTTGGTGCCTCCTCATCATTTAAAATTGTGTAAAGGGCCTCTGCGAGTTGGCTTTGGCCCCTAGTACGCCTTTCAAAGGTCCGGGACCCCCGGGTCCCGAGATATGTCAAAGACATCTAAATAATAATATAGGTATATAGTACAAGTACAGCCAAATGATAGGTAGTGCTAGGTAAAATAGTGTGTTAGGTTCATTTAACTTGCTTTGGATTTTTAAAACTTATTTTCTACATTCCCAAATATTTCACAGGCACGGTAAACTTTTTTTCATAGGAAAACTCCACTCTTCACATGCATCATGTCGAACTATTATCGAGTTATATCTAATCTATTCGTTATACACATGACCTTCCTTCCTCCATAATGTTATTTTCATGGCTCACATAATTCAAAGACATAATTGTTCAATACAATGTAACGTAACAGTCAACTGTACACGACTTTAGAAAGTTCTACCGACCAATCAGGGCACAGCGCGCGATAATCGCTGATTTGTAATTGGTCAATAAATATTTACTAGGAACCTCTGTGAAATGTAATTTGTTTTATGGGTTTTTAGTGCTGGCGTTGAGTTTAGAATAAGTATACAGAATTATGTACTTACTAAACAACTGACGATCTATGAAAACAGGAAAAATCTTACTAATATCTATTATAAACGTGAAAGTTTGTATGGATGGACGGATGGATGTTTGTTACTCTTTCACGCAAAAACTACAAAACGGATTTGGATGAAATTTGGCACGCAGATCGTTTATAACCTGAATTAACACATAGGATACTTTTTATCCCGGTAGTACGTTCCCGTGTGATAATTTCCGACCTCCACGCGTGCGAAGTCGCTGGCAAAAGCTAGTATATTAAATGAAAATGCCAATGTAATTAAAAATCTTCCAGCACGTGTAGCATGACCACCATAGAAACGGTCTTTGTCGACGGAAGAATGGTCTTCCGTCGACAAAGACCGTTTCTATGGTGGTCATGCTACACGTGCTGGAAGATTTTCCGATTTACCAATTTCTTTAGAATCCGTCTACAATCTGTCATTTTGTCCATACAAAATGACAGATTGTAGACGGATCTCTAAAGAAATCGGTCATTTTGTCTACCCGTTTCTATGTGTGGTCATACTACGCGTGCAGAAAGTCAACTTTAGCAGCTGGATTTTTCGCAGCAGATGTTCCAAACCAGTACTTGAAATCAACAATAAACATTCCATCATCCAACATTCCTATGAACTAAAACCTCTTTACTCTGCCAAATGAATTTTAAATTTAGAACCCTCGAACGCGACCAGCCAGTACTAAGCCTTGTTTACACCAACACAGAGTGGGCACTAAGTGTGATATCGTTATCGGGCACCGTCCACTTCCTGCGTAGTTCTGCCTTTGGTCACGTAGCCCGGCTGTAAGGGACAATGTAAACGCATTTAGTGTGTGCGCCGATTGTTTCGGCTCAATGGGCCGTTGTTCGACCCGGCGATATCGGACCGGACGTGCGAAATGTCAGGCGATTAACTTTATTGTTTCTGGGTTTGTTTGTCGGGTGATGTTGGTAGATTAGATTTAGTTGTCATAGACATGAGGATAATAATTATTGTCTGCGGCGTAGAAGAAGCTACGATGTAATGGCGACGTTGTCGTTGTCACGTCTGGGAACTTGACTTTAGCTGATTAACACAAGGCTTGTTGTCGTGTCTGGATAGACACACCTCCCAGACATAGTATAGTATTACAATCTCTGTGTGTAATGCGGTGCGATGAGCTTTGTTGAAGTGTCAAAAAGTTATTGTCAGTGTGTGTGTGTTTTCATTGGGAACTCGGAATCTGTAACCGTCGTTTCAGGCATTATTTCGCCTATATCGGCCTTGTCACTTAAATATTACGGTAGGTTGTTACGGTAATTCCGTAACACACTATTAGTAGCAATGGTTTTCATTTTGACAGTTCAACAACATTCATTGCGATATTCACATTGTTGAGCACACAAATTTTTCGAACACATAAGGCTATAGCTAATCCATTGATTAGCTATATCCTTCAAAATTATTCAGATTGTAATTGATACTTAGTGTGTTAGGCAATTAGGGTGACAGTAGAACGTGGACGTGTCACAGTATGTAAATTATCTTCTTTATCTATGTATAATTTTAGACAGTGAATACCTACTTCCTTACTTAGTACCTACAATTAAATCGGCTTAAATATTAAATCTATTTGTACTGCCCATAATGACACTGAACGAGAGTCCTAAATCATTTCCCTGTTGACTCATGTTCCTGTTTATTTCGCAAGAAGTTAAGTTTTTCTTACAAACTCCGCGATGTATGATTATAATATGATTTATTGTTATTGCAGCCATAAAACTTTGAAGGGTAGTGTAATAAAAAGGATCCTTTAAGTGAGCCTAAACTAAAACTGACATTAATTTCGAAAATACTGCTATAAGTAATTTATTCAACGCGATAAATAAATATTTATTTAAATACATTTTCACAACACATTAACAACTTGTAAGTATTTAAAGAATTACACATAAATATTACCTATTGATAATATAAAACATAATAACCCTTTCAATGCTTTCATTTTTGAATTAATAGAGTTCTTAGTCTATGTTTTTTCTTTTAAACAAAATGACAGTGACATTTAAATGGTAACCCTATCAATCCTTTTTTATACTAAGAATTGAAAGTTTTGTTTTTCAAGCTGTTTAATTGCAATGTAACCTTTCCTGAAGATGCTATAGGTATGTTCGATTAAATAAATGTCAAGAGAATTATTTAACTGTTCTCATTTACCACTAAAACTTTTTTCGCTTCAATGCACACTTACCTATTTTAAATATATGAACTTTTATTCAACATTCTTTCCTTTTCTCACAGTTGGTCGCAGTAACTAAGCTACAGAGTACACACATTCTATATTATTTCTTGTATCAAAGTAAGTATACCTAATGATACCGCCCAAGATATCCGATAATCCTTGCACCGAATGATTAATGTTGTGGCCACTAAATCAGCGGGAGGCCCTCGCGTCAGAGAGGCCACGCCTTCAAACAGATTTATGGCGAGGGAATACTGTTTTTATTTTATAATTATGCTTTATTGCTAAGTGGTATGTTTATAATATGGATATCGGCTTATAGCAGATGTAGGTAAAAGGTTTTGTTTGGGTATATACTGTAAGTACTATCGCCAAAATCTATAATCTGACCACCGTAAGGACTAGTCCTGCTTCCAGCGCATATTATAAGTCGACCTAAAAAGGATCCTCTTTTGTTTTACTTACGGACGTCTGTGGTCAATATGTGCATGGGATTTTGTTTTCAAAGTGGTCAGATATAGGTTTTGGCGATAGTAGAGTAAACAAAAGGGATAAGTATGCAGGGTTGTCGGATATAGTTGAAGTTTAATAAGAAACGGATTGATGTTTTCCTACTACTCTCCTGATATTGTAATCATAATTAATATTGTTTTTATTATTTTTCGAAAATGTTATAGCCTGACATTTTTTGTGTTTAATAACATCAAGTTCTCATCACACCATTCTACAATTGTTTTAATATCTGACTGAAAGGCCTCGCAGTCATGATTATTTGAGATACGTTTGAAATTTTTTATATCATCTGCATAAGCCAGGCATTCGCTTTTAATTTTACTTAGCAAATCATTTACGAATACCAAAAATAACAATGGGCCCAAATTCGAGCCTTGGGGCACCCCAGATGTTGCTTCAAATGGTACAGAGTCATACCCGCTTAGTGCACCTAGTTGTGTGCGATTTCACAGAATGACGAGAGCCATCTTTAAAGAGTCCCGTGAATCCGTGGATGATGCATCTTTGTAAGCAATATAAAATTATCAACCCGATCGAAAGCCTTCGAGAAATCCGTGTATATTGAGTCTATCTGACGTTTACAATTAAATGATTCACATATATCTGTTGTGTAGCCCAATAAATTAGAATTCGTTGATCTACCAGTCATAAATCCGTGTCGTCGTGCATCTAATATGTGCCTAAGGTGAGTGTACATGTGTTCATAAACAAAACTCTCAAATATCTTAGCAAACAAGTTTCACATACACATTGGTCTGTAGTTGATAACGTCACTCCTATCTCCAGATTTATAGATAGGTGTGACTTTTGCTATCTTCCATAAACTTGGAAATGCACCTTCGTGTAGAGATTTATCAAATATAATGATTTCGCCAGTTATGTTCAAGTCCCATGTAATAGGGGGCGAGCCTATCGCCATCAACCGGACACAAAACCAGACATCAGGCTGTTACTGAGAAATAATATATTATATATTCAATGAAGAAGTGCCATTAGGACTTTAGACTCTTAACAGCCTTACCAAGCTAAGGCTGTTAAGAATGAGTAAAGTTCAATAGAAAAAGGCGGTAAATATTAAAAACACTAGCTGCGCCCCGCGGATTCACTCGCATAAGTTTAGATCCCGTGGGAATATCGGGATAAAAAGTATCCTACTCGTATGTATTAATCCTGGTTATAAACTATTTGTGAGCCAAATTTCATCTAAATCCGTTCAGTAGTTTTTGCGTGAAAGAGTAACAAACATACATCTATCCATCCATACAAACTTTTGCGTTTGTTTTTATTATTGTCAATTCATCTAAACAATCTAATGGACTATATTATGAGTATGATGTATAATTAAGTTACTTATTTTGTTATTTTAAATTATTATTTTAAATTGCCTATTTTGATTATGATTATTATTTTGATTTTGATTATGTTATCTAATATTTTTATGTTACGTCGAAATTGTGTATTAATCTATGGATATTTTATTGGTCGGACTAAAATAATTGAATTGAATTAGTAGGAAGTAGGATTATTTACTGTGGGATAAAATCTTAAAAGTGTTGAGATCAAGACATGTTTATTGAGTTTTTTCAACACGTTAGTCACACACAAGATAATTTACCTTATTTTATATCTTAACCAGTGGGCTTCTCATTCCAGGAATGTTTAATTAATTTATTAACAAGTTATATCCTGCTGTGGGCACGCATAAATTAAGGTTCACATCATATTTTATATGAATTATTAATATAATTATACAAATAATTAATAATTGACAGGTGGTTAAAGTGCACGTGTCATTGTGTCACAATATTTTCTTATACTAATGTTACCTATGACAATTTGTTATCGCTACCTAAAAGATATTGTAGTGTTTCTATTTATTAGATAGTAGCTGCGCCCCGCGGTTTCACCTGCATAAGTTTCGATCCCGTGGTAATATCGGTATAAAAAGTATCCTATGTGTTAATCCTGATTATAAACTATCTGTGTGCCAAATTTAATCCAAATCTGTTCAGTAGTTTTGGCGTGAAAGAGTAACAAACTTTCATCCATCCATACAAACTTTCGCGTTTATAATATTAGTTCTATTCAGTAGTTTTGGCGTTAAAGAGTAACAAACATCCATCCATCCATACAAACTTTCGCGTTTATAATATTAGTAGGATGTAAACACAGTCTCATTCACACAAACGGGGTAGCTGCTGTACTAATATCATCTGTTAGTCACGAGGAATGGCGGGAAACAGACAAAGTGAATCAGACTGCACTTGGTGTGGTAGTGTGCCAGTGAAGTTATATATTCAACATAAATACGGAATAAACAGGATTCTACAGTAATAAAAATAACTTTTTAAAATATAATACAAATAATGTTTTTGATCTAATGTTTCATAAGTTGTTTTTTTATTGTAAGACTGTGCTACGAACAATGAGGACAGGATCAATCTAAGACTAAATTAGAAATTAGAAGCCGTCCTAGATGACCCTCAGATCTGAAGAACAACAAGTTCGTTCATCAGTTAGTTTTTGCCAACATTATTTTTATTATAATTATTGAAACTTTATGCACAAGTAAATATACCGTAGATACAAAGGAGGACGAAATGCCTAAGGCATTTTTAACAAGTCAATCTTGCAGAGAAACTTCATTCTATAAACTATGAATACTACCTAATAAGTAGGCACATAAATGTAAACTGATCATATCTCAAAATATCTACTCTATATTTCAATAACAAATTCACCCATCAACATTGATTAAGAATTCGTTAAACAGCTGTAAAAAAGAGGCGTGACAGACGCTTCAAGATGGCGGCTGTAATTAAAAAATAAAAACGGAATATTAATTCCGTCACGTTTATACGGCAATAAAAATTCATAATGAGATTCTGAGGCATAAATTACGGCTCCTTCTGCATGTCCAGTTGTTTATCTGTAGTGTTAAATTAAACAGTTTCAGCACGAAACCATAATGTCTTGGAATTACTTCTTTTCTGTCACGCGAAAATGGCGGATGTCAGACGTCGTGCGTTTTAAAGTACATACTAATTCCATGCATTTTATCGACTGTATTATGTTAGCAAATGTTTAAAATCAATATTTGAATTGATTTAGAATTGCAGAGTTAACTAAATCTGTAAGTAAATAAAAGAAAAAGATTCTACCTATGGTCCCTAAGTAATTAATAGATATAGCTAAAAAATAATTAGCTAAACTTACAATCACACTGCACACATATGACACACATGAAAAACAATTGCTTGTGGAAATGAGAACTTATTATTGTATTTCTTCCCACCATCACAAATAAAAAATTAAAAACAAATATCTAATCATTAAACAACAAATGGCAGTATGTAACCACAGAGCTAATGATGTACCTAACCATAAACAAAAGCTAGCATACAAAGGCTGAAAATATAATACCTTTGCTAGGAGTCATTAATACCTGTCAAGTCGCCACGCTCCACCCGTTTGCGCAGTAACATTACCACGACCAACTTAATTTTACCGCTGTGCCATGCAATTATGAACCTTAACACAGTGCAGTAGAGTATACAGAACATAATAGAGAGGTTTATTTTATGTTTGTTTGTCGATTCCCTACATAATCGTCCATGATGGGGACACGCCTTCGCGGGAAGTATCTACTGATAAATGGATGTACGGTAATGTTTTATTTTCTACGATATTTATTTAGCCTTGCGTGGAGTGAGCACGAAAGTATATAAATTTATTTAAAAGCTTTTGGAGCGTATGGATATTGTTGTGTAATTAGCGTTAGTAGTGTTGGAAATGAATAATACCTTTCATATAAGTATTTACAAGGAAGGTATTTACAAAAAATCTAATTAGTCCGTCAGTTAGATTATCAAAAAATATTGAACCCGTATTTTTTCTTTTGTCAATTATATAAAAAATGATGAAGATATCGCCCGTTAAAGTTCCGCGTGACGTCACTTGCTTGCGACACTTTTGCAAGCAAGTGACGTCACGACCCCCCACTTCCAAATTTTGACGCGCTTTATCTTTGTCATATTTTAAAAGAAAGTAAGGCAGACCCTGATGCAGTAAGCAATACCAAAAACACATACGCCGAATTTCAACTGTTAAATAATAATTAGGCCATCAACATCTGCCTAGCCTTTTCTCAACTATATTGGAGTCAGCTTCTAGTCTAACCGAATACAGCTGAATACTAGTATTTTACAAGGAGCGACTGCCTATCTGACCACCACAACCCAGTAACTGGGTAATACGATACACCTTAGTAAGACTGGTTGTCAGACTTTCGGGTTTCTGACGACCCGTAACGACTGTAAAAATCTAGGAATGACAGCCGGGGCCAACGGCTTAACGTGCGGTCCGAGGGGGTCTTAGGTCGCGGGGGGGGGGGTCGCTAGGGCCGATGCCGTCGGGGCTGCGGGTTGTTCGAAAGAGATACCGTGGCCCCTGGCACAGGCAACTGAAGGAACACGGATGGGTTTTAGTCAGTAAAAGTCTGACACGCCCTTCCGCTCAGCCCAGAGCGGGAGAGGTCAATTGATGATTTCCCACACAAAAAAAAAGGGGGTCTTGGTTTGCAAAGATGGTCACCCATCCACGGGCCAACCGCGGCAAGCGTAGCTTAACCTGATCGACCGACCTGTGCGGCTGTTATTACTTAACCACACGCCCCTAAGTTATTGTTAGGTAAGACACAAAAACGACAGCTCAATGCAAGAACAATAAGAGTCTACTTACACAACAAAAATAAACTAGTTAACAAATTGAACAAAAAAAACTTAACAATTGTACGCAATTAATCATTTTGCAATCTAATAACAACAAATAACTAGTTAATTATGTCAGTTCTAGTAAAAATGAACTTAAAATATGGTTTATAAAGTTATACGCAATACTAGAAACAGAACAATGGTAAGAAATGGCATTATATTTTATATTATTTATCTGCAATTATTACATATATACACCGCTATTTATTGTCTACTGGTTTTTCGTAATTATTTCATTGAATTGGTTTCGTATGCAAATAGTTGTAATAACGCAATAGAATAAATACGATTGTTTCTATTTTTAACTAGTAAAACCGATAAATAGCTGTCGGTATCTCTCGTCTTTAACTCAAAATTAATCTATTTTAAGTAATTTTCATGCACCTCCCATACATAAATAGCCTATAATGTTCCCACTACTGGGACACAGGCCTCCTCTCTGTGAGATCCTGGAGTGGGTCGTATCCACCACGCGGGCCCAGTGCGGGTTGGTAGATGTCACATGTCTTCGAATTTTTGGTTCTAGGACATGCCAGTTTCCTCACGATGTTTTTCTTCACCGTTTTGAGAGCAGTGGTGATGAAACCTCCCACACAATACTGTAATTTGAAATCATTGTAATAGCCAATTATTTTGAAAAGAGTAATCCTGGAATTTCTTGCCGTGTGTTTCATAAGTACTATGTAGGTACCCATGTAGGTTTATGTGAAATAAAATATTTTGATTTTATACACATACATACATGCCTTATACCTTTTTCCCATGGAGGCTAACATTAATACAAAGTCATTTTGCTTCGTTTATGTTCATACATCTACTCACATACGCCCGCCGGTTGCGAGTTCTAAATTCATGCATTTCACCAAAATCAAAACACTGTCCCTCTTTTCATCTACTCCAGAATTTCGTTTTTGTACTTAACTAGATACACCACATTTACCTAGAGGAAACTTATGAAAAGACGAAGACAGTTAACTGTGGTGCCGGTGACTAAAATAAACCTCACGTGATATAACAACCAACGATAAGTTTTGTCTCCTAATCTGAAATTGACGTAGTATAAACTAGAAATGAAGATAATTTTGCTCTGTTAGTTCAGACAAACAAAGAACAGCCGATCTATTCTGTTAAAATATCACCGAACTTAGGTGAAGTGAGCTGTCAATAGGGAAAATCATTAGCATCAGGTGGAATGACAGCCGATCGATTCTGTAAAAATCTCACCGTGAAAAGTCAGGTGAAGTGAGCTTAGAGTGAGCTGACAATGGGAGTGAGCTGTCACCAGTGACAGCTCACTTTAACCTCACTGCACTACGTTTTTACGGTGAAAACTTAGGTGAAGTGAGCTTGAAGTGACAGTCATGCCAGGGATTGACACTATTGTTAGCTTACTTCACCTAAGTTTACACGGGAGGTTTTTACAGAATTGGTCGGCAACTACATAAACTAATGGCAACACGCGCTGTAGGTATCGTAAATGCAATTTAAGTGAAACAGAAACAACTAACAAACAGAAAACTATAATATTAATTTAATTAAACGACCTATGTTTTATGAAAAATAGTTATTAACAAGGTAATCAAATAAAAATAATACAAATTTGATTGCCATTTTAACACTCTAATGCAAGACCAACTTAATACCTACTTAACTTACGATTTACTTTACTACAAATTGATGACACAACATTTCACGAATTAACATTTCCTTCGACTTTTACAACTTCAATTTAGTTTTCTTTTTTCGTAGAAATATGTGGATTTTGCAACACACCTGCATGTTTATACCGTTTGGTCATAAAACCGAGATAAACTTAAGTTTAACTTAAACCTCCGTCGGAGTTGACTGGGGCCAATGAAAACTTTTTATTGCCGCTATGAAAGTGGCTTTGCAAGCAGCCCCTACTACCTATCGTAATTATTGGTGTCTCATTTAAGAGGATTACAGAGTTTTTAAAATCTATATAGTTTTTAGTTTGGTAATGTATACCTACGGTAGCTTTATCCCGTTTTCTGTTTGTAGAGTTTTGATAACATCTCTTACAATTTTATTTGATCTTAACTAGGTATTATAATTATTTGAATTCGTTGTTATTAAAATTATTATGAGCTTAATCCAATTTATTTTATCAGTTCTTAATTCTTTTCTCACATTTCTGCAATGTGTCGATTTAATCAATGATTTATCAGCACCTTAAAAGCATATTTTACTAATGAACAAATTTCACCTGATTTAACTCAAAAACACTATTATAGTCATCACAAATTACCATTACTAATCATCACAATAAAGCTGCCATCTTTCTTTTAATAGCTGTCGATTTTCGAACAAACTTCGAATTTCGTTCGAGAAAGGTTAGTAGCGGCTGCGACACGTACGATATTGTGGTTAACCGTATGCATAGAGGCCACAGATTGTGCCAGCTTCCTAGTAAACACAGCCACTGTGTCAGAACCGCAAGAAACAACTTATGACTAGAACTTGGGTGAAAACTTTTGAGTAGATACAAGAAAAACATTGAAATGTAGATTTTTGTGAAGCAAAATGAAAAACTTTTTCTAAATTATATAAAAGTTAGACCACAAAGTTGAATTTGTAAAATTAGGTAAGGATTAAAGAAAGATGTACTCGTACTATCCATTGTCCGTAATTTTCCTAAAACGAGGGGTCTACTCCTTAAGCACGAAATCCGTAGTTTCGGCTGAAGTAACGGGCGTTTCCTACTCCGTATCACTTACGGATATAGGTTAGTGCGAGGCGCGAACTAATATCGAATGACAACACGATTTGACGACTGTCCCTACTCGCGATGTGTTTTTGCCCTTCCGAAAAATAGAATGTGTCCCTTGCTTTGACAGATCAACTAGTTTTGCACAGGCCCGTAACTTCCTTGACGGATTTAGAGAGTATACCCCTAGACTCAGTTGTATCGATAAGATGAATTCAATAGATCAACACAATGTAGGAGCAAGAGAAGCGTTAACTAAAGGGAATCAATAGTAGGTTTCTTTATGTTATGACCAGGAAAGTAAAGTATCAACTTCTTTTAATTATGTCACGAATTGGCATCGATCTTTAAATCTTCAACTGTAATTTACACTTAAGATTGTAAGGGCTGATTTTTCCAACGACAGATAATTTTATCGGAAGAATAATATTGAATTTTTGACAGTTCTTCCATACAAAAACTGTCAGATGTCAATTTTATTCCGCGAATAAAAATTATATGTCGATCGAAAAATCAGCCCTTAGTAATTTGTTTGAACAATTAATTCCGCAGCCAATCGATAAAGTTAATATAGCTAATGATCATTTTTGCATGTCATTCATTCAACTGCTCACTACCAAACAAATGACAATTAACCACCAACGGCATATTATATCGGCGGATTTCAGGTGCACCGCAGGGTTTCATAGTGTCCATCAAGATTTTGTTAAATTCATCTGTAGAATTATTCTTGAAAAAAACCCTACAAGAAGCAGATCTAGCACTAGTACTAGCACGTAGATCAGTGCTACAATTACAATAGCTCGGACAGCGGTATAGTAAATATTTACAAACACTCCAGCGATGTTTCAATGCGTATTGTGATTATGTTTTATAGTGAAACAATGAATGATGCAAGCGATTACCTAACCCCACACATTCTCAACAAAGGATTTTATTATTTGAATTTTGTTCAATTACCTTATTCATTGGTTTTTATAGGTTTTTTTTTAAACATGTCATATGTTTAAAAAAAAACCCTTATCAAATTATTTACTCGAAGCATGAAAACCTCAAGGTCTTTCTGACGTGTCCTACCGGACCACTTGTGTAGCAAAGGTGTCACTTGTCTATATCCACTTTACTCCTCAGTTTCTTCTTCTAAGTTTATTTATCTCGTTACATTGCAATTATAAGTATCAATGAATGTGTCTATTTCATTGTATTTATATATATATACATTTGTAATTACTTTGTATATTCCCTTCAACCAGCGTTCTTCTACTGCCACCACTGCACACTAATTGCATAACACAATGTCAACCAGAATCTGAATAATGTTGAAGGATTTTGCTAACACATTGCATCATATGTTCGAAAAATTGGTCTGCTTCAACAATTCAAACAACGCAATGAATGTTGTTGAACTGTCAAAATGAAAGCGATTCCTACTGTTAGTTACGCAATTACCCCGCTTTTCTGCTCGCGACTTTGCAGAGTTTCATTATACCCTTCAAAACGGAACAATACTACTTCGCATGGATGCTGATAATATTACAATGCAGTTGAGACATTTCTCTGTCTCTTTGGGTCGCAACTGGCAACTCATGCCCACTAGATGCTTGTGCATATACAGGCTCTTGCAGTATATTGATCAGCATATTTATCATTCATTAAGTATTGTACAGCAGATGGGCTAGTTAGTTAAATTGCCAAGTTATAGTTGGCTTATAGGCTTGTAATGAGTTTATTGAAGTTAGTTAGAAAGAGGACTACTGGATTTAATTATGGTTTTGCTACTGTTAATTTATGGCAATATAAACTTACGGCAACGGTTCTTGGACGATTTGCGATATATTATATCCATTTATTTCATTCTACAATGCCAATATCCAGCCCCAACCGTCTTTTTTTTTACGAAAATACGAATGTTATCATAAACGTTATTTAAAATATATTATGTCGTTTAGGTTAAAATTAGAATTAAAATCTTATTTTCGTGTTTAAGTTGGTCTGGGCTAAGAATGTCGCTTACGATAAGTCGGCGTTCGGGACTTGATGTGTTATTTGGTTTTGACTTTTGGGCTATTTTATCTCTTTCCTTGACAAAAATGATGAGAAATGTATTCTTTCTCTGAGTGCTTTATAAGGGCTGATTTTTCAATCGACCGATAACTTTTATTCGTGGAACAAAATTGACGCCTGACAGTTTTTGTATGGAATAACTGTCAAAACTTCAAAATTATTCCTCCGATATAGTTATCTGGCTTTGGAAAAATCAGCCCTTAATATGATTCTTCTTGTTTGTTTCTTTTCTTAAGCAAGTGCCTTTATTGTTTCTTCCCCATATACCTATGACTATAGGCCTGAATTGCACTCTTTCAGACGATGTTCAATACATGTTGCTATTCCGTTCTTATAACATAATGTATTGTTTCATGGAGAGGAATCTCCTTTTTATCTTCTGACTGACAAGCAGCTATGATGCAAATTGTTACCTTTGATATATCGATAGAATAGGCTTTATTGTAAGTTAGCCCGAAAGTCTGCCAACCAGTCTTACCAAGGGGGTCATTACCCAGTAACTGGCTTGTGGAGGTCTGATAGGCAGTCGCTCCCTGTAAAATACTGGTACTCAGCTGCATCCGGTTAGACTGGAAGCCGACCCCAACATAGTTGGGAAACGGCCAGGCAGATGACGATGAGGCTTTTTTTTTAAGTAAGTCTTGAGACTTAGGAGTAACATAGAGATAATACAATAATGTTTATACATAACATCACGACTGTATAACCCCGAAGGGTTAGGCAAAGCTGCACTCAGACTTCGCCACGCATGTTTAAGTACCACGTATCAGGGGGCGAGTCTACTGACAAAAACCAAGCACAAATTCAGATTCCGGGCTGGTACTGAGGCATTCCAGATGGAAAAACTGTGCCCGACTCGGGAATAGAACCCAGGACCTCAAGCTCAGCAGTAGCGCTTGCCACCACTAGACCAACGAGGCAGTCAAAATAATGTTTTGGCGGTTTTAAAGTCAAAACGAAACTTATCTATTAGACAGGATAAACAGCAAAGAACACACTGCAAGAATTCACTGAAAATAATATGCATGTTGCAAAACTTGCTGTACTAACATTAAAGTACGTAAGGTAATAATTAAATGTCATTCGAAGCTAATTTTACGACATCATAACAACATTTAACTTTCATAGTATGTATTAGAAAATAAACTTTAATTGTTAGTCATTTAATTTTAATTTGCATTGACCTCACAATTATGGATTTACGAATTCTCAGTAATACTAACTTGTGATAGGACGGCCGGCAATCAAAATTTACGATCGACAAATCCAAACACGTTAACTATTTTGATTACTATTTAAGCGAGAATTATAAAATTAATTCCTATTACAAACTATAATAACGATCAATTTGGGATATTGGTTTCCTTTGAGTTCGTAAATAATGATTGTTAAGGATCGATTCATTCTCTCTCTTTCATCATGTCGGCACGACATATGCGATAGCTCTTACCATAATATAAACATTAGCAAGTCAGTAAGGTTAATGAACACTGCAACTACATAATATGTTAGATATATAGATAAATTATATTTTTAAAGGTACTTATAAGAACCAGAAGTAAACAACATACATACAGTAGTCAGGTTAATACTTAGGTACTTACTTACCACGTCCTACTAATTACACTAATTATAAAGGCGAAAGTTTGTGTGTGTGTGTTTGTATGTTTGCTACTTCTTCACACTCAAACAGCTGGACCAATTTTGATGAAATTTGGTATGGACTTAGCTGACACCCTGGATTAACACATAGGATACCTTTTATCCCGATATTCCCACGGGATCGATACTTAGGCGGGTGAAACCGCGGGGCGCAGCTAGTAATTATATAAAATACTAGCGATCCCTGCTGCACACGATTTATAACTTGATAAACACGAGATTTCTTTATTTTCATATATTTTTATATGAATGTTTATTAAACATAAACCTTCCTAAATAAATTCTCTAAATGATGGTAATAACCACATCAAAATCCGTTGCGTAGTTTTGAAGAACGACGTGGTCACACAGACAGACAAGAAAATAATATGTACAAGCGAGGTCTGCCCATGTTTCTCACGGTTTTCACGACTTGACAGAAAATGGAGATTGCTTCATTATTTGTTAGTTTCATGTTAATGTATTATATAAACTGCGAATAATGTATTATCCAAATGATGATGAAAACCGCTTCAAAATCCGTTGCGTAGTTCTGAAGACACTAAAACTGACTTTAATTTATAATATAAGATATATTACTATATAAAATAGATTACTCATTCAAACATAATTACACATTATCTAGTTACATTAACAGAATCGTCATCATTCGCCACCATTTTGTAGAGAAGAATCTCTAGTCCTCTACTGCTTACAATTCTACAATGAAAACACTTCAATCATTGTTTACAGTCGCAATATGTGCCAAAATCTTGCATATGAAATCTTGTCAGACGTCAGTATGTTAGTATTTATTACAATGACTACTGTAAACAATGGTTACTCGAGCAAATCGGACACTTTATTGCAGATTGATTTAGTTAGGATTAGATCATCGATGCAAACGACTATTGGAAGCATTGTAGTTGTAAGCAATAACTGAGTTATTTCGATTTTAGACCTTGGGATCATGTGATGCGGAGGAATGAGGAAAATGTCGTGAGGAAAGTAAAGTAGTACCAGTAGGGGAAGACTAAAGAAACGATGGATGGACTGTTTGAAAGATGATATGGCTAGAAAGAGGGTGACTACCGAGATGACGACTAATAGAGAAGTATGGAAGAAAAAGACATGTTGCACCTACTCCAATTAAATTGGGATAGGGGCAGAAGAATGATGATAGGGCTTGGGTGGGATATATCCAACTCATATGATGGAAAAGTGTGATTAGACAGACAGGGTAACTACAGTACTGTAGAAGAACGGATCGAAACAGTGGTCAGAAAAAATGGTGATGATAATGACGATCTACCGACAGCACATTGAAAACGTTATTGGGGATGTGCAGGACACTTATTTGGGTAGCGAACGAAACTGTGGAAGTGAAGTTGAAGATGTTTTGATAGGAGGGCTGGGTAGGTAGGAAACATAAACTGCCATTCATAGTCATACTATGCTCATCTGCCACGAGATTAAATAGACCAGTTTACTTTTTAACATTATTATAAAGTAAATTCCGGGCTACAGGGTTGCTATCCGTCGGCAATCGTTATCTCATTATTAGTTGTCCATTCTTCAATTTGTATAAGCATTTGGTATTAGAACAATACTGTATACAACAATATAGCAGATACTTAAAGTCACAACAGTGTTAAAACATATCAGCGGTGCTATTCTGTAAGAATGTCACCGTGAAATTTTATGTGAAGTGAGCTGTCAATAGCATCAGGTGGAATGATAGCTCATTCTAAGCTCACTTCACCTAAGTTTTCATTGAGATTTTTAAAGAATAGAGTGGATAACGTTTCAGTGAGCTTCCCCGTATGAAAGTTCATCTACGTGAAATTATATAACATAACACCACACCTGTAATCCCCGAACGGTTAGGCAGAAGTATACCTATATAGTGCAGTACACCCACATTTCGACGGTTATGTTAAAGCCCTCTATAATAGGGAGCCGTGAAATAGTCTGCTGATCAACATAATACAGTGCAACCTTAATATAACGTACCTAAATATAACGATTTCCTCGATTTAGCTAATTCTTCGTAATGCCCTTGAATTGTCCATAAGAGTCAATGTAAAATATACGTTTACATTGCGAATATTTATTGTGAACAACGAATTGTCAACTATCAAAAAAAGTGTAAACTTCTTATTTACGAATTTTGTCAGCCCAAAACCTTTATATAACGTTCCCAATAGTATGTGATTCAGTCGCGACAGGTTTCGACGTTTTTACATCTTTATAACAAATTTTAGACCAACCTAACCTCATATATTGAGGTTAGGTTGGTCTAAAATTTGTTAAGGTTTGTTATAACAAACCTCAGTTTAACGAATTACTTAATATAACGATTTTTTTTTTGTTCCCTTCAGATTTGTTACATCGAGGTATTCAAATTCCACTCTTCCTTTCAACCCAACAACATAAAACGAACGATTTATAACAAAACGCACGTTTACAAAACGACAAAGACACCTTCACACCATCCGGGCGTCCGATTATTCCACTAACACTTCAGGCTTGAAACAAAGGCTTAAACCAATTCTAAAAGAACAGGACAGGTGTCTGCGAAAAATTTCTCTGAATCGTTTAGCATGGTAATAGAGGCGCATGCGCGCATATACATACGCCTTGATCAGACTCACGCGCAGAATAAGAATAATTGTGTGACTGGAATTTATATGGCGATGCGGTAGGTAATGTATTGTACCCTTTATGATATCTGTGGGACTATTTTCGGTAATAGCGCGGCTTTTAACGAGCTGGGTGTCATCCTGCGTGATGGTGATGGAATGTGAGGGCTGGTTGATCTAACAACAATATACAGGGTGGCAGGGACATCGACGCGCAAACTGTAACCATGAGTTCAGCACATGAGTTTAGATCCTATAGCGTCGTTAAAAAAAAAATTGCTGTTCCATACATTTTAACCGCGTAGGTATTGCACTTTTCTATGAAACAGAAGATTTTTTTTTGATAACCGACGAAAAATTTCGACGCTATTGGTTCTAAACTCATGTGCTGAATCCATGGTTACAGTATGCTCGTCGATGTCCCTGCCACCCTGTATAATACGTCAAGGTTTTCTCTGAATCTCCAGACTGGCCGTCGCCAGTAAAGGGGAGGCAGATTTTCGTGCGAGGTTTGAAATTGAAATATCTTGTCATCGTTAATCAGACCATTGGTGTTTTGACATTTGAGAATGCGTTCTTGACACCTGTTAGTTTCATACAAACGAATACGTGTTTGGCGAGTTTGATCTTTATTAACTACTAGAACTTTCAATGTCAAAACGGGCCTTTTATTTTTTGACAACTTTATAGCACAAAGCTTAGTAAACTAAAGCTTTTTCACTAAGCATTTTTAAGCCGCGGCCATCGTCGTAGTTATATCTATTTACGTACGAATTGTATTAAAACATCCAACCTTAGCATAAACAAGTCCTTTATTTTTCTCAAGCTCTCGATTACAAGGCACTGTCTTAATTAATTATTTACATATTTATTTAACGCCATTTTATGTAAATATTATTTCTGCGCGTGTAAACTAATACATTCTACATAGCTTGATATTAAAATAACACAATTAAGATATGAAATATAATATCCGTTATTTAATTGATAAAATAATGAATTTTGTATATTTTTATTCAATAAGTATTTCCATTTGTGGTTTGGTGTAATTGAGGCCGACTCGAAGCTTATAATACAGATAGGTTTGTTTGCCTTCACCCTTTAGATGCATACCTTTTATACCTAATTATGATATATGTATTCAAGCATACGTTTCCAGAGTAAAATCATTGAAAAATACATAGGCCTCGTGTATTCAAAGTACTTCAGCTAGGATGTTAATAGAGGCTGCTTCCACAAAATTATGTCTTTAACATAACATCACGCCCGTAAGGCCCGAAGGGTTAGGCAGGGGTGTACTTTAGTACACCCACATTTCGCCAGTTATGTTTAAGTTCTACGTAATAGGGGACGAGCTCGCCGGTGAGCGACCAACCGCGGTGGCGGTGGGTGACCATCAACCGGGCGCAAATCTAAACTTCAGGCTGCTACTGAGGAACTAATGGAAAAAGCCCAAAAACACTTTGCCTGACCTTGGAATCAAACCCAGGGCCTCATGCTTAGCAGTAGTGTTTCCGACCAACGAGGTTACATCCATCCAGACACAACAAAATAAATAAAATAAAATCTTTTTATTTCAGACATTGGTCCATAACGTGTTAGTAAAAGACAAAAAAAAAAACTAAGTTACATTGAAATATTAAAAATCATTAAAAAACTAAACAATTCCTTTTAAAAATTAAACAGTTACATTAAAAAAAATGACCAATCTACCGGTGGAAACCAGCCCAGTTGACCGCTCACCAGTGTATTTAAACACTAACTTAAAACCAAAAAAAATGCATTTTATGTGGAGGAATGTAAAGTGAGTTCCAAAATCCATTTACCGATTCGATGAATCGGTTCTCAAAGGAAATAAGTCGATCGCTTCATCGAATTTATCAGTGTAACACACCTACACGGATAAACCAGCTGCAAAGGTTGAATTTATAACAAAGTATGTGCGCCCGCGCCTCAGTTGTGGGAAAAGTTGTCAGATATGGAGGAAAATCGGCCGTACGCGCACATCATTACGTACCTACTTTGCACAAAATTGGCCCCAATCCAGAAATAATTGAAATCATCATGTATTCCAATGGAAACATAGATTGTGTCAAATGTAGGTGTTACTATAGTAGGTACACCTCTGCCTTACCCTTCGGGGAAAACAGGTCTGATGTTGTTATGTTACGTTATAATATGTCAGTGTAAAACGGTTTTGAAAATGTTTTTAGTTCCCGCAGTCAGAGCGACTTTAGAAATTCGCACATGACATTGTTTAATTGAGATCAGTGTGACCCAGTAGTTATGGCCTCGACTTGTACGTCGTGGGTCCAAACCCTTTGTGTAATTTAGTTCATCATCACTGCTTTCAAAACGGTGAAGGAAAACATGTGACATCTACCAACCCGCACTGGGCCCGCGTGGTGGATTACGGCCAGCAGTGGGAACTTATAGGCTGACTATACTATAGTTTTACATTTAATTTAAAAAAAATCACGATTATTTATCTCTACATCAATTTTAAATACTCCAAGTAACGTTACATACTTTAGCGGTATCCACAACGCCACATGCGAACAACGCGCCATACTGACGTCACGCAAATCCTGCATCTCGCAAGCAGAGTTTACCGCACCACTAGCATACATACAAAACTTCCCAACAACAATCGTTGGGCAATTGCCCGCCAGACAAAACACCCGTCTGGTCGGAGGATCTTCCCTTTTCTATGGAGGATGAGTGAACTTTACACCCTGTTCCTCATGCCTCTAAACATACTAAACTTTAAATAAAAACACAAACATACAAATACATAAACGCGAATGTATTCTAAAACAACTTATATTCATAGTTAGTATCACATAGATCAAACTTCAAAGCCCATAAATCACTTCTTATAAATTCTGTCCACGTTGCAACTATAAATTCATCGAACCAATACTTCTATAATACTATTCCTAACACATCTATATGCGCAGGGACCCACCATTGTAGGCCAATCAGAGTGGATCTTCCCAGAAACTATTACATGAATTTGACACCGGATGCGCAAGAGACGCAAAACGGACGGGCGGACTCACCGGCTGTGTATATTATACGGTACTATTAAGAGTCAAAACAATGCGACAATAACGAACTAATGGCTAATGAATTATTTTCATATCCTTGCAGGTTAGCATCCGCAGTTGTCTTGTTATTTGCACGTGGTTTGAATTAAACTGCTGTTAGTGTTAAGGTTTAGCGGAATCGGTATCAATGTATGTATGCTTGGGGATACGTTTTTGGCATTTGTAAAAGGATGGACTAAATAGTCTTATTATGCTAGTAATAAGACGTCCTAGTGTGTCGTCAGTGATCTATTAGATATTTCCTATTCCAGTATCAGTGTAGAGAGTTGCTGTGTCTGCGCACCATAATATATGTTTTATGTAATGTTGTATGTATTTATAGAATTTTTAAGTTATATTAATATTGTATTGTATGTGTTAATATGGGCCTTGATGCCTGAAATAAATGGATAAATAAAAATAAATAATATCTTCCGCGTCTCCGCAGAGTTTGGTCGCTATGGCTGAAATTCGGTCTTGAGGACTATTATTATTCCTGTATACATTTGATTTCACTAATTAAATAGGTTATCCTATTGCTGAGATTGGTTCTATTGCAATTTTCGTCTTGACCTAATTATTCTTGACGATTCCCCTGCACGCTTTGTTTAAGGGGGATGCGCTAAGGTAACCAGCGAAGTTAATTAATTGACGTACGTTTTTTGTAACAGGTCAGTGATTTTTATGACTATAAAAGTCATCAATACAACTCCTTTGGTCTATTCTATAAATAAATATTTGTTACAGCCGCTAATCATAGTTAGATCAACATACAACCTGATACTAACCTGCAAATTGCAAAAAACGTAAGAAACTTTGAATTTCGTGGGCTACCGCTGACACTTTCCCCTTAAACAAATAGTTAAGTGAAAAAGTAAAAAAACAAAAAGTTTTTCTCTTTCACTTAAACAGTTATTTCAAAAATGAGCAGGACGTAATTACAGCCGTGACAATAAAAAACCAAACAATTAAAAACACTGTTACCATCAATCAAATCATACTATCGCAGTCAACAGGAATTCCTGCAACATTCAAGTACAGTCAGCCACATAAATATGCGGCAAACGGACAATTTCATTAAGTTTAGTTAGTAGGGCCAGTCGGGGCATTCTTGTCCTTGTTTAGTTCAACATATGATCGTGCGCAGGACATTCTTTACTTGGTTTAGTACTTTAGTTGCACCAATTTATGAGGCGGATGGGCTCAAAGGATTGCTTGCGCGACATACAGACATGAAAACAAGCAAACAATTTAAAAGAGGAGAAAAGCAATCATGTGTTTCACTTTTATCACATAGACGGTAAAGAAGTGATCCTTCTTAAAAAACTAAAGAATAAGAGAGATTTACTGAGTGATAGAGATAATTATTCTTATTAACAACTAGTTGTTAGCCCGCGACTTTGTCTGTGATCCAGGATGAAAAGTAGCTTATCCTTGGTCCTTCTCCGGATCATGATCTACTCATGTGCCAAATTTCATCCAAATCCGTTCAGCCGTTTTAGACTGAAAGCGTAACAAACAAACATACTTTCGCATTTATAATACATATCAATTACTATTTTTACAAGCTAACACTAATATATATACTACAACACATTTTCGTATTATATACAAGTATATAATACGAAAAAATATAGAAAAAGGCAGGAGCCCATTGGGCATCAAAAAATTCGTCCGCATCACTGTCAATGGGATAAGTGCCCAAAAGGCTGGCAGCATTACCAAGGTGGATGGCAATGTTGATTCTTTAATACATATTAGTTAGGATATAATAAGACTTAGTTTGCAATGTGAAAATTGTTTAATTAACAGTGTACTCATTGTTGAATAAGCCTAATATATAAATAAATAAATATGCTTATCTAACTTATATGAATAAAGTCAGGAGCAGTGGTAGCCTACTGGTATTGGCCTTGAGTTACTATTTGTAGGTCGTTAGTTCGAACCCAGGCAGGCACTTAAGTTTGTGTATTTAATTTCATCACCGCTGCTCTCAAAACGGTGAAGGAAAACATCGTGAGGAAACCGGCATGTCCTAGAGCCAAAAAATTCGAAGACATGTGACATGTACCAACCCGCACTGGGCCCGCGTGGTGGATTTATGAGTTATGATTATGACCCAGTCCCTATCACAGAGAGGAGGCCTATTTCCCAGCAGTGGGAAAGTTATAGGCTGATAATGCATACAGGCTGATTTTTCAAAGACCAGCCAAATTTAAGGATGTGGTACAGACCACCAAACTGAACAACTTTCTCCATGGGACAAATAGCGTAATCGCGAAAATTTTATCAACTGTCCCATAGAAAACTTTAATACCTACTCGACCTAAATGTATGGGACGGCTGAATTTTTATTCGCGATTACGATGTTGGTCCCATGGAGAAAGTTGTTCAGTTTGATGGTCTGTACCACATCCTTAAATTTGGCTGGTCTTTAAAAAATCAGCCTGTATAAGTTGTATCTTTCTTCTCTCTCATGTAACGAAATGTGTCTAAACGTGACGGGTCCTTCATATTCCACTCTCGATTCGCATCCAAATATATCGAATCGCCGCCTAAGAAGTTTCACTTCAAATTGTGAATTTGATGATCATGTATAAATGATAAATGATTTTATTTCTGTAAGTAGCTTTGTACAAACACTTTTACACATCGATCATATTCTTTTAAACTACATAGATGAGGTCGGCGTTTCCTATCTGACTAGTCTGAGAAGAAAGGCCGAAATAAACTCAGAGGTCACAGTCTCTTTTAAAGTCCAGACATAATCTTGGTCAGATCTATGTGTGTATTTTAACATGAGGAGGTTTAAAAACAATGACGATGACGTAAATATTAAGTAATATTTGTAATGTTGAGATCATGCTAAGATAGTTCAACAAGATTGATGTAAGTCCCGTGAAAGAAAAGTAACAATCACGGAAATGTTACATTCTCATAACAAAAAAGGAAAAAATGGTACGTTTATTATTAGATTTTTATAAAAACTTACAGTTTTATTAATATTACATGGTTTCTGAAACTATAAACAATGAAAAGTAGGTAATTCTGATGCTGACGCACTGAGTTCTGAGACTAAACATTGGAACCTATGTATCTAGCCGTCATGATTAAAATTGAATTAGTTGAATTAAAACACCAAAAACACTTATTCGCTCATCTTTTCTTCCAAAAATAAAAAGGCCCATTTTGACATTTGAGAATGCATTCGGGACACCTGTCAGTTTCATACAAACGAATACGTGTTTTGCGAATTTGATCTTTATTAACTACTAGAAGTGTCAATGTCAAATCGGGCCTATTATTTTTTTACAACTTTAATACTAGTTTCTTCCCGCGACTTCGCCCGCGTTGTTGTCAACTATACTA
Source organism: Apamea epomidion (assembly GCA_947507525.1). Classification (NCBI taxonomy): domain Eukaryota; kingdom Metazoa; phylum Arthropoda; class Insecta; order Lepidoptera; family Noctuidae; genus Apamea; species Apamea epomidion. Next base: position 13,770,172 of record OX382241.1, on the reverse strand, counting down.
GTACGAGTATAATACATACCCGATGAAACTCTGCAATAATAGAGGTTTCTGCCGATGAAAGAATCTTCGAAATCGGACCAGCTCCCTAATTGCGCAATACTATCAGTAATAATTTGAATCATTTTGAAGGATATTGCTAATCCACTGCTTCATATGTTCGAAAAATTTGTCTGCTCAACAACTTAAATAACGCAATGAATGTTGTTGAACTGTTAAATGGGATGCCATTCCTACTTATAATGTGTTACGCGATTAGCCCGCTTTAGTACTTCCAGAGGTAACCTCCTATACCCAAAACTTTACCTCTATATAATACTAGTGTAGATATTTAATAGTTTTGACCAAAACTTTGCCCCACTGACAGCTTTAGCAACGGCCTCGCACAAAAAAACTATCTCGTGTTTTACAACCAGTCCAGTCTATCCGTATGTCCCAGGTCATCTCAGTTTAAGGCATTCAAACTAATTACTAAGTTTACGATTTCATCTGCTGGCGTACATTGAGTTGTCTTACATTGTGAGTGATACGGCCTCTGTGAATGCCCACCTGACATTTTTATCACATGACGCCATCTTGGATTGCGCCTGAGTCTAATACAAGAGGGAATCAGAGGGATACAATACAAGCCGCCATCAACTCGCCGTGGGATTGATGAACGTGGAAATGGTTGGATAACTAAAGTTATTATAATTTGTTGCTCATTTGTAAATGCAATTGACTGTACTTAGTTTTTTGTTAATTTGTCTAATTTTATTGTAGAGCAGCTGTGACTTCGTCCGCTTGCATATTGGATTTCATGAGTTTTTTATTTCCTTGCGCGGAACCCTAATCCTTTTTTGTAAAATAAGTATGTCACTAAAAGTATATTACTCCTTATTACATCAGCTATCTGCCAGTGAAAGTCCCATCTAAATCGGTCCTGCCGTTTCGGAGATTAGCCGGAACAAACAGACAGAAAGACAGGTTTTTTTTTTATATAAGTACTTTCATATCATCATCATCTGCCTAGCCGTTTCCCAACTATGTTGGGGTCGGCTTCCAGTCTAACTGGATACAGCTGAACACCAGTATTCTACATGGAGCGACTGCCTCTCTGACGTCCGCAACACAGTTACTGGGTGATACGATACCCCTTAGGTAAGAATGGTTGTCAGACTTTCGGGCTCCTGACTACCCGTAACAACTGTCAAAGATCCTGTAGTACTTTCATAAGCATTTAGTAATAAGCTGTTATTTTTACATTACAAACATACACTTCAATTTTATTTATTTGTATAGATATCTCTAAGGTTTCGTGGTTGTTGTGTCTCTGTTAGAAAATTATAGTATGATGTTTGTATGTCTCCTGCGGATCGTAACACATTATTAGTTTGAATGGCTTTCATTTTGACAGTACAACAACATTCATTGCGTTATTTACGTTGTTGAGCAGACACATTTTTCGAACATTTGAAGCAATGGATTAGCATTTAGCAATATCCTTCAAAATGATTGAGATTGATAGGGTGTTGTACTTTACGTATTGTTAATTAACACTATAGGAAAAGCCTATTAAACATGTTGGAAGGAAATCGAAAGGCTTCAAACCAGAGACCGTACGACCCAATAACGTAAGCGTCATTAAACCCAAAAATAAACAAAACACGGTGGTTTTATTTACAAAGCCATAAGCTTTTTACGACGCTACCCTAAATGATATCCGAATGTCATCTAAAATCCATGTCTGAGCTATAAACTTGTAATTTCCCTCACCCGCTCGTACTGGGTGTCAATCAAACAGTCGTGAAACGCATTCAGCCGTCGCAAAACGCGTTTTCGCGTCCCATTTGGCGGCGCCCTTAGTCCTTAATCATATCCAATCCCAGCTAGTTCTCCTTTACGTTAAATGACTCTGCAACTTTTTTGCTCAAACAGTTTTTATTTCACGCGATTTTTACGAGCAACAACAATATTTTACGACTTATGACTGTATCGCAATGAGTTGCATCGGTTTATAATACTTTAATTTCACCGCCAGAAAACCATAAAAATATGCAAATGCGATATAAAAGTCGTTCGTGAGGCGACAATAAAACGCATTAATCCGAGCGACAGGCAGATAAGTCGTGCCGTCTACTTATCGAAAGAACACTGTTAAAATATAAATACTTATTATGTATATATATTTGTTATAGGTCCGATATTAATAAAGTTTTGTAATTAACGGTCATTACAAATCGCGCGTTTGTCACATTTTAATAAGTGTTAAATTAAAAAGTATATAGCCGGGTCATTATTTTATATGTTTATTTATAAAAGAAGTTTCTCGTCGGCTTTGGATCAACAACAAAAAACTCGAAATCCATTAATTTGTATGGATGACATCTTCAAAACCAACGACATAATAAATATTAAAATATTTCAGTATCATCTAAGGAATATTAGTAGTTAATTAAAATGGGGTTTTAATCCGTCTATAAAATTACATTAGCTCTTTAGATTATAAAACTGTTTGCTCCTTTATTCACAAACTTTGCTTAAGGTTAAGTAGTGATTGCGACTATATTTTAACGTTTAAACGTCGCTTAACTTTGTCCATCCTATCCTACTTCCTACTAATATATAGGGTGACGGGGAAACCCGACGTATTCCTGGAAAAGGGTTATGCTAGAAGTCATTAGCAACAAATTAAGTCCAGTGGACTAGAGGTCAAAACTGAATATTTAAAATTAAAACATAAAAATTTTGCTATTAAAGACCTTTTATTTCTGAGATTATGTAAGTTTGCAAGCATTTTTTAAAAATTGATCTCTCATTTTGCAACTTTTAGAAAAGCAGCAATTAAATGTTTGGAGTGGGGTAGTTTTTTCTCATAATTAATTGTTTTTGGTAACAATTCAGAAAATTTCTAATACAATCGAAAAATCGACATAGCTCGGTAACCAACCAGTTTTGACCCCTAGTTAACTGGACTAAATTTTTTACTAATGAACTCTAGTATAACGCCTTTCAAGGAATACGTCGAGTTTCCCTGTCACCTGTATATACGCGAAAGTTTGTATGGATGGATGGACGAATGTTTGTTACTCTTTCAGGCAAAAACTACTGAACGGATTAGAAATTTGGCACACAGATAGTTTATAACCAGGATTAACACATAGGATACTTTTTATCCCGATATTCGCACGGGATCGACACTTATGCGGATGAAACCGCGGGGCGCTGCTAGTCGTTTATAAACAAACCCTTTTATGTTTAGCCCATTTTGCACTTCTAGGTCTGTGAAAAATTAAAAACGACATTGACCTCCAATGTTTAAAAAAAAGAACACGACATTTTTAATAACTATGAAAATATTAATAAGTTTTATTAATAGGTCCCTTATTACAAATTAGTTTATTTTCACACAAAATGACGTATTTTACCTAAAATTTATGGGTCATAAAAATCAAATTGGACCTTCGAAGGCAGATACGGTTTTACTTGTAATTAGGACCCACCGCAGATACGCGATTCCACTTTTTACAACAGATTAAGTGACAAGTCATTAAAATTATCGTTAGGATGATCGTAAATTAACGTGTTTTTTAATGGGAACTTAATAAATGTCTTAACAACTTCGATATAAACAAGAATATGCAGACAGATGCCTCATTTAAGTGTTTCTTCTATGTCTCGCGTCGAAGCGTTCCTTCACTCTATAGTTTAGCATAGAACCTTTCATCACACAATAGCGTTTAATTTAGTCAATTCGATCATTACTTTTGCAGTCTCGAAGCATATCGATGGCAAATCTAGGTACAGAAGCCAGCACATCAAGCAACTACAATCTGTCAAATTTCTTTAATAGATTTTTAACTTTATCGCTAGAGCATTAAGGTTCAAGTTTGATTGGGAAAATTTGACAGTTTCGGGTAGCTTCACCTGCTGGCGTCTGTACATAAATTGAGTCAGCCCAGAATTAGCTAAGGGTGTCGGTGTTCTGCTAGGGTCGCTGGTTGTTCAAAAGAGTTACCGTGGCCCCTGGCACAGGCAACTGAAGAAACATGGGTGGGTTTTAGTCAGTAAAAGTCTGACATCGAAATCTGCCCTCCCGCACCGCCCAGAGCGGGAGAAGTTATTTGAAGATTTTCCAACCAAAATAAATGGTGTAGCTGTCCCAAGCTTGATCAAGCAAATAAATTCATAAGCAGCATTTTTTGTACAAAATCATTTTTCAAATCATTCAGCCGAGTCAATTGAGGATAGTAAAACTGGCTCTAAGTCTAAAGCTAATAATAACAAAAATGGGTGGAGATGCATAGACGACTCCATCTTGGAGTGTAAATGTGATGCTGTTCCATAAACGATAGGACACTTTCATGTCCTGCGTGTCCTGTCAGCTGAACTACAGGAACTGATGGGAGCTAGAGATGGCGCAAAAAATGTAGCCATTTAGATTGCCACGCAAAGAAGAAGAGAAGAATAACAAATAGTAACAAATCCATACATTAAATGCGAATGTAACTCGTCTGTCTGTTACTTTTTTTCGTTTTGACAGTTCAACAACATTCATTGCGTTACTTACGTTGTTGAGCAGACAATTTTTTCGAACATATGAAGCAATGGATTAGCAATATCCTTCCAAATGATTCAGATTATGATTGAGTCTGTTACGCAATTAGGCTGCAGATTTGGATGATATTTGGCACATGAAGAGACCATGACCATGTAGTAGGTACGTTCCCGTGGGATTACTGCCGACCTCCATGCGAACGAAACCCTGGGCAAAAGCCAATGGCAAAAGCCAATTTATCATATAACACACGTTAAGTAAGCACTGAACAGTTACAAACACTTACAAGTCATTCATGCAACAATGTATTTTACTATGCAAAACGTAGGTACCTGAAGCACTAAAACTGAAGACAATACTTCTTTATAAAGAAGGAAGAACCTTGGGAGCTTGTGACAACTGACGATTGTCAGAAATTTAGCTTGCTTGAGTCGCGACCCGTAATGATAAATTACACGGCAATATTCTATAGTCACAATCTCTCTGGCTGTAGCGTAGTATACATGGTGGAGACGACAATAAATTAAACTACGTCGATCTAATGACGTTCCTAGTCAGCATTTATAATTTAATCAAATATTTCCAATACTTTAGTCACTATTACTAGTCAAAGATTGGCAAAACCCATAGTTAGCCCATCATTTCTATTTAGTTTTTTTCAGTAATTAAATCACTTTTCTAATTTCGATGTTAGGATTTAGTTGATAGTTCCAAAATGTTCCTATACATTAGTATTGCCAGTGTTTTCATTTTCATTTCGTCTCCACGATGTACAGACGTCCAAAATGTCGTGTAGCGACAAGTAAAACAAGACTTATAAAGACCAAAGGTAAAATGAAATAAACAAGACGTTCACATATTTAACCATTTAAATTTTTCAACCACTCACAATAACTCTCGCTCACAGACTCAAAACGCACCTGCCAAGACGCCTTCATCAAGACGAATTGCTGCCTAACCAATAAAATGGACAACAGGACAGAAGACGGGTAACAATCACAAGAACTATTGATCACTCCGAACTTACTTTGAAAACTACCCGACAATCATACAGTATCTCATTCCGTGCCTCGCGTCCTTGACCGAGAAACACGAAACCAAAAACAAACCAAACCGCTCAGTCATAAAGTTGATAGTTGCTTGTTCTTAATGGCGTGTGAAATGGGATTTGCATGGGCAGTCCCACTACAATTATATCCAGTGACCCAATGTCGCCAGTAACCTATTTGGTGAGGAAATTGAGTTTGTCGAATTCCATCAAAATTGGATCTGTACTCTTGCATTGTAAAACACCTCGGTGGCACTTGCTCTGGCGCTCGCGGGTCTAGGGTCATAGAAGACTGGCGTCACGTTATTTGTTTGTTGTTCAAAGGCATTAGACGAGAATCGCCGGTTCTTTTTCTGTATGAGTATGCCAAAAAGTCGAAATTTATTAAACAGTGTATGGTGTGCCTTAGTTTCGAAACCCAAAGAACAGACGACCTTGATTAGTCTACGACAATGGTGAAAGCATGGAGACAAATGAGTTCTGACTGTCAGACAACCTACTTTGATAAGTCTATGCCAAAACAAATGAATCCCACCCGAACTTTTTGACTCGTATCCATAGAGCAACACGGTCCGCCGGTGGCCCGTGTTGCTCTATGCTCGTATCGGAGGACGTAACCGATATAAATCCATTCTAGATTTTGGACCAACGAGAGCTTAAAGAATTTTGTCTGTAATTCTGTGTTTGACCGCGTGTACGAACGCTTTGCAAAGACTACTTTACGACGACCGAGGGTCGCCTACGGTCGCATAATATGTCATGCCATAGTCACACCTTACAAGAAGATATTGGTAGGTAGGTACGTGGATGATATGTATAAAACTGGGTAGAAATGAAGAGAGACGCAAAGTCGGCAATGGTTCCATTTGAGCTGTCAATTTTCCTAGTCATTATTCATCTTCTCTTGCCAATGATTAATGATTCTAAAGTAATTATAATAATACTAGCTTCTGCCCGCGATTTCGTCCGCATGAAATTTCGGCTCCCGAAGTACCCACCGCGTCGCATCATATGGCCCGCCCGCACTTTTACTTCGTTTTCGTCTGGCGTTCTTTCTATTTGTCTTTTTGCTCGGCTCCTAAGGGCGGTAGCGTGATGTTAAATACCCTATAACTTTCCTCAAGAATTGGACTGTCAAAGGCAAAAACATTTTTTGAAATCCGACTGGTAGTTCTAGAGATTAGCGCGTTCAAACTAACAAACTCTTCTGCTTTTAAAAAAATAAAAAGAGACACACACCAGAGGGGCAATTCTCGTAATTTTAAGAACGTCCATAGTCCATAGTCTGATCTCAGTCTCAATCTGTCAGAAATATCTCTAATTTCCCTACACTTTGACAAATTTTTGACATTTGTTTGTGGCCGAGATGAGACTGCGACTAGATTTTGAACGTTTTAAATTACGAGAATGGGCCTTCTGACGTGTAAGTGCAAGAAGCTCTTTCTCATTCCAACCAAATACAAATAAGAAGAAAAATTCACATCGAAAAATGATCCTTAAAGATAAAGCGAGAATACAAATAGACGAGAGCAGTGTTGAATGAAAACATCGGTACAAGGTTGGCACACCCAGACATTTAGTGTAAATACCACCATCATGTTTTCATGGTACGAAATAATGATCATTAGACCATTCTTATGAATTAACAACATGTTGACCGCTTGTGTGGTTATAACAATGGAAGTAAGCTCCCTCACAGCTGCTTCAGCTCCTTCTGAGAAGCCCTTCAGGCATCACGGACAGGTTTTTAAAAGGTTATTTTTGGAAGCCTTCATTGAAAGCAGGAGCATCGTTTTGTGCGGTCACTCTTTGATGGAACTCCAACAATGCTGAAGAGGATAACAAAAGTTGCGTGTGTGTTGTATCTAGATTAATTTTACTTTACTTTGTTTAATAGATGTTTTCCGCGTACCTATTGTCCACCTTTCCGAAAAAAAAATCCTTATTTTTCTGTTTCGTCCCACAATTCAATTGTTTCTTTTTTTATTGCTGTTAACCTCGATCACGCCTGATGGAAAGCGATGTATGAGGTCTATGATGGAACGAGCGTGCCCAGATTTAAATGGGAAGGGTTAAATGTGGAATCCGGGAACACAGACGCTGGCAGAGAGTTCCGCACTTTAGCCGTGCGCATAATAAATGTGGTGGAGCGCTGAGTACCGTCAGTCAATTATGTGTTTAGTCAGTATTTTGATACTGGTGATGGTGCTATGGAATAATTCTATTTAGCTTTCACCTTAATTTTCCCGACAGCAAAACTTTTTTTGCCATTTTTTGGATTGTATTGGTCATGCTAGCTCAAAACGAAAACTAGCGAAATGAGTTGACAAAACTTTATCTGTAGTGCTATTCTTCAACTTAGGTGAAGTGGGCTGTCAATCGTGTCAATCCCTAGCATCGGATGGAATGACAGTTCACTAGAAGTTCACATCACCTAAGTTTTCACGGTGAGAATTTTACAAAATATATCTGACCTAGAAACCAACACAAGGATGTCCTCAGGAATAACAACCTCGACTGACGAACCGTATCACACTTTCATAAAATTAAAAATAAACCTATTAAATATGTATAAGCGGTGCCTTTTGAATTACAAATGAGTCAAACAGCTCCGAGAAAAAATGTCACATTAAAAAAGTTTGATTGTCACAATAATTACTTCAAAACATAATGAGTTTTTGTACATGGTGTTCAATAACTTGCAAAATATATTGGATCGTATTGTTCAAAGAAATTAAATGTCTTTTTTTTACACGTAATTTGTAATATATTTTGACCGGTTGTATGTATGAAAATCGCGCACGCTTCCCAAATATTTCTTCCATCACTTAAAGTAGGGGAAAATCTTTATAAAGCATTTACAGAATCTACATTTTCGGACACCGTATGATTCCAAACAACTGTTATCTGTTCCAGTAAGTATTTTTTAAATAAATGCGCACGCGCAAAGCTATGTGCATTGAGTAAGATGCCGCCATCTGTCAAAATCGTGGGGCCATTGTGTGCAAGCTTACCCGTTTCCATTGTGGTACAAGCTGGGAGCTGCGACTTTATTCTGAATGTTGATCAATGGGCTGTTCTAGATGAAATTGGGGACATCAGCTTTTATTTTGCATGGATGGGTGGCCAGATATGAATCCCCGAATGATTGCATCAATCACGCACTTCGGGGGAGACACAATTTGTGTTTTTGCTTAATCCAAGGTATGAACCGATGAAAATTAGAAGTCTATAATTAAACACAACCTTATTTTCTATGCCCATAAACCACTATGTAAGAATGTAACCCAAAAATACCTTCAAAATGATTCAAATTTGATTGATAGTATGTGACGCAATTAGGGTGCAGGTTCTACCCGTGATGGTAACAAGATTAGACAGCATACACTATATATTTATATAACATATGTAATTCATATCTGACCCTAAATTAACAAAGTTCAAGCTTATAATCAAGTCCTTGCAGTAACCATATGTCAGCGATTTGTTTAGAATTACATTGTAAATTAGGTTATCTTGTCAGCATTGATTTATTTATGAGCAAGTTGCTGTGTTGCTAGGCAAGATTATTATTACGTTGCGTGCATATACAAATCTGAACTAATTAACGTTCATAAGTGATATTGTGTGTCTTTTCGGTGAATGTCCCCGGATACGTACTACCGGTTTTAATTTTTTTGCGCGGAAGTCTAATTCTTTTTCGAATATAAAAGTAGCCAAAGATACTTCAGGTAACCATGTGCTGGTAGGTACTCAGGTGGTAGGTAAAGGTAACTACTACTAGCCTACTTTTATTTTATAGGACTTTCACTGTCAGGCCGGTGAAAGTCCCGTCAAAATCGGTCCAGCCGTTTCTGAGATGAGCAGGACTAGACAGACAGAAAAAATAATTAAATTGATATTTTTGTTATAAGTACCGTATATACTTTCATATGAATTTAGTAAAAAGCTGTTATTTTGACATTTACAAACCGAAACTTCAATTTTATTATTTACCAGCTGCTGCCCGCGACTTCGTCTGCGATCCAGGATGAAAAGTAGCCCATATCCTTCTGCAGATCATGGTCTACCCGTGTGTCAAATTTCATCTAAATCCGTTCAGCTGTTTTAGCGTAGAAGCGTAATTCTTAAATTGTCTAATTTTCTGCGCAACTTTCTTAAGTTTTTTTTCTGCAAGAACCTTCTACAAAGTACCTATTAGAAAACTTAAAAAAAAATATTGATGAAATCGGTAAAGTCGTTCTCAAGTTATGGCGTGACCAAGGGAAATAGGGATTAATTTTTATACATATAGATTTGCATTTTGTTTTTCGAGATATCGCCAAGCGGTTAGTCTACCCTTCACGTAGCCTATTTCTTGGCAAAGAATTAGCATCGCCATACAACGTGGCAATGCTGCCAGCCTTTTGATCATTTGTGTTAGCTTATATTACCTATGTAGGGGAGACCTGTACAAAACCGTATACCGGGGTAAAACAGTATAGCATGTCTATTCTTGTCAAATAATTCAAAGTTCCCGCGCGCAAACTGCTCAGCGGCGTCGACCAATTGGAGCTATTTGTCAACAAACACTTGTCGCTGCAGGCACGCGCGTTATCAAAATAATTGATTTTATTGTTTTTCGGTGTTCTTGATCTTATTTTTGTGAAGATTCAATCAATAATAGTGAAATTTACGTATATAACAGGTAAGTGTCCAATCAACTATGTTAAAGTGTGTTTATTAACTCGTAATTCACAAATATTTGAGTAGGTAAAATCGGTTTGCGTATGTAGTAGTGAGTTATATATGTAAACATTGAGTCTTGGGTCAAAACCGTACGGGGCAAAACCGGCTACTATACGATTTTGACCCGCATGAATGAATATAAATTTACTTATTTTTTTTTATTTTAGGTGCAGTTAAAATGCCGCGTAATTATAAAAGAACTACTTCTAGACAAGAATGGGATCCGGATAACATGAAAAAAAGCCGTTCAAGCGGTATTTGATGGCACCATGGGTTACTTGAAAGCTGCCAAAACTTTTGAGGTACCAAAATCAACATTACAAGATCGAGTAAACCGATTTAGACAGAACAATGACCTGGAGTGTTCCACACGAAAAGGTTTGGGACGATTTAAACCGATTTTTTCAGTTTCCCAAGAACAAAGTCTAGTTGAGCATGTCTTGATCATGGAAAAACGATTATTTGGTCTCACGTATAAAGATCTTCGACGCTTAGCGTATCAGCTCGCAGAAGCAAACAATATTGACCATTGTTTCAATAACGTTTATAAACTAGCGGGAGAAGATTGGCTGGCTGGGTTCATGAAGCGACACCCACAATTATCACTGCGTGCTGCCGAGCCGACGTCGGTGGCAAGAGCAATGGGATTTAATATGGTCAGTGTCAACAGATTTTTTGATTTGTTAGAGGAAGTTATAGATCAATATAAATTTTTGCCTACGAAAATTTACAATGTGGATGAAACGGGCCTGACAACGGTACCAAAAAGACAAAGCAGAATAGTTGCTTTAAAGGGAAGAAAACAGGTTGGTCTAGCTAGTTCAGCGGAAAGAGGCCAGCTGACTACCGCTGTCCTGTGTGTGTCTGCTTCTGGAAATTATATTCCTCCACTGCTAATATTTCCACGAGTTCGGATGAAGGCTGAACTTCTAGATGGTGCTCCACCAGGGACAGTTTCGGTTTGTCATCCAAGTGGGTGGATACAAAGTGATATTTTTGTTGAGTGGTTGAATCACTTCATATCGTCAGTAAAGCCCAAAAAAGATGATCCTGTCCTTCTTTTACTCGATGGACACTCGACCCATACAAAAAATCTCCCACTGATCGAAAAAGCTAGGGACAATGGAGTTGTAATTTTAAGTTTCCCCCCTCATTGCACCCACAGACTTCAACCGCTTGACGTGAGTATCATGGGTCCATTAAGCACTTATTACACCCAAGAAGTGAACGCGTGGCTACGGAATAATCCGGGTAGAGTAGTGACACAGTTCCAGCTGGCAAGACTTTTTGGAGCAGCGTACTGTAAAGCGGCAACTGTACAGAACGCCGTATCTGGCTTTACTAAAACAGGCATATTCCCAACGAACAGGACAGTATTCGGAGAAGCAGATTTTGCCGCGGCTGAGACAACGGAAATACCTTCTACAACTCCATCAATTTCCACCGATGCAGATGTCAACCCGACACCATCAACTTCTTCAGCGCCATTCGTTCACTCAACACCATTAATTTCTGCTCTACCTATTGAGCCGACGCCATTAACTAGCACAGCATCGCCAGTTCTTACAACGTTGAACCAGAACCGTGTAACGGTGTCTCCAGCGGATATAATGCCAGTTCCTACGATAAGCGTGGACCGTAAAAGAGCAACCGATAACCGAAGAGGAAAAACTGCAGTTATCACTTCCTCCCCCTATAAAAACGAGTTAGTATCCATCTCACAAAATAAAACTCCTAAGTTTAATTTGACTCAACCTTCTAAGGCCAAAAAATTAAAACAAAAAATAATAAATGACAACATTTGTTTGTACTGCCTGGAAGAATATGGTTCAAGCCGCGTGGACGAAGGTTGGGTGCAATGTAGGGAGTGCAAAGGTTGGGCTCATGAAGGTTGCACAGGTTATGACTCCGACGATTTAGATGATTTTGTATGTATGGGATGCGTTGCTTCCAGATAATTTCTGGGGCAATGTCGTATATAATATACGGTTTTACCCATATGTCGGGGTAAAACCGTAATTAGAAGATGTTTAAAAAAAATTGATTTTTATTGTTTAAGATTTTAATTATTCCAAATATTTTCATGTGATTATGTTCCTTATGAGACTGACTAATTATAATTGTTGAGAAGATAAATTAGTGTTTTGAGATGAAAGACCTACAACCCTAAAACCTTAGCTATACGATTTTGACCCGGTCTCCCCTAAATATTATCCCGATTAATAAAAATATTTTTGTATAGATAATTTCACAGTTATCTTGTAAGTGGTGACGGGCATTGTATACGATCCCTATGCCATATGTTTTGCAATAAAACCTACTTTCAACCGCAAGGTTCCGGAATCATTAACGGTCAGCCACATAAGTTTAATGTTCACACCCATATTATCTTATAGCCAATCAATTATTCGGAGCATAATGTGATGTTATAATAATGTCAGCCTTTAATTATACCACTGCAGGCTAGAAAGAAGCTGAACAACTGTTCTGCCTGTCATAGGACAGAGCTGGCTTCGCAGACCAGAAGGCTAATTGTCGTAATTTAAAACGTTCAAAATCTAGTCGCAGTCTCATCTCAGCGACAAACAAATGTCAAAAACTTGACAAAAATGTAGGGAAAATAGAGGTATTTTTGACAGATTGAGACTGAGAACAGACTGTGAACGTTCTTAAAAATACGAGAATTGTTAAATCGAATTGCCCTCTGATGTCCTGTCCTAACCTAATAATAAAAAGAGAGAAGATTTGTTGTTTTGTAATGGATGAAATTTAGCACGTAGGATAGGAGGAGACAAAGACTTTTATACTTCTAAAGGAGCTCATCCCTCTTACTTTTAGACAATATTATAAATAAATTTTAGTGCAATAATTTTTGTCCGGAAGTGAGCAATATCTTGATCAGTAAACATTATTAGTATCGTTAAGGAATTAAAACTGATAAAAACTGTTTTATCTTGAACATTTTGCATTGTCTCCGTAATTATTTAAGGATGGAATGGTGTCCACGACCCGTAAATTCGACCTACAGATGGTTGAAATCATATTTGTTTTTTGGCAGAGCCTTTACAAACAAGACTACAGCAACCAATTATTGGTTAAAAACTTTTAAGGGGGAAGCACCAGTCCCATAAGTAAAGATGTAAGTATGAAGGTATGGCATTATCAGTGGTGTCCAATGTCTAAAATGTATGTCCCTATTTTATAACTTACAGGTATCCCATCCTTTGCTGCAATATGACTGCGCTTCAGATTGAACTCTTCTATAATATCAGCACCCGAGAAGGTTTTCCTTGCTTTGGTCGACCAGCACCTTAATTGCGTAACACACTTTCAATCACAAACTGAATTATTTTGAAGGATATAGCTAATCCATTGCTTTATATGTTCGAAAAAATTGTCTGCTCAACAACATAAATAACGCAATGAATGTTGTTGAACTGTCAAAATGAAAGCCATTGCTACTGTAAGTGTGTTAGGCAATTACAACGCAGGTTCCAAAGTCCTGTCCTTCAGAGTTTCTTAACAAGAACTGATACTTTAAACTAAATTTTATTTACTGTTTGTTTTTTTATCGCCAAAATAAACTTGTCATATCTCCTCGCGTCACTTGGGGGAGATATGATAATATTATGCACTAATTTTATCAGGTCGCATTACCCACTGTTTCTTATATGTAGGTCAAGAAGTGTAACAATGACTGATCCTCGTATCTACATTGTAGTCAAGGCAAAGAATATCGTTTTATCAATTGAAATTGCGAAAATTTCGGTCGACAATGATGCAAGGTGACATTTCCGCAGACACAAGACTTTTCTAGAAGAAAAGACGATCGGCTCTACTGTAGAGTTGACCGTCTTTTTTTTTAGATGTAGAGTCTACATTACATCTTTGCAGTTCACATAGTACCACCTTCTTCGTGTCGGTGGCACGGCTGAATTTAAGCAAGTGGGAAGATGTAAGTCCAACCTAGTAAAATTGGGCTACCTTGACGGAACGGCAGTAGGGTGTGATGGTGGAGCTATGTCGTAAACCATGCTCCACCTCCTATCCTGCCCTTTGCGTCCCAAAACATGCAGTCGAAATGACCTCTGCGCTGTCACTGACGACGCCGTGGAAGTGGCAAAGTTTTGGACCAACAAGATTTAAAATTCACATAGTTCCTGTCCCTGAAGCAGGTAGTTGATAGAACTGCTGATATGGAATATTAAAAGACTTCGACATTATCTGTCTACAAACAGCTGAATGTAAGAAACCTTGCCCTTGACAGAATTTCTGTTGGTTATTTACTTAACATGCAAGCCAAAACAATCTGAGAGTCATTGTATGGATTTTCGTTGGTGAAAATGATGGAATTTGAAGGTCCTGTTCGTGTGCATACACAGCGGCACGCGTCAACAGCAAAGGTAACTCGGCCGTCGACAAAGTGCCGCTCGTGTATTTGAAAACGGTGCTCAAATACACGAGCGTTACCTTGTCGACGGCTGCAGTTGCCTCTGTCGTCGACGCGTGCTGCTCGTGTGTATGAACACTTACTAGGAGTATCAAGTACTTGATGGAGTGAGCTAATTCCCACTGAATTAGACGCAACTCTAACCATCTCCTCAGAAATATCAACCTTATAGTCTCATCTCACCTAAGAAAGAAACAGACCGATTTACACGAACCCTGCGCACACGCATGCACTCTCACAACAACAACAGTTAAGTTACATGACCGTTATAATCACAGCAGTCGTAAAAGACCTAATCTCACCTTATAATGTAAACACGATACGATATTTTAATCAATGTTGTTCGCTATACCGTCACACGTCATTTGCCGTGAGACAGCATCAATCACCGTGTCCCATGCTAATTGCGTACACGATCGTAAAAAAATAATTAGTATGTCCTTATCGTAAGTAAGGCTTAATGTTGCAAATGTCGCGTTAGTTGATTAATTAAATCTTGGGGCGATGTTATGGTTAGATGTGGTTTGCTTTTTTTGTATGAATTTTTAATGAGAATGCTAGATTGATCTAGTTTCTAGAAGGTCGACCTTCTAGAAACTTCTAGAACGTTTCTTGCCGAGCCCATCCTTGAACGTCAAAAATGCTCGTCAAGGTTAGGGATACAATTGGGTTTGTCGGGAGCCCTCCCATATCCAGATGTGTCCCCAATACGATGCGTTTCCGTGCAAGTAAACACATCCTGACATTTGCCGAAGGTCGTCAGTAGCCTGAAAGACGTCCAGAAATCCTAACCTTGTTGTTATCTTTAATGTGCTTGCGTTACAGAGGTCAAATGTTAAACGCTTATATTCAGGTGCATCTATCTGCACTCATTAAGTAACAAAAGAAAACGAGTCATTTTTTGTTTTTACGAGTGCATAAAAACAAAAAAGACACGTTTTCATTGAGATAACACAAGGTTAAGCCATTACTTCAAGAACAATTTGATGCTCTACATTTCCAGTGAAGAAATCAGTATTATTTAAGTCAATTTGACAGCTAATAAACATATTTCATAATAAATTACGAGGTTCGAGTAACATTAGAGTGCAAAACTAATGTCATATTATATGAGCATTTAAAAAGCAAACAAAAATATATTGAGTGCATGAAACACAATATCGATGGGTCTCAAAAGGCTTTGTGCGTTAGCTTAAGCTGCGCAAGCGCAGGGAGTGAGCAAGACGGCGCGGCCGCAGATTCCGCGAACAGCCGAGTTATGGCCCTACAAAACGTCAGACGAATCATCAATGTTTAAATCGTAATATATTGAAGAATTTCGCAATTATCATATTTCATACTTATTTACGACGTCTAGGCTCCCAACTGACGTCTATCCAATGCGATCCTGGGAGGTCATAAAACGAATAAACCACACAGTAATAAACGTGCGTTTTATTTCTTGTATAATTATATATGAAGCTATTTGTTTTTGGACTTTTTTGGCCTTGCATGTAGTGAGGGGCGTTTATGATCCTCTCTTGGATGTATTGAGACGGTTTTGGCGAGAAACGCATCGGTTTTATTAGGGATGGTTAACTTAAACTTGGCGACGTAAGTTCTGTAAGGACTTGCGAGGTTTTGAGTGACTTTTACTGTTCTAGTGAGTGGCGGCGATGAATTTAATGGATGAAGCCAAACACGTACAAAAGGAGAGCGTCGGCGTTAAAATGAGAACATTTTATCGTAAGATAAGTCACATTTATGCGCCACGTAACTCATAAACAGCATGCAGACATATAATTACGTACACCGATACGCCATTGTTGTGGCGGGAAAAACAAATGGAGCCCCGCAATGCATTGCTGTTATAATGCTCGTTTATGTTGTTAATTTTCCTGCAAAAACTGATACTGCTTTTTCCAATGACCTTTTACTAAGACCTATTTTAGAATTGTAATCAAGACGTTAAGGGTGTGTTTTGTTGTATTCTAATTCAATTTAAACCGCTTTCGAAAATGTTAAGTCATTTTGAAGAAAACTTTTTCGGATTTGGGTATTATTGGGTGGGTATTTGTGTAGCGAGCAATTTTCCTAAACCCTAAACAAGGCATTTATTCCATTCAAGTAATTTGACGAATGTTAATAAGGACACTATTCGGATGAAGAAAATAAGGGAGAAAGAACACAGAGTAGAATGACAGAGGCTGCATATCTATGCTACTAGTGATAAAGGATAAAAAAAACACGAGAACACAGAGTAGCGAATTAGTACAGAGACCAAGCAGTGAGCATGGTTGGCAATAAGATAATGATAAAAAGATGACAGGAACAAAAACGATTCAAACACAACCATCTTTCATAATAGCACTAGAAAAACACATCGCAAGCGACCACGATTGCATATAACTTGATTATAAACCTTAACTTTGAAACATAAATAGCATATGATCTGACATATTTATGGAAAAATAAAACATAATTTCTGAGCAATAAGGTTGAAAAAACTATGTTGCAATATAAGAGCACAAATAATGTTGTGGTCTTATTTTTCCGGCAGTTTTTGAGACGCTCGTTGGAAATCTAGTACTACTGTTGATCGAAGCATCTGTTGAGCTCCTCAAGTTGTGACTTGAGCTACACGATTACTGACAAATTCTTGCACAGACAGGACTGGTCCACTCAAATCTATGTGGTACTTTCCTCAAAAGACCATTTCATACATCAATCTACGTGGTCTTCACATGATCTGACCAAGATTATGTCTGGACTTTAAAAAAGACTGTGACCTCTGAGTTTGCTTCGGCCTTTCTTCTCAGAGTAGTCAGATAGGAAACGCCGACCTCATCTAGCTTATTTATTTTTTATAATATGACGTGTAAAAGTGATTCCGGTATCCTATTTACAGAATAATTTCATTTCATTTCTTTCAAATCAGAAGTCCAACAATGTTTGTTCAAATTTTCCACCCTTCACGACAATGGATTAAACCTACATTTGTAGTCAGACATTTTTAATTACCGGCGTATATATCTATAAGTTTGCGGAGTGGTCGAAACCCTTTTAGCCGGATGGGTATTATCCTGACAGTCGTAAACTCGGTTTATGGCCTATAAAAGCAAGTGGGGATACGTACAGCCTCGATGTGTGCATTTCGAATACTTGTTGCAGTTTTATAACCAATATATTTTGTTTGATTTGTAACTCCAGGACGATGCCAACTCGGGACTATTTTTTCGCGTGTTTTTGCTAGAGTGTGTTGTGGGCGTTCGTAAATCATACATAAGGCTGTATGGGACCTGAACGGCTCAGTGGCCATAATTTCGTCGGCCGCCGCCGGTACCCCGTCCCTCGAAGGTGTCACGAGGGGACAGGGGTGCGTAGCAGCACGGTTCGGAGAGATTGTAGTAGTGGGAGTATACTTCTCTCCGAGCCGAACTCTCGCCGAGTTCCAGAACTCTTTAACAGAGTTGAGTGTCGTCGTCGCTAGAAACCATGCCTTCTCCGTGCTAGTGCTTGGGGACTTCAACGCCAAGAATTTGGCCTGGGGTTCCCGTTGCACGGATGTGCGGGGCAGGATGGTGGAGGACTGGGCTCTGGAAACAGGCCTGGTCGTCCTAAATCGGGGTTCTGTTCCTACGTGTGTGCGGATGCGGGGCGAGTCGGTGGTGGACATCTCGTTCGCCAGCCCCGCTCTGTCACAGCGTGTCATTGACTGGCGCGTCATGGAGGAGGTGGAGACCTACTCCGATCATCGGTATATCCGGTTTGAGGTCTCCACCCAGACCTCTAGCGCGCTGGTCCAACAGGCCCCGAGTGGTCCGCGGTGGGCGCTGAAGCAGCTGGACCGGGAGCTTCTCCTGGAAGCCTCGATCGTGCAGGCCTGGGTGTTTTCACCGGACAGGCCTGCTGATATTGACGATGAGGTGGAGTGGTTCCGGGAGGCCATGTCCGAGATTTGTGACGCGGCAATGCCCCGAGTCCGGCCAGGATGCGCCCGACGTCAGGTGTACTGGTGGTCGCAGGAGGTTGGGGCGCTACGCAAGGCGTGCGTCGACGCGCGACACCGGTACACCAGGCACCGCAGGCTCCGCATCCGCCCTCCGGATGCGGAAGCCACGGAGGTGGAGCTATACGAGGGGTACAGAGCGGCGAAGACCGCCCTCCAACAGGCTGTTCAGCGGGCCAAGGATATGGCCCGCGAGGAGATGCTGGAGACTCTGAACAGAGATCCATGGGGGCGCCCCTACAGAATGGTGCGGAATAAACTCCGCACATGGGCCCCCCCGCTGACGCAGAGTCTCCGCCCACAGCTGGTGGAGGAGGTGGTGAGCGCTCTGTTCCCTTCAAGGGGGGAGCATACTCCCCCGCCTATGGCTCCGCCACTTGCGGTGCCCGAAGCGGGCCACGCGGACAACGACGACGACACCCCTGAAGTGACCGGGGTAGATCTGAGAGCGGCGGTAGGCAGGCTGAAGGCCAAAAATACCGCCCCGGGACCCGACGGCTTGCCGGGTAAAGCCTGGGTCCTGGCCTCGAGGGCTCTCGGGCCTCGACTGGAGGCGCTCTTAAGCGCATGCATGGAGAGAGGCCAGTTTCCACTCCGTTGGAAGACGGGGAAGCTGGTCCTCATTCAGAAGCCAGGGCGCCCTGCGGACTCTCCGTCCGCATACCGGCCCATAGTGCTGCTCGACGAGGTCGGCAAGCTCTTTGAGAGAGTGATTGCGGGCCGCCTCGTCGGGCACCTGGTGAGGACGGGGCCGGACCTTGCGGAGTGCCAGTTTGGCTTCCGCAAGGGGCGCTCGACGGTGGACGCCATCATGCGCGTGAGAGCCCTCACGACGGGGGACGCGGTGTCACGGGGTGGGGTGGTCGTGGCGGTGTCACTCGACATCGCCAACGCGTTCAACACCCTGCCCTGGAGCTGCATAGGGGAGGCACTCCGGTATCACCGGGTGCCGACTTACCTCCGTCGAATAGTCGGGGCGTATTTGACGGACAGAGCCGTCATCTACCCCGGTCGCGACGGGAACTGGAACCGGCGAGAGATGTCGTGCGGTGTCCCACAGGGATCGGTTCTGGGGCCGCTCCTGTGGGACATCGGTTACGACTGGGTGCTGCGGGCCGACCTCCCTGATGGCGTCAGCGTAGTTTGCTACGCTGACGACACGCTGGTCCTGGCGCAGGGGAGGTCGCATCAGGCGGCGGCTGACGCGATGACACGCGGGGTTGCGATAGTCGTGGAAAGGATCCGGCAGTTGGGTCTCGAGGTGGCATTGCACAAGTCCGAGGCCATGTCTTTTCATGGGCCCCGGTACGGGCCACCTTCGGGATCCCAACTGATGGTAGGAGGGGTTCACATCGGCGTCGAGAAGACGATGAGATACCTGGGTCTCGTCCTCGACAGCCGGTGGAACTTCGTCGAGCACTTCCGACGTTTGGCCCCAAAACTGGAACGGACCGGGGCCGCCTTAAGGCGGCTCCTGCCCAACCTGAGGGGGCCAAACGCCTCCTGCCGGAGGCTTTACGTGGGGGTCGTGCGGTCCATGGCCCTATATGGGGCCCCGGTATGGGCGCGTTCACTGCGGCTTCGAGCCGCACACTACCTGAACGCGCCCCAAAAGGTGGTAGCCGTAAGGCTGATCCGGGGGTACCGCACGATCTCGCGCGAGGCAGCAAGCCTCCTTGCCGGACTGCCACCATGGGATCTGGAGGCGATAGTCCTCGCGCGCCTGTATGACTGGCGCGCGGAGGCACTACGTCGGGGGGAAACTCTGCACCCGCGGCAAATCGCTGCGGAGCGGACGGACCTCCGGCGCGGTCTCATGGTGGAATGGAAGGCGCGACTATCGCAACCCAGCGCAGGGCACGCCACGATAGCGGCGATAAGACCCCTCTTTGAGGAGTGGCTAGAGAGGCGTCACGGCGCTCTCACCTACCGCCTGACGCAGGTCCTCTCCGGACACGGATGTTTCGGGAGGTTCCTGCACATCATCAGGCGGGAGGAGACGCCCGGGTGTCACCACTGCGAGGATCGCCCAGAGGACACGGTGGAGCATACGGTGGAGGTCTGCCCCGCTTGGGCAGAGCACCGCCGTGTCCTCGTAGAGGCGATCGCCTCTACGAGGACAGGCAGCGGCGGCGACCTCTCGCGCCCGGCCCTGGTGCAAGCCATGGTCCGGGGCGAGAGGGAGTGGGAGGCGGTCACCTCCTTCTGCGAAGCAGTCATGCTAGCGAAGGAGGTGGCGGGATGGGCGAGGGAAAGATCCTCACGCCTCAGCCGCCGAGGGAGACGCTCCGGGCGTCGGGAGCCGCGTGACGACTCCCGGCCACCGTAGGCGCGGGCCTGCGGGCGGAGAGCAATGGGTAGCTCTCCGTCCGATCAGGACCAGGCCCGTGCCGGACGGCGTGTATGTGTTCCACGCGCGCCTCAAAGAGATGTCAGCGTAGTTGACGGGGCCCGACAGGGCCGAAGCCTGCCGGGGTAGCGGGATCGTCCGAAAGGGTTACCGCTGCCCTGGTACGTAAAGGGCTAAGGAAGGAACACGGGTGGGTTTTAGTCAGTAAGAGTCTGACACTCCCTTCTGCTCCACCCAGAGCGGGAGGAGTCATTTGATGATTTCCCATCCTGAAAAAAAAAAAAAAAAAAAAAAGGCTGTATGGGAAAATTTTATTCATTTTTTTTTTTTTTTTTGGATTTTTTTTTGAAAAGCAAAAGACCACATAATTTTTGTATTTAACAAAAAATAGATATCTGATATTTCTATGGATTTTGGACACAAAATCTTGGCTTCAAAAATCGACTCTAGTTACATTTTCAGAGTAGTTCTTTCATTAAAAGCTTTCATTTCATGATAAGGATAAAAGTTTCAAGCTCAATTAAATCAATATATCAATAACCTGTCCCATCTACTTCTTATTCCTTGTAAGAAAACTGTACTTATTCCTAAAACCAACCACTGATCTCAAACTTCTATGAAGCTATTGATAAAATTGAAAGTTATCGTGCAGGAAGCTTGCATCTCGTCTCTTTTCTATTATATTATCCCCAAAGACAGTTGGATCTCCAAGATAAAGTATTATTTCTTCGAATCCCTGTACGAAAATTCATCGAACCACAGTTTCCTTCGACTGAAATATTGGAATTATCAAATGTAAGTAGATACTTATCCATAATTCGAAATGTATGGATGTATAGCATAATGGATAGTAGTTTTCAACAAAAAAAAAGGATTTACTCGAACGCCTTGAATTTGCAGTAGTAGCACGAATCCAATGCGATAGTCACGTGTTTTTCGATAGCCATCCCTTGTAAGATGCGATCACATCAAACGGTGAAGTAAGGCAGTGACCTAGTAGCGTCCAAGGACTCGAAGACGAACTGTCGGTCACCTGGCGAGCGGCGAGATGGGACGATACTGTTGCCTTCGCGGGTAGAACCTGGATTCGGCTGGCACAGGAGCCTGGGGATTGCACAACAAAAGAGAAGACTATGCTCAGCACTGGGTGAAGTCGGGCTGTGGATTATACTTATGAAGATTAGGGATTAAAAGAGAATAAGCGTTTATACAGCAAACTTTTCAGACAAGTTATGTCGTGGTTACAGCTTGCTAGTACGAATTACAATAAAATAAATAGAACATTCTAGGCTGTACTAAATCAAAATGTCTGACATTTATAGAATGAGGGCAGGTTGTATTTATCTAGTCATAGGGGTGATTTCATTAATAATGTTGTTACCTAAACGGTTATTGTATCGTAAATCTACTTGCCTGTATTACTTTTTAATTTATTTGTATGGTGGGCTTATAAATAAGACTTTGTTAATAGGCAGATGCCTCTTATAAAATTGTTAATTCCTTATCTATACAGCTATTGGTACTTCTTTGCACATCTAATTACTAGTTTTCTGCTGGGAACTTGTGACGATACAAAAGTGAATTCGTGTAGGTAAAGCGTTATGTATAAATGCAAATATTTTAATAAGCTTTAAATTCAAAGTTGCCACACTTCAAGAAAGTAAACAAAAACCATAACTAAAACACCACAGACATTACAAAACACGATGTTTCGTTCCTTCATCAATCTAACAAAAACTTTATGGTCGTTCTCAATTCGAAAGTCAACAATTAAAATGGTCGCTGCACATTTCGGGTTCCGCGGCGCTGCAGCCATTGTAATTTGGCACAGTTTCATTATTAAAACGATTAAACTCGAGCGCGATTAAAAAAGCATTGATTAAAAACATTTGAAAACAGGCTCTCATCTTTACGACCAATATTTTATGGGTTCCTTATACCAAATATTGGCTAACTTTTAATTTAGACCGAGCTGAAATTTTCGGGTAACGATTTAAAAATATTACTAACACTATGGGTTAGGAGCTACGGTTTACTAAAAGAAGAATGCGAAGAATGCGGTCGTTATGTGGGGGTCGCTACATAACGACCGCATTGACGACCATCATGGCACCGCGGGTGTGTCAAAAAACGTTCTGTAGAAAAATACACCAACTTACTTTCATAAATAACGTTTCAGTGACGTCATTCGACAGTAATTTGCGGACGCTATGTGGCGGTCACCACAGTCTAGGAAACCTTGGCTTTACACAGGTTGCATTGAAAATTCTTCCTTTTCCTAAGGCCCATCGTCCACGACGCTACTCAAACGCGTCAGGCACGGCCCGCCAATGAAATAATAATGCTATGACAATGTGGGTACTCATTGGGGATTTGAGTTTGTAACAGAAGGCCAATTCTCGTAATAAAAAACGTTCAAAATCTAGTCGCGATCTCATCTTAGCGACAATCAATGTCAAAAACTTGTCGCACATGTAGGGAAATTGTATTTTTGACAGATTGAGACTGACATCAGACTGTGAACGTTCTTAAAATTACGAGAACTGCCCCTCTGGTTACTTTTAAGTGACATCGTGTACGACGAGCCTATATAAGGCCAGGCAAAAGAAAGAACGAAAATACTTTTATTTGCAATAAACAAGACGTAAAGAAAGAACACAAAATGGAACAAGTTGGGGGAAAATATACGTCACGTCCACGCAAAACAGCCATCGCTCAGCATAATGCTGTGATTCTATGCGAGATATAGCCACAGCGCTGGTTTTCAGCGACAGCTGGCGTTTACGCGATGACGTCAAAGAAGAGGAACCTTCCAACCGATTTCCGATTAATATCAACGAAATCGTACATGATTTACTTGCCTACACAAAGTGGAGAATTACATTGAAGAATTAGAAACAGTCTTAATTAATAGCATTATAAGTAAATGATGGAAAAGCAGTTAATCACATTTATCGACGGTATAATTTATTAAGCTAGTCAAATGTCAATCAAAAACGTTTTTAATTACTGAAATATTTCATAGGTAAGTAAATTCTAGATACTAGATAAAATAATGACTGAATAATGATATCTGATGCACTGGCAACTGAGAAATGCGTTTCGGCGAATTATTTTTTTATGTTTTCAGGTAGTTAAGTACTATCCGTGCAACACGAATTTATTTTTAGTACTTACCAAAGCCAACCACAGGAGCGCTATTCTGCAAACAGAACTCGCTTCTTTAGGCGAATTTCAAACAGATCAAAAAGTAGTAACAAGAGAATAAGTTGCTACAAGATCATCTACAGCAGTCCACTGCTGGACATAGGCCTTTCCAATTGCACGCCAATCAGCTTGATTCTTGGTAACTCTCATCCAGTTGCGACCAGCTTGTGAAGATCGTTGCTCCACCAAGCCTGAGGGCGGCCTAACTTACGTTTGCCAATTCGTAGACCCCACCCAAGAACACGTCTACCCCAACGGTCGTCAGTGCTAATAATGGCCGGCCCTTTGCCACTTCAGTTTGCAAATTCTGTGAGTTTTGTGAAAGAAAAGACGTTCATTTGCGAAATCAGTTGGTGGAAATTATGCGACACATCCACGTAAAACGGCCATCGCTCAGCATGATGCTCCGAACCTAAGCGAGACAGAGCCCCAGCGCTGGTTTTCAGCGACAGCCGGGGTGTTGACGTCGACAACTTGGTTTCTCTGTCGGATCACCTCGTTCCGGATTCGAGTTACTACAGGATAACCCAGTTTACATGGATCTAAAAAGGTCCAGCAGAACTAAATAGGGAATATGGTAGTTGCGTCAATTTTTGTACAACGATTCTAGAGTGTCCGCTGGCTGTAAGCCAGTTCCAGTTTATACTGCGAATCTGTTTGCCCAAGTTAGTTCGGTAACAAGCAAGTTTTATGCACCTCCTGAGTGAATTCACTCCGTTCACTCTTTATTGACGCGCTGAGAAGGCAAATTGAATCGTTCCTCCCGACCCTACTTCGGGTTTATTATAGGACAAGGTGTCCGAGGTCTCATGAATAAAGAAGACTGCCAAAACCTTACTTACCACCACGTATTTACCATTTTGAAATTAAGTAAAACATTTTTATATTATAAAAATGCAGCAAGAACTCTTGTTTACAAGCTCATTGGAATAAGATAACAAATCAATTGCAATATTCAGTTTTTAGTTTTAGTTTTCAATATTCAATGTATAAATGTTGATAATATGTATTTAGAATGCAGAACGAAAGTAAAAGTAATAGTATCTACCTATTTAAAGTAGAAATGATAAACTGCATCAATTTTAACAGCAGCCTGGTTCTGTACCACAATCGCAATGGTTTTTAATATTCAATAACACTGATCATAAAGATAAAATTAAAGAGCTACTATTTTATTACTGTTCTAATTTACATGTTAGATACGCTATATTGCAGAAATATGGAAATTAGTTCGATTAAGATATAGATCTGAACATTTATTTCATTCAATAAATCATAATAGATATTCATTAAGTTAATAAAATATATTATTTCAGTTTTGAGAGTTTTTCTGACTAGCAGAAGCTTGTTCCTGCAACTTCGTTGGCGTATTTTGTTTGTGTAGTCTCCCGAACCCTGTCGCTTCGCATCGCCTGGCCGCGCTACTACCTACTTCATTTTCGGTTAATGTTCTACCTGTATTTTTTTATTATGCTCGGCTCCTAAGAGTCCCAGCGTGATGTTAAATCGCCTTCCTCAACAAATAGGCTATCATATGAAAGAATTTTTTTTTTTCAAATTGACTGGTAGCCAGTTCTTCACCATTATTATTTATTTTCCCATAAAAATAAAATAATTAGTATAGATGATAATCTCTGCACAAACAAGGCCTTTGGACTTCTAATTAGTACTATTAATGTGTGCTTCTAATATGAAATTTTAATAAAGCAATCGTGAACAACACACTATGTTTCTCCCACGATAAAAAAATAATACGTTGACATTACATAAAAACCCTGTTCCACGAACCCAAGATCCATAAACGTCAATTTTATATTTTCATTAAATAAAAAAACAAATTAGATTCCCCGATTTCATTTGCGTAAGAACATTGTTTACTTCGGTACTAGGAAAATAGCACTGGGAAGTGGGATTTGGAGCCACCGAGTCGTGGGTTTGGTTCTAATTGAAGCAAATGAATTCTACGAAGTACCAGGGCTCCATCGACAGACAGAAGGCTTTAGATACGTGAACGACGGCAACATTGTTGAAAAAGGAACGAGGAAACGAGGGAATTATTTTTTAAATGTGCCAGTAACTTTTAAGTTTTATTTGATGTTCGCTTTTACTCCGGTAGCTTCAGTATGGATTTGCATTTTCTGAGGCAGTGACGTGTTTTTCAGGGCGCAAGAAAACAGAACGCAAGTTCCCGTAATTAAACACGTTCAAAATCTAGTCGCAATCTCATCTCAGCGACATTCAATGTCAAAAATGTAGGGAAACTAGAAGTATTTTTGACAGATTGAGATTGAGATCGAACTGTGAACGTTCCTAAAATTACGAGAATTGCCCCTCTGAACTACGTACAATTTAACACTTAAAGGACGATTTAAAAAACCTCTGCATTGTTTACCAAAATGAGACATTTAGCAATATTAAGAACTGCCCGTCATTGTCATGCCCATTTCCTTAAGAAACTTCTTGGTCTTACCAAGAACAGACTTTTAAGCCAATTTTTTTTTAAAGAGTATCCCTGGAATTTCATGCCGGCTCTCTCGCTCGCTCTGACGCTTCATAAGTGCCCATGTACGTATAGGTTTTTTTTTTTAAATTAACTATAAGGACTACTGCTACTTACGTTTTAAAAGCTATCGCACATGCAAGCTTATTCAGACCTATGACGTAGAAACACACAAGAATCTCGAGTGTTAAGAATGGCAACCCTAACAGCGTTTCTCCCCGCCATCGTCAACGGGACGTCAACGAGATTATTCGAACCGCACGTGACGTCCCGTTGACGGACGAGCAGTGGACACGCGGCCATAGTAAAGGTATTTATCACTACTTCGGTGCCATCATCTCGTTCTCGTTGACGAAGTGGTGGACAAACGGTCTTACGCTATAGTCCCCTATAATCAAACCATCACTCGGCGACGTTACAAATTAATCTAATACGAGAACACTAATTAATAATCCTATAACAGATTATTCCGTCATCTTTAGAATATATTACCACAAAATCTATGTCACGCACAAATGACATAAAAGTACTAAGACATAGGTCTCATTTACACGAGACAAGTTTCTCGCCCGTTCATACAAGACTTTATGGCGACACTCGCCAGGCGATTATCGCACTCTTGACTGTGTTTCCACTGCAGCGTTGCCAGACGTCCCGATTTTGGCGGGACGTCCCGATTTTTAGCCTAAAATTAAATGTGCCGCGCGGGACAGGTTCAGTACCGCTTTTCGGGGATAGAAAAAATAAATAAGTTATTCGTAAGTGTATTAATTACTTATTTATCATCATTCTCCTGTCCTTATCCCAATTTATTCCTGGTCGGTGCAACAAGTCTTTTTCTTCCATACTTCTCTATTAGTCATCATCTCGGTAATCACACCCTTTCCCTTTTGTATTACTTATTTATATAATATTATATTCCTCTGAAGACTTAACTGCCTTACAGGGTAAACTAAACAGATATTGTTATTTGAATAGTAAAGTGACATATTTTTATTAAAATACATTTTCTACGACTATCTATCATCATTGTAAACTTAATTTGAAACTCACATAAAATAATAAGTATTAAAAAATCTACAGTGCGGCCGTAGAGAGAATGCGTTCTTGACGCCTGTCAGTTTCATACAAACGAATACGTGTTTTGCAAAATTGATCTTAATTAGCTACTAGAATTGTCGCAATGATAGGTGTAAGGAACGCATTCTCTTAACGGACAATTAATTTTTTTTTTCTTTTGTCCCGCTTTCGACGAAAGTATCCCGCTTTTTATACTAAAAGGGCTTCAAAATCCCTGTTTGCCCGAAAAAAAATCCGGCAACGCTGTTCCACAGCGAGAAACCATGTAAAAAACCCGACAGTTAATTTATAGTAAAAATGTGTGAGCTGCATAAGAGCAAATAAATAAAACACTCGTTCTTGGACATTTTCCTCGAGTTTTGAGACTTATTTTTTTTACACAACACAATTTTCACCCTTCAAGTGACAAGTGAGAATATTCCGATTCCGATATTCCTATGGCGGCTGTGAAGTGCGCTACTCGCTGCGCAGTACCCCACCCCTCACCCCCGCTGACACATGAATTCGTTGGTGCGCAGAGACTCGCCTCATATTCCGAGCCGAGTTTGAAACGGGCTGTATCGTACGTACAGTACGCCGTACGTTAGTGGTAACAAAACCAGTATAAGCTGGCCATTTAATCTACGACTTACTTATAGTCACAAAACGCACGAGCGCATCGCGTGCACTGGATTTGCAACGCTCGGTTTAGCGCTGAGACTTGAAATTCGAACAGTACCTACGCGTTTTTAACGCGCTAGGGATGTGCTCTCTTGGATTCCCAACACTTGGCTCAACGTCGAGAGTTGGCGCGGTAAAATAACTTAATCAGGCTGTAATGTTCCCAATGTTGGGACACAGGCCTCCTCTCGGTAAGGAGTGGGTCGTAATCCGCCACGCGGGTTGGTATATGTCACATATTTTCGAATTTTTCTTCGGACATGCCGGTTTTTGCACGATGTTTTCCTCCACCGTTTTGACAGCAGTGGTGATGAAATAATTTACACAAAGTAAACCGCCTGTCTGAGTTCGAACTGGTAAAATAAGCGCCGCGTTAAAAAAAATCTTTTGATCCCTCACCGAGGCAAGAAACGCTTCTCATGTAAATAAGCCATGAGACGAACCGGTACAATTATACCAATCGGACGTCTAGACGCGACACTAGTATCGTTATCTACCATTATCTGACTTATGTAATGTACTACATAGATTAATAGACAATGCATAGATATACATACGAGTAGATAGCTTTATTTAATGAGGTCATTGTTTAGTATCACTGTGGGGAATGAGTGTTACGTAATCAGCTTTCGCGTATCCAGATGCATCCGGTTAGACTGGAAGCTGACCCCAACATGTTGGGAAAAGGCTAGGCATATGATTTTATTGCCAAAAATGTAAACAAATATGAGTTTATAGAAAAAATAACTTTAATTCCTAGACAATAAAGTTCAGTTTACGTACTAACTTCATAACTTTTTCAATAGGGTTAGTCACTTTGACTTCAACTTAATTACGATTAAAATAAAGTTGATATTCGTTTAACTTGAAATAACAGCAATCGGAAACATAAATTTGAATAGATCATTGTTGGCTGGGCTCGTGTCGTTTGGCATTTATATATATATATATTTTTTTTACAAGAAAAGTTACTGAACGTTTTCCTATCCTATTATTTTTCTAATTATGATGTATTTATATGTGGCTTGTTTTTTTATCTTACTGGTTGTAGATACGTATACTTGGTATGTGGCTGGCGCTATACAGCATACCAAGACCCCTCCGTAGTTCCTCCGTAGTAGAATAGTTTAAGTTATGATGAGGCTGACATACCACTGTGGATAAAACCCTCTAATAAAAACTAAAATAAAAAAAAGACCCCTCCGTGCCTCGGAAAGCACGTTAAGCTTTTGGTCCCGGCTGTCATCCGTGGATCTTTGACGGTCGTTACGGATCATCAGAAGCCCGAAAGTCTAACAACCAGTCTTACCAAGGGGTATCGTATTACCCAGTAACTAGGTTGTGGAGGTCAGATAGGCAGTCGCTCCATGTAAAATACTGGTATTCAGCTACATCCGGTTAGACTGGAAGCCGACCCCAACATAATTAGGAAAAGAAGGCTAGGCAGATGATGAATTTGGGTTTACAGAATACAGATACGATGTTATTAGTTATTTTTTTAATTGGTATGCAGTTACAATAAATCATACAATCTGAGAGATAGATACAAATTCTAAAACCTTCGGCAATTCTGTTCCATGTTCCCTTTCAATCTACTTCGTGTATCAGGAAGATGAGATATTTTCCGAAGATGGTACACAAAAAGTCGTAAGAAAATAGAACTTTAATAATGCCCCGACCTTGTACGAGAGCGCTACTGCCCGAAATACAGGGGCACGCAACATTTTAACCCTAGCTCTAGGGCTGGCAAATATAAGATAATATTTTCTCATTAGCCATTTAAATTGAACCTTAAAATGTTAAAGTAGCTATTACAGTGAAATAACAGCTGTCTTTGGCATTGACTTAGAACTTCGAACAGTTTGAATCAAAGGGATCCAACTTCGATGAGCGGGGTAATTGCGTAACACACAGTAGTAATGGCTTTCATTTTGACAGATCAACAACATTCATTGCGTTATTTACGTTGTTGAGCAGACAATTTTCTCGAACATATGAAGCAATGGATTACCAATATCCATTAAAACGATTGAGATTGTGATTGATAGTGTATTACACAATTAAGGTGCAGTTTAAATCAACCGCTCTCATTGGAACCCTGGAATCGATTTCAATGAAAACGTCTTGTTTAACTCAATTTTGTTTACTCAACTACCTAGATTTACGAAATCTATTTTACCTTTGAAGGTAGTTGAGGAAGACTAGGAATAAGTGTTTTGTTCAACTTAGAAGATACCCATGTCCAATGCTTCGAGTCAATAACGCTCTAAGCTGTGCACTAAGTACTGTGAATATTTTCACCTAATGTATAGGTAGGTACGTACGGCTACACATCAAACTATACATAACCGCTACCAGTATAAGCTGACTTCTGATTGTACGAAAACTCTATACAATGCAAGGTCAGCTAAAACTGGAAATGTATCGCTTGATATGTAGCCGTACCAACTTACTTTATCAAAATATCTCCCAGAATATTAAATGAAAGTTCTTTTCCCAGAACAAAATAAGTCAGAAACAACATAAAGACGTCAGGTTCACTAGCTATGTGTATACTTATTAGGTACGTCCCGACCTTGCCCGCCCGCGCCACTGCCCGAAATACGGGTGAACGTAAAATTGTAACCCTTCCCGTAGGGTTGACAACCACTGCTTCCTGGTAAAAAAATATTAGTACAAGAATTTTTTTGTTCCATTATTTATATTCAATAACAAGTAACAAAGCACTCAAATATGTAAGTAACAATATTTCATAACAACTACATTAACTTAACGTAACACTGCAATATCGGTCGTGCGAATCCCTGCTACAAGCTCAACTGATGTGGAAAGTTTGCAGCAATGATGATATGCAGGTATGATTCTAGTTCGTCGTTTTTTTTTTTTATAACCAAGTAAAATTTTTACGCATGGCGACCAGAATTTTGTACTGAATTCATGGTAACGAAAAAAAGGTTGCGCGTCGATGTCTGTGCTACCCTGTATAAAGGTCGAATTTGAAAGGTAAGTAGGTAGGTATGTTGTATTGCAAATAACATGGATTAAAAGCTTTTCAGTTGCCGCGAAAATACTAGTGAAATGATTGTTACGTCATCTGAAATGAAAACACAGGATGTGTCATTATTTTATTAAAATCTAACGCCTCTTTACTTTGATAATAATTTAAAAAAAATAATTGACAGAGAAAAAGGGGTTAACTTGGTCTAAAGACTTTACAACAACGAAACGTGGGTTTTGCGTAGGTACGGAGTTTTATGATACGTTTAAACTTGATGATAGTTGATGGCTACAATGAAATGTGTCACTCTTGACATCATACTGGCTAACACACACAACTGCACACAGTCAATGTCGTTCCATAAAAATATTCATAAACGTACAGACGCCAGCAGGTCAAACTACCAGAAACTGTCAAATTTTCCCTTGAACCTAATGCTTTAGCGATAAAGTTGAGAATCTATTAAAGAAATTTGACAGATTGTAGTAGCTTGGTGTGCTGGCGTCTGTACTTCAGTCTTAACACACGATTGAACCTCCCATTAAAACAAACAGAATATCAAAATAATACTAAACATTTAATAGTCGCAAGAGCAAAAACATCTTGCGAGAACCTTTCAAGTATTCATCCACCCCACGCTTGTGCCAGCCCTACAGTATCCGTCCGAAATAGGGAAGTTTAATGACGAGCGGTGTGCTCGTAAAACATCAAACGCTTGCGTCAGGGGTGTCGACTACCTAATACTCTTTTTGCAAACTTTATTGCAAGTGAAAATAAATTAAATTTTAAGTAGTTACTGTGAAATGGATGACAAATATAGCTTTGTGTTAGTGTCGCGTTTGTAGTGGAATAGGTAAGATTTTATGTTGAGATGAAAGTAGAGTATTGTGACTGTCTCCGTATTCCAGATGTCTACAGTCTAGTCCAGTGCAATTTTAATCGTAGTTTGTCTGGAAGTGGGTGTGCCTCGGAGAAAGTCAGCACCCTAATTGCGTAACACAATATTGATCATAATCTGAATCATTTTGACGGATACTGCTTATCCATTGCTTCATATGTTCGAATAATTTCTCTGCTCAACCACCTAAATAACGCAATGAATGTTGCTGAAGTGTCAAAATGAAAGCCATTGCTACTGATTGTGTGTTATGCAATTATCCCGCAGGTGAAACTTGCTTAACCAACTAACCAATTTGCTTAGTCAAAATCAGAAGTTTTATAGCATAATCCTTAAGAAGCATTTCTTTTACAGTGAACGTCCTGGGTGCTGTTAGTTTCATATAAAATATTATTAATACACATATATCAACCCTACCCTCTGACGTACACCCCTAGAGCCGAATAAAAACAAACTAGATACCACATCCCTAGACACACGTATTGACGGAAATGCAACCTTGTTTGTGGGGCTTCACTTCAAATTACTTCGAATTCACCAAACTACGGTCAACCCCTCAGACTCAGCCAACAGTAAAGCACAAATTCTACGAGTAAGGAAGCTTGGCTCCTTGATTTTGTTTTGTTTCTCAAGCACAGCTTACATAGGCCCTAAACAAATCACTTTTCAGAGGGTTTTAAGGAATAGCAGCCCTACCCTGACCTTCACTCCTAGATAAGAAAAAAAAAAAAAAAACTAGATATCCAGCACATCTATCAATACGTGTGTCTAGACACAAGCAACCTTGTTTGTGGAGTTTTCCTTCAAAATCACCAACCAAGCTCATTCCCTCCGATAGAACTAACAATAGAGCATCGAATTCTACGAGGAAGGAAGCCTGAGTTGTGTTTGAGTGGAGATTCAGTTGCTATCCCAGCAGAGCTTATCACCACAGGCTCATTCTGAAATAAACAAAACAGCATCGAATTCTATGTGAAAGGTATCTTGGTTCCTACTACATCTCAAGCACAACTTACCGACACAGCTCAAGGCAACTGCTGCTTCTGAAAATAGATCTGTAGCTTTAGCAACACACGCACAGCTTACCGACACAGTCTAAAGACACTGCTGCCACTGAAAATCGAGCCTTAGCCCCGGTAAATCACTGAAGACACTATAAATATAGAAAATATACAACATTCCCCACAAGTTTTTGGGGTATAGTAGCCCTAAACTGTGACCTACACTCCTAGATCCAACAAAAACAAACTAGATACCTATGTAGACATCCAGCACATCCCTAGACACACGTATTGAAGGAAACGCAACCTTGTTTGTAGAGCTTCCCTTCAAATTCACCAAACTAAGCACATTCCTTCAGAAGTTCAGACTCATTCGGAGCTGCACTATAGAGCATCGAATTCTACGAAACGAATCTTCCAAAAGTTTGTCAAATCTAAAGTTTGAGGAGTTCTAGCTATTTTTATTTTCTATTGATTGTTTTTTTAGAGGACATGGAATTTACTGGATGGCGGGATTTGTTGAATTTCCTGGGCCCGCGTGGTGGATTACGGCGCACTTTCACGCAGAGGAGGCCTGTGCCCCAGCAGTGGGAACATTACACGCTATAAATGTGTAGGTATGCACGTTTTATAAAAAAAATATTTTTATATTTCATTCTATGTTCTGTTCGATTTCTAAAACTAAATTGTAAGTATGCAGTTTCGGGACCTAACATAACTATCAGCGGGGTAATTTTCTTAGCACACTAACAGTAGCAATGGCTTCCATTTTGACAGTTCAACAACATGCATTGCGTTATTAACATTTTTGAGCAGACAAGTTTTTCGAACATATGATGTTGTGTGTTATTTGCCATTAAAGCCCATAAATACCATCAAATTAAAAAAAAAAAACCGTAGATATATTTTTAAGAAGTCATAAACTACTATAAATGTCTTATGACTTCAAGGGAATTGAGTTATCCATTTCATTCAGTTTAATTTAGTTAGGAGTACCTCATTTGTAGACCATTTGGACAGAAGGAAAGAAAGATGACAGAAAGCAACGCATGCGATCTTTTAGCGTTCCGTATCACATAAAACCGTTTACATAACCATAGGCCCGCCCCGCCCATAGGCTTAAGTTTTTATTGCCACCCCACCCCACCCCCATTCCACCCCACTTGTACGACCTATCGGAATGCTTCACCCCTCGGAATGGGGCACAAACTCAAGGAGCGAACGAGACGGACGCATAAACACTTATAAAAGAAAGAAACAACCAATGGGCGGTTACTTTTCCACATATTTATCAAGAACCATACTGAATTTCATATTTATGTAAATAAATAATAATGATATTGTTAATGTGTTTTATTGTTGTTGAACAATTGGTCACATTTC
The DNA here is from genome assembly GCA_947507525.1 of Apamea epomidion. Lineage (NCBI taxonomy): Eukaryota > Metazoa > Arthropoda > Insecta > Lepidoptera > Noctuidae > Apamea > Apamea epomidion. The sequence goes on along the minus strand of OX382241.1, from coordinate 13,735,347 downwards.
TTTATAATGAGGGCTGTCCAATGTAAGGTTGCAAGAATTGAAATATTTTATCGTCGTCATAATTTACCATGGTTTTTTTTTTTTTTCTTCTTTGGCAACTGAGCCGTGTCGACTATTCTGCCAGCGTCATGTGGTGACGGCAATTTTACAATGGTTATTTTTATTTAAAAATGCAACTGAGAACGTAAATAATGGCTAAGAAGTAGAATTATGTTGTCTCTGGTCACAGAATAACTAATAATACTATGGTTAAGATGTCTACAGCTACATATAGTACATACTAGTTCCATGCTACAACAACACATTTTTTTTACTAACAATGCAATGACAGCAAGGTGTTATGCATTCCACCATACTCGTTTCTATGATATCGTTTTCGTTTTATAGAGATATTGGCAAATTGTATAACATTATCGCATCATTCCGACTATGGGTTACACGTCACATTTGACCTGATAATAGCAACATCAGCATTCTTCTGCCCTTAGGTATCAAAATTAATTTGGGGTCAGCACAACAAGTCTTTTTCTTCCATACTTCTCTATTAGTCTTCATCTCGGTAGTCAGTGCTTTCTAGCCCTATCATATTTCAATCCATCGATTCTTTAGTCTTCCCCTACTCTTATCCACATATTACTAAAACTTTCTTCACATTCTCTTCATCATAAATAAAAATAGGTCCAGCATGTTCCATAGTTTGCAGGGGTCACAAAACAATCATCTTCTTCATTCAATTATATTATCAGGCTGATTAAAAATGAATGCAACAATTTGAGTTATCTCTTAAAGGTCACCTACTTGTAAACAGAATTACCTACCTAGTAAGCATGAGTAGATACCTTTGTTATCTGCACGTTCAATACTTTCAGACAAGTGCATAATTAATTAAAGAATAAAGTCTTTACAAAACGTTTACAAATGTGCGTTTTAGTCCGATTCAAACTTTATGGCAGCTCTGAAGCTCTCGCTGCGCAGAGGGGTGAGGGGTGGGGCCCCTCACCCCCGCTGACACGTGAATTCGTTACTGCGTAGCGACTCGCCTCATGTTCCGAGCCGCCATACATAAACTCTGAATCGGGCTGTACTAAGGAAATCTTAGCCTTTTCTTGTCTAGTGTAGATGTTTAAGTATGTGGCTAAATGTGACGTTCTTAAAAGTATTTATGTCCCTATAATACACCGTAATTGTGAAAAGGACAACATGAGACCAAAGCCTGCTGATTATTCGGGATTTCTAGTTTCGGCCTAACGTATAAGAGTCGGAGTAATTACGTAGGTAATACACGGTCACTCGCAATGGCTGCCATTTTAAATAACGCAATGAATCTTGCTGAACTGTCAAAATGAAAGCCAATGCTACTTATGGTGTGTTCGTCAATTACCCGTATGATAACTATATTTAAAATTAAATTCACTTTTGCGATCTAGCAGCATTCACGCTTATTTTATCGCAGCGCGCGCATTATACCTATGACTCCGACAAAATACATGCATCTTCACCTTATAATCCCTTAATCCCTATGAGCTCACATTACACAAATTGTATTCAATTTTCTATATGTGGATAGGTGCGAGCCACAAATCCAGATTCCGAGCTTGTACTGATAAATTCGTGGCAAAATCAATGCGTAAAAGAGCCCAATAATAATAGTGATATTTGTTTTTGGCATTTGACATTCGTCGAAACGTCTCTACAATCTTTCATTTTTTTTTTTCTGTAATTTTTTTTTGTGTTTGTTTTTTTTTTTATATTTATCTTTCGTTTGTTCTGTTTCTGAGATGATCATACTACGCGTACTGGGGATCAAACCCCTTAGTTCAGCAGCCGCACTAGCTTCTGCCAACGACTGCGTCCCGACCGTTCCCCCAACCCGTCGCATCACATCCCCGTCTCCGCGCTATTACTTGATTTTCGCTCAGCGTTCTTTCTGACTTTTTTGGTTTTTGCTCGGCTCCTAGGGGTCTTAGCGTGATGTTAGGTAGACTATAGCCTTCCTCAAGAATTGGGCTATCAAATGCAAAAATATTTTTTTCAAATCCGACTGGTAGTTCCAGAGATTACTTTTGAACGTACTACATACAAACAAATTTTACGTTAGTACAGTACCTATAGAAAAATCCGTGGGATGCTAGAAGCATGGAACCGGTCAATGTGGCGACGTTTGGTGAAGGCCTGTATCCAGCAGTGGACGTCTTTCCGCTGAAATGATGACCCAAAACTTGGACAGATCAAATCGAACAAGGTAAAGCCTATCTTACACGTGCATTCGATGTAATAATCACACATAAATGCAATTTGATTTTGATTAAATGTAAACATGCTAATGATATCATTATCAGCTCTATTGACACAGCAACCCTTATCGCTTGCAACTTTGATAACTGTCATGCAACAACCGTATCTTGATAACATTATTTGAGTGTTATAAATAAGACGTTGGGTAAACTTGAATCATTTTTGTTTGGTATTGACATTATGATGGTTTTATTAATGTCAATGGTGTCAGTCAAGTGGAAGAGTTTGGCCGAAATCTCTTAAAACATAAAAAAATTAAGAAATATATAATTTCGAATCGATTAACTGAAATTTAATTGCTGCTTAGACCAATTAAATGTAAGTTAATCTATTAGTTTCTTTCATTTTATTTATTTAGAACTAGCTGCGCCCCTCGGTTTTACCCGTATAAGTTTCGATCCCGTGGGAAAACCCATTGGAAAGTATCCTATGTGTTAATCCTAGTTATAAACTATCTGTGTGCTAAATTTCATCCAAATCCGTTTAGTAGCTTTTGCGTGAAGGAGTAACAAACATCCATTCAATCTTTCGCGTTTATAATAAGTATTAGTAGGATTTAAGACAAAAACAAGCGGTATTGTGGAAGATAAGTCTAAACTCAACTAATAATCTCAACCGAGACTAGAATTCGGCGCGGGAGATATTATAGTGCATAAGTGTGTGCACTCACTCGCATAATCCGATAGGACGGCACGCAATCCGAAACGACACAAAGTAAAGTGTCTGCCTAGGTTCAAACCTGCGACCCACATTTCGTAAGTCTGTGCCGTTACCTCTGGGCCACCACTGCTCTCATATATTTTATGTTGAAACAAGTAAAGTCACGAGCAAAAGTATGTATACACTCGGCTTTATTCAAAAGCGATTTACTCCTTTATTTTTTAATGAAATTTTATGTTGTTACGAACATAGCATTTTCGAACCCATAGATTTACGTAATGTGTCGTATTTCGACGTTGCATTGGTTATTTCACAAAAAAATCGCAATTGAAAGTTGCCAAGTGTTGACATATTGGTGCTCGTACAGACGCCAGCAAGTCAAGCTACCCGAAACTGTCAAATTCTCCCAATCAACCTTGAACCTTAATGCTATAGCAATAAAGTTGAAAATCTATTAAATAAATTTGACAGATTGTAGTAGCTTGATGTGCCCGGTCTGTACCTAAAAATTCTCCTATAAATAACAGCCAATGGTGCAATTTTCAATCGTCAATGCCAACAACAATGACAGTTGATGTTTGCCTGTATAATCTGCACCCCCACATTGTCATAAATAAGTACATAATAATAGAGCGAGTCGACGGGTTTAATACTACCTGTCCCCTAGTCATAGGGGAAAATGGAACTACGCTAATTGTAATTAAAGTAGGATATTGATCGGCTATTGTTTCGTTTTCTATGTCTAATAATTTTATTGTTTAAATTTCTTTTGGTAAGTACTTTTACCATTTTATAATTTGTCATTGAAGAGCGGGGTCTCCTAGCACAAGTATATCTTTTACTTGAAAGGAGGTCCCTATGTAAGATTTACTGTAAAAGTTGTACAAGTTTCTGCAATAATCCTTTTATTTTTGTTTTATTTACCCTAACTAATATTATAAATGCGTAAGTAAATTTGTTTGTTACCTTTTCACGCATAAGCCACTGAACAGATCATCCTGAAATTTTGCATATACGTTGTCAGGTGTACAGCAACGGACATAGGGTACCTTTCATTCGGAAAAAAAGGGCTGTTCCCGAGGAAAACCACATAACGTTATTTTGATAATAGATGGCGATACGTGTCTTTTGAATCATGATTTGATTGTCAAATTCTAAATTAACGCGAGCGAAGCTTCGGGTAATAGAGCTGAAGAGTTTGTTTGTTTGAAAGTGCTAATCTCTGGAACTACAAGCAGGACTTGAAAAATTTATCTTGAGGAAGGCTATACATAGGCTAGGCATTTAACATCACGCTAAGACCGCTTAGGATCCGAGAATAAATCGACTAATAATATTAAAATTCAACTTAAAGGCTTGGGATTCTCTAACCGCGGAAATTATCAATAAATTCGTAGCGAATGTAAAAAAAGACATTTTTTATAACCCTTACAAAAGTTCCTTCGTTTTCAATTACAAGATAACACTAAAATAACAAAATTATACCCTAAATTAACTAAAACTATTTACAAACTAAAATATAGCGTCGAAAAGTTCAATTTTTTATTAAATATATATATATATATAATTTTACCTTCGCTTTTTTTGTGAAACAAAAATGTAATTGTGCCATAGCCTTCTACTCCGTTTACCGGTATAAAAGCTTCGCTTCCCTGACATACCGTGGCAATTGCAATCAATACGATAAAATACTCCGACGCGACAGTATTCGGGAACGGTGCTCCAATATTTTCAATACAAGATCACCTACTTAGCATATTAATAAAATATCAATATCGATTGGACTTTCTTATTTACGTGTTCTCATCTATCTGGGTGTATCAGCAACATTTGCATTCAGTAATGCCTTATTAGAGTTCCGTACATATTAGCCGTAGAACCGATGACCGTTGGGGTACACGTGTTTTTGAGTGGAGACCGTGAATCGGCAAACGTAAAGTAAGACGCTCTCAGGCTAAGTGGAGTGACGATCTTCGCAGGATGTTTGGTAGCAGCTGGTTGAGAGTTGCCGAAAATCGAGTTGAATGGCGTGCAAAAGGAGAGGCCTATGTCCAGCAGTGGACTGCTGTAGGCCAAGGATGATGATGATGTGTTCCGTACCCAAAGGGTGCCAACAGGACCCAATTACTAAGGCTCTGCTGTCCGTTCGTCTGTCACAGGGCTTTATCTTTTGAACCGTAATAGGTAGACACTCTTGAAATTTTCACAAAGTGTGAACTACTATGGCCGCTATAATTGAATTTATAATTTATTTAATTAAATAACAATGTTAACTATAAACAGTAGTAATCTGTCGGTACACTTGACTTATTGCTAGTTAACAAATCAGGTAGATGTTGCAACCAGCACCCTTGCTAAGTTATAAAATAACTTGTATTAAGGGCAGTGGTACAAACCCATACATTATTCAGTTTCCCAAAAAAGAAATTGCAGGAGAACAAGTGTGCGTGTGTGTGTGTTTGTTAAGGTGAGTGTGGGTGTGTTATGATGAGTGTGTGTTTGTTTGTTATGGTGATGGTGTGTGTTGTGTCGATGCAGAACAACTATAATATAAATAAAATATAACAACAATTAATATAAATAAAATAAAGTAAACAATTAAAGGTCCATCTAAATGAAACGTTCTTTCGGTTTTTTTCGACCTCAACGATTTCACTGTTCACAAAGTAGACACAATAGTTAAATAAATCAACCTGAAACATATGTGGTTCATGGGACAGGGAAAGCGTTAATCATGGAAAATATTGTACGGCAGTAGTACCTACGGAACCGTTTGTGTGCGAGTCCAACCCGCACTTGGCCGCTTGTTTTAACTTCTACAAGTCTACAGGTAAATTAAAATTCCGTTTCTCATTAATTCCTTGGCAAATTGTAAATAAGTTTCAGAGATGCAGATTTTGTACAATATGATCAGTAAATTATGTTGTAAAGACGTGGGATGATCTTTCGCGCTCTCATTAACATTTTGATTCCATGTTTTAATTTTGTTATTAAATGAAATGGGATGCGTGTGGTTTTGCAGAAAGTTTGTTGTTAATTCGTCTCTGGATATGAAAAAACAAGTGGTTCCTATAAACTCAATAACAAAAAAAAATGGTTTCTTTTATGTAAGACTAGGTTCCGCCCGCGACTTCGTCCGCGTGAAATTTGTTGTTCCCCCGACCCACCGCGTCGCATCGCATCGCCCGTCGGCGCTATTACTTCGTTTTCGCTTAGCGTTCTTTCTGACTTTTTTCTTAAGGGTTCTAGCGTGATGTTAAAGCCCCTCTAGAATTGGGCTATCGAATGCAAAAATATTTTTTCAAATCCACCTGGAAGTTCCAGAGATGATCGTGTTCAAATAAAAAACAAACTATGCAACTTTGTAGTATAGTTAGATTGTTTTTAGTCTTTGACATGTCTCGGGACCCTGGGGTCCCGGACCTTTGAAAGGCCGAAGGCAACTCGCAGAGTTCCGTTGGACGTTTTTAATGAAATGAGGCACCAACCGACGATTATCCCTGTTCGCACTATGCAAGTGCACCAAGGACAACCCCCGGCTGGTGCAGGACTATTACAAGATATGGAAACAAAGATATTGGGTTATGGGTTTGGCTGGCTAAAGTGAACTGGTTATCTAGGAGTATAGTTAGATTATTATTAGAATAGATACTTAGAGACCAGCAGTTGCGATTCTGTAACCATCTCACCGTGAAAACTTATTTGAAGTGAGCGTGGAGTGAACCGTCATTCCAACTAATGCTAGGGATTGACACTATAGACAGCAGTGCGATTCTGTAACCAACTCGCCGTGAAAACTTAGGTGAAGTGAGCGTGGAGTGAGATGTCATTCCAACTAATACTAGGGATTGTCACTATTGACAGCTCACTCTAAGCTCACTTCATCTAAGTTTTCACGGCGAGTTGGTTACAGAATCGCACTGCTGTCTATAGTGTCAATCCCTAGCATTAGTTGGAATGACGGCTCACTCCACGCTCACTTCACATACGTCTTCACGGTGAGATTTTTACAGAATCGAACGGTAGATCTATCATCTTCCTAACATCCAAGATGATACAATTTCGGTATCTTTATGTGTGAAGGAAGTCGTCGGTGTAGAGTGCCCGACGGCAAAAGGCCAATTCTCGTAATTAAAAACGACTAGTCGCAATCTCATCTCAGCGACAATAAATGTCAAAAACTTTGCAAAAATGTAGGGAAATTATATTGTATTTTGGCAGATTTTGGGCAGATTTTTCAATCATCTAATAACTTTATTAGAGGAATAATTTTGACAGTTGTTTCATATAAAAACTGTCAAACGTCAATTTTATTCCTCGAATAAAAGTTATCTGGCGATGGAAAATCAGGCCTAAGACAGATTAGAATGTGAACGTTCTTAAAACTTGACGAGAATAGGGGTAGTTGACTGGGTAAAAAAAATATTATTATATTATTTAATCCGTCAGTTAGATTATCGAAAAATAATGGACACGTATGTTTTCTTTTGTCAATCAAACAAAAAATGACAAAGATAAAGCGCGTCAAAATTTGGGAGTAGGGGGTCGTGACGTCACACCTTGCTAAAAAGTGTAGGAAGGTGTGACGTCACGCGGAACTTTAACGCGCGATATCTTCATCGTTTTTTATATAATTGACAAAAGAAAAAAGACGGGTCCAATATTTTTTTGATAATCTAACTGACAGACTGATTAGATTTTTTTTAAGCAACTAGCCTATTGCCCCTCTGACTGCAACCGGAGTTAGAAAAAGTGTGATTCAGATTCTTTCCTTCAGAAATCTGTGATGGTCTGAATATTGATTTGATTTCAATGGCATATTTGAAGTGACAGTGATTTCATGCGTAATCAGGCTATGGTGTTACCACTGCACACAGTACACAGACACAGGCCTCCTCTCTGTGAGAGGGAGTGAGCTATAATCTACCACGCCGGCCCAGTTCGGGTTGATAGATGACACATGTCTTCGAATTTTTGGCTCTAGGACATGCCGGCTTCTTCACGATGTTTTCCTTTACCGTTTTTAGAGCAGTGGTGACGAAATTATTTACGCAAAGTAAAGTGCCTGCCTGGGTTCGAAACCCACGACCTACAACTCTATACAACGCTCTATAGTTCTATACAAATAAATAAAATTAAAGTGTTTGTTTGTAATGTCAAAATAACAGCTTTTTTTTAACTAAATGCTTATGACATCTGAATCTGTCTGTCTGTTTGTCCGAAATGGCTGAAGCTATTTTGACGGGACTTTCACTGGCAGATAGCTGATGTTATAAGGAATAACTTAGCCTACTTCTATTTATAGAAAAAAGAAATAGGGTTCCGCGCAAAAAAAATAAAACCCATGTAATCCAATTTGTTTTCGCCATGAACGCGAGCGAAGTCTCCGGCACAGCTAGTAAAAAATAAACGGTTTGTTTAGCCGTTTTCACGGATCGCTAGAATCTCTCCGAGACGACTTGTATCAATCAATCATTATACATACATCAATGAAGCATGACACTTTAGGGCGCGTTTGCCATGGTAGAGTAACTTGCCTAGGTACTAGTACGAGAAGTGTACTGAAATACTCGATTGTAAACGCAGCTTTGCAAATTATGTCTTACTTGGTCTCTTGATAGCGTTTCTAGAAAATCAGTTTTCACTGTTTTTATTATTTACTAGCTGCGCCCCGCGGTTTCAACCGCATAAGTTTCGATCCCGTGGGAATATCGGGATAAAAAGTACCTATCCTATATGTTAATCCTGGTTATAAACCATGTGTGTGCCAAATTTCATCCAAATCCGTTCAGTAGTTTTTCGTGAAAAAGTAACAAACATCCATCCATACAAACTTTCACGTTTATAATATTAGTAGGACTAGCTTCTTTGCGCGACATCGTTTGCGTGAAATTTCTTATTCCCCCAACCCACCCCATCGCATCGCATCACCTGCCCGCGCTATAACTACGTTTTCGTGTTCTTCCTTACTATTTTTTCTTTTTGCTAAGCTCGTAAGTCCTAGCGTGATGTTAAAATAGTCTATAGCCTTCCTTCGCTGAAAAATATTTTTTCAAACCCGACTGGTACTTCCAGAGATTAGAGCGTTCAAACAAACAAACTCTTCAGCTTTATTATTAGTATAGAAGATAGATTAAGTGATGATGATGATGAAGCCTGAAATAATAGTTCTATTTGGATTCATATCGCTGAAAACCCGCGCTGGGGATCTGTCTTGCTTAGGGTCGCAGCATAATGCTGAGCGATAGCTGTTTAGCGTGGATGTGACGCATGTCCCCCAACCATTACTTATATTTTTTTGTGTTTCTTATGTTCTTTTTTGCGTCATGTTTACCGCAAATAAACGTATTTTATTTCTTCTTCTTTCCATAAATGCAGGCTAGCGTAAGTTTTTTTTAATAAGTCGTTAGGTTCGAACCCGTTGCGTAAATTATTTCACTAACACAACTCTCAAAACGGTGAAGGAAAGCATCGTGAGGAAACCGGCATGGCAACCAACGCGTGGTAGATTACAGCACAATCTCACGGAGAGGTGGCCTGTGTCCCAGCAGTGGGAATATTATAAGCTGATTATACGGAAGTCGTTTGCACGTTGTTTAGTTAGTAGACTAAGTAATATAATTAGTAGACTAAGTTATAAAATCTAAACGGAAGTTTTACGTCATTCTTGTTGTTGTTGCATGTAAATAATGAACGGTTCTTAACTGAGAAAGCCAATGATTCAATAGCTAGTAATTATACATATAGTGGTTTAGTTTTATCCTATCACATGCATCTAACATTATTATACCTTTGTAAGTTATTTCTAAGACTTTATGTAAATATTTTACCAATTTAATACTGAATAAAATATTATTATTATAGAAATAAACATACAGCCGTCGGTTCATAGTAGATATTAAACCAACCAATACTAGAAAATACGTCTACCATGGACAGAATATACTATAACCATAGTAAGCAATACTTAGTAGACCGATGACCTCGATTTGTTTATGGTAGTAATGAGGAAAATCATCGGACTGCATAGAGGATGGATGGGATATTTGATAATATCGGAGATCGTGATAGGCGGAATTGGTACAGGCCTATAAATTATAGGACTTCCACGTTGAGGTGTCTCACCAATAGAATTAATTTTCATCTGCCATGTTAAATCGACTGGTTCGTCAACTGGCGAGTGTCAGACAAGAAAGACTAAAAAAACAATACGAGTACACAAGTCAGATTGAACGTAGTTGGAAAGTGTTAGATCTATATTGAATCGCGTATACAGCAAAAATCTAAATAAAACTGCGTTTTTTTTTTTGACTTATTCAAGCTACGCTTGCCGCGGTTGGTCTGTGGATGGGCAACCATCTTTACAAACCGAGACCTCTCCGTGCCTCGAAAAGCACGTTAAGCGGTTGGTCCCGGCTGTCATTCATGGATCTTTGGCAGTCGTTACGGGTAGTCAGAAGCCCGAAAGTCTGACAACCAGTAGGGGCGATGTCCCTTGATAAGACTGGTTGTCAGACTTTTGGGCTATTATCCAGTAACTGGGTTTCACTCTTGAGGTCAGATAGGCAGTCGCTCCATGTAAAATACTGGTATTCAGCTGCATCCGGTAAGACTGGAAGCCGACCCCAGGAAGGTTGAGAAAAGGCTACGCAGACGATGATATCCGGTAACATTTGGGGGATGCGTTAGTTAGTTAGAAATTAAAATTTTCTTACGCTTTTTACAATTTGCAGGCCAGTGACAAGTACGCTTCGCCGTTAGGCTGCTTTTCCACCAGAGATTGCTATGCAGCTATGCTGCGAGGATGTGAAAGCTATGCTACGAAACTATGCGACCGTTTCCACTAATGCTAAGCTGTGTAGCGGAACGAGTAAGATGTGCTATGAAGATGCGCCGCCGCGAGGTAGCTGTGTGAGGAAGATACGCAGCTCGAGCTATACGATGCATCGATAGAGACACGGGGAGTACTCTGCTCTGCACATAGCTACACCACTCGTGACCATCCATAGCACGCATGCATAGCACATATCCATAGCACGCATCCTTCCATATAAAAAACATATTATGCTAGTTGAATCCGATTCCACCAGTGCTAAGCTATGTGCACCTATGTGGATATCAAACGCATCCATAGCAACGTAGCATAGCACATCTCTGGTGGAAAAGCACCCTTAAGCATAAAGTTTTTAACGTGTACGGCTTTTTTACATCGTTCTCACATACAAGGTGTCGTTTTCCATCCTTGTCAAATTCAAGGAGGTAACTATGCTACTGTTTCTCGACACGAATCAATAATATAATAAGTAGGATTTTTTTCTTCTAATTTTCAGAAATCGGCATGTGTGGGACACGCATTTTAAAACGCGGTCTGTGTGAGACCGCACTGTAACTGCCCTTCTACACACACACAAAAACGCGGCCGCTTATACGATACCATAACGCGATTCCGTTCTTTGAAAGTGGTGTATTCTGAAATACTGTCAACTTAAATAACTAAAAAAACAAGTAAGTATTCATTATTTACCAGGGATCGTAATTTTATTTGATTTTTTATGTATCAACAAACAAAACAAACACAACAACAACCCACACAACAGCCTCCTGAAATTTGACGAGGATGCAAAACAACAGCTTGTACAATTTTAAATTCAACATTAAGATGTCACAAATATTTTTGGAACAATATAATTTAAAAGAGTGTCCATGGAGTTTCGTGCCCGTTCTTCTCCATAGGTACCTACTACGCTTTGGAATGGGCAGCTAGGTTCATATTTTCTGACTCTTTGACAATAATTCAGAAGTGCCGGTAAATTGATTACTTAATTGAAATAAATGCTTTTGAGTTAGTTTGATTAGGTCATCATCATGAGCATTCTCCTGTACTTATCCCAATTTATTTGGGGTCGGCGCAATGTGTCTTAGTTCATCTTAAATCTCTCTAGTACTCAAGCATTATTTAAAACTAGTTTCAACCATCTAATGGCTCTAAACTAGTTTCAAGTAAAGCTTGAGTCTTGAGTGAGGTTCTGTATACGGGCCTTATTTTGATTAGATTATATAATAATAAAAGATTCGAGATTTTTTGTTTAAAAAAAAAACTCTTCTTTTAGGACCCAATATGGTATTAGAACTTATCGTACCTAAAAGGCCTAGAGCTGAGAAAATAAAAATGTTATCCACTTCGAATATACGCGAAATAATATTTTATAAAAACGGAGACAGAAGGCCAATTCTCAGAATTAAAAACGTTCAAAATGTCAAGTCACAATCTCATTTCAGCGACAATAAATTGCAAAAACTTTTCAAAAATGTAGAGAATTTAGAGGTATTTTTGACAGATTGAGACAGATCAGACTGTGTTAACGTTCTTAAAATTACGAGAATTGCCCCTCAGTTGTAATTTGTCACGTGATTTCAAGTAGGTACTTGTAATGCAGATCTTAAGCACATTAGGTACACATCGCACTTATCTATAAACATCGCACCTAGTGTGAAACCTTATTAGTAGCTACGTCAGTCAGAGTTACACGTGTAGTGCAGTGTAGGCCTAAGGCAGCCGGTAATCGTGAGGAAACCATAGTCATTTAAATTTTCGCAATAACATTCCACTTTTAATGGGACTCCCATTTAAAATGTTACTTCTAGTAATATTTCAATTTATTTAATTTTGCATCTAAAATTAGGTAATTTTGTAGTTTTGGCAACATTAAAAAAAAAGATTTTTGTATTTATTTTTAGAACAGCTGTCAAAATGTGAGTAGGTACAGTCGGGATAAAAATTACTGACTGATTTATAGGAGTTGAACAAATGCATCTTAGATTAAAACTTTCTCATCTTTTTTCTTTTAATAATGCATCTAAGGTCTAGTGTATATTTATAATTGTAAGTATATATGTGTTATTGTTAATATAAAATATTAATTAATTAATACTACTGCTAATATCATAGCTAGGCCTACTAACTAAGCATGCCCATGATGATTCTACTTTCATGATTATTCAATAGTAAGTAATCTGATAAGGTTCGAAAGTTTCTTTTTAGTGATAAAAAGAACACTTTTACTCTCTCAGCTTCTTACAGAAAACACTGGAAGTGAAAATTACTTTGTTTTTCGGACGAGACTCGAGGCGTTTAACAGAATTTACACAATAAAAAGCGATTGTTTGTAATATTTTGAAGTCTCTTATCGTGTTCAATGTATTCCGTTAAAAAGAAGCAATCCTAAATAAAGGATAGAGTCCTTTAGGCGCGTACGCATCCTCGAATTGTGACAGAAACTATGTCCTAAACTTCACTGTACAAAGAAATCCACTAACCCGGTTGTTGTGGCTGCAGCAGCGGCGGCATCGCCGGTGGCAGGGGCGCTGACGGCGGCGGCGGCGCGTAAGGCGACACTCCCGGCGAGCCCGGCACAGAGTCGCAGCTGGCCGAGCCCAGCGAGCGCGGCGGCGGCACGGCCGGGCTGCGCGGCGCCTTCACGATGGGCGGCTCCGGCTGCTCCAGCTCAACTCCTGGAGGCGGCAGCCCCGACAACTGCGCCCGCGCACGCGCCTCGTCCTGCGCCTGAGCTCGCCGCAACGCAGTCTGTAGCGCCATCACTCGCTGCCGGTCTGCAGTCAGACGACACTTCTCGCAATTACAGTTGCGGTATTTGCAGTACCGCTTGTGGCCCTTCAGCTCTATCTTCAGCCGGTGGTTCCGGCAGCGCGCGCAGTTCGGCGGCGCACGCGGCACCCCCGAGCTGGAGGCGCCAGGTTCGGAACGTTCCTCGCAGTCGTCGGGCGTGCGGCGCCTCCACGCGCCCACAGACACCATGACTTGGCCCTCGTTTTCGGCCGTTCGCGGCGAATTCGATGGGCGCGAAACAAGCGCACACGCGGTGCGGCGCGCGGTCACGATGCGACTGCTTGCCCCCGCCGCCGGTATGCTCTGCCCCGCCCCGCGCCCCACCCCGCCGCGCTACTGCATTTATTGCCGTGCCCCTTTGCATCTATGCAATTCTTTCAACTCTGCACATCAATTACTAAGTTCACACAAGACATCCTATCTTTCAGGATCTGGGCACGTAATAGCAATACGTTCACAGATTTGGATATAAATAATCCAACAAATATTAATACCATTTTAGTCTCAAAATAGATTGTCATTAATAATAATATAATAATATTTTGTTCTGCGTTTGAAATAAAAATCATATTACATTATTTGCATTATCCAAAAGGTCGAATAGAGATTGTTGGTGCACGTCTGTACGACTCGTGTAAGTCAAGGACAAGGTTAAATATTCTTCATTTTTGTTTCCTATAACCATGCCAAGGGTCGTAACTCACTTCAGTGTTAAAAAACTTACTCATAGTAACTTTAACCTTGCGTAAGAGGAGAATTTAAATAATAATAATCAAATTCATGATCAGTAGGACTGTACCTACCTACCTAACCTATATTACCTTTTTACTTTTCTCTATCTGAGTTTAATAGCAGTTACAGCTTTTCTATATCAGTAGCTTTTATAAATCTAAATAACTTCTCTAAGTATCCCAAGTAACCGCTGTATCTTTAGAATATCTTTAACTGAACAGCCGGGATTCTTCGCTTTGATTACAATGAAAGTGGAATACATTTATACTATACTATACAGTATATTGGACTTTAAAAATTAAGGTTGGCTTTATTTTAATTTATTTCAGTGTCTTAAATCGTTTAAGACACTGAAACTCATTTCTTCTGTTCTTTTAATACGTACCACGAAACTGAACTTTGCAAATAATTTTGTTTAGGGACTGATAACAGCGACACGAGTGACACACTTTTTAAACAAAATAAATTAAAATTACACAAGAAATTAACATTTATGTTCCAACAAACAAATACTCATGTACAAAATAACTGAATAAATTAAACAAAGTGAAATATAGTAAAAAATACCAACGATTAATTTATAGCAGTTTTTATAATGCAAAAGAGCACACGAATAAATGGCCCGAACTGCGTGTGGCTGCACTTCCACGATCGCGTGCAACTACGTCCGCGCACACATACACGCTTGTGTATGTACACGGCGAATCTTTGCGTGTGTGAGTTAAAAGTTACGAATGTGTGCACGTCGCACGATTTTTACACGTAAAATTTTTTAAGTGTGCGTAACGCGTCATTACGTCACTGAAGTTTCGGAAATATGCGTTTCATTAGCAAATAAACAATTTAACCTTGTTTATTTAGGAATAGTAGTAAGTAGATTTTGCATAATTTCAGGTAGTGAAATGAAATAGTATGACGAACACTTTACTCATCTTTTACGACAAGCATCATGATTTATCACTACCGACAATAAACGTTATTAATTGTTGTAGTTGACTGTACTTTTATGGCATTTAGGGCTGATTTTGAAATCGAAATGCAGCATTAACTTTATTAGAAGAATCATTTTGAATTATTTATAGTTGTCACATTATAAGAAGACTAGTGGCTTAGTAATAACAGCCACACGGGTCGATCGATCAGGTTGAACTACGCTTGGTTCGTGGATGGGTGAATCTTTACATATCAAGACCCCTCCGTGGCTGGGCAGGCACGTTAAGTCTTTGGTCCCGGCTGTCATTCGTATATCTTTTTCAGTCGTTACGGGTCGTTAGAAGCCCGAAAGTCTGACAACCAGTCTTACCAAGGGGTATCGTATTACCCAGTAGCTGGGTTATGGAGGTCAGATAGGCAGTTGGTCCGTGTAAAATACTGGTAATCCAGATGCCTCCGAAGAAACTGACCTCATTCACAAAATGAGTGTTTTCAGTGATGAATGCTAAGTAGTTAGACGACAACAATAGAGGTTCAATCACATTAATTTTAAAAAAATTGCTCCACGTCTATTTTCTGAGGCGAAGCCGTCAACATTGGTGCTAAGTTGATGAGTTGCGCGAGTTCCACTAATGAATTAAAATAAGGACTGTTTATTTTTCCGAGATACTGTTTTTTTTTTCTAAAATACTGCGGGTAAACTGCGTAACACACTATGAGTAGCAATGGGTTTCATTTTGACAGTTCAACAACATTCATTGCGTTATTTACGTTGTTGAGCAGACACATTTTTCGAACATTTGAAGCAATGGATTAGCATTATCCTTCAAAATTATTCAGATTGAGCTTGATCGTGTGTTACGCAAATGGGTTGCTGTTTATTTTCGTACTTTGACCATAATATACTTTATTTCTTGTACAAAAAGGGTTGCCAACCCTTTACTACGTTCTTTCTGTGAAAATGGGAAAAATTATGCATTTTACAAGTGAAAGTTTTTATCTGCTTGGGATTTTACAACAAACCTTGCCTGCCGCAATCGATGACAGACATGCAAAAACAAAAAATAATCCATTGGAATTTCCATAGAGAACGTGATGACATCTTCATAATATTAAAATTTTAATAGTTAAAAACTGTGTCTCGTACAATGCAAAGAGTAGGCTATTCAAATTTTACGACCGGCCATGTTGGATTTAATACTGTCACTGCATGCGCATCACATGTCCGCTTTAACGTGCCATCGGTGGGCGAAGCATCCAATTTCTGGCCATTATTTCACTTATTTACTTATTAATTTGGCCTTATAAAAAGAAAAACTTAATTATGCCTCTTTGCCATTAATGAATGGTGGCCGAGAGACGGTAGAAGGAGTGTTGGCAGACCAACAGCCAGAAGGGTGGGTGGACGACACTGCACCCTAATTAGCAGGGCTTAGCACAAAAGGGAGGAAGCCTATACTCAGCAGTGAGTCGGACAAGGCTGGCAATGATGATGGTTATTTCTCCTTGGTGTAGTGGTCGCAAGAGCCACTGCTGGGCCAGAGGTCCTGGATTTGATCTGCAGGTCAGGCACAGTGTTAATTGGTTTTGCCATCAGCCATTTGTCAGCAGCAGCAGTTCTTGTTTGCCGCCTGGTAGATGGCAATAGCTTCTAAGTTCGCTGTTTACATATTGATTTTGTTGACTAAACTTATAATAGTTGGTAATTTCTCCAAAGATCATCTCGTTTCTGGCACTCGCCGGCCGCTGCCGCGGCACCGCTCGGCTCGAGCGTAGGGGGTCACAGTTTTAACCTAACCTAACCATTTTTTTTTAAATAATGAACCTAAAATAACTAGTTCCACCATCCAATGTTGGCTCATATACAGATTTGACTTTGAGATTGACTTCACGCGCCCCGGCTCGAGCGTCTCAGGAACTAAAAGTCACACATTGTTGCAAATAGCTGTTGCATTGTGGAATTAGACTTTTTTGTGTATTTTGTGTTTACTACGAGGTATTTAGAACACTTCTATCATGAAAGTATGCGCATTTTGTAAAACTCGCTATCAAAAATATTAGTTCCACAGACGCTCACGTTGTTGTCAGCGCCAAAATGGCGGAAATCAAATGTTTATAACCAATTTTGTCATCGATAGTATGAATAAGTCCAACGTACTTGTACAGATACACACTACAGGGTTAACTAGGTTGATGTCTACTCAGGTAGGTATGTACAAGTTGCAGAGGCTGGCAATGTGGCATTCGGTACATAGACTACTAAAATCAATTTGACTACTTCTGCATATTCATATCTATTATTAAATTTACAAGATAAGTACCAACAATACCTTTGCAACATAACATCGTTCGACATATTTTTTATGCGAATCTTCGATCGATAAATCGTGTAAACGACAATCGGTATTCGATTAACATCGGAAACAATCGATGTAGGTATCGATAAAAAGTGATCGACAATTTTGCACCGGACAAGTTCCCGCCAAAGACTGCCGATATTTCTTATGCTGTACCGTTTATAAAACAATTTCTGTTAATACGAAAATGGCGACAAGAGAGATCCTCTTGTCACAAAAAATGTTGGAAGCGTTATTCGATTTGTAGGCTGACTGTGTTTATTTTATAAGCCGGACAAAGATGGCGGTAGAGGCTCATGTCTATTCAAGTCTACATTCTCCCTAGCGCGGTAATTGCGTAACACACTAACAGTAGGAATGGCTTTCGTTTTGACAGTTCAACAACATTCATTGCGTTATTTACGTTGATGAGCAGACACATTTTTCGAACATATGAAGCAATGGATTAGCAATATCCTTCAAAATTGATTGATTGTGGGTGATAGTGTGTTACGGAATTAGGGTGCTGGCCTTAACATGCGTTCAACAAAAGAGGTTCCAGAGCTGCTGTCAATCTAATTTGTACAAATCTCACCACGATCTATTCTGTGAACCTTTCACCGTAAAAACTTAGGCGAAGTGAGCTTGAAGTAAGCCGTCAATAGTGTCAATCCCTAGCATCGGGTTGAATGACAGGTAACTTCAAACTCACTTCACCTAAGTTTTTACGGTGAGAGGTTCACAGAATAGATCGGCTGGATCTCCCCTCCATTTGCTTATAGTGACCGCAATATGGTTTTGTGAGTTAACACCACACATCGCGATTTTACCCCCGAAGTCCGGTCGCCTTTGAATGTTCCCCGAAAACAATAACAAACTCAGCCTATTTAAATGTTCCCACTGCTGGGACACGGGCCTCCTCTCTGTGAGAGGCAGTGGGCCGTAATCCACCATGCGGGCCCAAAACGGGATGGTAGATGTTACATGTCTTTGATTTTTTGGTTCTAGGACATGCCGGTTTCCTCACGATGAAAACAATAAGGTATAAAATGTTGGTTACCCCAACATGTATTATTTTATTCCTTCAAAACTAAAAATGGTATGTTTGTGTACAGACGCCACCACATAAAGCTACTACAATCTGTCAAATTTCTTTAATAGATTTTCAACTTTATCGCTAAAGCTTTAAGGTTCAAGGTTGATTGGGAAAACTTGACAGTTTCGGGTAGCTTAACCTGCTGGCGTCTGTACAAAAACTACAATTCTCATGTTGACAAATTAACTGGTGAAATACGAATAAAAATCAACAAAGTTTTTTGACGTCTGAATTTTGATTTAACTCCAGTTTTTATTCGGAGAGATATGCGGTTGACCTTTCTTTAGAAATATGTCTGAACTTGTGTTATTATTGAAAGAACAAGCTTTTGTACGCGGCTTCGCCCGCGTAGATGTCGGAAAGTATCCCAAGGGAACGTAAAACCGGGATAAAAAAGTAGCGTAACTATGTTGTCCTAACCTAGGTCTACCTGTGTGCCAAATTTCATCAAAATCCGTTCAGCCGTTGAGGCGTGAAAACGTGAAAAGGCAGACACACAGACAGAGTTACTTTCGCTTTATAATACTAGGTAAGTATGGAATTATGGATGGCTGGAAGAAGGGTTATGATTCTATGAGTCTCACTGCCTTAAAGGTGTAGGTAATGTACAGACCAGCACCCTAATTGCGTAACACACGATCAATCGGAATCTGAATCATTTTGAAGCAAATTGCTAATCTATTGCTTCTTAAGTTCGAAAAATTTGTCTGCTCAACACGTAAATAACGCACAATGAATGTTGTTGAACTGTCAAAATGAAACCGATTCCGATTGATCGTATGTTACGCAATTAGGGAGCAGATCGCAATTGAAAGTTGCCAAGGGTTGACATATTGGTGCTCGTACAGACGCCAACAGGTCAAGTTACCCGAAACTGTAAAATTTTCCCAATCAACCTTCAACCTTAATAATTTAGTGATAAAGTTGAAAATCTATTAAAGAAATTTGACAGATTGTAGTAGCTTGTTGTGTCTGTGTCTCTACCGATGTAAATGTAAAATCAGGAGTCCTTAGATTGGACTTGTAATTCAAAGTGTGTCTTACTGCTACGGTATGGGGTGCGATGAGTATAACATGTATCTCCCGGGCCTCCGACTTTTGGTAGTACTTAGAAGGAACAGTGGGATTCTAGTCGGTAGGACTCGACATAACCTTCCTTTCTCCCCAGAGGAAGGGTATCCTGAGGATTTCTCCACTTAAAAAAAAAATACGTGTGCGGTCGGCGGACCCCCCAGGAACGAAATTCCTTACGCGGTACTCGCTCGCACACACACTCGTATACAAGACACACAGAGAGAGAGAAACTGTGAATTCTCGTTTATATACTTTTTAGAAGCTCTCATAAAGTTGTCGCCATCTTGGATTCATTTTGACCTCGCTATCGCCTTCAGCACTCTCGAAAACCATGAAAACGACAAACATGATAAAAATTTGTAAAATTTCACAGCTATCTTGGATTTTCATTTTTACATCACTTTATTCAGCACCCTCGAAAACCATGAAAACGTGACCAATGGTTAAAAATTTGAAAATTTTGGTCGCCGCCATCTTAGATTTTCATTTTAACCTCACTATCGGCTAAAACCCCCCTCAAAAACCATGAAAACGTAACCAATGATGAACAATTTTTAAGTTTTCGCATCCGTCGTTTTGGATTTTCATTTTGACCTCAATATCGGTTTCAGTACCCCCAAAAACCTTGAAAACTATCTCGCTCTATCTGACACGCACACAGAGCTTTTTCGTTTCGTGACGATTTCTACCAGTTTACTCCTACAAGACGCGTTAATGATTTTCCCAAAAAAATAAAATTATTACCTAGTGTATGTGTAAATAAAGGGTAGGTAGTCATATTATTAGAATTAATTGGTAAATTAACTCTTTAACGACTATCGGTATCAAAATCACAAATCGTGCTGCTGATATTAGCGCTGTACCTACTTATTAAAATATGTCATGTATTTAAATCACTAAAGACTTAACTAATTGCTCTCGAACATGCTATGTGAATAGTGATGTCTCTATGCATCAGCAGTGTCCCTGGAAATGGAGTGTCTGAAAACATATTTTGTCAGAGAAGGCATTCTCTGACAGGATATGTTTTTTTGTCAGACTGGCAGTGTTAAAAACTTCGAACTTACGCTTTTCGTTATTAGACAAGGCATTTTCCTTTCGTTACTGAAGGCCAGTCCTCGTAGATACTTATAAAACGTTCAAATTCAAGTTGCAATCTCATCTCAGCGACAATCAATGTCAAAAACTTGTCAAAAATGTAGGGAAATTAACGTATTTTTGACAGATTGAGAATGAGACCCGACTTTGAACGTTCTTAAAATTACGGGAATTGCTCCTCAGATGTCGGTGACTAAATATAATAGTAACCTTAACATAATGACACCTGTATGTCTACACCCTTTTTTTTTTTTTTTTTTTGGTCTCGGGGGGAAAATCCTCATGGACATCCTCCGCCCTGGGGAAGGCAGAGGGGCATGCCGGACTCTTACCGGCTAAAAACCACCCCGGTGTTCCATCTCACACCTACGCCGGGGGTCGCGGGAACGTACGATCCTTCCGCAACCCCCGACTGGTGCCGGCCCGCCACCGCGGGCCTCCTCGGGTCAGGGGGGGGAGTGAGGTGTTAGACTCCCCCCGCGACGTCTAAGAGGGGCGCGCGTGGAACACTACGTGCCGCCACCTCGGGTCCTGATGTGTGGGGGCAACGGACGTCCCCGAGTCCGTCGCCCCTGGACCCATTTAGGGGGGCTGGAAGAGGGCGTTGTCCGCCCTCCGCCGACGCCCGGTGCGCCTGCTGCGGGCCGGGTGAGTGGACGAGATCTCCCTCTCCCTTTCCGCAGCCTCCTTCTGCGAGACGACTGTTTCGCAGAAGGAAACCACCGCGTCCCAGGACTCTTCGCTGCCGACCATCGACTCGACCACGGCCGGCAGCGACAGGTCACTGCCTACTTCTGAGATGAGGGCACGGCGTGGCTCCTCCCAGGCGGCACACTCTGCCAGCGTATGCCGCGCCGTGTCCTCCCGGCAGTCGACGCAGTGGTGACACCGGGCGTCCGGCTCCCTGTTAATGCGACACAGGTACTTCCCGAAGCAACCATGCCCCGAGAGCACCTGCGTCACCCGAAACGACAGGGAGCCGTGCCTCCTCCCGAGCCAGCGCTCGAGCACCGGCCGGACCGCCTCGATGGTGACGAGGCCAGCGGTAGGGCGTGTAAGCCTGTCCCGCCATTCCGCCACCAGGACCTCGCGAAGCTGAGACCGACGCAGCTCCATGTGTCGCTGCATCGGTCGCTCACCTCGCGCCCTCGCTTCCTCGCGCCACCGATACAATGACGCGAGTACTTTCGCCTCGAGGTCCCAGGGCGGGGATCCAGCCAGTACACAGGCCGCCTCGTAGGAGATCGTGCGATATCCCCTTATGACTCTGACGGCCATCGCTCTCTGCGGTTTCCGCAATATTGCGATACTGCCGGCCGTCAGGTCAGAGGCCCACACCGGGGCCCCATACAGGGCCATCGATCGCACGATCCCCACATAGAGCCGCCTACAGGCGGCGCTCGGGCCCCCCAGATTGGGAAGCAGCGTTGATAGCGCCCCAGCCGCGCCCAACAACTTGGGCGCCAGCCGCCGGAAATGGGGTCCAAAGTCCCACCGGCTGTCGAGCACCAATCCCAGGTACTTCATGGTAGACTCGACAGCGATCCGAGCCCCCCCGACCACGATGTGTGAGCCGGGCGGCGGCGCCCGCCGGGGGCCATGAAACACCATGGCCTCCGACTTGCTGAGGGCCACCTCCAGGCCTAGGCGACGTATGCGGTCCACCACCTGTGAGACCGCAGCCGTCGCCAGCAACGCTGCCTCCCTGTGCGAGCTCCCCCGGGCAGTGACCAGCGTGTCATCCGCATAACACGTCAGGTCTACCCCCGGTCTGAGCTCGCCCCTCAGCACCCAGTCGTATCCGACGTTCCACAGGAGCGGGCCTAGGACCGAGCCCTGCGGAACGCCGCACGACATGTGGCGCTGGTTTCTGCCATCACGTCCCATGTAGGTGACACACCTCTCCGACAGATAAGCCCCAACGATGTGGCGGAGGTAGGGAGGCACTCGATGATACCGCAGTGCCTCCCGAATACAACTCCAGGGCAGGGTGTTAAAGGCGTTGGAGATGTCCAAGGACACCGCCAACATCACCCCGCCCCGGGACACCGCTTCCTCCGCCAGGACTCTCACTCGCGACACTGCGTGTATGGTGGAGCGCCCATGCCGAAAGCCGAACTGACTGTCGTCCAGATCCGGCCCCTCTCTGCACAAGTGGCCGACGAGGCGGGCTGCGATTACTCGCTCAAACAGCTTACCCACCTCGTCTAGCAGCACTATGGGCCGGTATGCGGACGACGAGTCCGCAGGGCGCCCCGCCTTCCTGAGCAGGACCAGACGACCAGATTTCCACAAAGAGGGAAACTGGCCCTGCTCAAAGCACGCTGTGTAGAGTCCTCTCAGTTGGGGCTCAAGCTCCTTCAGAGCGAGGGCTAACGCACAGCCGTGGATCCCGTCGGGCCCCGGAGCTACGTTCTTGGCCCGGAGCCGCATCACGGCTGCCCCCATCTCTGCCTGTGTCACCTCTGGGACGCTGATGGCGTTCTCCTCTGTGGACTCTGTGGCTGTGGACAAAGCCATCGGCGGCGGCATATGCTCCGCTCTTGCCGGGAAGAGGGCTGCGACCACTTCCTCCAGCAGCTCGGGTTGGAGACTCCGCGGAGGTTGGGGGCGCCGCGGCTCGAAGTCTCCCTCGGACCGCGCGATAAGGGCGCCCCCACGGATCCCCGTTTAGAGTCTCCAACATCTCTTCCCTGGCTCGCGTTTTCGCCTCGCTGATGGCCAGCCACAGAGTCCCCTTCGCCGCGCGGTACACCTCATACAGCGCGGCTTCTTCGTCAGGGACCCGACGACGTCTCCTCCGGTATCGGGTGTACTGGCGCCTAACCGCCACGCACGCGACGCGCAGCTGCGCGATCTCGGCGGTCCACCAGTACACCTGGCGCCTTGCTGACTGTGCGTGGACCCGGGGCATGGACGCGTCGCAGATTTGCGTCATCGCCCCGCGGAACCACAGCGCCTCCTGCTCGACGTCGACGGGTCCGTTCATTGCCGACTCCCGGCTCCAGGCCTGGACAATAGCGGCCTCCTCGAGAAGCTCCCTGTCGATGCGCTTACGCGCCCAGCGCGGACCGTCCGTTCGCGAGGCCGGTGAACCGCGCGCGACGGTGGTCTGGGCGGAGACGTCGAAACGGATGTATCGGTGATCCGACAACGTCTCCACCTCCACGGCGACACGCCAGTCGCGGACACGACCCGCGACAGCGGGGCTAGCGAACGATACGTCCACTATAGACCCGCCCCGCTGCCGCACGCACGTGTATACCGAGCCCCGATTTAGGACGGTCAAGCCACTCGTGACCGCCCACTCCTCCAGCGCCTCGCCCCTAGCATCGGTCACAGGGGACCCCCACGCCGCAGACTTGGCGTTGAGATCCCCCAGCAACAGCACCGGGCGAGGGTGGAGTCGGCCCACGACGGCACCCAACTCGACAAGGAACCTCTCGAAGTCGGCGAGACTCTTGTTGGGCGAGAAATACGCCCCAACCGTGGCAATGCCGTCCGCGAGGGCGGCTACCCAGCCGTGACCTCGGGTCGGGTTGACTAGAGTCCCGCCAATGATGGCCACCAAACCGTCCAGGTCTCCCACCCAGTTATCCCTGGAGGGGACGAAATACGGTTCGGCGACCACAGCCACCTGAATCGACCACTCTGCCATGCTCTGGAGCAAGAGATCCTGAGCTCTAGCAGAGTGGTTGATATTGCCCTGTAGGAAATGGTAGAGCGCCATTATGCGCAATCCATTCCCTCCACACCATTCCTAGGCCGGGAGTCGGCCGAAGGGCTGCCAGGCTGAGGGGGGGGTAAAGAGCCCCCGGCAGCCTTGGCACCCCCTCTCTTCTTGGTCTGGGCGGGTGCGCCACAGGCCTTTCCGCCCGCTCTGTGCCCGGCGGGCCTCCCTGCAGCTGTACAGAGGCTGCAGTTTGGCGCCGCGGAGCACTGGGCCGCCTTGTGGCCGGCCTGACCGCAGCGATAGCACAGCTCGCTGCGGTCTATTTCGGCGGTGCACCGTGCCCTGACATGTCCAATGCCGAGGCAACGGTAGCACCGCAAGGCCCTGGGTTGTAGCGGCTTCACCCTCGCTGCCACCCACCCCACCAACAGACGCCCAGCGTCGGCGACTTTGTTCGCCGCCGCCACCGGGCACCGCACCCAGATCGCGCCGAGCCCGGAAGCGTCGACGCGAATCTCGCCCGTCCGCACGTCCTCGGGCGGACATCCACCGACTCGAGCGACAGCCGCCACGACCTCGGCCGGAGTCGTCGAGTCGTCCAGTCCGTCGATGCGCAGTTCAGCGGTCTTCACCGGCCTGGACACCCGAACGTCCTCCGCGTTGAGGACCTCCCTCAACTTGGCGGCCAGGATGTCCGCCTTCTCGCCGCTCGAGGCACCCGACACCTCGAACAGCCGCGCCCCCGTCATTGCCGGCCTCATTTTGAAGCCGGTCGGTGTGCCAAGGTCAGGGAACGCGACTTTGGCTCTCGCCTCCGTCAGGACCGCCTTGTATGTCAGGCCCCTTTCGATGGCTCCGGGCTGCAGCGTAATGACTACAGCCGCGGAGCGTGGAGCTCTGACTTTAGACGGCCCCTTAGCCTTCTTGGGTGCCGATGCCGGTACTCCAGCGGGTACCGGCGGCGCCGTCTTACGGCGACCCTTCTTGACGACCGTCGTCCAGGTTTCTGTAGTGGACGCGGGCGCGGTCGCCGAAGGTGCGGTCGCCGGGGGTGCATTCGTCCGGGAAGTGGGCGCGGACGTGCTCTCACCGGGCTTCCTGGGCCGCCCCGCGGGGTTTTTGCCCCCCTTTGGCTTCCTAGCTGTGGTTGCCGGGCTCGACTTAGCGGGCTCCTCCTTTCTCCGCCTATCCGCAGCAAGCGGCGGCCGGAGAGTCTCTGCCGGGAGGAGCCTTGACTCCAGACCCTGCAGACGGGCATTCATCATACCCCCACACTGCAGCATGCAGATGCGAACGATCTTTTCGATCTCCGCATCCGCAGGCAGGGCGGGGGTAGGGACTGACGACGGGACCGACGGTGGCGACGGCGGTGGGGCAGCGACGGGAGCGGAGCCGGTGGCCGCAGGACGCCTCTGCTGCCATTCCGCCCTCTGCGCAGCAAGCTCCCGCTTCAGGTCCTCGAGCTCTGATCTGAGACGGCCGTTCTCCTCCCACAGCTTCGCCGTCTCCTCTGAGCTTGTGCGACTAAGGAGGACCCCAACTGCCTCCTTGATGCCGTCAGCCGCCTCCTTCAGAGCGCGCGTGAACGTGCCCTTCAGACTGCCAGATTTAGTGGCAACCTTCAGGACGACGTCCACGCCGTCCAAAACTTGGCGACTGAGCGCCACCGCGGACAGGCTCTCACCGGCAGCCGCCTGAGCAGAGCGCCGCTCTCGGGCCAGTCGTGCCATCTCGCTGACCTCGTCAGCCGCCACCGCCTTCCGCTGCGCCCGCTTTGCGGCATTCGCCTCCGCCTTGTTGGACCCTAATAAGGATAGGAGCGAGGACGAGGAGCCCTCGCTCAGGTCCAGTACTGAGAGCCCGGGGTCACTGTCCACACT
Organism: Apamea epomidion; assembly: GCA_947507525.1. Lineage (NCBI taxonomy): Eukaryota > Metazoa > Arthropoda > Insecta > Lepidoptera > Noctuidae > Apamea > Apamea epomidion. The sequence goes on along the minus strand of OX382241.1, from coordinate 13,708,943 downwards.
CTCCACTGGACGCTCTGCGGGAACTGGTGTAGCGGGCCGAGAGAATGGCACGAAGCGACCCGCTCGGTCACGGCCCGGCAACCGAGCGGGGGCTCCCCCCGCTGCCGCGCGACCCCGTCCTCTCTGTGCCGTTGGCACTTTGGGGGCCGACAGGTTCTCCTCACTGGACGAGAGGCCCATCGACCCCGAGTCCTCACTTCGCATGCGCTTCAGTGCACGCGAGTCCAAGTCCCTATTAGGACATGAGCCTCCTCGGCTCTTGTTGCCGTCCACGACGGCAAGCGGTACATCTGCGTCGCACAGGCGCTCCAGGCTAACCCGGAGCTCCTTTTGTTGCGACGCAGGAGTTGGTTGACGAAGGTCGGCGGTGTTCTGCCAGCCCACGAGACTATTGGTGCCCCCCCCAGATACGGTGGGGCTGCCTTCCGAAGAAGGGCGGGACTGACCCTCCTTGCGTAGGAGGGTACCCGCCTGGGGAATATTGCCAGTAGTCGTACTTTCCATTGTTCCTTTTTAAGGGTGAGGTCCCTTTTCGCCGCGCTAACGGCCGGATCCCCTCCGGCCATTCATCCCCTCGGCACGCTAGACCTTGGGATTGGGGTGATTTTTTAGAGAGGTTGTCTTCCTCGCGGCCCAGGCCTCAGTGGCCCGGACCCCCGGTCCTGAACCCAGGATTACGGAGTGGCCGACGGCTGGCAAACCAACCACCGCCCCGGCGTCCCCACGCTGCCGCCGGATACCGGACAGACGCAGCGCGGACATGGACACCCTCCACCACCCACACTGTTGTGGGTTCAGCGGCGCGAACCGCCCCTCCCCAGTCTACGCCCACTCACTTCCCTCTGTAAGCAGAGGAGGAGTAGACGTATTAACCACCTGTAGCCCGGTTCCCTTCAACGACCATCAAGGATGATCGGTGATTGGAACCATGACCCTTCCCCGTTTGTTGAAGATTAGCCGCCAGCCCCAAGTGTCCACCAAAACCCGGTGGGCACTTGGAGCCGACGTTGCCCAGGGTGCGCCACGAGGAGGCTCTTCAACATGCACCCCGTATGTCTACACCCTGAGCGATGTCCGTAGTTTCGGCCGAAATTACGGATGTTTCCTACTCAGTATCACATACGGACATAAGATTAGCTTATAGAGGTGTGAGGGGGTTGGGTAGGGTGTAATATTCACTCATCCTCCATAGAAAAGGGAGGATCCTCCGACCAGACGGGTGCTTCTGGTGGGCAACTATTGTTTTTTTTTTTGGGAATGTCCTCTCGCTGTTCAACCTATGAGGTTTGTCGTCTGCATAAATGGAGTTGCCTATGGTTGCCTCAATAAATTAAGGCCTCCAGCCAGGGCTTAAAAACTTAAAAACTAAGCGACTGCACGCTAAGGGCACCTCTTGTGGGGTAAGGTCCTCGGCTTAGGGCGTCGTTGGGAGAGGGCAGCAAGGGACATGCTGGATCGGATTATATTCAGAATTCCTGACTACTGATGTCGGGACGTTGTATAATATATTAGTTTCACGGTAAACTCTGCTTGTGCGAAGCACGATTTTGCGTGACGTCAGTGTGATTTGTAGTTTGGGGCCTGCGGGGTAATTGCGTAACATACTATCAGTAGGAATGGCTTTCATTTTAACAGTTCAACAACATCCATTGCGTTATTTACATTGTTGAGCAGATACATTTTTCGAACATATGAAGCAGTGGATTAGCAATATCCTTCAAAATGATTCAGGTTATGATTAATAATGTGTTAAAATGCAATTAGGTTGCTTAACTAAGAATGAATGACACAATTTGACAGTTGTCCCAACTACCGATGAGTTTTTGCCCGTTCGAAAAATTGAATTTGACAGATGTTTTGACGGGCCCGTATCTTCATTGACGGACTTAGAGAGTAGAACACCAGAAGTTACGAAACTATAAGATAGAGATAATAGCGCAGAACTTATATATAATTATGTGGAATCTACACAACAAGACATAATAATTTTTAAACCGTCAAATGTCGACCTGCAATTAACTTCAATCCATTTTAACTAACCACACACTACTGTTGACATTGACCATTACTAATCAATTATTCACATTCTTAATAAACACGAATGGCTGACGCACAACAGTCCTTTCATAGTTATTTTACCTCTGACAGTAAACCAAACAGCAACTATCAGTAACCTTATAACAAACAAAAAAATCACTGATGCATGCAAAATCATCGGTAACAAAATCAACCCGCATCTAACCTACCAACCTGACGTTACCATGCACTCAAAACCATGGTGGGACAGGTACAGAAAAAGAAAGTACAAACCACGAAGCCGCCTTACCTTGGAAATGATTATAAGGAAAAGTTTTGTGGAGACCGTTAAAGAATATATTACCGCCTCTTCGATCGCAGGGATGAGACATATTACTGATCCGAATTATTCTGTATTACAGCGGTAAGTACATACCTAAAATAATTGAGCTTTTACTTATAAATTATGGACTGCATCCTGTATGATCTGCGTACAAAATAAGCAAGCTGAAGGGTAGCGGTAAAACCGTTGACCGTTGGGATAACATTTTCTTGAGTGAATATCACGAATCGTCGGTAGGAGTGTTAGGGTGCATTCAGGGTAGGTGTTTGCAGAGTGGGAATCAGTCTTCACGGAATGGCGGTGCGTAAGTCGTGAACGATTGGAGAGGTGTACTTCCAACAGTGATCGGCTATAGGTTCAAGGGTATGCCTTGAACCTATAGCCGATCACTACTACACAAGGCTCTAAGTGTTTTTTAGCCGTTATCTGTTCTGTAAGCCAACAATGTATCAACATTGAAAGCAACAGAAACTTGGATTCCAACAGGTGGACTTAGACCAATTTTAGCTTCATTGTCTCATCGATTTTCCGGTTAGGTAGACTTTGGTTTACGGGAGTTGCAGTGTCTAGGATTTGAATAAGACTAACTTGCTTTTCCTCAAAAAAGCAGATCTGACGAAACGCAGCGTAGCGCGGTTTTCACTGCCGAACAAAAATACACACAACAAATAGGAACATTGCAATTATTAAAATAAAGTTGAAATTAAATAATCTTCCTCAAGTCCGCGATAGCATGAAGTGGACAGATAAAACAATTTATTTGTTTCGACTTTATTTTGAGAGCTATAAGGTTGATATTTGTTTGCCAGCGAAAACCGCGCTGCGCTACGCTTCACCAGGTCTGCGTCAACCCTAAGCCTCGTTGTTCCAGATTGTTTTGGTTAGGATTACTATTTTCCTTCCTCGGCGTCGTGATCTACTTTCTGCAGTACACCTGGATGGCGACGCTGACGAAGCCGTTAGTGGTCAACAGCGAGTCTTTTACGTACCCTATCAAGGACATTGACTTCCCAGCAGTAGCCTTGTGTAACAGTAACAGGATTAGCAAAAAAGCTCTGAAGAAACTGACTGTAGAAATGTAAGTAAAATAAAACCTTAAATGAAATCCCCATCCCTGAGTTTAAATATTATGAGAAAGAGCAATGATGGGCATTGCGAAACGTTTGAATGGGTATGGTCTGTAAAAGTATCTGATGTAAAGATAAACGAAAGGGAATTAGTAACACATTAATAACACACACACATCATTTCAGCCGAAAGACGTCCACTGTTGGACATAGGCCTCCCCCAAACACCGCTGCGTCGACCGGTTCTGTGCTTCCTGCACCCAGCGGATTCCTGCGGCCTTCACAAGGTCGTCGGTCCACCTTGTGGGAGGCCTTCCAACGCTAACACACACATGACACGTATACACATTATTTTTAATTACCACGCTTACTTATAAAGTTTTAACTAACTAACAATGTAACAAAATTCTAGAAGTCAATTTTCATCCACTTCTAATTGTCATATCGAAATGAAACTTTGTATGTATGTGTAATTCGGAAGACAAAACTATAACTTGGTATCTTGGAGCTGATTTCATGATGGAGCCAGGAGGTGGATAGTGGAACTCTACTGCTACTAGTAAACCCTTCGAGTTTGGGCTCATATGATTTGTTTTGACGAGTCCAATATATTGCACTTGGTGTCGAGGGCACTCGAGGGTCTTATGATAGAGCCATGAAGTGGATAGTGGTAGGAGCTACTTGTAAACCCCTTGTAAAGTTTGCTAGTAGCCTAATCGTCATAACTTCGTAGACTTTATACTTACTAGACGAAAAAGTTAAAAATAAAAATATATATTTAGTTTTAAAAAACTATAAAACACGCTTTTATCACACATTAAAAATGATAAAATAATTAAATTAACTTAAATTGAATTGTAAAAGCGTGGAGCGCGAAATTACATATTTTTTATAATTAGGTTTCAACTTAGTAACGTAAGCGACTCTACAAACTGGCTTTGACAACTTTTTTCGGTCTGACAGCGAAAACGCAGCAAACATTAAACCTCGTTTAATCTGAAATGTAATTAAACTTTCAGGTATCCCAAACTGGCAAAATTGAACATGACCCTCACAAATCTGGAGTTGTTCCTCCAGGACATGGGGAGATTGATTGACTTCGATTACGAACAGTCTTCGGCACATGCCAAGTTGACGGAATTATTCTCTTTGAGGCCGTACAGTGATCAAACAGTGGAACTTATGAAAGCGGTACCTACATGTTTTCTTTTTAATCAGTTGCACAATGAAAGGCGCCTCCTCAAATGGCTGTTGCCCTGTACAGTTTATGTTTGAGCCACCGCGCCCTTGGGTCACTGTCCATGGTTTAGAGACTCAAACACAGCAGTTAACTCAGCCTATCGCAGTCCACTGTTGGACATAGGCTTCTCACAGGCTGTGCCACAACACCCTGTCCTACACCCCTTCCGCATCCAGTCTTTCCCAGGCATTTTGTTAAGGTCTTTGGTCCATCTAGCTGGACCATCACACGCTACGCTTGCCGATACGCGGTCTCCACTACAGGACTCGTCTGCTCCACCGGCCATCGGTCCTTTGACAAACATGGCCAGCCCACTGCCACTGCGGTTTGCTTACTCTGCAAGCTATGTCGGTAACTCAGGTTCTTTTCCGAATGCAGCAGTACCTACTGCCATAAAATAATGATTTATCATATTTATTTTATATGTGTGCTTACAAATCCGCGTATCACTGGTCAGTTTCCCTCAGTCGTCAGTTTATTTATTAGTCAGTTTCACTGATTCATCAGTTTTGTCTAATCGCCAAAACTGACGAATCAGTGAAACTGACACACAACTGTGTTAACTCGACAGTCAGTTTTCAGGTCAGGAAACTGACTAGTGTTACGCGGACTCGTGCTTACTACTTCCATGATATTTGTAACAGTTGGCACCAAGCTGCGAAGAGATGCTGGTTAAATGTAGGTGGGCGGGCAAAGACGTGAACTGTACCAGCATCTTCCGCGTACGAAGGACTATCTTCGGACACTGCTGTGCTTTCAACTACGTGCTGGATTTCGATTCGGCAGACAGGTATGGTAATAAGTCTTCGCAGACATAACCGCTTACAAGCGCTTTTGGAGTCAGCCGGTCAGCTAGTCAGAAAGTTGAAGATGTCGAATATGCTCGTGTCCCACAATAGTTTGATGACAGAGACAGTGTAAAAAGTGAAGTAAAAACTTTTTATCACAAATGAGAGCATTCACAAGTATTTGGTAGTAGATACAGTTTTTTTTTTACTTACTGGGTAAGTACTAGGTTTATAAGGTAATGAAACTGATACTCAAACGAAGCCAGGGCTTAGGGTGATCATGTTAACGTGAATGTGCGTTTACATATATACATATGTGTGTGTGTGTGTAGTATGGTGTCAGTGAAAGTGTGTGATATATGATATTACGCAATAAAAACATGTTTTAATGTTTGTAAAGGCGAAATATAGGCTATGTAAATTAATCACGATCTGAGTACAAATAGAATAAGATCATTTATAAACACTATTGTAACAACCTTTGTAGTATAAAGACCTTAAAAAAACCGGTCAAGTGCGAGTCGGACTCTCGCACCGAGGGTTCCGTACAAATTTACGGTTTTCGGATTTTTTCCTTTACTTTTGCTACATGACATTGCTTCTTGCCAAATTTGATGATTCTAGGTTTTGTTTCCCTTGCGAGTGTCAAAATATGCGGCATAAACGGAACATAAACGCCTGTATCTTTTGATTGCGTTTACTTAGAACTTTGATTTTTCACTGCTTCAAGGGATTGCAGCCTTGAGTATTTGATATTAATTTCAACTTGATAACTCTACGCGTTCCTGAGAAAAAAGATCTTAACAGACGGACGGACAGACAGACGGACGTCGAAGTGATCTTATCTTATAAGGGTTCCGTTTTTCCTTTTAAGGTACGGAACCCTAAAAAAAAATGTGTGCTATTAAAAGTAAATTTTCGTCTTTTGATAGTCTAATTGCTGGATCAAGCCAGCAACAATGTTTTTAACTCCGTGTCTGGAAAATCTACTGTGTCTAGAAATACTGAGCTTTTTGTTCATACCGTCGTACAGTCTATTACTTACTCGGGCTGCCAAACCAGTGGCGACAGTTGGTTTACAAACGGGCGTTTTGCTGCGTCTGTTTGGGTCGGGTAGGGTCAAAGATGGCTGTTTCCTCAATATGGAATTGAGCACAAAGCAATGACTAACTGCTGATCTACTTATTCTGAATAAATCTCACCGAGAAAACTTAGGTGAAGTGATCATGAAGTGAGCTATCAATAGTGTCAATTCGTAGCACCTCACTGTAGCAGCAGCAGGTGCTTTACCTGAGTTTTCACGGTGAGATTTTTACAGAATAGCACCGCTGTTAGTACTTTACAGTCCGTGCACAGTTCTGTAGTTGAGTTAACCTGTATGGTTTTTGTGATCACTTACAGGACAGCTCTCTGTGCTCTCTCCAAACCAAGAAAATGCGTTTTGACAACATCTCCTCATACGGTGGCAATATTGGATAGCCGACTGACATAGGGCCAAGTTGACCACTTAATTTCCCCGCAGAAAAACGTTTTTTTCGGGAATTTAAATATGTGGATCAACCGCCTCGTTCGGAGGTTACAACTTCTATCTGTTTACCGCAAAAAAATGTATTTTCTTTCTTTCTGTTTGTCCCATCTCAGTCCACTATCAATATGCATACCTGAAAATGTTATTGAGCAGGTACAGACGCCAACGCAAGCTACTACAATCTGTCAAATTTCTTTTTTTTAAGGTTTCCAACTTTATTGCTGAAGCATTAAGGTACAAGGTTGATTGGAAAAATTTTAGTTTTGGGTAGCTTGACCTGCTGGCGTTTGAACATGGGTACCTACGGGGAGGTTCGATATTTTGTTGGAGAAAGATCTTAAAAAATAGTTACATTTTAGTTTATATTTTACGTCACATTTTGAAAGACCTCTTGTTGCAAGGCATTATATAGATTTCCAATGTGAAGTTTTAAATCATCTTTTTCTTACTAGGCCTCATGGAACCATAGAGGAAGTGAGGAGACAAATAGTGCCCGGTTCAAACAACGGTTTACTTGTTATTATCGACTCTATGGTGGACGATTATGCGTACCCATTAGGTTACAGGAAGGGATTTGAAGTAAGTTTCGAAATATTTAGATTAACTTGCAAAGTTCGGCTTAATTAACTTATTTCAATTTCATCCTTGAATTTGTATCCTTGCGCGCCACTTGTCAAAAAATACAGAGTTCATCTTATAGGTAATAGTGTGGGCAAAATTTTTGCTTTGCATATAACAGGTTTTTTATTTGTTTTTTTTTTTTAATAATAAGAACCTGCTACTCATACCTGACTTTTTAAATCTTTTCAGCTTCTTATATTCGATCCGACCCATTTTGCTGATATGACTGGCGGGAGAGTATTGCATCGCATAGTTGAACCAAACCAAGCGCAATTCTATCAAATAACGTCCATTAGACAAGTTGCTTCAGCCGAAGTTCGCAAATATCCGTTAAAAACGGTATTGTCTAGATTAGAAATTGATGTATTTAAATAACTTTTGCGACTGTACCTTCTGTACACGTTATGATTGAGCCTAAAATCGTCTCAATAAATTTGTCAGTATGTTTTGGTTTATTTTTGCAATATTACTCAACTCACACTATTTATGTACAGACGCCAGCACATCACGCTACTACAATCTGACAAATTTATTTAATAGATTTTCAACTCTATCAGTAAATCATTAAGGTTCAAGGTTCATTGGGAAAATTTGACAGTTTCGGGTAGCCTGACCTGCTGGCGTCTGTACATATTCATTATTATCTGACACATATTTATCTTATTTAAGTATGCATACACACGTCACGTTGCAGTGTAAAACTGAATTACATCCGTCACCTCACACGTCAGGGACAGTTGAAAACCAACATCAGGCACTAGTTGTCTGACATTTTTGCTGAACTGGGCCTTTTTGGTGCAGCCGTAAGGCACACTTACCTGCTAACTTCTTACATCGGTCTTTATACTTTCTATTTGTTTTTTTATTAGTTGTTATCTGATGTATAGTATGTCTTTTAGTCTGTGCAAAATAAATGTATTTTCTTTCTTTCTTTTTATAATATCACGACAGGTGAAGCAGCAGGATTTTTTTTTGCTCTTGCTGGCTGCTCTGCTATGCAACAAACATCGAGTACAGAGGACGGCGGTTTGACACATAACATAATGTCAAATTATAAATATAGAATTGGAGGATTAAATAAGCTTATTACCTAGATACAATTTATTTTCTTAGGGCTGATTTTTCAATCATCTAATAACTTTATTCGAGGAATAATTATGAAATTTATTTCATACAAAAACTGTCAAACGTCAATTTTATTCCTCGAATAAAAGTTATCTAGCGTTGATAAAATCAGCCCTAACTGACATCCTCCCTCCTTCTGCCTCTTTTACAGAGACAATGCCTCTTCCGCGACGAATATGCCAAGGAGTTTAAGAACATGTATTCATACAGCGCTTGCATTGTCAAGTGTCGGATCCAATCCGTACAGTCCTTATGCAAATGTACGCCGTATTTTTTGCCCACTGGAATCTCTACACATACTAGTACCTGCACTTTAAAGAATTTAAAATGTCTCAATAAATACAAAGGTTTGTACTGAAACTGAAAACTTTGCAACTCAATTATGATATTTATTTAACAACAGTCATAATAACTACATATCATTGTGTTTTTATAGAAAAACTGCAATATTTATACCCTATCGATACTGAAGATACAGAGGGATTGGAACAAGAGCTTGCTGACTCCTTGTTTTGCCCTTTATGTTTGCCAGACTGTGAGCTAACACAACACTTTACTAAAGCTTACAAAATACCGCTTTATCATGGACCAATGAGAAACAGAGGATTTAGAAACGATTTCATGTTGGTGATTTTATTAAATACCTAACTACTCTATCAAATATTTATTTACCAAATTAATGTAATTATTGATGCGTAGGAACATGGATAATATCAATTATTTATTCCGATAATATATTGCAACACGAATGACGAAAGATAAAAATACTTTTTAGTTTTTCGCATTGAGGTAGGTAAGTAATAATGATACTATAATGATGAATTATATTTTTCATTTTTTGGCAGTGAAGGCGTGAATCTCACCGACAAGTGCATTGTTAGCATTTACCAGTCTAAAGGCCAAGGAATTTTGCACCGTCTTGATGTTATTTCTTACTGGTTCGAGATATTAAGTGAGGAATCAGATGTTAAATGGATTATTAAGAGATGACAAATTTAAAAGATGATTTTCAATATTACGATTGTTTCAGGTAATATTGGTGGATTCTCAGGCATGTTGATGGGAATCGGCATCTACACCGCCGTTGAAGTTATTTATTTTCTTTTTATAAGATTTGTGCAAATAATTCATTTTAATTACTCAAAATATGGCTAAAATATATTTCAAGATATAAATTTATAATTATCGTGTCGTCGTGTGAGTGTGTTAAATTATCGTTTGTCGTTATCGTGTCGTCGTAGAAATACTAGTGATGTGAAGTCATATCACTAGTATTTCTCTTACGTTTACGAAGTTAGTAATTGAGAGCAACTGAAACTGAATATGCTCAATCCTAGAATGAATGTTTATTCTACAAATTTAGATGTTAATTTAACTTAGAGCAGATTTTTCAATCATCTGATAACTTTACAAAGAATAATTTTGAAATTTTGACAGTTATTTCATACAAAAACTGTCAAACGTCAATGTTATTCCTCGAATAAAAGCTATCTGGCGATGGAAAAATCAGCCCTTAGTGATATAAAAATAAAAATATTATTTAATTTATAAATTGGCACTTGATTTGAAATGCACATCGAACAAAGTACACGTTATAAATAACTATGCTATTTTAGATAACTAATAACATTTCGTCATTATTTATCATTTGAACACTAGCTGTATTCGAGAATGCGCGTTCACTATCTGTCAAATAAACCGTGGCAAAAGTGGACAAAGGTTTCGAGTCGCAATTCTATTTATTTACGCAAAATGTCTGCAAATTCGCCGCCGGGAATAAGTGATGGTGAGCTATTGTTGCATGTGTAACGTTGTGGGATAAATATATCACGTTATTATTAGAATATGTTGGTATGATTGTAGGTGATGACCCTGTAGATAGGCCTGTGCCGAGCGTCCCACCCCTCCCGCAAAATCCTATGGAGATCTTAAGAAATAGTGTAAGGGACTATGATGTGGATTCAATTCGTCGGTATTTGGCTCAGAGTCTGGGATTATACGATCCGCCCGATACCACAGCGGCAGCGGCTGACCCGCGAGTCCTTGAGACAGTTGACTTGGACGGTGTTGTAAAGTGGATAAACAGCGAACGGTGTAAAAACATTATCACTCTTGCCGGGGCTGGTATTTCGACATGTAAGTACATATTAGAACAAAATTAAATTCATGAATGTTCCAACAAACAACAATTGAACAATATTATTGTTTATTAATTATTTACTCATCATATTCACCATAATACCAACATCAAAACACGTTGGTTATTTTGATTAAAGTAGAATTAATTTTAGAACATTTTCTTTTTTGATGTATCTCTGATACTGAACACTTATAATTCGATTTCTAAGCATTATTGATTTATTTACAACATGTCACTGACTTGTTATTGTTTATTTATTAGTCCAGCTTGAATGATTCAGAAGCTTGAAGTCTTGGTAAATATCACTAATGCTACTACAGTACCTAATACTATTTTATGAATGAATGAATTAATGATATATTTGTTTGCAAGAATATAGGTTCAACATAACAAGTTTCAAGATCTATGGGTTTCACCATATTCGGCATTTTAGCCGTGCAAATATTTCGATTTTACATCTTGGTTATACTTAAAGTATGCATTTTTAGCTTTATTGCTTACATTTTTGTTACATAAAATGTTTGTATGACTCATTTATCATTATAATTTCTGATTATGCTCTGTTTTGTTGCTAAATATTAATCATAATTAAGATTTTGAAATAATTTGATTTCTTGTTGAATTGTAATTTCAAGGGGATATTTATTTTATTAGTTCATAAAATGTTAAATATCAACCGCTTTATTCATAAACATTGCCTAAAGTTAAGTAATGATTAGCAACTGTTTAACCATACATTTTTGATGTTCAAACGTCACTAACTTTAAATCAAATCAAATCAAAAATGTTTATTTGTCAGAATATGGTACAATAGATGTTACAATTTTGGTTCCAGCATATCCTGCCATACTATGGCGTACAAATAATTCTATTATAAATGAAGGCTTATTTATTAATATTTGAATTAGTAAACATGAATCACTTAATAAAATATAAATATTACTGTAATAAAGATCGAAATTGTATTGTGTTTATAATATGTCATGTCATTAATATTGAATAATTATGTCAAGAATATAATATTAAAGATATGTTAGTGTTGGATATGGTAGAATAATTTTTATTTAATATGTTACTAGCGACTTATCCTCTAAATATTCTTTAACACTGTAATAATTTTTGTCCAATAACAGTCTAAATAACACCCTTTTGAAAAGCGATGATGGAAAATCTTGAATGTTATTTGGCAAATGGTTAAAAATAATAATTGCCATGCAGTAAATATTTCTTTTGTATAACATTAATTTTATTTAATCATAATTTATAAATAAATCCATACATATGTGGATCCAAAGTTTTTCAATCTAATAATGAAATTATTTTGTCTTTTTGCATGAGTTTACACAACATATTCAGTAAACAAATGTATTAGCTTAAAGATAAAAAACTTCCATAGTTCAATACCAAATCAGTGTACATTAGTTGTAAAAAACTTCAACGATGGAATTTTTATTAATAAAACTGTTCAGTGGAAAATTAATATGTCATTGTTTATACCATCAAGGTCGGACAAGTCTAGTATTTTGATGGAAACTTTACAGTTTAGTCATTAGCTTAGTAAATAAATAAATTAGATAAATTTAGTAACATAAACCTTGTACATCTCTGTACCTGTTATGTATTTAATTAAATTAAGTTAGAAATTCTGGATTGTTTTGGTAATGTAAACTAAAATGTATCTCATGAATCTTGGTAATGAGTCATTTTCAGTGTGAAACAGCCAAATGATTACCCAAAGAGGTTCTCAAACGTCCCCATCATTGTTTCCTCACCGCTTTCATAAGTTGGAGATTCTTTGAAATTCTTCACATTGAGTATAATAACTATTTTTTTTTTCCAGCCGCTGGCATCCCTGATTTCCGTAGTCCTGAAACTGGTCTGTACCACAACCTACAGAAATATGACCTTCCGGAACCACAAGCTATATTTGATATCAACTTCTTCAGACAGAATCCAAAGCCATTCTTTATGCTAGCAAAGGAACTGTACCCTGGAAGATTCAAACCAACACTTTCACATTACTTTATCAGGCTTTTACACGAGAAAGGTATATTATTTTAGTATAATACAAGCCGTGCGCCCGATGGGATCCCAATCGGCGAAATGTCGAACTCTGATACAAAATTTCACCAGCTATTCATACTTTTTAGGCGATGAATTTTCAAAAATCCTTTCTTGTTTTTCACCTTTGTTTCAAAAAGAACTCTTGTGCAGATTTTCATGCTACTAGACCCAGCGGTTTAGGCTGTCTGGAGCAGGGCTATCCAAACCAGATACAATCCCTGGCCAATATAAATTTCTAAATTGTTTGGAGGTCCACAGAAATGAATACCTTAATTTTATAAGAAATACGTCTTTGCCATTTTAATGGAAGTGCATTGGTGCCTAGGCTACGCTAAAGAAATCCTAGGGACGGGAGTCAATGAACTCATGAAAGGGAACCCCCTTTCATGAATTTTAAGGGAATCGGCGCCAATAAGTCTGTGAAAACCTCACAGACTTATTGGCGCCGATTCCCTTGTTCACAAACTAAACTAAATTTAAGTTCAGTGTATCTTTTTCTTTCTATTTCATTAAGAAAAGTACTGAAGATAACTATTAGTTTAGTCCTGTCAAATTAGTCAGCGCCTGACGTAAATTGACTTATTTTTAGTATGCCATAGACAGTTAAGACGTGATTAAAAACATGGCTCTCACTCCATAGACTCTATGGAGTATCTTAATTTGACAGGACTAAACTAATATTTATCTTCTGTTCTTTTCTTAATGAAATAGAAAGAAAAAGATGCATTGAAATTCAATTTAGTTTAGTTTGTTAACAAGGTAATCGGCGCCATTGCCTAAGAGTTATGGTTTTTTTTAATCGTTCAATTTTCTTGTTTGTCGGAATAAAGTTCAAAATACAGTAACTGGCTCGAAGGTTTAGGCTAGGCCTAAAATTAGAACTCGTTTTGTAATAAGATGGCTAATGTTCATCTCTAAGTGTATCACATATTCATCATCTAGGTCTTCTACTCCGCCACTACACCCAGAACATTGACACCCTGGAGCGAGGCGCCGGCATTCCCGAGGAGAAGCTAGTGGAGGCCCACGGCACCTTCCACACCTCACACTGTCTGGACTGCCGGAAGGAATACGGTCTTGAATATGTTAAAAGTAAGTCGATATTTTAATGAGCTATCAAAATTATTGGTCTTTATTCTAAAGGGGATTGAAGATTTTCATATGGAGCCTGGCCTACCAACTGTCGCGCCATTTTGTTTTTAGGGTTCTATGTTACAGGTTTGATTTCCGCACTTAGTCCTTCAGGTGGACCATTGCGCGTGGGCCATGGCGGCCGTCGGTGGTTATTCCAACCAGCCCACCTCCGTCCAGAAGCTTATTAAGTCTCCTGGTCTGTTGAGACATCTGTGTAAGATCTGGGTGTCCCGAGGGTTTATGACCTAATCTAGGTGACGCCTGTGCACTCAAAGAGCACATGCGCGACGATTTCATCAGCCTCCATGCAAGCCCTGCACAGGGGGCTGTCCGTTATGCTTATCGTGTCGTGTGAGTGTGTGTGTTTGTTTAGCGAGCAGTGTCCAGTGATGGTCCCCGTCACCAGGCGCAGGTCTTTCCTGTCCAGGCGTAGTAACCGTTTGATTAGCTTGCCATCTAATGATGGCATAGCTTCCTTGGACTGCCTGCAGCCCGGTGACGAGGTCCACCATTTCTCTGCTTGTGTGTGGGTGTGCTTCTGTAGCCACCTGCGTAGTAGATTGAAGGGGATGGGCACAACAGGTTCCGGTCCACAGACTGACGTGCTGGATGCCCTTCTGGCCAGCTCGTTAACTGCGTCGTTACCTAGCGATCCACTGTGTCCTTTTATCCAGTTACTTATTTATCCTCACACTGGAACGCCATACGGCAATTACTTTGTAGTGTCACTGTGTTGCGGTTCGATACAGTTACCTGTTCAAGCGCCTTGTGACGTTCTAGTATTAGATTCGATGTGATGCATTCTTTCTTTAGGGATTGGAGAACTGAGGCGCTGTCAGAGGGTAGACGAACATTGGTGTCCGTAACTCTCCTGGCTGCTATAGCATGAGCCGCTTGTATTATACCCACACACTCCGCTTGGTAGACCGTGTTGAGTATTCCTAGCGGGCTGGATATGTTTATGTTGAGGTCGTGTGAGAAAACTCCGACTCCAGTTCCACAGTCGGTCTTTGATCCATCAGTGTAAACTCTCAGCTCTCTCGGGCCTGAGTAGTCGCACTGCTCCTTTTTAAGCACTATGTTATAATGCTTTTGGAATCAGTATTGCTTAGGGACTTTGTCGCAGGGTGATGCCATCATTGGCTGCCGTTTGATCGCCTCATCCTTTTGGCGTATGTGCTTGACCCTCGAGTCTTGGCTCAGGGTTCCTGATATATGGAGTCTGAAGGCAGATAGGGCTGCCTCCTCCCGCACGTTAAGGTGTAGGGGCGGCAGTCCAAGCATAGCCTGTAGGGTAGCGGGTGGGTGTAGTTCTCATGCAACTAGTGATTGCCACACAAGCAAATCGCTGCAGCTTTTCGAGATCTCTTTGGGCTGTGCTCAAGTCTGTTCTGGGCCACCAGACTAGTGAGCCGTATGTGATAATTGGTCGGATAACTGGTGTATAACCAGTGGGTGACCTTGGGGCTAATCCCCTATTTTTTTTCCAAGCATTTGCTTGCATTGCCACAGGGTTATGCTGGCTTTTGTAGTGATGTAGTTGGTGTGCCCAATTCAGCTGTTTGTCCAAAAATATGCCCAGTTGATAGGCTTAGGGTAGTACCAAAAAATCGTGGAAGTTGTCGTGTAGCAAGTTTCCACTTTTTTGTGAAGAGGATCAATTCGGTTTTTGTTGGGTTCACTGATAGTTGGTGTGTACTAACACCAATTCTCTACTATTTTAATGGCCTTGTACATTAGGTATGATGATTCGATGTCAATGACTGCGGACGTCTTCCTAGGTCCTGTCCTCTAGGAGTTTACAATCTGGGAAGTGAGTTTCGAGAAAGACCTTGCTAGTTTCATGGTCCATTAGTGCGTGTGTCGTCGGGTTTTCTCAGCGCGCCGAGGGTTCGGTCCTGGTCAGTTGATAGGATCTTCCTTACCCTTGCTGCTTCATTATTGGTTTTGATGGATTCACAGAATTTCGGCCATGCTGTCCTTCTGGCGATTCTGATTTGCTTTTTGTATTTGTTTTTGTTGTTTTTTGTATGTTTTTAGGGTTACGGAACCCTAAAAATAAAACGGCGCGACAGTTGGTATAAGTGATTTTATAAGGGTTCCGTTTTTCCTCTTGAGGTCCGTACCTCAAGAGGAAAAACGGAACCATTATAGAGAACTTATAAGATCACTTCGTTGTCCGTCTGTCCCTTATTCTCAAGAACGCGTGGAGTTATCAAGTTACAATTAATATCAAATACTAAGGGCTGCAATCCCATGAAGTAGTGAAAAAATCAAACTTCTAAGTCAACGCAATCGAAAGATACGGGCGTTTATGTTCCATTTATGCCGCATATTTTGACACTCGCAAGGGAATCAAAACCTATAGGGTACTTCCCGTTGACCTAGAATATGAAATTTGGCAAGAAGCAATATCATGTAGCACAGCACAAGTAAAGAAACAATTAAGAAGTTAATGTATCTTTGTTAGTTATAAATTAAATGCTCCTTTTTAGGATTCCATACCCAAAGGGTAAAAACGGGATCCTATTACTAAGACTCCACTGTCCATCTGTCTGTCTGTGTGTCACCAGGATGTGATAGCTAGACAGTTGAAATTTTCACAGATGATGTATTTCTGTTGCCAATAAATATTTAAGTGTGTGTGTGTTGTATTTCATACAACAAACGTGATATTTTTGCCGATTTTTGCTCGGTATTAATAACGGCAACAGGTAGACGCTTGAAATGTTCACAGAATATTTAGTTGTATATTCACTTTAAAAATAAATAATTAAATTAAAATAAAATACATATTTAAGGGGGGCTCCCATACAACAGACGTGATTTTTAGGGTTCCGTAGTCAACAAGGAACCCATAAGTTAACAAGGAAACTATAAGTTTCGCCATGTCGTCTGTCTGTCTGTCTGTCTGTCGGCGGTTTAGCTCAAAAACTATTGGTACTAGAAAGTTGTAATTTGGCATGAGTATACACGTTAATGATTCCGAAGAACTGGTAAAATAATTTAAAAAAAAAAAACAATTATTTAGGGTACCTACCTCCCCTACATCTAAAGTGGGGATGATGATTTTTTTTTCTTCCTTCCCATAGTGTGGGATATCGTTGGATAGGTCTTTAAAAAATATTAGGGGTTTGGGAAGACCGTTTTTTGATTAAGTAAATCGTTCGTGATTTATCAAGCTTTAAAGTACCAATTTTCGATACAGTCAAGTGTCCCCCCCGCTCTACCAACTAAACGGTTGTAGTTAGAAATTCAAATGTCACGGCAGTAGTACCTATATATAACGAAGTTTAAAGGAAAACTATCACACTCAAGTGGGCTTTACAGGTTTACGAGTAATAGTCGATCAATTGTATTAGACTCGGAAATTTCGAACATTTCCATAGAAATGTCGATAGATGGCGCTAAGCGTCAGTTGTATCGCGCTATTGTTTCTTTCCTAAATAAGTTTTATAAAAAAAAACAGTTGCTACACCGGCTATGACAAGTTTTATCCAAATCTCCAAAAAAAAAAAAAACTTTCCGTGCAAAATTGTTGGATCAGGTGAGGATTTGTATAGGAAGTCAAATTAGGTAGGTAGTCATGTTTGGCTTTTAGTTAGAGCATGGTACGAAACTATCAGTCAGCGAATACGACCCGCACTTGGCTGTTATAAAAACTACGGAACCCTACTACACTGCGCGTGGCCCGACACGGACTTGACCGATTTTTTTTTTATTTTGTATTTCCTATTTGTATTTCCTGTGTATGATCCAAATATTTTATTTTTCTTTCAAATGTAAAAATTAAAATATGCCCACTATAAATATTTATAGTATGTATAAAAAAAACTATAATTTAATTCCAGAGCGCATATTCGCGGATCAGATCCCAATTTGCACAGACTGCCCGGGCGTGGTGAAGCCCGACATCGTGTTCTTCGGCGAGAGCCTGCCCGACCGCTTCCAAAAGTGCATTGAGGAGGACTTCGAGCGGTGTGACATGCTCATCATTATGGGATCCTCTCTGGAAGTCCATCCTTTCGCGTCGCTTATTGATATGTAAGTCCTATGCACATATTTTTAAAAGAATATCCATAGAGATTCTTGTTGGCTCTGCTCCATAGGAAACGATCTATTGGAACCGTGCACGTACTCGTAGATTCTGAGGTTTCATAAATTCCCAATTGCTCATGTATGTTTATGTAATATAAAACAAAACTAGCCTACGACTTCGTAAAATGATTTTGTTCCTCCAACCCACCCCGTCGCATAGCATCTCCTGGGTAGGCAAAAAACAAAAAAAGCCACAAAGGAACGCTAAGCGAGAACGAAGTAGTAGCGTGGGTGAGCGTGCTTCCTCCCCCGTCAGGCTAGATTAGTTAAAAGGCTAGGCAGTTAACTGAATGGCTAATTAAGCCAGTTGCCGGTGACAGATTCTGTCGCCAAAATCTATGAAAACAAAATCCCGCGCACATGATGGCCACAGCTACGTCCTTAAGTAAAACAAAAGAGGATCCTTTGTAATTCGCTGCCAGTCGTCTGCTGCAAGTAGGAATAGTCCTTGCAGTGCCGTGGTGGTCAGATGTAGATTTGGGCGGCAGTACATGGTGCGCACATATTTTTATAAATATGTGAAAGTAGTACATTGTAAAAGTAGATGATTTTCATAAAAAAATGTACAAGTAATAAGTAAGTGTGTGAGTTAAAGTAATTACAGAATGTAAAAATTAAATTTTACAATTTCATTAGCAACCAGTTTTATTTTGTCTAGGCTCTATGGAGCAGGACCAGCATGTTTCCAAGCGTTCTTATCTTGGATATAATCCTCTAATTTGTTATTATGCTTGTTTACAAAGTGTACATTAAGAAAATTTTAAACTCATTATATGAGTTTAAATTTTCTTTCATTTAACTGCAATATATCCCAAGGTATTTTATTGTAAGACTTAACACAGTACCCCATAAAAGATGTATGTACAGACGCTAACAGATCAAGCTACCCGAAACTGTCAAATTTTCCCAATCAACCTTGAACCTTAACACTTTAGTAATAAAGTTGAAAATCTATTAAATAATTTGACAGATCGTAGTAGGTTGATAGAATAGAATATATTTATTGTAAAACATGAATATACATGAAATGATATGTGCGAGGTCTTAAAATACTTGTTATTTTAAGACCTCGCACATATCATCATCATAGATCTGCAATGTTTTGCCATTGGCGTACAAAACAACATATTTTTGGTTTAGAATAAACCATAAAAAAATTGAGTCTACATAACAAACTATGACATTAATAACTCAATCCTAATGCTAATTGATGTGATGGCGTCTGTACTTTAGCTAAGCTGAAAAATGTTTGATCTATTTTATCTTTATTTCTAGTATTAAAATGATGTCTATGGCTTATTTTATTGAAAATTTCATAAATGAATTGGCAAGGTACCGTCATAATATTGATCCTTTTAAATAGTTCCCTGACATTTTCGCGGCGACGTAGATTATAAATGGCTCTGACAGCTTTCTTTTGCAAAAGTTTGAAATCGCTAACCAGTCTTGACTTGAGCAAGCGTGGTGATCAATGCTCGTGCCCCCCCTGTATAAAAAGAGGCCTTTGCTCAGTGGGACAATGATAGGCTGTATTATTTTTTATTTTCTTCTCTTCGTAGGGTTCCCGACTGCTGTCCCCGACTACTAATAAACCGCGAGAGGGCAGGTATGCGCTCACCGGTGTTAAGTGTATGGGGCATCATGTCCAGAGGTCTACAGTTGTATGAGGGTGCCGTCAGGGATGTAGCACGTCTTGGTGACTGTGATGATGGATGCCAGGATCTCGCTGATAGACTTGGTTGGGGGGTAAGTAGCTTTTTGTAAAAAGTAAATGTAGCATGACCGGCGAGGCGCCTGTGAGGCGTCATGGCCGGAGTTGTCTGGCCTACTTTTGGACGAGGAAGCCGTTAGGGATGTAGCACATCTCGGAGACTGATGATGGCTGCCAGGATCTCGCTGATAGGGTTAGTTTGGGGGGTGAGTCGGTTTTTCTATTATTTAGAGGCGAGTTTTTAGAGAGAATATTCAACGTGTCCGTCTTCCTCGAAAGATCGCTCTTAGCGATAAGACCGCCCATTGTGTCACCCTTTGTAATATTTATTGTATTTACTAACTGCGCCCCGCGGTTTTTCGCCCGCATAAGATTCGATCCCGAGAGAATATCGGGATAAAAAGTATCCTTTGTGTTAACCCTGGTTATAAACTATCTGTGTGCCAAATTTCATCCTAATCCGTTCATTAGTTTTTGCGTGAAAGAGTAACAAACATCCATCCATCCATCCACCCATCCATCCATACAAACTTTCGCATTTATAATATTAGTAGGAAGTAGGATGTTCTGTAATTTATATGGTGTACATAATAAAGATTCTGTTCTTCGATTTTCACAAAATTAAGATCATGATTCAAATGAAACTATGTATACTTACCTAAACAGGGTGGCAGGGACATCGACGCAAAACCTGTTACCATGGATTCAGTACATGATTCTGACACTCTGAATTGAAATTTATCATCCATTATTTAAAAAAATATGAGGTGTTGCACTTTTCTAGGAAACAGCAGATTTTTTTTTATAACCTACGAATTATTTCAATTGTGGTTGGTCCAGAATCATGACTTAATTCCATGGCAACAGGTTGCGGTTCATTGTCTCTGCCACCTGTATAAATACGTTACTACCTACATTAATTCTATTTCGCTGTGATTAAAAGTCAAAATATTACTAGGTTATTTTAAGTTAACCCCCTCCCTTAACACTTGCACAGTGCAAAGTTGCTTTTTGAAACATCAGCTTTTAGAAGTCGATACTGATTGGGACTGTATATTAAAACTAAAATTCTTTTTCTAGGATGAGCTCCGCGCGCTGCTAGCCAGCGAGCACGCGCGCCTGGAGCTCGTGGCCCCGCTGCTCCCGCCGGCCGCGCCCGCGGGCCCCAAGCTATGAGTACTGCTAGCCAGCGAGCACGCGCGCCTGGAGCTCGTGGCCCCGCTGCTCCCGCCGGCCGCGCCCGCGGGCCCCAAGCTATGAGTACTGCTAGCCAGCGAGCACGCGCGCCTGGAGCTCGTGGCCCCGCTGCTCCCGCCGGCCGCGCCCGCGGGCCCCAAGCTATGAGTACTGCTAGCCAGCGAGCACGCGCGCCTGGAGCTCGTGGCCCCGCTGCTCCCGCCGGCCGCGCCCGCGGGCCCCAAGCTATGAGTACTGCTAGCCAGCGAGCACGCGCGCCTGGAGCTCGTGGCCCCGCTGCTCCCGCCGGCCGCGCCCGCGGGCCCCAAGCTATGAGTACTGCTAGCCAGCGAGCACGCGCGCCTGGAGCTCGTGGCCCCGCTGCTCCCGCCGGCCGCGCCCGCGGGCCCCAAGCTATGAGTACTGCTAGCCAGCGAGCACGCGCGCCTGGAGCTCGTGGCCCCGCTGCTCCCGCCGGCCGCGCCCGCGGGCCCCAAGCTATGAGTACTGCTAGCCAGCGAGCACGCGCGCCTGGAGCTCGTGGCCCCGCTGCTCCCGCCGGCCGCGCCCGCGGGCCCCAAGCTATGAGTACTGCTAGCCAGCGAGCACGCGCGCCTGGAGCTCGTGGCCCCGCTGCTCGCGCCGGCCGCGCCCGCGGGCCCCAAGCTATGAGTACTGCTAGCCAGCGAGCACGCGCGCCTGGAGCTCGTGGCCCCGCTGCTCCCGCCGGCCGCGCCCGCGGGCCCCAAGCTATGAGTACTGCTAGCCAGCGAGCACGCGCGCCTGGAGCTCGTGGCCCCGCTGCTCCCGCCGGCGCGCCCGCGGGCCCCAAGCTATGAGTACTGCTAGCCAGCGAGCACGCGCGCCTGGAGCTCGTGGCCCCGCTGCTCCCGCCGGCCGCGCCCGCGGGCCCCAAGCTATGAGTACTGCTAGCCAGCGAGCACGCGCGCCTGGAGCTCGTGGCCCCGCTGCTCCCGCCGGCCGCGCCCGCGGGCCCCAAGCTATGAGTACTGCTAGCCAGCGAGCACGCGCGCCTGGAGCTCGTGGCCCCGCTGCTCCCGCCGGCCGCGCCCGCGGGCCCCAAGCTATGAGTACTGCCTTATACTACACATCAT